>OX638364.1:14947957-16281058 GCA_951812935.1 Hermaeophaga mercurialis
CTCAGATGGTTTGTTTGAAGAGATAATAAACGTGTACCGGAATTACCAAGCATTGAGATGTTTGAATAAGCTCTCAAAAACTTTGAAACTTCAAAATCTACCCTCATCCGACGAAATGTAAACATTAAAGGTGTACTTACACCACCATAAGTATTATTTGGCTATAAAAGCCCTAATAGTTGACAATAATGTTAAAATCATCACATATGTGGTGGTAGTTTCCTTGAAATGTATAGGTAAACATTACCACACAATGCCTTATAAATATTTTTAAGCTCTCAGCGATATACAAGTTTAAAGCCTGCAACGCATGTTAAATCCCGTATTAAATGCATATCATGGTTTTCTAACGACTAACTTATTTTATTATAAATACAACTAACAAGGCAATTCAAAGCAGGTACATTTATCTACAGGTATAAAAATGTTAACTACTATAAAACGGAGTGGAGGTGTGAAAACGTTATAGTAAGGTGCCCAACGTCTAAAATAGAAGGACAATATTATACATACAGTGCAATCTTCTCTAATCCACTAGAATATTTTTGTATGATCCATTTGTAAATCCAATGTCCTCAAAAAATAAAACTGACTACGAAAATTTCCGTCGAAGATTCATAAAATACAAAATTGTTTACATTCGGTGGAAGTGCTTACTAACGGGATAAATGTCAAATGCCATATATCACTTATTATTTGTTAACGTCAGAGTTATAATATATAAGATAAAGTATATCTAACCAAATTCTTTCATTAGATTATCATTTCCATAAAGTCCTCTACTAATACATACATATTGTATTTCATCTTACAAAAGAATTAAATCGAATGAAATATTCTGGTAGCGTTTCGATTGTGTATTCTCCAAGACCAACAATAATTTTGAAATAAGATATGAATATTTTGAAAAGCTCAGATTATTGAATTTATTATTAAATAAATAGCAATTTGGAGGTAATTTTGATTTTGTGGACTTTGTAGAGCCTGCAGGCACACACTGACAGTAAGTGGAAGACGTGAAGAATGAATGACGAGGCTCTTCGTTATGACACCAAACAGAAAGATTAATGTGTCCAGTGAATATGTTGTAACTTGTAGAGGCATCGATGAAATTAATTTAGTAGAAGTAGTACGAAAAAATGTAATACTGCGCTTCTCTAATACTGATCACAATAGGTTCTTTGTTAGTAACAGGAATTGCAAATACATAAAATTGTGTGTTAGTACTGAGACAGTTGGTAGCATACCAAAAATACTTCTTTTTTGAGATTACCAAATTTAAAAGTATATTACAGCAGCTGCTTCAGAAAATCATCAATTTCATAACTTGCAGACTCAGGAGTGACACCGAAAAGACAATTAAATATCCGTAGAAAATAAAAAAGGACTTATCAAACAGTAACAACAGTAGTAATTTGGAAATTATTGGCTCTTAAGCAGAACAGTCTTCGTCTGGAGTGAACTTGTTTTAATGCAAAAATGTTGTTATTGATATTCATTTTTTTCAGTTCTGATTTTATTAACCAACTGAGTTAGGTAATGGGAATATTATCTAACTCTAACTCAGTTAAATAATAGTGTTCAATACCTAACCCAAATGAATTGAATAATAGATTTTTGTCTAGCCGTCGTAGAATAGTATATTCTGTTAGAACGAAAAAAAACCATGAGTATCGAATAATCGAGTAACAAACTATATTTTCTCCACGACCACAAATTTACTCGATTTTTCACTAATTTTATTTAGATTAAAATTTGTTATTATGCTATGGATGCAATAGTCGTTAGAAAGTGCTTAATGATAACTTGTTTTTCTAGTTTATTAATCACATATTTTATCTTATTTCTCTTAATTTACTAAGGATAGTTTTCAAAGTACAAGATACCACTTTTTTGACTTACTTTTTGTTATTAAGTAAGTAGATTAAAACAGTATTTTCTGAAGTTTTTTCCTGAAAAAGATTTCATTTGATGTATCGTCTCAAAATAGTTGTTTTTGAGTAATTTGAGTTAAAAAATTGGCGTATTCGACTTTTGATAATTGCAGGGGGCAAATATTGTCGCGAACTTTCTTGTCACGAATATTGTTGACAAATTAAAATGATATTTATATGTCATTAGAAATAATGTATCCGTTATTTTTCTACCCTCCACTTTTTTTACTCATTATATATGGAATTTTTATTAAATACATATTGTTTTATTCAAAATGAAAAATTCTTGACTGAAAATATCGGTTTATGATGATTGACTTTCCCCAGCTTCTATCTTTAGAAGCGGATGACCAAATGCAGTTTATTTATTTTTGTTATATTCAAGAGAGTATAGAGATGACTTGCATCAATTAAGACAAATATCAATAGGACAATTGTCCGAATGTATCGAATATATTAGAGAAAAACATTTAACTTGTGAATAGACAAGCATATAAACACGAAAAGGGGCAATAGTTGTGTCCGGTAAAAATAAGGATAAAGTAGTGAGTTCGATGGGTTTAGAGACTGGATTTAGTTGTTCCCAAGGGAAGAGAAACAGTAATTGAGCAGATTGCATTGAGGATTGCACTTGATTAAAACAAGAGGACCACCTCTTCTGGTTCTGATTCCGGTATTCGCTTTTACACATTCATTCCCATCCGCCAACCCAAAACGATTAAAAACAAAATGATGTTTGGTTGTTTCTCTATACAATTCTTGATGAGATTAAAATATTGTTTTATTTTCCCGTGTTGCATTATAAAACAGAATGTTTTTTGGAAAATATATAAACACAGTCGCTTCCGATAATTGCACATCTTTTAAACAAATGACAAATTAATTCAAAATAGGACCTATACTTCTTTAGATATCGGTCGATGGAAAAAATATATAAACTTAATTTAATTAAAGACCTGTTTATAGCTCGGTCCTTTTCTTGTTACATTCGTATTATCAAGTGCTGAGACTTTACAGCTTGTCTATAAAATCAATCAATCTGAACAAACGAAAAGAAACGAACAATACAAAGATAATTCCTGTTAAGGGCGATTTCTTTTGAATTGAGTAAGCTACAATGATTGACATTACGTTTTAAAAGTTGAAGCTCCAAGATGTATGCTGGTAGAAGTATTTTTGTTTTTTAGGAATCAAGTTAATATTGCTGCATTTCAAGGTTTTAGTTAAATAAATAACTTTTTTTAGACACATATCATAATTTAAAATTCATAAATTCTACAAAAAATTGTAGTCTCTATAATCTTCATAGATTTACAAGATGATGATTGAATATTTAATTCTGAATATATTCTTTAAGTATAATTAATGTATAGGTTGCTTTATACTTTAAAAATAACATCTCCAAGTTATTTTTTTGCAAACATGAAAGCGAGTTTATTTAAAAAGATTAACAAATGATGCAGTTACTAAACTTTTAATGACAAACATGCCAAAACAATAAAAAGAAAACGTAATTGCGTTTTAATTTTAGATTAATTTTATACCAACGTGATAAATTTTTAATGATGATAACCAATAAATAATTTCTATTATTTTAAGCTCATTTCAGGCTAGTTTTATTTTAACATAAATGTAAATGTTATTACTTTTACTAAAATAATTTAAAAAAATATAGGTATCTTTAAACTGAAGGTAGTCACGACAGTTCCTTATATTTTCATTAAAAAAAATTTCATTTTATATATGCGGAGGAAATTCACTACAACAAACACGAAACGAAAGAGAAAAAAAATTTGTTTGAAGTTTTATTTTTATATCACAAACAAAAAAGTTTTTCAACATATGTTGGCTCTGTGAATTTTCAATATAAGCTTCGGCCCATCAATTTATCATTTATTGATTTATTACATATTTATTATAATCAAGGAAGTTTGGAAAATTCTCCGCTTCAAACAAGATTTGCAAACATCGCAATTGACATGCGGTTTTCTAGGTTAACTTGCCGATACTTTTTCACATTAAACTAATGAAAAAGCATAGGAATTCAGTTTTAAATTTTTTTGTGAGATACAGTAGACAAAAGTAGAAAGAAGATTTACATCAACCCTTAAAAATCAATCGTAGAAAATACGAGATGTTTCTAAATTAAAGGGAAACATTTTATTACTACCTTCTCATTCTCTTACACACAAACAGTCACTTAAAATAAACAAATACTGTAATTAAAATGTGGTCGTACCAGAAAATGAAAAAAAATCACCAAGAAAGTATTAATTTTTGAAAAAATTAATAATATTAACAACTTAATTAATTAAAAAAAAAATAAGTTGATAAAGATTATTCATTTTCTCAAATGTGGTATTGTGGATTGGAAAGAATCAAATTCAAAATCGTTACCACAAAAATTGATTTAGTAAATAATGTAAAATACAAATTTAACGACTAATTTCAGCTAAGCAGCCATCTTCAGGTCTACAATAATAAAATATAACTTACCAAAAATTGGATCCGAAAACAATAGTTATTGTGAAAATTGAAACAAAATTGAAAAAAATTTCCTCTAGAAATGAATGCTAGATATAATAATCATTACTATTGTAGACCTCAAGATGGCTGCTTAGCCGAAACCAGTCGTCAAATTTGTATTTTACATTATTTATTAAATCAATTTTTGTGGTAACGATTTTGAATTTGATTCTTTACAATTAAAAAAATAGACTAATTTT
The DNA here is from genome assembly GCA_951812935.1 of Hermaeophaga mercurialis. NCBI lineage: Eukaryota > Metazoa > Arthropoda > Insecta > Coleoptera > Chrysomelidae > Hermaeophaga > Hermaeophaga mercurialis. The sequence goes on from OX638364.1 coordinate 14,952,618, forward strand.
GCTGATGATTCGAAAATGCTTCTAATATTACCAACTCCTGAATTTAAAAAAAATCAATATTTATAGGGGTGACCCATAACTAAACGAGTATATATTTTTGGGCACTACAAGTTTATTGAATTAGTCACTATTAACAGATTTATTAAAGATACATTCCTAAAAAATAGGCCAGTATGTTTTAAAAATCCATAATCGTAATATAATACTCTTAGTTATTTATGTACCAAGTCAGGAAAGTGACAATTTACTGACGTGGTGCATACAATTTTTAACGCAAAGGTAAAAAGGTATAAATAAAAAATATAAAGATATTGTAACATATCAGATTGTACTATAAGAATGTTGAAGCCATATCATTTTTTTTGTACAGAACTATGAAATAAACTGAACATTGTATCATAACTATGATCTGTTTCAGAGGAAAAGTACTCTTTTAACTTTATGTCAATCTAGTACCCAAGCAACATATTTGGTCTCAGGAAGACATATTATAGAAACCGCACCTTAATAAAAGTAAATGCTTCAAACCTGTTACCTATTTTTTAACTTAAAAAGATTAATAACTTTATGGTGTTGAAAAAATGTAGCAGTTACATATTTGCTACTTAAATTGACTACAACAAAAGTCCGCCACATTGAAGAAATTTTTAAATTTAATGGAACTACCCTGCTACTATTTAAATAGCTTTTAAAAAGACTACTACTTTGAAACGACAAAGCTTTGAGGCAGTTACTAGTTTGTGGAACTAAATTGTGACGTACAAAATATGGTACTTTATAGTTCCAGATAGCGGTTCTAGCAACGTAGCTGAAATAAGCAAGGGAACTTAAAAGTATAGAAACTTTAAGTAACATACATAGAGCCCGGGTACCTCCCAGTAGGTATCGGACAAAAATATTGGTTGCTGGAGATTCCGTAATTTTTCAGAAGTCATTGTTAAATTGCATGACTATATTTTCTTCCGTAATAGTTTGTAATTTTTTACATAAGTAATAGAACAATCTGAATAACACTGTCAATATAATATCGATAACTAGAGTATCGATATTTTTACAAATAATTTAAATATATTTTCAGCATCAAAATATTTATATGTGTAGTTCAATATGAAACAGGATACAGAGAAATTGTATTTTATTCTTCAAAACGTATGAATATGGTAAATTTACTTTTTTGTAAATGTACTTATAATGTGGCAAATGGCATCTTGGTGGCGAGAAAAAGTCGTACTGCACTTTATCAGGATGTTTGTAGTAGCAAGGTAGAAACTGCTACCATACAGTTCCATTAGGATGGTTCCGATTGTTATTTTATCGTAGCGAATACTTTAAAAGACATAACGGTTGAAATTTGCCACCTTGTAGATGGCTAATATAACATAAAAGTAGCAAAAGGTACTTTGAGATAAACAGGTACCAATTTCGCTATTTAAAAAATAAAATATGGAATCACACCATTATTTTTAAGTTCAAAAAGTGTTAATATTTCCGATAATCTAACAAAAGAATCTTAATATACTTTTTCCAATTATGCATTCATACTAATATAAAAAAGATTTATAAAAAAAAAGAAAATTTGTTATTATATTTTAAATATTTTTTATTAAATATGTGTATATATTGAGTGCGCTTTTATTTTTTCAACCTAATTTTAAAAAAAATTACGATAAATTTTCATTTGTTTGTAAATTTTGTATCCGATATGAACAACACATGAATTATCTAAATATTATCAATTCTGGTTATACCGCCATATTAAGTATAAGTATTAAAAGAATGATGTTATGGAAACCTTAGTGAATGAAATAACAAGTTAAGTTGAGATAAGTAATATTCAAAAATATGGGCAACAAAGACAACAAACATGGAAAATATCGGAAGTGAACGCTACTACACGGGAACTACCCTGAAATGTTCCTACAACGTAGCCGTGAGGTTCCATGAAGTAGTAGGGACTGTAGCCGGAACGTAGCAAATTCGACTTGGCTACGTGACATTTGTTCCCCACTTTGGTACCAGGAACGGATTTAATCTGTTCCTATGATTTAGTGGCAACTAAGGCAAACCAGTATGTCGTGACATATTTAGTCGCTACCACGTAGCAGGTACTAAATGTGTTACTTGCGGCGAACACGAATTTTTGTCGCAAAAAACATTGACACAAATTTTTTAATGTCGCTGTAGTAAGAGTTTTATATCTTAGATTTTATCAAAAATTATATGGACTTGTATCATTGTATAAGCCGGCATAAACTTTTTAATCTTGCTGCACTAGAAGCTTAAAATTAGCTTAAAATGAGTTGCTAACTGGAATAATGCTCGAATGATAGTTAAAATAAAAAAATATTTCTACTCTAATTAATTTTTACATTATTCTCAAGACAAAAGCAATTTTGCCTATTTTTTCTACTTAACAATTCAGCATACGTACATTGCATAGCAAATCAACAATAAGTGAATTCAATCGTGAAACAAATTTGGAAAACAAATGTGCAAAATAATTTTTTGGTCAGCAAAGCCAGATCTATAATTAATAAATAAATTTTCCGGTTGTGGCAACGAAAAATGTACACAATGTTTTGCGGATTCTATCAATATAATGGCTATTTCTGAAATAGGCCCGAATTCAGTATTGCAAAGTCTCATTTCACATTTATGTATCAGAAAGAGACAACGTGATTTTGGTTTTAAATTTATTAAGTGCCCGGGATGAATACCGATATGCTATTTCTTTTTGCCCTGCTACATGATTGTCGATCAATATTTGAGTTTTTAAACAGTTCATTCCTATTGGACCTTCTTAGAAAGGATTCGAGAGGTTAATTCAATGTTTGTCTACTTATTTTAATTTTTTCTAAAAACTGACAACGATCCAAATTATTCGCCACTAAGAAATAAAATAAATATCCGGTTGCCAAAACATTACTGTCTATCCTAGCAGATAGAAATTTCAGATTATTATATAAACATTGAAATTGCTGTAAGTCTTGGTCAAACAACACTAAATAAGACGTATAACGTATAAGGGCTGTAAAAAAGCAAGAAAATAATATAAATAGAAACTAAAAAAGTATTAAACAAAATTGTTGATTGGGTATAGTTTACGTCATTTATATTACTATTTTTTAAATGACCTGTCGACAGGAAAATAATAGATATAACAATAAAACTTCTTGGCTGTCAGCGAAAATTATAAGTTTTCTTGTTCAGTTAAAGAATTCGTTGGCATAATAAAAACAATGTGTGTCGCGTTTAAGGCATATTTCTGATGATTTATAGTGTCGAGTATCCGACACATTCTTAAAATTGACAAATATAACCGTTTGGCACAATGCAACATTCCACTCCATTAGTAAGAAAAATGTTTTTGATCCTGCTTTTTGGATATCTTCGTTTTGAAAAATTGCATTAATACACTAAAAACTGCTTTCAAATATCCAATTTATTACATCCAATTTGTTTAAAAGGGATTTAATAAATATATTTTCTTAATATTGTCAAAAAAAATTTTTAACAGCAAGAAACAAATAAGATAATAAACAGTATTAAAATCTAGCTTAACACATTTTGAGTTTGTTTCCATCTCAAATATAACAATAGTTTGAAAATCGAATAAGATATATCGAAAAAATGGAATAAATTGATATAATTTAGGTTTATTTTTAAATATGTTAGTGTTGTTTTAGAAGCCAACAAAAAATAAGGGCAATGTTGATCGTACATCATTTTAAATTACCTAACACAAAGATCTAATTATAATTATTAACTTTGCGGTAATAGCGCCCCTTCTAAAGTATATTTGGTAGGGCCTACCCGAAATTGAAATAAGTTGCTATAAATCAATACTTAGGTTTTGTAAATTTTTGCTTTTATTATATAGCAATTTTTTAAAAACATTTTTTCGATTATCTTAATCGTTTATAATTAACATATTTTTTAGGTGACTTCAAAAAACATTTATTTAAACAAAATAGTAACAAAGTCCTTTTTGCCATTAAAAGTATATAAAAATAAGTATGAAATCGTTATATCTAAAAATAATAAAAATTAACATAACATTAAATTTTAGCATGTTTTAAGCATACAAAACTATGGCACAGTGATATTTAGGTTTATTATCATTTTTACATTTCACGTATCTTTTTTTCAGGCTTGCAGGAATTTCTGGAACGTTGTATTTTCATAGTGTTAGCAGCCGCTTTTGTTTTCATTCTTACTTCTCGAGGTAAGTTGTTAGTTAATGATCTTCTTTTCAAATTCTCATCCACTAACGACAAGACAATTGTTTTTAAAAACAGTTTCCGTTAAATTTTAAATGCAGGATAGATTACCTGTGAATTTATTCCTGCTATATTTAAAATGGAATAAAAAATTACCATTGACTGATTAACAGGGTCAATTCAACCTTTAATTGAATTATAATATGTTATATATTATGTGACGTTTCCATTGATCAACATCATAATGCAGATTAGATGCCGTTACATTTTTGTTTTGTTTTGGATATGATAGCAGGGTGATATTTTTTTGAAATCCAAACGTACACAACCGGTCTTTCTTATATTTTATTTTAAGATGAATATCACATTTATTACTACTCAATGGTTTTTTTTTAGATGACTGTCTTTAAGAAGAAATGTCGTGTACCAATTATCTCAAGTTGATTTGTGTTTATATTAGATATTGGTGCTATTAAATATTCCTTAAATATACCTCATCATCCTTTAACTTTACATGGTCCATCGAGTTTTTCATCAACGTGTACCTCCTATATTTTTTTCCATACCTGTTTTTGTTTTTTTGGTAAATATTGCCTCAATCCACATTGTCCTAGAAATGTCTAGATAACTGTTCTGATGGAGCCATTTTTTCTGTAAATTTTCTAATATCTGTAGTTCCTCATTAATCAAACCTCAGCAATCTCAAAATAAAATCAAGAGATAGTGTCAACCAAAATATTTCCACTAAGCATCCTTTTCCTTCCCAAAAACCTGGCCCCTTTTAAACATCTGATCTAATATAGAAGTCCTAAAGAAGCTTTGATATAAATAATGAGATAAATACAAATAATAGGAAGCAAGCGGAAAATGTGCCAGGAAGCATAATTTTAGATGAAGATATATAAATAGCAAGGTGGAATATAACCTCTATAAATAATAAAGAAATATAACTAACAGAAGAAACATGCAAAAGAGAAAAATAAATAATAATAATAATAATAATAATAATAATAGTCTATGCTACTCAGGGATAGAACCATGAAGAAGACAAAAAGAGGGCAGACGTATCATAGTAACTGAGGAAATAAACAGAAGAGTCATTAGTTATGAACCAATATCTTCAAGGATAATAATTGTAATAACAATAGATCTATAAAAAACAACAAGTATAATTCAAACAAATCTAAAGAGAAACAAAATAAAATAAAATTATAATAACGGTAGATTTCAATGCAAGGATAGGTAACCACTTTCCACATATGACCACATGAAAAGAAATAAACAGAAAAAGAAATAAGATGATAGAATTCTGCATCGCAAATGAATTAATAATTGGAAATTGTTGCTGGCCACAAAAACAGATATACTTATTTATCTGAAGTGAGACAAGCAAAAAGTATTAAAAACTACCTGTTATATACAGAAGATATAAAAGAAATTATAGTTGAACCAGAAGCAGAAATAGATACACAGACCGGTAATAAGTAAATTAAAAAGTCCAAACCCAGTAAAGAAGGAATAAAAATCTACTACAATCGAATATTTATAAATAAAATAAATACAGAAGAATACGTAAATAATAGATACGAAATTAAAACAATTAGAAGAATTAAGTAGACAAGAGAAGAGGTGTATGGACATTAGAAGATAAAAACAAACAAGAAAAGAACAAGATCACAGACGCAATACGTGTTAAAAAACAAACCTAGATAAAATTAATACTCACAAGAAATGTGTCGGATAAAGAACAATAAGATAGCAAATGCAGGATAGTTAAATGACTTGTGAAGAAATCTAAATAAAATTCATGGGAGGAGTTTGGGAAGGAACTAAAAGAAGGATATAGAAATAAGAATATAACAAATGTAAATACTCCAGAGGTATTTGACGTATGACGAAGTTATTTATTCAAAAATTAGACTTGAAAAAATGACGAAGTAAAACGAATAAAAGGAATTCCAACATTACAGAGAGAAGAAGTATCATATAACACAATCATGAGAGAAGATTTAGAAGATGCAGTAGCTAATATTAAAATAGGCAAAGTAAGTGGAGTAGACGATCCAAAAATGCTAAAATATATGCGAGACAAAGAAACAAAATGGGTTAATAAAATAATAATAAAAGCTTGGGAAAAGATTACTATACCCAATGAGTGGAAGAAGAATATTATAAAAGAATTAATAACAAAAAAAGGAGAAAAGACGTCCTGTGAAAACTACTACAATATTCCAAGCAAGTGAAAACTGGGGAGTACAACAAAAACATAAACCAAAATGAATAACAGCTGAGATTAAAAAATTTTGAAAAATAACAGGGACAACACAGATCATCAGAAAACGATGAAATAAAAGGAAAATTATAACAGGAATCAATAATACAAGAAATAGAGAGAAGACAGATGGAGTGATATGGGACATACAAAGACTAGATCGGAATAGACTACCAAAAAGATTTCTAGAAATGAAGCCAACTGGAAAAAGAAGAAGACGATCTAGGAGAACCTGGATGACAGGTATAGCAGAATTAGGATACGCAAGGAAAAAATTAATCGAAGCCATATAATCGTACTAAGCCTGGAAGAAAAGGGTTAGAGAGGGTGAACCGTCAACAATCCGATACCCACAAGGGTAAAATGACTTTCAGACAAAGAAAAAATAAACTTTATCGTACCAAAATTGTTGACATTTTACGAAAAAAGTGTAAATCTTTTGTCTTTAAATAAATCACTGTTTTAGCTATAAGGATTTTCTACATTATGCAGGGACATCTTATAAATTTTTATTGAGTAGTATTTTTTGTAAAACATTTTAGAAATCTTTATTATTTCCCGATGATTGCACCTTGTATATTGTTTGCGAAACTATTTTACATTTCTCACTGTTAAGGTATTGTAAGAATTCTGTTTCTCACAAAATTAGGGGTATGCTACATGGAATCATAGATAAATTCTAATAGTTGGTAACTATTTACCCATGGGAGAAGAATCTGTGGTAATGGGAGATGGCTTTAAGGCTTTACTTAATTAAGTTCCCTTACACTAGCCCGAATGTGTATTATATGGGTCAAACACCTGACAGGGGTTACCTTTATTCTCCCTTCTAATTTCATCAAATATTTGGTTTGGAATTTTCATATAACATTTTTATTTTTTTTTATAGCGATATAGACCATATATAGCAGTGCATTTTATTTGTCGGTATTTTTAATAAATCAAAGGTACATATTGCAAAATAACAAATTCAGACCATAAGCTAAGAATTAAACAAAAATATTAAAATTTACTGTTATTTTATCTATGCTTGGCATTTGGGAAGATTTGATTTATTACCGGATTAACATAAGCAAAAGTTCATATAAACGAATTTCATCCAGATATTATCTCAACTTGGCAAATTTTTAACAAAACAGCGAAATAAAGGATTTCAAATAAGGTGGGACATTTAAAGCAACATAAGGTGGTGTCGCTTACTGAATTGATTTTTTCGAAAATTAACTTTCTTATTTTATATTTTGAAATAAGTAACTAACTGAAAAATCACAAAGTTAGAGGAATTAACCCTTTCATAAAATCAATCCAATATAATTTTCTACACCTTTCACTGAAACGAGACAAAAAATCAGGTCAGTTTGAACGATAAGATACTTTAGTAAATTAATGTTATCCTTTTAGGTCCTTCAAAAAATTCAGTCTATCCGTCACTTAAAGCACATTTAGAATTTTCAAATGTAAAGATCGGCACCATGCACTAATCTAAATTAAACTGCCAGCTGAAGATTAATTCCTCCGTTATTGGACAAAAAAAAAATAGAAGTATTCATTGACAGAGGTAAAATAATCCATATTTAGAGAATAAAGTGCTTTTGAATGTTCAAAGCAAAGAAAAACTTAAAAGTTATAAGTCACATATTTTATAAACGAAATTAATGTCAGACAACAACATCAAATTGCCATATTCATATTACAATAAAATAAGAGCTGCAGAAAATCAGTAGATTAATAATAAAGAATGGAAGTATTAAAAGATCGTGCTAAATAAATAACATTTTTACCAAGAATACTGAGAACAATCAAAACGAATTTTAAAAATGCTATATAGATGATTCAAAAGTCTCATAGTTACCATAAATTGATAAACGTTTATATACGGTGTACCCGCGAAAATAATGCAAATTTTTAAGGGGTATGTAGAATGTGTCATTTGCAACAAAATAATACAATCATTTTTTTCCTACATCATTAGTTTAGAAAAAAATTCAATTTAAAAATTTTCTCGAAAATTTTTATGTGGCAACACCTGTTATCAAAATATGTATCATGTAACTAAGGAATATCTACTTGATGAATCATAAAATTGTATTAGTGTGCAGAAGATTCAGATCGTTTAATCGTTTATCTTTCGCTAAAGTACTTTTAATAATTGAGTTAAAAAAATGGGACTTTATTCAAATCAAGAGTATCACGACTTGTACATTAATCTAATCCGCTATGTTTTGTAACAATGTCCCAAATATTTTTGGAAGCGTGTAGTGTATTAAATAAAAAAAGTGGTAGAAATCGTTCAGATTTATAATAATTACCGAGAATATAGTTTTCACTCTTCTACATCCCTTGTAATCGACCATTTTAAATATCTAGGTGTACTAAAATAAAAACTTATTTTTAGAACGTTTAAAGAAACCATTCTTTATATTTGACTGATACATTCGTGTTGCCGGCTTTAGTTATATAATGGTAAAATACTATTTATTTCTTTGAAAACAGGTGACTAAGAAAAAATTATGAGATATTTTTATTCTGCATACATTTTTATCATAAATATGTGAATTATTTTCGCGGATACTCTGTACATTGAGCTGTATAAGGTTCGTTTAAATTAATACTTTTCTATATTCCTTCCATTCATTTCGGTTTCTTTTTGTTATTTGGTTTTAGTTCTTAATTTCTTTTTGTATCAGATCTTATTCTATGGCTTCCCCGCTCGTTTTCCTGACTGGCCTATTTTTTTACTGCTCCAGGAAATTTTTCATGCTATAGATTTTGTATTTAAGTATTCGCCGGGACACGTCGATTTTTATTTTAGGGGGGAACATTTTTGACAGTCAAGTGGTCTTGATATGTTTATCCCCCTAACCCCCAGCAACTTTTATTTTAAAATCTTAAATAGAATTATCTCACTTGTAAACATCATTTGAAATATTTTTTTCGCGACGAATACATCGCTGCATCATTTATGGAAATTGCTTGAAATTTTCTAATAAAAATAGTTGGATCTACAGCAAAGTGACCCATCACTTCAATATGAGCTGTCTCATTTAAAATTCTATGCTTATTTCGTTTAGCATTGTTACAGAAACTGATTTTCTGATGTTTTTCAAAAGTTGTAGCACATAAACTTGTAGCACATAAACTTGCGAAATATTTTTATCTCGGTGCCTTTCGGTAAATATTTGAGCTGCCCTTCACGCATACTCATTACCGACACCGTAAATCAAAACCATTTCACTCTTTCTTTTAAGGAATAAACTATTCTACGTACTTTAAATGACGTTTTTAAATCACCTTAAAACCCACTGTAAACATTGCAATTCAATATGTACCTACTTAGCGAATATGTTTTTCACGTTCCTTTACAAAAAAAACACAAACGTAAGAATCAGTTATTTTTTACATGCTTAAATTACTGAAAACATATAATTTCGTTCTATTTTGTCGTTTCTTCAATAAATAAATAAATATTTTCTTAACAATTAATTTAAATATTTTCTTAACATGAATATCAAGATCACTTGACTATCAAAAATGTTCCCCCCTAAAGTAAAAATCGCCGTGTCCCGGCCAATTCTGAAATATTTTGTGCTTTTTATTTCCGTTATGCCAAAATTTGTTAGTTGGAAATATTGTGATTTGGTTTTCGGTAAAACAAACCTGAATAATTCCCAAAACCCGTACAACCTGGAATTTAATTTTACGTTACAAATAAAGGAAATGCATGTTTGTAAAAATGTATTGTAACCAGAAAATATTTTTTAGTTTATTATTACAGGAAGTTAAATTCATTCAACAATGTTTATTAAATAAAAAACAAATTGTTCCCTAATCAAATACCTAACATTTAAGATTCAATAAAAAAAAGAACTTAAATGAGAAGTTAAAGGAATAAAAACCATTATTCACACTGGCTAAACAAATAATTCGATAAACCAAAGAATAAAATAAATCGTAAATGGAAACAAGCTTTAAATTATATCTATTCGACTTTATTATCCGGAGAAGAAATTATGCATTTGAATTTTTCAAGTTGTATGTATGTATGTAGCCTACGTAAAAACATATTCTAATTATCTAATGGAATCTAGACAATGGAATATATTTGCAGGAATTCTAGAATCCAAAAAATGTTTAAATATGAATGAAGTTTTAGTTTTAATTAAATAAAAATTATAAAAGAATATACTGAAAAATAATTTACGAAAGCGCAAAAACAACAGGGTGTTCTCTTTAGAAATAGTTTAAATCGAACGAATTTCCTTCGCTGTAACTTTGCAATAAGATGGATAATGGACTGTTCTTAAAGTGAAACATATCCATTAGTCATTAGCGAAATAGTATTATGAAAACTTATTCGCATAATATCTTGTTTGGTAATTTTTTAACTAGTAAATACAGAATATAAGTGTACATTTTCAGTTCTCGCCAAAACATGTTTCAAACTTTTTTAGACTTTTTCCACTCCTATTAACTCTGCTGCTTCAAGATTATTGTTTCTTTCTTTCTTAATAGACGATATGTTTTTATTGCTAAATTAAAAAAAAATGGAGCTCCAGTAATGCACGTGATGTATGGGATAGCGGAAATAATGATACAGGATTTATTTTTGTTATATCACTTTAATTTCATGACGATTGCATTACCATTTGTCACAAGAAGTTTTTGTGAAATTTACTAATAACGGATTGTTATCATCGTATGTCAGGAAATTAACATTTTTGTTTTCAACCCGGCATTTCAGCTATTATACTTTTCCCCCAGTTTATTCTGTCATGCAGAAATACAATTGCTTGAAAGCTCATCCGTGTATAGTGAGCCTCGCTAATTTTCGAAACGAGCATTTTTGATACTTTTGATAGGATAATGCCAAATAGCTTTGTGGCGTTTATGATTTTCCAATAATATAAATTGTTCTTTTAAGTTTCATTATTGACATGTCAGACCCGTTATGCTTTTTGAATGCAAAAGGATAATATAGTTAAAACTAGTAACTCTCATTAATCATTACATTTAATGTTATCGTATAAGCAAATATGCCCCAAACTGACTTTGCAGATAACTGTGATAATTGCCAATTATAACAAAACTGTATCTACTATTTTCGTTAATTGAGTAGCTTTCGATTATTTTTATTCGCCAAAACTATGTGAATTTAATTTCAATTTGATTTACTTAATTTGTTATTGGTATTAAAAATAGTCAATTTCGGCCACTACCTAATCATAACAATATTATACCAACTCATAAAATCATTGGTTATAATGATAACTATAAAACAGGAAATAGGGGATTAGTAAAAGAATAGAGCTGCCCAAGGCAACAGTCGCGTGATCCAGTAGACAAGAACAACGAGATGATTTGCTAATTCTTCCCTAAACTGTGCTTTGTCCCATTGAGTGGTGATTTTGAAGGCTTTGTTAAGGGATAATTGAATTACTTCTTATGTTCAGGATCGGATTTGTCATCTTGTTCACTATTCTGGTATGCCCATCTTGGAAACGTTTCCAGTTTTTGTTTGAGCTTAATCGCTACGCCCCACTTTTAGTCTTCACTTTTATAATAAATTTAAGTAGCTGAATGTTCATCATGGTTTCCAATGGCGCTATTGGGATTATTTTCGTCGCACTCATAATGCAAAAACAGCCTGTTTTCGTTGATTTAGGGCCACCGTACAAGCCTTGGTTTTTTTACAGACTTTATTGCATTATATTAACTACGTATGGTTTTAGGTATCATATTATTCCAATTGCAAGGTTTATTTGGAAAAAAAATTTTTTCTTGCAAATATAGCGTAAGAGGATGCTGCTATATTAATTAATTGCTAACGAAGCTTAAATGAGATCCAGAACATAAGCAAGGATCTACAGAAAATAGTTATCCCAGAAGACTCATAACTAAAACCATCGAAAGTATAAATCAAAGGGATAGTAAAGTTGCCTAACTGCCGATCGAGTCACCAGGGTTTCTCAGGATACCATACTTTAAGGACACCGCTGAGAAAATTAGACGAGTTGCCAAAAAACTCAACATCAAAAAACCGTTTTCAAATCCAGTAACACCACAAGAGCTGTAATGATGAAAACTAAACCACATGGTCTAAATGATAACAAAAACTATATCTACCAAATACCATGTAAGTGTGGTGATTCCTATATCGGCGAAACAAAACGTCCTTCGGCAGTAAGAGTACCGTAGCATCAAAAATTTACTCGAACAGGAGCGGAAACTAGATTAGTCCAAGCGGAGCATGGTTGTTAAATGGCTACCATATTCACTGAATTGAAAGACGATGATAGCCTCCTTGAACTCCGGATTTTAATCCGATTATTTTTTATTTTGAGATCATACATTGCGAATGTTAAGTTTTAGCCCCCTGATACGGTACGTACGATAAAATATTTAAGAAAATGCTTGAACAGGTCGATCTTTATTTCTAATAATTATAAAAGTAACATTCCAAATATCATTGTCCATTTATTGGTACTGTGTTTTATGTATTAAGTAGTGTCAGTGAATAGGGAATTAAGAGACCTTTCAAATATTGTATGACAAGCCTCTGCCTCTCATTTAAAAATTTTGGGTTTATAACTGTCACCCCAAAGAGGTTCAATGTAGGCATTTTTTCGTTTGCATTCATTTTATAATCTAAAATGACACGTTTTGATGTTTTTTATAAATACGGACCATAATTGAAACAACAAATTTATTCCATTTGGTTGTTCCACACTGTATATTATTAATATTATTTTATTGTTGAAAATGAAAAATTCAGTGTCTTGTCTCAACTCTCTCTTGACATCGTAATTAAATGTTTATTACTTTTACCAAGTTCAGCGAGTAAGTGGTTCAATAACTTGTATATTGCATAATTCCAAGAGTCACTGTTAATTCTGCAGATATACTCGTATAATATCATTTATACACATACCAATCCAGAGTATAATTTCCAATAATTTTGCTGGTGTAAGTTTAGACGTAGTTTCTGTTTAGAGCAAGTGAATGCAAATACTTTATTCATTAATTTCTAGTGAAATGTAATGGATGCTTGTGTACCGCATCCATTAAAGTAATACGCTCTCGGTAATGAATATTCATATCCACAATCAAAATGTTTCAAATTTCACATTTGACTCTAACATGAAAAATGTATTGACTAACTCACATTCCATATACGAACATACCATAGATTTAAAATAACTGTTCAATCATTAACACAAAATATTTTTTCCCATTCACATCTTTATGTAACAACTACCATCGAATTAAAAGTATTACAAGAAGCAAATCACTGGTTTGATTTAATAGTTTAAGTTTGATTTGAAATCATGTGTTGCTTTTTCAAATAAAATAAAAGCGATATTTTTCAAATTTGTGAAAAGTTAAACTGTTTAACAAATTATTTTTTATAATCAAGTAAATAAATAAAAATAATAAATAAAATAAAAGTTTATTAAAAAATGAAATTAAAAGGAATGCCACATTTTTCCATTACTGAATCATTTTTTCCTACTTATATTACACTACAAAAAAAAAGTTAACGTAGAATATACTGGGTGTAAATAACTTTTGAGCCACCCTTATCACGTTTGAATGCTCTTACATATTTTTTAAACCGGAAATGATGGAAAAACAAAAAATTTAATTAAAACACATTTTGACCCTGCGGTTTCAAATACATACTAGTCGACTATCAAATGTCACTGTAGATATACTTTTTCTAAATTTTTTTTTAAAAACATACGAGAGTGTTCCTCGCTCCGTCTCGTACTACTGTCTCGTCTAGGCTAACTTCGCCTCAGGGGCTGTCTCTTGTGCCTGAGTCAAAGGGCGTCGAGTACGAGGAGATGACGTGACATACCACCACCACACTCTCGTCTTTTCTCGCTAGTCGTGCTTCCTCTTTCTCGCTTATGGCAATGAGGTACTCCCAAAGTAGACGAGAGTTGCTCCGCGAGATTGTGGATCCGGCATAAGTTGCATATGATCGAATATGTGGCACCTAACTTATCATTTAAGTGTACTCAATAGATGCTCAATAAAGTTTATATCTGGACTTCTTGGTGGCATTCCATAATATTATCGAATTTAAGGTAGTCAAGTACCACTTTAGCAACGGGCCGAGCGTCACCTTGCATAAAAATAGAATAAATGGGGCAAATATTTTCTACGTAGACTTGAGCATTCATGGATCATTCCCGTAAAAGTGCCAAATCTGTGCGAGCATTGAAACAAATTCCTCCTCAAAATAATAGTAAACCACCAAAAAATGGGAGATTAATTACAGACAGAAAATTTCTCTCCTGATATGCGCCAGACTCATTGACATCATCTGATGAATTAAGATTTACACTTGGTTGGTCTTCGGAAAACAAAACATGCTTCCAATAGTCAATAGTGTAATATATGTATGTCTAGCAACTCTATGTTTGCTGGTGAGCACTGGTGCATTAGCTTGTCTTCTACTGCCCACTGTTTCTTCATTAAGTCTTCTCCAGACCATTCGTGTAGAAATTAACTCTGAACTTGCATGAGCTATAGCTTATTTCATATATGTACAGTTTCTTATGACTTTGTCGTGAGGCTATACAGTAACTGTAAAGTTCATTAACATGTTTAACTATTCGAATAATTGTTGATTGTATGATTCCAAACAAATTAGCCAAATATCGCTGACTACAACCATCGTTAACTAAAGTTACTGCTTTCACAGCCACATCTCTTCTTAACTTGCGTCGACGATTCATTTTTTCTACTCCAAATGCACTCGACAAAGTATTTTATTCAGATATTAAATTTTTGAAAATCAGTTACATCTGTTAAACAATTTTAATTATTTATCTATATTATATTTGAAAAATTACCAGTAACAATGAAAAGTTTTTAATTTAATTTTATCCAGGAGTGTATATGACGCCCTTGAAAACAGCAATTCTGCCATAGCCGTATTCGTCGATCTTGAAAAGGCTTTTGACACTGTGCATCATTCCCAGTTGTTGGAGACTTTGCAGAATGTGGGAGGACCCGTAAATACTTACAATTTATTACAGTCTTACTTGAAAGAACGATGACAACGTGTTCAAATCGAACATTTCGTAATGTTAACTCTGCAGCATTACTAACGCAATGATATCCTTAATGATCGGATTCAAGTTTTTTAAGGAAATCAAATCCTAACTTTTCTAATCCTATATAATGTATAAATCAAATTATTTCGAATAGTTTTTGGCCATTTGCACATGAAATTTTAATAATTTACAAAGCCCGGTAAATTAAATAATACCATCTTTAAAATATATTTGTTTAGCATATTTAAATGTTGATTTTTCAGTGTTTTGAAGTAAACCTAAAATAAAAAAGATAACGAACAATGGTCATTAAAATAGTTCTTATAAGGGTGTGATTTTTATAATTTGACTGATCTTTTACATTTTAGTTCTGTACACCCAGCACTAATTTGCATTCGAATAGTGTACGCTTTTTATTAAAATATCCTTTGCAAATGCCATTTTTTGGACAAAAAGGGTAGATAATGTTTCTTTTAAAATGTCATAATTAAATGGAAAGTCTCGAAAACGTTCCCCAAATTGTTCTATATAACTCTCTAAAGCGTCCAGCTTTCATCCGGTTCACGAGTTCCACTTATAAAATGGGCTTTTAAAATAAAAGCGTCATGCATGCACAGATCACATAAAAGACAATAATTTTTGAAGGCTTTATATAAAATGAATCTATAAAAACATATAAATTAAGAGATAATAATTGCAAAAGAATTCGGAAAAAAAAATAAAGAGGAAACTCGAGGAAAAAAACTGGAAAATGGGAATATAGGAGAAAAATGGGCTTATTTCAAAAATGTGATAATAAACACTGCAATAAAAAGTATGCGGAATAAAGAATAGAAAGCAAAACTCGTCGTGAATAGAAGAAATGAAACGAAAAAAATGTCATTGAGAAATTTCCTATCGAATAGAACAGAAGAGCAATATAATTTTTATAAAAATGAAAGGCCGAAAACGAAAATACTAATTAGAGCAGCGAAAAATAAACAGTGGAAAAAATTCGGAGAAAAAATGGGACTGAAACTCTTTTACAAAGTAGTAAAAGGCAAGAACAGAAAATCATCATGATACAAATTTTATTAAAAAGAAGAATGGAGCAGCGCTAACAGAAAAAGAAGAAATAATACAGAGATGGAAAGAACATTACCAGGAACTACTCAATGCTCCGAAAGACGAAGAGAAATGTCGGAAAATAAAGGAATATAAATATGTAATAAAGTACTAGAACAAGTAATAACAAAGCTGAAATGTGGAAAAGCAACTGGATCCGACAAACAGCAGAAATGATCAAATACATTGGACAGAAAGAAGGAGGTGTGCTGTTACTTATTATCAACACATACAAATAGAAACGTTTCCAAGAGGATGGCACGTAAAAGACTAGAATGAATGAATGAATGCAATAAAGATAATTGAAAAAGTAAAACACAAAAGAATAAGGATCCACAATAGAACATACACTGGAAGAATCACATAGTCGTTTCAAAGGAGAAAGTAGCACAAGAACACTTTTCACATTAAAACAGTAACAGTAAAAGCAATCTAGGAACAGAATAAAATAATTGTTGTTTTTTAGATTTAGAAAAATCCTTTCATAGAGTACTTCTCAAAATTCTACGATATTTTAAAACTTTTAAATAAACTTATGACAATTGTTTTACCGATGTTGTTTGCCAAAAAAAGTTTTGGAATATCGTGGAATTTTATATTTCACGTTTACGAAATTAATCCCTTTATTATTTATCATCTTTATAAACGATGTAATTAAGAAATGCACGACAATAAGCAAGAATATATATGCAAATCATCTTCAACTATAAAAAGTAAATATCTGTGAGGAGCATTTGCAGATGATATAATATTAATGGCAAAAAATAAAAAAGAATTATAACAGAACATAAATATATAGCACTTAATAATGATAGAGATGCCAATGAAAATAAACCAGAATAAAACGAAAATAATGGTTATAGGAGAGAGCGTGGAGTACATAAACATAAGTATAACTATCGACAGAGAAAATATAGTATATTTTCAATATTAAAAAACAATAGTAGACGAAAGTGGCACACAAGGGTAAAAATTAATAATAGAATCGAGAAATTTCACAAACCTTAATATTTTTAGAGAAGTGACAAAGATAGATAAAATGAGAAAGTCAACCATTAGAAAAGATCTAGAAATACAACCCACACTAAATTACATAGAGGAGCGATAACTACAATGGTAGGGACATATGCAGTGTAAGGATAAAAGAAGACCCGTAAAAAAGCAAAAATTGAAAAACAAACAACAAAAATAACAAACCAAGATAATTCGGGAATAATGTAATAGCTGAAATATTGACTAAGCGAGGATATAGTTGGAATGAAGCAAAGAACTTAACCTAGAATAGAAGAGAATGGATGCAAAAACTGTGCTTATTTTACTACCAATTGTGAAGCCTCCTGCAATACATACACGCTGATAATTATAACATTAATTACCAGATGGTCTATCTTCGGTTCCGACTGCTTCCCCGTCCAGCCCATAAGTTTATCATGGCAACCATAGCCACGCTGTCACTGGAACTTGATGGCGTTCATCAAGTATTTTTAGGTATCCATTACCACAGTAACCAAAAGGTGTCTCGTTAACTGATTTCTTATTATTATTATTATTATTTTTTTTGATGCTGTAACGCTTTCTTACCAATATCATGAGAAGTTCAAAATATTCATGACATGTATATGTATATTTCGATTAAAGTTAGCAATGTTGGTTTCTTTAGAAGTATTGAAGTAACAGTTAAAACATTTCCCAGTATTTTCTCTCCAAAGCAGTAAAACATAATACGAAGAAAGTTCCGCTCTGCTTTGAAAGGATAGCCATTACTTCTATTGCTCATAAAAGTGATGTATTATATGAATCGCATATACACCTAATTTAAAATTTTATCGAAGAGAAAGCCACCCTGTAGGGAGTTTCTCTATAAAAGCTAGGGTGATAAAGTAATATTAATGAGTATAGACCCTGCGAGACGTTGCGAACTACACTACAGAGCATTCCCCCTCACAATAATTCTGCAACATAAAGAGAAAATGTTTGGTTACATACGCATTTCGATGAAAGTAAGAAGGGAAACGCTTCCTGTACGGTGCTGTGGAAAAACTTAATGGAAAGATTAAAATAAACTTTTCAATTTTCCGCTTTCAATTAGAAACTCCAGCGGTATTTTTGACCCTACCAATTTGGAATAGCGCCGTTGATGATGACATTATTTGAAAAGGGTTTTAAGTCGCACTACTCTTTATGTACCAGGAGAATTTAAATTAGGTGCATAAAAGAAATTATTACTCGGCGATTACGCAGGGGGATTTTTTGTTTTCGTGGTTCTGTGCATTTGCTACCAGCAAACATATTTTAGTGAGTGATTTATATTAGGAAGGGCACCTTCTGGCTTTACAGGAATTAAATAAACTGCTTGATTGTAGTATTATTACAACGTACATACCAAAATGAACTGTAGGGATAAATTATTAAACCTTAGATATTCGCTACAGCAGATCTTTTTATTTCTTAGGGTATACAAGTTCTTGTTTAAATATAATAAATTACACACGACAAATGTAATAAGAAAAAGACTTAAAAGGACCAAATCATTTGAGTTATTCTTATCGTTCTACAGGCCTTGCAGATCTAAGAGATTTGGATGGCGATATTTCATCATTTTTTCCTGTCTGTAATTTCCTCGTTCCAGTTATTAAATTTCCATTTTGTTCTTGGTCTTGCACTTCTTCTTATTCTTCTTCTGTTCTACCTTGCTATTGTTCCTCTTAATATTTTCTTTCACATTTTAACTGTAGTGGTCTTTCAACATGTCCTAATAATGTTATGCTGATTGCTCTTTATATATATAGATCTATTATTTCCTATTTGTTTTATTTTCTTTCTTTTGTCTTTCTAGATACCTGTTTGGATGTTAAAATCTTACTTCAATTGATCTCGAAGCTATGCTCATTTCGGTCAATTATGTAGAGTCCCAGATACAGAAAGTTGTTGGAGATCTTAAAATTGTGCGAACTGGATATTACGTTATTTAATAAAGCAATAATCTAATCTTAATAATATAGAAACACTCAAATGTTCTTTTTTAGTAAGAAGAAACTGGATCTTTTGCGACTTAGATTGGACAGGCACAATAAACACATTAAAAATTAGTCTAATCTGTGTATAATTATTTTTTTATACATATAGGAACGAATTCTAAACTTTATACATTCTAATATAAAACACTATTTCGCACATTTTAGTTTCAAATAATTATCACAAATATTACTGCCATGTATTTCAAATTCCTAATTTTGTTTTCAAAATATAAACGATGTCAACAAGTCATTTCTATATTTATTTTACAAATATTTAGAACAATTTATAACCGACATGGTTTCAGCATTTTCAGTAAAACATGACATGTTTATGGTGAAAAAAAAATCATTCGAATAAAAGCCAAGATTCTTCGGAGCTACTTAAAGCTATTAATTCTTTTAATCGTCCAACAAATGGAGTCCTGATTCCAGATAATTTGTTCTATTTTTGTACCCAGTTAAACCTTCCTTTAAACTCAGCCACTGCATAGCTCATTCGTTAATGTTTTTATAGTGTTGGGTGATTAGCAGTAAAGCAAATCGTTACTTTCACGGACCTTGTTGCTGAAAGTATTAAATGAGTTTATTAGACATTTCATTAGCTCTGTTGTTGGTCATTTTACTTTTAAAAATGGTAGACACAATTAGCCTGCGTTTTTACTGAATTTTTATTCCCACTTCCGCTGCTGCTACACATTTAACTTTGATATATTGTAATTACATCATTTAACAGTTTCTTCAATATAAATTTTCATAAACAAAAAAGCTAAAATCCCGTAGTTGACACCTTAAAATTTGAGTTTTATTGTATTTTGTTACGAACTTTATAAAAATAAATAAAAACGAGCTTGTGTAATTTTGACTTATGTATTTCTTTCGAACAATATTGTTTTTCGAAAAATAAAAGCCAATATAGATTAAATAAAATAAAAATTAAAAGAAACGTATCACTTACCCAAGGAATTAAAGAAGCCAGAAACTATTATCATGAATGGCATATAAAAACTATGAAGACAAATAAAAATAATGTACAAACAGTAGAAAACCCAACAAAAGAGGAAATAGAAGAGGTAATACAAAACCCAAAAAAAAATTAATAAAAGCCCAGGTGAAAACAGAATAACATTAGAGGTATTATAAGAGGGCGGAGCGAAATTATAAAAGCCAATAGTAAACCTTATTTAAAAAAAAATGGAAAGGCCAAATACATGACAAATGGAAGAACGTCGTAAGAAAATTATTACATAAAAAAATATGTCAAGAAATGCTCCATTATAGAGTAATTTACCCACTCGATGCCACATATAAATTACAAAAATAAGAAGGGTAAAATTAGACAAGAAACTTGTATCGGGGAATACCAAGGCGATTTTCGGCCTAGAAGGGGACAATATACCAATTGTTTGCGCTAAAAGAATTATAAAGCAATAACTATGACCAAAATTTAGAAATTCACCATTGGTTTACCGATTACGAGCAGCGCTAGGAATACCAATAAAGTTGGTACAGTTACTGAAGATGACCTTAAAAAATAACGAGAGCTGTGTTACTATAGTAGAAAAATGTCAAAGAAAATATAAATTAGAAAAAGTTTCAGACCAGGTAATCACTTCTCCATCACTCTATTTAATCTAGTGTAGTAAGCAGGACAAAATAAAATAACTAACAGTGGAACAAACAGAAATATAGAAGCTAAAAGTAAAAATCGATTAAAATAGAAAATACAGTTTCGAAGAACCAATACAATTCGAATACTTAGGCTTTGTAGTGACTAAATTATATGAGGAAATGACAAAAAAAATTGAATAAATTTTGGGGAAATGAAGCAAAGCAGCAGGAATAATAACGCGAATACGAACATAAAAACATCTTATTTGAAGACTCTATTAGAGGTAATACGTCCAACAGAAATATCCGGTGCAGAAATAAGTGCACTTAACAAAAAAGAAGTGAAAAAATAAGCATTTGGGAGAGGAACATACTAAGAAGAATATAAAGAGGAATTAAAAATTCACTACTGAAAAAGGACTAACGGAGAATAAAGAAATACATCTCTCCACGACCATTAGTGGAACGTGCTAATTGCAACATCATTTTTAATCATATAATGAGAGACAATATTTATTCCAAAATACTTGCTTCTTATGTGTTTTGCAGCTGTTCCTAATTGTTCTAAACAGTATCGACAGCGATGGATGTCAAAACTGTCAATGTCAAATGTAAATGGCGGCGCCGTAATAACACATTTTAATTTAAATAAAATAATGAGTGATAGAATCGACTAAATTTGTGATTGTGGAGATAATATACTCTGTTACTCGATTAGAATAACAAAATTCGATACTCGTGGTTCCTCAGGCTCGGTGGAGCTCACGGTCTGAATGTTCCAGTCGTATCGAATTTTTTTCATTCTAACCTTGTTACAGAATCTACTATTATTAAATCGACAATGACTCAAGTGATCAAAAACCAAGGAATAAGAGAGCTAGGACAGGTTAAACGAATGGAGGAAAACCGCATGTCACATAAAGTACTGAGAATTAGAGTAGAAGATAAAATAAGAGAGGACGACCAAAGAAGCGGTGCAAAAGGATATGAAGAAAACAGATATACAGAAATGGCAAACTGTAAATACCAAGTTAACTAAGCGACAGGGCAATAATATGTCATCTCCTTTAACCCTACTCTCTCGATCTCCGCTGTGCCGAGTTACGATCATGAGTGCTTGTACGTTATTATGGAATTAGCTGAAACGATGTTGCCAACTTAGTTATGCTCACTTCAGTATATTAGAGAGTAAATTGTAATGGAATCTCGTTTCTTCGCTGGAATCCTATAGGTATACAAATATTATTTCTGAACCTGTATACAGGTTTAGAAAATATCTTAAAGGGATATAATCGAAATTTTAAGGAGCAATGTGTTCCCTCTCAACCGAACTAGAGGTACGACCACGACTGCCGGTGCGTTACTATTAAATCGATGTTCCCACCTCGATATATCCCTACTTCAAGATTCACAATGCGCTCGCATGGATTAGTGTATGACCTCAAATATTCAGGCCAAATCTGTATATCGTTTACGTATACTCTGTGAGAAGTGTTTTATTGGATTTAGTGTGACTCATCCCTAGCATCCCCCCACGGATTAAGCGAGATTAAAATTTGATTTCACTTATTTTCTCGCATTCGCGATAGTACTACTAATTCTATCTACTTGATTGAGTGGTTTTTTCTAAAACCAAACTGATAAGTTAATTTTAATTTCCTAATCTCAATGAGAATATTTCACCCTGGTAACAATGAGATTGGTTTAGTACTAAAGTTTTATGTTATAAAATATTTAAGGCTGTATTTATATTCTAATTATTTTGAATAAAAAAAAGTACGCTTATAAAAGGTATCCTCGAGCTATGTAAAAATATATTGCTATTATGGAGCAGTTACAAAAATAAAATGACTAAATGGATTATGTATCCTCCATAAAATCCACGAAATATAATAGTGGTTTGTGCTCCTGTGATGCACGAATGCGGCGTTGTTAGTATTTTATATAATTTTACAAGAACATGTTACCTTTGAGTTTAAGTTTATATGAAAATTAATGAACATAAAAATATATATATCACGGTATTAGATAGTATCTAATTAAATTAACTCTTACTTTCTGAAAACTTTTGATGATGATGATTTTCAATGAGGTATCTCCTACTAATTTTTTTCGCATGAATTTAGAAACACCCGGTATATCTGGTCCATGGAAGTGTCATTTACGGACACCGAATTAGCACCTAATTTTAAAACAATTTAATCTTCTCTGAACATTCTAATAATAGAACTATAGAAGACGCGTTTTTTTAAATGCGCTCTAGAAACCAGCAACATTTTTTTTGGGAAGTATCGAATTAGCACCTAATTTTAGCATAATTAAATTTTTCGGGGTGCAACTCGATTAGTCTCGAGACTAACGCTATTCATTACTTATATACAAGGAGTTTTATAAATTCCCATTAAACATTCTCTAGTCTTAGATTTTGAAAAACAAAATTATCCAAAATAAAATCACAAATAATTTTCAAAAAATGAATATTCATGTGTCACTATTTCCTACTAATATCACTATGAAAATGGCATACATGGATATTTTCTTTTAGGCTTAATCTGTTATGATTTAATTAACCGAAATTGTGGGGTACCAATCAAAATATTGGAGCGACCTTATTTTCAACTAAATCTCTACACCAACAAATAAAAGTCAATTGATAATTATTTTAGAATTAACACACACAGAGCTGTCTTAATTTTGTTTCTGGTAGAAGTGAAATGTGGTACAGGATAAAGATATTTATTTCTGAGAATGCAATTTTAAAGTAATTAAAAAGTTAGAAACCTTCTTAATTATTAGTAAATGCACTCTAAATTTCAACGAACGTAGATGTTTATGTGTATTTTTTTTTCACTGTATTCAATAGATAGAAGTTAGCTAAATTCAGTAAAAATAAACCGATTTAATCTGGTTATTAAAACTTTTACATCCCACTATGTAGAACATAAAATATTAGCGAAGCAAGAATAATAACCGTTTCAGAAATCTACGTGTTTTTTAATAATTTATTTCTGGTGCTATTAGCTTCTGTTTCATTTTAAATTTTGTCCGCTCATGTGATGAAAAGAAAATAAAACTATAATTGACGGAACAGATGAGACTCGCAACGTCTATCCTAAACAGCTGCAGGTTTTTATATCCACGAAATGATTTCAGTAGAACTGCGTTACGTTAATGTCATTTTTTAGGTTGATATGTTGAAAAGTTTGTTTAAAAATGAATCATGTAGATTCTTTGCTGCCAGTGTCTTAAAATAGTTATACCTAAGTAACTATAATATATTTAATATATAATGAAATTAATATCTTTCAATCATATAAGTAAAATAATTTTTTTAACTTTTCGGACTCTTATCTTATTCCTCAACCATAGCAATGCCCAGGTCAGTATTTAAACTTTATCGTGCTTATTATACCATCATTTGAAAACACTACTGCACTACCCATGCACGTATGATCATACGCATTAGATTGCTTTAATTCTAAGTGACATTAACAGTAAAAAAGTTATTTTTCATATTTCTTAGCTTGAATTTTATACAAATCAAATCTAACTATACTAGTTCTTAATAAAGTTATGTAATTCGAAATTTCTATCAATTTTTAAAAAAATATATAAATTAAATCACGATTTAGTTAATGAAATGAATACAACTTTAAATGTTTTTAATTTGCGGATGATTTGAAAATGTTCTATAGAATACAAACTGTTATAAACTGTGGGTATTAATGTACTAACATCTGAAAAGGATCTATAAAAGTAGGTTATCGAATAAATTATTTGCTAATATAAAAAAGTTTTGTTTTAACTATTACAGAATTAAAAGAGCCTGTAAATAGAGAATCGAGAAGAATGCCTTACATCGATGCATTAATACTTAATAAATAAAAGCACACTTATGAAATATCGCAGTCTTCTTGTATATCACACATTGCAGGTAGCTGCAACTTCCTAACTTAGCAAATTAAATAGTTAAACATGTTGAAGTCCAGAATGAAGAATTTGTTGCTTATTCTCACTCAAAAGTGGAGGAAACAAAACATTTGACTACATAAATTTTATAGTCTCAATCACGATTGTTTATTTCATCAAAAAAAAATGTTATGTTATGTTTTATAGGAAAGATACATGAATTTTGTATTTAATTTGTATTTAAAATAAATTTATCCTTAGCCGTCAAATTTCGGAGAAACAGTTATCAAATTTTATCATAGCTTTTATAACTTTTTGATTTCATAATTTTTATATTTGACAGCAAATTTCATGAAATTTTCCTATGATACCAAGTTTTAATGATATGAAATTAAATAATAAAACATCTTTAATTATTTTAAATGTGGCTAAATTAAAATAAGCAATAAGTTTTTCATGTCAAAAATCCGAATTTATCTCTAGGATTAATTTTATAAGAGGTAAACACAATTTAACCATTAATTTTATATTTTTATCTGCTATTTTTTCCAGTTTCAGGTTTTACCCACTGGAACTTTATTCATCAACCATTATATAGTTTTATGAAAGAATTGGCTATTGAATTATGGTACAATGATCGCGTTTTATTGAAACTATTAGGTTTAAGTCAAACCCCTATTGTGTGCTAAATAATTATTATTGAAATTCAAACAACAAACAATTTGTGCAATTAACGTGTTGTGTGTTTCCTCATTTGATCAGGAAACCAACTATTGTACATGCAGTTTAACTATGAGAATGAGTGAATTGATGTATATTGTTCTTCCCCAACCACATGAATATTTGATGTTCTATACAAAATTTTAAAATATATATTTTCTCTAGTCTTTTATTGAATTTTGTAGCTTAAATACATGTATTACCTTATTATTAAAATATTCATATATCTTCTTTTTGGCTTGCTAACTAATAAGTATTTAGCTAAAGGTTCGCGCATACAAATACTATAAGAATATGAAGTAATTAGTTAGGTTTTAAATACCTTTAGAGAAAATTGGCAATTAGCTCTATTGTGAAGTTGAAAGAGTAACAGAATTTTATTGAGTGAATGGCAAAATTAGTTTTGTGCTTGAAACCGGCAATATTATTCATTATATTGGTAATTAGTAACTGTATTAAAATTGTGATAAATCTTATAATATAAATGAACATAGTATTAACATCCAACGACTAGAAAAGTCAATATCGGGAATAGAATAACTACTATTAAGTGGTAGAGAATACAATTATCATCAATAAAGAAGAAACCTGGTTTAACAGAAAATTCCAAGAATTGATCTACATCTTCTAATATCATTATGTCTTGGCTAAGATAGAAACTTCACAGCAACATTTTATCTCTTGAAGAGTAAATTAGTTGACTGCTGAGAGAAAGTTTCTCCTCAAGAATGGATCTACTATGTAATTTGGGGAATTTCATACCCGTTCTCTTTAGATATATTTATACAAAAACTGAAAGATAAATATATACCGGCTCTTATGTCCGTGAATCGATTTCTATAAATTGAACATCTGTACTAATATAAACCTTCATTCAATATTGTTAATTGTTTCTTATAAAGTCGTACTACCGATGACATATTAAACCGGATTCTGACAAACATATCTTGTCATTGATAATATTTTACACCTTGAAAGTCATATGAATAAAGCTATTCTATTCTTTATCTAAATGGTATATTCCAGCAGCAAATTTAGAAGAGAAACCCAATAATGCTGATTTTGTAATTGGTTACAAAGGCTGCTGCTGAAATGTGAAAAAGATTATTTGGGTCATCTAAAAACTACTTTTGGCGACGAAGCACTATCAAGAACAACTATTTTTCGGTGGTATCAAAAATACAAATTTGGTCGGAGCAGTGTTAGTGATTAATTTCGCGATGGTTGACCAATAACTTCAAAAATTGCACAAAACATTGATGTTGTGAGAGAAATGATAATGCTAGATCGTCATGTGACATATAAGAAAATTCAGTCTTGCTTAGACATTCTTATGAAACAAATTAATGAAATTTTGCATATACACTATGGTGTAAGAAAAATATGTTCTCGATGGTTACTGCTTAATTTAAAATCAAAAACAGATTAGAGTCAAATGGTGCAAAGAAACTCTTAAACAATTCAACTCGGGTACGTCAAAATTGGTCACGATATCGTTAGTGGTGATGAAAGTTGGGCTCTTATGAACTGGAAATAAAACAATAGTCTGGGAAACAAACATGAAAAAATGTCATGATAATTTCGATGGTATTAGGCTAAAAAAGAGTCAATCTGATTTAGTTAACATAATCTCTTAGGCTAAAAGGTGACCTTTTGTTTTCTTGAAATTCACTATAGGGTTAATTGAAATTTAGAATAGGTGATAAATATAATTAATATCTGCTAATTATTAAATAACAAATCTATAAATTAGCAAATAAAATAAATTAAATTTAAATTTTTAGAAATATTTTGGAAATTGCAAATTGACCTTTTTCGCTCAACACCATCGATTTATTAAACATTTATTCTTCTCCGATGAAGTTAATTTTAAATGTAGTAGTCACGTTATCGTCAACATTGTCTAGAGTGGGTCATTGAGAATCCTCAGTGAATAGCAAAATACCAGACTCGTTATCTACAAAAATTAATTTACAGATTAAAATTATGAATAATCCGTATGTTGCAAGGGTGTTTAGTTCAAACTCTGCATGTCTAAAAATAATCTTCGTCCTAGAAATTATTTATGGGGCCTCATCTCATTACGCCGTTATTATACCTCAAATTTTGAATGATGTATTCTATATTTTAATATCTCAAAAAAAGCGAATTCGATCAGAAATTGCACATACAAAACAGTAAGTTATAAATACAGTTTTAAATGAATTTTAATTAGTATTTTTCTATCGCAGTATTTTTTTATTTAATTTCAAAATTATGACATACTATTTATTTAATATTTCGTGTTTTATGACAAGGTTGCGATCGGAAAATAAATAAATATTTTTATTAGTCATCAAAATTATTAAGCATTACAGTTTTCTTGGTTTGAAAATAAAAAGAGTTTGGGAGCTCGAATGATAAATAAATTGTTATTGTTTTCCCTCATCCTCTTTAATTTCCAATAACCAAGTTACTTAGTGGCTTAAATCTGCCTGAAAATAGTATTTAGATTTATTTAAAAAACAACCCGCCACGTAACAGTATTTTTTCAAATAAAATTGCATTGGTTTGTTGAAGTAAAATAGTACAATAATTTTTTTGCACTTAATTTATTTAATTTTGAAATTGCAAATATCTCTTATATTTTAAGAATTTTTTGTTTATGTTTTATTAATGAAAGGAATAGGATTTCTTATTTAGTTTTTTGTAAAATTATATAACACGTTTCTATGAAATAATAGAGGTAACGTCACTATTTTGATAAATATGAATTCAGAAATTTAAAAATTATGTAAAAATATGCGCATCTGGAATTAGAGCGATTTTCGAAAGACACTCATAGCTATTTAAGAAATAAATGGCAAACTGGGTCCTTAATAACTTTAATGAAAATAACTAAAAAAATACTAATATACAAATATTAACAAGATTTATTCCCCATTCCAGGCTCAATAGGAAAAAGTTTTATTTTTATTTACTTCACAACTTATCACTACTTAAACTTTTACAGAGTTTTCATTATATTTACTGACGAGTCGTTAAATTTGTTAACGTGAAAGAGCGTAAAATGATAACAAAATGGACAGTGATATTAATTAATTACAATTGCAACCTTATCGGAAGCACCTTTAGAGAGAACAATATGTAATTGCGGCTATAGAGTTATTTACTTTAGAGTTGATATTAAACAACCGCGACTTTACGAATTGAAATTTGCATAAAACGTTGTAACGGTCACTGGTTATTGGTTATTTACTATCTGTCAAGAATATCTGAAACCGCGAGTTCAGGGTGCGTAATAACCGAAACAAAATAAATGGTGACATTGGTCATTCGAGTGACATTTTTTGAGCTGTTCAGTTCGTAATATCGAGGGTTCAAAATGACGGGAGGTAGTGCAATGTTGCCGAATTGACAATGACCACAAAAGTGAGAAATAAAACTTAAGGGACACATGCCCGAGAAATTATATATACGGTTTGGAAATTTTCCGAGAAAGAAGCAGAAAATGGAATATTGACCATAGATTTACAAAAATTACAAGAACGAGTTGCTGCTTTTATAATATTTACATTTCTGTGATTGATTTTATAAGAAACTTTTATTTAAAATTAAACAAGTATTTAGCGTACCGGATATTTCATAAGAAACTTATTCATTTGCAGGTGTAAGTTTATCTAGTGTTAAAAAAATTACGAAGGATTGTTATTTTCATTAAACAGCAAGTGTAATTCCCAATTAAATTTATTGATATATTCCATATATGTATATATGAAATGAAACACTTTTTAAAAATTCATGAAACAGTATTGAACATGATGGTTATTTTCAAGTATTATTGAGTAATAAATGGAGAGAATAGTTTGGTGCTGAGTCCACCGAATAGAAGCTTACTTTTCCAATTTATTACATGAAACTAGTACAACTCGTGATTAATTACAAAATAGAAGAACAATATAAGTCAATACCATAACAATATCCAAATTTTTAATCACTTATTAATTCCGATATAACCACACTATATAAATAACTCCTATTAATTATAATTTATAGAAAAAGAGTAAGTAATATTTTCACATTTTACTGATTATGTCTTTAATGTACGCCAATTCATACAATCTACAATCACAATATAGTGAATTAAAATAATTCAATTGGCAATTTTCGTTGGATCGGATTTCACGTCGGTTTGTATTTCGTTCTTAAGTTTCACTTGAGTGCAACGACACTTGATATTATTAAATAAGACCAAGATTTGGAAGATCCTAGACTGATAGTAAAGATTGAATTTGAGAAGAACAAATGGTTTATTATTAAAATCGAGCAGCCAAATAAAAATCACAAGGAAAAAAATTGATAAAATTTAAACATCCATCTATACAAAACTATTTAATATTAAAGAAAATTGCTTAAAATTGGAACTATAGCTGTTTTTTTATCTTCAAAGGTACGTCAAGCAATTAAAATTGAGAGCATCGATTTATTAATAGATTTTCGAAATTTATTATTTCAATACTTGAATAGCGGGATCTTTAAAGCAGCTATAATCATTCAAAATAAGCTTTTTAAAAGGATTTAAATTAAAGTTAGTAAACGAGTCACAAGCGGTAATTTTCATTCCATCTAATCTTGGAAAAAAATGTAATTACTTTTTTGTGACTCTTCCAAGTTTTATGTTAGAGGAAACAATAATAATTTTTATTATTTTTCAAGCAAAAAATCTTTTGTTGGATATTTCTCAGTGTATAATATCGTTATTTTTACATTTTTTACATTGAAAGACCAATTAATTATAAAAAAAATAGCAATATTAAACTAATGTGCTCTTTTTCTCTTTTTTATTTTATAGCAAATTTTGAGGATATTCAAATACCCACTCCTAATCACTTTTCGTGCATTTTTAATTGACGTGTATATTTTTAACAGGAACTTTGCCGGCTGGTAACCTAGGTAACTAATATTCGCAGTGTTATGTTGTCTAGATGTTAATCCAGACGGATGGTTATAAGCCAAATCCTACCAGTCTGCAGGATTTACACGTATCTGATATAATTAGCTTGTTTGAAAATCTTGACACTTATATACATATAATTACTTGGTTTTTTGTCATTAATATTAAAATTATCAAAAAAATATCTACACTACATCTGAAATAAAATATTTAATAATAATCTAAACTAATAAAAGGAACATAAATCTTTTAAGTGCTTGATTTTCAAGACATAGGGTGTTAAAGTTGAAAAATAATTTTTTTTTCGTGATCTGATCAATACTTTTTTTGAATAAAAACTGTAAATTCTAATGGAATAAGTGCTTTGGGTTTTTTGCAGTGTCGTGCTGTATTTAAAATAACTAAAAATTACGCATTCAAATTTTTACTCTTTGTAGAATAATATAAAAACAGTACATTTTTGGATTAAATTATTAAATAATAAACTGAAATACCTTAAAATATTCAACTAGTAGTGTCATAAATATAGTGAAATTACTTCAGAAACTGAAATAAAGTTATTTACCAAAAAGTCCGAAATTTTATTTACAAAAACTGTTCAAAGTTATTCTGTAAGTAATAATATAATCTATTTTCAAATTCCTTTTGCGTTTTTTGCAACGTTTCCCTGGTAATTCGTCTACATTCTTCAGTTATCCTACGTCGTAGTTCTTGAATATCTTCGGAAGGGGTTTTATAAACCAACGTTTTTAAATAGCCCCACAGAAGAAAATCAAATGGCGTTAGGCCTGGAGATCTTGCCAGCTATTCAATAAAACCCCATACACCAATCCAATGCCTCGGACATCGTTCGTTTAGCCATTGTCTTACTGCTATTGTATAATGTGGTGTAGCTCCATCCTGCTGAAGGTATATATTCTGTTCGTCTAACACCATATTTTTCTATTCATCAACGTGTCTTTCTAATGACTGAGTAATAAGTGAATCAATTTCATCTTTTAATAATTGAAGGTACAATTCTCCCGTCAGATGTTCCTCCATAAAAAGTGGTCCAATTACTTCATTCCAAGAATACCAGCCCACACATTGATCTTCGCAGGAAACTAAGTGTTACCCTGTCGAAATAAATAAGGGTTTTCGTTGTCCCAATACCTACAGTTATGTTTATTAACAAAGCCATTTTTATAAAATATTCATTGATGAAACAAATATTTTTGACTCATCTTGTATCTTTTGGGTCATTATTTCACAAAATTCAATTCTGTGTCATAGTCGTCTTTACTAAGCTGTTGATGAATTTCTATTTTGTATGGGAAAAACTTATTCGATTTGAATACTTTGTGTATGGAACCAACAGAAATACTTGTAAGTTTTGACACTTTTGGAATGGAATAGGTGGGATCTACAACAAAATGATCAAGTACTTCAATTTCTGCATCTTCGTCGAGAACTCTGGGATTCTTATGTATAAGTTTGTAAAAACTGATCCAGTTTCTGATCTGCTGGCTTATGTTGCCGTTAGGATGCCTTTCGTTAAAAACTCGAGCTGTTCCTCGAGCACACCTGTTTTGAGCTCCGTAATTGAATATTAATTATATTTTTTCTTGCAGGAAATACACCATTTTGACTGGCTGGTTTTAAAATGAAAGCACTGTAGATGGGTATTTCCGGTTTTTCTAACTCGAATTCCTCAGATAAATTTCTCCGATTTTTTTAACTAATTGCTCTCGTTTGAATCTAAAAACTTTTGTATTAAATGGTAAATCATACCTCCATTTCTCTAATGAATAGGGATATCGAAATTAAATCCATCGTAGTTCTAACGCTAATTTACTTCCATCATCGCGCCATCATCTTTTCAGGACGCTCGAGTTTCGTATATATTCAGGCCGCGGATAATTTGTCTTCATTGAAAATACGAATGCTATAGTTTATTCGCCTGCTTTGTCAATACCAATATATCCCATCTTCGGTTCAAGTT
This sequence comes from Hermaeophaga mercurialis, assembly GCA_951812935.1. Lineage (NCBI taxonomy): Eukaryota > Metazoa > Arthropoda > Insecta > Coleoptera > Chrysomelidae > Hermaeophaga > Hermaeophaga mercurialis. Next base: position 14,985,447 of record OX638364.1, read on the forward strand.
GGTAGAGATCAAGTGGATTCGGATGTGTTCCCTCTCCGCATATTTTTATTTGACATTTTTTTATACTGCATTTAATAACTGAGAAATCCCAATTAAAAATTTTAGATTATATAATGAAAGTAAGCAAGTTCTGTATCTCCTAATAAAATCGACATGCCATTTTTAGTCTATTTTGTAAGGAGTTTCTTTTATAATTTAGCCATTTATGAGGGTAGAAAGAATATTTTAGGGAATAAAGTTTGGCGGTTAAAATTGTCTGCAGCAAGTAATAAAAATGAAAATTTTGAGATAAATATGACAAAAATATATTAAAATTTTTCGAATAATTCACTTATAAATCATGCATATGACGGTTGGCGAAATCTTTCTAAGTTGGAGATTTTACCGTAACGTAACCGAGACGCAAAGAGCATTATTTCGTTCTTTCTTGCGTAAAATTACTAATCCTGAAGGTAGAGAAGCAAGCAGTAGTACTAAAATAGCGATTTCTGGATTTGCATAAGTTATAAAATGAGCTGAGCAATAAATGTTAAGGTAAATGCATCTTTTAATGCTTTTAAAATGTAATTGGACGTTTTAAATGTACATTAACTACATCAATCTTGCCGGGAACAAAGAAAAGCTCCTGAATAATTAAATAATTTTTATTTTAATTGGAACATTATTGCTCTTTTCTGTTGAAACATTTCATCTTTTAAATAAAGTATGAATTAAAATAACCGCAGTAAACACGAATAAAATGGCAAATCATTGGACCAATGATGGCAAAGCTAAGTCAGCAATCGCAAGATTTTTAAATTGTTGTACACATATTATTTCATGGAACTAATTATGATTTTTATTTTCTCAGCGTGAAATTCTTATTCCATCCACCTGAAAATGTTTATTAAACATACATATTTTATATTTTGGTTATTTATAATTATTATTTTACATATTTGCATAAAATGGAACAAAACAATATGTAAAAATTAATATGTTGATTTAATAGCCTATAAAATTTCCAAAATATAGGGTATCCGCTTAAACTAGAACGAGTTATTTGCAACAAAATATTCTAATTAAATGTTTTTCCAACATCATTAGTTTGCACAAAAATTCACTATAAACATTTACTCGAAAATTTATACATGTCAACACCTCACACTTTTAATAAAAATGTGTGTCATGTAACCAAGGCATATCTATCTAATGACTCATAAAATTGTGTTAGTTTGTAGAAGGTTCAGATCGTTTATTCGTTTTAAGTTTATCATTTGGTAAATTACCAAATACCAAATACCATTACTTGTTTATTAATCTAATCCGCGATGTTTTGTATCAGTATCCCAAAACGTGTAGTTTATTGCCTAAAAAAAATAGTGGTAAAAATCGTTCGGATCATCTAATAATTGACGAGAATACATTTTTCATTTTCTACATCTCCTGTAATCGACCATCCTAAATACTTATTAAACATAAACTTATTTTCAGTTTAAAAAACCATTGTTTATACTTTATTGATGTTACAGCCTTTAGTTGTTTTTCGGTAAATAATGTTTGGATAGATTTAGAATACTAATATTTATTAAAAGGACTGACTTTATAAAAAAATGTGGATTATTTTTGCGGACATCCTTTATATTTAAACAAAAAAATAACCTCATTTCTTGACAGTAAAATCAAAATAATGTTTTTTTTGCACTGAAATCTAATGTCTAGAAAAAATAGAGTTTGCTGTCTAATTAATATTAATAAAAGTAGAATCAACAAAATTGCATCATTAAAAAATGTTAATTCAATGCTGATAAATTGTTAAATAGTCAAAACAGAGGTTCATAATTTGATATTGAACTTGCATATATTTTTTACATGTAATAAATTTTCAAAAATTTAGGTATATTAATATAAAGGAGTAAGGGGTCTAACCAAACCTAACCTAGGGGTTATTTTTAACCAAAAAGTTACAGAATAATTACTAGGTTTTATCACAATTAAAAATTGTAAAAGGTGACTAGATATAGTCTGTTATTACCATGAGATCTAGAATAAAAATACGTGTTTTACAATGCATAAATGAAAATTAACAATATTCAAGACCAAGATAGATAAAATGTAACTAAGAAATTATTAAAATTTAACAACAAAACATTAGTTAATTATTTTATTTTATTTTCTTGGTAGTTACATACTTTAGTAATTGTGTTTTAAATATAATATTTTATATATAGTATTTAAACAATTACACGCAATAATTTACCAATTATTATCAATAAATGTTCAATATTTTTAATCAACAGTCATTTAATGAAATATATTTAATTCTTTATTTTATATAATCTTTGCCAAAATGACTTATTTATATTATGTATATAAAAATATTGTTCTTGTGCGGTTTAGCTTTCTGCTTCGATTGAACATAATTGATTATCTTTTTTAAAAAATGCACAAACATAAACAACTTTTATTTTTTATAAAAAAAATAAAAGTTGTTTAGAATTACGTTTTAGGTAAAATACAATAATAAATAATTAGAAAAATTAAAAAAAAATTTGTCAGTAAATTTAATTAACTAGAATAGTAATTAGAATAAAAATAAAATATAAAGTAAAGCAAAGCTACATTTACAATATGTCGGGAAGCACATTTGGCAGGAAGTGCATTTGTCGGGGCGCATTTGGCCGGAGCGCAATTGTCAGTTAACCTATATTACATACTAACTTACTGAATAAAATGGATGTACTATGGAAAATGCTAATTAAAAAGTACCAAGCTATGTTGATGACGTATTTTAAAATTTTGTACATTAAATATTTTTCTATGAACTAATAGAAATATGTCAAAAACACGTTTGGTGATTGGAATAAAGATTTTACCTAGTATCTAACCAATTATATTCAAAAGAATTATAAAGGGCATAATTTTTTGTTTTCCGGCTTATTACCAAGAAAGAAAGTAAAGTTCGGTTGTTTTATCTTGTATTATACCTTTCATTTCTAGTATCAACTTTTTATAAAACCTCCTTTTTTGTTGAACCTGCACAATAAATTATCTTCACTCCCTTGAACTAATAGAAATATAAATCTACGCGTAACTATACCAGTTGCGTAATTCCTCTGTATTTAGTTTGTACTCCCTTGGCATTTTATGGCAACTTTAAGCTAACTCCAGAATATATTGCAATATGTATTAGGTCCAAATTATTAATGGGTTAGTAAAGTTATGTTTAGGATCAATTTTATCTCCATGTCACTAACACTTTCTTGTTATCAACCCACCAATAGATAACAGGATAAATGAGCTGATTTTAGTTTCCTACAGTTCGTAGAGAGATTTGTAAAGTAATGTTTTTTAAATTTATAATTAAGACATGATAAAGAGCAGGGATGGCTTAGCTTTGTAGCAATGATTTTTTTTTACCCTAGAAACTGGAGTTTTGTGTACTAGTGAAACAAATAACTATTTCTATTTTCTCAAGTCTTAGATAATATTATTTTTAGTTTCTTATTATATATTCGCCCAGAGAAGGAACTTTACGAATATATAAAATATGCAATTTTTATCTTATTTAACACAATTCATATCTACAACTGGTTATGAGAAAGGAAATAGATTGCATTTAAGAATTTCATACCCATAAATAGACGAAAGTTGCAGTATTTTTCCTAAATTTTACTGCGAAATCTTTGCATACGATGTGAGGTAGATATACTACAAAGTACATACATTGAACAAATTTTGGACATAAAATCAAATAGTGAAATATATCGAAGAAACGAATTCCTCTTTCGTTAACGATCGATACTTACGTTATTTTTAGCATCAAATCCATCAAATTTAAGCGAAAATTTTGCTCAAATAAGGGTCTACAAATAGAAAACATCCGAGGGTGAAATCGTAATAGGACGAGAGAAAGCGCTCAGGTGGTAGACAATCAGTTTTATAAAATAATATCGGAGACAAGAAATACAAGACGTTAATCCTGCATTTGGACACTTGCGGGCACAAAGTAATCCGATAAACATGTGTCAGAGATACCGCCTAAAAACATCTACCAGGCCAATTTTCCAATGTTGACAGATGTGGCCGAACGCAGGGAGCTGATTACAAAGAATCAATAAGATTGTCTTGACATTGATGTATATTACCGACTTCCCTTGTTTAGATAGCATTTAATTGAAAAGCATTGCAAACACTACTGAAGATATTTTCAGATTTTATTACACAAAAAATGTCTTAATTCAGTCAGAAACCATTGCCTTGATTTTATTTAGACAAAACATAAAAGTGAAAAAGAAAGAATACACATGTTAGCTGAGTTAACGTTCGATAGATACGTAGGTAGTTATTAAGTAAAACATATTTTTTAATTTATGATCTTTATGAATATAAAAGATAAAATGGCTTACTAATAAATACTAAATTCTATTAAATAAAATTGTTTTTTAGTAAACTTATAACTTCTGTCTACGTAACACCAAGAAAAAGTTAATTTGCCATTAATAAACGCTTAATAAATACAACTAAAAAATATATCTGTATTGGGCCCAGCAACACAATAATTAATCAACTTGTCAATTATCCTACAGGAAATTATTTTTTATATTCTTGGGACTTTTGTTCCTCTTATTCAAAACCGAGAAAAGGCTAGCTAACGATTAACAAACTTTAAAATAGCCCCAAATGAAAAGGACACATGTACATGGGACAGTAGTGCTGGGAACCTGTTAAATAACACTGAAAAAGTTTATCTAACCTTAATTACATTTTTAATAACAAAAAGAGTCATTGAGTCATTGTCATTCGCTGATTCAAAATAACAGGAAGTACTGACCTTGAACGAAGGTCATCTGTATTACCGTAGGTGAAGGATATAACAGTTGGCTCATTACACCTTAGTTGATGGTAACTGATATTGACTCTAACAGGCCTTGAATACAATCATTGCCAATGGTTATTTACAATTTATGCTGTAGAAGATAGATTTTGAAATTTGATTTCTGACTTTTATCCACCTATAGACCTAGATACTAATAAACAATACGGCCTTGGATTAACTGGGTTCTATGTATAGTACACAATTAGGAATATTGCTAAAAAATATTTTAATTTGCTTTCAAGTAAAATCTAGATTATTGAAAGGAGTACACCAAAACCAGGTATTTTAGAAATTGATGAAATAAATAAATATACATCATATATCGTATTTCTAGCATGCATTTCTTTAATAGTATAGCCTTTACCTGCTACCAAATATATTAACGATGTTGATGTAAATATTTTAGACTCGCTACCTGCTCTTTCTTTAATCGTTATGTTACAGTGAGGATATTATGAACGTAAACCCCTAAGCCTCTTTGGCATTGATTGTATCTAAGGTTCGTTAAAATCAACAGTTATGTAATTTATTCAAGGTAAATGCAGATATCCTCCCTTCAAGGTCAGCCGGCGGGTCTCGATCAAGATCAATCAATAATTAATGTGGTTGATTACAATCTTCTAGGTCAATGTAGGAGACCTTTACACAATGTCGACACAGCTACTATATGATGCAGCTTTCGATTAAGGTCAAAGTCAATGATGACTTCTTCCTCTACTCCCTCTCATTCAGAACCGACTCAATTTCACTACCCACAAGTAAATAGTAAATTTGTATACGGGACAGTTGGATTCTAGACTAGTCATAAGTAAAAATTAAATTCATTTTACTAATAACAAGACAACTAGTATATTTAATAGTTGTCCTTATTAACAGCATCATGTGTATAGGAAGAAGGTTACTTTAGTAAACTCATTAATTTTTTTATTTATCGTTGTAGATTGACTGTATCATTTTCAAAAATAATAAATTGTTGTTAAAAAACTAAAAGTTTTGTTGTATGTATTTAATAAAGAAGTTATTATATTGAACGACGTCATTAGTAATTTAATTTTTACATATACGTATCATTCTTTCTAGATCATTTTTAATAGTATTTTTACTGTAAACTCCATGAGCTTGGTTAGCCTATTTGTGTCACATCCCCGTTAGGAAAAATACATTTTTCGGAAGAGTTCTTGGCTGATTTGATTATAAGAGTAAATCAAGTTCGTTCCCGTATATTTTAATTTCATTGTTTGTCTAAGTCATTGAACTGGAAGATCCAGGCTGTTGTAGCTTGAAGTGTAGTAAAACTTTCAATATTAAAACCACTTATTTTAAGTTTCCACTGTTACTTTTTCTCGTTTCTGGTTAACATAATGCAGTTTATCCATCTAATTTACCAGTAAAGGCTGCACCAGAATCTGAAATTTTACGGCGTAAGATATAAAGTTTAATTTTTATTTCTGAAACTATCGTGTTATTCTGAAATTTCATTATACTTGAAACTTGTCCAAAACAAAATATTTAGTGAGGGAGAATAGTGACATTTAACTACGAACTCCATGGAAGCAAGTCGCTTGCTTAATTTTCAGCCGGACTGAATAATGCAAGGGGTTTGACTAATTACAGTTTGGAAAATTTTCTGTGTGCCTAGTCATTATTCAAAATCAACTAAGCTGAAATAACTTTAGATAATTAAAAGAAAAAAGCAAAGGAATGCTTATGTGCATGAATACTGCAGAAATCAAGTTGAAATTCAGAAAAGCTGATTTATATCAACTGGAACAAGTTTAATGCTCAACCTGTCACCCTTAAAATGGAAAATAAAGTAAAATATGTTTACTGAATACAAGTAAAATCATTAAAATATATGTGAGAAAATGTATACAGCAAATTAGTATTTTAGCTATTCCAAAAACTTCTGCAATAACACAAAAAGGTTTAATATAGCTTTAATTAAAAGGTATTATCAAGATACAGTCAGACACGTAAAGAAATATATTTTGGTGATGGTTTGTAATATTTAAATATTTTGTTACAACAAAATCGTTTTTAAGATTATGCTAAGAAGGTTCTTAGAGTAAATGGCCAGAACAGCTTAAGAATAATTATAGAATTGTGACTATATGACTTTTTTGCTTATAAATTGTACTGGGTTATACATATGATAAATCAGTTTTCTCATATTCTTCTTCTTTTTCTTCCTCTTGTACTTCCTCTGTCTCTTATTCTTCTTTTGATTATTATTGCTATAATTAATAATATTAAAAAAATATAATTAAGGGTTTCCATATAATTATAATAACTTTATCACGATAGTAATGGAATCAATATACAGCAAGTTAGTGTATTCATTCAATAATCTGAGGTCGTAGGTAATGCTCGCAAAAATATTTGGTTTATATTTGATTGATTATTCTCAAATATGTAGGTATTTGCAGTATGTTGTGTTCATTGAAAAATGAAAAAAAAAGAGTGAATTGAGTATTACTAAATATACGAATATCATTAAAAATCTCGTTCTATAAAGCATTATACGGGATTTATGCAGAATAGCTTAAGGAAGAAAAATATGACAAACCTGTGTTCTTAACGGTTGTTAAAGACAATTACAGAACATCATATTAATTTTTTTAAATTAAAACCTCCTATAAACATAATACTCTCAGGTTACGACTAAATAGCAAGAGACACTGATTTCACACCTTAAGTCCACTTTGTGGCATGTTTGAGTTATACATTACATGATATCAAGTAGACATAAGTCTATGAGTTGCGCACAGAAACAACCTTAGTCACGTATCTTAAATGTGTATTACACAGTCAGAAAATATTGTCTGAGCGCAGCAAAAACCTAAGTCTAGGACTTAGACTGTTTCTGCACTCAACCACTAGAGGGAAATTTAGTGGGGTACATATCGGCTGTTTTATTATTAATTTAATATATATTAGTTATAATATCAGCTTTCCTGTGTGTTGTTCTTGCGAATCTGTGTGAATTATTAGATTTAAATTTCTGAATTTGAAATTAAGAAAGGAGTAAGTAGCAATCGTGTTATTAAAATTATGGTTTAACTTGTTTAGAGCAATGAGTGATCATGAAGAAACGACAGCATCAGAAAACGAATGAGAAGGGATGAATCATATAAAAGAAATAAAATCAAGACAGCTCGTGTAAAGGGTGAAGTTAATATAAACTATAAAGATGTGGTAGTTTCTGCAAGACAACAGACAGCTTGTAAGTGCAAAAACAGATACACTGAAAAGCTACTAGATGTGGAAAAAAAAGGATATGTTTAAAATTTTCTATGAGATTCCTTCCAAAAATGAACAAGGCGTGTTTCTACAAGGTTTAATAATTTCCAATAAAATCAAGCGCAGACGACCACGTAAAGAAGGAGCAAAATTCCCAACTAATTATTTTTCTTACAACGTTCTAATTGGCAATAATAGAAGAGAGGTTTGCAGGAATGCGTTCCGTGGTTTATATGGTGTTTCTGAAGAACGTGTAAAACGGAACAGATGTTTACTACAAGCGGGGTCCACTCCGGATGACAAGAGTGGAAAGCAAAGAAGTGGTAATGCTTTACATCCATCAGAAAGTCGTGCAGTTATGGAACATATTTCGTCCTTTCCCACTAAACAAACTCATTATAGTACTCGAGAGGCTAACTATCTTGATGCAGAATTAAACATAAAAAAAATGCATTCCTTATTTTTGAAAAAGTATACGACATCGATAGCGAAGTATGAGTAATATAAGAATTTAAAGAAAATTTCAAGAAATCATTTGGGAGACCATAGGTACATGTGTGTAATGTGTGTGAAACTCTGTCTCTAAAATTAAAAAACAAAGCTCTCAACGACACAGCAAAAAGAGTTGCTGCAGCAGAACTTATGGTAAGAGCTTTGTAGCACACAAGATAATGTGCTTGCTCTTTCGTTTGACTATATGCAAAATTTGCAATTGTGCTTCAATTGGTATACTAACAAGAATCTACAATAGTATACTATTTATATATATATATATATAATATATTTAAGTAATTTTCCTATTCAATGGAAACTTGCACATATCATCATTATTTCTAAACCAGGGAAAACTGAACCTACTTCATACCGACCTATAAGCCTACTACCAACTATGTCCAAAACCTTTGAAAAGCTCTTATTAAAACGAATCAGGGAAATCGTTTCTACCGTAAAACTGATTCCCAATCAGCTCGTCATTTAGAGAAAATTATTCCAAGATACAGCAGTGCCACAGGCTTGTTCATTAAATCATGAAGTACATGGCAGAGAAAAAAGTGTGTGTTTCAGTATTCTTAGACCTAGAACAAGAATTCGACAAAGTTTGACATCTAGGACTTTTATACAAGATAAAAAAGGAATTTCTGTGTCAAAAGTATCTACTACTGGAATCATACCTAAACAAGAGATACTTCCAAATCAAGATAAAAAACACAAAGTCTAATTAACAACTAATAAAATCAGGAGTACCACAAGGTAGCGTCCAGGGGCTGTTTCTGTACACCATGTACACTGCTGATATACTAGAAGCAAATGATACAATTATCGCTACATTTGAAAAAGATACAACAATTCATACAGCAAAAGAAGAACCAATAGCAGCTTCCAAATCAATAAAAATAATTTTCATATATTACAAGAGTGGTATAAACAATGGCGAATCAAAGTAAATGGGGTGTTAAATCCGATTTTTCTATAATATTAATTAAATTTTCAGCTTGTTCTTCAGAGTCTTTTGTGTTTTTAAGTTGCTTTCTATGTAAACTTGGAACACATATCTTGCTGTTTTTAAGGCTTGAGTTGCAATCTTTACATCTAAAAATTTAGGAATAAACCTCGTATCAACAACAGTCTATGAACTGAAAGTCTGGGTTACTCGGTAATGTGAGACTTTTCTTTTTATTTTCACTGATGTCTTAGTGTCAAATGTACTTTTCAAATGAATTATTCATTGATGTGTTTCTGAAAACAAAGATGAAACGAAAATATTTATCAGTTCTATAATAAGTTCTGTCTTTCTGTGAAAGCTACGAGAAAATACATATCCAAGTGCATGTCAACAAATTTATAAAGAAGACTTCTGTTATTTAGGCGAACTTGACAAAGAGAATTATCTAATAATCTCATATATAAGATGTGACATTTTATATACTCACTATGCTTCTGGTTCGATAGGTTTTAAATAAAATTATGAAAAAGTAGTCTGTACGTTCTATATAAGTACTAAATGAAAATTTCAGCTTTCAACGACTAAAAAAATGTGTGCTTGAAAAACACCGTCTCATTAAGAAATTTAAAGATGCAAAATTAATGCAGGTATTAAATATGTAGAGGTTTATGTCTACGGAGCTCTGAATCTTTAATTAAAGTATCCAAAAACTTAAACCCTTAATTCTTTATAATGTATATAGGGTGTTAATGAAAATTTAGAGATATTTTCATGATAGCTAAATGTAAATATAGCCTCCCATACATTATACTATTAAGTTTCCAAAAAAAAGAAAAATATTTAAAATTATTTTTGATAGTGTACGGATTAGTCAATGATAGAATACTCAATATACCAGTAGTCATAAGTTAGATTTAAAAAAGTTTTATAGCGGTATTACAGCTTCTAGTTATATAATTAACTGGTATAACAATTTATATCACTGTATTATAAAATTTGTCGTTAAATACTTAGAAAACTAACATTTTCTGAGTTATATAATAGTAAATAAAATTACATTTATATAACTACGTACTCGTAGGATAAGTTTAGTTTAGTTTAGTATGTATAGCAAGAATGCTAGGTTGCGGTCTAGTAATTTTTTTTGTAGCTTTCTCGAGCGATTATTCTGTTGCTTCAGTAGCAAACATTTTTTTGATATATTTTTGAATGCCACTATTTTTATCGTTGTTTAATAGTATTTGAAAATGCTTTGCAGTAAAAATAAAAGTATTTTTATTATTAATTCAGTGTGTCTGTCGTATTCTCGTTAATTTACCAAACCGCTTATGAATTAGAATCACATTTTAACAAAATTTGTCAAAACTAATTGAGTTAATTGTTTCAACTCTTATATGTATATATATATTTAAAATATCTTTTTTCTGACCAAGGTTTCGCTTATCTAGCATTATCAAAGAGTTACATAAAATTGACAGAAATCTGTCTGATAAAAATTCTTACACTTGGTAGTTCAAATTATATATCGTCTTATAGATATTTGCAAATTTTATAAACTGATTTATTTAAGCGATTTAAAGAGGGTGTAAAAGTAAAAAAAGAAAAAATTAAATTCATGTATGAATAAAGTTCGTGTAAGATAACGATACGAAACTTTTTATTGAGTATTAAACATATTTAAAAGTTAACAAATCCAAAGAAGAAGAATTTTGCCATACGTAACAATTTCAAGTGTTTATATTAAAAACTTTCATTTTGCCTACCAGCCTGTTAAAATAACTGAATGAAAGAAACTAAAAAGTGGAGAAAGTAAGACTTTTCTCACGAGTGTGAGAGATTGTAGCACAAGTCCTTAGGGCGAGTGCCGCAATCACAAGAGTGAGAAAAGTGTTTTCCCCACGTGTTGCATACTATACCTTTTTAAAAGTGCCAATTAATATGATTTATCTTTAAACTTTTACCTCCACTCCATAAACTTCTCATAACCTATTTCTTATTTTTTGCGGAATATTTTTGGTCATAAATATTGAGTCAAAATCTGTTTCCATTTTATATCTGTTTTTGTGAGTAAAAAGTAATTCCATTTAATTATTTTAAATAGGAAAAATATGTATAAGTATACGCATATTCCATTTAAAGCTTTAACTATATCAATATATTGAACTATATATATTGAAACTGGCAATCAAACTTTCTAATTTAAGTATTTTGGTCTTTATAAATTCATTTATTCATAGTTTCCATTGAATACGGAAAACGTATTGAACATTAAATTTAATGTTTAATATAATGTATACAGGGTGCCCGGATATTTGACCGATAATGTTGAATTGTTGATAGCACTGAAAATCGATTAAAAAACCTATAATGTTGATTTATTATATAAAAAATATTTGAATAATGGATACAATTACATTATAAGCTTTCTTTTTCGCAAGGAGTAGAAATAATAATATAATAATAAAAAAAATTATTTTGAAAAAATATCCCATGGAATGAATACATAAAAATGTTTAATTTTTATACATAACAAAATAATTAAAAGTTACCTACAGCTCTGACTATTTGTGAAATAAGTTAATTGTTTAAATACTATTAAATAAGATATCAAATTATGTTAAAATTATTAAGATTTAGTCAGCAGCACAACGTGGGATCTAAAGTTGTAAAGTATTTTGAACATCAAAATTTGACGTTTTCTACAGTGTTACACGAACTTTGAAATAAAAAATATTCGATTCTGGAATTGTAGGCAAAAAGAACGGAAATTTAAGCACTTGGGCATTTTTATGAATTTTTAAAATTTTTGGAAGCTTTTATAGTGGTTGAATATTGGTAGAAGGGAGTAGAAATAACCAAATTAAAAGGACTTCCTTGACATTTTTTTCTTAATATAGTATTCACCTTAAGACACTGCATTGATTGCATATCATAACATAACATAATAGTATATATTACCTACGAACAAAACCACATTTTACTAAAACAAATAAAACGTATGCCAACCAAACGTCCATAATCAAAATAATTTTATATTATTCTCCAAAGGGATTAGGTTTTTTAATTTTTATCTTCGATATTAATCTTTCAAATTTTCAGAGTTTTTACAAGTTCTGCGATTGATTATCCCGATAGGAACATTATCCTTATTCCTGGCGGAGTGAAAACAAAGTTTTAGCATCTAAAGTGCCAGCTTGAAATATCCAATCGTTTAAAATGAACTAGCGGAACATGAATTCAAAAAAAGACAAATATTTTTTCTGACATATTTAAAGAAAGTTATTTAAGAACTAATGTTAATTCGAAATCGTCAAAGTAAACATGGTCTTGAAGTGTATTATTCTATCGATCCAATAAAAAAAAATAAGATCTAATGTCACTCTTTGACAACGCTAGATAGGTGAAAACTGTGAAAATTCAGATAAGTATAATTTATCTTTGCATATTTATTATAAATACGTTCTGTAGTAGCAAAAAGTCTTCATAAATGAGGACATGATAGTCAGGAAAAGAAATATTCAAAAAGAAATCAATGCTAAGAGAAATTTAATATGTGTAAAATATGTGAAAGTAAAGAAACATGCTGAGATTGGCAACGAACACTAGTTAGTAAAAATGGAACAAACAAAAGTAATAGATAAGGAAAATGAATGGAAAAAATATCTGCAAGCAGAAAATTAAAAACTTAATTTAAATTCCGAACTTTGGGGGCTGAGAAAATATTTGATAGCAAAGATCACTCATAATTTTTAACGAGGAAACTCCTTCTAAATTTTTCGCATAATTTTACAAACACCCTGTATATTAAATAGTATTTTAGTTATTATTACTTTAAAAAGTACATCCATGGACAAAAAGTTAACTTTAAATGAAACCGAAATTCATTTTATAAAATACATTTTTGCAAAAAGAATGTAATTAAATTACATGTCTGACTGATCCTTCTATTTTAATGAAATATTCCTGAATAGTGGCGACTGAATTTAACATTTTAATGTTTTATTCATTTTGTAGAATTGTTATTATTTGTGGCCAGCGTGAAACGATTTAATTCATTGTTAATTGTTTTAAATATTTATTTTTTATTCGCATTTTATTCTATAAATTTTTTGACTTTAATTATAAAAATATTTATATTGATAATTGGACGCCACTTTTGAAACTCTATATTGTATGTTTATATTTAATAACCACTGAAAATTTTGAACCAGTATCTATACAAATTTTTTCAACACTAAGAAATTACTAAAACATTGAAAATGGGCTTGAAAATAGGCACGAAAATAGGCACATGTAAAACGTATATGTTTTTATTGTATGTAATATATTGACAACTGTTTAAGTGAAAAATGTTATCAGTTGCTCTAATGTATTTCTTATTTATTTCAGGTAAGAAGAGATCTAGAGTTTACTATTTATCTGCATTATACAAGGTGAGTCTTCATTTTTATTATTGTTTATTAACTATCGAAATAAATATAACATAATTTAATCATTAGAACAAAATGTGATATTTTCAGCAAATATTTATAAACTGCGATCTTTTCAGTCTTATATTGTTCATAGCTGTTACAATAATGGTTCAATATAACCTTTGATGATTAGGTTTTTTTTTTAAGTAGCTTGTTGAACATTTGGTATATGAACTTCACTTGGATATGCAGAGCGCAATAATGTATCCCCTCCTTTAACCCTATTCTCTCGAACTCCGCTGTCCTAGAGGTACGAACTAGGACTAGTAGTAATTGACTGAAAGGATGTTCCAACCACCGATATGCGCAAAAGGAATCAAAGAAACTGCCAAACAAAAAGGAAAGGCAATAAATAAGACAGAATTAGTTCATATATATTTTGGACAAGACCATCTTGAATAAGGGAACTAAAAATATAGAAGATCCTCTCAACAGATGAAGAATCAATCTTTCTTAAATTATTAAAAGACTATTGCATCTATTCTTAACAGAGAAGATATGGGAACATGAGCCGAATTATTTAAGTTGAAAATATTTTACGGTGCAACATCTTAACACAGGACTAAAAACAATGAGTTCAGATTTTCCATATCTGTCGTCAAATGACTTTTATAATGGTTCTATTTAAAGAGAATTTTTTACAGAAAACAACTGAGTTCATTACAGAATTTACAGCAAACAATTAGAGAGTCTCGTAGAGATTTTACTGTTGAAATTTGTTTCGGAAATAACAAAAAGAAAGCTTTATGGACCCACTGTAGATATTTTCGGTATAACGTCTACATTATTGTAATAAAACTCATCAGTTTCTCAATTTACCTTAGAGTCTTCTAATAATTATAGTACGTTCGTTAGAGAAATAATGCTGAAAGTTTTTTTAGGTCATTAACATATATATCCTTTTATTCTGCTCATTGTATATTTTTTCACCTTCCTTTAAGTATGTCCCGGCTTCCATTCGGGACGTAGATAATTAATGAGCTAACCACAATCTCTTGATTTAAAGAATTTAGAATGAAAAAAGGGGAACTACTTCTAAATAATGAATTAAGTACATTAGCATAGAATAGTAAACTGTCTCCCCCATGCTTGTTTTTTGTTTCGGCGACGATAAATGCTTTCAAAAATTACTTTTTTATGCAGACGTTTGGGAGAAAAAATAGCTATATCTCAAGCTTTAAATTACCGTGAGTTTTCTGGTTCATGGACCAAAGAAACGATGAAATTAGACTAAGTGAAAAATTGTAACTTCAGCAGTTTTGGAAAATGTATACTGTTTTTAATTAAAATGTAAAGCAGAGAGCCTAAATTTATTGTAGTAAAACCATGACAGAAATTCTTTCCTGAAATTAAAAGCCATTACATCCATCTATTTTTACTAACTGGATTCAAATTGAAATTCTGTATTTGAATTTTTTACACATGTATTATTAAAAACAATTTATCGTCCTTTTCAATACATTTTTCCATGCAAAACGATTTTTTTAAATTCAATCAGTTTCCAGCGCTTGTTTTTAGCGGAGAGTGGTTTAGTAACGAATGGATAGTTTAAAAATATTTATTGCCGAAACTATCACAATTTTAGATCAAGAATCTCTGTTTCAATATCTTATATTTTAATCCGGGACACTCTGTATTACACTGAAAATTTGTCGTTTAGCTGTGAATATTTTCGATTGAACGGTCTGTAACATGTTTGTGTTTGATGGGCCCAATAAAGATTTTCTGATAACGGTAATAACTATTTTCATAAAATAATACAGGATGATTCCTAAAGGTTTATAGGATTAAAATATTATTTCGCTAAATAACATAAGATATAATATTTATCTTCTAGAAACATGCAGAGTTAAAAAAATTGAAATAGTTTAGATAATAACAAAATAACTATTTTGTATCAATTTAATACCTCTATTTCTAATTCAAAGCCACTCTGAAATGTTTTAATAAATAATATACAGTGTCTTCATTTTAAAACTAACCACCCGCTGTAATTTAAAAACTCGGAAAATATTTCAAAATTCGCCGGAACACGTCGATGTTTAATTTTAGGATGGAACATTTTTGACTGTCAAGTGGTCTTGATATGTTCATCCCCCTAACACCCAGTAACCCCTATTTTAAAATCTTAAATAGAACTACCCTACTTATTATAGATCATGGGAAAGCCGTTTTCAAGGTTAATACATCAATGCATCATTCTTGGAAATTGATCGAAATTTGACAAAACTATGCTATACCTGTGCGTAATTGGTTGAATGTCCATTCCCTGACAGGTGGGTAGGAAGAAGAGAGGCCATAGAATGGCCTGCAAGATCTCTTGAGCTTAATCCAAATGACTTCTTCCTATAGGGTTATCTCAAATCAGTGGTTTACAAAACAGCACCACTAAATCTTCAAGATCTCCAAAATCGTATAGCTGAGTGCAGAGCTACGAGTATTAGGCGAGAAACTTTTAAAAAGTAATTTCAGTAGTTTTGTAAAATTTCAAACAATTTCCAAAAATGATATACTGATGTATTTACCGTGAAAAGGGCTTTCAAATGATGTATAACAAATAGGGTAATTCTATTTAAGATTTTAAAATAGGTGTTGCTGGAAGTTAGGGGAATCAACATATCAAGACCACTTGATTGTCAAAAATGTTCCCCTTAAATAAAAATCGACGTGTCCCGGCGAATTCTGAAATATTTTGCGCTTTTTAAATTACAGGGGTTGGTAATTTTTAAAATGAATACAGTGCATATTTCAATTCTATCGTGCTACTTTTTTTTAAATAGTTCCTAACGATGTACTGCTCCTTTCCTCCTTAATTTTGAGTTTTTAATTGTCCATTAAGAGTTTTAACTAATCCTCAATTTAATAAAGACTTTATGTCTTTGATTATTCCGATATTGTAGAGTGGAATATCTGATACATTTCATGTTATTTTGCGCTTTTCTGGACTTTTAAATAATTTCTGCATGGTAGGTGAAGATCCTTCATCTGACCACCTTCTAAAACTTCTTTCTATTATTTTTAATTAGTATCTTATACACACTTTGTATAGTCTACTATTAAATTGGTAAATTGGGAAAAGTATTCACTTAGTGACGATCGGAGATGCAATGCCGATGGAAACGTCATGATAAGTAAGGAAGTTTATTGAAAAAAGTGTAATCGAGCCGCCTTTGTAAAACAAGTTTATTTTCTAAATACATTTTTACTAAATCCCTCAAAACGGAGAACCAACAATTAGTTTATTTTTATAAAATATGAGCGCGTCAGAAAGACCGGAGGGGGACACATATTTTTTGAGGTTTTCCTCTTTGGAGAGCGTTCTGCCTAGGATTGTAACCCCATAAACCCTTCGCAGAGGACATTGTCAGTGCCAGAACTACGATATACTAGTAATTGGTCTTTTAAATTTAAAGTTTAAAGTGTACGGGGTTTAGTACTGATATTTTGCCTTAGGGGCGGGACATTTTTATTTGTGATATTAAATTTTGTGACTGTTTTTTTATGATTTCTCTTGTTTAAATATTTTAATAACGCAGACCATTTTGTGTAGTTTGCGGGGTGGTCTCCCCCGCAATTCACATAAAACGGCTTGATGTTGTCTTCTTTTTTTAATGGTAAATTGGATATATATATACATATATATGTCCCCCTCCATTTTATGTATTTTGGTGTGCAGTAGCATGTGGATTCACCATGTCTATAGTCCTGATCTCACATTGTGTGTAATTTGCTCTTTTGGTGTTGGGTTTAATTTTGCTTTTTTGCGTTTTTTGATTTGATGTTTAAGATGTTTACTAACCTGTTTAAACCTGCTAAGTAGGAGAAGGTTATTCCTTTATTGGTTTTTAGTGGGATTGCTTTTTCTACCTTAAAGCCACTTTTGTTATTTTCTTCTGGAATTTCTTTTGGTTCCATATATGGCGCTGCCTTCAAGACGATTTTTTTAACTTTTTGGTCTGATGTTTTACATGTAAAACAACTAATTTATTTATTCTTCATATGTTCTATTAGTTGGTGTAGGTCTAGAGTTCCTACTTGGACTTTGATTATTCCCCTCATAAATGTTGATGTTGAAGTTGTTGCTATTCTTTTTGTTTCATTTCCTACTTCTCCATAATTGTTGATGGTTTTTGTGATTATAATTGGAGGTATGAAAATTCTTCTTAGCTTATCTGTTGGTATTGTATCGTGAGCGTCAGGGGTTGATACCACTTGTTCTTCTAATAATACTTGGAATTTATTGTTTATTTTAATCTATTTCTGCTCTTCTTCCTTCTCTTCTTTTTTAGGGCGTTGAGTATTTCTAGGTCTCTTCCATGGCGGCTCAACTATTCTCAATTCTGAGACTTTTCTTGTAATTTCGTTGCCGTATATTTGTGTAATCGCTTATAATTCATGTCTGGCTATTGCTAGTATCACTTTCTGGTTCCTCGATGGTGGTCTTGTTTATTGTATAATTTTCTTTCTGGATTTCTTGTTCTTTTTTATCTTCCTCTATTTCTAGTGATTTTATTTGTTGTTTATGACTGATTTTGGGATATAATTTGTTTTTTCTTATTTTTTTTCTGGTGGTGTATACCAATCATCCTCCTGAATCAAAGCTGAGGTCTTGAGAGTAAATGCATCTAGTGCCAATTTTCCTTATTAATACAGTACGGATCGATTGATTCGTCAATAAAATATATTACAAGATTTTACATATACCTTTTTATAATGTGTCTTTGAGGTTCAAAAACACCAACCTGTATAACAGCCGCTAAGTACAATAAAGTACGATAAAATCGAATATATTATTTGAGTCTATTTTGTGATAAAAGGCTGGGAATTGTAATAGGAAACGTATATTTTTTGTTTGGGGCCATCACAAAATTCACAAAAGTGCAGTGGGGCGGAAAAAATATAAATTCCGGCTACTCGTTGAAAATATGATGTGAAACGGAAGGAGCACTTTTCATGAAATTAGTTATAATGGAAATGAAAAATGTGATTTTTCTTTAAAAATTGCGCCAGCAAACTGTTTGCCTACAGATACAGTATCATTTAATTTTTTTTTATGGATATCCATTAATTTGCAAGTGTACAGCTTTTTGATGAGCGTTGTACAAAATGAATAGCGCGATATGTGATTCAGCAGCATTGTTTGGTGTTGGATTTGCGAATAAGTATAATATATGTTTGTTTTTTGTCGACTGTCAGGGCGAGATTAGGTACTTATTTGTTTTGGTGCGTATTTTAAACAGGAAATTTAACAATCAACCACCAGTCGAACGAGTGTCACGTCCAAACTTCTATATGCTGCCTTGTCAGCTGGCTATCATATATCATGCTCATTCTATGTTGCAAAGGCGATCGGTAAATGGTTTTATGTTCTTTTGCAGCTCAGTTACTGATGGCAACGTGTAAATTCTTTGCGTCAAACTCCATTAATTATCGACTATAAAAAAACCATTGACCCTGTCAATATGTATACAGAAATTATAGTCTACATCGAACTTTTTTTTTCTTTAAAATCCCTATAACCCATAATATAATATCAACTTTGACCATTTTTATCGATATGAAAATGGGTATATATTACTGTCAGTTCCAGAATATGCGTTAATTACAATCGGAGTTTATATGAATGAAAAAAATCAGGTGTGACTAATAATTAAAAGTAAACTATAGATAATACAGATAAATAAAGTCCAAAATAAATAAATCAATAAATTTGGTATTTTATAAATAATAATTCTTGAGATTAATATTATGAAACCAAACTCCAGGATATTTTCAAAACGATGCCAAATTTACACTAATTTCATCAGTCCGTACCGCTAGAACAAAATAGGTATTTTTCTGAACAATTTTGATTTGAATCTCAAGTAATACATTAAAATTCGACATATGTTATAATAATGAATTTAAATATTTCTAATAATATCACGCTAAAATTTTTCAGCCAATAAACCAACTATCACGTGTTTCGTAACTTTAAAATTAATTTTCTATTTGAATGTTTTAAAAAATCACTTACATTTTTTTTCTAATTACAACTTTGACTTGGTTGGTTCTGTTGTTTTGTGCTGCTGTACAGAAAGACTTGTCCTCTCTGAAAAATCCAAATGTGTTGTTGTCCAGAACAAAAATTTTACCATCACTTCACCAAAACAAAATCCATAAGTAAACATAGTTTTTATTAGCACTTTTACTCATTATGTTAAATGAAAATCTATTACATTATTATTTAATGTAGAGTATACGGGGGTGATCAACTTATAATTCGAAGTTTCATATCTCCGTTATCTTGAGAAATATGAAAGAATGTAAAAATCAGATGGGATTTCAAATTTTCAAATTTTTGATTGTCAATGGTTTGGCTGCTACCTTAATTCAGAAAAATGTGATTTTCAGGAGACTGTAGATCCTTTATTAAACATAATAGACTTAAAGTGTGATGCGTAATTGAAATTAGAAGTTTATAAAAATGTAAAAATATACGGGGTATTCCATTAAACAAAAAACATAACTTTAATATGCTAACCTTATAACACACTCTGTATATTACGAAATAATTTAAAAATGTAAAGCTTGACTATGTCTATAACTTTTAATTAAAACATTCTCTTCTATTTCTCAAGATAATGGAGATATCAAATTTCGGAATATATGTTGATCATGCTGTATAATTTTCACTCACAATTGAAATTAAACGTAACTCTTGTTGTGAATTTCTCTAATTATTATAATATTTGGTTTAAATTTTAATAAAGTCATTATTAAAATAATCAAATTAATTTATTATTTTTTAAATATAACTTTCGTTTCAAAATATATTTACAATAAATTTAATGTTCCATTTTAAATTAATAACCTCATATTTGATGCTAAACTTAATATATAAAAACTTAAGTTTAATTAAAATATAACTCCTGAATTTAGAACAAATGTCACAAATTAACATGTCATATGGTTTTATTAATTAATTTCTTATATCTGAAATCATGAAATATGGTCTGAAATTTGTTATAATTCAAGTTAAGCTCAATTGTAATAATAATTTAGAATTATATTTGTTGATATTTACATATTTTTTCAAACCTCATCAGATGTGGTATAAATTACGTTACAATAAAACTTAATCCGCTCTGCCGAAAGGTTTAAGGGTAGTGTTATTACTTTTTTTATTTATGTACTATTTGGCCCATTGTTTCTTTTTTTCGCTGTAGATTTTGCCTCTCTCCAATGTAATCCTTTCTTTTCCAAAATTTCAATTGGCTTTGGCCCACTATGGGTCCACTGCCAGCCACTTTCTTTTTTAGTCTTTATTGTAAGGTTTGTTTTGTTCCATTGTTTTTATCCATTATTATGAGGTACTAAAATAATTGTTGTTCAAGTACTAATTTCATTTCTTTGTACAATTAACATTTAAATATTCTAAATAGAGAATTTTGCCACTGATTGATTATGCTACATGTTCTAATATTTACTTATTCTTCACGGTATTGTAAATAGTAATAAAAAAAAACCCAATAAGAATGCCGAAATGTAGGAAGATCTTATTTATGCAGTTTGGAAAAGTACATTCGTATAAGAAGCAAAGCAAATGGACAATTCATGGCGCGAAACAAGGATTCTGGCAGGCGACAAGAACAAACGGGGGCAGTTTACAAATGTCCTAGGTCCCCTGGAGGAATAATGGGAGCTAAAATATTCATACAATCGAAAAAGTAAATGTCTATAATTGTCATATACATTTTTTTTTTAATATCTTTATTTGGAGTATGTTTTTTCTCCATAGTAAATTAGTTTAGTTAAATACCAGATAATTCTGAAAATGGCGGGTATTTTTTTTTTAGTAAAGTACACGTTTAGTTAAGTTATTTAAAAAAGGACAGATTTTTGATTCTTTCATTTATTTAAAAGTACTAATCGAATATGTAAAAGGCAATTTTTAAATTTAAAATCGTATAATGGATATCATAAAAATAAATACAATTTTATGCACTTCCGAGTTCAGTTGAATTTCTCGTGAATTACAAATATACTTATAATCAACAAATCCTAAAAGCTTTACAATTTTTTATATAAATAAAATATTATTTATTTGACGTCAATGCAATTGCGTTATCAGCTATACGGATTTTTTACTAACCAGTAACGATTCGGTGAAATTTTTGATTGTTGTTGTTATTCTCTGATAGACATTGTTCAACAGTTAACACAAAATGTATAATAAAATATTTAGATCTAATGAATAAATTTGTCAGAACTTCTGCACTGCAGCTGAATTTAACCACAATTTTATTCCAATATTTAAAGAGAAACAAGAACAATATATCAATTTCGATTTATAAATTTAATTTTATTTACATAACGGTTTGAATCAACTTTTACAACTTACTTTAAATAACAAATTATTTGTCGACTAATAAATAAAATATTAGAACCGAGGTAAAATAAAAAGTCATTCATGAAATGTAGTTTTAACGAAAATATTTTTATGGTAGGACTGACATAATAAGCAGGTGCACTATAAGATGAAGTGTGATTGAATCAAGATTCCAGATTAATAATTTTAGATAATAAAAGAATGACGTATTGAATATGAAGGTATTTGTTATAAAAGGGTCTTTTTGGACTTTTAGTAAGACGCATTAGATACCATATTTTAATAAAAGATAAAATAATGACTAAAACTTTAATAGGAAATAAAATCATTAGGAAAGAAATTACATATAATTCATTAAAAATTTGAATAAGAAAATGTGATAGTGAAGAAATCAGTTAAAAGGATCTATGATGAGGAGCTGAAGATGAATATAATTATTATGAAAAATTAAAAGAAAATTAACTTAAACGAATAATAGAATTAAAATGAAAATGGACAAATTAAAAGTATTAAAATTATTAACAAAAATAATATCAGAGATTCCTAAATAACTAACAGCTTTGTGTAATGCTCAAAACTAGATGAATTAGTAGGTTTGAAAATTTCAATTAAAACATCAAATAATATTAAACAGGCTGTCAGAAATCTTACAGCAACAAATCGAACAAAGTAAAACATAAAACAAATATTCATGAAAAAAAAAGGTTACTTCAAAGCATGGCTGAAAGGGGCAAAATAAATTAATAATGTAATTAGAGAACACGAAACATGTACTCAATAAAATCAGAAACCGGTAACTTCAAAATTGACGTGTGCAAAAACAGGTGAAAAACCAAAACCTGCAGTACTAGTTATCAAGAACTATTTAAAATTAAGTAATAATAAAGAACAAGTGCATTTGTTGCATCTCTTTAAACGCTTGCGACTCAATAATATCACCAAAGAAAGATGAAGAAATTTAAAGAATCTCATTACGAGGTGAACTTACTGCTATTTTCTTTTACAGCAAAGGATTTCTAAAAATAATTAAAATACCGAGGCCAGACAAGTTACCACAAAAACAAAATTTTACAAGTCCGTAAGTCTCCTACCAATGCTTTTCAACAATTATTATTAGTAAAACAGCTTTATGCGATATTGCAGGATAAAAAACTTACTAGTAAGCATGAATGTGGTTTTGATATTGTGTCTTCGTAGAATTTTGGCTACTCTGTCTGTTGTTCCTTTCACTTACGGTAATGTTTTTTTAGTTACAGGTTCTTCTTTTTCTTCTTATGGTTTGTTATTTTTCGGCTTAACCGCTCTGTTGATAATTGTTAAAGCCATTCTGTGATAGTATCTTGTGGAGTTTCTTCATTTCTTCGGTAGTCCATTATTCTCTTGAGTTTTTATTACTCATTAAAATTGAGCTGGGTGGTGATTGAGCATGAGATACCGATCTGTGTCTTCGATATATTGTAGCCAGAGTTTAGGTTTATGTGTTGCGGCTTTTAGTGGTGTTACTGAAGTCTTGAATTTCAATAAACAGCTTTTACCCCGCACCCTTCCGGCATTTTGTTTGTACCTCTCATTTCTCATTGGAAATAACTGTTCCAGTTTTGGTACAAAATATTTCTGCCTTTACCATATTTCAAGTTTATTTTCCAGTTTTTTCATGATCTTGATTTCGGTTACATATAGAACTATCGGCCGATTGTTATTGTTTTATATGCCCGAAGTTTGATTGCCATTGATAGAATTTTTCAGATAAATATTTTTATTGGCGACTTGACGACTATATATCTTTTAAAAATACTCTTATCTATCTTCTTTCCTTCCTTTCGTTTCGCCTAGGTTTTCAGACTGTTTATTCTTTTGGAATTTGTATTTTCTTCCTCACACAATAAATTTGAAATATTTATTTTATGGTACTTCTGTAGATATTTCCATATACTATTTCTTTCCTTCGTTTAACGGTAATCCAAATGTATTTGCTTCTTCGACAGATCGTTTAAAAGTCTTGCCTATTTCTTCCCAGACAATATTCAGATATTATTGAATCAAATATTTCACACAGATACTTTTGAGACAAACAAGAAGAATTTTACTCTGATTTGAGAGAAATTAAAGATAAAGTACCACAAGGAAGTGTCCTAGTACCAATCGTATACCTACTGTATGTATCCGATATTCCTCAATTAGATAATAATGCTATTACCATTTTCGCTAATGATACGCTATTTTAGCAGTAGAGAGCAACAATGAAGAAGTTGTTAATAATCTACAAACAGTTGTTAACCGTATCAACGATTGGATAAAAAGATATAGTATCAAACTCAACGAGATAAAATTTGTCAATGTCAAATTTACGAACAAAATATAAACTATTACTATCAGACTAAATAATAATTTGATATCTTATTCAAATACAGCTAAATACTTAGGTATTACCTTGGACGCCAAGCTCGCTGGAAAGCACGTGTCAAAAGGAAAAGAGAAGAACTCGGACTTAAATACAGAAAAATGTATTGGCTTATTGGAAGAAATTCCTCTCTGTTACTGCATAATAAGCTTATGCTCTATAATCAAATACTTAAGCCTGTGTGGTCCTATAGTATCCAACTTTGGGGATGTACCAAACAATGCAATCTAGACGTTATTCAAAAAATCCAGAACAATGCTGAGGAACATCTTATATGCGCCGTGGTACGTCAGGAAGAGAAGACCTCCATCAGCACCTGGAAATGGAAACTGTTAACCAGACCATCAAAAAGAGATACGAAGATAGACTTCATCACCACGTGAATATTGAGGCCATCCAGCTCCTTGGCAACACTGGATTAAAAAGAAGACTCAAGAGGGAGAGGCCTTTTGAGTTAGTTTAGTACTGAGTTAAAAGCAGAGCTTGTGAAGTGTACATTCCAAGATTAATTGTATTTAAGTATCAGAAGAACCTCAGGGACACTATTGAGTATATCTTTGATTAAGTTGAATCCCTAGTTAGTTTAAGTTTTTTGATCTTGATACCATTACTATGTTATCTATTTTTCGGAAAAAATCAAGTCTGTGGTTTGTATCATTTACAGTACTTTATCAGAATAATTATTATTCCTAATTTTCTCCTAGCACTATATATCTTTTCTCTGAAGATAGGGTCAGAAAAGTCTGTTTAAAATTAATAAAGATAAGATACATTCCTAAATCATCCCACTCTAAAGCATCTTTGGTGTTGCAGTTGCATCAAAATATCTTAATTTATTGCCTCTTGTATTTAGCAATCTCCTTATATACTACATTTAATAGTACAATTCCCCCTTAGTTTTTACAAACAGTCTTATCGCTCTTTTTAAGAATTGTACTTATCAGTGCATTAAATTAAATTTTCCTTTTTCTTTTGTGGGTCCTCTTCTCCATGTTCTTTAATTCTGTGGAGTTTCAGTTTTCACCTACATTCTGTTATTTTTTCTTTACAATAGAATATACATTTTACTTTGTTCATTTATTTAAATACTCAGAGAAAAGCTCGAGTTGCCAGCCTTTTGGGATCGCATACAATTAGACTTTTTTCTGTAATTTGTACCTGTATTTTAATTAACGAAATTTATAAATTATTTAAACTGGGTTTGCACACAAGAATAAAAAGTAGTGTTAGTTTCTTTTTACGTCCGTACATATTTTCATATTACATTTAACAACGCAAAGTAGTGTTCGCATTCTAAACTCAGATATTTCAAAAGAAAATGGTCAGTATTTCATAAAGTATTTTTGCTTTGCTCATTTCATTGCAGTTTACTTCAATGGAGGTGCACAGTTTTAGAATTTTTAAACGCATCGTTAGAAAGAACCTGCACGTATTACTCCGCTCTTCTATTTCCATTTCATACGAATAGTGCCAAAATATTTCGACTAAAAATTCTAAGAATAAAAGTTTAAATCTCTTCTTAGATGTGTCAGCTTGAATTCATAGATACATAAACCTCAGATTTAAAAAAATATGTCCAAACTGTTTCTGTAAAGAGACTTTAAATCCGTATTTATAGCCTGAGTCTTGAATCGCCCACAATTAAAATAATAATCATAAATAAATGCAAACAAAGTACATCATAATATAAGAAAACAATTTTCACTCCAACGTGCAATAGACAATAAAGTGTTAAATTAGATCAAAAGTTTGCATAAAATTTTTTTTTACGACTGATTCTCATATTTTATGACTTCACTTCACTTAAAAAATTGCCATTTTAAGAAAAATATGTTGTCCGTTAAATCAACAAAAATTTTCAAAATCTTAAAATGGAAACAGAGTGATTTTGAATGTATACCACAAGAAATTGTGTAAAAAGCGACTACGGTCACTTTAAATTTATTACCAGAAATTTCCCGAAAAAAAAACGAAATATCTTATGAAAAGTTTATGGAGTGGAGGAAAAGGTCTAAAGTTAAAACATATTAATTGGCACTCCGAGAAAATATAGTCTTTATCACGTGTGGAAAATATTTTTCTTCAAATTGTAATTGTGGCACTCGCCTTAGGAGTTCGTGCTATAAACTTTCACGCTTGTAAGAAAAGCCTCACTTTCCCCACTTACTGCACAAAACACTATTGAAGTACCCTGTGCAGGTTCATAACAGAAGAATGGGGAAAAAGTTTAAAATTTGAATATATTTACAAATTTGTTTTATAACGAAGTTAGGCAACACACTGTATAACTTGAAAGAATTTTTTCATTTCATTTACACAAAGCAATTTACAACATATGTATGTATATATTTTTGAACCTCTATTTTTTACAACGAATAATCACATCAAAAGAGCTTTTCGAGACAATAATAATATTCTGGTTTATTTATGAATACATTGTATAGATACATTAAACAAACTGAACAATTTATATCCTGATAATTTAATGGATAGTTGGAGATGGGAAAATGTAAATGATATCGATAATCATAATTAAAATAGAGCGATGAATCCTGTATTTGACAGATTCGTATGGTGAAAATTGTTCCATCTTTGGTTCATTAAACGCCTCGTTCTATTATTCTCCATCATTGCTAATTAAGATTGATGCATTTAACATACTAAATAATTAATGTAAAGTTTAACTAATTTGAGTATAAAGTTGCTTAATATATCGCTATACCTATAACATTAACTAGCCGAAACTTTGATGTCGAAAGTCTATTTAATCTTATAACTTGTTTTAGAATCAAAGGGAGCCGAATAATAACAGCATGTGACTTATTTATTAATACATAGTTTTACAAGAGTTTGTACTGTTTTATTATGTTTATGAGCAAAAATCAAACAAAGGAGTACAAAATAAAATTCACTAAAATCGAATTTAGATTAATCCAGGAGACAGCCAGTTTGACCACCCAGTAACTACCTGCAAGCAACTAGATTTTGTATTAAACAACATATTGTTGTTCCTAGAATATAATTTTTATTACCACTTTGTATAAAAACAGCTACGAAGAAAATCATGGTCTGCACTTGCTATTTATAGATTATACAGGCCTATGACACCATCATACGAGGAAAACTTTATGAAGCATTAGCAGATTTGGGAATCTCAATGAAATTAATTAGCTCAATAGAAATGACACAGAAACAAAAAATAGGATTCTTTGGGAAGGAAGTATTTTCTCCTACCATTACCCTCTGACTTATTTAATTTAGTATTGGGTCAGATAATAAGAAAAAACAAAATATACCGATTGGGACTAATATTTCATTAATAAGGGTAGTGTGTAGTATACGCGAATGATGTCGTGCTCCTGACAAGATCCAGAAAGCAAATGTAACGGCATTTAGAACATTTTAAGAAGAAGCAAAAAAAAATCGGTCTATTACTAAACGGAGTCAAAACCAAATGTATGGAAATGCGAGCCAAGAACCCAAGAACATATAGTGTTACAGATACATAACAGAGAATATTTGTCGCACATATTTTTTTTTAGATGTTACAGTGCGAGAGTAATTCAAGGTTCCGGAAACCTTCCCGAAGTTGAAGAGGATATTAATATATAAAGTTTTATTTTCACCGGCTATACTGGTGGTATTTTGATTGCTTTGGCGTTCCACAGTGGAATTTTTTGTGAGATTTTGCAGTGCCAGAATAATTCAGGGTTGCGAAAACCCTACTGAGGTTAAAGATGGTATTAATACAATAAATTTTTTTCGTTAGCAATACTGGTGGCATTTTGGTAACTTTGCTATGCCATAGAAGAATTTTGTGAGATGTTGCAGTGCTAGACTAATATGTTGTTACGAGAACCCTACCGAAGTCGAGAATTGTTGGATTTCTTAACCCTTTAGATGAAAAGAAAATGTGATTTATAATATTTTAAGAAAACATGTTGGGTCTCACAAGAAGATTAGTTAGAAATGTGTATTCGTAAAGAAGGAGGCCTATCATGTAGATTATTTTTTTTAACTAGTAGTAGGTGATATAAGTTACGTAAGAAAATAGAAGTAAACTCAAAATAGTAATAGGAGTAATTTCACAAGTATTTTTTTTTGTTTCTATAATTTCGATTTAATTAGTTAATTTCTAGCTGACATATTTTGTCTTTTTTATGTTTGAAATTATTGACGAGCTCTCTCTGGAATAGTTCACTTGCTGTAACAACAAAGGCGCAAATACCAAGAAGCCACTATTAGCCTAGTATCCGGACTAACAGGAATATTTTCCCTTGCGTAGATATAGGAAAAGAGATACCCGTTTTACATTGGACCTTGGAAATTTAACAGTAGAGAAAAGAAAGTCGTTGTCAAGATGTACAAATATGTGAAGGGAAATGGCACTACTTACTGTGGATGCCAATTAATTGTTCGTAAGCTGTAAGTCACCCAAAAGCCAAAATGGAGGTTCGTATCCGGTAATTACATAGAAACCTTGAGAAAGAAAAAAAACTTTAATAAGGTTGATGGAATTGAGGGTTACAAAATGTCATTCCGAGGATGTCATAACGAGGTAAAACTAAATTCCTGTGTATCTAGAGAAAGGCTAATGGTGATCAGAAAAAGAGGAAAGATGGATCAAGTAAAACTGCGATAGACGATATTTTTTTTTATTAGTATTATATAGAGTCATTAGGGTAGTACTTACAATGTTTTTTTTAATTAGATAAGGTTTTAGCAGGGCTGTTTGCAGCCTTATTCGTAGAGGTTGCCATATGTTACGATAGAATGTACAGGAATCTAGTAAATATCGCCCTGTACATAGAACTTATTTTTTAAATTATAATATTCACTGTTTATTTATTATTATGTGGGCTAAAATTTTGGGGCAAGCTGGCGATCGGATAACAAATAAACATTTTTGTTTTGGTTTGAAAATTAAAAGAGATTGGAAAGTCAAATTTGGCTTCTCGGATGATCGACACGTTAATAGTGCCTACCCCTGAGGTAACATCTGTTGTAATAACCAAATTACCTAGAGATTTTTTTCATACATTTATTAATCAAAAAACAATCCAATACGTAACATTATCAAAGACAAAAATGGGACGGTGCTCACTAAAAAGATAAAATAATGGGAAGATGGAAGGAATATTTCCCTGAAGTAATTAAAACATAGCAGCAAATAGAAGTAACAAAGTAGGAAGATTTAGTGAATTCGGGGAAGGCGTATTTAAGATTAATTATTGCAAAGAAAAATCAAGAAGAACATGAAATAGGCAAAAAAAATTATAACAATAATGGCCGGCACGCATCTTAATTACTAAAAAACTTTCTAAAAAAGCAAAAAATTCGAGCTTATGAATCCAATAACATTGCATGTGAAACATGGGTTAATACGCAGCAAAACAGAAGAAAACTCGAGATTTGGGACAGAAAAATGTTAAGAGAAATATTTGGAGAATATGAAACATCAGAAGGGGAATGGACCACCAATAGAAAGAACTGGAAACATGTAGTAGAGAAGATAGAAGCCAAGGGCCTGCAAGACCCATACAGCTGATACATACATACTTTTTATCGTAAGATTTGCGTAAATCAATTTGCATTGTCCCTTCCATGTCTCTATCTTTTAGCGTTACTGCATAAAGAGGTTCAGTGAGTGATCATTTATGGATACTGATCTTGTGACCTCACCTAATTTTTATTCTGCTTTACAAACCGATCTGAACGCCAATCAAGCACACCGTTGTTTAGCATATCCTCAACTTGTTTATACTGAGGTTTATGAGAAGACAAAATAAATATATATTTTAAAATTGATTTATTTTGGAAAATATTAGTTTGAAAATATTAGTATAAACTTTCAGCACTTTAGATATGGTGGGCAATTTTTTTAAATTTAATCTGGAAGGGAAAATCTTTGCTGTGGCCCCTTTGTGCAATTGGCCAATATTATTAGTTTTAATCCCCGAGGATATTCATAGCGGTGAAAAGACAAAACCCTATGGCTATACCGCTATTAACTGGTAACTAGGCCTTAAGCAATTTCCCAGTAATTATTCGATCCCCTGCTTCATATTTGCCTAACGAGCTAATTAACAGTATCGACTTACTTTAGCGATAAAATGTTCATTTTAAACTATGCTAACTCAATTTGAACTCAACCTTTAAATATAATTAAATGTCCAATTCTTCACCAATTCCCTTCGGTGCTGTTTATTTGATTTTTTAACACCGGAATTACTTTCAGGCTTTAATCAATCAAATATGTGCCTATTTACATTAGTACGCTAATATTGATTTCAGGTCAGATAATATATCGGACTGAGTTTATTACCTGAACCAAATTTACATTATCACATTACTTGGAAAATAATGCGTTTATAAAATCACGTAAAATTGGTTTAAATAGATTTTCTTACTGTGCGCAAATTAAAT
Source organism: Hermaeophaga mercurialis (assembly GCA_951812935.1). NCBI lineage: Eukaryota > Metazoa > Arthropoda > Insecta > Coleoptera > Chrysomelidae > Hermaeophaga > Hermaeophaga mercurialis. The sequence goes on from OX638364.1 coordinate 15,016,659, forward strand.
AATTTCAAGTAGTAATAACAAATAAAACATCATCTGTCTACTGAAAAATATAAATGAAAACACAAATTTTGAAGTTAAATTTTTCAAAAACTATAGTAATGACAAAAATAAATCTCTAAAGTCGAAGAAGAAAACCATAATTTAAAAAAAATAAACAATAATACGGAATAAAAAAGAATATCAATTTATTTCAAACCATTCCATCTCGGCCAAATAAAGGACTCACATAAGTCAGCTGGTAAATCCGCAAAAAACTAATTTAATGCTGTAAGTGTCGGGGTTGGACCAAATTTCGATAAAGAGAAAAGAAATATTAAACTAGGGAAAAATCATCATAATAGATATATTAGGTTTGTTTTTCATTCAGCAGCTGGCACCGTTCTGATTTTTTTCTAATTATGGACAGCTTGTGTACATGCGGAAGAAACTGATGGTATTTTGAAGGTCTTCCGGAGCCAATAAAGGAGCGTCGGATAGAAGCCGGATGCGAAATCACGGAAAATATGACTACCGTTTTCAAGCGCCGAATGCAGTTCTTTGCTTATCCGACTAGGTATGCCATTAATAGGGAGTAATTCTTTTATTGCACACGAATCGGAGAAATAAAGGATTCAATGAAAAGGTTAAGAAAGATTAATTGCCGATTTTACATAACAAAATATTTTCATTGCATTGGAAATAAGAGGGCGTATCAGAATTTTGATTATATACCGCATCTAAAAATTTAAATTTCCTGTAATATTACTTAAACTTCTACATTACATGATTTTTTTTATTTTTATACGACTTAAAAAAGTGTTTAACATAATAAAACGAATGTCATTTAAGAGGGGAACATGATTGTTTTTATCCAAAGAGTTCTAAATAATGTTGGGGGCCAATTAGGTAATATATTTTTCCAATAATAACCAAAATATGTGGTAAATATTTTGTTCTTTTAAATTGAATGTATTACAAGAGACTCAGTTTAATAAAGCTAAAGAGGTATGCGTGGTAAAATCTATGGGTAAAATTAGGATGCTGGCAAAATAATAAAAATGTAAAAAATTAAACTAGTTCTTACAAAATAAACAAAAGCAAAATAAATATGAAGAGAAAAGAAACAAGTTAAAATTACTATTATAGTAATTTTAACTTGTTTCTAAACTAAAAAACTAAATGTAAAAAACGTGGAGAGGAGCTAAGCCAAAATTATAATATTAATTTAATAAGTATGAAATATAAACAATACTTATCTTGAATTTCCACAGTTTTCCAAATCTTTTGTAAACATTTTGTGACTCCAGTTTCGCCCTTCAGACATCATCAGACATTTTTTGTTTGAAACTAAGAGATTTCTTAGGTATATGCTTGAGTTACCATTATAAACATTCGAAATAAATCACTATCAAGCAATATATTTATACAGTATGATCTAAAATAATTGAACTTCTCAGATTTCATTGTACTATATACTGAGGATATATATGTTTCTTAATTTCACAATGCTCCAAAAAATCAAGTTCGTGTTTCTTGTCACTTATATGAAGGACTTCTACCATTATTTCTATTGTTTTGTTAAGTGTAGGTTTGTGTTTAGGTGTTTTGTAATGTGATTAATTTGATTGTTTTAATCTATAAGGTCGTATCTCTATCTTATTTCAAATTTTTTTATTGGTCTTGCCAATATAGTTAGCATAACAATTCCGACAATTTAATTTGTAAATACCTGATTCTTTTAATTTAGGAATTTTGGGATTTACATTTAATCAAAATGAACCAACATTATTTTTTTCTTAATAAGATAATGCGTCATATTGTCCCACATATAATTTTTTATATTTTATTTGAAATAACTCCAAAATATTAAATAGTTTTCTTTAGATTATTTCCGAAATATAAAGTTTTCTTCTCTTTTTTTAATTCAAATATTTCCAAGAATGTAATGCTTTATTATACATATGTTGATGATGTTTTGGCTGGTGTTACAGGTACTGATAGATAATTGGATATTTTCTTTAATTTTATTAACAACTTACATCCAAAAATAAAATTTACCGTTAAATTGAACAGAACACATCTACAAATTTCTTAGATATAACTATGGAAAGAGTAAACTTTAATCTTCAATATTCAATTTATCGTAAACCAACTCATAAAAATGTGACTATCCCTTATATATCAAATCACCCCATATTTTTTAGTACCAATGAGTAAAGGTGATTCTAAAAGGGAAATTAGTTTAATTAAACAAATCATTATCTCAAAAAATGATCAATTACATCTAATAAATATATTGATCAATAAAAAGGAAGGAAAGGTTGCCATTAAACTTAAATTTCTAAAAATCTATTACATATTTTGGTAGTATTTCAAGTAAAATATCAAAAATTATATCTCAGATATGAAATATCTTTTAAAGTAAACAATAATGTAGGTTCATTTTTATTAAATTGTAAAAACTAAAATTAATAAATTAAAAAAAAATCAGGTATTTATAAGTTTAATTGTTCAGATTGTATTGCTATCTATATTGGCTAAACCCATAGAAATTTTTAAATAAAATACAGTGAACACTTACGATCTTATAGATTAAAACCCCCAGATAAACTTACATTACCACCTAATTAACACTAAACACAAACCTACCCTTAACTGGCGAGAAAAAAGAAGAACTAAATATAAAAAAAAATAAGTGGCAATTGAAAAATTAAAGACGAATAGAAAGGGTGAAAAACTATTTTCAGAGAAGAGGAAAATGAAAATGTTCGTAGGGGGCTAAATTATAGATTAAAAAAAGGATCTGCTTATGGTGCTAAAATACTATTGAAATCATATAATCTAAATAAAAGCCAAAAAATTAAGCATTTATGAGACTTTTATGAATTCAAATAGCAATAACTAGAAATATAGAATAAATGTATTTATGGGAAAGAACATTATTAAGACGATCTGAATTTAAATAAAAACTTAATAGATCTGGTGGTATGGGAAACAAGAAGAAAAATTGATAAGCATAAACATCGATGGGGCAGATCTAAGTTAAGCTGAAAAAAGCAAGTTGAGGACTAACTTAAAGAGGTTGGAATTAAATAATGGAGAAAAGTATCACTATAATCAGTCGAGTAATAGTTTGCAAATTACGGCAGTTAACGATCTAAAAACAAAAAAGACACGTTTTTTACTTTGATTTATATTCTTACTAAATCCTTATTCATAACTCACACAGATTGTACTACATTTATTCTACATTCTTTGTATACAGTTAGATGGTAGAAAAATGAAACATATGTTAATTTATAATTAATTAAGTTAAAGTTAAACACATCTCGCATTTGTTTGGTTTGCGGTTAGAAAACTGAAACGACAAAGTACTTTCCATTTTGAGCAGCTAAATATTTATTTCATCGGGTCTCCATTCTTCTGCATGCACCATCTCCTAATTTCGAAATCTACAATTCAACACAAGGGGTCGTTCAATTATTACCAGCTATTAGTCGCACCAGTTTCATAATTATTAAACAATTCTAGAATTTGAAGGCAGAGCCTCGGAACAGAAGGCACGAGGAGAAAACCTACATGGAATTAGCAGAGCGCAGATAGTTGCTTGCTGGGGACAGAGAAAACATCATTCATAAGGGAATTCCTGTGACGTAATTAAAGTTGAAAATCAGGAAACAAGAGAGCTGAAATTATATTACATTAATTGTGGTTGATATTGAAAGGAATGCGGGTCGTGAACACTCATATTAAATAATCCATATTAAAATGTAGCTCCTATTGTATAATATTATATTGACGACAATTGCTATTTGCCGAATTATTTCTGAATTGCTAGAAAAATTTAAACTATTACACTCTCCTATTACTTCCTTTCATTCTTCCTCTTACTTGCTTTTTTACAAATTATAATTTTTAGATTTTTAAATCTGTCACATAGTTGTGACACATGTCGATTTTGTTGTTTTATCTGAACTAAGACCTTTTATTTTACTAAATTTTCCTATTTTACTTGTTTTATTCTTTAATTAAGAAGAGTATATCTGTAGTAGTCCGAACACAAAATTCGTTAATAAAAACAAAATATTTTCTCTTTAGCATCGGCATTACTAACACTCCGTGTATTGAAGTTCGTAGGCCTCCACGGCCAGAGTGAAATTTTTTTCTCAACGTTTCGCCGCCTGTCATACGCGGTTTCTTCAGATATTCTAAAGATGTACACAGTAACTCAACTAGCCGATGTAGCCAGAGACAAAACACATATCTGTTTATTAATTTCAATAATAAATTTATATACACTTTGTTCATTTTAATACTTACCACTCCCTATAATTAAAAAAGCTCAAAATATTTCAGAATTCGCCGGGACACGTCGAGTTTTATTTTAGGAGGGAACATTTTTGTCAGTCAAGTGGTCCCCCTAACCCCCAGCAACCTATATTTTAAAGTCTTAAATAGAACTACCCCAGTTGTTGTACATCATTTCAGAGCCCTTCTCACGGCGAGTACATCAGTGCAGTGGAAATTTGTTGAAAGTTTATAAAACTATTAAAAAGAAAAAAAAAACACAAAATAATAGGAATAACTAGCTAGCCTTTGTTATTTTAGTGTGTTCACCATTTCTTTCCATAATAAATACGATGCTGACATTATTCACGCAACTTTTCAAAAGTTTCTCTCCTATTAACTCCGTTCTCAGCTGTTATACTATTTTGGAGATCTTGAATATTTAGTGGTGCTGTGTTTATAAACCATTGTTTTGAGATAACCCCATAGGAAGAAGTCATTTGGACTAAGATCAAGAGATCTTACAGGCCATTCTATGGCCCCTTTTCTTCCTATCCACCTGTCATGGAATGTGACTTTCAACTAATTACGCACATGTAAAACATAGTGCGCAGGTGAACCATCTTGTTGAAAGTGGCTTAGGTCTTGAATTAAAGGATTTTTGTGTTGATTTACTTGATTTCAGTGATTTAGTGATAATTACGTCAACTGTGTCCCGCAGCATATTTAAATAAACCTCAATGGTAAGAGAACTATTTATAAATACACAACCATTTATGGTGCTCTCTAAAATACCTGCCCAGACATTTAATTTTTGGGGGTGTTGAGTACGGCCTTCTCGGAATAGATGGAGATTTTCATCTGAGCAGTAACGACAATTTTGTTGATCATTTACGAAAAAAGTATATTCGTCCGAAAAACAAATATTTTTCAGTAGATTGAGTGATCTATTAATCTGTTCTGATATTATTTCACAAAATTACTATCTTCGATTAAGGTCATCTTCTTACAATTCTTGTATTATCAATTTATAGAGATGAAACTTGTAATTTTGTTACCCTTGTGTACTGAACCAATTGATATTCCAGTTTGGTTTGAAACTTTTCTAATGGAAGTACTTGGATATGAGCTGCCTCATCTAAAACTCTAGGCTTATTTCGTATAATATTGTCTACAGATCCAGATTTCCTGAACTTTTGAAAAAGTTGTAGCGAAACATTTCTATCTCGGTGCCTCTCGTTAAAAATTTGAGCTGCCCCTCACGCACACTCGTTACTGCTACCGTAAATCAAAACAATTTCAACTCTTTCTTCTAAGGATAAACTATTGTACATACTTTCAATGACGTTTTTAAATCATCTTAGAATCAACTGTAAACATTGCAATTCAACTACTTGGTTTTTGGTTCATAGTTTTGTCAAATTTCGACCAATTTCCAAAAATGATGTATTCTCCGTAAAAAGGGATTTCAAAATAAAAATCGACGTGTTCCGGCGAATTTTGTAATGTTTTGCGGTTTTAAATTACAGGGGTTGGTAAGTTTTAAAATGAACATACGTATAATTTAATTTGAAATAGGGTAATAATGGAAAAATGAGACAACTGTGCCCATCTCTGGTTATCCATTAAACTAGAATTAAAGCGAAATACGATTCGTGTTATTTTATTTGTGAATGAATAGACCATGAGGATGGAATTAGAGTTACGAAGAATTCCCTTAAAATTCAAATGCACTTGGATATCAAATTCGTGAGGACGATTACTATGCAACCGAGTGAATATATTCCCCTTCTAATGTAATGTTTTATACAACTTGAGACTTCTCCGGATCTTCGACCAAGAGCTGCTATTATTAAAGTTGTACTCGATTTATTCATAAGATGCCCACACTATGGAGCATTAAAACATTATCAATTGGGAAATCCTGAAATACAAAACTACATAAAGGGTAATAGACAGCAATTTCCAGGATAATAGATACAAACAAATTTTGCATTCAGATTATTATTGAATCTAAATGAAAGCTTTTGTATGGAATAATATATTTCTCGATTATCTGCTGCTATAAGATTACCCTAATTTTTGAATATGTCGATTTTACAAAATTACTAACATAACGAACCGAAAACTACTCATTTCTGACTAACAACACAATCAATAAAAATATAACTAAATAACAATAAGTAAACTATCATTTTAAACTGCTTTTCAATTTAGTATTCAACTAAAACTCGAATGTTAAATTTACTGAAGAAAATACTATGAATTTATAAACTATAAATAGAAATATGACTAAGACAGAGTGCAACTATGCTAAAAATGTTACATTTTAGTATAAAATTTCACTTCGACTTCTTCATGAAGTCGGAAATTTTAAATAATCGAGTGATACCTTGTTTTAAAGGTATTTTCAATCATACATCCATGTTTTGTTTTTAGAATTCGGATAATTAATAACAAAGTTGGTACTAAAGTAAAATAGTTGATACCTCATATTTACTTGACTAGATATTAAAACCAATCAGTTTTGCCTTTTTTAAAAGACTTTAAAAACTTCATGATTTATAAAGAAAAAAATTAATATGTTTACTAATGAAGCTATAGTCGGACTAAATATATTATATTTTTTTTCTATGGGAGTATTTATTTAACGTAACTAGAGTCTCCAGATGATTTAAAGAATTACACAGGTGTGTAAAAATATTCCTACTGAAACTTTTCAAAAAGTAAGGAAAACATTTTATAATTCCTTAGATCTATCAACATGTTATTCGTGCTTATTTTGAACACTAGTCAAAACTTTTATATTATAATACCACAATACTTAAAAAAATGTAATATAATAAAGATTTTGAATCAACCTATAATATAAATGTTGATTATTTTGAGGACGAAGGCCGTCAGATTTGCTGGTTGCAAGCTGACGTTTAATATTTTGTATAACATAAATATAAAAAGAACTTTTTTTTTTAAATGCAACTTTTAGAGCTGCAATTTTGTTGTTTATTTTGCTCATGGCTACAGCGAAATAACATCAATTAAAATCTCGTTACAGATAAAAACTGGGTTAGTGCCTCACGCTCTTTGTGTGAGAGCTCTTTCGCATGTTGGCAATTCAAATATTGCGAAGAATAAAACTAGAAACTTTTAGAAGTGCTTTACCTTCTACCCCATTTGTTTAAACTTACTTCTATTTTGCATATGAAACACTTTTGTAGTACGTTTACTAGTATATTTTAACTCATATTATGTCTCTAAAGTTACTGAAACGATATATTGCTGGTTTTACGTCCAATTCCATCCGAATTTATACTGTTCTCACTGAAGTCTTCATTGTTTATTATTACACACCGTGAAAGGTAAATTTAATATTATGTGATATTAAAGTGTTGCAATAGAAGCGGGGTATTTTTTGTATACGAAAACCTAGAGAATACGAACAAAATACGTGTTTTTTATTAGAGTTCCATCTATACTTAACAAAAGCAAACACTATTTTCATTGCACTATGTACGTATAATAAAAAGTAATTTGTTTTAGTGAACCTGTTAATTAAGAGTGAGCCATAAATTAATTTCTGGTTCAATGAATATTTGTTCAATAATAGTTCATTTCACTCAATAAAAATCAATTCAAACTTATAACTAAACTATACTTATCAAAAATGTCTAAGGAACACAACTACTATTCCACTAACATTTGAAAACTTTTTCGTAAATACATATCATTCGATTCGTAAACATGATCACTACAAACCAAAATATGCTATGAAAATTAGTTAGTCAATTACATTGTTTTATTATGGAAAAAGTCCCAGCACCTCAAATTCGTTAGGTTATTTGCTTCAAATTTTAAATACAGGGTGGCCAAACGAAAACACCTCCAAGTGAGGGTAACAATCACCCCAAAATATTTAAATTAAATTAAATGTAATTTTTTAAAAAGTATCAGGCTGAATATTAAAATTTAAAGACTGTTATAAAAAGAATTGAAAGGGCTTTAAAATGATGCCTTACTTGACCACTAATACCATTTAAATATTTTGGGGTGATTGTTACCCTCGCTTAGAGATGTAAGCAGCAAAGTCGAAAATACCGGAAAAAAGTGTCCCCCTTTGATCAAAAATCGACGGGTCTCCGCGTTTTTTTAAAACGTTGACGCAGTTCCTGATAATTACTCTGTTTCGTTTTTGTTTGGCCATCCTGTATAGTAAACTGTTAATTGTGAGTTACATTTTAGCCGCATACGACGTATGCAATGTTGCAGTTGTTTAACCGAGCCAATCCGGATTTTTAACGCTAACTAAAATTACACGTTCTGTAAATTATTATAACTTATTAATAATTTGTAATATCCGGCACCACCCCTGGTGTAGCATCCAAGTGGACAACTTTAATGATAAGTTCTGCGAATATATGAAGGTATCTTTCGCAAACTGTTGTTCTACGTCATATTGACATCTCGTGTAGTATGTTTTCGCGATTATGGCATCGATATCAACAATTCGGCGATGTTGCTCAAAGACATGGAGGTCGTTAACGTGCAAGTACGTCTTGAGAGACTTAGATATGCACAGGATGCTCATCTATATGATGGTCTATAAGCTATGACGTGGGCTGCAATAATTTTTCTCCATCGATCTGTTTTTGTGGAAAGAACGTTGGATCGATATCACTATATTGACCGTATCGTAGAACCTGGTTGTTCTTTCATTTGCCTCTATAAGCTTATTTGAGTTACATTCAGGATGAGGTAAGGCCACATACTACGACAATAGTAAGAGATTGTTTTGATAATGAGGATATTATCCTTCTACTGTGGGCAGCACAGTCAACAGACCTTAATCCCATTTTACATAAGAATGAACCTATTACCTCAAAACGAATTTGATAATTTAATTTTCAGTATAAAAAGACGGTGGCAAGCTGCAATTAATACTGCTGAAGGAAATGCAGATTATAAGTAAATTTTTTTTTAAATTTTCATGTTTTACATTCATTGTCATGTTACGGGTTTCAATTAAATTAGTATATTTTTTATTTTTATTTTTTATTATTTTGTGAAAGTGAAATCATATTATATGAAATAAAGATGAATTCCTTTTTGACTAATCAACCAATGTTCACTTTTTAAAAAGGCCCAATTAATGTCATGATTTGCAAAGAAAAAGCAAGTGGGAGTGCTTCAAGAAATACAGAAATAAAATGCTTTATACTTTAAAAGTTAAAAAAATTAAATTATTATTATTATATGATAATGATTTCGAGCTTTTTGGTTAATCATCTATACTACATTTAAGCTCAATGGAGAACCTTCTCCAACATTTAAAAGTAATTTGAAAAAGTTTATAAGAATTAAAAGCAATGTATTTTGAAACCTGATTTAAAATTTTTAGCTGATTTATGTTTTTGTCTTATTGTGTTGAATTTTTATATGAATATATATTGCCAAATATAAACATATAATAATTGTTCTCTTATATATATATTAAGTTAATCTATTTAAATAAAGATTCTTTTTGACAAAATATAATAAAAATTACATACATTCTTGTACGTAATAATAAAATAAAATGTATTTTATCTGTTTTATAAATATAATAATTGTGTTTCTAAGAACGACAATTTTCTAATATTTCCGTGGTCTCCAAAACGCCATGGCTTATTCCACATTTAACCTCCTGTGTTCTCTTTCGAGGTGATTTATAGTCTGAAATATTTTCTGCTTTCGCCTTCCATTAGAGGCTTGTAACTTCGTCCTGCGATGGTGGTTGGAAAAGTGACAGTGACCAGTGACTGGCCTACTTACAACGAAGACGCCTCCATCCATTATTAGATGTTCAATAATGTTTATTGAATCCTCCCTGGAGAATGATATATCTATATAATTTGTTGAGGTGAATGGTGACTATATTATAGAGCAGCGCACCAGGATTAGTGGCAATAATGTCACTTTAAGTGGCGTACGATAGATTGGAAGCTATTTTAGACAGGATAAGATGGAGAACGCCAGGCGGTTATTACATTTTAAGAACTGCAATGAGCTACTTCTAGCTTTTATCTTGCAGTAACATTTTATCGTTTCTACTTAGAACACTGAAATAATATACAGGTACAGTGTCTACAGTGTCTGATATTTTATAGAAATGACGTACCATATTTGAAAAAATAAAGATAAAGTCACTACACTAAAACTAATAACGTGATATTTTTACATATAAAGGATACCCATTAAATTAAACCGTCGATTTTTCTCGAAAATCATATGTTTACAAAATAAGGATTTAATGTCACACATTTGTATCGTTCTATACCGACATATGCATATTTTCAGCATGCAATTCATTTATTATTATGTAATTGCTATAAAAATTATATACATCCTTTATGTTAGCTTTCTAAAAGATATTTTAAGTTTGGTTGCACATTCCAAGGCTACAGGAAAAGATCCTACACCTGACACTAATTTGTAACAATTGGGTGGATTTCTCAACTTTATTTACAGAAAAGGCTTTACAAAACTACCTACAAATTAATGTGAATAACAGTGACATTATTTACTTATGTCCTGCTTTGACATTTCACTGTATCTCCTGCTTTCAGTTTCTTCCTATTTATAAACTTCTCTTGTCTTCTCTAACTTTCTAAAAAATTCTAGACGTTTACCAGAATATTATTGACGTTTTCGAGAATGTTCGGAAAACTATCATAACTGTCAGTAGTCAGATTATGTTTTAGCGTCTTTTCTTGTGGCCTTTAACTTGTACAACCAAATTATTACAATATGTTTATGTTATAATTTGTTAAGACAACACAATTATACAGGGTGTCAATTTGAAAATGTTCTATCCTTAATATTGTCACATATGAAATAGGCATTATATTTAGTTAGTTAATCCGTTCAATAGCTCGCTGACTTGTCTATATTTAGTAATCGTTTCGCTTGGTAAACCTTGTTTTATATTCTTAAAAGATCGTTTTACTTTCTGTATGTGAGGTTACTTTTCAAGAACATAAACAGTATTTAATATAAATACGTGACGATTATATTGGCGAGGGCAGTGGTCCCTGATTAGGGACGAGAGTTCAGTGGTCCCCATCAGGGGATTCAAGAGGTCCCCCGACCAGGGGGGAATGTTCACCTAATATCTAAGGATCAGATCATAAGCGCCCTTCAAGAGCATAATCTCCTTGGTAAAGCTCTTTTTATCATTTGTAAATGATTCTTGAGCACTTTTTGTATCTTTAATAATTATTGTTGAGCTTTGCATGACATGGCTCCGTTATTTTTATTAACTCCTTTTATTACCGCATATCCAAGGGTCGTGCTAAGACATGGTAAAGACACCCTTTTAGTTAGCACGACCCATCGATCTTTGCCTGACAAAATCTTCCTTATGGTAAATAATATAAAAAATCAGAAAAATACGGCAATTTTATTTTCAAGGGGGTAACTTTAACTCAATATTTTTAGACCTCATGGTTCAACCCCCTAGAAGGGGTAGATGTTATTTTTAGAATCTTAAATGAGAAAGGAGGTCAAGTGGCACATCATTTTAAAGCAGCTGTTTCCGAAAAATCGTGTTCCAAATTTACAGAACAATTAGAACGTGCGTGCACTGAGATTCATGGTTTTCAGGTTATTATTTAAACAAAAAAAGACGAAGTGACACCATTCCAAACCTTGAATAACAGGAAGAAATTTTAGTCTACACGTTCAATTTTTTATTCATTGGTTGGAAAAAATAAGATATATGCAATTGCATCCAAATCTGTTAAGAATCGAATACATAGTGGGCCACAGAAAATAGTCCACCCCGATATTTGGCAGTATTTATTAGATTTTAAGGAAATGCTGAAACACGTCGATTTGTAAAAATTTGGCTACAAGACCCAAAAACATAAACTAACTACTGAAAGATGTGACAGTTTCCCGAACATTACATAAATTCGTGTAAATTGATAATAAGGAGTAACATTGAAATGTCAAGTTCGACGTGGAGTCGCTTGTATCCATGTTAATTTCTAATTTCTGTATGTAAAAAGATATTTGTGAAGTTTTCCTTTAAATAAAGTTTATTAAACCTAAACGAGTGTTACAATATCATAGTATCCTTAAATAAAAAAAAACAAAGGAGACCCATTCAGGATCACAGTCATTGAATCAAGTGCATTTTATCATCGGTTAAGAAAGTAAAATTAAAGTTTACCAATTGGTTTAAAAAAATGTGCAGAGAGTACGCCATGACAAAATCATTAAAATAGGGACATTGGATATCGCCATTTTTCGTAGGAGACAATCATTCCTGAAAGCTCCTCATAATGTGCAATTTGCTACCTTTATTAATGATTATATTAAGTATAAATAAATCAAAACGAAATATCTAGATATCTAGAATCTAGAACGTATATTATCATATATATTTCTAGTAATTAAATTTTTTTTTTTTTTTTTTTTTTTTTTTTTTTCTTCCCACTTTATTTGCAATCTGTTACAGATTTTAACAATAAGCAAATTATTTGATTAAAATTTGTCATGTAGGAAAAGTGTCCTGTGACAATTTCCTATAAATTAGTAGTTAATAACAAAGGTTAAAAACAAATGTTAAATACTCAGTTTAAGATTTGGGAGTACATAACACTACACTTTAAAATCTATCTTTTAAATCCCACGGCATATAACGCCTGAGTCTTCGTATCACAGTTGGTCTACGTGTTAGGTTTCGAGCTAGTCTGTTTGGATGCTTTTTTAAACGAATGTTGTACTTAACGTAGTAGTTATTAAAATATTTAAAAAACATTCTGTATACCAATCTAATATAAAGTGTTTACTTTGAGTTTTTAAAGCGTGTGCGAGGTGTAGGCCTCTGATGCCGTAATTTGAATCCAAGACATGCCAATTTCCCTAATGAAATTAAAACTTATATCAACCTTAAAATTTCCCTCATCGTACCTTTCCAGTTTCAATTTCCCAAAGTAAACTACTTACGATAATAAATTCGTAGTTTGTGAATTTTAATCTACGTAATTATAAAGGAATCTGGGAATTAGGTACTTGCGTTTTATGTTATTTTGTAAATTACCGACTAAATCTTGCAGCAGGGAAGATAGACTGCAACCACTTAAGATTTTGGCAAGTTTCGTTATTGAACAACTTATTATACGCGGAACAGTAATTTTAATGTAAACTCAACTGAGAATGAAGTTTCATGTTTTACTGAGAAATTGAAAATTTTCCTCTCATTTTTATAGCTTTTCCCACCTACAGAATCAATTACAGTCCTCTTTCTATGCATAAGCATAAAATTAGAAGCAATTTGCAATAACGACTTTTGAACGATGGATTCTTTAAAAATAACCTTTGCGAATATCAACACTTACGAAAATCAGTGCACAGTATCATCGATTTGGAAATTTCATTGAATTCATATTCATTTTTAGGGTTTTTTGCCATATTTTATACATAATTATTATTGATAACTTTTTTATTAGGTCGCCTTTCACCGCCAAATTAAAATATTTGGAGTTTTTAATATATTTACTATACTATGAATTTTTGACACACAGCATGATATGAAGACCAAATCAACAGTCGTACAAGTGAAATAAGATTATTAACGTCCAATAATTCCTAACTCAAATGTTTTTCCACGTTTTTAAATTATTTTATTTCACTTGCCATATAAAAAAATTGCACTTCATTATCATACTATATAATTTTCTGTGTTTATTTGTGTCCTTCGTTTTTAACTTTGGTCTGCCCCTTTTCCTCTTCACCACTGGTTCTCAGTTCATTAAATTTTATTCCTTGGTGTTCAATTTACTTGAAAATGTCTTGATTGTTTTCTAATTTTCAGTAACTTTTACTGGCAGAAGTAAAGTTCATTTTACTTTTCTTTCTGCAATCTTTAAGTTTTCTTGTTATTTTGTTTTCATGGTTATCACCTCTGCTTCATACATGATGACTGATATGGTTAGCAATTTATGCATTTTAGTTTTCTTCTTTTATTAAGATCTTTCTATTTTTGTTTCCTATTGTTTGTCATAATCTTTTACTTAATTTCCTCTCATCTTTCTCCAGTATTGATTTTCATTATTTCCAAATATTAAATATTTAAATTAGTAATTTTTTCTTGTTTTGCCTGGTCTCATCATTTTTGTTTAATTTTCATGTTTACGTATTTCACTGTCTGATTTCTTTCATTCAGTTCAAATCATTCTGTGTCAGCTTTGTTTGTTTTAATATTTGCTTTTATTGTTGGTCTCGTCATCATAAATATTCGTGATTTTGTTATTTTTTCCATTACTTTTATTATTTAGTGCTTTTTATCCAGTGAAATGTTTGCTTAAAAATTTGACTATAAGTTCTAGGTCCAATCTTGTGGCATTTCTTCTTCTTTACATATTTGTTGTATCTGTCTATGTATGTATTTGTTTAGGCTTAGACCTTCTTGTCAATATTTAAAGTTAAGTTAAAATTATATGCAGTCTCTTGAATTTTGGCTATTTCCGACTATTTTATTTATTCTAAATTTGGTACTTCGAATATACTTTATTGCTTGCTTTTTTGAGTTTTTTTATTTTGTTTTTTTTTTAGTTTTACGTATTCTGTTTTTCTTATTACTCTCTTCAATTTTTTTCAATTCTTTTTTTAACCAATATATTTTTTCTATTACTCTATGTTATCTTTCCTCATTATATTATTCTTTCAAATTCTTCAGCTTGATTATTGAATATTGATTGTTTGCCAGATTTTTTTTTGTAATTTTGTTGGGCGGGCATTTTATTTACTTTTTATCTACATCTATTTTTTTTGTACTTGTACAGACTTTATAACACGAAATTTATACGAAAAGACAAGCTAATATAAAAAGTTAGAGACAGAATAGCGTTTTGAACTATGCTATACATAAACGTCTCAAATATGAACACTAGATATCACATCAGTTTTGTTTGGTGATAGTTATTTCCGGATAAAATTAAAGGGATGAATTGATTTGACATATATCAAAGGGATTACTAGGTAATCCTGTCTCTTGTCATGAGATCTTGTCTAAGGGCTGTCCACCTTACCCTTACAATAAGCTTAGATTTACATATCGTATGCATAAATTTAATTTTAAGAGATACTCTATTATCGTGATATTAGTGGCTAGGCTTGAAAAGGGTACGTATTTGTAATTGACGTCAGACCTGTTTTAAAATGTTATTTATGAAATATTGAAAATACTTTGTTTGTTTGTCGTATTATAAGAATTTCGTCTTAGAAAAATAGAATAGCTAAGTTTGTGAAAAGGATTTTTTAAATAAATTTTGACGTTTCATTATTTTTTTGGTACCTATTGAATAATTTGTAAAACAAAATTTTAAAGTACTTCAAATTCTTCCAATTGGCCAACCGTTTTTAATTTTTTTTTTTGTTTTTATATTTTTTTCCCAGCTTAGTCACCATTATCAAGTTTTAATTTTCTCTTGCGCATTGAAACGTTTTTAAAATTAATCAGATTTTTTAAAATTATTCCCAAATATTTACGGATTAGTTTTGTATATAAGAATCGTTTAAAGTGCATTTAATCTAAAACAAGTTCGAAAAAGCAAGCTAGGGTCATCATTCTCTTAGAAAATTTCAAAGTATGTAGAATAAGTTAGTAAAAGTTATATTTCAAAGAGCTCCAGAACGGGCCCGTTTGAGTTAAAACGACTTAAAGGCTCCAGAAAATAACTCAGAAGCTGGAAGAAAAATCAACTTTATCGACAGTATATTTCAAATGACCGCTCGTAAAAAATAAACGACTACAGATACATCCGATTTACAAAAACTCGATATAACTTGCTTCATTTTATGAATGACTTTTCCTTGTTCTCGGAGCACTAGTAATTTTGCTGCCACGCGAAAATCTTTTTGACGATTTGTCTTTCTTTCGATAACCCGAGTTATTTCAGCTCTAGCCTCAAAAAGAAAACAAATTTAAAGTCATCTTTTAACAGAATCGCTTTGAGAAATCCTTTTATACTTTTTCACGTAGTTGTGTTTCAGCCGTGGTATACAAAAAAGAACTAAATATTCAGCTCTTCAGTACACTCCAATTACGTAATATTCAACTTATATGTTACATAGAATTAAAATTAAAGATTCAGCCACTATAAAGCGAAAATATTGCATTAAATGGTATGTGGTATGTGTCATTTGCAACAAAATATTCTTATAATTTTTTTTCTAACTTTATTAGTGCACTTTAAACATTTATTCAAAAATGTATACGTGGCAACACCTCACAGTTAACATAAAAATAAGAGTCATGTAAGCAAGAAATATGATGAATCAAAAATTTGTGTTAGTATGCAAAAGATTCGGATCATTTAATCGTTTAAGTTTATCACTTGGTTAAATAGTTTCGATAATTCAGTGAAAAATAGCATTCTAATCAAATCAAGAATATCACGACATGTTAATTAATCTAATCCGCGATATTTTGTGCCAGTATCTCAGAGATTGTTATAAAATATAGTGTATTAACTAAAAAAATAGTGGTCAAAATTGTTCGGATCGTGTAATAATTGCCCAGAATACATTTTTCACTTTTCTAGCTCCCTTTAATCTACCAATCTATATATCTAGATGTACTAAAATAAAACTTATTTTTAGAATGTTTAAAAAACCATTATTTATTATCAGCGTTGAACTTGACCCTGTTATTCTAGTGTCGCGGTGTTGCCAGCTTTAGTTGCTTTTCGGTAAATAATATTTAGGGAGATGTAAAATAATAATATTTATTTCTTTAAAAACGGTTGATTTTGGAAAAAAAATAAGACATTTTTATTCTTCATTCGTTATTATATTTTACCCTAAAAATTATTTTCACGGACTTAAAAACTATACTTTATCTATATATGATTTTTGTTTTCTAGGTTATTAGAATACATTTTAGAACTTATAGCATGCAGTTAATAATTCAGACTAATATATAGGTATTTATTTTTACTAAACGTTAAAATCTACAATATTTCAAGTTGTCGGTAACCTGAAGTAATATTCACGGTAAATAAGTTTTTTTTACAATGGTCATACAGTAATATCCTTAGCAGCATTTATTAAAATAAAATTAGTAAACCATATTTTTCCCTCCCGGTGGTAAGATAATTTTTAAAAATTTTTAACAAATAAATTGGCAATATGAACGTATCGTACTGCCACTGAATATCAGTAAACCTTCAAAATGCAGTAACAGTTATCTTTGTTTTGTTCGTTTTATGAGTTCTCTAAGTATCTAAGGAAGTTGAAATCTGATAGGTGACGAAATACTTTAACGTACGTCTATAAACAGATAAACAATAACATATTTATGCAAACATGATGAGTGAGTTAGAGTTAGTCTAACTTTGCTTGCATTATCATGCTCTAGGGATATGACAAGATAATAAAAATTTAACTGCATAAAAGCAGAATGAGCGAAGTAAAAAACTTAATTATAATTTTTTGTAAATATAAAATATTTTAAATATAAATACAGTATCAGCCGAATGGAATAAATTCAGAAACAGCCGATTTTGATTGTAGAGGATATTTTGCATTAATGGCTCACGTGACTTCTATCGCTGACGTCACCGACATTTTTTTGAATGAGAGAATATACCAAGTGGCACATCATCTAAAACGCAAATACAATACTGTATTTGGTATTTAAATTTCACTCGAAATTAACTAGAAAAAAAAATAATTTCGAAAATATCAATGTTAATAAATACAAATGAATTACATTTACAGTTAATGTAAGAGATGTTTACCCTACACGTCATTCCAACACCTCAGTTTTAAATAAAAATGATGTCAGACATTGTCTAATATCTATGAGGTGATAGATTTAGTGATGTTGGTAATGCATATCTTCAAGTCATCTAAATCGTATGGATTAGCTTTGTAAATATTGGTTTTGAGACACTCTCTTAAGAAAAAATCTAGTGAATTAAGATTTTATATCCTCGCTGACCATTCCAGCTATCCTCACCTTTCAATCCAACGATTTGGAAAGACAAGTTCCAAGAATTGACGGTCATTGCCATGATGATATGGTGGCGCTCCATCATGTTGAAACCTCTACTCTGCTATTTGTGGATTTTTTCTGTTGTGATACAAATTTCCCAGTGACGGCATTATACGATTTTGAAAAAAAGCCAAGTAATTTGCACCATTGAAGTTCTCATTCAAATAGAATGGGCTAACGATATGGTCTCCTATAATACCTGCAAAGACATTTACTGTTTCAAGGTTTTGGGTATGTGGCTCTCTCATCCACTGAGGTTTTTATGTGGCCCAATAAGACAAAAAAGATGTTTTAAACTAAAATACACATAAAACCAAAATGAATTTCCTCGAAATGGTCAGCTGCAATCCGATGATATATTGAAAACTAGATTAGGAGTTCAACACAGTAAAACTAGAGACAAGTTCTGTAGCACAGAAGCCATTGAGTCATTCTTTAGGGGATATCATGGCAAGTAACTACTATTATCGGTTTCCTTATTGGACATCCACAGTCCACGGGACAATATAATAGACACCTCGGCTACAAGCTCTGTGGCAGAGAGATTGATATCTCTTTTGTATATTATGAGACTGTGAGACTTTCGATCACAAAACACAGATAATGTCGAAATAATATGATGATTAATTCGCTAAATTAGGATTTACAGTGCAGATAATAATTTTCAACACTGAAAACTCCGACGCTAATCTAAGATTTAACAGAAAAATGTATTTTCTTTTCGAAGGTATTTATAACCTTTGCAATATTACCAATTTTCTTCCATTTCCTGTTTTATTATATTAATTATTTTTTCTTGTTTCAGGTAAGTGTTGGCATTGAGAGCGAAGGTTAAATGTAAGTATATAAACTATGAATAAATACAAAATAAAGTAAAATAAATTCCGTTTATATTAAAAATTCATTTCTAATCAAGTGAACTGACGTTTAAACAATATTGTTTTTACAGCCTTTACGTTTTGAATTTGCAACACGCTATGAAATCATCATATAAAGCAAACAGTAAAAAGTAAAAATAATATTCACCTCAGTGTAAATAGCAGTTTTTAAAACAATGAAATGGTAAATCCCTTGAATTTTACGCTGTCAAAGCTTTTATCATTAAAAACGATGCAGTCATTTTTGAAAACATAGACTGAGAATAATTTATTTTTTAGTCATAAAGTCTTTCTAACTTACATTTTCATAAGCTAACCAATATCAGATAATCAAATATTACATTCTTACTATACGAAACTTTATGTTATACTTAAATGTCATAACATCATAAAACAGTCATACAAATTTACAATTATATACCTTTTTATGTGTATTTATATTCTACAATTATTGAAACTATACACACATATATAGATAGATATATATTGATTTTCCGTAATAATTCCACAAAGGAATTATTTTCTTTTTCTTTTTAAATCTTTGTACCGATGAAGTTTTAGAGAAGAATTCCTGCTTTTTGCCATTATTCTCATTTTCTTATCCCTTTTTTGTTCCTCTTTTTCGAATTTGGTGTATGCGTTATTTTTCTTTGTCTTTCATTATTTCTATTTTATTCTATTGTTTGTATTTTTTTCATCTTTCCTCCGTAGTGAACAATATTCGCATGCCTCATATTTATATTTGTACTTGGATCTCTATTTGTTGATTTGTTCCTCTCTATTTTATTTTTGATATTTCTGTATTTATTTTTTCCATTTGTTATTATATTCCCCAAGTATTCGTATTTTGTTACTATTTCCAGTTTCGTGTCTTCATGTTTAATTTCTTTGTTTTTTTGGTTATCTTGTTTTTCATTTATAATTACTAATTATATTTAGTAATTTGTTTATTTTATTTTTGTTATTTGCTATTTATTTTTATTGGTTCTAGATTCATTTGCAAGCATTATGTTATAATTTGTTTTACGGTCTTCTGTTAATAATATAAATAGTAATGGTCTTAAATTGTCGTTCTTTATTCATTTTTCATTTAAATTGCTCTAGTTTTTCTTTGTAATTGATATTTTGCCTCTTCTGACAGAATTTTTTTAATTTATTAATTACTTCCGTATTTTTCTTTTGTTTGCCATCATTTAGTAGTGACTTAAGAGTTCTTTGTATAAATATATTCTAATGTAAAATATAAAATATACTTACACATCTTAAAGTTCCACGATATTATTAAACTTTTTAAATATTCTTATGACAATTGTTTCGTCAATGTTATTTGGCATCGTCAGATAAATTATAAGAACTTTAGACGCATTTGACATCCAAACTTGATTTTTATCGTAGAATTTTAAGATAAGTATTTATTATATTTTATATCTATAATGGATAGATCCTACTACGTCAGGGTAGAAACAATCATTATTATTAACTATAGTATTATTCGTTTGTCTTCCGGGTCGAAAAGATACATATTTTCACCCTTTTTTTATATTCTTTTATCTTTAGTGTGTGCTAAACATATTTGCTCTCTAGTTTTCTGCTTGTGTTTATTCTTGTTTTTTTATATCGATAATACTAATTTAGCATTCTATGGATATCTTGTGTTCCTCTCATACTTGTTAATATCCATTCCTTTTATTTTTTCCCAATACTCTTTGACGCTAGAGCATCTTCTTTTCTTACTTTTCCTATCTTTTCCAATTTCTCTTAAGTAATATTTATTTTTGTTTTAGTTTCTCTCTATTTCTATTTTTGTCCTATATTTTTTCTCCTATTGTTAATATCGTTTCTTTAAAGATTATCTTTCTTGAAGTTCGTAAGCGTCCACGGCCAGAGTGAACCTAAGGATTCCTGCTTCCGGAGAACCCCGGAATTTTTGAAATGTTACTCAACGTTTTGCCATCTGTGATAAACGGCTTCTTCAAGAGATGATTTGTGTACGGTAACTCAACTACTCAACGTAATTAGAGACGAAGTACATCTGAAAATTAAGGTCAATGGGTATCAAATTGAAAGTTTTGGTTACTTTTTGTCTCATGATCAACAAACACTTCCAGCTTTTCTAAATTATATTAAAAGCCAAAGTTTATCATGAATGTAGAATATAATGGCTCCCTTCCTTTTCTCGATATACGTAAACCCAAAGGTAGTTTAGGCTACTCTGTATACAGAAAAACATCCTATACCAATATATATCTCACACCAAGATAACAATCAAAATAATTCAGCAGTTAACTTTTTAGTTTCAAGGGCTATCTCTCTGTGTGAACTAGAAAATTTTCCACGTAAACTCAACCACATCTACTCGTTTCAAACAGTTACAAAAAATCCCTCATTCAAAAAACTATCTCCAAATTGCAAAACCCAGACCCAAAAATTTCTGTTCAGGAAAACAGGACAATATCTATCTTCAGCAAAGGATTGGTTATTTCCCTTGTTTTTCAAGGGCATATACAGAATTTCATATTGTTCATGTGGACAAGTCTACATTGGAGAAACATGAAGATCAATACAAATCCTTATCAAGGAACACCTTAGATACATGAAATCTGGCCCGTTTATACATCCCGCTATTGCCCAACACTAGCACCAAACTGGTCATCAGATTTTATTTAGTGACACAGTAGTACAAGCGAAAGATGCACATTTTTACCAACGGAAGATTCGAGACGCAAAAAGATAAAATATCCAAATAAATTAACAGCGAGGATGTATATTAATTATATTTCACCGATTTTATACTACGCCTCCAATTCTGCCCTGTCGCCATATAAATTGATCACCACTAACCTTCCTTTTCAGAAGTGTTTCACCTCTGGCTGCGTTTAGTAGTTGAGTTACCGTATATACATTACCTCGTGAAGAAGCCACTTATGATGTACGGTGAAACGTTGAAAAATCTCTCAAAAATTATACGAACTTCCAAACAGTAATTCTCATCTTTATTTCTTTGATTGAGTAGTGCTGAAATGATGTATTGTGTTGCCCACTTATTTTTACTGCACAGTTTGTGACTAATAATCTATAGTTCTGCTGGTTTTTCTTCTACTGAAACAATTTTTTAATTCTGTTTCTATTTATAGTTTTGATCATATTGTTTGTTATATTAATAGAAATGTATCAACTTTTGTTAAAATCTTTTTATTTTACATTTAAAATCTTACAATCTTGACAATTTTGACGAACTACTCAACAACTTAATTCTCTAAACAAAAATTGAACTACTACTTGATACAAAATCCCCAAATTTAATTTTCTATACAATACTTAATTATTTAAAAATGACATTTTACATAAGTTTATAAAATTGTAAACTTATAACAAGTAAACAGAAATTGTAAGTTAAAAAAATTCACGATAATGGATACAAAAAATGTATTTAGGAGACTTGATTATAAATGAAGAAATTAATAATATAAAACATAAGATTTTTTCTCCATAAATAAATTTTAAAAGTTTTTCCTCAGAAATTTAATTTTCAATTGTTCATAATTTTGAATTTCTAACATGTTACCATTGTACCCTAATCAATTATCTCTGTTCATTCATATTCTGAATGGATTCAACTATTTTATTTAATCTTTGTAAAAATATTTTAGACGGTAATTTACTAACATTATTTTGAATTTTCCTTTTAAAAATTTGTATTTCTTCTTGTACTTTATCTTTATTCTCTTTCACAAAATTTTCTGTCTTCTTTATTTCACTTCTGTTATTGGATGATACATCATCAGTTTTCTTTTCCAATTCCTGTTAGATTCTATTACTCTTCTGTGTGAATGTTTCTTAAATTTCTTCTATGTCTTTTACATTTTTTTCTATCTTCTGATTCCTTTCTATTAATTTTTCTTCTACTTTGATTACGTTTTTTCCAACTTCTTTTTTATCCCTGTAACTTTTTTATCCCTGTATCTTTTTTATCCCTGTAAACACTTTTCTTGCAAAATTGCTCTTAACCTTTCTTCGACTTGACTATATTTTACTTCTATCTTTTTACCAATTTTCTTTATTGTTTCTTCCAATTTTGTCACTATTTTCTTTTCCAAGTCTCTTCTTAAGTTATTAATTCATTTTCTCTATTTTCTCTGTTTTCGTCTTTTAAAGTTTTCTGCAAATTTTCAGTTTGATTGTTCAAATTTTCTTCCATGTTATTATTGTTTTCTAATAAGCTTCATAACATACTTGCTATTTTCGTTGTCTTTCCTGTCTCTGTTATTCTATATTTTCTTGAATATATACCCTGCCACTGCCTTGCGAATTCGTCTACTACTTTTGGTTTTCGATAGTCAGTATTGTTACATTATCTTCTTCTTCACTTCCATCCATAACCTCTCCTCTATCTTGTTGTTTTAGTGCACTTTGTTCATCCTCATCACCATCCTCTTGGCTTCTATGAGACTTTCTCAAATTCATATGATACGACATTAATTATAAATCTTGTTCCTGTGTTTTATTGCCTTTTTATTCTTACGCCTTACGTTACAGGAGACAAATTGTTATAATAATATACATTTATTATTTCTAAAATCTTTTTATTTTAATTTCCAATCTGACAATATTGACAATCTAATTAACAACTTACTGCCCTTTCTTTTGTTTTAACATTTTCTTAATGCACTTTTCCAAAATTTTCTACATCTTGACAATACCACTACGTTTTTTGTTCTCTTTAACGAGCAATAAATAAACCACGAACAAAATACTTTTCTAATCAAATGAGGGTGTTACTAGTCTTGTTTTTCTATATATTCTGGATAAGTTTTTTATATATCTTTTAGTAAGTATCTTCTGTTAGTTAAATGGTAAGAAATATTTTCTTTTGTATACATAAACTACGAACCTCCTAAATATCCGGGAGGCGGCGATAAAGAAACATCCTATATTTTATCTCGCTTTCATGGGCCATAATGCTAAACCCAACAAGATTCTCGTAAAACAAACTGTATAGGTTTGTTCATGGGATATATGAAAATCACCGTTGTGTTCATAGTCTAGTGTCACGGGGAAGCATGTCAAATATCAGAGACGGGAATACATTGTTAGGTTAGGTTAGATGCCCAAAGCTGGGTAAAAGGGGACGTTCCCTAACTTCTAGAGCAAGCCTTGCATTAGCTAATACCGATGATACACTGATAACATGTTTAGATTGTACAATTGACTTTTTGATTACCCAAGAGGGCCGTTTGTTAGGAATTCAAGTACAACTTGAAATCAGTAAGATAGATAAATATAGTTTAACATTTACATATAATAATAATAATATTATTATTTTGCATAACAAGAAGTGTCTGTCGCATCTTATTATGCGTTCATCCAAAATTCCATGAATGTGCAACCTGCTTTAATACAAGGTGACTTTTCTCTCGGTCTCTTGTGGCTAAGTGATTCGTGGTATCACACTTTTTTTTAATCTATTTATTTATTTATTTATAGCTCTACAAACATCCAGAGGAAAATTCTGTGTACAGCGGAAAAGAACAACTTAAACTTAATAACATAAAGTCGTAGTAGACTAGTTAAAATTTTCAGTTCTAAAAGCATTACTTATTTATTATAGAGACGAATTAAATAAATCAATTCTTTCAAAAACTTAGATTGCTGAAATATCTTATTAAATAGTCACACGCTACTACTGCTAACACAGAAAGTTTGTTTATTGAGAGTTGTTAAGTTAATTTTAGAAACTTTAAAAATTAAATAATTCTGTTTTACATTATTTAATATATAATAAATAAAAATCACGGCTTGCATATTTCTTTTTGTGCTCAAAGTATCAAATTAATATTGCTCTAACATAAACCTATATGAGATCATGAAATGATATACATTAAATTTCCTATAATAAGTATCGTAGATACCTTTTTTTTTACTTCTTCAATCAAATCAACATTTGTCGCAACAACTGGCATCCAAATAATAGACTCATATTTCAAATGTGGCCAAACCAAAGCATTATATAAAAGAAAAACTGTTGAAATTTGAAAGGCCTTACTATTTCGAGATCTTAAAATGCTTTCCCTGTTACATATTCATGGTGAATATTAAATTTTAAATGTTTAAAAATATTCCATTAGTAGCCAACCAGTCAGCAATAGAGAATCAATATTCCTCTGAAAGAGACTACAACTCTCATCTGTAGAGATTTCCCTAAATAATTTGCATACAGTAAACTAAGTGAGCTTTTAGTATAACTAGGCAGCAGTAAAAATAGAAAAGGGCCTAAATTATTCCCTTGAAGAATCACTGATGTACTTAGGAGTTGTTTAAAAAAATTTTTACCAATCAAACAAATTGTCAGTATTCTTATAATGTGGTAGTAATAACTGTACATATGTAACTTTATAAGATTATATTTCCAAAAAAGTTATTGCAGCCATTTAGATAATTCTTAAACTTACGTGGTTGTTTACTTTCTTTTAATAATTTTACCCAGTTTGTGCTTCTAAAAATGAGATGTCAGTTTAAGGAAAAACTCCTTCACTATCCTTACCAGGAGCGTTTGCGAACCTATATTGGTACTGTCTATCAAATAAAAAGAAAATTAAAAAAATACTATGCAGTTTCCTATTTTATGTAAAACATTATACTATGTTAGCGAATATACATTTATTTAAGAAATATAAGTAGTGGTTTTTGTTTTATACATCATAAATCCTTTGTATATAAATATGGAGTAGGTATTTGAACACAATATAAGTGGAAGTTTGTATTTGCTTTCATTGCAAGAAGCGAGTATAGCACAAGGTGTAAGCAATTGAAATATATAACATAAAGTAAAAAGCTTACTTCTAGCGTATATGTATACACATATCTACGTATCTATATTCCCTGCATCAGACAGCCTGTGTATCTGCTCATGCATATGCATTTTAAAATTTTAAATTGGCTTAATGTGCAAACACTGCGACATATTTTAGAATGTCTTCTCCGATTCTGGCACAGCATTTTAGAACGTGTTCTCGTATTTTGACGCACGGCAAACAAATATAATAGCTAAATATTATATTAGTTATTTTCATATTGGACGCGTATTTTATTATTCTAACTTCTTTTGACTTATTTGACTCTAAGTTGCTCCAAATAAATAATACTAAGTTATATTAATTGCCTGTGCATTTATAATATACCTGGATATATTGTAGAATGCTTACCAAGATTTCTATGATATAATCTAAAAATATATCTAACTTGTCTCGTCAAGTTTCAATTAAAGTAAGGTTGGCCTTTCAGTGTTATTATTAATGATAGGGTGACTGTACCAATAACACTCAAGACGAATTTTTCAATTGGAATCTAGCAAACCCAATAGTTAATATTTTCGAACGTTGAAGGCAGTATGAAGAAGATGAAAGCATATAGATTTGAATGAAATTGCCAGAAATTAACTGATTTTTTGTTGTTTCATTTACAATAAGTTGGATCGTTCAGCTCTCAAAAACACCAGAAATGGACATATTTACCTGAGTAATGGACACTTTATGAAATCAACAAATTTATTGACATTCTCTTAGAAACTAGACATTTCAAGCACACTAAAATGTCCTCTATTGGTTTTTACAACAGATGCTTGAATTTGCATTATTATATCAGCTATGAAATAATATAAAATATCTTCTTGCTGGGGCCATTTACATGATCTTTCACCCATTAGGATCATAATGCTTACGTTATCGCTCTTTAAGATTTTTTCTGAAAATAGATATAAATAACAATTAATTGTGTTTGTTCAAGTTAATGTTTATTCGAAATATTTGTACAAACCGTTTCCCATAAATTTAGAGGGTGTCCCAATAAGAATGGCTCTCAGCTATATCTTCGAAACTGTGTATAGTACAGCTTCGGGAAATTGAATAATTAAGAAGCATTGAAAGTACGATCATCGTATTCTTCCAAAAAATTTGCGTTTATTTGATTTTACAAGTTTTAGTCTTTTGAAATAAGAGGCGGGGGAGAGTGGGAATCTTTCTTATTGGGACACCCAGTACATAAAGCTTTAAAATAAAAGTAATATGGACACTTACCAGCAAATTGTTCGGCATCGTAGGAAACAATAATATATTTTCCTGGTATTTAAGTCGACTTCTTCATTACTTACGTCAATATCATCATCTTCATATTGTAGATCCACATCACAATCTGATGAACTCTCATTATTTAGGGTAGTAGTAGGGATCCTAGTTTTGTTGTCTATTGGTGTTTTTATAACTGGCTTTTTTTTGTATCCTTTTTTACAATTTTTGTTTTTCGTGTTCGTAATATTCGCGATATTTTCCACTGGAAATAACAGCTGGAAAGATAGTTTTTCTTCTTTTGGGAGTTTGTTTTTATCCTCAAATGTTTCTTTTCTATTGGGATGTTGCTTAAGAAAACCTCTAAAGCTATGAGATATGCTCGTCCTGGTGTAGAATTTTTTACATATTTAAGGTTTTTTGCAGTACTTGTAAGATATTTATGACTGAAAATTTGAATTGTAAAATGGAAAACCTTTTTGGCCATAGCAAGTATCCAATTGACAAATACTTCTTCTTCTGCTTCACCTAATTCTTTCTGCACATTTTCATCTTAATAAGAAAATACTTTCTTTTGAACTTTTGTCGATTATTCAAGTATTTTGTAATAAGTGTTTTAGTTAGTGGTTACCTCTTTATTAACTTACCTTACAATAGAAGTAACAATCCTAATTACAGAAATATACTGTTCACAATAATTACTTCGTTTTTATAGGAAAAAATGCACCAACTTCTATGTAACATTCAAACGGGTGATATGACGACCCACCATTTGTAAACATTTTTTAACTGACTTTATACCATAGACTACCATCTTCTGTCAAATGTCACTGGTAGAGTCGGATCTACTCAACATTTGAACAACTTTTAATTATACAGGCGATACAAAAACAGAAACAGGTTTGCCTATACCAGTGAAAATATTAAGGAGGGAATACTCAGTTAAAAATATTCGTATTCTCTTCTTAGAGCCAAAACTACGAAGGTGTTAGCAAGCAACAACATCTAGAAAATTATGCAAATTATCTGGAAATACCTTCAAAGCCTCATTATAGTGTTTCACAACAATAGTAACCCTTGGCCCTTGGTACCAGAGCATAAATAGATTGAAGGCAATGAAAGGGAAAAACGTATTAGCACAAGCGGGATCTGCAGCAAGGACAATGATCTCGAACTAGCATTTGGTTTATATTTATATTTATATCGTCAGTCGGATCCCTGATATCACCCCAGCAAGATCGTTCATACTGGAGAATGATACCAAATTCACATCATCTGTATTTAAGCAGAGCTCATCTCGACCTCCGTATCTAGACAAACCGAATAAAATAGTGGTACCTCATAATAAATTTCTTCAAAGACTAATAGGTAAGCTAGAGGATAAAGTAAGTCCAAAGTTGAAGTTTTGCAACAACAAAAACCACGCTGTCATATTTTCCCTGCAAGCAACATTATAATTATCGTTTGCTGAAACTGATCGGTATAACATTTAAATCGATTTGATTAATTACACTAACTAGCTGTAATATGCTTGCTTACCTTTAAAAAGGATACTTTGTCTTTGAGACAATAAAAACAGTAATTAAGTGACTAAATTAAAAGAGTAGCTGTGCAATGAATTTTTTTATTAAAAGGAAGACTGTGAAATTAGTTGAAGTACACGAGATAACTAAAGGCATTAAAGTGAAGTAAAAAGAAAACGTTCCTGCAGTGCAGACACTGAAAGCCAGACCGGAAAGTATTCCGTATTTAGTTTTTCGTCTTAATGAAGTTCCTGCATAAAGAAAAATCATAAAGCGTGTAAAGTTAAAACAAACAAACCCTATTTGAATCCGAGCCCAGTGAAACGAAAACCCTAACTTAGTATTTAAAGTTCATATATATCCCAAAAACAATGAACCCTACTTTAAATATGAATGGTTATTAAGATTGTTTGAATTAATAACTGGCAACTTGACATGATATATCTACAGAAACTAAAACACAATTTACTTTGTCAAATACCGTCGACGTTCTGAGCTTCAAAGAACAATCGACAAAGACACAATCTATCGGAAAATGTTGGTTCTGTAAGAAAGCTCAGTTAAATCGTTTGAGAACTACAGTGTTGGCTTTTAAATTGGATGCTCCTTTTATATTAAATTCATATCCAGGTAAAATGTTTTATGCTTTATACAAATATATTCTTTGAAACAAAATTAAATATATATTCAAAGTTTCCATTTTTTTATTGGTAGAAATTTTTTCATTTTCAATAAAATACCATACCCCTTACAAGAAAGATGCAGTAATGTAAATTTGAAATAAATTTTTGACTACCTTGGAGTAATAGTCACAAATAACAATGGTAAAAAAGAGGAAGTGCATGAAAGAATTTCCAAAGGAGTAAAAGTGCTAGTGCTGGTGCTTTAACGACACTAATAAGATTCAAGAAGTAAAGGCTCCAAAAGGGATGGAAGAAGCATCTATAGGATATGGAGAAGCCATAACAAAGAAATAGAAGATCAAGATAATTTGAGAAAGAGAAGATAAAAAGCTAAAAAAATAGAAAAATGTAGAAAATAAAGAAGAAAGAAGCAAACGGGAAGAATTATTATATAAGATAATGAAGAAAGTAACTGAAAAATTTGAACAAGCCAAGAAAATGGACAAAATAGAGAAGAAAAGGAGATGAATAAAAAAATTAAATGAATAAGGAAATGAAATATATGAACCATGAGTCATGAAGAACCTTGAAAGATATATAGGAAGGAAAAATAATAAAAACGATTGAAGTAATTAAGAAGAAAACCGAAGGAAATCAAGTAAAATATTAAAAATGTACCAAAAATTAAAAGAGAAGAATGAAAAATAAAATCAATTGAAGAGGCGCCTTCAGAAGGACAAAGACAGATCAAAAATTTAATAAAGAAACAATAAATTTGAAAAACATGCATTTTTTGAAATAGCGGTTAAGGAACTAAGCTCACTGTTAAATTAAGAGAACATGGACGACAAAAATAAAGAAACTTCTTTAAAAAAACTACTTAATAAGAAAGCAGTAGTAGAGAAACTTTATTATGAAAACTTAGAGCCAGAGAGACCATACGATACGTATAAGGAATAATATCATCAAAAAAGTGATTAGAATAGAATGGTGTATAAGAAATCATGTAAAAGAACTGAAAGAGTTTTAGAAACGGAAAAAAGAAAATTGGAAAAAAAAGATGTGGTAATAGTGAAATTCAAAAATTCGAATTTAGATTATTTTAAATGACAATGATGGGGTATTTGCTGTTTTCTTTTTGTATCATTTTTAATTTACACAAAAATATTGTTGTTGAAACGTCGTATTATTTGACAAACAATGTCAATGTTAATTTTTATGCACAATGAATTAAAATTTGAAAAAATGAATCTAAGGAATTTGTAAAAGTTAAGCAGAAATATTATTATCATAAAAATATATTGCCCAGAATGAGGAAGCCTCTTGAACAGGAATATACAAAGCTTTTAAAAGAGCTATAAACATAATAATATCATTCAAAATTTTAATACATTGCAAAAATATTTTTATAACCGACAAAATGTTGGAGTTTTTAGAACTTTTCTCGAGCTTCATATTTTAGAAACCACCTGTACGTGTCCATCTCATATGTCATAATCACTTTAATGGTTTCATTTAATTGAATTCACCGCCGATGGGGACATGCATTCTTCTAATGCATGCGGTAAAATATTCGCAAGGTCGGCCATTACTTAACACGAAAACGGAACATTTTATCCCACAGCACAAATTATACTGCTTTTTATCATCTATGCACACACCCTCTACCCCTAGAGGGAGAAATTTCGTATTTTTTAGTTTGTATTTCTTCTTGCATAACTAATTTTTTTTGTACTCCCACTATTTTAAACGAATAGTTACATTTTTGAATCAGATGTTAATACGTATTTATATGGTGTAAACTTAAAGAAACACTTTATGTAATATAGTAAAATGTAAAAGTTTTTGTATTTAATGATTTACCAAGTTCATCTACTTCTTAAAATATTTTTTAAAATGGGCAATCAGCGATAAGTTCGTCATTCACTATTTACCAAGTAAAATTGGAAGTAATGTTTACTAATGGGGGTGTGAATTGTAAATATAAAAAAGATCTATTTTTCTTCAAAACATATATTGATATGAAAAATGTATAGTGTCTGCAGTATTCCTACATTTATAAAAAAGAAAAAGTTTTTCCCAAAGATGAATTCAGGTAAATCTATTTTATTTATAAGAAAATAATAAAAAATTAATACATAACCTTATTATTTATTTTATTATTATTGAGCAAAGGACCTAGTTGCGTTTGAAATATTTTTTCTGTGAAATATATTTATGTGTGACTGTTAAATTTTTATTGTTCTGTTGTCGTTATAATTAGAAGTGACAGTAGGAATTTTGGAGGACCACCCTTTAAGTAATGCTCCCTCCACTAAATATTGCAATTTTTTAAAAGGCTATACTCTTAATTTTGAATCTAAGTCAAACGAATCATAGTTGAAAATAGAGGCACTTCCTTGGAGAATTTACATTGCAGGAAAAAAATGTTGTAAATTACCTTTTTTTTATACTATATTTAAATTATTTCTAGATAAAATACACCACAATACACCTGGAAATACACCACAAGTTGATACGATTTATAGTAGAAAACGGTCTCAGGCAAGAAGACGTACCCTTAATTTCACTTTTCAATATCATACTGAAAATATAATGAGAAGTAAAATAAAAACAGAAAGAACAACATACAACAATCGCCATCAGTGTTTAACATATCGATCTAACCCTTATGCAAAAATGAAGATGGAACTGAAAAAATAGAAGAAGCATCATTGTTCGGACAAGCGATTAATCGGAAACATATTTATATATCTAATAATGGGTGAAAAAGAAAGAACGTCTACAAATAAGTAAGGAATTTCTACAACTTGAGATCTTAATATATGAAACAGATCTGAGGAGCCGAAAATAAAAGCTAGAATTGCGAAAAGAAACAAAAATATGAAACGATGAATTCGTTAATGAAAACAAAGCATACGTGGAGAAGAATAAAAATATGGTTGTGAAACGTGGGGGTTGAATAAATCGGAGTGAAATACTCTGGTGGAATAAATAGTAAGAATAGATGGAGAACACGAACTAATGAAGAGATAAAAATGGTGAAAATACAACCCGAGATAACCACAGTGTTCAAAGTTCAATGTTTAAGATGGTTGAGCCACATAGAAAGAATGGAACGGAACAGAATACCAAAGGTAGTTCTTAGCGGAGCTTCTATTCGCAATAAGAAGAAAGAACGACCTAGAAAAGGATGATATGATTGTGAAACAAAATGTACAAAAAGATGAAATAAATGAGAACTACGATGATCCATTAATTGAGATGGTTTTGTATAATAGAAGGATGGCTATTATTTTTTTTTTTTGAAATTTGTATACTAAATCATCAGCACATATTGCTAACTCATCTAATCATTCATATAATGAAGCAAATAAATTAAAGAAATTTACATGGTTCACTCTGGAATTTGAACTAACAAACTGAGTCACTGCGTCGATCTTTATAAATATATCCCAAGAAGCTAATTAAGTTTTTCATGTATTAATGATAAATTATTCGGACTATCTGGAACAGGTTACCTCTTTCTCTATCTATAAGCGAAATGCCAGGATCCAATATGATTAATTATTCGACTATGTATCTAAAAATTATGAATAAAGCATTACGGTTTATTTTCAGACTCACTTTGACAAACTTTATTTATTTATCATTCATATATTTACTCAATAAGCAATGTTAACTTTCATGAGTTTTGGCCAATTACCGCAATCAGCTGCAGGCACGGTAATGGAAAAAAATGGACAAATTATTTGATGTTTTTAATTACAAAAAATTTAAACAAACCCAAATCTTAAAAAGTTCCAAAAACGTTTAAAAAGCAGTGGGGCTTATTTTTATTGACAGTTAACAATTTCAGCTATTTTGAAATTATGAATTACTTTGAATGAATTTAAAAACTTTTTATTTGAGATATACGATAAATTATTACTTCCTTTCAGAAATCAAACTAAAGCTTATCTTGTCCAACGGATCATTGGGCTGATGCCATCTTTTTTCTGTTCTTTTTTTTTTCTTTAATGAGTTCTCAGATCTCTAATAGGTAATTTACTCCTTTTATAAAGAAGATAATTTTTTTTGTTTGAATGATATAGAAAATGTTTTTTTTCAGTTTTTCTCTAGCATCGTTCAATTTTTTTAAATAAGTATTTAAATGGATTTTATTATAATACTTAATTCTAAAGCTGTCCCATCAGTGCCTTCATTAATAAGAACATTTTTTAAATATACTGCTCAGCATCAAAATGACATCCGAATGATCAGAATTCTTTTCAACTAGTTAGTTATATTTTCCTATAACGAAGTATTCTAGTAGGTCAGGTGTTGTATAATAAATTGCAGCATGTAGAATAATAATTAATTATTACAGACTTCAAACTAGTTGTTTTTTTTAACCAACTAAAAATTCATTCAAATGAATAAATGAAACGCGTATTGATTTTTTACATATGCATTCTTAAATCGTGGCCTATTTATTGACTCAAAATTTCTCACTTAGATAGAGTTCTTTTTTTCTTATTTGTACGTAATAATAGCAAATAAGAATCAAGTTTATTGATTTCATATGGAAACAATGACCAAGTGTCGCTTGTTGATCCTATTCGAGTACAACATAAGACACTAATTTGTATCTAATTATTTAGCATCCCGCTTCTGCTTTGATCAACTATTTTAGATTGGTTAAAACGGATTGGCTATGTCAAAATTCAATTTCCATTTATTGTCCATCACATTCGACGAGTTTATGTTAAAGCCATGAAAAATTTGTGTGTGATGAAAATATAACTCATAATACGGTTGTATTTTTGTTGTAAATTTGAGTGCTTTGGAACGAGACAGCGCAAATGTATATGATGTAGTGCCACGCCTTTGACTTGAATATTACTATATATTTTTTTTTTCATACTTAATAGCTGTAAAAGTAGAGAAGTTGATAGAACACGCTACCAGCATTTCCCTGTTAATTCTAAGAATGGGTAAAATTATTTCATTTTAATGTTGCGATTTCTCCTTGACTTTGATGGATTAGGTCTTACTTTGCCCTCACCTATTTATACACGCAACATCAGCATACTCTATGTTCCATAAAGGTTAAACTTAGATAACACCAACTAATGAATATAATTTAATAAAGTAGGGTCCATGGAAAAACAGAAAATACTACAGATAAAAAATGATTGAATTATGCCACAGCAAGAAACGCACGAGAAATTATAAATACCACAAAGGTCCTACTAGTAACTTAAAAGGTAATTTAAGTAATGTCGCTATAAATTTAACTTGGTCTCAATATTGGAGCTGTGCAAATTATTTCGGAATATTCTATTTATCCCTCCAATTTCAAGCATTATATACTGTTCGTCTGCAAGACAGAATTATTTACTTTCTTCTAAGCAGAGTATGTTGGTTTTCGACCCTCCCTAAATACACTAAGAAGCGAATTTATTGCTTTCTTTGTCGTCGTTATAGGTTATTACTGCTACATTAATTTTCAAACTAATTTATTGATGGGAAATTTAATTTCGATTTACATTACATATCAGGAAAAAAATTGATATGGCACTAACACCGCTGACTTCAGAATAAAAACTAATTAGGCTCGATTTTATATACCCTGGTACCAAGACTAGGAATAATTTAAAATGAAGCTGCTAGATTAGTAAATGCTTGTGAACATTTATTTACAAGAACTCAGCTGAATACTAATGACACTCTGTAATGAAGTAATTATTCAAGTGCTGATACTACCCGGTTATATATTTGAGTCATGTATATTTCAAGACTCAAAGAACATAAAATGTGAAAAAAACTATTCCTGTTTTCTATTCTCGGCACGCTACTATACTAGCAGTTGCATTGTGATTTTCCGCGGTTTGATTTCAGTTCGGTTTGCCGCAAGATTCATAGTTCTTTAAAACTGGGACGACTTTCATCTATCCCTTTTTCAAAGGTAGATCCAGAAATTTTAACCGGTAATGCGCTTCATAAAAAAAAACTAGAAACCGCAGAAATTAATATTTTGTTCAAATTATTAACAATTTATTAATTAATTAATTAATAATAATAATAGCGATAATAATAGTAATAATAGTAATAATAATAATAATAATAATAATAATAATAATAACAATAATAATAATGATAATAGTAATGATAAGAATATAATAATAATAATATTAATAATACCTTCGTAATCATAGGGCTTATAAAAAAAACTTTTTTAGAATCGAAATTGCTTCGTATGTGAATTAAAGGACCAACTGATTCAGTTTGTCTAATTTCAAGTCTAATAGTTAGCCAATTATTTTTGGATCTGCCAAATGTTCTTTGTACTGTCAATCATCAAGTTTTTTCTATAAAAAAATATATCATCTAGGAATAAGAAAGACGCTAAAAAGTTACTTATCATATAAAAGAAATCGATAGGGAGATAAGTAATGAAATTGAGAAAATAATATCTACTGCGAGGGGTACTAGGATAAAATTGGGAATTTGGCAACCCTACTTTTCTGAATTAGCGTCACCTATTCGGCGATACGATACAATATGTCCAAAATCTGTCAGTTTTTTTTTTCGCTTGTTAAACTCTTTGTACACTATATGGTCATAAAGTTTAGGAAGCTTATTAAAAATGAAGTAAATGAAAATTTTTGGGGGTCAGGATTTATTATGATTTTTTTTTGACTTAACAAGGTATAGAACATTTAATTTTTGTATTTGGTAGTGAATCTCTATCAAAACGTCTCACTGGTTTCAGGAATTTAAATCTGATCGTGTTTCACTTGGGGATCAACCAAGGAAAGGATATCCATCAGTATTATTTGTTCTAAAATGAACTTTTGTCAATGAAAATTGTACGGTCAAGAATCAGTTAAAATAATTGCTTTAGTTTATCGTCGAACAGTAAATTTGGAGTCATATGCTTTTAATAAACCCTAAGCAATCATTACAAATTGAGAATTAATGACCCACCCATCCCATAGTCCTGATTTGGCACCAAGTGATCTTTTTACGTTTCCTGCAATGAAATAAGATACGTGGTCAATATTATTCCCTGAAAAAGTAGTGAATCCATCCAAAGCACACATTTTAAGCATACCAACTTCTAAATAGATTACATGTTTTACCAACGAGTTTGAAAGTATAAAAAAGTGCGTAGAATAAAATAGCGGATACTGTGAAAAACAATAAACTATAAACTGTTTTATTCCGAACGTATCCTCGAATTTTTAATTATTATTTTTAATTTGTTTTTTAGAAAATCGTCAGCTATCCTTCTCATATTTTTTACCCTCTGAATGAAGATCTTAATTTGTCTTCATAATTCAAAATAAATAGTCAGTATTCAACTTTAAATATTCTTAAGTTATCAATAATGTTTAATTATGCTACGTATTATTAAAACTGAACATTTCCCTTTTTTCCTATCTCGGCGCTCCTTTTCATGACCAACATTTTCGATTGTTTTTGCTTTTGCCGATTTCTACTTTTCTGGAGATGGTATCTAAAAAGTAATTCGCGTAAAAGTAAATTTTTCGCCAGCAACTGATGAAATTTTGTAATTATTGGGAAATGAAGAGACTTGATAAATTTTTTTTCATTAAATAAAATTTTCTATTCACTAGTGTAGATTTCTAGCTAATGAGGATTTTAGTCCTTATGATCGCAAATAAAACTCAAATTATGATGAAGTTTGTAGAAATTTTATTTGAGCAAAAAATATGACGGTCTTTCATAGTAAAAACGAATAATACGATGGGTTAGGTCTCTTGAGGAAAAAATCTCAATGGATAAAATACCATAAAGTTGAAAATTTTAAGAGTGTTTGTATGTCGATAACATTTGGGTTTATGAAAGTATTCCCAGGAGATCTGACTTTAGAAAATATTTTTCAATGTTAAACATGATCGCTTGTTAGAAAATCTAGATACGAGGCAAAATAGAAAAAATATTGGTCCAACCTGCTCCAACATACAATTGTCAGCGTCAGTTATTGGTCTTATTTAATTTTGTTGTGAATGAGATCTTCAACATCTTATGCTTCCTAATTTTTGCTATTCTGCTATTACTGCACATAGTAATGTTGCAGAAATAAAATTGCCTTATTTTGAACTCTGTTAAAAATAATTGAAAATATGCATCAAATATATTAGAAGAAGTAAAAGGAGTAACATCAGAGTTCATTTATTAAATATATGCTCATCATATAAGTAAATAAAAAAACGTCAATGGATATATATCAATAAGTGTTCGCTACAATAAATTTTCTTTTAAAAATATTATTTGTTAATTCTAAGTAAAAATTACAAAATTATAATTGTTCATAACATATTCTACTCATGTGGGAAAAATATTCGATTTGCAAATTTTAATCTCAACTGCAGTAATAAAAATTTAAGTAACAACTTCAGTTACTGTTTATAAATGTTAATTATGAAGAATTAATTGATTTGTCACTATTTAGAATGACTAAATTTTTTTAAGTAATATCATATTCATTTATTAGAGTCATTGAAAACCAAAGAAAACTTATTGTTATTGAGGACTTCGCTGAGGTCTAAAATTAAAATTTCGACCATTTTTACTTTTAAACAAAAATCCTATATTATCTTACAGTTAAGAATAAATGCTATAGATATAACTTCGCCCACATTCTATTAAGATCCAAATAACCGATAGGTTACTGTCGATTTATTACAGAATATATTCTTTCTGTTCAAATTTAGATACAATCCAAATAGAACTCTTATCTTTAATAACAAGTTTAATGTTCTTTAAAGATTTAAATTTACAGATATGTAATTCCAGATTGAATTGCTCAGTCAATAGTAAATTGCATTAAGCATTAAGCGGTGTAGGTTCGTCTTAATGTCAAAGCTTTCCTAAAAACATATTAAATAAAAGAGTAACATTGAACTCATTTTTCATTATCGTAATATATAAATAATAGTGATAACAATAAAACTGTATCCTCAGCAATATCTATCTGATTTCTTTTTGCCCTATTCAGGAATCGTACTATTTGTTTGTAGTAGTTATTTTGATTTGTCTGCATTTATATTCATTTCATTTTATTATTTTTTGCGCAACTACAACGTCATCCTCATATAGTAAAATACTTAATTGAACCAACTCCCTGTTTGTATATCTATATCTGTATATTCAAATTTTCGCATTGATCTTTTATTTTATCTTCTCTGATCATAGCAACAAAGGGGTTAAAGTATGTCCTTTTTTTATTACTCTACTTATTCCCTCTATTTGTGCTCTGGTTTTAACCATTTCACATGTTCGTCTAATTATATTAATAAGAGTTTTGGGAACTTTTAGATTTTCCAATACCTTTTATATGTAGTTTTTATGTTGAATATTGCTCTCGGATCAACAGAATTGACCTAGATTTCTTTCCCTGGCTCTATTGATTTTTCTATTCGATTTCCCAATATTAATATATTGTCCTTTGCCTATCTTCTTGGTCTGAAGGTTGGTTGTTATTAATGTTACCTACTAAATGCTTTCAACTTGATCGATATCTACAAGAAGAAGAAACCCTCACTGATGTAGTTAAATAACTAGTGTTCACCATACAAATTTGGCCTAAATATATAAGGACACCCACGAATACATGCGAGTGATAAAGAACGCGTTATGAAAGAGAGACAACGTATTACTAATATCTTGAAGTAGCTACAAAAAACATGTTATTTCTGAGATGAAATTGCATATTGTCAACGACCCCTGAAAGAATTACTTTTTTGTTTCGATGTTAGATAAACCGAATCCAGTAAAATAGATTCTGGCTGGATACATGTTTTAGGATTTTCTCTATTACAATATTTTTGTCTGGTTATACCTTTTCTCAGTACTATCATTTTTCACCAAAGGATATACGTTGGAAAAATTATTACATTTCGATTCGTGGCTTATGTTTGAAAAGTTCAAAGCTACCTCTTCCTATAAGCGAAGCTTATATCTAAATAGCTATTTATAATTCGATTCGCAAAAGAAAAATATGTGTGTTTCACCTAAGCTATTTATATGCAAACATAAAATTTTCAGTATTATGCGGCTGGGAACCCCCATCTAATATCTAGGCATTCTCATACATTTGTAGACATAACAAGCTTTGTTTTTTACGATATATATAACACAGATAAATGGGCTTTATTCGAGGGTGTGAGATAGATAAAACAATCCGAACTTTTAAATTATGGCTTTTTCCACGTTTGTATGTTTAGGATTCCTTTTTAAAGAAAACTTAATTTATCAGCTGACAGGTAGAAAGTCGACACAGGGAACGAAAAAGACAATGCTATTAATTCTTTTTATCTTCATAAAACAAAAAGATAATTTGAAATTTTACCAACGCAACGAGACTCTTTGTCTTGTTTCGGAACCTAGAAATGAGATACTGACCTGGCCATCTTAAATAAAAAAAAAACAATTCTCCTTTATTTTGCTAATTAAATAGATACCGATTTCTGTTAATTTTACATGCTTATGTGACATTAATAATGATAATATTTATAAAAATATTCTACCTATATTATTTAGTAATTTCTGTGTTGTTACTGTCTGTAAGATTATTCTTTTTATAATATTAATATTTGTCTTATTTTATTGACTGTAATTTAACCACAAAATTCTTTTTATTTATTCAAAAGTTTAATAAAGCCTGTGAAAATTAACTACCCTATTTGGTTTACTTTTTAATACTTTATTAAAAATTTTTGATTTTAAAAATTCTCAAGTTTCTTATTATGTGTTAAAAATTACTGAAAATCCGGACCTGGAAGTTGTTTTGCCAATATTTTGATATCTTTCAAAACCTATTTATTGTATGTACTGATGTTCTGATATGCTAGACCAATGACAAGTTCCTCTGTTTCTTCTTTATGGAGTTTTCGTCTTCATCTTTTCTTAAATTGCCTTATTTATGTCTCGTCTCGGAATTTCGTAGACGCATTAACCTCTACAAAAATATTGTTGTTTTAGGATTTTAAAGAACCGTGTTTATCTTTTTTGCAAACACCGAACATCAGGGATAATAAGAGAAGTAATAGTAATAGAAAAACGTCCTGATAATTTAAATTCTTGAGACGATGTTCAAAGCCTACCAACAGCTTGGAAACGAGTACTAGTAACGAAATAAATAAGAATAAGTCAACATCTCAAGATAGGAAGTAATACAGTGGCACATACAATGAATATTGAAAACACCAAAGTACTGCTAAATATTGGATCTGGAATCAAAGATAATAAAAAAGGCAATAGAAATCGAGAAAATTCCAGAAAATTAAAATTTTCAGACCACACTCAAAGGCTACCAACAGCTTGGAAACCACTACTAGCAACTCAATAAAAAGGCAACATCTCACTACGTTCACAAATACAACAATAAATTGGAACCATTAGCAGAATTAACTAATTGAAATCATCCAGAATATCGAAGAGATCTATAAGCCACAGATTAAAATAAAGAAAGGCAATATTCGTTTAATAAGAAGTTCAAGCAGAAAGTTAGTAGACAAGATCTGAAGATGGCAAATGTGACTTTGCTGAGAAAACAAATAATCTTTCACAGGATCTAACATTTACAACGTGGAATACCTTTTATGCCAAAATGTAATATTTTTAACTTTAATTGAAATGTCTATTTACCATTCTTTACGAAGACATTTGTTTTTTAAGGAGAATTCAATTTGTTGGTGGTCCAAACATCAATCAGATAAAAAAATTGCCACAGCAAGTTTCATAACGAAAACTCAAGTTTTTTTTTCTATTATTTAAAACTGTAAGGTTAGTTTTACAACATATAATTATTTTACTAAATTGAATCCAGCAGATCTCATTTCTTTATTTTTGCAGTGAGCACGCGAATGCCTGCACAAGTTCCTTTAAGGCTTCATTTAGCCAATGAGGAAAAAAAGTGGGACACATCGATTTTCTTTTTGAGATGCGCATTTTTTGGAGTACGCATATTATTTATGACGTCACATTGTTCCAGTTATAACGTCAACGTCATTTAAATAATAAATAAAAGAGTATGGAATTGTTAACAAAAAGTCCTAGGTCATTGTGTGGCATTACGGTTGTTAAAGGTTAACCATTAATAAAGTAAGGTACAAATGGATTTTTCTTACCGATTCTGAGAACTACAGATTTTTCCGAATTCAAAGGCATCAACCACTCCGAACTCCACTTAGAAACTGAATCCAAGTGTTATTGAAGGATGATCTGATGTGTTAATGGATTGGCATATACTTTTGTGTCATCAGCGTAAAATGAAATTTTATTATTTACGTGCAAATGATTGTCACCCTAAACAGCAAAGGACCTAAAACGGAGTCTTGTGGAACTCCAATTTGGACTGATATTTCCTGTGAAAAAGCTTCAACTACAATAACTTTGAAAAGTCGATCAGTTAAGAACTTTTGAATCCAAGAATTTATTTTTCCAAGGATGGTTAATGACCAGGTATAAAACCATGTTGTTGTTTTGGAACAATGTTTTCGTTTAAGAGAAATTCAAGTATAGCCTCTGAAATGATGGACTCCATAACTTTACTTACAACTGGTAGTAGACTTATCGGACTGTAATTATTACTATCTATCTTATTACCCTTCTTGAACATAGGAGTGACAGACGCCAGTTTCCAGTTTGGAGGAAGGGAGCCTTGATTGAAATAAACTTGCATAATCAGAGATAATGGAAGTGCAAGGACGTTTGCACACTTTTTAAGAAGTATGGATTTAGACTATCTAATCCCCGTGAAGCATTTGAGTGCTTTTTAACGAGATCTGCTGTAAAAGTAATATGTTGAATATAAGTCTGCTGATGAGGACATAAAATTTGTAGAAAATCGTTATTGTGGGGTTCATCGGTAAAGACATGCGAGAAGGCAGCTGACAAAGTTTTAGAGGAATCTTGGTTGGAGTAGCAAAGGTTACCATCATCCTTTTTGAGAAGGGGTACAGCGACTTTTTATGCCAAGGAAGAGCGAATATATTTGAAGATCCTTTTATTATTGTCACTACTGATAATCGATTCTTCAAAGTTTTGCCTTAAAGAGTCTAAGAAGGACTTACTCTATTGGAGAAACTGCGGTGATTATTAAAATCGGTGATTTGACCAGTTTTGCTTATATTTCCGCCAAAGATGTCGTTTGTGTTTAATTAAACGCAAAGCTTCGTAATGTATCCAAGGTTTTAGATTATTTTTGAAAGCATAACGTTTTGAAGTATTATCAGAAATTATTCTAGTGGTAATATCGAGAAAAGTATTCTACATTGAAGAGGTATTCCAATCAATCTGAGATAGGAGCGAATTGATTTTGTTTTTATTATTGGAAATTGTTAAGTTGAACTGAATTAATTACTAGGTTTACATATTATGTTAACTATCGCTTCACGTAAATCACATACTTCAGATAATATTGTATTGTAAATTACGACGAAAAGCAAATTTAATATTAATATAGTTAGATTAGGTACAACGTATGATCAGATTAATGATTTAATAATAACAGCAAAATTATATTGAAATAGAACGAAATTAAATGAAAATATCAGGAAACAAGTAGCATTCTGTCATTAAAATTCTTGTTAAATTAAATAATAAAATGTGAACGTTGCAATTTGAAGACAAAAAATTGACAAATAGTTCGAAATTATTAATTTTACAGGTTAGGTATTCTTAAGCAATTTGTCGAATAAAATCAATTTTCATGATTCTACTCCGAGATCTTATTTTTTGGTCAATTTTATTATATGTATTTGTTTTATACATTATTTGACGTTGATTTCAATTTTTTTTCTCCTGTTAAAAATCGAATTTCGATCTCAACACACTAAATCCCAAAAAAATATAACAAATTTTCTTAGCGCAACCACTAAAAAGATATCACCCCCGAAAGGAAGGAATTAAAATGGAGTTTTTTCTCGCATTCGAGTTAATTGTAAAATCTTGAAATTTTGGGGATTACATACATTCATAAAGAGGTAGGAAATTATGGGTTTTTTTCCAGTATTACCAATATGTTATATAATTTATTATAACTTATATGCTTTACAGTTCTATTTTTCACATTTTCAGTTATGTTACGTTACTTAATAAATATTAAAAATAATGGTATTGTATATTGCTGTTATCTCTATGAAGCAAGAGATAAAAAAGTTATGAAGTAAAACAGGTATTTGGAATAATATTTTTAATTCATAAAATGTAACCTCCTAAAAAGTTCTGGCATAAAATAAAATAAGGGTTGGTAATTTCACTCTCTTATAACATGATGATACTGAAAAAAATCCTATAATTAGCTCTTTATAAGTTTGTGTAATCCCCAAAATTTCAAATTTCTACATTAACTCGGAATAAAGAAAAAAATAAAAACTCAATTTTAAATCCGTCCTTTCGGAGGTAATATCTCTGTACGGGTTGAGCTGAGTAGTGTAGCAAAGTTCGTTCTGGCCCGAGTACCCGTTTCGGCCACCAGAGGCGCTGGTGTCGCGGTGTTGCGCGGCAAATTCGAATTTCGAGAGCGGCCATTTTTAGTCCAATAATGTCAAAGTTCCACAAAGTGTTAGTAGATGGCGTTGGTGGCGCCAAAGTTCCCGAAAGTGTTAGTAGATGACGTTGGAGAGCGGCGGCGGCG
The DNA here is from genome assembly GCA_951812935.1 of Hermaeophaga mercurialis. Lineage (NCBI taxonomy): Eukaryota > Metazoa > Arthropoda > Insecta > Coleoptera > Chrysomelidae > Hermaeophaga > Hermaeophaga mercurialis. The sequence goes on from OX638364.1 coordinate 15,060,703, forward strand.
GCGGCCATGTTTAGTCCAATTATGTTAGAGTTCCACAAAGTGTTAGTAGATGGCGTTGGAGAGCGGCGGCGGCGGCGGCGGCCATGTTTAGTCCAATAATGCTAAAGTTCCAGAAACTGCCACCCGATGGCGCAATGAACGTTACCGAAAGGGCATTAGTGCCTAACTTCGGTGTTATTGGTCCAATTGAATCGCGGAAAAAACAGGCATTATCTACAAGTGACGTAGATGTCAAATTAAAAGAAAAACATGCGCAATGAACGTTACCGAAAGGGCACAAAGCGCTTAACTTCGCTGTTATTGGTCCAATTGAATCGCGGAAAAGACAGGCATTATCTATAAGCGATGTAGATGTCAAATTTAAAGAAAAACATGCGCAATAATGGTTGCCGAAAGGGCACAAAGCGCTTAACTTCCTTGTTATTGGTCCAATTGAATTGAGGAAAAAACAGGCATTATCTATGAGTGACGTAGATGTCAAATTTAAAGAAAAAACATGCGCAATGAACGTTGCCGAAAGGGCACAAAGCGCTTAACTTCGTTGTTATTGGTCCAATTGAATCGCGGAAAAAACAGGCAATATCTATAAGTGGCGTAGATGTCAAATTTAAAGAAAAACATGCGCAATGGGCGTGGCCAAAAGGGCACAAAGCGCTTAACTTCGCTGCTATTGGTCCAATTGAATCGCGGAAAAAACAGGCATTATCTATGAGTGACGTAGATGTCAAATTTAAAGCGCTATGTTACCTTTCATCTGTCACATGTCATCTGTCACAGGTCATCTGTCGCCAGATGGTGCCAAAGTTCTAGAAACTGTCACTAGAGGGCGTCAATGGTGCCAAAGTTCCAGAAACTGTCACTAGGTGGCGTTAGAATACTGGTCTTGAACGTGTTGGCAGTTCAGCCAAAAAAGAAGAAGTCACCTGTCATCTGGCATCTGTCACCTGTCACTAGAAATACTGGTCTTGAACGTGTTGGCAGTTCAGCCAAAAAAGAAGAAGTCACCTGTCACCAGCCATCTGTCACCTCTCATCTGTGACCTGTCACTAGAAATACTGGTCTTGAACGTGTTGGCAGTTCAACCAAAAAAGAAGAAGTCACCTGTCACCGGCCGTCTGTCACCTCTCATCTGTGACCTGTCACTAGAAATACTGGTCTTGAACGTGTTGGCAGTTCAGTCAAAAAAGAAGAAGTCATCTGGCATCTGTCACCTGTCCCTAGAAATACTGGTCTTGAACGAGTTGGCAGTTCAGCCAAAAAGAAGAAGTCACCTGTCATCTGTCATCTGTCTCATGTTGCCATAAGGGCACAAAGCGCTTAACTTCGCTAATATTGGTCCAATTGAATCGCGGAAAAAACAGGCATTATCTATAAGTGACATAGATGTCAAATTTAAAGAAAAGCATGCGCAATGAACGTTGCCGAAAGGGCATTAGTGCTTAACTTCCTTGTTATTGGTCCAATTTAATTATGAAAAAGGTAGGTATTATCTATAAGTGCCGTAGATGTCAAATTTAAAGAAAAAACATGCGCAATGAACGTGACCATAAGGGCACAAAGCGCTTAACTTTGTTGTTATTGGTCCAATTGAATTGAGGAAAAAACAGGCATTATCTATGAGTGACGTAGATGTCAAATTTAAAGAAAAAACATGCGCAATAAACGTTGCCAAAGGGCACAAAGCGCTTAACTTCGTTGTTATTGGTCCAATTGAATTGAGGAAAAAACAGGCATTATCTATGAGTGCCGTAGATGTCAAATGTAAAGAAAAACATGCGCAATGAACGTTGCCGAAAGGGCACAAAGCGCTTAACTTCGCTGTTATTGGTCCAATTGAATCGCGGAAAAAACAGGTATTATCTATAAGTGGCGTAGATGCCAAATTTAAAGAAAAAACATGCGCAATGAGCGTAGTTATAAGGGCACAAAGCGCTTAACTTCGTTGTTATTGGTCCAATTGAATTGAGGAAAAAACAGACATTATCTATAAGTAGCGTGGATGTCAAATTTAAAGAAAAACATGCGCAATGATGGTTGCCATAAGGGCACAAAGCGCTTAACTTCGTTGTTATTGGTCCAATTGAATGGTGAAAAAGACAGGTATTATCTATATGTGACGTAGATGTCCAATGTAAAGAAAAGCATGCGCAATGATGGTTGCCATAAGGGCGCAAGGCGTTTATCTTCGTTGTTATTGGTCCAATTGAATCGCGGAAAAAACAAACATTATCTATAAGTAACGTAGATGTCAAATTTAAAGAAAAGCATACGCAATGAACGTTGCCGAAAGGGCACAAAGCGCTTAACTTCCATGTTATTGGTCCAATTGAATTGAGGAAAAAAACAGGCATTATCTATGAGTGACGTGGATGTCAAATTTAAAGAAAAAATATGCGCAGTGAACGTTGTCATAAGGGCACAAAGCGCTTAACTTCCATGTTATTGGTCCAATTGAATTGAGGAAAAAAACAGGCATTATCTATGAGTGACGTGGATGTCAAATTTAAAGAAAAAATATGCGCAGTGAACGTTGTCATAAGGGCACAAAGCGCTTAACTTCACTGTTATTGGTCCAATTGAATCGCGGAAAAAACAGACATTATCTATAAGTGACGTAGATGTCAAATTTAAAGAAAAGCATGCGCAATGAACGTTGCCATAAGGGCACAAAGCGCTTAACTTCATTATTATTGGTCCAATTGAATGACGAAAAAGACAGATATCATGTAAAGGGGACATAGACGCTAAATTTAAAGAAAAGCATGCGCAATGAACGTTGTCATAAAGGCATTAGCGTTTAACTTCGTTATTATTGGTCCAATTTAATTATGAAAAAGGTAGGTATTATCTATAAGTGCCGTAGATGTCAAATTTAAAGAAAAAACATGCGCAATGATCGTGGCCATAAGGACACAAAGCGTTTATCTTCGTTGTTATTAATCCAATTGAATTGAGGAAAAAAACAGGCATTATCCACAAGCAACGTAGATGCTAATTTTACGAAAAAAAAATTGCTTGATCATGGTTGGATAATTATGTCACGTGATCTATATCTAGAGGGGGTTATTATATAATATTTATTAATAACGCTTGGAGGGATTATTGCTTTAAGACATGCGTCGTCAAGACAAACATATTTGGGAAAAAGTCCTTAAATTTGAAGAAAGACTCAAGCAACTTCGTAAAGATATTAAACTGTACGAAGACAAAGAAAACGTTATAAAGCAGTTGGGCGATTTAAATTTGGACAATACAAGAATACCGAAAAAAGTACTATGTTGTTGCTGTTACCCCTTAAGACGAATTCAACCAACACCAACAGTTCTTCAGGTGCCGGTGACGCCATGGATGGACAATTAAATGGTGAAATTAACAAGACATTTACAATATCGTGCCTCACGTTATCTGCTATATGTATTTTGTTACTAAAATTTCTTTATAAATGTATTCAAAGAAGGTTTCGATCCTCATGTAATGTTGCAATAAACAACTAAAAATATGCAAAAGGTGTTTCATTAAAACTCAAAAATTTTTCATATCATTTATTAAAAATCAAAAAAATTTCATTTCACCATGTGTAATATTTTTCGAAGAAAAACAAAAAAATTGTGCTGAAAGAGTATATAATAAAGAACGAAGCGTTTAATTATTTTTTTATTATATTCAATTTACTTGGTAGGTACATTTTATTCATAAAAAGATATAATTTTTGTCAATAGGGTTTTCAATTGTTCTTTTAACCCTACGCTGGGACAGGGTATGTTAAATAGATTCCAACTAAATTGTCCAGCTTCAACAACTTTTTTCGTATATTCACTATATTTGTAATATACGTTTAAGTTTTTGTTGAAAAAGTAAATGAAACCATCTATATATCTAAACGCTGATGTCAAGTCCATCGGTATACCGGGAAATTGATCGGTTATACGTCCACGACTAATTATTTCTCCAGGATCATTATTGTATTCTACATAGGAAACGTTGTTATAGAAAACAAAAGTTCTACCACTATTTGATTGAAATAACGCATTAATATAAGCATCTGAGGGCACAGGTAAATAATAATCATTTTGAATATTTAAATTTGGAAATGAGGCTACATAACATTTTCGATTACCAAACGTTATTAAATCCCCTGCTGAATTTTGAAAAATGTGAGAAAATGGGGTCGAGGAAGTCTTAAGTTCATTGGGTAGATAATTACTTAACGGCTCGGGACTTGAAGGTATGAGCATACTATTTAAATCAAATTTCCACAAAGATGTATTAAATCCGACGTACAATCGATAATTAGGAAACGTTGGAGCTGTTGCAAGAAACATGAAATCAGGTGATTTAATATTACATAAATTTTTGTATTGAAGCGAAACAGTCATCGGCGTCTTAACTGAAGAAGAAGAAGAAGAAGAAGAAGAAATGTGTTTTCGAGTGGTTGGAGGATAAATTGTGCTCGTTGTCGTTGTCGTTGTTGTCGGCGTTCGTCGTCGTCGTGGACCATACAAGAATTCTAATGCATTCTTATCATCTTCATCTAGAGGAGTTAACTTTTGCTGATACCATGGAAACATAATTGCAGACTCTACTTCACTATGCCCTAACCCAAGGGTGTGACCGATTTCATGTACCAACACCATAAGAAAGCTTACTTGACCATCAGGAACATTATCATCATCATCCCCAAAATACCATTGCTCGCCAGCATCCATATGAATTTCAATACATCCATTAGCACTAGGAAAATGTGCGTGAGCCAATATTTTCCCAGGCCCATCAAAGTTTTGTGGACATCGATGGTGACCTGTACAGCTTTCTCGAAAATCATGTTTTTTGGGTACGACGGTTATAGTAATATCGGGTTTCGGTGTTGGAAATTGAACTAGTTGAAAATTGAAATTGGAATCACGTTCCCATATTGCAAAAGCCTTTTGAGCTGTTAAAAGATGTTCCGAACGGGCTTGAGGAAAATACCATCGCAAACTCGTTTTATTTTGCCATCTTGATATCGTTGTAAATGAATTTTCACCAACAGTACATCTAGGTTTATTAATTAATTGAATAGTGGCAGCGTTCAGAGTTCCATCCACAGGTAGATTATATTTTTCTTGAAAATTTGCTAACACATTTTTAAGGCTATCACCTACGATTTCATTTTGATTAATGTAGCCAAACCGTTGCAAAAATGATACAAAATATTCTAGAGTAACGTTCGCAGAATTTGCGTGGGCTGTTAAGAGAAGCAGTACAAGTACTTTACCAACACACATGTTGAATATAAATGAAAATGTAAGAAATGTGTACGTATATATATTTTACAGTTATTCTTATAAATTTTTTAAAAAGAGAGAGAGAGAGAGAGACTTTTAATTACCATACAGGATGAAGTCAAAAAGGTCACGTAAACGCCACGTAAAACATCAAAAACGTCACACACGTCACGTAAACGTCACACACCTCACGTTTTACGTCACGCACCTCACGTTTTACGTCACGCACCTCACGTTTTACGTCACGCACCTCACGTTTTACGTCACGCACCTCACGTTTTACGTCACGCACCTCACGTTTTACGTCACGCACCTCACGTTTTACGTCACGCACCTCACGTTTTACGTCACGCACCTCACGTTTTACGTCACGCACCTCACGTTTTACGTCACGCACCTCACGTATTACGTCACGCACCTCACGTTTTACGTCACGCACCTCACGTTTTACGTCACGCACCTCACGTTTTACGTCACGCACCTCACGTTTTACGCCACGTGAACGTCAAATGTTTAACCTATTTTTTAGAGATACACTACAAGTTATTATTACCAATGTAATATAGTTAAATAAAGTGTAAATAAAATTTTATGTGAGATGCTCCTTTGTAAAACCGGATTATCTAGCGCGACAGTTATGCAAATGGGTACCTAATTTGTGCAACTTATAAAATTATTGCATAAGACTTTTCACAGACGTGCTGTTACACGTGGCACCCCCTCTTGTAACAATGAACTCGCCCACGAGCGCAGCCATGTTGAATTTTGAAAACTTAAAAACAATATGAATGAAGTGATAACCTAGAAACACGTATTTTATTGAGAACGAGTATTTCTTAAAACATCGCGAAAAAGCCCCTTTTCACGTGAACATACCGTGATTATTAGACCCCCACTCACTTTTTTATCTTTCCATTTGTATATGTGGTAACGAAATAAAACAGAGAGTACAATTAACACAAGTCGTTCGGTCCTAAACAATCGAGATGGAAAAAATTGAATTTCTTATAGGTAAAAGAGCTGTAAATAAAATATTGCGTTTACCTGTAAAAGATCTTTTAATTGAACAATGGAGTCAAGAAACTAGAATATCTTGTTACATCCTCTACATCGGTGATGAAGTTGCAGCGTTCGCCTTATTATCAAGATGTGATTTCGATCCATTAGGACAACATGATGTTCCCAGAATATTAAATTATATATATACATTTGGCAAACACAGAAGAAAAGGTTACGCATGCAAAATAGTTCAACATCTAATGAAAACAGGGAATCAGTTTACAACATTTTGCAGCAATCCGTGGTCAGAAGGAGTCTTTACAAAATGCAACTGTACCAATTACGGTGAAAATAATTATTCAATAATGTTTAGATATCCTTAATAAATCATATTAAAACAAAAAAAAGGTTTTTAATTTATGAGTAAAAAAGGTTGTTGAATGAAAATTAAACAAATAGTCAAAGCGGATTGAAAAATGTTGATAAGAAATATTCTTTGATTATTTATAGAAAAATCCGTTAAATGTGATTGTACCATAAAATGGGAAAGCTAAATACCATTCAGGCATAACACACTGAATGTGCTATGGAGTTAAGAAATATAGAATCCCCACCCATTTTTTTCATACTAATAAATATTAAGACTTTCTCCGGTGAAGTTAGTCAGGCAGTCATCATGCAGTTTACAGAAGAATCAAAAGTGAAAAATATCTATTTGGGTGAACAAAGGTTCTACCTGAATAAATCGAATACGAAATATGTCGCAGTGAGTCTGTCGCATGATTTAAATTTTGCTCCGTGTGTGAAAATATCGGCAAACAAAGGAAACTGTATCGTGTTTAGTGAAAAAGAGTGGAAGGAGTTTTTATCCTTCAAAGAAACTATTGAAGATTTTATAGTAGCGGGAAAGAAGGAATCAATAGATGTTAGCCGGTTTTTGTTACAGTTTGAAAATTTTGAAAGCATTACTGTTTTGAAAGTATTAACTGGACATGCTACTGTCTGGTTAGGATCAATTTCCCTTTCCGAGCTCTGGAGATGCTTACCCTTAATTACGCACAACATTGAAGTATTAAAAAGCCAGCAGTTTGTAGGTTCCTTAAAAATTTTACAAATGGCGGTTAAAAACAAGGAAGATATCATCAACACAGCTCTTACTACAATGGAGCCTATAAAACAAGCGCATCCGATTACATATAGTTTATTACTAGAACTTATATTCAAATACCCCGATGTTCTTAAAGAAAAGATATGAAGAAAGTAACTTTTAATGAAGATTACAATCACGTTCACATATGGGAATCATTAGATGTTGAAACAAGTGATTGGGAATCAAGATATCTTAATCAACGACGTTTTAAACGCCGAATAGAAGAAGCTGCTAAAATTATTAATCCCGTTTTAAATATAACTCATAGAAATAAAATGTATAATACTTTACAAAATAAAACATTTAAACAATAGAATTTTTGTCTATCCAAGACCGATTTTGTATAGAATCTTATGGAAAATACGAACAAATTTAGCAATTCAAGGGGCCTTTTTTGAATAACCTTCAAACTTACCGCTTTTTCCTCATAGTGGGGGTATATAAATACAAGTGTGTGTGTGTGTGCGAACCTACATTTTATTCAGTCGTGTGGTGCACCTGCAATTTAAATCAACCCACAACATGAGTAGTCAAGATAGTGGTTATAGTTCTTGTGAAATTGTTTTTGAAAGTGACTCGGCATCGTCTTCGCCGTCACCGTCGCCAACACCCCCTTCACCTTATGCAGTGACGCTTAATGATTGTGTTGAGGAAATCGACCAAGCTTTAATTTCATACGAGTATGCTGCTAAATTGGAGCGATACCATCTACTGGAAACGAATTTTTCCCTAAGAAGTTATGCACTTTTGTGCGGAATAAGTCCGACCAGAACCTTTACTCCCGCAATAACGCTAACACCTTTACTTCGACCCGGAAGAATTTCGTTTGGTACATTTGAGTGGACTACTTTTATTGAATTGCTGCGCCAAAGATATGATGACTTTTTTCACGAGAATCTACCGTCACCTCCTGACGAATACGATCCTGTAGTTTTCCCTTGTGGAGACTTTTGTAAAGTTACTCAATTAGTGTACGACGATACCAAGTTTCTACTTGCAAACAAACATGGAGTCGAGTTCTATCTGGACGAGTATGATGTTTCCGACATCCTTGAAGCAAATTGCAATTTGGTGAAGAACTACATTTCGTTGCTAGAAGACTTGAACTTTAATACATTCTACTGTAATTTAATAGACTCTACACGAGCTTATTTTGCTGTTAATTTCAATAGTATTTGTGTCGACGACGACGGCGATGACGCCACTAGTAGATTTAATACTTTAATTTTAATTTGTGCTGTTATGCCAAATTGTTTAGAAAAAAATGCTCTACAAGAGTACATGTATTACTATAAAGATGATGTAATTAATGATATATTAAATCATTGTTCAAATTAAAAAAATGTACCAAGTTTTTTTTTGAAATAAAACACTTCTTTCTTATATTTTACTTTTTATTACCCAAGCAAACTACAAATAATACAGTAAGCAGACATATATAACTAATACATAAAAAACTACAAATAATGCAGTAACTAAACATACATAAATAAAAAAACTACAAATAATACGGCAAACAAGTATATATATATAACTAATACATTTGGCACATAGTTCAGTCTGAAAATCGCACTCGTTTATTTTCATGTAAATCATATCGAAACCAAGCACAATATTTCTGCATATTCAATAAATATTTCAAAATTATGGCAAGCTAATAATCAGTAATCACATCTTAATTTATTAAAATTTTGAAAAACTTTCCCCGTTAAACTCCACGGTAGGGCAAAAAAAAAAAAGAAAAAATTAACTTTTATACCCCCACGGAAGGGTATCATGTGAGTGGGGAAGTAATTGGCGTTTATCATCATAGGGGCTAAGTCCAATTTTGGTCTGACTTATGCTATATACATCATGCAAATAAGATCGAATAGTGTGTTGTGTAATATATTTTTTATTATTATTTTGCAAACAATTTAGGTAATCCTCGAATATGATTTTATTTTTTACAACATTGGACTTAACCCCCTTTGATTTTTTCACTACTTTGCCACCTTGCACTTTATAACTGTACATTTTTGATCGTAATCCCACAAAATGTGTCATAATTTTACCATTAGCTTCATCCTTCATTAAACCGGGAATTTTTTTATTTACTAAAGGAATCTTATAGGTGTTATTGGCAGGGTAATCCGAAGTGTCAAATTTTTCTAAATGATCTCCAATAAGACTTTTGTAAACGTCATCGCAATTTAATTCGTAAATAAAACTATCGGTGTCAGTGTACATTAATTTTACATTTTCCACCCCCATAGTTGGTAACATGAAATTATAGTGAAAATCATACATACAGGTTTTAGAAATGTCTAGGATAGCCATGCCGATATACAGGGGTTTGTTGAAGAGTAGTTCAGCCTTCTTTAATTCGATAGCCATAAGTTTGTCGTCAAAAACTCTTCGACTATGAAATCGGGGGCTGGCTATCAAATTTTTTGCACCGTAACGACCCTCGTAAGAAGTAAGTAATTTCACTACCCTATGGAGTCTGATGTTTTCCATCGTCTTACCGAATACGGCATTATTAGCGAGTTTGAACTGGGTTTTTTTAAAATTGCTTGTGGCTACAGTCCTTAAGCGAGTATTCAGCTCGATATAGGACTGCAGCCAAGCCGATTGTTTGAATTTTAGTACTTTGTGAATTTTCGTTAATTTTAAGCCCTGTTCGAGGGCTTGTTTTAAATTACGGTAATGCAGAGTGTATTGTTTTTTCGGGTAAAGGGTGGTCATTAATTTGGACAATTTGGAACCGCCGGGAGGTTTACGGTGTTCAGGGCAAAATGGGAAATCTTTGTGCTCGTCATGTAAACTTTCGGGATACTCTAAATCAACTTGTAAAATATATCCGACGGGTGAATCGTCGGGAATCTGAGTAATGTCGATGTTTGTATTGGGCTCCCATTCAAACCCCCCGTAGGGGAGGAACTGTGACATTGCCCACCCATATAAATTGTTTACGTCAAAGTACATAAGGTACTTGGACGGTTTAGAAGAATCGTATTCGGGCATGTATTTATTGTTGGCTTCAGAATATCTGTTTGAACAAACAGATATTCCTCCACGTATTGATGCCTCAACAAACAACAACATGTCTACATCTTTTAAAATTTGTAATTTACATTTCGTGTACTTGAGCATGCAATCCCAAGTATATCCGGGCATAGTATAGTACCATGCCGGATCTAGTTGGTAAGTTTCCAGAGCAGTTGTTCGAAAGTTTTCCATAACGTCACAAAGAAGGAGAATGTCGGTTCGCATATACAAATCTGCATATTCGCCTAAATTTTGAATTTGGAAAGCTTGCCAAACGTTTTGCGCATGAGTGTAATCATCCGCGGAAATATGACAATCATTTAATTTGTTGTAAAAACTCTCAATTGCTGGAAGACTAGTGGTATCATTTAGCTTATCAATACTATCAATGTAATCGTATGGAAAAACACCTTTCCTCGTCAACAGTTTGAACGTTTCATTAGTCAAGTTACCAAATTCTCCTTTTAATGTAATCAACTCCTCTATTTTTAGTGTAGACACCAACTCATCGAGACTGGTGCCCAAAAATCTAAAGGAGTCTATATAGCGAAATTTAATTTTAGTTTCTGGTTCATACTGCGTAAAAGAAATGTATTTTTCCATGTTCACAGGTAGTACACTCAAGGGTCCACGTTTAGCAAGATCTCTAATAATAAAATGACTGTCGTATCCGCTAAGATTATGGAAAACTATAGGCACTACAAATAGTTTTTTGAAGTTTAGATTGCACGATTGATGTGCGAACCCTCTAAATAATCCTGTAAAATGATCGTGATCTTTAACGATGATGTCTTTTTCTTTAAACTTATTGTCGCAAATGTGACAGCAGACACCGTTTGCGACGACAGTAGGCATACAAATAGGAACAATATTTAATAATTTAGATTCAATAAATTTCGCGACTTCTAACATTTGATTCGCAAACCAGTCCATACAATCTTCCCCTCTATAACTATTGTAGTAGGAAATCTTATTATCATAGCTGCATTTTAAGTAGAAACCTGCACTAAATGTTTTATGATGCTGATACTTGGTAGTTGTATGAGATATCTTTTTATCACACTTTTCTAAAATAGACTCGAAATCGGCATACACGACAAATGGACATTTCTGCTTGTATACATGATTTTTAAATTCGACGTTATCATATGGGGGGAAAGAAATTTTACAATCATTGCTGTTTATGCATAAAATTTCGTGGTCCGTTAGTTTTTTTTCGCTTTGGAAATAGTTTAAGCACCTATCGCAAATAAACTTTTTAGGATGGCTCTTGCTGAGTTGACTTGAAACTAGCCTAGACATATTTTTAATCCAACAATAATGATATTTAATGGCGGTGGTAGTAGTGTCCTCGTTATTGATGGGAGGAGCCTCGTAGTCGTTTAATTTTGGAAAATATTCATCTTGAATTAAAAGTAAATTTACATGACGCGGCAGTTTATTTTTAGTTAAACGTGCAGGTACCACTACGTAAAATGACTTTTTATTAGTTTGATTTAGTTCTAAAGCGTAAACGTTTACAGAGATTTCATTCAACTTTTCAAATTTTGAAATTTGCGTTAATTTCATAGGTAATTCTAAACCGTCTGTATTCAAAACTTTACTATAGTGAGGGTAATTATATGTATATTCAGAGTGTTTTTTAGCAGGAAACAAAAAACTCGTTACGGCCCAGTAAAAACACGCCAGGTCTGTATTTTGGACGTTTATGCAGGCCTTTTTCACAAATATTTCTTTTGGCAGTGGAATGAAGGATGAACCGTTCCCAATTTCAAATTTGTTAATAGCTACTTCTAATAAATTTATTTTTGACAGCGCCCACCCACTGTCTTTTTCTTGAAATTCCGAAAGTTTATTTAAAATAAAATCTACAATGCTTTTATATTCTTGCGCTAAATCCGTCCCCAAATCAACAACGAAATTTGGGGATCCAAAGTATTTAATGTCAATTACTTCCCCGCCATCACTATCATTTTTTAAAAAATCGCCGCAAAATGTTACATTTACTTTGAGCGACGGTGCATCATTTTTTAAAATTTGTAAAATTTTTGACTTGAATAAATTAAAAGCTGCCTTCAAAAAATCTTTTACCTCTTTGTGTTTCAAATTTACAATGACCCCCGTTCTAATTCGATTGTTAAAAATCGCGTTGACGTCTTCCCATTTAACGCCCCCTTTAGTGCCGCGCCCCTGTCTAATGCCCTCCCCTACTACATGAGAAGACGTTAATTTAATAATACACCGTAGCCTTTTCAACTGCCCCATTTTGGTGTAAATTTTCCTTTTTTGCCCTACCGTGAAATTACATTTTTTTATAGCTAAAGAGCATTTTCTGAGGTGAGTACTGATTTGTTGTAACCATTTGTTTTTATTGGAATGTGTTGAAATATTGTGCTCAGTTTTAAGTAGGTCTTCGATTTTTTGAAAAACGAGTGCGAAATTCATAATTGAACTCACCTAATTTTTTTTTTCTATTTTAAATAGAGTTCTGGGAGCACAGCTCTTTGATATCTCGTGCAGGCCAATAAAAACTAAACTGAAGCCCCCTTTGTTTAGATCGTCGATGTGGTTCTTGTAAATTTCGGTAGACCTTTTGGGTAGAAATGTGATGACGTTCTCCTCCAATTCCACTAGGATGGATTCCCCTCCAAATTTGGATTTGGTGAGCTGAACACGGTGAATTTTCTTTGGGATGTTGGGTTGCAGGTCCTTTAGCTTAATTATGGGCTTGTTTTCGGTATCTGTAGATGAGGTAAATTCGTTTAATTTTTCGAGAAAACTCATCTAAAATAATAATAAAAAAATGGAATACTAGCATGAAAAAACCCCCGAAAAAAAAACACTTACTTTAAAAGCTTAAAGATGTGGATGCCAAAAAAAAGTCTTAGCCGGATTGAAGCTAACAGCAAAAAATGTGGAGCACTGGTACAAATTACTGAAAAAATCAAAAATTTGTACTGTTAAAATTGCAAAAAAAGTTTTAAAAAAAATTAACTTATTTAACACTTTGAAGTTTAGATTTTTGAAATTTACTACAGCACTGGTACAAAAAAGTTTTAAAAAGTCTTAGATGGATTGAAGCTTTACAGCAAAAAAAATGTAGATCACTGGTACAAATTACTAAAAAAATCAAAAATTTGTACTGTTAAAATTACAAAAAAGTTTTTTTTAAAAAATGAACTTATTTAACACTTTGAAGTTTAGATTTTGAAATTTACTACAAAAAATGTAGAGCACTGGTACAAAAACAAGTTTTAAAAAATTAACATTAAATGTACTTACAATAACTCCAACTGGAAACTGTTCACTGATCACTAACTGACAGCACAATGTAAAAAACAACTGGAAACAGCTCACTGAATTCTAACTGGTAGCAGCAGCAGCACTGGTGAAGATACTTTTACGACTGAATTGTCGATTGATTCGGCTTCGGCTTTTATAGCACTCGAGAAAAACAACAACATTATCTGTGGGAAGATAACTAAATTCGTTTCGTGGAAATGTGGTTGTATTTTTCACCGTTATCAGCCTTATCTAATTTTTATCCAGGAAGCTACATCCTGTGTGAACGGATGTACTAGAATTTGTTTTCTGTAAATGTGGTTTTATTTTTCCGTGTTATCAGGCTTATCTAATTTTTATCGGGAGGCTTCATCCGGTATAACCGTTAAAGTATGTTTTTAAATTTTTTTTTAGAAAATGTAGATTGCAGGGCCGTATTTAAAAAATTTTAGTTTGAAAAAAATTTTAAATTATTAAAAGTTTATGTTTTTAAATTTTTTCAGAAAATGTAGATTGCAGGGCCGTATTTAAAAAATTTTTAGTTTGAAAAAAAGAAATTTTAAAAAATCTTGAATTTGGAGTAATAGAATTTTGTGTGTTATTAAAATATTTATTTAACACTTTGAAGTTTAGCTTTTGAAATTTACTTAACTTAAGCAAGTTCAATTTTTGGAGGAATATTATAACACTATTGGCAAAAATTATATCTTTTTTATTAATAAAATGCAAAATATTATATAATAACCCCCTCTAGATCACGTGACATAATTATCCAATCATGATCAAGCAATTTTTTCCGTAAATTTGACATCTATGTCACTTATAGATAATGTCTGTCTTTTCCGCGATTCAATTGGACCAATAACAAGGAAGTTAAGCGCTTTGTGCCCTTTCGGCAACGTTCATTGCGCATGTTTTTTCTTTAAATTTGACATCTACGTCACTCATAGATAATGTCTGTTTTTTCCGCGATTCAATTGGACCAATAGCAGCGAAGTTAAGCGCTTTGTGCCCTTTTGGCCACGCTCATTGCGCATGCTTTTTCTTTAAATTTGACATCTACATCGCTTATAGATAATGCCTGTTTTTTCCGCGATTCAATTGGACCAATAACAGCGAAGTTAAGCGCTTTGTGCCCTTTCGGTAACGTTCATTGCGCATGCTTTTCTTTAAATTTGACATATACGTCACTTATAGATAATGGCCGTTTTTTCCGCGATTCAATTGGACCAATAATAACGAAGTTAGGCACTAATGCCCTTTCGGCAACGTTCATTGCGCCATCGGGTGGCAGTTTCTAGAACTTTAGCATTATTGGACTAAACATGGCCGCCGCCGCCGCCGCCGCTCTCCAACGCCATCTACTAACACTTTGTGGAACTCTAACATAATTGGACTAAACATGGCCGCCGCCGTCGTCACCGCTCTCCAACGTCATCTACTAACACTTTCGGGAACTTTGGCGCCACCAACGCCATCTACTAACACTTTGTGGAACTTTGACATTATTGGACTAAACATGGCCGCTCTCGAAATTCGAATTTGCCGCGCAACACCGCGACACCAGCGCCTCTGGTGGCCGAAACGGGTACTCGGGCCAGAACGAACTTTGCTACACTACTGAGCTGAGAATGTCTTTTACAGAAAATATCACTTATAATTTTCAACGACGAATCTCCTCCTCAATTTTTTCACATAAACTTAGAAACACACTGTATATATCTATTATACAGGGTATCCGTGAAAATAATGCACATTTTTATGGATGAAGTATATATAATAACAAATGCCGAATTAAAATATTTTAAAATTCAGTCAGCCGTTTTCAAATAAATAAATATTAGTATTTTAGATCTATCCAAATATTATTTACCGAAAAATAATTAAAACCGGCTACATCGCGACACTTGAATAAGTATAAACAATAAACATAAATTAATAAACAATGGTTTTTTAAAAGTTCTAAAAATAAGTTTTTATACATTTTTCACTCTTCAACATCCCCAGTCATAGCAATTATTAAACATCCGATCGACTTCTAACACTAATTTTTTTAAGTAATACACCACACGTTTCCAACAATCTTGGGAACACTGACACAAAACATCACGGATAAGATTAATTAACATATCGTGATATTCTTGACTTGAATAAAATTCCATTTTTCACTTAATTATTAAAACTACTATACCAAAAGATAAACTTAAACGATTAACATTTTTGGCTATACTAATGATATTTTATTGCAAATTACACGTATGTACATATATGTATATACCATTTAAAAATTTGTAATATTTTCGCGGACACCCTATATATGTTGAAATATCTTTTAATAATGTAATTTATATTATCCTAAATTCTAAACATTATTAAAAAACGAGTTTCCTCTTTAAATGTTTATGTTCCCCTCGTTGGGGAACCAATTAAAACTAACACAATTTCTCTCTATTTTTTGGAGTATTGGAGAGTTGGTGCTCCTGCCAGGCTTTCCTAGAGCTGATAGTGTTCCGTCCTGCTTACGGGCTTCCGGCAGAGACATTCAATACCATCTTTTAATCCTCACCTTCCTCATCTCTGTAATACATGTTTTATCAAATAAGAAATATTAAAGCCTCGTCTAGTTTCTGGATAGTCGAGCAATTCCCTAAATTAACTGTAGGATGCTGTCGCAGGTCTTCTAATACTTCCAAGGCTCTGTACTTCATAGTTTCTAGGACTGGGGTTTTTGTAACAATAGTCACCATTTCACTTTTTCACTTTCTGAGAACTTACAATGCATCCCTGATCTTAAATTGTTTAAATTAATTAATATAATAGTTTGATACTGGCAAAGTATCTGACTTTCAGGTTTGAACTAAAGTTGTCAAATTCAATATTAACTTATTTTTTAAAAAAGGGAAATGTTCGTTCATTAAGCAAAGAGAGAATACTTGTTTTAAATACCACTAGTGAACTAGCTACATGTATAGCAGTAGAATAGTATACCTGAGCTATTAAGGCATAATTTACCCCTGGGGAAATCACGATATTTTGGCTAGCTTTCCTTGTATTTAACGATGTCGAAAGGAGATTCATATCAGATATGAGTGAATTTCCGGAGCCGCCGCGGAGCGAGGGGTGAAAATTTTTCCTTAGACAGCGACAGAGAAGAGAGAAAAAGGATATCTCTGACCCTGATGGGAAATGCCAAATCTACGAATAGGGAGTTGAAACATACATTCATATCTGACAGAAGTAAACAATAGAATGGCAGTGTCGTCTCCAGAACAATCTAGGAGTCATAACCGTGAAATACATCGGAGACGGGAAAACTAGGAAATCAAAAGTGGTCGCGATAGTGAAACTTTGATTTATCTCTCTGTTTATGTTCACTTTCAGCGAACATTAAATAAAAACTTTCAAATAAAATGCAATCTTGTGTTCGAGCTTCACTTTCTTAAATTATGTTGGGATTTTATCGGCTTTATATATCACATGAGTCGGATTTAAGCAATTTATTGGAATTTTGCACTGCCAACCACCACAGGGAGACTTATGATGTGAGTTATTTACTCCGAATCGTTTTACTTTCGACTTTCTTTCACAAACACAGATTGAAATTATTATAACACATCAACAAACCAAATCAATATTTCTCCACATTTAAATTTTAAAATATAAAATTCCCTATCATAAAAAAGAAATTTATTTCAAATAGATTTTTAATATTTTGTACACGCACATAAATAATAAATATCTAGCTAAACACTATATGTTTCTAAACAAATAGCAATTTAAGTAGCGGTTATAAATATTCAAATCAACAATATTCTAAAACATTTTGTTAATATTATAATATGTAAGCCTAGCTTTGTGTTAAATGTCAGTGAGGTGTTTTGCATAATGTGACTTATCTAGTTGTTTTTATTTATAAACTCAGAAGTGTTCACTATATCTGATTTCAAAATTTCTAAGGGCCTAATACTAATAATAATAATAATATTAATTTTGGATTTTTGTTTTTTACATTTGTTAAAATTGAACCTACATTATTTTTTACTTATTATATTACTAAAGATGTTGCTTTTTTTCAAAATATGTAATAGCTTTGTATGATTTAATTTCGTTAATTTGTTTTAAAAATATAAGTTTAATGACAATATTTTCCTCTTTTTTATTGTTCAATCTATTTATTAGATCTAATAAGTAGTTATTAGAAGTAGCAATTAATAAATTTATGATCAATTCTGCATGTCAGATGACTGTCAATTTCTTATAGTATTATCTGATGATGCCAAAGAACATTGATTATAACGCAGTCAGGAATATTTAAAAAGTTTTAGAATATGATGGAATTTTAATATACGAGTAAGCATATTTTGTCTTTTATTTTCACCATAAAAAGTTTTAAAATGGGAGTTTGACCTCAATTTAAAATATAATTTCTTATGAAAGTGTGGTCATTTATACACCATTTTAAAGGTATCTTAAAACTGTGCTATTCGTTTTGATATAAGGATCAATTTATTTTTCATAATATAAAATTTTTTAAAATGGCTCTTTACAGTCATTGTAAAACTTTTGTCGTCATGTTCATGTAAAAAACTATCATAATAAACCCATCCAAACAATGCGGAAAGAAATTTAACAATTCAAAATTGAAGATGGGAAAGTGGAGATGAATTTTTGATTCTCAGAGTATTTATGGATACAAAAACGCCAACGTAATTTTCCCCTTTATAGGTTCACATATGAAATTTCTTTAATTGCTTCTAGACTATACAATTCTTTGTAATGGGGTAAATATTATACGCTTGTAATCACAGTATCTACTACGACTACCTCATCTATAAAAGGAGCGTTCAAGAAATAGCCCCCTCCCCTGCTTACCACTAGATGTTTTGCTCACATTAGCCACTATCTATCTTCACTTTCAAGGTAAGCAACCACATAAAGACGGATCTGTAGCTATTCGCATTTATTCGGACAGTCAAGCGACTCTTGAGAAAAGTCTGTACTACTCCAGAATCAGAATAGAACTGGTACAGAAGTGCTCAGAAACTCTAGAGATGATAAATTCATAAGGAAGCTTGTTGGTCTGGACACAGAGTTAGAGAGGAATCACGAATAATGAACTATCAAGACACCAAACCGAAAATAACTATCAAAAAAAGCATAAATCTGTAAAAGTGTGTCCGGTGGGCAAAAACAGAAAATAGGAAGGAACTGAGAGGTGCAGGCAGGATAAATAAACAATTCTCGTCTCGGATATAACTAAGCCAAAGTAGCTGCTGAATAAATCCAGACAGTAACTGTGGTTAATCGTTACAGGTGTCTACAGATTTAAAACGACGAGGCCTCATTGGCACAGCGATCAAAGATGGAGGACAGAAGAAAACCTCCTACCACTACAATTTGCTTATTGACATATAAAAAGAAAAATCTTCGATGTCGAGCAGATTCGAGTTGAAGATCAATATGCCATGGAGTTACATCCTGACCTTTGTAAGCAGATCAAGACAAGAGACTGAATAAGCCAAACTGCAAGTTATTAGTCTCTGTCTAATGCTACTACTACTAGTACTAATACTTCTACTACTGCTACCTGATCTAAATAAACGGGAAAATAGAGGACCGTTTATTGCTAATCGATTTACAAAATCCTAATGATTAACAATTTTTCCATTGGATTGCTAATTTACATTTTCCAAGTTTATATTTCGATTTATATACCGATTATGGCTGTGAATATTTTATTACCATCATAATAATGAGTTTGGACATAGAATAGATAGAAACGAAAATCAAGTTAGCCAAGAAACAACACGATGCGGTTTAGTATTTCGAAATTATCCAGGGAAATAATCGTTGCTTTTGACACACATACTTGAGTATACACATTCGCCGAGTACATATCTATGTATATGTTGTTGACTGTGGGAAAATGTTTAGAAAATGCTAATGTAAGACATGAAGGAAAGTTTTCGCGAGGAAATGTACCACATTTGAGAACATTTTTATTTTTCAGAACCTGTCATTTTCGAAACAAATGCAAAAAGTATTAAATCCTCAAAAATTATATTTCAACATCTGTCTTTATTTTAGTTACTCCTTGATATGTTTTTGTTAAAATCATATTAATATCATTTTCAGTTTACAATAAGAAAGGCCGTCGCTCTGCCGCTCTGGCTCTAGAGACAGAAGTTTGGAACTTCAGGATTTGTTTTGATCTACTTCTCGGGCAGCAAACTAGTTCTCGAACCGTTAGTGGCGTAACATAAAATTTCATATTCTGCAGGAAAACCAATTTTTCTGTTTTAGTTTTAAATGATACTTAATTTATATAAATCTAACTTAACGTGAATTAAATCTAACCAAATCAAATTTCGAAGATATAAATTTGTTTTTTAACAATTTTTTCACATAAGTCAAATTATTACGTGATCTAAATGCAGGAAACCGTTTGGAATTTTGAAAAAGTAAAAGTTTTTTTTTGTTTTTTTTTTAATGTAATTTCCAAAAAGATGCTTCAAATCTCATTATCAAGTTTTTTGGTAAGAATTTTAATTACCGCCTTTATTGTTTTCAGCCACATTCAATTTGTTGACTGATTAATCAATTTCATATAGTCACACTGACACCAGTGTTGCTGAAGCTCCCAGTAGATAGTGGCCCGTAGACTGCTCTTAATTTTGTATACCTAAAACCGGCTCCTGACTCCCGCACAGTTGAGCGAGCCACGAGAGCTGTGACTCGCTCCGCCTCGTACTACTTTACCTCGCCACGACCAGCCTCGCTTCAGAGACGGTCTCTTATGCCTAAGTCAAAGGGCGACGAGGGAAAAGTATGAGGTACCGTCACCACACTCTAGTGTTTTCTCTTTGTCGCTTATAATAATGATGTGCACAAATAGCCGCATCGGTGACTGCTACTGCTGGATACTCGCCACAATTGCTCCGCGAGCGATTGGAGCCGGCATAATAATTCTCAATTCTGGGTAAATGTTCTTTTCTTACAAATACAAAACATCTTTGATCTGAACCTAACAGGTAACAAAAAATAATTTAGCTGTTGCTTCAAAAACCCAAAGTAATGCTTCAAAATTCATAGTAACCAAAAAAAAGATATTTATAAAGTTAATAGTACGGACTGTAATACAGCTATTTATACCGGCCATACCTTTAGGAATTTTGAAATTAGGTATAGTGCCAACTTACAAGCTTATAGATTAAAACAAAACAGATAAGCTACATTATGCAAAAGACCTCATTGACATTAAACACAAACCTACACGTTACAAAACAAGAGAAACAACAATGGAAATCCTTCATATATGTGTTAAGAAACAAGAATTTGATTTTTCGGAAGGATTTGAAATAAAGGGACATCTACGATATCCTCAGTATACAATACTAAACAAACAATAAATCTTGGAAGTTCTCCTCTTTGATATTATCTTCTGGATTTATTATACAGAGTGTTTCAGAATTCGGCAGACATTTATGGTTGACAACTCTTACAAAATAAAGAATATATAGGTCACGAATAGTAATTCAAAAATCCGTAGTTAGTAGTATAGATAAAGGGTGTACAAGTTAATAAATAAATTATTTAATAAAATGTAACTTGGATGGTCCTTTAACTTCTTTAAATGGACCGTTGAGTATCTGCAGAAATTTTCGTTCACGCCCCATTTCCATCTAATTTTTTTCAAAAACTATTTATTTTATCCCTATCAAATGTGTTTCTCACCAAGTTAAACAAGGAATTGGAAAATAAAATAATTTAGAAGGTGACGTTGAAAGTTGGGGTAAAATTTTCGACCTTACCAAACTAGAACGATACTGATAAGAGATTCTAAAAAAAATGTATTTTCAAAATGAATTGTATTAGTTCAGTAATCTGCAAGGTTTGGTTAAAAAATAGTTATTTTTTAAAATTTAGTGCAAAAAATATTTTTGTTTATTAACATTTAAACTCCGTATCTCGAAAATTAAGGGATTTTTAAATATCAATTCCTGATCTAGATATTATTTATTTTGTAAGAGGAGTTTACCATAAACTTTTGTCTGCAGATTTTTGCAACACCCTGTATAATCATAACAAAAATACATTGGTGAAATAATTGCCATAAGAATATTTAAAAAGTATAAGAATTTCGGGAAAGTATATTTTTCTTCTACTATTATTTCATAGTAAATAAAATATTAAACAATTTCTTAAAAAAAGATTCTGCTACATAAAAATTTGACTTTTTAGAAAGGTAAATGAACAATATGTATACGAATATTGAGATAACAGAAAAGATACTAAAAGTAAAGATTGTGTTGAACAGAACCTATAAGAACTAATAATGATTAATTGTTTTTTCTTGTGTGCTTTATTCAAGGATTTGATTTTTTAGCATCTTTAAATAACTTTCGTTTATTATTTTATGCAACTCCAACCAAATTTTATTGTACGTCTTTACAAACGATATGGACTTTTCCAAAATAAATATTTTGCAAGGAGCAGTATTTGAGTTTGAAACACCCGAGAGTATTAATTATGCCAATTTTCTAACCCAATGTTAGTGTATGATAAAAAAAACGAATTTTGTTCTTTACTTTAAACACGTCATTTAGTTGTTATTATGGTATTACTTACTAATGTTTTTTCTTTATGTTGGAGAACAGTACTGTTTGGACTGTTATTATGTAAAATAAGTACCAATACTAAGTATTTTTTTTTTATTTTTTGGGCATATTAATGTTATTTCCAGAGTTTTTTTGTACTAAAATTTATGTAATTTTTGCATAATTAAACTTTATTTATCATAAATCCTTCTCGAACAAATCTAAAACGAAAAATCTTGGTTTTTGTAGTCAAATTTTATTAGGTCGGACCTGAATTAATTAGGATTTTATCAAAGATACTTTTTACTGAAATGAAGAAGCTGCTTCAAATTAAGATTTTTATACTGATTAACTTTTAAGTCAATTAAAAAACCGTTTGTACGGGACACCAAAAATAATGAATGATTCTGAAATACTCCAGTGTCCCAGACTTATAGTTAATATATGTACGTTGTACTCTGTAAGACCCTGTATATTTTCTGATACGAAATTTAAATTTTGAACCATACCTCCTAATTAAGTAGTTGTAGAAACAGATAGATTAACGTGTTTTTGCTATTTTATGTTTTTTGTAAGTAATAGTATATTTTAGTGCTTCCTAATCGGCTTTACATTTCAAAAAGAAAACAAACTATCAAACAATTGAACAATGATTCGTTTCTCCTACCTTCAACAATAGAAATCTAAACTTTCTTTCAATGTTGAAGTCACGGAAAATTATTTGTTCTCGTGAAATTGATACTCCAGTGAAATGCGAAAAACCAGTCTAGTGCGGTTACCTGGAGAAATAACTTGACTTTGGAGAAGTTTTCCATTGTAATAAAATCAGTCTTCTTTTTCGAATAAACAACACATCACCGATCAAGGAATATTGTGATGCACTTTCAATTTCAGACCCTATATTTTTATTTGATCGCCATTTTGGAGTTTACGTCGACGTTCTTATTTCACAAACAAACCTTGAATGCATTTTCGCGTAACAAGAGCGACCTTATCGACAAAGTGCAGTACTTCCTGGATGCAATATTGAAGTAGCGAACCATTTTATTTGCAAAGAAATGGTAGATTGATATTCCAGAGTACATGATATCCAAGTGGAACTCCAATTTTACGAATTGATTTCAATTGATCCAAGTTATTTTCATTTGATATGTTTAGCTATTTCTTTTTCCACTGCTTCACATTTCCACATTTAAAATATTTGAGTGCCTTCTTCAATTATAATACATAATAAAGTCCCACATATGAGCTTTTGTATCTACAGCTCCCATTTCGCTTATTAAAAACTTTATTGAACACTTATGTTTTGCGCTTAATTATTTGTTTCTTTTCAATATTTAAGAAGTGATGTATCACAACGCAATAAATTTTCAATTAAAACTACTTACGTCGGTTTAGGCACCTAAAACGGAAAATCCCTTTCGTGAAATCCTTTGTACAAATATGTTTTTATTACTACAAACACTGACTTTTATATTGTAGGCATAAAACGGAACACGACCTCTTGAAATTCCCTGTCTTTCATTCTACGACCTTCTCTCGACTTGTCATTTTATCTCTCCTAAATGAAGGAAAAAGTGCCAACTGGAAAGGCAATTATCGTCCAACAAAACGACTAAAATGACCATCTCGCACAGAATTGTCCTAATAAAACGCACTTAATGTTTCTGCAGAACTAAGTGTTTAACATGTACTTCACAGGTTAACTATTAACTCGTCTCCAAAGATATTAATAAAATCCTTGTTACTATCTTTAAAAACAATGAGAAATTTCCAATTCAGTAAACATTAATTTAGTATCAAAAATTTACTATAATAAATTAAAATAATCTAGGAAAATTATTGTCATTTTAAAGGGAAATTATTAAAACATTATAATATCAGTTTTCTTGTATGTGATTGTTTCGTAATAAGACTACAGCATAGTGATATTACGGTATTTTCTTTACTAATATTCTAGAAGATTATGACTTATATTTCAAGAGGAAATTTTAAAGCTTTCTCAATATTAATATTGCATATGCGCTGGCATATCAACTTAAACTGTATGAAAATAGAAAATAATTCAGAGCTTAGTCCAATGGTTCTCCATTAATGATAAATCAAAAAATAGGATTACCAAGTATATACAGTCTTTAAAAAGGAAAAATCAGGTGATTTGAATCTACCAAATAACCCTCCTATTGTCAAAACAGGAAAGTACCCCTTATGAAATAAATTTATTAAAATTCAGATCCAAAAAACGAATGTTGAAATTTTTGACAACAGAATTGTCAAGAATATCTCAAATATTTTGAATAATTTTACTAATTTCTTAAATAAATTTAATTTAGAATGAAAAAATTTCTAATGATATTTTAAATGTTTATTCAAAATACAATTTTCGCAGTTCAGCTTTTATATTTATATGCATTTAAAAATACAAGGTGTCTGCCAAAATAATTCACATATTTATGAATGAGGTATAAAAACGCATGCAGAATAAAAATGTCATAAATTTTTTTCCAAAGTCAGCCGTTTTCAAAAAATAAATATTAGTGTTTATGATCTATCCATATATTATTTACCGAAAAACAACTACAGCGACACTTGAATAATTGGGACAAGTTCAATGCTAATAATAAATAATAGTTTTTTAAACGTTTTAAAAAAGTTTTTATTTTAGTACATCTAGATATTTAAAATGGTCGATAACACTTTTTTTTTAGGTAATACACTACATTTTTCAACAACTTTGGGACACTGATACAAAACATAGCGGATTAGATTAATTAACATGTCGTGATATTCTTGATTTGAATAAAATGCCATTTTTCACTGAATTATTAAAACTACTTTACCAAACTATAAAGTTTACGATTAAACAATCTGAATCTTCTGCAAACTAACACAATTTTATGATTTATTAGTTAGATATTCCTTGGTTACATGATACATATTTTTATTAAAAGTGAGATGTTGCCACGTATAAGTTTTCGAGTAAATATTAAAAGTGAATTTTTGTGTAAACTAATTTTATAAAAATATTATGTTGCAAATGATATGTTCTACATACCCATTAAAAATATGCATTATTTTCGTGACACCCTGTATATTGCGAACTAATCATTGTTGTAGCATTAGAAAGGATTGTCTATTGTTATTTGTCAAATGTATTTACTGGCACTGAAAATAAATTTTGTTTATACTGAAAATATATTTAAATTTTTTAGCTAACTGTACTGTAGTTTGCACATATAATTAGGTTTTATTACTCTATTCTAATGGCGAAAACATTATAGGCAACTTTACCATCCCTAATACCCGGTGTAACAGCTCATCTCCCGGGTGCAAACTAAAAACGTAACTAGATATATACAGGCCATAATGAAAAACAATTAGATATATGAGGTAGTAACATTATTTTAACTCCATATATACGCTCTTTCATTTTTATCATAAGCTTTAGAATACCTCATATGTATAAAATACTTTATATTTTTTTATATATACGAGTATAAACAAGAACTTTTGCAACATGTACACAACCCTGTTAATTCTTTTTATTTTTGTGGTTTACTAACAACCTTTAAAATATATGTATTTCATTTAGAATCTTTTTGTGTTTTGGAAAATATCCGGTTAAAAAAATAAGAAATATTAAGCTTTAAGTTGGGTCTAACTGGATTGTATGTAAAAGGGGGTTATAGCAAATTTAAATTAGTAAAATATGGTTTTAGAAAGGAAATAACTTCTAATTGTTTCCAAATCCACTTAATTGCAGTGTTTCGCTAATTTTAAAGGGTTCAGATTAATATTGAACTTCATAATAGCACAACGCTACGAATAAATCTGTAAAGGTGCCTAATACGGAAAAATTTAATTATGAAATTTCTGTTTGATGCAACGAAAGCATTAATTTGCTGGTGAACTTTTAATTGAAAGTGTACTGCTTATTATTGTATTTCCTTTGTCGATAAATTACGTTGCTTTCTGTATGCAAATTACGTAATCAAGATAATTATGTAAATAAAGGAGGTTATGCACAAGAGACTTGGACCTTACTATAAACCTTCATTTCGGTTGGAGCAAATTGAGTGATCGTTCATTTTCGATTAGTTTCAATATCCCCATAGATATTAATTAACTGAGACGCTCAGCTATTCCCAGTCCTTTTATGTGACACTATATCCTTTCATTAAATTTAACTCAAATGAATTGTGCCTCATTAAAATTTCGCCTCACATTGAAAAGTATCTTCATAACAAACTAATCCAATGAAACCTAACCGATTCTAGAGTATGGCTTAGGTATACCATACTTAGATAAAAAAGTAAATCTTAGCGAAAAGATGTATGATTTTTTTTAACATAGAAAACACACCGAATTCCCTTGTTCCTATCAGTGGTAAACACGTAACATTTTAAGTTGTATTGCCTGTAGGCAATTACTTACTTACCGAGAACGTAAATTGACAATATTACCAATATTGTGTAAACGTTTTAAAATTGATTTTACAATAACAATGTTTTATACGATTTTCTGCATAAACGTTTTTCGAATACTTATAAAATCTGAAAGTACTGTATGGGATTCCTTTAGATACAGTTTATTTCCAAATTGGTCTGTTGGTTAGTTGAAGGGCAAATAGGACATATGGGTTACTCTTGTACTGATACTGTGTATTGTATCTTTATGCCCATCTATTAATCTTTGATTTATGAGGTATGGTAACCTCGTCAGTAGATTTTTTAGGGACATAGTCAACATAGTTGGATCAATGTCTCTTCATAAGAAGGCCCTCATATTTAATGACTATATGATACTTTGGTTCATCTGTCTCCTGTAATGGCCTAAATAAGAAGAAGATATCCACATTATAGATATTATTCTGGTTATGAAACATGTAACTAACGTATTTGTTTAGCTGAAATAGGTCACTATTAAGGTTGGATAAGAGAATTCAACTCTTATCATTATTATTTTCTACATCTTAATCTTTCTACCTTTCGGCTGACTTAGTTTGGTTTTGTTTGTTTTTTTGTATGTTAATTTATTTCTGTTTTCGGTTTTTTCTTTAATATCATTCCAATGTACTTTTTGTACTCTCTAATTCCATATTTTGCTTGGTATCCTCTTGAATTCTTTCTGATCACTTTTGCTTATTTTTCGATTAGTCTGCTTGCTTATACGACAAATATGTTTTAAATATGCCTAACCAGCTTAATTACTCCTCTTGTATTTCGTCTTGAATATCATTGATGTGTAACCATTATCTAAAAGTTTCGTTTCTTATTTGGTATTTTCTGGATTTACTTTTACGTAGCAATTTCATTTCTGTTGCATTTAACCTTATTTTATGTTTGTTCATTAATACTCGTATCTATGTTTTATTCTTGTGTAATATAATAATGAGGATATCATTTATTTTGCTACTTTGATTTTATATCTTTCCTTATTTCCTTTTTTTTGTGTGACAGATTTAGGTTTCATTCAATTCTCATCGAATTTGATCTTTTTGTTTAGTCGTTGATACGGTTGAATTAAAATGTTCTTTTATTTCGGAAGCAACTTTTTTGGGAGAAATAAGTCCTGAATATATTGAGAATTATTCAGATGCAGTTCTTCAACTTGTTGTTCAAGTTGTCAGAATATTTTTTCTAGATGGTTTGCAAATCTTATCGCTTTTTGTTCATTATTCGTTGCACATTCACTATCTTTTAATGTAATTGGCGGAATGTGCATTATAGGTATTTTTTTCTCTTCGTAGCTTTCCGTAGAGGGTAATTCGTACTATCGTCATCTATTACCTCTCTTAGATAGTTACTAATTGATTCATTTTTAATTTGTTGTATTCTTGTATTTTTTTCTCTTCCTTCTTTACCTTATTACCTCCCCCAAATTCACTAAATCTTCCTCCTTTGTTTCTTCTGTTTGCTGCTCTTTTTTAATTAGTTCCTTACATCTTCCCAATATTTTATCTTCTTGAGTGAGCATTGTCCCATTTTTGTTTTTGGTATTGTTCCTTATTGGCTTGTTTTTTGAATAACAAATATTTGATGATATAACTTTGTCAATAGAAATTAAAGAAGCTGAGTGAAACAATAATAATATCTATGAATAAACACAAGTCTTACAAAATATAATGGCTACTTACACTTTTAACTGACACATTTAATCGCAGGGGTAGGCGCGATCAACGTCTCGATTATCCAAGAATCCAAACTTGACTTTTACATTCCTTTTTATTTTCTCAACTGAGAAGACCTCAATGTTTATTAGTTTTGATGACTGTAATAAAAATGTTTATTTGTTATCCGATCGCGATCTTGCCCCAAAATTTTCGGTCACGTAACATTAAATAAACAGTAAATGTTTTATAATTTAGATAATATTCAATAAAAATAAGTTCTATATACAGGGCGATATTTAACTAAATCTCTGTACATACTATCGTAACAATATTGACCATCGTAAGCTCTGTATCTATGTAAATCTCGGTTGAATAGTATGAATGTTGTTGGGATATCCATTGTGATGTTTGTGATCTGACCAAGAATTTTGTTATACCATGTAGTGGTTTATTTATTGTACCTCGCTGCACACCCTACTCTTGTTAATGAATATATTTTGATTGCCTGCTGTATAAGCGTTCTTATAATAGTTCTAAGGTAATATATTTGGTAGTTGGAATTTTTTTAGACATCTTTACTCTATACGAACAGCAAAAATCAAATCTACGATTATAAGAATAATAAATGTATAAAAAGTCACCTCTATTATTAAAGGCAACAAAATTAAAGAGAAGCGGATATATTTATAATTACTTAGGTCCCTTTTATTCACTCATTCGTATTAAAATTACTCATAAATTTGTAAATGCGGGACAAGTCAATTATCCAATTTAGCAATATACATATATGTTTAGAATTTATTTAGAAGATGGATTTCACTAGCGTAATATTATTGTTTAATAGTCCGTGGATATATTTTGAATAACAAAACTATCTAATTAGAAGAATAAATAAGGAACCGTTATTTGGTAACAAAACACTAAACCTGCATCCTGAAATTATATCTATCTCTATGTTAAGACCTACTTTGTTAGATTATACAACTGGTACACATGGATATTCAAAGTGGAGTAAAATCTTAATTTTACCTCTGCTTTAGAGTTCCGCATCACTTTTCAGTCGTCCTAGGGTGAGTGAAAATTGAGATTTCATAGACTTATGTAAATATTGCGGTATGTAAATCTGCTGTCTGTGCGCAAGTGACGGATTTAGTTCTTTTAAGTTTCCTCACTAGGAAGTTTACTTCTTATTTACATTTCTGCAAGTGTTTCATAGAAATGCTATTTCCGTTTAGTAATTACATTCCAGCGAGCGCTGTTCTTGTGTTTATAAGGCTGTTTATACGAAGGAGGTTGATTTTTTATTAAGAAGAATGCTTACCTAGATACAGTGAATAGAATTGAATACAAAGAACTCTGTAAGTAGGAAATTTACAAGGGAAATATGGTACTTATTTACAAGAGATTATTTTCCATAGAAATAACTAAAGTCAACACATCCAGAGAGAGACTATAAATGTATTCATGTAAATAGTACCGTCAATTATTTCTTTTCAATCTAGAATACACAGGTATTTTGTCTAATAGATTTATAAAATTGAAAGTGCAATGGGGCAAAATGCAGCTGATGTACATTTGTTAATAATATACTTCCGGTTTAACCAGAAATACCCTCAACTTTTTTCATTTAAATGGGACACTCTACCCTGTATATTTTTGCAGATTTTGAAAGATCTTGTTATTAATAATTAATAAATTTCGACATTTTTACGATAAAAAATATTTTTCACTGCCGTCTATGATAATTCAAAAATTTATTTGTTAGTCAATGGAAATGTATGCATAGAAACATGAAAAATTTAAATCGATGTTTCCTAAAAACGGTTCATCGTAGATACTTCAAATAACAGTATCTATTTTTTGCCAAAAAGTTAAGATTTGTTAAATACCATATCAAAATGATGATACAAAAGAAAGTATTAATAAAATTATCTAATACCCCACCCAAACGAACCGGTTATGACTACAATGAAAAAATCGTATTTACGCCATTTAATAGAGCATAATACAAAAAATAAATATGATGTTGCCACTTAAAAGTTCTTGCTCCCTTAGGAAACATTTTTGCAGTTGTTTTCTGTGAAGTGATTTTCTGGACACCTTGTAAATGCACTGCTGTTTCTCTGCTCGTTTTTATCTCCAATGCCTATTTTCCATACTACATGGCATATATTCAATATCCAGTTTATTCCCTTTTTATCCATTATATCTAGTCTTTTGCTGCTTTTTTGTTTTTTTGTTTTATTCTTCTTGCCCATTTGTCCTTTTGAAATAGAAATATTTACAGATTTTCGTTTTAAATTTTTAGTTTGGGGACATATCCCTTACTTCCCGAATTTCTTTTCATTTTCGTCCTTTTATATATTATATTCTCACTATGACGTTTATCTTGTTTATAATATAAATATCTCATATTTCGTTCCAGAACTCTCTTCAATTGTTTCTTTCGTCTTATTAATAGCTATCTTTGCTTCTTTACATTTCTTCTAAAATTATTTCAGTTCTATTTTGTTTGTTCCTAGATACTTGTTCTACGATTGTTTTTATATATCACTGCGGTTACTTATTCGTTCCCACAACTTCTTCTATATTTATCTTTATTGTAATTTTTATTACCGCATAATCTGTTGTTTTGCTAATGATATAATAAATGTCAATAATGGTCTCCCATTTTGCTAACGCCCATATTCCTTTAGATGTTTCTGTATTTAATTCTTTATTTGTTTCGTTTTTATATTTTTCTTAAAAACCATCATATTTTAGTTTATGGGTTTTCTTTCTCCTTTTCCTATAAATTTTTCCTTTTTCTTATAACTGGCCATATGCTTGCATTATCTGAATAATTTATACGATATTGAGTTACTTCACAAGTCCATGATCAAGTGTTTGATCGCGTATATTAATATTTATATTATAATTATTTCATGTGGCAGTACTTTAAAGAAAACAAGCTAGTCTTTTGATGTTGGTTAGCTTTATGGTAGCTTAACTTTCCTTGGTTTTTGCTACCATACAAGTAGTTGGAACCAATCAAGAATTATGTATAAGTTAAGGCTACATATTGTACCAATTGCATATTTATTGGAATAGAAATAATTTTATTCTCCTGCTGGATTTCATCTCTTAGCAAAACAGGTGAAAGGAGTTGGCTTAAGGTGATTTCTCTTTATACTATTTCTTAAATCTGAAACATATTTTTTTTAGAATTGCGATGTTTTTTTTTCAGTGTAAATACTTTTTACGTATATAAAGCAGAGCAATATCTCTCCTTTAATAAAAATACTATTTTAGAAGTCGAATGGCTCTCAATATATTTTCTGATTTTAAGTCATGTTGACCAAGATTGATTTAGAAACGACGCTGTCCATCGTCAATTTTCATCTTTTATTTGGTCAGAGAATCTCCCTTTGCTCTACGTATACGAGGTGGTTTGCGGTTGTTTTACTCTGTTCACTATTTGCAAACGTTTATTGGTCTTTTATTCCCTCTTTAGCTTGCCGGCTTTCTGTTCATCTCTTCGTTATAGGCCAAGGGTATTTTGACATATTCTTCCACATGCTCTCTTTACAGAGCTATATAACTCAATCTGATTTTACGGCTTCTGTATTCTACCTTAGAGTCGTAAACTTAAAAGTGATGAATATTGCTTTAGCCTTTAGGTATATATACTGCTAAATTACTTTGTCCATGAAAAATGTCTACGTCTACTTTCCATAAAAATAGAATGATCACAGGTTTGATATATGAATAAAATGGCAACCATTTATTCTTTGAATGAATATTTGGTAGGAGCGATAAACTTTATGAGTGGTAAAGGTATTATCGTACTGTTTAAATTGATTTAGGCTATAGGAACAAATCTTATAGAATATTATTTATTGTAAGAACATTCGCAAAACATTTATAGAAAAACTATAAAAGCCATATAGGCGCCGTTTACAGAATAAAAATGATTGCAAATTTCTAATACACAATAGTTCTAAATTCTTTCTTCCAACACTTAAAATACTCAATTTTAAAACACATCTTTAAGGTTCATAGATGTTACAAAAACAGTAGTAATAGAACTTGTAAGCAATATGTGGTCTATTAAATGTTTATAAAAAAATGTAAACCCATGTACCGGCAAATGAACGAACCCAGAGTTTAATTTTCCTTCTCATAATAAAAAACAAATCGTAAAGGTAAACTATACCCCTCCAAAAATACTAGTAATGTTAAGAAATCATCAAAAATTGTACTTTCAGTTAACCTGACAAGAGGCAAGTTTCCATACAATAAAACAGATTTTACTCCAAGGTCGTACCTGAATTCACCACCAAAATCCCGATCCGGCTTCCGGAATTTTTCTTGCGACTCATCCGTGTCCTTAGACAGGACTCCTTGAGTCTCTAGACCAGACTTCTGTAGTTTTGTAGACCCCGATTCCTTTGAGTCACTAAACCAGACAATAAGTTTTGCATACATCATGGACCGACTTAACATTCTTTAAACAATTGTTTTAAACCCGACCTTGTTGTTTGTACGGCGTTCTGTCTTAACCTCAATAATCTTCGATTATTACAATATTAACAGGATCCTTTGGCTTAAGGCTGCTATCTTTTGGCATCAATTTGGTATTTAGGTTAAATTATGTTTCCATAAATAAATCATACTATTGAGACTCTAGTTGTAGAATTTTTAAAAACTTTTAAAACTTACTCAATAATCGAACTTTATACAGCATTTGGCATAGTAAATTGTTACTTAAATTATGCTCCCAGACACATTAAAGAAATAGAGCTTAAAGTTCGTTGTTCATTACGACAACTTGTATTTGTAGTGTTTGCTGTGCTTGTAAAATAATCTGAATCAAGTCAAAAAATTTTATGATATTATTTTATTTTAAACAGTTTCATCCTAAAGAGATAAGTTTTAAATAAAAATGTGTATAGTTTATGTATTTGTAGCTTAAAGTTTGTTGGTATCACTAGAGGCTACTAATACTACTACTACTATATAATTGCTTCACTACGTGCTTTGTTATGTATGTAGATGTTTTAAATAAATTTGAGTTTTATAATAAGAACAAATTATATATCGAAAAATAATTGCGCTATGATATTGAACTTTAGTAATTATAAACAAAAGTGCTACGTGCTACTTATTTCTGGTATAGAACCACTATTTCAAGAAACATAGCATTAATTTCAAAATTTTAAATGAGACATTCTGTAGCTTTTTACATTTTAAATTAATATTAATTAGTACCTCAGAGAAAATTGCATAAACAATATTTAAATATTTGACTACTGAAGGTGGATATCAATTTGGTTAATTGATATTATTTTTGTTCTATAATAAAATAACGGCTCCCATTATAATTATTTTAAATGAAATTGCCTAAAGGTATGGTATCGTTTAATTAGTTTTAGAGTGACTTTTACAAAAGTTTAAATATATAGAGGGTGTCCAATGCAATATTATGGAGTTAAAGTCACATGGCCTGAAAAATGATGACGCAAAGTTTCATCGACTTACCAAAAGACCCCGTGAGCCAACTTTTATATTAACTTTCACATACGTTAGTCTACTTATAACTTCAGTTCCATGATATAATTTAGAATTTTTGAGATATGAATACAATAAACTAAATCATCATTGCGGCCTTTCTACGCTCCCGTAGCAATTTGTTTTATCAAAAATCAGTTATAATTTCAGCTATATTAAAAATAGTCTTGAAATATATTAATAGTCTTTACTTTGAACATTATACAAATTATTAATCGAAAATCAAATGAGTTTCTGGTGAAATGTTAACAATTATTCTTTTATTCCTTAAAATATTCTGTAAGTGAATAAATTCCAGGGAGTCTTACCCTTACCCTCGTAGATATATATTGATAAGATGTAACCAACAGTCTGTAACTAACGAGTAGTTTTTCAATATATTTGCCTCATAATTCATAAGTGGGAAAGCCAGAGTGACATCTGTTCAATTCAAGATGTATATGGAATTCTGATGCTGTATCTCCTGTATTCAATATCTGAACCAAAATTTAATAATAAATAATATATCCAATCGCTCTATTAGCAATTTAACCACATAAATAAATTATTATAATCCTCGTCTTTAGATGTGAACCCAATGTTTCTTGCTAATGATGGATATTTAATACTTAATATGCGTTCATTAGACGTAAGAATGGTTTAATGCCAAATGCAAAGCAACTCTCTTCTTTCTGCATAATAAAATGAACTTTAATTTCCTCTCTGTCTTAACATTGCATTCTTTAGTACTTTAGTATAGTTGTAAATTTAAAATGATTTTCTTTTATCATTGCAGAAATTTTTATATAGGGTGGCAAAATTTGACTTAAAATTTGAAAATAAGTAATACGGGTGTATGGTTTTTCTTTATTTCATTGGTTATTAATTATACAGATTTGGCCTGAACATATATGGACATACACGAATTCATGCGAAAAAGAACGCATTATGAAAAAGACAGAACTAATTACTAATATCTTGAAGTAGGGATACATTGAAGTGCGAACATCGTTCCAGTCAATTCAATAGTAACGGCAGTCGCGGTCGTATCTCTAGTTTGGCCAAAAGGGGTCACATTATTTTGCTCCTTATCGGTTATACATAACATAAATATATTTCGTATTCTTTTGCTCCTGCTCCTTAAGATTTCGCCCCTGTCTGTTTTAGTACTTTCTAAATATGTATAGCAGATGTTTTAAACATAAAATATGCGGATTTATATACTCTTTTAACTTAATTTATTAAGAAAAATGTATGTAAAAAATTGTCATTAATATGTCATTGCGCTATATTAATTAGTAAACCCACCATTGACCTCTTTTTTGTACTTCGCTTGTTTTAACTCAGTTTTTTGTATCGTTTACTAAATTTTTATTGTAATAATGTAAACGAAAACTTTTACTACACCGTTTATGTAGCGAGCAAGCAATTAAAAACTATTTTGCGTTAAAATTTGCATCGCAGCAATCAGTATGCATTTTAAATCGAACTAAACTACATCGAGGGAAGCTTTGATGAAACGTTCAAGTAAACTGAATTTGTTCAACGATGAGTTCTGATCGAACAGAGGAAAAAAATGGAAAATGTTTCAGAACGACACTCTAAAACAAATTTCCGGAAATTTGATTTCAATATCAATAATAGTTTTTCTATCATATTGTACACATGATACATTACATAGTTCTAATGAAAAGAATGAAAGCTAAACAAATAATTTTGGCTTAAAATAATTTTTAGAAGTAGTAAGCTTTTAAATCCCGTTGATTTTTAAGGAAGCGCGCTTTCGGTTGGTGTGTTATAAGAATGATAAGCGGTTGT
The DNA here is from genome assembly GCA_951812935.1 of Hermaeophaga mercurialis. Lineage (NCBI taxonomy): Eukaryota > Metazoa > Arthropoda > Insecta > Coleoptera > Chrysomelidae > Hermaeophaga > Hermaeophaga mercurialis. The sequence goes on from OX638364.1 coordinate 15,096,484, forward strand.
TTACAAAATTAGTGATTTGATAGAAAAATATTCCCATGATCAACCTTATGAACTTAGCTAAATAAATTTGTTATTATATGCTATATTTTTCTACCTTTTAGTTGGTCTCCTGGTAATTTAGTACTTTTATTTGTATTTTATTTAGTAAAAAATTTGTCGAGATTAATCTAGAAGACAAATAGAAAATAATACCCCTACTAAGACCCTTCACCCAATTCGCAAAATAAATAATTAGTAATCAAGAATACTTCTAAAATTATTTCTCCAAATGCAGTTTGGAGTATCATATTAAGGAAGGGTCTCTTTAGCACTATAAATTCTGTACCATTAGGAAATTTTGAAAATTACATCATCAGTTACTGTAATCAAAATGGTTATTTATAATAAAACTTTTGCTTATTGTTATTGTACAGGATGAATCACCCTTGACACGACGCTTTAGTTGGATTTTTAAAGTTTATATTTATGCAGAGATATGTGGGTATTAATCCTACATTTTGAACTTATTTTGAAGTATAAAGGATGTCTTAAAAAAGTGTCATATATCCCGTATATTGTAGTGTATTTTTTATAGAAATAATACATTTTTTTGGCCCATAATAAACCGCTCCTTCCAATGACAGAAAATTTAAAAAATATAAAATATTTGCAAATACATGGAAGCAAATAAAAAAAACCAAATTTATCAGATGCTATTTATAGCCCTAATCTCAAGTATAGTTACAATAATATGATTATAGAGCTGAAAGCTTGTGTCAAAAGTAATAAGCACAAACGTTAATACACAGAAAAAAATCCCCAGAATAAATAAAAACATTTTCAAAATATTATATATACAGGACGTCCGTGAAAATAATACATATATTTAGATGGTATGTATAACGTGTCATTTGCAATAAAATATTCTAATAAATTTTTTTTCTAACATCATTAGTTTACACAAAAATGCACTTTAAACAATTATTTCAAAATTTATACGTGGCAACACCTCACACTTTTAATAAAAATATATGTCATTTAACCAAATAATATGACCTCTTGAATTATAAAATTGTGCAAAGATGATTCGGATCGTTTAATCGTTTTAGTAAAGTAGTTTCAATAATTTAGGGAAAAATGGCATTTTATTCAAATCTACAATATCACGACATGTTAATTAATCTAATTCGCCGTGTTTTGTATCATTGTCCCAAATATTGTTGATGTGTAGTGTATTACCTAAAAAATAGTAGTGGTAGAAATCGTTCGGATGTTTAATAATTGCCGAGAATACATTTTTCACTCTTCTATATCCCCTGTAATCGACCATTCTAAATACCTAAGTGTTTTATTTATTTTTAGAACGTTTAAAAAACCATTGTTTATACTTGACTGAGTTTTCGGTGTTGCCGGTTTTATTTGCTTTTCGGTCAATACTATTTGGATATTCATTTATTTCTTTGAAAACGAGTGACTTAAGAAAAAAAAACATTTTTCTTTTGCGTACGTTTTTATACCTCATCCATAAATGCACTATTTTCGCGGTTACCCTCTATATATTATAACTAAAATAAATGTGGTTTTGTAAGAACTAAAGTTCCCAAGTCATCCTTACTTTCATGAAAAGATATTCTCTTATTTTTACCGATTTTTCTTTTCGCTCCTAACACGGTGGCTTATGTTAAAAATATCTGTTAAAATGAGCCATTGATGTTTGTAGGTCGCATTTTTACATTCCGAGAGGGGCGTCCTCTATTTCATTTTTATTACCTGATTTATACACTGCCACTGGTTCATAACTGTACTTCCTTAGAATTCCTCATGTAATTCATTTTCATTATTATCTACCTTTATGTTCACCTTGTGCTTACATTCGTCTCTAAATAAAGTAAATGTATTGGGTTTAAACGTTGGTAGAAACGCAAAAGAATACAAAAAACTGGAATGTAGCTAACAAAAGAGGCCCCAAAAAATTAAGCAATCGTTTTTGCTTGTGTTCTCGTCTGAAACATAAATTAGTTTTGGGAGAAAAAGAAAATACATTTGGCAATTGCTCGAATTCATGATATATTTCATTTACTATTTAATACATTTTTCGCACACAATTCACGCTAAAATGTTTGACAAAATAGTCCCAAGGCCAAATTTTTTTGTTAAATGATTACTCAATGGAATACGGCGTGTTTCAAATTCCCGCTGAATACTTCTCAGCCGCGGTTCCAGTTTTGTTTTTAAAATGCACCAAACTTATTCTACTGACGGGCGTCCATAAAATAGATGCTAAAATTTTAGTTAGTCCTTCTAACTCTACATATACCTGGTAGGGTTGGATTGAATTGGTCTGATTTTTACCATACATTTATAGCTGACTCAATGCAATAGGGTCTTTTTATTTACTAAATTTTATACTTATGTATTATATTTACATATTTCATTGGAATACCCACATAAATATTATAGAAAGTATACGTTTCATACAGGGTGTTTCATTGGGAAAGGGCCTCACTTTAACTGTAGATGGACTTCATAACCTACGCTATTTGGGTCTTCTACCCTATATAACTCAGATATACGTTGTTTTATCAATTTGGCTTATTTATTTAGGATCTCATAACTTCCGAAATATTCTGTATATTAATTTGATATTTGGTAGCGCAATAACCGTTATTTAGAAAATCTATCAAAGAGAAAAAGAAAATTCAGGACCGGTTTAACAAAACTTTCCTCAAAACAACACCCTGTATGTCAATTTTTTATTACTTTTTATTATTCGAAAGAGTAGAGAAAATTGAATCTACTCACCTAATTTTTATTTTTCCGCAAACAATGGTACTACCAAAATCTTACCTTCAAATTATAATTTATGAGGCTTTTGGGGGTTACAAAATGGAAATTTTTGTTAGGCCGTACTTGTTGAATGATTCGAACATCCTGTATAAGGATATTTGGAAACTAGGCACGTGCTGTATTTGTAGATAATAAGAGTAGTTTACAAGAAATATATTTCTGCTTACAAAGGCGATAAAAATACTTATTTTCACCCTACGTTTGATATATACTCTTCTATCAATCTTTGGAGCAGATACATTGAAATTTGTGTCATTTGCTTGAAAATTTCTAGTTTCTATCAAACAGGGTTTGGTGATTTGAAAGTTCCTACCGTGTGTTAGTATCTTTTAATTATTTTGTCAAGTGAGTATTAAATTTTTTTTTTTTGAAATCCCAATTTATTTGCAATCTGTAAAGTAATTACAATAAGCAAATGAGTTGTTACAATCAACGAACATGTAGGAAGTAGTCCAGTGACTACTACCTCTTATTTACAATTTACAGAGTATTAAATATGCCTTATAAATTTTGTAGTCGAGAATACATAGACACTGTAGTTGATTAGGGCTTTTGTACAATCTTCGTTTGGTCAAAAGAGTGATATGGTATTGGTCAGTTTTAATTTCAGCATTTTAAGGATGCAACCAAAAACCAGGATTTATACGTCGTGATAAATTTTATTGGTATATTTTATGAGTTTATACACTGTTTCACAAAATGCAGTTTACATTATTTCTTTCATTACTGATTATTCAAAATTAGATAAGTTTATTTATGCTGCCATTTTAAGTACTTTAAATAGTTTAAATACTATTTGTGTTTAGGAATCTCTCTGAGTATTTCTATACAAAATTTTATAAAACTATTGTTGCATTAACATGTACTGGTTGACAAAACAAGATATGGAATCTTTGTTCCACAATAAAAAATCAGAAGAGAAAATCATATATAATAAATCATATATATACAGGGTGGCCAAACGAAAACGAAACAGAGCCATTATCAGGAACTGCGTCAACGTTTTAGAAAAACACAGTGACCCGTCGATTTTTTATCAAAGGGGGACACTTTTTTCCGCTATTTTTGACTTCGCTGCTTACACCTCCAAGCGAGGGTAACAATCGACCCAAAATACTTAAATGGCATTAGGGGTCGAGTAAGGCATCATTTTAAAGCTCTTTCAATTTTCTTTACAACACTCTTTAAATTTTAAAATTCGGCCTGATACTTTTTAAAAAATTACAGTTTAAAATTTAAATTATGTTTTTAATAAGAGTTTTTAAAATTGGAATTATTTTCATTTTTGCAAAATAGTGAAAGATTACACATTGGTCGTTGAGTACGCCAATGGTTTAAATGTTGATTTTCTTGCTTTGCATTGTTTTTGTAATTTTTTATCACATTTGTAAAAGACAAATGGATACGAAACGCACACACAAAGAACGTGAAATTAGTGGATTCGTATATCGAAGCGAAGGTTTGTTTAATTGTGTTTTTGAAAATTAAATACCATGGTTTATTCCATCGCTTTATTTTATGAACAATAAGTGTGCAAATGTAACAGCTCAGTTATTTAATGAAAAATATCAAGATAAACAGGTCAGTAGGAAGTATGTTCTAGAGTTAGTGAAAAAATTTCAAGAAACTGGAAATGTAGCTAATAAAAAACGAGAAAATAGATCGCCCGTAGTTAATACAGCTAGTGAAGTTGCAGTTTTGGGACATGCTCATCTTGATCCTACGTTAAGTACAAGGCAATTAGCATCTGTGTTTGGGATCAATCGAACTAGCATTCAAACTATTTTGAAGAAGAACAAATTCCATCCGTTTAAAACACATTTAGTGCAGGGACTTAATGAGGATGATTATAACCGCCGAAATAATGAGTGAGCGAGTAGCAAACTATCCACAGTTTCTTTTTAATATCTGTTTCTCCGATGAATGCAGCTTTTTTATGAACGGTACCGTAAATCGTAATAATTGCCGCTACTGGTCTGATTCAAACCCAAGAATTTTCCAGGCGGTACATACACAGCAACCGCAAAAATTAAATGTATGGGCTGGCATTTTCGGTGACCGGCTGGTGGGTCCATATTTTTGACATGGTAATTTAACTGGCGAAATGTATTTGCAATTACTGGAAGATGCTATTGAGCCTACCTTGATCGATATTATTGAAAATGACCAAGAGTATAGTTAAGATTTATTGTTTCAACAGGACGGTACTCCTGCGCATTATGCTTTGATTGTTCGTCAGTATTTAGACCAACATTTTCCACGGCACTGGATTGGGAGAAGAGGTAGCATTGAATGGCCTCCACGGTCACTAGATTTGTCGCACCTTGATTTTTTTTTTGAGGGTATACCTCAAAAGTAAAATCTACAAAACACAGCCAGCCTCTTTAGAAGATTTGCGTTAAAGATTTGTCGAGGAGTGCCATCGAATCACTCCGGAAATTCTTCGGAATGAGCGAGAACGTTTCGAACAAAATCTTTATTATAATAGAGACACGGGTGATCATCAATTTGAACATTTAATTTAATTAAGAAGTAAGTAAACAACTAAACATAATTTAAACTTTAAAATGTAATTTATTAATAAGTATTAGGCCGAATTTTTAAATTTAAAAACTGTTGTAAAGAGAATTGAAAGGTCTTTAAAATGATACCTTACTCGACCCCTAATGCCATTTAAGTATTTTGGGTCGATTGTTACCCTCGCTTGGAGGTGTAAGCAGCGAAGAGGGAAAATACCGGAAAAAAGTGACCCCCTTTAATCAAAAATCGACGGGTCACTGTGTTTTTATAAAATGTTGACTCAGTTCCTGATAATGGCTCAGTTTCATTTTCGTTTGGCTACCCTGTATATTTAATAAACCATAAATAATTAAATGAGTAGGAGAGAGATGGATAAGTGATACGTTCAATGCTTGTGCTCTAATAACGTGTGTCAATTCAACACTTTTACTTTTTATGACAGAGATTTATAACGTCCTCGATACTAATAACAAATTGTAATTTAGTCGTTAAGAATAGAGATGTTGCCAATACCTTTAGCAAATTAGAAAAATAATGAAATTTTATGAAATTCATTTTAATTTTGAACAACAAATATAATTAAATTATTTCTTCAGACTGTAATACATATGAAATATACATTTCACAAAATGAAATTTGGAGACTTGACCTAAATTGTAACGGTTTATGTTCCTGCGTAATAAATCCATACGTTTACGAACTGCGGGGTTCTGGATTCTCACTTTTTCGTTTAAACTTTAGAAGTTTCACATATAAATCCGTTTGAAATTGTTTTGAAACATCAATAAACAAAATTATGTTAACGTGGTTGGAACAAAAATTAGAATTAAACCCAGAATAAAACGATCAACGTACTTTCTGGTCCTTTCAATACTATAAATAACTACACTTTACCCATGATTTTAGTAGAAAGTTGGCAACAAGTACAAGATAATCTACACACTTCGATATTTTTTCACTTACAGGCTAAATCAAGTACGAAAGATTACCCTACATCAGCGGGTTTCAATAAAGACAAGCCAGTCAAATATGTATTTCAGCCACCAAAACTAACTTAACCTAACCTAATCTAACCTAACCTAACCTAATCTAACCTAACCTAAACTAAGCTAACCTAATCTAACCTAATTTAACCTAATTTAACCTAATCTAACCTAACCTAATCTAAGCTAACCTAATCTAACCTAATCTAATCTAATCTAACCTAACCTAACCTAATCTAATCTAACCTAGCCTAATCTATCTAACCTAACCTATCTCACTTTCAAGGTCTTGTATTCGACCGTTAGTCCTAGTTTCTGTATTTTTCGGAACCAAGTCTGTTCAAAATGGAAGCGACATTTGAAAAATTGGGAATCCTGCCATACTGCCTACAGAATATTATAGATTTATTTGGTTTAATCCTACGTACCATTTTTGATACTTATGGAGAACTTTTTTTTTATTATAAATTAAATTCTTCTCACTCATTTTTCATTAAATGAAACGCACTTTTATAAGTCGACTGCATTTTATCGGGAAGCAAACAACATGTCAGTAGTGTCTATTTTCAAGAATGTGGATAGTGAACAATTCTAAAAAATGTTGTGAACCATCTAAATGTCCATCTAAGAAATTAGTTTGGTTACTACACAAATAATGAATATTTATCGAACACGAAAACCCAACAGTCTTCAGTTATCATTTCTTGATCGTCAATAAATAGAAAATACTATTCTGTAATTGAAGATCAGATGTGCTTCGCCTCTGGCTACGTTGAGTAGTTGAGTTACCGTTCACACCAAAAAAGGACGCGTTTCTCCGGAAACAATTATCTTTATATTTATAATTGTTTGAACAGTAATTTTTCATTAACATATCTATGACAACTTTTTGGTAGCGGCGGCTGATATTTTCTTCTGTTGTTTCGAATGTAACACATATAACGCACGGATACCGTACCTTTTGCATTTTACAAATTACAATATGAAATGTTCTACACCCATCGTGAAAACTTTAGTTTTGCAGGAACATATAGTACATCTCCAATAAATTTCATCACCTTTTAGTAAACTAAATTTATCATATGTTGATCAGTGGACATGTAATAATTTCATTGGAATTTTCACAATGACTATGATACTAAAATCATTATTAATAAAACTTATAGTTAATTTATAATTTTGAACTTTGATTAAATAAATTTTCTACAGGTATACTTGCTAAATAATTTCTATTTACTTTTTGGAACTCAGTGATTTGAACGAACTGTAACTATTTTATTGTTATATAGAAAGACAATGGTGAAATTCATACCTAAAATATTCCTGATTTTAACTAAATTATAATCTGTGCAGGAAATATCCACATCAGGAAAATCGGGAAAATGATTTTCCAGTACAACATTTTTAATGATTTAACAGGTTCAGGAACAAAGAAAACGAATGAATTTTAGAATAGAATAATTTGGTTATTTCGCATAAATGCTCGCTGAGGTATGCTAATTATTTGTAAATACATCATGATGATATTTAAAAAAATGTAGACAATGTTTACTGTACTATTAAAATGAATTGCCATTGAAAAACCAACGAAAAAAGAAAACTGTGGATAATTTTCCTCATGCACCGACAAAGCAGTCCACTTCAGATATAGAAAATGACCGGATAATTGGAAGACCACCTGATAATTGGAAGACCAGCACTAGTCAGGACACCTCCATCAAAAAACGAAAAAATTGAGAAAATGTCCAGAGATTCTTATTGAAAACGTCAGTTATACAGAGACTGAAAGAAAAACAACTAAAAGAAATGCGAATAATATTACAACAAATGAAAATGGGAATGAGAATCCAAAGCAAGTAACAAACAACCTAGTACGGATAGCTCACATGAAATTAATCCAAAAGAAGTATCAGTTAACAAATAAATATATTGTATATACAGTAAACGGAAAACATAAGAAAAATGAGAAAGTCTAATGAAAATAATCAACAAACTAGTGGATAAAATGTACAGATAAAAACAAATGGCACCATCATGGGAATTTTTTCCTTTCAACACCACCAAATTTTCGCCTGATTTTAAGACTATAGACTATTATTTTGTTCTGGTAAAATCTTAAAAGTAAATACTTATTTATTAAAATCAATTCACTTATGCCCTTAAGATGGTTTATTATGCTTTGCAAAATATAAGATCTGGACTTCCTACAATCTGGCCAGGTATAGGCAGGTTCGGAATTAGGAAAGTGAGAAAAGAGAAACTACCCACAAAGTGTTTAAAAAGTATAATACTATTATATATCAACATTTTATTATAAGCGAAAATAATCATTTACAAAAAACTGAGGATCTGTTTCTACAATGTCTGTCTTACTATCACTTCCAATAAATTAATAACCAAATCTATTTTGGGAAATGAATTCAAATATTTATCTTCGACAGTCCTTGCCTGTTTTATTGCAGCTCTACTTAGTAAATCTGCGCCATTTTCAATAAGTTCTTTAGGAAACTTACTTCGGATATGACAAAAAGAACTGTTAATGTGACGTATTAGTAGTTTAGTAAGACCTTTTAAAATATTTTAATTGCAGAATTATTAAAGTGATTGAAATTAGGTTTCATTAGAAATTATATAGAAACATGTAAAATTTTGGTCGACTAGATTATAGGTGAAAATATAATTATAGTTTAGTACTTACTCTCATCTATAATCAGAACTAATTGCTTGCCATCAACTGAAAAATGGATGCGTTTCTTTCAATCAATATCGGAAATAAAATATTCACTTCTAAATCATACATCGTAAATATGTCTTAAAATTATAACAGAATGCACAAAAATCACCAAAATAATGCGATACAGGCCACTGGACAGTAAACACGTAAAACTAAAAGTCGACTAAAGAAATATAATAATAATTACAACTATTCTTGTTGAGAAACTATTAAGATTTAATACCCACCACGTGTTGACATCCATTTAAGACTAGGGATTACAATAAGCTCCATTCTGTTTAAATAATTTTTAGTTTGTCTGGGTAGGTAATGACAATGGTACCTAATAATACCTTGTAATGATTTTTAACTAATTTTTAATATTAAAATTCGAATAACCCACAAGTATAAGGAAAAATACAAAAAAATAAAATATTACTGTTACATCCTGCATCTTTCTTAATATTAACTTTTGTAATAAGGTAAGCCACGCTCAATACGAACCTGCGAGAATCCGTGCTATGTAAAACACAAGAAAAGAGTCTACTGTAGACATTTTCATTGCTATCGTTTCTTTTGATGGCCCAAACCAAAGTCGATGTCGATCTTATGGGTATTGGGTTTTTCCGGATTATATTTTGAAACGTATAACACATTTTTATTTACATCTCACTCACTCACTCTGCTCTGTTTTGACACTCCCACTACATAAGAAAATATGATTGGAACTTCTTTAATCTTCTACTCTGATGTCAATTCTTCATAGTGGGACATATGGATGGACTTGATGTTAGTATATCAACTATATCCCCGTATGTCCTTAATCCACTATGGTTTGAAAATCTGATTGTAAATCAGTATTTATTCTACATTGAGGTTTGCAGTTCTTGTAATGCTGTAAAACATGTACTTTCCAACGCACCTTAGTAACAATAACATTTAGATCATCACACAGTCATTCCTTTGATGACTAGAAAGAGAGACTCTCCTATTTGTTATTGGTAAACTTTACATGAATAGACTTTAGATCACTGAGTTAAATCCTCCATCTTTAAGCTCGGTTTGCTATTGCATTACTTAGGTAGTGTCATCAGCAAATGTTTGTTCTATCTTCAAAGACGCTAATATGCTGATTTCTTAGAATGAAGTGTCCTGGAGCCTTTAATTTCTCATTTACATAATCCAAGACAAAAGTGGAGATAGAATACCATATACTACAATGCAGTTGGAATACCAGCAATGAAAAAAGAAGACACCATTTGCTCTTTTAAATGTTTCTTAACTTAAGTAAATTATAGAGACAAATTGCTGAATTGCTGACTGCCTGAAATATGACTAAATATTTAAAAATATTTCTTTTTACCATCGGAACCGCTGTACTATTAAACGGCCAGTTATTTTATTTACTTGAATCATACTGATTCAGTTATTAGTTCCGCTCGAAAAAATCTTAAGTGGCTACTCTAAAATTCCCTCACATACAAATTTCATTAGATGAACTCCTCGGTTCCCGTATCTTTGTCTTGATTTCAAAGCTCTCCTTAACAATAGATGACGTTAGCCCTTGTTGTCCACAACGGAAATTAAGCAATTGGGAAGTGAAAACTATTTTCAGCTTTTTCATTAAAGATCGAGTTAAAAGAAGTCATTTAGCACTTGATACAGTTTTGGTCTAGCAGAGCCTCCTCCTATTTATTGCCAAGCACTTGAGGTTAACAACCGAAAAATGGATTTTTGTTAATCTAGAAAAAAGTAAAATTACCGCATGGGCGTTCAAATAGTACACACAAATTCGTTTAGTTTAGCTGGTAATAAGTAAATTTGAACAAACAAACATATTCAAAGATTTTTAACAACAGAATAAAAGAGACTTTAGTGCGATATATTGAAAATCCCGTTATTAATTTTATTGATTTAACATAAATTTCTGAATAGGTCAAGAAGAAGAAAACTAAAGGAATTAAAGGCCAAAGTTCCTAGGAGCCAAATTATAATTCTCACTCTGAATCTATTTCATGGTAAATATATAGTTGAGTTTTATAATGGTGATTTTTGAACTGTTCAAAATAGTCAAGAGGAGTTAAATCTGGTAACCTTGAAGATATAATCATTGGCTAAATATTTTGTTACTGTAAAATTCTTGCAAAAACCGTTAAGTTTTGAGAGCAATGTAATACCATTTAAATATTTTTGTTGAATGCAAAGTCCTTGTTACCAGTTTCCCATCCATGTGCAATAATAATTAAAAAAAAACGGATAAGTAAATCAAGATTTATCAGTAAAATATCGTTGTCCATGACATTATTATTATTGAAAATTGGATTAAAAAACCATTGTATTAGAATATGTTGGTAATATCTATTAGTGTAAGGTAGGTTTGGAAAATGGAACTGTCAAAACTAGGAAAATGGAACTGTCAAAACTAGGAAAATTTAACTGTCAAAACTAGGAAAATACAAGGGACGTTCATAAACTATGACAGTGTGAAAATCACCATACCAATCGATTTTAAATTTCAAAATTAACTTGATGACGTGATAGGCAATCTCTACTGAATGTTCTGTAATATATTTTTGTATTCAGAACTTTGAATTATTTTATTTACTGTTTCGTACAATCTGTCAAAATATTTTTCCTGGTTAATATATCTTTGATCTTATTATCCTAACCTGACTCAGCTATTGAATCTAGGACAAATTAATGAGCATTTTTAGAAAATATTTACGTAGATTTTAATCTAAAAGTATATGGTTTTTATTTATTTGTTTTTTTTTTCAAAAACGGAAAAACTCATGAACCTTGGCCTTATCAAAAGGAAATGCAAAAAATTTATTGGGAGCTAAAAAATTAAGTTAGATCGACTTTTATAGGCTCAAAAGATAGCATATAAAATTTCGAACAAAAATTATTAAAATTAAACACGTTTTTTGGATAACAATAAAAACATTTTTTTAAAGAAACTTTTTTTCACTTTTTGTCCTTAAATTTTATTTATTTTATTAAAATGGTTGAAATTATCTTACATTGTGAGTAAAATATGCAATATTTTTTTGAGCAAATCTATGTGAGCTTCGATTTTATATATTTTTTTTTCCTATAAACCTTTAACTATAGATCCACTGTTACATTTCCTCCATCGTTTAATATACTTAAGAAGGGTTTCACTAGTACCATTAAAATGTCAATATGTAACCGCCTCTTCCTTGTCTTAGTTTCAGAATTATTCTGGGGGGTCAACCCATTTTCGTATTTTAACTTTCAGTGATGCATAGGGCATAGAGAATATAATGATGGGTATTTTCTATTGTATTGTATTAAAATCTTTTTTTTTATAAACAAGTTATTTTTCGATAGATCGCTTTTTATCTTTTATAAAAAAATAGCATTACCTTATTAGCAATTTTTTCGACTAAAATTTTTATAGAAGATTTCGTTTGCTGGCGTAATTTTTAATTGTGGCATTTGAGTTCACCACAAGGATTAAATCCGTTTTTATCACATTACGAATTGGAAATATATAGTGAGCACGTAAAAGTTGAAACAAATTCGTTTAAAGCTTTATTTATTTAAATGAACACCCTATTATGTTTGTACCGTTAAAAAGAATTAACTATTATGTTATATTAAATAACAATCTTTAGAAGAAATAAACGTTTATATTTCAAACAAATATAATCACAATATTTAAGCAATAATGAAAAAAATACAAACTATTACATTAAGTATTCAAAGTACATGCCATTAGCCTCCTGATCTAACCCTATTGGACTTTTTAGTGGGGATTCTTTAAGTACAAAGTATACGTTAATAGAACCCAATACCATCGATGAATTAAAAGAGATTTAGGATTTAGAAATTAATACAATTAATGCCGATACTGTAACCAATGTTTTGAAAAAATTTCAAATTCGTCTTGCATATTATTATAAAATATTTTTTGCATCTACACTTTTTTTTTCATAGCTATTCCCGAAGTTTTCTGATTGGCCCTCAAACATTATCGTTTAGCTTTCTTAGTGCAGACTGACTCTTTATTTTTTTTTTTTCGTTTATTGCCTATTGCCCCGAGTTGAGATGTAAATTGAAATAAAATATAAATCTAGATTTCAATCCAAAGTAAATGTATAATAAAGAAGTAAATATTTTATAGTGTGAATTGATTTAACTTTTATGGCATATTTCGAGTACGGTATATCATAAAGAGCAATTATAGCTTTTTGAACAATCCCAGTCATTTTTGTGACCTTTTTGCCTTTGATTTAATGGTTAGCGGTTAGAGATAAAATTGGAATATTTGATTTATGGCTCTATACCAGAGTTGATTGACATTGCTGCCGAATAAAGATGACAATACCGAGTTTTATTTTCCTTTTAATAAAGTCGCAAAAAGCCGATGGAAATACAAGGATCACTCACTGATAAAAAAAGACTTGTTCTCGATAAACATTTGTTAGTGTTTGGATTTCATTGTTCATGTAAAATATGTCCCTTCTGATGGCAATAAACAGCTAGAATAAAATTGCTGTCATAATTAAGCAAGTCGTGATTCTTCAAATGTTAAGTTCCAGTTGACGTAACTCAAAAATCATCAAAATATAATGACTAAGTACCAAAAGCGAAATTAATTGCGACAAGAAGAGAGAATGAAGGTCTAAAAAAAATATTTACTTAAGCAGTAGAAATAGCAGTACCACCAAGAATAACTGTGGTATCTAGAATTTAAATATGATCATAACAATCTTAGTGACGAATTTCGTGAAGGTAGACCAAAAACCTCAAAAACGGCAGAAAACATTGAACGTCTAAGAGAAAAGATAATGGTTGATCGTTATGTGATATATGGGGAAATTCAGTCTTGTTAGGCTTTGCTATGAAATATATTAATCGAATTTTATACGATCACTTAAGTGTAAGAAAATGTGGTCTGGGTGGATACAGCATAATTTAACAGAAGATCAAAAGCAGACTAGAGTCAGCAAAGAAACACTCAAACAGTTCAACCAAGTCAAATTTGGTCTATGACATCGTTCGTGATAATGAAAGTTGTATATATTTTATGAACCCGAAACAAAAAACAATCTACTGTTTGAATGTTTTAAAATGAAGCAAAGCCAACAAAAGTAACTCGAAGTTAGAGTGTTTCGAAGCAAATGATTGCTTGTTTTGTGTCAAAAAAGGCACGTCGCTACTATTCTTTGAAAAACTCGCAGAACAGTGACTGGTGCACAACTATTTGTTTACCAGAAGTTATCCCTGAAATAAGAACAATAAATAGAATAATTCTGCACCTGGACCATATATTCCCCTATACAGCGCAACGAACAATTCATTATTTATCCATATAAAAGATAGAATTAATTACCTTCTTCCATACAGACTTGATCTAAGTCGAAACAATTTTCATACGTTTCCAAAAATGAAAAATCAATTGGGTAGTCACCGTGTTTTAAGCCCAGTAGATGCATTTAAAAATTCTGTAATGAGCATCTATTGGAAAAAATGTTATTACAACTAGTTTAATCGCATAAAAAAGTGCATAGATTGTTAAGGGAATATTTTGAAACCCATTAAAGCCACTTTTTGAATTCTAAATGTTTTTGTTTTACGTCTATCTCGAAATCAAAGCAGCAGTCTTCCTACTACTTGATTCAGAAAAACTCATTAATTGGTAACTCTAATAAAACACTTGTAGTGTCATTCTATTCTAGGATTTTTACTTTTACTTAAGTAATTCATGGCTCATCTTATTGCCTACTAAAACAAAATTCTATTCTATTAATTTTAAAAAGCCCTCGAGGATACTATAATTAAAGTTAATTTTTCTCTTGGAACCTGAATTCAGCAATAGGGTTATTCACTATTTTTAAACTTGTGCTTGCCGAAACAAACAAATAAAAACTTTATTGAGCTTTTAAAATAAATTTAAACACATAGACGCCGATGGCTAAACTGCGAAGAATTACCATCTCGCATTTCGGTCAATTACGAATTGATACTCGTCATTAACCATGTCTCCAATAATTAATATTTCCTATAATGATGGCCAGATGTGAAAACTTTTATTTTTATTTCGAATTTGTGCATCCCTGGAGATAATCGCCGTCAATTACTCAACTTGTTAAATAAACACGTTTTTAACCAATATTTTTGGCTTCCTAGTTGATAATAATATGCGTTATAAAAAATTGGCGTATCAACATTATTAAAACCTAAAGCCTAAAATACTGCTATTGTTTAATGATTGTTATGATATTTCGTTTCATTTATAACGCTACATATGTTATGTTATTAGTCAAAATTATGGCATGCAATAAAAGTAGGTAATTGGTCATTTCAAGAAACATTATAGGTTCAATATTTTTTATGATGCAATGCATGCAAATAGGAAAGCAAATTACTTGCCAAACAAACAAAAATTATGAGGCATGAATCCTTAATCAGACAAACTGTCATATATGGAGCAGATATGATAACCATGGTACACCCAAGAAGAAAACTTATGGGTAACTGGAAAAAGTAATGAATACAACAATGGGGCAAGTAAAATCAATTTAGAACAAATACCAACGAAAAAATAAAATATGAGCTAAAAGAAAGAGACATTTTAAAAATATTAAAAAGCAAAAAATTATATGTCTTAAGAACGTGTACAGAATATTAAACGAAGAAGCATTTATTAATGTTTTAATGTACTGGAAACAGCAGAGAAGACAAAATAGGCAGACCAAGTTCAAAAGCGAAGACCAGAAAAAAAGGACAAAATTATGTAACGGAATGTAGGATACCCAGAAAACATCCTTTAAGTTTCCAATGGTGCTTAATCTCTAATCATCTTTAGGTTATCACCCAAGATTATAATTAAGACAATCGAAATCTTAAGAAATAATCAAATTTCACCATCATCGACATTGTCTACCAACTGTGAGCAAATCCATACTGACTGCATTTCGAGACATAATCAACGACTAAGCAGAATTAAAAAATAACATCTTATTTTACTATAGAAATATTCTACAAAGTTTAGCAAAGGTAACACCTTCGTGGTGGTTACATACCCTTAATAGTTTAAGTAGATTTCTAAATCTAGTTTTTGGAAGAATTCGATCTAGTTTTTGGAGCGATCAGATCCAATTTTTGGAAGGATTACTTCCAGCCTATTTATTTATTTATACAATGCTTGGCCATATTTTCCTATTTTTTGTTTTTTAACTCTTCCCTTCGCAAATTCTCTGGTACTTTCTATAACCAGTTTATTCTAAGTTTTCCGTATTTTTTCCTCCTTCCCATGTCCCTGTGTAATTTTGAATATGTTGCCGTTTCTCTATATCTCTCCTAACCATCTGACTGTAAATTTATATATGTTAATTTGGTGGTAATTGTAAGGCTTTTAATCTTGATTAACTTATTTTTCTTTGTTGCTTGCAATAATTTTTTCATCGATTTTATATTTTCTTTCCCTTGTTTTTGATATGGTACCCTTAAATAATTGAATTTTTCTACTTCTATAAATTCATTTGTGTCTATTTTAAATACTCCCGTCATTTTTTACTTCAAACTCTCATGATTTTTATTTTTTCTTGGTTTAGCTTTATTTCAATTTTGTCCTTGTTCCAATATTTCTTTGAGCATATTTTCCTAATCTTAGTAAATAATACAATATCGTCCACATATGCGATAACTTGTCCTCCACCAGTCCTAATGTTTTGTTTTACTTATTTTTTTCAGTGTTTTAGTGCCAGATTAAATTAATTAGTTGATAATACAACTACTTGTTTTAGTTCTTTATTTGCCATTATTTCTTGTGGTTCTCATTTCTGTGTTCTAATTTTAATTGTTGTCCCCATTATCATTGCTATTATATTCCTTAGTCTCTCTGAATTCCCATTTTCTTTATTGCCAACATAAGTTCTTTTCTGTTTATTGAGTCGAATGCATGCTGAAGATCAATCAACAACATTTCTAGCTCTATTTTGTGTTCATGTTCCTTTTTCATTACTGCTTAATTATATGGATCGCATCTATTATATAAAACCATGCTGGTACTATCCAGTAATTTCTTTTATGGCTTTCGCTGGTTTCTTCTGTATTACTGATACTGATTGAGGAGTATTATCCCTCTGTATATAAAAAAAATAATTCGTGGAAAACCTTTTCTAATAAACATTTTATTCCATAATTTATGTTTACGGGAATATTAAAATGAATCATCTCTTTTATCGAACTGTGTATATCAAATTATTGAAAAATTTGAACCAACACTTTGTAACGAAAATTCCCATTTCAAATATTCTCCTCAGATAGGAATATTTAAACCAGATAATTTTTGAGTAATTTTGTTCAACAAAAACATACAATTCTATTCAGGAGGAAACTTTGCTCTGATATCGGAGAGGTTTTAAGTAGTTAATGATTCATATCTCAAAGAGATGGAAATTCAGATAGGAAGTAACGAAGAAGCATCATAGTATTCATAATTAATAGGAAATTCCTTGGCAAGAACAAAATTTTGTAACTTGATTTATTGAATAAACATATTAATACATAATGAATATTTCTTAAAGCCAGCAAACTATTTCAAACGTTCTCCAATATAATCAATACCTGATATTGAAATTTTTATGTACGAGTGGTAATCGTGATTATCGGTAATGGCATAAAATTATTAAAATTAACAATTAAAAAATTGTACTTATCAAATTGCTTCATGAGTTCCTGCCTGCTGAGAACCCAAAAATTTGCAATGACTTCCCATATATCGAGGTACAAATCAAACGGGTTAATTTTTTATAAATTATTTCTCGAAACGAGTAAAATAATCAGTGGCAATAGACTTAAAATGGCAATAAAAATCTATATAAACCCAACGCTAAATAATTTTTTTGTTACTTTTTGGCGAAAAAGCGTGCAGGTGTACATAACAAATAAGGGATGTTTATTCATGATGCATATGCAAACCTTAAAAATCAATAACTGAAGCTATTGTCGGTAGTTATCTTCCTGTTAGAGGAAATTTATTTGAGTACCTTTTTAAAAATTTAAATATAGGTAATAACAGGCGGAGAGAACAAAAAATATTAGTGATAAAGTGAGGTGGTGCATAATTAAGGGAGATCTACAAAAACTAGGCACCCTTCAGATGAGATGGCCGTAGGGCTGAAGGGTGCGTACGGTTTACAGCCCTTGTAATCAGCTGTCTACTTTCGGACGCTTTGTTCTAAATCATTCCTTCATTTGAGATTCCATTAAATTGCAATTTGAATTTGCTCGGCACTATATTTTAAATGAAAAACTCTGTTGTTTTTTCGATCACGGCTCTTTTTGCCGCAAAGAATGGAAGAGGGAACTTTTATTGCCGGAATTTTAACTACTCTAATTTATTCTTATTTTAGATGAATCGCTTTTCCTACTAGGAACTTAATTACTTCAGAATATTGGGTCTATTACTTTTCTGTTGTTCCCATGAATACTGGCCCACTTTACTTTTATAATGATATCCATATATAAATATAGTAACTCACAAGAGTGTCTTTAAGATAGACAAGACCAAGCCAAATTTAAAAACTTTCGTAACACTGATACAAAAGATTTTGGAAAGAGGTACCTCAAGGAAAACATTCAAAGCTGAAATATGAAATGATTTAACAACCGATTTTATGAACTAATTACTGCATTTGGAAGTAAAATAATTTTTTTTAGGGATCTAAAGAATACTGGTTGTTGTACTTAAAAAGATTTAATACTAATCGAAGTAACATATTTTAATTTCGGTGTAACTGGAAGTCTAAACAGTAAATGGTGAAATATATATGTAAATATTATAAGATTACAAAATCGACCAAAATATAATTAGATCCCATACTAAAGATGATTAAAAAAATTGAAAATGTGACATCTGCTATTTTAAAACTTAAAGCTAAATAAATCCAAATAAAAGTGCCTTGTGTCATTTTAAACATATTTTGTTCTATAAAAATTGTTCAAGTAGTCCTTAAAGCAACATTAATGTTTTATTGAGACTTGATTTATAAAATTGTTTTGTTTTGTAACTATCCTGCAGTTTAGATTCCAATACATCTCATTGATTGTTCAAAAAGAGAAATCACATTAGCTTTAGTTTCGTGAGCCGTGTTCTGTATTCTAATCAGTATTTTTTTTGTGGATACGACTGCCAACATCGAAGTAGCCTTTGGACATTTCAAGCAGGAGTTTTTGAGTCAAGTTGTCACGGATAATAAAACTTCGATACCTTAGTATCCGTCAAAGAAAAAACGACAATCAAAATATTGGATTTTTTTGTTTGAATCTGTTCTGAAGAGGTGAAAAACAGTCCCATCGGCCGAAAAGATCATGATCACCATTAGCTGTTTTACCATGATAACGGACCAGCACATTCATTCAGAATTGTAGCATAAATTGCGCTATGCATTGCTACGTTACTCGCCCGACTTAACTCCCTGCGACTTTTCTCTGTTCCCCACTATGAAAACATGTCTCGAGGGAAAAAATTCAACTCAATCGAAGAAGTTATCGTGGAGATAGAAGTTTATTTTAAAGAGATTAACAAATAGTATTTTTTAGAGGGTTAAAGAAATGGCAATAGCGTTAGGAAAAGTGTAACGATTTAAATTGAAAAAAAATGAAAAGTTGGCTTCTTCATTCCTAAGAGTAATTACCTATAATTACCTTATTAATATTAAGAACACTACCTCATTTTTTTTATTATTTACCTATACTAAACGGTAGCTTTGAAAATGCGATATAAGTATATTAATAAAGTTGACTATTATATTAATTCAACAATATTTTATACCTGTTCGCGCACCCATAGCAAAGATACTATAGTTCAGTTTATTTATATGTGGGAATATTTTTTTAATGAAAACTTTAATTAAACAATAAAATGACAAGAATTTAGTACTGAGAAGTAGGTTATTAACTCTGGAAATATAATATTTTTTTTTCAAAACAATCTAAATATCTAATCAATAGCTTTATCAATTCAAATTCTTTTCATTGTAGTCATACCACCATTAAATATTAAATAGAGGCTTGATGAGTTATGAATGAAAGGGACTAAAGCGTTATAAGATTATATAATCGCTCATTGTTATTTAATTATCCTCTTGGATATAGAATATCAATTTAAGTGAATATTTTGATGTTGCTTACAATTTATTAAAGCGACTTTCAAAGGAAATTTTCCTTTTTTCCTTGTCAAACTTAGTTCCTGTATTAAACTTCTAATTATATACAATAATGAATGTCTTTATTTGTTGTAACTAATCAAGAAACCAATAGTGCGAATAATGATAAACCCTTATTTTGGCGGATTTTCTGAACCATAAAATTTTCAGAATCTAAATATAAAAAATATAGAGCAAATATAGACTGATACATATACAGTATGATCCAAATGAAAGTAATAAATTCATTATTTTGTAAATCGGCATTTTAGGGGAAAATCCTGAAACTCGTCGTTTTTCATTTTTAAATGGGCGCTTCGTCACATAACCTTTTTATTTTTGACGTCATCTCTGTGAGCGTCATTAATAAAAATTTTAAATAGAATAGTGGGTCTTGTACTACATCAATTGAAAGGTCTTTTGATCCATATTAATATGTCAATAAAGGAATTTTGATAAGGTAATTGGTTTATTTCAAAAAAATTAATTTAGACATATTTTCATTCTCAATGACGGCCTTTACCAAATTTATTTTTGGGTATCAATAAATATATTATAACAATACTTAATAAATTAAGAAATCTGTTAAAATGTCATTAATACTACTTTTGACAATAATATTTAGACATAATTGATATGGGTGAATAGATTTTCAAAAGACTTTTCAATTCATGTATTGCAAGACCCACTTTTCCATTTAAAAAATGTATTGATGACGTCATCACGCACACAGAGATGACGTCAAAAATAAAAAGGAGATCTGATGAGGCGCCCATTTAAAAATAAAAATCGATGGGTTTCAGGATTTTCACTTAAAATCGCCGATTTACGAAATAATGAATTTATTCCGTTCATTTGGACTGTACTGTATACATTTCATTATTCATTAAGCAAACATAAAGTTAAAAACACCAAAAAAATTGAACGAAGATTAAATTAATTGTTTTAACCCTTACTTTGTGAATTTATCCGTAATAAATACAAAAAAAAAATTATACTTACCTATTATTAAATTTTTCTTTAAAATATCTTCTCTCTGACCAAAGTTTCGTTTATCTTATGTCACTTTTTGATAATGCTAGATAAGCGAAAACTTGGTCAGAGAAAAGATATTTTAAAATAAATTTTAATACTGTGGAAATTCAGATAAGTATAATTTATCTTTTTTATATTTAACAATGAACGAAGACATTAAAGGATTACAATTATTTCAAGAGGATATAGAGACATTATATTACATTCGAAAACAAGATAATAAGGTGATGTGTATGATAAAACACGAATCAGAAAATTGGCAAAGGACTTTATTGAATATAAACCCAATTGACAATATATTAAAAAATATGTTTATCAACTGAGACAAAAAACACTTTAACTCAAAAATTATCAAATTGATTATAATTGAAATGTGATAGACTAGTGAAGTCAGAGTTGATATTCTAATTCTAAATAAAATAATGGGTGGTTAATTTTTAGTTTCAAAATCGAAATGTTATCTAATATTAATTTTCGGAGATATTGCAAAGCTACATTGATATTCTTTTTTTTTTCTTTAATAAAAATATTAAAATTATTGGACATTATAATGAAGAATTCATGTCTCATTTTTTTGTTCTAACATCAGGATTCCCTCTTGTTAAGAATAACCACTGTATTTCTAAAAATTGGACATTAATATCTAATAAAATTCATTTTATGAAAGTCAGTTACTGTTAGAAATAAAAACCAATATGTTTGAGCAATACTGGTGTATAATATATAGCTAGAAAGAGACACTGAGACGTCCAAGGCCACAGGTTACAGGCTTTCCGGTGCAATTGCAACAGAAGTGCACAATTTACACGCCTAACTACACAATATCAAAGTTAATGAAAAATAACCGGTCGGAATTAACTAATAAATATTCGACGATATTGAATTTGTCAGATTCAGATAGCGCATATGGATTTATTTCCGGACAAAATAGAGAAATGTTTCACGACTGAATGATACACAAATCCATAAAAGGTCTTTAATAAAGGGAGCGATATATTTATCGATTTTTAGAATACGTGGTATTTTAGATTATACGATTTTCTAAGCTCATTTTAAATATCATAACACAAATCAAAATACCTGACATATAGATTGTTAAATATTAAAAAGAAATAAACATCCATGTCTTTCTCTGTGGGAATCAGTGGTTCCTCATTATTTTTATTGCAGATATGTAGAGTGCTAGATATGTTTTGAGATAAATATTTAAAAACAAATATTTATTATAGAAAATGGCTTTATTGCTTTTTAAAATATTCTTCATGAAGGTCAAAACATTTTTGCATGCTTCTAAATCAATTTCCGAAGCCTATTTTCCACTCCAAACGAGGTAGCTCCAAAACATGCGAATTGAACGCACCAATCTTCAGCTATCGGAAAAGCGTGGACTACGCAATTTATTTTTGATATGCGGGAATCAATTATTTTAATTTATCGTGCAATATTGGATTTGATTTTCTGGAATCTCATACAATCGAGATATTAAATTAAATATTAAAATATTATTATTATTATAAAAACGGTAGTATTTTTGAAAAAGAAATTTGACGAACATCTAAATCTAAAAATGCATTGGTAAGTTTTATTCTTGTAGTTACATTTATAAATATAAATACAGTATGGCATATGCCATATCCCTATTTTTCAGTTTCGCTTCTGATAATTGTTGCTACTTGTTGAATGAAAGTATACTGAGTTAAATAATGACAGAAAATTAGAAAACAAGATGAATTTTGATCAAATAGGAAGTATCTATTTTACTTGGGGTTTTTTAAGAATTTAGAATTAAAATCTTGTTTTTTTTTAATAAAAAATAAAAAAGAACAATTTTAAGTACCTGAAACTATTGACAGGAATGACACATATTAGTATACACCAGACTCCGAAATTCAAACATTATTAAATGAAAACAGTGTAGCAAAATTGCCAAAACTTACAAACGAAAAAAGAAGAGCCCTTGAATATTTTCCAGAAAAGAAAAAAAACATTTTAAGTTATATTAAATCGACCAAGGTTTTACTATTTATCTTTAAAATGCTATAATTAATATAATAAAATAAATCGCTACCACTAATAATTATGCATTGCATATAATAAATAGGATTATTAATAAAAAGGAAAAAAGATTGCCGTTAACCTGATATTTAAGAAAAGATAGCGTGTTATACAGAATTATTACATATTTTGGAGATATTTCAAACGAAATATAAAAAATTATATCGCGTATAACATCTTCTAAAATATCTTTTAAAGTAAAAAATAATATAGTTTTATTTTAATTAAATGTAAAATCTAAAATTAATAAATTTTTAAAATTGGGTATTTACAAACTAGATTGTCCGGAATATAACGCCATCTATCTTGGCCAGACATGAAGAAATTTTAACATAAGGTACTTTGAACACTTACGAGCTTATAGATTAAAACAACCAGATAAGTCACATTACACAAAACACCTTATTGACACTAAACACAAACCTACACTTATGAACACAATGGAAACAAGTGTAAATACTTCATATGAGTGACAAGAAAGAAGAACTTGATTTTTTGGAGGAATATGAAATAAAAAAACACCTAAAATATAGTCAATATACAGTATTGAATGAATAATTGAAACTGTAAAACTCAATTATCTTAGATTACCTTTTGAACTAAATACCTATATAATAAGAACCAACAAATGTTTTACAATAGAACATTTTAATGGTGGTTGGTTGATATGTTTCTAATCTTGTCTTTGAAAATGTCACAGTAGTTACCAAACTAGTGGTCAGACTGATAATATTAAAAAAAACCTTGTAATACGGTGAAAATTCAGATAAGTACATTTTTATATATATTTTATATGAGATTTGAATTTTGTTATAAAATACATTTATTTTATATTTCAGAAATATACTTATAGGATGGAGTTATGGGATGGACTTTATAGTTTTATACGGCGAGGTTTCTAGATTTAAAGCACGGGATTTTTGTGGTAATACAATTTACTAAATTTATAAGAGAGATATTTGAATTGTACACGACAAGATGTTAAATTCTATTAGACGAAGTTCTTAATTTTATACTACAGGTTTCCTATTTTATGCTATTGATGTTTAAAATTTATATAGCAAGACGTTTATTTTTAGAGAACAAAGTTTTTATCGTGTACGGCGAATGTACTGAATTTATCTTAATTCCAGATACTGTTAAGTATCCATTGCCTATGTAAATCAATATAACTACTTCTCCCACCGTTAAAAAACCATTAGGCTCTCTCAGCGAGTATCTGAAATTCGTATAAAGAATATATAAATATCTGGTATATTCTTTTTTTCCGTGTATAGAACGCCAGCAAATCTTTAAGACGACTAAATGTTCGTGCAATATTGAACGTATCGAAGTGGGACTAATGCCTTAATCTTACGATCATGAGTCACATGTCGATCTTTCGATATGAAGTCACGCACAGCGTCGATATTTTCTGCCAATGTTGACCGTACTCCACGAAATTCGTCCTGGAGCGAACGATGACCACCATTATATACGGAAAATAAGCGAAATGTGGTGACCCGAGATGGTGATTTTCATCACCAAAAATTAAAACGAGTTAATCGGTACACTATTGTTGAGAACATCGACATCGCATATGGTAATAAATTATAACATGAAAATGTTTACGACTTAAGTCAATTTTTTGACCGAGATGTATTTTTCAAGGTCGCTGTAAATAACATGAATACAAATTGCTCGGTAATTTAGAATAAAATGTATTTAACCTCTAGTATAACAAATACATATTGAAGACGAAAAAATCTCATCATTTTTGGGTGTTCATTATATCGCTATGCAGGCTGTTAATGGTAGAACAAAAAAAAAAAAAATGGATCCCGAAGTGATAAATATTTTTAAGAGATATGTTTATTTAGTACTTTGGCCAGCCCCGGGATATGCGCTATTATTATAAAATGGTATGGTGAATAATGCAGTAAATTTAAATTTAAACCAAACATACACGGTAACTGCTAAAACTTTATTTCAGGACCTAATTATGTTCAGGTCTCCCATAAAAAACTAAAACTTCATTTACATCGTGTAGGACTAATTTTAAATAAAAAATTATACTTTTCTACTGAAAATGTGATTAAAAGAGCACTTGCAATCACGAGCAACTACACATCATTAATTACTATTGTAGACTTTAATTAATTTATTGAAATTACTACAAAAAATTATATCAACAGGCTATTTTAATCTATTTGTGCTAAATACCTAATATAAGCTGCATTTATTGGTTTCCTTCTCTCAATCACTACTTTAATATATTGAATTTAGTACCTTAAATATTAATTTAGTAACCGAATAATATTTCGAAAGTAATAATTATTCCAGATTGTGGTGATTTGTGAAAAAATCTTCATTCGTAAAAAGCAAAGATAACATAATTCGATATAATTACTACAAAAATTTCTTTCAGTCAAAGATAATCCATTCTATAAATAAAAGCCATTAAGGTCTTTGGTTTAAAAGAAAGCACAGATTGAAATCAGGATTAATACTAAGACGTCCGAAAAATTGAATCTTAAAATTGGCACAGTTCATTATCCATCGCAGCTCTTGAAACAAATATTAATTCGATTTAATTTTCGCTAAAATGTAAAATTCTGAGAATAATATTAACAGTTATGAGGAGAAAAATGTTAAGTGGAGTCATTTCATAGATTAAATGTAACGGAAAAGTTTCATTCGTGAGTATACACTAAGAGACTTCACCGGCTTAACTAGTGTTTCTCGGTAAATGAATAAAGTCTCATTCGCATTATTATTTCTAATCTAGGTTAAAAAAGAATCGATTAAATAGTAGTTTTATTGCTTCTTTGCTTTACATAAAATGAAATATTAAACTGAAGTTTTTCATAAAATTATTCAAGACAAAAGACGCTCTACTAACCAAAATCAAAGATTTGCGAATGATTGCCTTAAATAAACATAATAAACAAGCAATCGATCTTTCATAAAATTCATATAAGGGCCAATCGCCAAACCAATATTTAACAAGGTTTTTAATAAGATAAATTTATTAAAACAAAATCGGTATAGATACAAACAACATAAATAAATTAACTAAAACAGAAAAATGAGTGGAGAAATACAAATACCTATATAATAAAAAATACAAAAGAAGGAACCAACTTGGAAAACCGAGCTAACGACAAAAAATTCGAAGAATATAATAGAGAAAAGAAAGAAATTAGTAAGAAATGACAATAGATACTATACAAACATTTATGTCCTTACAACTAGCGGTAGGAAGGGATTTTATAAAAAAAATAAAGACAAATACATTTAAAAAAAAAACCCTCCCAACCGAAATAAAGGCACCACCGCAACTGCTGGTACGTTACTATCGAGTTGACTGGAACGATGTTCCCACCTCGATAAACCCCTTCTTCAAGATATTAATAATACGTTCTCTTTCTTTCATAACGCGTTCTTTATCAGTCACATGGATTCGTGTATGACCTCAAATATTCAGACCAGGTCTGTATAAAAATATATGATTAAAAATTAAATACAAAAACAAAATATTTATTTTCTAAAGCTTTCTGACCAAATTTTCTTAACACAAAATTATCTAATAGTGACAATTGTCAGAGTGGAAATTTCAAAACTAGAATTAATTTCGGAAGAAAATCCATAATGAATTAAAGAATTAATAGCATAGAAAATTAAACTAAAATGTATAATAATCAGTTATTGGAAAAGTTGAGTAGCTTTTCGTCTTTAAACTGGTAGTTCATTGGTCTGTTTTAGAAAATCGAAGGATTTTGGTGGGATGTTTGCATTGGCTTGTATTAATTTTTAAAGACGCAAAAGTTTCTCCATTGGGCTCTAATCATGGAATGATCAAAAGAAACTCGAAATCATACCACAACAATTTTTATTAAAAAAGACAACTAGTTTTGACTTATAAACGTCGAAATTTTTTGAATAATAATAAAAATTGTTGCGGTATGATTTCGAGTTTCCTGTGAGCGTTAATTTTTTTAAATAGTGGATTCTTTGAGTATGATGGTAATATTTTTTGTAAAGATTGCTTTTCTTAATAAAAGTAAGTGCATTAAATTTCCAGAACGAAAATCACTAACTGAACCATCAGTACTTGTTCCTAAAAGTCTAGAATTTTGAAGATCAAATTTTACGCATTCATGCACTACGTTTTCATATATTTTTTTTACGTCATTTTAACGTTTTTATAGTTTAATGAATCGAACTTAATTTCCTCCAACTATGTCAAACCATCGGATAGTTAACCAATGATCTATTCGGTTATTTAAATCCCAATACATTCTTTATACGGTATTGACAAAATGTAACCGTACCTAACTTTATAAAAATAACAAGAGAAGCAAACCTCAAAAAGTCATTAAATCAATAGATTACTTTGGAGCGTCTAATTGGAAATCGCCTTATATCTCAAAAGTAACTTTGTGTTAGTTAATGACTTCTGGCAAACCGACGATTTATGAATTTTAGTGGAAACGTGAGACTCCAAATATATTAGTGGTTTTAACTTAGTTCTGGTTGCAATCTCAGTCGACAATATGATTTGTAAACAAAGTTTGTTAGTATATCTAAGACATTTTCAACAGAAGTCCAAATACAAAGTAATTTTAGTATTGTTGTGTTTAACAGATCATTCTAAAAATATATTTTCTCGCTGTTAATTTAACCGATTACTTTTCAACATTAGATTGAAACAACGAACAATACGCTGTAAAATTGTACTAATTTTGAAAAAACGACACTAATATATATCTCAATAGCAGATCTTTAGAATACTTTCATAGCTTCTAAATATGTTTTGTCAGGATGTCACCTTATATGACCTTAATGCATTTGATTAGTCCTAAGTCTATATGTTTATTGACCCAAAACTACTTGAGTGAATTAATATAGAGCTACAACACTTTGTAGAAACATTTACATTTTATATTTTCTTAACAAACGCCAATACTTCGCGAAAATAATGCCATTTTTATGAATAAGGTATAATACCGTATGCAAAATATAAATGTCTTATACATTTTTTTATAAAATTAGCGGTTTCAAAAAAATAAATATTAGTATTTTACATCTAACCAAATATTATTTACCGAAAAGCAACTAAAGCCGGCAACATCGCGGCACCCAGTTAAGTACAATGCTGATAAGATAATAAACAATGGTTTTTTAAACTTTCTAAAAAAAATTATTTATTTTAGTACACCTAAATATTTAGAATGGTCGATTACAGGGGATGCAGAAGAGTGAAAAATTATTACAGGATCCGAACGATTTCTAGCACTATTTTTTTTAGGTAATACCACACATGTTTTTAGCAATCTTTGAGACGCTGATACAAAACATCGCGGTTTAGATTAATTAACATGTCATGATATTGTTGTTTTTTCCCTGAATTATTGAAACTACTTTACGAAACGATAAATTTTAACGATTAAAGGATCCGAATCATCCGCAAACTAACACATTTTTTTGAATCATCAGGTAGAATTTTCCTTACATGACATATTTTTATCAAAAGTGTGAGGTGTTGCCACGTATAAATTTTCGAGTAAATGTTTAAAGTCAATTTTTGGGTAAACTAATGATGTTAGAAAAAAAATTTATTAGAATATTTTGTTGCGAATGACACGTTCTATAACCATTTAAAAATAGGCATTATTTTCGCTGACACCATGTCACAGAAATATGATAAAAAAATTTTCGCTAAGCTATACTTTTATATAAGAACGTTATACATATAAAGGAGTTTAATGTTTTTATAAAGCATTAATAAAGAAAAGAATTATTTATATTATCATATTACTTAAAGATCGGAACTAAATGATATAAAACGTTTCAAATACCCTTATATGAAGGAATCATAAGGACCTCTGAGATCTAAATTTCATTTCCTCTAATCGGTACTTCAGATAATTATACTAAATCAATAGTCGTTTACAAAATAATTATAATACACTAATAAAATATTTTGATAGTAAGCCTGTAGCTTATATATTAGTTGTGTTCTTTTAGTTTATTCTTAGCTATTTTAAATTAGAAAATAATTAATTTTTTTTGTTATTAGTAATCATAAATTTTATACGATTATAAAATAATCTTCAGAGTTCAATTTCAGGATAAATAAAAATACAAAATATTTTCTCTGAAGTATGCTGAATTATTAGATTGAATATTGAGGCAATTTATTATTTTTATTGGTGTTTCTTGTAGAGTGTGCCGGCAGACTAAAATTTCCTTTTTTTATTACAGAATCGGATTTAGACAATTTATTTGAATTTTGAAATGTCAACGAGCTCGGAAAGACTTACTATATACTCGGAATTGTCTCACTTTCAATTTCGTTTTATAAAAATGAAATTTGATTAAATAGAAAATTTATTCCTATGGAGAATTTCGTATACTTACGTATATTGAAAGATTTCCATGGGGTAAATGATTGTTGCTTGTGCTCGTTTTATTGCCAATAAAGCTACATAAACTACCAACAGATAACGCTCGATTTCTTTATAGGATTCGAAAATTCCTTAAAATGATGAAATTAACTACTAAACGATATTCTTCTTTTTTTTTATTCTTCTTAACTTTAGAGCCTCAGCTGCAGGATTATTCACCCCCTTTAATGATCTTTACTATACACCATGATTAAAATCTAACATCTAACAATTAAAATACCAAACTTATCAATTTTAGTTAAATCCAAGAGGTACTGATAATAATATGGGTAATATTAGTCAAGATAACTTTACCAATACTAATGCAGTATAACTTTTTCCTAATAATAATAATAATAATAATAAGAGTGCAAGACAATCTAATTAAAAAGAAAAAATATACATCGACCGCGTAACGTCTCATTTTTCAGTGCACAGTGAGCACGTAAACATATCTACAACAATAGAATCTCCCCCTAATTGTGAAGTGCATGCTCTAATTCGATTTTTTCGTGCTAAGAGGTCCAATACAACCGAAATTCATCGAGGAATGAATAATGTTTACTATATATTCATTAGTGACAGCAAAGTGTGGCAAACTAACTGGAAGGTGTAGCTTAATGTTGCAAATAAAACGTTTTTTATTTTCATTGTGGTTTTAATTTCGCACCAGATCGGACCTTGAAAATAATAGCATAAATAAACTAAATATTAATTAATATTAATTCATAATGGGAAGAAATGAAAAAATGATAGAAATAAAGAAAGCAAATACGTAGAGTTTTTAAAAGTATACCAGGAAAATTTATACTGAAATTTTGAAGATCGTTTTTACAAATATGGTTTTCTCTAAAATAGATTGAAATGAATCATTATTAATATTGGAAATTCCACATGTTAAAATTCTATGTCATACATGAAATTAGAGCATTTCTGAAAAACAAGGAAGAGCGCAAAATTAATTTGGGAACTTACAGATTGTCAGCTAATTTTGTTGTATAAATTTTATGTAAAAATATAAATCAGAAAAGGAGTCTTCTTATTTTCAAACATTAAATCAACTGGGAAACTGCCTTAATAGTCCCCATGCAGGGTAAA
Organism: Hermaeophaga mercurialis; assembly: GCA_951812935.1. NCBI lineage: Eukaryota > Metazoa > Arthropoda > Insecta > Coleoptera > Chrysomelidae > Hermaeophaga > Hermaeophaga mercurialis. The sequence goes on from OX638364.1 coordinate 15,127,325, forward strand.
TACTTTTTTCGGAAAAATATTTTAAAAATCGTCTTTGCTCTTGAGTGAGTGTTTTTAATAAGTTTAATAAGGTTTCCAAACTAGAGAAGCATATTGCAATCTTGATCGTACAAATGAGAAATACAACTTCTTTTTAAACAGTCAGTGTTATTAAAACTTTTACAATTTTTAAGATAAATCAGTAGAATTTTCTGGTAACAGAAATTTTACGTATAATGTGACTAGTAAAATTCAATTTATTATCAAACCAATATCTTTCATGAATTCAGTAACTGATAGGGTTCCAACTCTTATATTTATTTTCAACGATAATTTTTCCTACTACATTTGACGATTTTACGTTCAGTGTAATTTAGATGAAAATTATTTATTAGGTACCAATTTCAAAATACGTTGCAAATTATGTTTAAGTCTGTAAACTATTTAGAGTTTTAAACTGAACAACATATTCATTAGCGTAAAATAACTTCTCGCATATCATTAATGCTATTGTTTCTTTTTAGTTTGTGTACAATGAGCTTTCCTTTATTAATTTATCATTGAAATATAATATTAAAATAATTGTCCTTCTAAAACAAGACTTTTAACCAGTATTCACTTCATAGCGATTGCTTCATAGCAGATAAGTAAGTAAAATGTATATTTTAAATACTAAAGTGAGAGATAATTAAAAAGTCCCGACAAAGAAAAGAAACTGTTTATTTCACTAGTTACAAGGAATATTAAGAACTGTTTTTGCGCAACTAACATATAAAATATATTCCCTGTTGTTCATTTTCTCATAGCTCCCAGAGCTAAGTTGTTGTATACACACGAGACCCTAAGACGATATGCTAATCACAGTTTTTCCTGTTGCAATCAGGAGGTAAGTGAAGCGGGGGCATGTAGTAAATGTTAGATAATAGTCGAGTGGCCCTGGGAATAAGTTAATCCCTGCACCGGCTTATAATTAACAATTTGCATACTTAATTTCTTATATATTTAATTATCGTAATACTGGCTTCGTTACAAAAGAAATAGGCACTAACTGAAAAACTTACTTACGAAAAAAATCAAACGAGACATAAAAGGAGATAGGAAAATCAATCGGAAAATGTATATAAAAGACATGAACATTTAACAAGGAAAAACGAAAGAATAATAGAAACTTCGAATATATCTTTTAATGTGCTCCTAACATAGATAAGAAAAGTTGGAGAGAATGGAATGGAATGGAAGAAACCACAACAGAAGAAATAATGGAAAAACAATTAGAAGTTTAAAAAAGACCTGATTGAAACAAAAACTATATCGATAGAAAAAGATAATAGGTGGATAATTAGAGCAGAGAGACCAGTAAATGAGCATTTCGAAAGAGACTAAGACGGAAGTTGTAAAGGGAAAAATGAAAACTAAGAAAGTAATAGAAAGAAACTCTTCTCACAGATCTAAACAACTAAAATTAGAAAGCCAAAGACAAAATGAAATGGAAAACAAAAACTCAGCTATGGGCTTAAAAGGCATATATATATATATATATATATATATATATATATGTTTAGATCTGTGAGAAGAGTTTCTAATTTATAATATGTATATGTATTTAAATTTGACTCAAACTGGACGTCATTTTTCATCATTTTAAATACAAAAACATTAGATATTTTTTAACTTCCCCATTATGATGCAGGATGAACTCTTATGTAAATATATTTTCCATTAAGAGAAATTTGTCATACACATATTCAAAACTAGAGCCTTATTAACTTCTTATGCTCATAGGAACATCGTAATTCAACCTGGCGAACGTTGTTATGTATATTAACTTACATAGGTAATAAAACTCTAAACTTTATTTTTATTTGGCTCACTGTTGACTGACTTCTAGGTCATTCTGGATATTTATTATTAAACAAAGAGCATACATCTTGTTGAGCTCGCATCCTGTTACCACACCAAATCTTGACAAGAGTTGCAATTTTTCGCTTTACAAATAAATATGTTTTTGAAATATCAATAGGCGAATTATCAATATTTAAATTAAGGCATTATCAAAAAGTAACTTATTAAGTTTTTATAGTTACTCCGAATACAAAACAAAAATAAAAATTAGTACTGATTTAAAAGTTATATCTAAAATTGGCAATTATCTATTTAAGTATGATATACTTTTGAAGTCATCTATAAATAAACAATCCAAAAATTAAAAAATACACACATCCATGATATATCCAAAAAAGTTATGATTTTCGAAAATAAAAATCGACCTGACTGAAGATTCTTTCATTTATATTGTGAAATAACGAATTTGTTGCATATTTTATGAACGTGTATATTATGATCTCCACAAAAGAACTTTCTGTAAATTTTTAAAATTTATTGCGTTGACATTGTAATTGTTTCAAGTTAATGTATTTTTGTGTCGAGTGGTCGGTCTATAAATCACAACGTGCGAAAGGAAGGCTAAAAAATGTATGCAAATGATAAACGCCACTTAGTCATTGCTGCATGTTAATTTTTGGTGTTATTATGGATAAGATTTTACAAACATGCCACTTGATACTCCTCTAGGGAGAGTATCAGATTAAAGCCTATTCAATTCGACGATGCTCGAACGTCGTATATAAATGAATCATTTATGTAGGGGTGAATCATCTTTGGGTCCATCCAACAATTTCATTTACGAAAAGACTACCGATTTACTAAATTGAAAACGTTCCAAAAGTATCTGCAACAGATGTAAATGTAGAAAAATCATTTGAGACCATGTTTGCTCTTACTTTATTGTAATAAGAACAAAGACGATCGATTTGTTATTAAATTATTAAAATACAATTTTTAATTTATTTTGGACAGTAAATTATGGTTATTTTCTAAAAGTGCTTGAATTATCTACATTATCTACATTTTCTTGAATAAAATGTTATATTATTTAATATGTTATATAAGGAACGGAGTAGATATTTGAAATCCCATCTGATTTTTAATCGCTCTGTTTCAAATATTTTTTATGCCATAGTATAGAACTTGAACTTGATTTTCAATAGTTTGGCTGCTACAGATATTTAAATTTAAAAAAATGTGATTTTCAGGTGGCTGTAGATCCTTTATTAAACATAATAGACATTAAGTGTGATACATCGTTAAAATCAGCTCGGCAAAAGGTTTATAAAAATTTAAAAATATACGGGGTATTCCATTAAAAAATATATTACTTTGATATACTGTGACTTATGAGACACCCTGTATATTACGAAATAATTTTAAAATGTAAAGCTTGACCCTGTCTATAAATTTTATTTAAAACATTCTTTCCTATTTCTCAAGATAACGAAGATAACGGAGTATAAGTTAGTCATCTTGTATACATATATGCAACATTCAAATTTACCCTCATAAGTGAATGTGTTTAAAAAATGTGTTTTCTTTAATTTTTTTCATTTAATTTTCATTTTTTTTTCTGGCACCGATACATTTGGTTTTTCCATAGAGGGCAAGTTTTTCTGTCTAATATTATATAATAACAGAATCTGTAGTAAGTAAATCGTCCATCTCTAAAACATATTTGCCACTAATTAGATCAAACCTATGAAACACATGAATTTAGTTTACTTAACTAAAAAACATTTAGACATAGCTTAGCGATTAAAATATTTTTGGTTGTTTAGGTAATTTTATAAATGCTAGTTTATCGTTTTATAAATCTTTATAGATCTTTTTGTGGCGTAGAGCAACATCAATAAAATTAAATTAATTTGTAAATTTCTATTGAGAAAATTACTGCAATTTTTAAAACCCTTTCATTTAATTTACTCCATTTTATAGGTGCTTAAATCCATTGTACTCGTATATCCTAAACAATTTTAATCGCATTTCTGTTGTAAAAATAATTTTATAAAATAATAAAATTTGTGTGTAATTGCTATAAAAATTACATTACGCTTATAAAAAAATAATTACACAGTTTTTGGCTGTTATAAAGCAAGTTTTTAAGCGGTGATAGTCTATTAAAAAATACATTTATTTTATAAGTTTGTGAACTTCTTTATTATTTAATTCAACTAATATGCATAATCAACACGTTTTCCCGTAGATTTTTTTTTTCTCAAAGCTCAACTTCTTTTTTTTTCAGGTATTCAATTCACCCTTGTTTAGAATAAAGAGACAACATAATTTTATAAATTACCTTGAATTATTTTATTACATATTATTATAACACGATTGTTTGCATCAGCTACATTTATTTTGCTCTATAATAAAATTCCTGCTTTCATCTACCACAGCGATTTTTAATATTTTATTTTAATATCTAAAGCGACAATTTTTTATGATTGAAGCAAAAATAAAATAAAAATAAAAAAAAATGTTTTGTAAGTTACAGATAAAACATAGGTTTAATAATTATATGTTTATAACTGGATGAAAACAATTTAAAAATATAAAACAAATTAATGTTTTTCTAAGGTAAATACTTATTGTATATACCCCACGTCGTAGGGTGGAAATAAGTATTTGTGTAGCCTTTAGAAGCAGAAATTTATTTCTTGTAAACCGCTCTTGTTATCTACAAATTTGTAGAAAGTGCATAGATTCCAAATATATTTGTACAAGTTGTTCGAAACATTTGAAAACATCTTGAATGATTATATTCTAAGTGCGGCACTTTGGCCACATTTTCCAGTAATCTGTATTAGTAAAAATACAAACTCAATTCAATTTTTGGGATGCTTCTTTACATACATTAAATAAATTTTAATTCAACCGAAAAATAAACAAAAATCTCTGAAATACCATTTCGTAACCCCCAAATCTCTCATAAATTATACTTTGAAGGTAAAATTTTGGTAGTACAATTGTCTGCGAAAAAATAAAAAGTGGATGAGTAGATTCAGTTTTATCTGATCTTTCGAATTATGAAATTGGTAATACTTTGGTAGATTTTCCAGGTAATGATTATTATGCGTACCAAATAACAAAATAATATAAAGAGTAATTCGGCAGTTATATTCTTCGAAAGAAATAGGCCAAATTGATAAAACACCCTATATCTCAGTAAAACCCAATAGGTATTTGGAATCACCAAAGTGACGTCCATCTACAGTTAAAGTTAGGCGCTTTCTTAATGAAACGCCTTGTATGATTGTTATAAAAGGTAAAAGTTTTTTTAAAACATTTAGCGTTAAAGTTATGAAATAATACTGGTTGTAAGCAACTTATATCAACAACTCTAATAGAAACTAATGATTTGCAATAATAATTTTCGAGGGAAATAGGAATTCTCTAGGAATTTATAGTTATGTTCTATTAGGTAATGTCCCTTACAAGTAAGGTATAAGCCGTAATAAATCGATGCCCAAGCATTATGTCACATGTAGTGCACATAATTATTTCTCTGAGAGTAGTGCCGGCCATACCATGTGTCGTCGTTCTCCCAACGAATGAAGAAGATTCTGCCATCATTGTTAGACTTTTCGAATACATTCGGATACAAATAGTGTTAAAAATTAAAAACCATAATTTTTACCATGCGCCAACAATACTTATATGTATGATATACACCACCCTCTAAATAAATAGATAGATAATGTAAAATTTGATAAATTTATTTAATTAAAACAAAGGAACAAACAAATCAATCAAAATAAGTAAACTCAAAAAAAACGTTTTTCCTAAAATTAGTTAAAATCTCATTGGTCCAAAAATACTGTAAATTAAAAATGTAGCCAACTTCATGTAAAAGAGTTAAGACTCTCCCTCTTTCGTGCTTAAGCCGTTGAACGGTAACCATAGGAAAAAATCTCATTTTTTCCACTATAAAATCTAATATTAAACTAAATTCAGTGCTAAGAAGTCTAAATTAACGAAACCATATCAATATTTTGGTGTAAATGGATCGCATTCTAAAATCTAAAATTTGCGGTGTGGCATCTTTACGGTGATTATCTTATTATTACTATTTTGTATAACACCAGTAGTGTTTACAAAAAGTCAAATATTTTTCTTTGAGAAAATTGGTTGTGTGTACCGAAAAAAGATATTGTACAACGAACTAGTGAATAAAAAACTGTTAATTCAATTATTTTCATAAAGTATTTCACCCTCAAAAATATTGAGTTCATCGAATAAATTGTTTAAAATTATTGTGCAGGATATATTTTCGGTCGAAGAAAATCTGATAGTGTGTCCCTTAAAATACCAGAACTTAAATGGCTGAGAATGAACAACAGAAGGACATAAAATTTTCTAAATTTGTCTTGTGAATGTCTTGAAAAAATCGAGAACCAGTTTGCCTTTTATCGACTTATAGTCGATCAAATATGAATGCCCTTGATGTCAGATCTAAAAATGTCGTTCACATCCCAAAACATCTGTTTCAAAAATCTTTTAAATACCAAAGTGTGAAAATATACAGGGTGTTAAAAAATATCAAATTTTTGAACAGGGTATAGTATGAATCAAAATAAATAAAAAAGTCTTAATTACCACGGGTCCGCACATTTTATTTTTGAACCTTTTTGCGTTTACACATTATTTTTATTGTGTATAAACAAACGATAGAAGCTTATAAACAAAATCGTTTCCACATCGATCTGTAATATTATCTTTCTTGCATTTTAGGATTTTATGATAAATCGTAGTTTTTTGCTATTAATTGTATTTTATTTCCTATTGTAGCGCAAATGGGTTAAGTTGAAGAATAACTTTAGCTAAAGTTCGCCCTTTTGTAAATTGTTAATTTTGTAAAATAATAATTGCAAATAAACACATTGTCATTATTATTATTATTATTTAACTTGATAGCAGGAAATTCAATAATTTGTCTCATTAGTTCGGTACAATACTACTACATACATAATCGATTTAAATTTAGGATTTCAAACAAGCAGCATGAATTACGCAAACAAAGACATTGCAAAAGTTAATAATATTCACTGTGTTAATTGTTCAAATAAATTATAACCCATTTTTTTACAAACCATTTGAGGCAATATTTGTCGTTACTTTATTGTAATAAAAATAGAGAAGTTCGCTTTCTTATTAAATTATTTTGGACAGTAAAGTGTTAGTATTATTTTCAGAGTGCTTCATTGAATTACATTTTATATTATTTAATAATTTATATTGTATAGGAACAGAATTAATATCCTCTGATAAAAATTGAGAAAATAAGTATATATTTCCCAGTATTAAATCAACAAATATGATAAGAATTGTAAATTATAAAACAATTTATCATTACAATTGAATTTTCTTAAATTACTACAAATATTAGAACCAATTTAGAATTCCAAAATGCCAATGTTTTCCGAAGGAATTCATCATGAATTATATATATATATATATATATATATATACATATACATATTTTTTTTAAAATCTAAACTAATAAATTCATATGACATATTTTTTTTGACATGTTATCTACATTCAGTAACGGGTGTTTAATTAAACATAAAATTTTAGATATTAAGTCTCGCATCAAATGAGATTATTAATTTAAAACTGAACATTAATTTTAACATAACTCATATCTTTGACATGAAATTTTAATTGAAAAATGATAAGTAGATAGCACTGCCCCTCTAATAAAAACTAGTAATTTGCAGTAATAATTTTTGAGTGAAATTGGTAAAACTATTCGTTAATTTTGGATAAAAGATTTTTTACTTTAAAAAATGTTAAATTTAAACCCACACTATGAAAACACGACCAATGAAATATGATTCATTGATAAAAATGGCTACTATTACCTGGTAACATAGTAATAGTTAATTTGTGTAATGTTATTCGATTTGTCATATGTTTACATATTCGGCCACTGGGCTCTAATCTATTAGATTTATGCCCTGAGGAAGCATTAAATATAAAGCGAAACGTTGCCTGAATCCAATTTCATTGTGCTTGGCCTAAATCCGTTACCGTGACCTCCATAAATATTTTATATTTTTTAAATTATTTTACGATAGACTGGCCTATTAGGGATTGGTCCTCCCCCTAACCCTTTGTTATAATTAAATAGTTTAATTAGGATCACTTCTGTAATTAATATATGTTTTTAACTTTTCTGTTAAACTCCCTATAAAGCGATAATTAATTGTAATTACAGTGTTTAATGGTAGTTAAAATATTGTATATTCAGCGACAATTTATAGTATCGGTTCATTAAAAATTCTGTTCTATTAGTTTCACCGTAGTTATTAAATAAAATATTTTATATAAATAGCAATTAAAATGTTTATCTTTCACAATACTTATTAGTTGCTTAAATTGTTACTTAACTTTGTACTATAGTTAAATTTTAATATTACATCATTTCTTTCCACGTGGCAGTAAGGAAATAACACCCAGTAGCTAAAACTAGTTCAGACAAATCATGATACTCTAGACTTTCCAGAACGAAATTTATACTTTATAATTTTATAGTACCAACTTCTGTGAAAAATACACTCCTGTTTTTATTATTAGCTCTATATTGCGAAAAAAAATTGTTAATTAATTTAAAGCATAACAACTCCTCTTATAAATTCTACGAAACTTCTAAACAAAGCCATACTTTAATATTGCAAGATATATTTTTAGAAATTTTAAAATATCAAGTAGGTATACTTGGTGTCCCAAATTTTTTGCCAAGACAACAGATATCTCATTAATGCAAAATTAAAAAATACATCAAATTAACAGCTCAATTCAACCCCTAAAAATCTATCTACAACTATGGATAGTATTTTTAAATTATTGTTTAGACAAATATATTCTAAAAATAAAACAATATTGTTATCCATTTTATTATAAATATTTTGACCTGTCAATTGGTCTTTGGTCTTAATTTATGTACATAAAATATTTTGTGTACATGCAATTTTAAATGGTTCTGATATATTAATCCAAATTATTGTTACTAAAAATAAAATTATCCAACATTTTCAAATTATTTTTGTTTATAAAAAATATATTATTGTTCAATCGGGGTTGTGTAAAAGTTTACAAAAATATGTATATTTATATTCCATCCGAATCTAAATGAGACACAAACAAAAGCTATGTGTTCCAATTTTAAATGTAACATAAATATTAAATTGACTGAATTTTGATAAAGTTGCAATATTGTATTTTTTAAATCCTGTTTTTGTGATAAATTATTCATGTCTTTATCAAAAAACATGAAAAGATTTCATTTTGAACAGCATTCCAAAATATGTACTGAAAATTTAAAACTTTAAAAAATTGTTATCGTACGAGTAGATTGTAGTGATTTATTTTGTTTTCAGGTTTTCAACTTATTTCTACAACGTCCAATAAATCAAATAAAGGTATGTACATTTTTTAATAATTTAATAGTAGGTTAGCATCTAGATATGATAAAAGTGTTGTACAAACCCGTATGTAATGATGTCCATTTCGTAATACCTGTTCTCTAAGCACTCACCGAGTTCAGGATTTTATGAAATCGACCCCGGCCAGTTCACTCTAGTGGAGTCAAAGTGTAATATTCGATTATAAAGGATCGATTATACACACTGAATTTATTTTATTAACTGATATATTTTCTCAAAATTGAGACAAAAGTAATAGTAATCTTTTCAGTTTAGCTGCATACAAATAACTCATTACTTTGGAATCTTTCTTACATTTATTTTGATTAATTTTTTAGTCATGTCATATTATTGGTATTCTTTGGGCAGTGTTGTGTATCCCTATTTTTTATTATAGTTGTAGAAGGTATTTGGAGAAAACTTTCTCATATTATACGTAAAAGTAATAAAATTGTTTAATATTGAAACATTGAGACGCTGAAATTTATTTTTTGGTTAAACTAATTGTTACCAAAAATGCGCGGCCCTCTAAAATGACATCGGCAAATTTGGAAAAACCATAATCCAAATAAATTTCTTTAATTGTTTTAAAATAACCTATTACATTTGCAAAATATTTTGATGCAGGATGTTGTTTTTCTACTAGAAGAATATTATCCAATTTTGAAAAGTCGGATCAGGATTTCTATTATACTTATTATCGAACTTATCTGCGAAACTTTTTTTACGAAGCTATTATTATACATAGCAAAATAATAATTAAGGTTACATGGATAAAATACCTTGTACCTTGGTACAAGGTATGGTAGACCAAAACTAATAGAAGATTTTAAATTAATTAAGTGTCGCACTCTTTCTTGGTAATATATTTCAAGTTTTTCAAAATTAAAATATTAAATATTTATTTCAATAACATTAAATCAAAATTTAAACTAATAATTACGGAAAACGGTCGCGAATGATAAAACACGTTTTTAGTAGAATCATAAAAAATTGAAAATTAGAACTTTTGGTCTATGCAAAGGTAGACAGTGATAGGGCTACCCCTATAATTATTCGTGACAGTAAATCTTTTATTCTTTTTTTTTTATTTAAAAAGAAAAGTCGCATCTATCTAATGATTATTAGCGATAATACAGCGTAGATATTACAAAAAGTGTTGAATAAAATTTCTTCAAATAAATAAAATTATCTGTATAAATCAACTAGAAATATACCGGGTGCACCGTTACTCCAAAATAACGTTAAGATATATTTTTAAATATATATATGTTTTTCAATTTTTGTTTTGTTTTGTATACAAAGTTTTTGAGATATCCCCATTAACAATAGTCTAATGGTGATAAATCGGGAGATCTTGCTTGCTACTCAATTGTGCTCCTTCTTCCTATCTAACTGTTTTGGAAAAATTAATTTAAATAATAAAGTGTGATGATGCATCCTGTTAAAAGTCATGGAAATTGTTACCAACAACAATCTTTATTGCAGGAACTATTTGATTTCGCAACACATCTAAATATTTTAATCTATCTAAATTGCCCTCTATAAAAAATAGACCAATAACAGTGGTATCGATAATACCTGCCCAAACATTTACTTTCAAAAGCTTTTGTTTGCTATGTTTCCGTATCGGTCTAGGATTAGTATCATTCCAATATCTGCAGTTGTGGTGATTAACTGTACAAATTAACATGAACGTGGTTTTATTAGAAAAAGTATATTTTTTCTAAAATGAACGTCCATATCCACCTTTTATATTATGGTTTCAGAAAATTCTATTCTGCAATCCAAATCATCTTCAGATAATTCCTTAACCAGCAGTACTTTATAAGGAAACAATTTTTTCTTGACAATAATACAAACGGATTCTTTACTAAGATCATGCTGTAATATAGTTTTTCCAATGAACGAAAAAGAATTTTCTGCAAATATCTGCATAATGTCTAAGGATTTTTCATCTTTAGTTGCAGTCTTTGGTCGGCCAATTTCAGAGCGATTTTTAGTTGAACCTACTCCTTCAAAAAGCTTCACAATCCTCCAAACTGCAGTTTTAGTAATCGCGTTATGATTTGGATATATATTAATAAATAATTGAACTTCGTCATAAGTTGTTCTTTTATAATCACCGTAACCTCTTCTCATTAAAATCCTTATTCTTTCCTGTTCAGTAAACATAATTAAATTATAAAAGTAACAAGCTTAGCAAGCAGGTTTGAAAGTTTGCTAGTTTCATTGATTTACTGGAAGAACTGTATGTGCTGATCTGATCAATTAAATGTTAAAGACAGTTGTAGTCTACTCGAATACTGGGAGACAGATAAACATTGCAGATATAGATTGGTTTGTAGGTAGTAGTTTTTACAGCTATATTTTCTAAATTACTAGTAATATGTAGACATTCCGATTCATAGGCCTTGATTACTAAAATTACGACACCTCCCCTTGCACGGGTTGCATCTGTCCCATCCGTTCTGTAGCAGATACATTTTTTTAGGATTAGAATTCTGGTTTGGTTTCATGATTATTTTTTATAGACACTTTGGAATGCTCTGAAATAATTATCTGGAACATAGATAGGCGATGGAATTATCCATTAATAATTAAGGACGTCAATTTTAGTATTATTATCAGATAATATGCAGTCGTCTTGGAACTAGTCACTGCCCACATCAGTAAGATCTGTTTTTAATTTAATTATTTTTTATTTCATGGTTTTTTCCTTAAAATATGTGTTAACATGTGAATCAGCCCCACCAAGTTCGTGATGTAGTCATTAATAATATTAATAGGATTTTTCAGAGGCATGAGCTGTACTGATGACTAATGTTTATTGGTCGAAGTTTAGAATAAAGGGGGGAGAGTGGTTGTCTAGAAAAACTCAACAGTGGTGCTTGCTTTTTAAGCGTTTAATAGAGTAAACTCAGATCCAAGATTTTGCTCTTTATTAGAAGTTATCTATAGAAGGAGACAGTATTGTGGGTTGAGAAAACAATGATTTTCTTGTATTAGTTAGTCTCATTTTATAAACAAATTGTTATTTTTACTTTTTAATTTCTGGTAAATAAATTGATTTAAATCCCCAAATATAATTGGCGGTTAAAATTAAATTTATATTTCGTATAGTTGTAGCTATAACCCGCTATATAAGTATAGTAACATTGTACAATTCACTCTGAAACACTCGGTATGTAATGTTAAAAATATGACTGGTATTTGTTTTTGTTTTTATATATATATAAGAGGAGGATCTTTTATGAAAATAGTCGTTATGGTATGTTTGTAACTTATTTACTTCCATCTTTATCATAATCTTGCGTGCCTTAACTCGTATCCGCAAATGTATTTTGTATACACATATATTTTACAGTTTGTTTCTACCCTCATGTCATTTCATATTTTATGAACACGCACATGTCCATTGTCCCGGCTATGGAGTGATAAAATAATGCTTGAGCAGGCGATGGCAGGATTAATCGTAAATCTGAAAATTATGAGTTTCGTGAGGTTCCTTCCCACAACCATATCTAAATCATCTAATTTAATATAACTGATTAGAGTTATTACATGGAATAAAACTTACTTTTATATACCTTCCAATTATGTTAACTACTTTATCCAGGAAAACCATGTACCACTACCTTTAAAAAAAAAACACCAATTTTTTAACTAAACTGATCTCTTTCGATAAATTGAAATACGATATTTAAGCTCCATATTCATTTCGTTTGCTATGTTTAAAAATGTATAAATGCATTAAAACTTTCTGGAATTACAATGAGTAACAGCGCAGTTATCAATGTGAGCGACTACTTTAAGTGAAGAGCTGCACAAACATCATTGCAGAATAATCCAGAAAGGATGGATTCAATGACCGAAAATTGATGTCGGTGCTTAAAGTTCATGTGATCATTTTTCTCTTGAACAAAATACCAGAATTAAAAGTTTTAAAGCTCCAAGGAATGTAAGGCGGAATTGAGAAAAGAAATTATGGATTAATTTTGAATACTTTCATTATTTCTAGTAGAACATATTTTTACTACTTATCTCTAAAGAAAAAATTTGTAATAGTCGGAAATTAATTATACTAGACTAACTTTTGGTAAGACACGCCAATTGCAATTATTGATAATATGCTTATACGAGGTAATTTAATGTTAAATAAATGAATGTTGAGTAAAGCTTCAGTCTCGGAATAGTAGAATCTGGAATTAGTCTCGACTTTATTCACAGGAGATAATCTCGGTCTCGTATATTTTCGTATAAGTCTCGGTTTTGGTTTCAGTCTCGGTATCGCTTTCGTTTTCGTTCCCTCAGAAGGAATTATGTGCTCTTATATTTCTTATTAGTGACGCCATCCATCCGCAAATGTATTTTGCTTCAACAAATCGTTACTAAACAATTACAAATTGCAATAGATACGGTCGTCGAGAATACATTAAAATTATGTGCAATAGGTAGGATGTAAATTCTTTTATATTATTTAAAAACATGTCTGGGTTTTTCAAATTCGTTTAGTGTTTTTTCAGCCTCATTTGAGCATATTTGAGAATAATACTTATTTACTACTAAATTACTAAATTATAGTTTAATTGTATTGATTTCCTTAGCAATAATATCACTATTAGTACCATTTTATTATATTATACAAGGTGTTTCCGAAAAAAATGAACATTTTTATGAATGACGTATAATAAAATATGTAGAATAAAAATAGATCATAAATTTGATTTCCAAAGTCAGCTGTTTTCAAAGAAATAAATATTGGTATTTTAGATTTATCCAAATATTATTTACCGAAAAGCAACTAAAGCCGGCATCACCGCGATACTTGGATAACTCGGTCAAGTACAATGCTGATAAGGTGGTACTTTAAACGTTCTAGTACACCTATATATTTAGAATGGTCGGTTATAGGGGATATAGAAAGGTGAAAAATGTATTGTTTGCAATTATTATACATCTGAATGATTTCTACTACTACTTTTTTAAGGTAACACATTACACGTTTCCAACAATCTTTAGGATACTGATACAAAACATCGCGGATTAGATTAATTGACATGTCGTGATATTCTTGATTCTTCACTGAATTATTGAAAGTACTTTACCAAACGATAAACTTAAGTGATTAAACATTCTGAAACATCTACAAACTAACACAATTTTATAATTCATTAGAAATTAGTAGATATTCCTTTGTTACATGATATATTTGTAATAAAAGTGTGAGGTGTTGCCACGTATAAATTTTTGAGAAAATGTTTAAATTCATTTTTAGCGTAAAAAAATTTTATTAGAATATATATATATATTATATGTAGCACTATAAATACATTCTTTAGAAATTATTGTTGGAAAACGCAGGTAACATCGGAATGAATTGCTAATTATGCGATAATTTTTTATGGAGCAAAAATTAAGAATAAAACAAAATTTGGGATGCTTTAAAAATGGCTATGATTGCAAATTAATATTTTTAAAACTAATTTCCTACCATTTCCTCGTTATAATTATGAGATTTCATCAGTAAATAAACTAATATAATCCGTAATAATTGGTAAACCATACGTGAAATGATATCTTCATATATTTTATTTAATAGACAAAATGCAGTTTGCTATATAGATTGGGAATAAGATAAAAAGACATAAAAATGTATTTTCGAAGTTCAAATCTATACTAATACAACACAAGTATTTTGCTCAAATTATTGCTCACTACTACAATATTAGGCAGCATAACATATTTAACATACTCTTAATTTAAATAAAATATTCTAATTTAGTTTTCTCACCAAAGCAATAATCTACGCCAGTATACTAAATACAAAATCTGTGTCCTAGAAATAAACAAAAACGTAATAAGTAACATTTTCGATTTATAACTCCTCAGTCTTAATTATTTTATTTCAAAATTAAAGTAATTTCCCAACTGATCCCTTTTCTTCTGATTTCATCTTTTTTATCTTTAATTTGGATGCAGTCACCAAGTTCAAGAATCGTTCTATTATGAATTTTACTAGGTAGCATAGCCTTAGATCGAGATTCATACTAAATAAATATTAGTTTTATATCAATCCAAATCAACACCGATAACTCAGTCAAATATAAACAATGGTTTTTTAAACGTTCTAAAAATACATTTTTGTTTTAATACCCTCATATATTTAGAATGGTCGATTACAGGGAATGTAGAAAAGTGAAAAATGTATTCTCGGCAATTATTACACGAGCCGAACAATTTCTACCATTACTTTTTTTAGGTAACATACTACACGTTTCAAACAATCTTTGGAATACTGATACAAAACATTGCGGATTAAATTAATTATCGTGTGATATTTTTTATTTAAATAGAATTCCATTTTTCACTGAATTATTGAAACTACCAAACGATAAACTTAAAACGATTAAACGATCCGAATCATCTGCAAACTAACACAATTTTATGATTCATCAAGTAGATATTCCTTGGTTACATGTTACATATTTTTTTTAAAGTGTGAGGTGCTGCCACGTATAAATTTTCGAGCAAATGTTTAATTTTTGTACAAACTAATGATTTTAGAAAAAAATGTTATTAGAATATTTTATTGCAAATGTCACGTTCTACATACCATTTAGAAATATATTTGATTACATGACACATATTTATTAAAAGTGCATTATTTTCACGGAAGCTCTGTATACAGTACAGTGAAACTAGAACACAACCTTGTAACATTTTAATTCCAAATAAACCTCTTATTACTAAATTCTGTTTTTTAGAGAGATGTTTTTACAAATTGAAAATGTTACATATTATAAGATGTTTATTTTGCGAAGGAACCGTCATGCCATAATTTTTCGGAAGCTTGTGCAACATCTTTCAGCGATTTTTCAATAATGTCGCTGATTCTGCAAATTTGATCTGAAGCCAAACTGATTTGAAATAATTTTTGAAACAATTCCTTTCACATACCTCACCCTAAATAATACATTATTGAGATCCATATTAACGTTTATTTTGATTTTATTATTTCATAATATGAGACTTCGTTTGAGGAAGTGGATCTAATAAAAACATCCTCTTATAAAGATTCAATGGGGATATTCTCAATTTGGAAGAATTTTCAATCCAAATGATCGAGTATGTTTGTTTCGTTTTGAGAAGTATTTTTTAAATAGTTCCGGGATCACAGTTACATGCGATTAAATGTTATCGAATAGTTTTCCCGGCAATTTTTCTCACAATGCCTAATAAAATTAATGCTTTGCACAGTTTACTTGTTAAATTCACATGACCATCTCTATGTTCTATTCATAACTGTTATTCATGGTAATTTTCAATAAATCCAGTATTTCACTTTTTTTGTGTTTGGTGATTCGTATGCACGGTTATTTATTCCTATATTGTTCCGAGTTAAATCGTCTAAAAAAACGCCATTGGAATTAGTTCAAAAGGAGTAAAGTGTAAACCTAAATTTACAACTTTATGATCCAGTGACGAAATAAATTGTTTCCGGATTTTGTAACTATTCAGAGTTTTAGAGTAAATCTTAATCTACTGTTATTACCTCGGTTATTAAATTACCATAGGAATATATATATATATATATATATATATAATTGGCTTAAAATGTAAGAACTTTACTTAATTTTTTTAATTTAGGTCACTAAATGTATTTAACAACTAGCTAGTACAAGTGTACTAATCTCATATTATTAATATTATTACTTTCATTTCATTTGAGTCAGATATTCTGTTCTGCATGTGCACAATTTTTTACTTAATTAATGGCTTTTGTAAAATGCTCATTTTATCCAATTTTATATAATGGCAAACAGAAACACGCTGTATCACCAATAAATATTTGATCCGATAAATTAGAGAATTTTTGCAAATTAAGAATTATTACCCGGTATTAATTATTTGTAAACACTGAAAGTCAATTAGCAGAAACATATCGTTCCTTTAGGATTTATATCGATCCGACAAATTCGTAGCTTTTATTAGAAAATTTGACAGTATTTCAGTATTAAAGGAGGAGATGCTATTTGCCCCTTAAAAATGAAATACTTTGGCAGAATATTTCTTTTTCAGAATGTTCTTTCTCTGTTGACCTAATTACAGGTTATTAGAAAGGAGAGAGCAATAAAATATACAGTGCGCGACTCATCTAGTCTTATCCATACAGCTCCTTCTGAACAAAAAAAAGCAACTCCGGAAAAAAATTAGGTTAAGTGTATTGCTTCTGGTATAAAGAAGTACAGTTTAAAGTATAATAGTGAAAGGATTACTGAAGATGTCAACAGCTCAATATTTTCAAATGAAAAGGTCGATCATTTGATACTTTTGTTTAAAAAGCATTTCAATTACCTATTCAACGCTGTTGTCGTACATTCTGCCAACGTCTGAATTAAAAATAGCGATTCCGGATAAATACTAAGTAAAAATCTTGTATGATTTACCGAGTACTTATTTTAATAGAATAGAAACATGGGTCATGTTATACCTTATTTTAAATGTACACTCTATTTTAAGCTTTGGAAGCAATTTTTTATCCAAATGATGAAACAGGACCAAAAAGGATGTTCATATTAAATTTTCTTCTCAAATAAATCTAAGATGAATCAAAAATTAATCTCAAAATAACACCTAGATTCGATGTAATAACATAAATAAATAAATAAAGAATGTGACCTTTATGATTTAAAAAGAGGATTCTTTCCAAATCAATTAAAGATTTTGTTGTTATTAGACCCACTTTGCCAAAATAAGTTTCAGAGTTTCAAATAAAATCAATTGAAATTTAATGAGCAACGGAAAAAATAAATGGATTTGACCTGGTCAAAGAAGAAAGCTGGAAACAGACCCCGAAGAAAGCGAAAGTAAAAATAAATCTTATTAATGTAATTTCAACTGTTCCTAAAATGTGGCAGGACGGGAAATGATGGTGATTTTCAAACCAGGCAAGCCATCATATGAATTTTGGTAAAGGTGCTTATTCTATATAAAAAGTATCCGGAATTGATAAAAACACAATAATTTAAATTTGGTTCATCAAAATTTATTTTGTCGCCTTAAAATAGTATCCATTATTTGAATACAACTTATGTGATAACGCATGACCAACTTTTCCATTCACCAGTCATAGACCAAAGAAGATATGGTTGTTACTGAATTTTTGCTCTGTAAGATGACGCATTATCGTCATACAAAATCCTTGAATTAACCTTCTAAAACCCGGCCTTTTACAGCGGAAATACTCGCGAAAACATCTCAAATTGCTCAAAAAATATTCCTTGTTCGCTGCCAATTTCTTAGGAAGGTATCAAAGTGTCCCACATCGCAATTAAAGAAAACTGAGCAACACCTTGATTTTTGAGTGGCTTTGGCGCGGTTTTGTTGGTTTCGGTTCGTTTTCCAAGCTTCTTTCTCTCGACTGTGGGTTTGCTAATATTTTGTACTCATAAATCCATGTCTTATCTCCAGTTATAAAGTCTATTTCCATTTCATGAAGTTTGGATCACCAGTAGCTCAAGAAACCATATCTTCATAGACCTACCTTCGATGCTCTTTTTGCAAAAAATTGAGCTCTTTTGCGATGACGCGTCTCAGCCCCAAAATATTGGTTAAAATTTTATCAATGCTTAACACTTGAACCAACTCAAAAACACTTAAATGAAGTTGTTTAAATACTATTTTTTTTATTTTGTCGATGTTGTGGTCAGTAGTTGAGGATGCACTTCACGCCTCTCCTATCGTTTACCTATGTTTTCGACATAGATAAGTCACCAAAGACCTTATTTAACATTTTTAGCGATTCAACACAAGATATTTCGTTTACAGTATAAATTTGAGGAAAACTCTTGGTTCAACTATTTTATCCACAGTAAAATTCGCAGAGAACTTCTAAGGTCGACTGATCCTGCCTAGGCTTTAATGTTCTTGGTAAAAGAAAAATAAGAAGAACAGTTAACCATTGGAAAAGAACCATAAGAGAATGAAAATATTAACGTGGAACTAAAAGAAAACAAAAGAAAATCACTAAGAAGTGTGAAAAATAACAGTGGAAAGCACCAGTATCAATACTCTTATGGTGCCTTTATGCTCTAACTGAGCGTCACGAGGGCCAAGATAAATCTTAGAACAAAATTATTCATTAATTAAAATTTTAATTAGATTATAATAAAAAAAGTAATCCGGAAGAAGTATTTTCATAAAAACAGCTAACTGAAAACTGACTGCCGCTATTAGTACTAATTACAACTGGAATACAAAACATTGAGAGATAAAGGTCTAGTTTCTATGCAACATTCAAATACATAGAGTTAATAATTTAATTTAATGAGTATAGATAGTTTGCATTCATATTTATATTTTTCTTGTAATATTTGATTTCTTATTGTTAGAACCGATCATGTTGGTTCTATTTAAAAACATCTATATATTCTTACGAAATATAAATATCAGTCGAACAGCAATCATCCTAAACAAATAGTGACAGAGTGTCGTTCAAGAGGAAATAGGAACAATTCCGATATCTCTTTGTAGTTGAGATGACAGAAATCAGTGTTTTCCAAAGCCACTTAAAGGTCCACCTTATCGATTTGTAGATAGGGCTTGGCTTATATAATCGTTCAAGTGATTTTCTTTGATTTTAACTTCCATTTTATTTAAAAGTCTTTATATTGATGCAAAATGGTCCCGTGAGCCAATGACATGTAGAGGACCTGTTATGATGAAATTGTTTGAAAAAAATTTAATAATAAAATATTTAAAATATACGAAAAGTAATTTAGAATTTTTTCTGACGAACATAACTAAAATATTCATTTTATGTTTTATATTTATCAATTTTTTGAAGTCACGTTAATTCTTAAACATCCCGATCCTTGATTATTGAAATTAATACAGAATGGGTACAGTCAAATTTGCTCTTATTTTTTACAGCATAAATTTTTTTTAAAACATTGCAAATCATTACAAAATGTCTAGATGTTGTTTTCAACCTATCTTTATATTTGCAAACATAATTTTTAATCATATTTTTGAAAAAACTAGTAATAAATCTGCAATCAAATCTATCTATATACATGTAGACAGTGCTTCAGGCTATCTAGGTCATGGTTTTAAAATCTAATTATCGTCTTCTAAGTTTTCGTTACCCTTTTCTCTTTTTTCCATCTACTTCTGTCTACTTCCATTTGCAATTTGGGAACTCCTGTTTTCCTCATATCGTTTTGGACTACCATAATGTAACTGTGTAATCATGTATTGTTAAATTTTGCTTTATTCCAAAAGGGAGACATTTT
The DNA here is from genome assembly GCA_951812935.1 of Hermaeophaga mercurialis. Lineage (NCBI taxonomy): Eukaryota > Metazoa > Arthropoda > Insecta > Coleoptera > Chrysomelidae > Hermaeophaga > Hermaeophaga mercurialis. Next base: position 15,147,915 of record OX638364.1, read on the forward strand.
CACGATATAGACATCTGTCATATGTCAACTCCCCTCTCCTCCACGTCTCCAACCCCTTAATTTTAAATATGGTATATGCAATGTGTGGCACGTTATTAGAAAGGTATTTCGATGGATTAATCATCCATATGATCGATCATCCATGACTTTTCTTTCGATATTAACTTTATGTTAGTCTAATACCTCTTAAACATTAAACGCAACGCCTATGTTTGCCTAATGTGTCCCTTTTTTTCCATCACCTCAAACATAACCTTTCAGAGATTTACTAAGTAGTTACTAAGACTTTTGGTAGGGTTTACCAGTGGTTTTAGCTAGTCTAATTGGTATTTTTTGGTTACATACAAAATGGTCTATTCTATTGCAGAACGAGTTGAAATTATTTCTACATTAGCCAAACATATACGTCGCGTTTAATTTTTTTTACAAACATAGAGTTAATGGATGATCTTGTGGTTGATTAGTCCATCGCAATACCTCTCTAATCATGTATCACTTATGGTATATTCCCTATTTAAAATTACGGGGTTAGAGACATGGTAAGAAGGGAGTTGACATATGACAGATGTCTGTATCGTGGAAATCTGTCCCTTTTGGAAAAAAAATCAAAATGTTTCAATTTTTTTTTTAAATCTAATGATTACTGCCAAATATCAGAATGGGCTGTTTTGAGTGGCACAGTGTGTATTTATATATGCAATCTATTAGTTAAACGAAAATTGTATGTTTTCAATTTTGTTTGTGAAATCAACTGTGTCTGGTAGTAGTTAGTTTTATTTTCTGGTACTTAGGCAGTGAATGAAAACCAGGATTTCAGAATTTCCACATGAATGTTTATTTATTGATTAAGCTTTCATTCAGATTTCATACCTGTCGTCTTACATATATAATGTAATACACTTAAATATAAAAATATAAGTAAAATTTATCTTATCATATTTATTATGGATAATTTTCACAAAGTAAGAGTTTAATTAAGTAATTTAATAATACACTTAGATTGTAGTTATTTTTTTATACAATTTTGAATGTTGCTTCTTTTTGAAATGTTGAGATTTATCTTGTTATTAAAACTTAAAACTTCTTGTTACGTATATTAGATACAGTATCTCTATTTGGCAGTGAAAAAGTAGAACCAAAAATGATATATCATAAATAAGTTATATGATAAAGGATGAATAATTATATGGTTAGATAAGATACACATAAGTAGAAGAGAGATGAATAGGTAATGTGTTCAATATTCGTGTTCTAATAATGTGCATGTTCAAAACTAACACTTGGTCTATTTATGACAGCGATTTGTAATTATTATTATCAATAAATAAGAAATATTAAGGAATTTCCTTCTATAATAGTTTTTCTCTAGAAAATTCAATGAATTTTAAACACACAACAAGGAAAATTATTTAAAAACTTTTATTTTGTATATTCTTTTTTCGGACATTTCATTACCAGAAATCCTGAAGTCCCGTTTCTGGTCCAAAATAGTCGCCTAGAATATTTTGAGAGAAAGAGAGAGAGAGATTTATTTTATGATTAAAAAATTTTACTTTCTATCTCTACTCTATTTTAGCTGTTTCTTACTACATTTTATTGCGCGATTGACTAAGAAAAATAAAATAAAAACATAATTCTAGAATACTCTAAAAATATCTTACAAAAGATATAGCCAATATTTTACAAGAACAATAGAGTATATTATAGACGGATGTTAACTTTCTCGTAAACTTTTACTTTCAAAGAAAAAGTTTTAATGTAAATTTACATATCCATTATTACGTAGTAAAATATATAAAATTATAAACCGGTGAACACCATTAAATATAAAGTACATTTTTAAGGACTCATATTTTTTAATCTGCTTTTATATTATTATATAATTTTTAAAAAACTAATGTACACCGTGATTGTTTCAATTTCAAAAATTTTCATTTGCAATATGTCTATAAATCTATTAGTATTTTAGATCTTAAGTAAATGTTAATAAAATTAATTGATTTTTGGAATTCAAAATAAAGACCTACAACAAAAAAGTTATTGTAATAACAAAGAAAGAGCAAATAATCCAAACGTGAAGTTTTAAAATAAAGTTTAGTATTAGTGCAATAATAAAAGAGCAATGTTACTTAAATAACCTCTTTTTATACATAAAGTGTTGTATTTTATATTATATTATATTTTTTGACTAAAATTAATTTTATTTGTAGGTATTATCACTCTTAAAATAAATAAATCTCTGTCATCAGGTCTCTTTGTTAAAGCTTTTAATCTCTTCATTTCCTTCGTGCCAATTTACTATATCTTAATTAATTGTACTACTAATTTATCTAAGTAAAGAAATATTCAGATTAAACAGTCGTGGAGTTCATTACAATCAATTATTAATATTACGAGTATTTAGTGAATTTTTAATTTTTAATAACAACTAGCATTTATATTTAGAGAAAAATTAGAATGCTGGTTTACTTTAGAAATGAACTCTAATTTGTTGAAATATGTACTGTGTTTATTTAGTATACACTAACTCATATTTTCCTATGTAGATATACTTACTTCTAGTGTTGTTTATTTTTGAAAAAAAATTTGTTATTCCAAACGGATTCTTGTATTTTCCAAACCAACATTTTAGACAGAAGAAAGTTAATTAAAAAGCAGAAATTTTAACTATTTTATTTATAACATACATTCACTGAAAACAGTATGTACATAAAGTATGGAATAAATTCATTTTAAGCTAAACAAACAATTTTTAGGAAAAGTCCTGAGGCAGGTCGGTTTTTGATTTTAATTTAATGTATTTTTACATAACAATTAAATATACAGGGTAAACTATTTCTGAGTAACGACGTCATCGATATTTTTTTAAATGGCACACCCTGGATATTTTATTTTTTAGATTGCAAATTTCAAGACGGTTCCAAAAATATAACGTTTTTGTGTTTGGTAATTAACAGTTTTGAAGATACGAAAATTTTAAAATTAATACCGGCATACCTTTGTTTATCATGATTGTAAAAATTTGTCAGATGTAAAAAGCTGTGATAATAACTCAATAGGCTACCCTTTAATGTCAGTGTTTAATAATAAATATCCAGAACAACCTTAAGTCAGTCAACAGTGGGCAAAATTGAAAAAAAAATTAGGGAATTTGGTGCCATAGAACTAAATCAGGCCAGGCCGTCCAGCACTTGCCGAGGATAATAAATTCAACGTTTTATTGGCTATCGAAGAAAGTCCACACAACAGCGTTCGGCAACTTAGTGGAGAACATGATGTTCCTTTTACTTCTATTCATAAAGTATTAAAACATGAAAAGTTGCATCCCTTTAAAGTGCACCTTGTAGAAGAACTATCAGATGACGACCCGAATCGTAGAATGAAATTTAGCGAAACTTTGATGGGATAAGTGTAGTAATGATCCACTTTTCGCAAAAAACATTATTTCTTCTGATGAATGCATATTTACATTAAACGATGAAGTCAAGTGGATCGGTAGATGAGAACCCATTGAGTGGCTACCAAGGTCACCGGATCTCAAACCCTTAGATTTCTTTTTGTGGGGTCATCTAAAAAATGTTGTATATAAAAGTAAACCCGACGACATGAATTATTTAGAAGATAGAATAAGGCTAGAAATAAATAACATTCCGCAGGAAACCATTAATAAAGTTCAGCAGGAATTTATTGATCGCTTAGGACACTGTCAAACACAAGAAGGTAGACAATTCGAACACTTACTGTAATTTATTGTGTGGCAATTTATTGTTACTATTGTATTATTTTGTTATTTTAATTTAATTAAAGATCTTCAAAAATACGGATTTTAAAATTATTGTATCTTCAAACCTATTAATTACCGAACACAAGTATGATATATTTTTGGAATTATCTTAAAACTTGCAATCTAAAAAAAAATATACAGGATGTACCATTTAAAAAATATGTCGATGACATCGTTACTCACGAATGGTTTACCCTGTATAATTGTTATGTAAAAATAAATTAAATTAAAATCAAAACGCACTATTTCCTCAAAATTGTTCATTAGCTTAAAATTATTTTATTCCATACTTTATGTACACACTGTATATGTATGTTATACTTATAATCAAAATGACTAGAAACAAAATATTTCATTGGAGAACTGTATTATTTTTTGAGGATTGTTAATGGTTACTAATCTGACGTTTCTTTATACATTTAGAAAATGTGAAAAGTTTTTATTCGTCACATAATTAAACTAAATCTCTGATTGCAGAACTCACAATCAATAGATTACATTCCAAGCAGATGAATAGATTGTTTGAGTAAGTTTATACCATAACTTTACCGTATTTTTTACCTATATTTTCTCTAATACATTGCAATAAAAACAAAAATAGATAATACTTATATTTAATTTAAAGCATACATACTAGTGCAAAATAAGTAGTAGTTTAAAAATTAATATTAGGTTTTTAATAGAAATTGCTTTCTTTGGCAACCAAAATTTCAAAGATGCTTTCTTTGATCTGGAGGCCAAAAAGCCCTAGATATAATAAGAGAAAGAAAACATATAAAATACGAAAATTATGTTTGCATTATATTATTTTATAACGTATAGGAAGTTAATGTACACATTCCAAAATGTAATAAAATGAGGTGTGTCTAATTTAAAACACATAACTTTGATGTATTACACATTTTTAAAACTCTATCTATACCACAAAATCAAAATATTTTAAAATGTAATTTTGCTAGGTGAAAATATAAATTCCGTTTTTAAGATCAGGTTTGAAATTGAGAATTAAGTTGCGATTTAAAAAAGTGAATTTAAAAACCTCCATTCACACTCTTCAACAATTTCTTTATTATTATAATTTTGCAATATTTACAAAAAAGTGTACAGCGTCCCTGCACTTCCATTCTCTCTGTTTATGCAAATTTCTTTTAATCAAGGCTCCCTTTCTCCGAATGGAAACTGGCGTCTATCACTCTTCCATCACTCCAAGAAGGGTAACAAACTAGATAGTAATAATTTCCGTCCGATAAGTCTACTACCAGTTTTAAGTAAAGTTATGGAGTCCCATATTTCAGAAGCTATGCTCGAATTTCTCTTAAACGAAAACATTGTTCCTGATCAACAACATTGTTTAATACCTGGCAGCTTAACTGTTACTAACTTACTGCATTGTGTAAACGATTGGACTAGATCTTTAAATAGTCGTCAACCTATCGACATAGTCTATTTAGACTTTTTCAAAGCTTTTGATCGAGTCCTTCAGCGTGGACTCTTATATAAGTTAGAACACCTTGGTACCCGTGGAAAAATTTTCAAAGTTAGGCTAGATGAAGCTTTTTCGCTTTTTTTGTGGAGTTCCACAAGGCTCCGTTTTTGGTCCTTTGCTGTTTACGGTATATACTAGTGGCCTTCAATTCTACGTCTACAATAAAATTTCGTTTTAGGCTGGCGACACAAAAGTTTATGCCAATCCATTAACACATCAAATCATCCTTCAAGAAGACTTGGATTCAATTTTTACGTGGAGTTCGGAGTGGTTGCTTCCCTTGAATTCCGAAAAGTGTGTAGTTCTCACAATAGATAAGAAGAATCCATTTGTACCTTATTTTATTAATGGTCAACTTTTAACAACCCTAATGTCACACAATGACCTAGATCTTTTTGTTAACAATGAATTGAGTTGGTTAGATCACCTGAGTTAAGTGTGCAAACGTGCGAATTCCAAACTCTTTCTGATTCGAAAGTGGTTTTCAAGAGTTTCTTATTTTGTAAACTTTACATAATCTATGTTAGACCAATTCTTGAATACGCTGGACCTGTTTGGTATCCCGACCTGACCCGCGATAAGGCTCTACTAGAAAATGTTCAACGCAAAGCAACTAGACTTCCTTTCGTACCAGTAAGGCAATCATATGAAGAAAGACTCTCAATGGCTAGTCTTACCATTTTTGAGCTACGGCGGCTTCGGGGTGACCTAATTATAACAATCCGAATCCTAAAAGATAATTTTGGTAATCTGAACAAAGTTTTTACTCTCAACCAAGACAGACGCCTCACAGAACATCAATTTAAGTTGAAGAAAGAAACTGTTGTAACGAGATTGAGACAAAGTCGAGAAAAAAACTCTTCTTATCTCTAGACCAAACCCCTACCCAACGGACACTTTTCAACTCAGTCAAGACTGAACTCCTAGCACGTCAAGATGCTGGTGAGCAGAATCTAGTAATTAAGTATATCAATAATGTACCAACAATTATCCAAAAAAACTACTAAACCCGGGCAAGCTTTTTCTTTACTATCAAAACGTCAGAGGACTTCGAACTAAATTAACCGATTTAAGTCTTAATGCTTCAAACTGTTCTTATGATGTAATCATTCTCACGGAAACTTGGCTTACTACCGATTTCAATTATGCTGAGCTCGGATTGACAAACTACAATATTTTCAGACAAGATCGATCACCTGAGTCCAGTAAATTTGGAAGAGGAGGAGGAGTACTGATAGCCACCATGAAAAAATATCCCGCATATATTATTCCGTCGGATTCTTCAGTTGAACAACTTTTTGTTCACTTATGTGGTAAGTTGGTCCTGGGAGCTCTGTATATGCCGCCTAAGTCTCCTACTAACAAGTATCAGGTCCATTTTGACCAACTTAATAGTATAGGTGAACAATACTCAAATTCTAAATTATATCTTTTTGGTGACTACAATCTGCCCTCAGCCGAGTGGGAACTTGAAGATTTTTGCTCATCTGCATCAGCTAAACCTAACACACCGGTTGCAGAAACTGAAGCTATTGATACTGTTTCAAATATTTGTGCTCTTCATAATCTTTTCCAATCTAATACTATGGTCAATACTAGAGGCGTCATCCTCGATCTTGTTCTTTCTTCACATGAGCTGACGGTAACCCCAGCAGCTGATATTTTAATTTCTCCAGACCCGTACCATCCTCCACTGGAAACAACCTTGCAGCTACACTTCTGTCAAAACTCAACTGTTGGAGTTGAATACTATTATGATTTTCATAAAGCAAATCTCTCCTGTATACATCAATACTTAGATGCAGTTGATTGGGACAGTCTTATAGGTGATAAGGACATCTCTGTGATGATAAGTGTATTCTATGATACTCTTTACTACATGTTTGATTTGTTTGTTCCATTGAAAAAAGTCTGTACTAAGAAATTTCCTTGTTGGTATTCGATTGAACTTATACAATTGCTACATGATAAGAAGATTGCCCATATGATTTACAAAAGTAATAGGTCTCCTGAAAACTATGCCAATTTTAGTCAACTCAGAGCTCAGTGCAAAACTTTGTCAAAAAAATGCTATTCTAGTTATATACGATCAACTGAGAACTCTATCCAAGATAATGTTAAAATTTTTTGGAAATTTGTAAATAATAAGAAAGAAAATAACAGCCTACCTGTCTCAATGAGACTCAACAATTCAGTCACCTCTAATGGTAATGAGATCGCAAATTTATTTGCTAATCATTTCTCTTCTGTTTTTAGCAATAAAACTCTAACTTATGATAATAACTTAATAGAATGCAAAGTTAGCGTATCTTACTATTTCATACCAATCTCGAAAATATATGTAAAACTTTCAACCCTTAATGTCAATAAAGGTCCTGGACCTGATGGTATTCCTCCCATCTTTCTGAAAGAATTCTGCTTTATTCTTTCTCGGCCGCTTTTTCACATTTTTAACAAATCACTGCACTTAGGGGAGTTTCCTGACTTTTGGAAACTGTCCTATGTTACTCCAATATACAAAGCGGGCAATAAAGCGGACATAAAGAATTATCGCCCTATCTCTATTATCGGCACGATTCCCAAGGTATTCGAAAGTATCGTTACTGATTTTCTTAAGTACGACTGCACTTCTATATTGAATCCTCAACAGTTCGGATTTTCTTCTGGTAAATCGACAGAACTCAGTTTGCTGCTTTATGTTGATACCTTGTCCGAAGCTCTGGAGAAAGGATTACAGGTTGATTCGGTTTATACAGATTTTTCCAAAGCTTTCGACACGGTGAACCACGATCTATTGCTGCAAAAGCTTAAATTATACGGTATAGGAGGTCAAGTGTTAAAATGGATAGGCAGTTACCTAACTAATAGAACTCAGCAGGTTAGAGTTAATCATCATTACTCTAACACCATCTCAGTGACTTCTGGTGTCCCCCAAGGGTCACACTTGGGTCCACTATTGTTTAACCTGTTTATCAATGATATCATTGTCTGTTTTTCTAATACTTCTGCTCTCTTATTTGCCGACGACCTTAAATGCTTCAAAATCATTAATAATCGAAGCGATGCAGTGTCATAGCAATCAGATTTGGACGATCTAGCCAACTGGTGTCTTCTTAATGGGATGGAATTAAATGTTAGCAAATGTCACGTTATTCGGTTTTGTCGGCATCATCACTTGTCAACATTTAATTATACCATAAATGATAAATTATTGGATACTGTAGAGAAAATTAAAGACTTGTGTATTATATTCGATCGTTCTCTTAGCTTTAACCTTCACATCAATAATATTATTAAAAAATCCATGAAAATGCTTGGTTTTATCAAAAGAACAACCCGAGACTTTACTAACGTGCTAGCTATTAAAACTCTCTACTGTTCTCTAGTCAGGACACCTCGAATACTGTTCTCCTGTCTGGTCCCCACACTACTTGCATCTCAAGAGCAAATTGGATAATGTTCAACAAAACTTTCTTAGATTTATTGGTTTCAAAATGCACATCAACTGCAATTATACAAACATGGAGCAATACTTGAATATCTCTTCTCTTTCTGTCCGTAGAGACCGAAAAGATCTTACAGTACTGTTCAATATTGTCAATGGCATATATAACTGTCCTGAACTCCTAGCTAAAGTGTTGTTGTTTGTTCCACCACGTGCAACAAGGCAAACTCAAACTTTTAACATTTCTTTTCACAGATATAATTACTCATATTATACTTTTATTCCAAGAACACTAAGACTTGCTAATTCTCTAGATGACCTATTACTTTTTGGTAACTCTGTTGCTATTTTTAAGAACCACATAATGAATTTGAATATTTAACAATCATTATATACATTGTTTTTTTATTGTTTGTATACTTTATTTTTTTGCAATTAATTGTTTTTTTTCTTGTTATATATGTTATTATTCTTATTTTATATATATATTTATTGTCAATAGCATATTTCTGTATTCTGAATTGGGCTTGCCCGTATAAATAAATAAATAAAACTTTATTGCAAATAGAGTCTTCAATATTTGAAATAATTTAGAGAATGACATTATTACGGCAACCAACACAAATATTTTCAAAAATAGACTGGACAGTAGTATTACTTTTAATCTTGGTATTTAACTTGTCATGGTTATCTGGTGTACCTAATATTTTTATTTTATTTTTTATTTTTGTGTACTAGTGGGTATTTTCATTTAATGTTATTCATTTTATTGGGCACAATAGGAGCTTGCCCCTCTGCTCTCATCAATATGTAATAATAATAATTATTATTAGTTTTATTTAGAATTTCTTCCTCAGAAATTATGGTAAAATAGAGTTTTACTTTCAAAAAAAATATTTCTTTGAGTCCAGGAAAAGGTTGTAATTTTAAACATTATTTTTTTATTAATCAAACTATTTCATACATTTGAAATATTTATTTTTGCATGTGATATGGGTTGCATATTTAAACCATCTAATTTCGATTGATTCTAAATACACTATCAAAATTAATGCAAGTTCATCCGGTTTTATATGGTGACTGATCTATACTGCCTCCCAAACTAGCAAAATACAGCAAACCCACAGAATGGCGAAAGCCTTTTGCTTCAGTCATTAACGTCCACCATTTTTTCAAACCCTAATTCTTATATTGTCAAAATATAGTAGCTGGTTAATTTAATCAGCAGATAATCCTTTATTTTTAATCGAATAATTATTATTTGGACACAATATACAATAAAAATGCACAAATTAATACGCCAATATGAATCCTTGTGTGAATCGCACATTAGAATAATCAGATGTTAAAAAATACAAAACTAAAGGTTATATAAACTCTGGAATACAAAAAGTCTAGATATTAATAATTCATCGAATTTCGTTGATTTAATAGAGACTAAAAATATTCAAGAGTAAAAGTTCATTTCCCTGAACGATATCGAAAGCTACGTCATATTAATGTAAAATGAAATTTTGCATACTGGAGCAGACAGTTAAAAGTTCACTAAGCAAATAACTCGATTATTCTCTTACACCTATAAAAATATATTCTAATCAAATTAGCTCGACTAAAACAATTTTAAAGAATTTTTTATTATCTTTTACGATGCTTTTAAATTATTTATAGAAAATATCTATTAGAGGTTGTTGGTGTAAATTATTCCAATTATTTAAAATCACCCACTATTTTTTTTCAAATCACGTCCAGTAATTACCGATATTGATCGTAATATGCATATAATTAATTATAATTGCAATGTATAATTTTTCAAATTCAGCAGAGGAAATAATATATACAAAATAATTCCGCAATTTGCCCATTCGTCTCCTCCTCAAAAACAATAGCCTGTGTGATAAATAATTGTACAATAAGTACTTCAATAAAGCGAAAAGAGTTTAGTTTAATATTCATTTAAATTGTAAATTTAGATTCAGGAGTTTTTAATTGTTGATAGAATCAGTTTTCATCAGTCTTTCAAAAATAAGCTCTTGGAATAAATGATACCTGTTAAATAAATCGGAGACAATTCCAGTAGCTATCCCTGAAGAAAAGTTCAGATGAAATTAAAACGTTGTCATTGTGTTTTGTGAATCGTAGTATATTGAGTAAAAAAGAAGATGGTGGTTATGTTGAATAATTATTAATACAGAATAAGCTATTTTAATATTGTTTTTATGTACCAACCGATTGTTAGGTTTTAGCAAAATTAAGATCCAGGTAAATTCGATAATAGAGAATGTTAAATTCTCCCATACCTTTAATTTGGGAAAGAAAACCACTCGACCTTAAATATATTAAAAAGAAAAAAATTAAACGCTACGCCTATGTTTGGCTAATGTGGAAATAATTTCAACTCGTTCTGCAATAGAATAGACTATTTTGGACGTAATTAAAAAATACCTATTAGATGAGCTAGCACCACTGGAAAACGCTACCAAATGTCTTAGTAACTACTTAATAAAGTTATTTTTGACATGATGAAAAAAATGTGACACAATAGCCAAACATAGGCGTTACGTTTATTTTTTAAGAGGTACGAGACTTTAATTAAAATATGTCTGTTTTTACTAACAATAAGTTAATATTGAAAGAAAAGTCATGGATGATCATATAGCTGATTAATCCATCGCAATGCCTTTCTAATGATGTGCCCCAGATGATAATTCCATATTTAAAATTAAAGCGTTGGTGACGTGGAAGAGAGAGATGTCTGTATCGTGAAAATGTGTCCCGTTTAGAATAAACTCGACGTGTTTCAGCATTTTCTAAAAATCTAATGAATACAGCAAAATATCGGGATGGACTGTTTTGAGCGGCCCACTCTGTATAATTTTGCTTATTTAATTTTAGAATATTTTGATTACATGCTGATTTTTAAGATCACCTAGTTTAAGCAGGTCATATAAACCCATACGTATACCTATTATTATGAGATTGTCAGTTCGGAAATGATTTGAAATTAAATTACCAAATAAATATTGGAGGTAAAAACCGCAAGTTAATGATATTATCAACAAACCATTTGGTACATGAAAAACATCATCAATAATACAAAATAGATCAACAATATCATGTATTATTAATATGTATAGGATATTATTAAATATGTATAAGTTTTGCGTGTTTTTAATTTGCACCGAGATAAATATTTATTTGTGATCATAATAGCACGTTACACAAAGAAAACTGTATGATTGGAATATCCGATTTTATTACATTTACCAAACATTCTTTATCCGTAATAAATCTTATTAGCGTTTACAACTTCCTTAATTTTAGAGCATTTTTGAAATGTGGACCCCAATATTCATATTTGTTGGGTTCAGAAAAAAATCATTACTACTTTTCCTACTTCAAGAAGTTTCAATATTTCAACGCTACTATTAACGATTGGTCTTATAAAAAAATGAGCCTGTCTACTAAAGATTGCAATCTTTAATTTCTTGATATTCAGGGTTCTCATTAGATCTAACGTGTTGCCAAATAATATTTTAGGGTAGAATTTGACAATAATGAATCCACCACAAAATGAATCCACCACAAAAAATATCAGTAATTATTAATGTGACCTGCTTCATTCACCAGGACAATTTTGAATTAGAGTGATTGCTGGTTTACCTTATTGCAAACTATATAGTAGCTAATATTTCAATTGGAAAGTACTTATGTAGATATGTTTACTTTTTCAAAAAAACCATTAAAAAACAACTCATAAATTTACCTTAATCCAAACAAAAGTATCTTAATAGTTCCTTCAGCAAATAATCCTGAAGATCAAAAAATGTTTTGGAAATACAATGAAAACAAATTAATAGGAATCAATTATGTGATCTAAAAAAATTTATGATTTCAAATAGTTTTAGAAATAAATTCAAAATATTTTTGACCATATCTCACCCAAACGTCCTTAAGCGTTTGCGTACTAAAATATGTAAAATTGAGAAAACCAAAAAAGGTCTTTGTTTTTAAATGTTAACTTCATATTTTATTTTAAATATCTCGTTTAATAGTTAAAAAGTTGGTGAATGTTTTAATCCAAATAATAAATCAGTGCCGTTTCAATTTGATTATAGTAATAAGTAGGCATAACGCTGAAATATTAGAAGGTCATTCGTATCATTAATTCCAAGAATAGGGAATTACTGTTTAATTCAATGAAATATGCTTGTAGTTATCCTTAAGGCGTGTGAAAAGTAGTACAAATTGAAGCTTTTGTTAAGAGAAATATCCAGATGATGGCATATTTATATAAAGAATTATGCCATTACTGAGTAATACAGCAATAGGAGATATTATCTGATGATTTAGTAAGAGTTATTAATGAATATTTCAGGTATTAATATAATTTTAGGTTCTGAAATGATACATTACATAATATAAGATATGAACAGCAATTAGTGAATTGAAATGTTTATTTTATAACAGATTTATTCATACAAATTTAGCCAATAAAAAGAATTTTTATATTAATAAATCCTAGATCTATTCGCTTTCGAGTAGTAAATGCAATTTGCCATAACCTAATAATAAAAACCGAACCTCTCAGCTTTTACAGAGTCATCTAAACAAATTTACAAAATTGTCCAAATAATTAAAATAATAAAAATAGACCTGTTTCAGGTTTTTCCCCAAAAGTTTACAATAACGTTAATATGAATTTATTCCATATACATATAATATGAACCGCATTGCATAACCTCTATATTCAGTTGATTCACTTTAAATATGCTTTTTTATGTAATTAACGACAACAAATGTATATTACTGGAAAAATTTTAATGTTATATTGTTTTTATTATAGTTTAGTACAAACACTATATGATAAAATAGTTTTAAAATGATCTCTAAAGCAACAAGTTACTTTTAAAATTAAAAACTATTTTTTAAAGACACTTGAAATGGTTTTAAAATATGTTTATTAGGCAATTAAAAATATCCCCCAAATGCACTAAAAAGTCAATACAAAACAATTCAATTTTATGGTCTGAAATATTTTACAATTTTTTGATAGAAACGTTTTTACAATAATTGAGCGAATGTTTTAAGCAATTCTTTTATTTTATGAATATTTTGATGAACAGTTATAAAACACTTTACTCGGTTACAATAGAATATTGCTCATTACTTCTTAAATATAATTAATTAATACTTCGGTAAGTAATAATAAAAATCTATAAAATAAAATAGTTATAGAATCGACAACTTATTAAACAACTTTAGTTGAGATATTTGGTTTATTCTACGTCGTGTAAAATATTGGATTTTGATAGGTAAAAAATATTGGACAAGAAAATATTGTGAATTTTATTTTTCTATGACAACTTACATTCTAGATATTAGATATTTCTAAAATTTCAATGAGTTCATTTAATTTCTATTATTAGAACGGCGCGTGAATTATTAATAAGTGAAATAATTTTAGTCTTGAAAGTTTATTTTCTGTTACAAATATCATTAGACAAACAAGAACAAAGTGACTTTAAAATATTAATTTTCAAAGAACTTTAGCAATAAAAGTTTTTAAGTTGCTTGAGGTCTTGTTTAATAAGTATTGTGTTATTTTCTTCAATAACAAACTAAGTGGCAGGCAGCGTCTAAAACAACCTTGTACACTTGAAAATTAAATGCCGATAAAATACAAACTCTTAATCAATTCGTAAAAAGCAAAATCTCAATAACGGTTCGATTTAGATATAGAAACTGGTTAACAAAACTTAAAGAAGAGTATGAGTTTTTGCTAGAAATCGTAATAAAAAATTTTAAATTTTATGTTTTAAAGTAACTCTTAAAATTATCTCAGTCTTGATTAATACATACGTTATTATTTTGCAAAGCCCTTTTTAACAAACATGATTCGAACTCTTATAATCTATAGCTAATAGCTAAAATTTCAATAATGATGCGGTTTAGGGAGTGGTTAACGGAATTTAAAAAACAGTAAACGTTCTTTCTAATAATGTTATTATTAGTGTGGTCTATTTAAGAAAGTTGATAAAGCTTTAAAAATGCATTTTGAATCACCCAGTACAATAATAAACACTTTATTCACAAAATATTCAAATTTAATCAAAAAATATAATCCTAAAAAAATTAGTGTGAAAAAAGTTTAAATTTGCATTAATCACAAAGATACAGAGTGACAAATCGGACACTTCTAAGTGATGAATATGATCATATTTCGTAAAACACTCAGTCTAAGGTAGCGAAACCCTATATTGAGAGAATCCTTAAGAGTAATACGTAATAATATACAGGGTGTTCCATTTAAAATTAGAAAGTTATAGTTAATTTCCGGTATAATCGGAAGTAGATGGATATTCTAAATATTTTAAATCAATTGAGTATATCCGAAAAACTCATACCTCAAGTTTTGATATTGTAATTATGTCAAGTTTCTCTAAAACCTCTAATTGGAACTACTGAAGAATCAGCCTGTATAACCTATATTAACCAATATGTGTAATTCCGATTACAAAATTTTTGCGACTACTACTAGAAAGTCATGATTACTTTGCAAATGTATAAATGCTATATGTAAGTTAAGAAGATTTAGGGAAAGTTGTAAAAAAATGATTTGGCTATCTGCTACTTAGACTAAATCAATCCCAACCGAAATAAAGTTATTGAGCTGATAATACTACGTGTAGTCACATATGGTGTTTTAATCATCATAATGTTATACATCTATTTTGTACAATATAATTGGTAGGATTCATACAGATCCATACAGACCATACAGACAAGCAGATATGCAGGAGAGTAGGAAACTTCCTACCACTACTCCACTACTTGGGTAGTTGTAAATGTAAATCTTATCTTTGGTGTCGAACAGATGAAAATTGAGGACATATAAGCTTTCATAAGGAGATTAAAATGTTTTAAAGAAGGGCAGAACGAGTGGGAATATAAAGAGGGAAACACTGGATCTGCCAAAAAGAGCATGGATTTCTTGAATATCTTGTGACAAACGATTTGCCTTCCAGATTGATAGTTTTAGACATTTTCTTGTAGCTGCTATTGAGAACTAATTAAACATATAGGATTACTTTCTTGAAATCCGGTTTGATCGTTTGAAAATAAAAACACTTCTAAAATAATTGTTTATTAGCTAACCAAAACTTTGACACTGTTTAAGAAAAATGATTAAAATCTAATTGATTATTTCAATTTGAGTTTTCAGTTCTAACTTTATACCTGTACAGTACTACTTTATACCTGTACAGTAAAATGCATTTAGCTTCCAGTTGAAATATAAAACGAAAAGAAAAAGACTGATTTCTTTATATAACGCGCACCTAGTGCTGGAATTTAATCATTTATCAAAACATATTTGGAAAAATGTCTTTTATTTCAAACACTTCAATATAGGCAATTTTTTACTAGAAACGTACGCGCATATATTCCAGTAGCAGAATTTGCAATTTCTGTGTACATAATATCTAGTAAATCAAATCTGCTAAGAAAATATTTTTGCCCTGCGTTTGCAATATATTTTCCTCTTTCGACAGGAAACCATTAAGTATCATTTATCAATATTTAATGACATCTCTCTCATTTCGAGCACACCAGTCACATAATGTTCGCCACATCATTTTACTAAAATGGCAGGTCTCTTTCGATTTTTTACATTTAAAATATTTTCATCATCATTAGTGGCAGAACATTAAGATAAATTTAAAGAATATGTAACACGAACGATCTACTATCAAGCATTTTGCACACATTAGGGCCGAAACCCTACCCGTAATTGTTAGTTTAGCAGGAAATAATTTAAATTTATATTCCCAAATGACACTTTCACGATTCTACTTACCAAAGAAAAGAAAACATCATTTGAGGGTAAAATCGTCAATTGATTTCTTAACCCCGTATAACAAAGAATTGAATTTAATATGTTTCAATCATCCATAAAATTAAAACTACTTTTTAAAGGACACCTTCTGTAAATGTGGGTTAATTAACTGATTGCCCCTAATTTTTTAGAAGAAATTTTGTGACTTTTCTACAATATCTATTTAAATCTTTTATAACGCCATCTATCATGGCCAGACCCTCAGAAAATTTGAAATCAGATATATTAAACACTTACGGATTAAAATTCATATTACGAAAAATACCCCATTGACACTAAAAACAATCCTACATTTAACAGCACAATTGAAACAACAGTGGAATTACTTTATATAAGTGACAATAAACAAGAACTTGATTTTTTGGGAGGATTATGAAATAAAGAAATACCCTAAAATGTCCTCAGTATATAGTATTTGATGAACAATTAAATCTGGGAAGTTTAATTATTTTAGATTACCTTTTAGACTTAATACCTATATAATAATAACCAAACATTTTTTAGGAAAGAAGAATATTGTACATATTGCTTAATAGTGGTTGGTTGACATGTTTGTGATGTGAAGTTATTTAGACTTGTCAAATTCTGTCAATCTTGCGTGAATCTTTGAAAATGCAACGGTCGTTAGTAAGACCTTGGTCAAATAAATAATATGAAAAACTCTGAAATACGGTGGAAATTCAAATAAGTTCAATTTATCTTTTCATATATATTTAAATATGAAATGTTCTGTTAAAATATATCAATATAGCATCGGTAATATTTTTTTTTTAAATTCTTATTCTTCTTAATCATACGTTAGGTCCACGATCTGTGTTTATAGGGTAATATTTAATCTTATTTGCGAATCTGATGATCAGGTATCCTGCCGTCTCTTTGTTGGTCGTTTTAGTAATCTTTTCCCTTCAGGTCTCTTGCTATCTTTGCTAGTCCACGCTTGTCCAACCTTGATACATGTCAATTCCAATTCCTTCTTCTTTCTCTCCCCCATCTTACTATATCTTGGATATCGCATTTTTACCTGATATCTTCATTTCTTCAGTCCTGTCTTGTCTATTCTACTATTGATCTTAATATTTTCATCTCAGCTGTTCTTAGTGCCTGTTTTATTCTCTTGGTATCAGCTCTGCTTTCGATCGCATATGTCAGTATTGGCCGTATAAATGTTTTATATATTCTTGTTTTCATTTCCAATCCAAGGTGCCTGTTCGTCGATACTATGTCCCATAATCAGCCTTTCTTAGTTTATTGGAAAATGTTCCGATGACTTGTTGTATCTATTCCTAGATATTTGATCGGCCTTACTTTTTTTATTATTTTTTCTTCAATCTCTAATTTGCATTTTATTGGCTCCTTGGATACAGTTAGACATTCTGTTTTTCTGTTGATATAACCATGTTGTATTCTTTGGCAAGCTTGTTAAATGTATGTAGTAGCATTCTCTGTAGGTTGTCTTCGCTATTAGATACCAATACCGCATCTTCTGCCTAGTATAATATGGTGATATTCCTGTTTCCTATTTTGTAGTTCGTTAGTGTTTTCACTTTTTCTATTATCTTATCCATTACCAGGTTGAATAGGAACGTTAAGCTGTGTTCTTGCCTCCTGTATTTATCTTTATCTTGTAAGATAGGTTCTTCTGGGCTTTTATTTTAGGTATGCAGTCTAAATTAAATTATTCTATAATCCTTAATAATTTAGGAGTTACGTTTTTCTCTTTTAGTTTATTTGCCAAGTCGCCAAGTCTTAGATTTTGTTAGGTCCACGAAGCAAATATAGGAGGGACTGTTTTATTTTATGGATTTTTCCACTATCTGGCCAATTAAAGAGATGACGTCTGTTATCGATCTATTCTCCTAAACTCCTATTGTTCTTCGTTGCTCTTAGGTATTTGAAATATTAATATAATAATGCTTGATTTCGACCCTCCACTTCTCTTCTTTAATTATTTTATAAAAAATTTTGGTCATTTCTCTTGTTAAACTTGATTTTCCATATTTAATTTGTTCATTTGTGATTGTATCTTCTCTTTCTGTTCTCATATTGTGTTTTCAATGTGATTCTCTGTTATTTTCCATTTTGAGCCTAGTTTGTCTGTTTCCTCTTGTGCGGTGTCTCAGTTAGTACTGTATAAATTTTTAAAGTAACTACTACGCTCAACTAAATACCCAGAAATGGACATTTAGTTGAGCGTAGTAGGTTCCACACTTTTTGCTACCAAAAAAATCGTGTTCGACGTCCTTCGTGAATTTTTTCTAGTAATCTTCTTTAATAGCTCTTACTCTTGCATTCACCCTGTTCCTTGTTTCTACAAAGCTTGTGTGCTCTTCAGGTCTTTTCCTACATCTATATTTTAAGTATGCTTCTCTTTTCTCTTTACACATAACTTTTATTTCTTGCGTGAACCAAGATTTTTTGGTTTTTTTGTTATTTATTTTTACCATTCGTATTCCCAGCGTTTATTTCGATGCAGTTAGTATGTTCTTTGTTAATTTTTCCCAGCTTTCTCCTACTATTTGTTATTATATTTTCTGCTATTTTCTGTTTTAATCTATTTTAATACAAGATTTTGTCCTCTGGATTTATTTTTATTAAAGATAACCTTTGTATTCGTATTTTGCCTAATCTAATATATTCTTAGGGTGTATGTTTTTATTGGTTATTGTTATTACATAGCCAATTACTGATTTTGTTTGTTTGTTTGTGTTGGTAAAATATATTGTTGATTCTATTTGCATTTCACCGCGATCGTTTATCATATAATAGTATGCACTCAAAATCAAAGTTGATTCAATCATTTGAATTAACTGAAATGCATATTTTTGTGACTAGTAAACATCAAATACTAATAATCCCAGCTCTAATAATATTTGTGAAAATTTGTTTTTGGAGGAAATAATTTATAAGTTTTATTTTATTGTCAATAAGGCATTGCATTATACCTTTAAGTAAATAAATGAACTTTTGTTGATGACGCCCTTTATATATACTTTGGTTGCCTAACATCCTTAAGGATAAAGAAACTTTAATTTAATTGGGGTTATTTCACGCTTTGCTGAACAAAAATGTCAAATTAGCTTTCAAAGTCGGCAAAAATGTTTGGTATTGTAGTTTCTTTTTCTACTTGGCACAGAATTCCTATTAAAATATCCACGAAGATGTGGGCCAGCGAACAA
Organism: Hermaeophaga mercurialis; assembly: GCA_951812935.1. Lineage (NCBI taxonomy): Eukaryota > Metazoa > Arthropoda > Insecta > Coleoptera > Chrysomelidae > Hermaeophaga > Hermaeophaga mercurialis. The sequence goes on from OX638364.1 coordinate 15,167,700, forward strand.
GAAAATTCTTTCTCAGAAACAATAAAACAATATAGGATAAAGTGATTTGGCTTAGATTCAAGACTCATATTGGAGTGTGTATTGTTAATAGTGCCAAGGAATTTATTACCGAGGAATCTGCAAACTCCGTATAAGTAAACTTGCTGAAGCTTCCATTTAGACCAAACTTCATAAATGAGTTCATTCACATCGCAAAGATAAAAAAATATAGATTACAATTACAAGTTTAATAATAATTCATCTAAACTTATATTCTAATTTTGGAAAATAAGGTAATAAGAAAGAAAAGATATGATACCAATTTTCTTGAACTCTTACCAAAAAAAAACATGGAAAACTAACAGTAAATCCAAAGTAATCACCAGGATTTGACCCCATGATTGCCAAGATTTCAAAGAAGTTATCCCAAAAAGTGCAAACGTACTTAACTCAAATTTTAATTATGATACTATACACCAAATTCACTGTATCGCTAAAATAGTAAATCAAGCTATAGTAGAAAATAAGGGATACAGCTCAGCAACATTCATAGCTTTGAGATGACAAGCATTTGATATAGTCTGGAATATTGATCTCCTGTGTAAATATTAGAAAATCAGTTCCCTTTTAGTTATTTTCTGATTCTATAGTTCCATCTAGGAGACCGATACTTACTCGTGAAGAACAAACCTGAATCAGTACCTAGCAGTCAAAACCGGTGTTCCCAGGGGAAGTATGCTGGGGTCTATTTTATATCTATTGCCAACAGTTTTGAATATTATAATGCTTCTACAAGATGCATGTGATACTAACAATATGCTATAAGAACCTTGTAATAACACAAATGTTTGAAATCTGGTAGGATTGTGTTGTGTACGATTTTTAGGAATCCAATATAGTAATGCTTTTTCTTAAAAGTAAATGGAAAACTGCGTATACGATGTCAATAACCTTTCATTTCTCTAATGTTTATTTTAAAAAAATTATGAAAAAAACGTCGTTAGCCTGCAGGTACTTTTACAATCAAAATAGAAGCCCAAGTCTCTCCTTTGTAAATAGCGGCATAAAAGAAAAGGGTGCATAATTTGACGCAGATATTATTTGCCTCGGGCACTATATAAAAATCCACATCGGAATTTTTAAACGAACTGACATATAAAATACAATCATATACTTTTAGTATTCCGTAGATATGCTACAGTGCGTCTCAAAAGTATATTCAAATAGAGACTAGGGTGGAATGACATTTCATCCTATTAAATGTATTTAAGAGCCATTTGAGCTCTCTGTTAACCAAATTTTGATAAATAATAAAGTTACGTTGCTACAATAAAATAACATGTAGCTTCTAGGTATGACGTCATTTTTTGCATTACATATATGCGCTGCTAATTTATTATGATCAAGAGAAAATGTTAGGACAACGCATCAAGCATGATAAATAAGTTTGTTTACAGAGTGGTCCAAAATTTTCACTTTTTGATCACGTGTTTAAATATGTCGAATATATTTGGGAATACCTATTAAAACAAAGCTTATATGCAAAAAGATTATTTTATTACTATATTCTACGCACTTTTCCATTTGTTCAAAACAATTATTAAAACACTTATTCCATTCAGAAATTGGTAAGAAATTGTGTGCATTTAATGAACCCTCGCCTTCTTCCGGGCAGAAAAAACGTACTCCACCAGACAAAATGTTGACCACGCATTTTATTACCTGTTGCAAGAAACGTAAAAAGCATACTTGGTGCCACATCAGGACTATGGGATAGGTGGGTGGTTCATTAATTCGACGTTTGTACTTTTAAATAATCGACTGTTGCCCGAGGAATGGGATTTTGCATTATCATGATGTTCAATTACTTTGAGCTAACAAACTGTTTTATACTACTGTTTGACGATCAAAATATAGCCACCTGACCAAATTTGGTTATGAAACATTTAATGATTTTCTTTGAAGTGCTTCTTGACATCAAGAGAAAAGTTCATTTTAAAACATCCAAACTTTCGATTGTGACTTTGTTTCTGGTTGTTTTTGACCATCAAATGCAAAAATTAAACATTTCATACATTGTTGTTGTGTTAAACCATAACGGAGATCATAATAATTCATAGGACATCCATTTTCTCATGTTAATTTCATTTTTAACACACTTCGCTAACTTTTATGAGCCTACAGTGCAAAAATGGACAAAGTTTTTAACAATCGGAAAAATCTGACAGATTCCGGATTTATTGTACTGCATCGTTAATTCATACGAGCTGGGTTGTCAGATTCTAGAATGTATCCCTTGTATTTCTCAAATACCAAAGATTCCAAATTATGTGACGAGCCAAAGCTGTAGTCAGTATACATTTATCCTGTACAAAAAATTTGTTTCTACTCATGCTCGCTCAAATAACTGCATTGTCACATGCTATAAATCAAGTGAAATATTGTAAAACACTTGAATCAGCAGAAGGCTTACGAAAAATGTATTTTTAAAAAGTAATAAGCTCAAAAATAATATTATTGATTCTGTTCAGCTGAACTTAGCAACATGTTTTGAGTGTTGTAGAACTTTCATTCAAAACTCCAGATTAATCTACAAACATTCAAGTTAAGATGACATTTCTCTTGCACAGAGTTGGTTCCGTATTAGTAAATTTGTTTTATTAATTTTGCAGTGAATTAAAAATAGATTAGTTTTTAAAGAACTGATATCGTTCTAGTAGTAGACTCAATTTGACTTTATTATATTCTTTTTCAATCTATTTATGGGATTCTTATAGTGTGTGTCAATACAATGAATGATGTAGTAAACAGACAGCCTGATATTAAAAGTATCTACCAGAGTCAAATGTATCCACACAAATTGTCGAGTATTTTTAATTAGTACTGAAACTTTCTAAACAAAATATCATTATCAATTTTATACAGTTTGCGATAATTTTTTTAAATTAAGTGCACGACACTGACCTACTATACCATTACATTTGATACCTAAAATTATATTAAATAGTAAATCTTGTTCTCCTATCATCTTTGAAGTAAGCCGTATGCTCCTTAAATCCAATTTGTACAGATCTTCTGCTTTGTCCGACATACTTTTTGTTACATTCGTATTTATGCTGATATCACTTATTTATTTAATTTTTAGGGATATATAATAAACGTTCAAAACCGTTCTAACTCTTTAGCGAGATAGTAATTGATTAGTAAATATTTTTGAGCCTGTTTCGCAATAGCATATAAAAATAATATAGTCTATGGTTAATACAAGAAAATCGGTTTATTGACATTGGTGAATTTTATATATAAAGAATCGCTGTTTTTAGTCATAATAATACAACGTATTTTTGTTTATAAATGTGTTGTTTATTGAAATGAATGATCCCTTTGATGGGGAACGGTCCTGTTGTAAAATTCATATGCTCCTCAAGCTGGAAATTCAAGTACGAGAACTGTGCCGAAAAACAGACAGATTAAATTCAGTGGATAAAACTCATTGAACCATCCGAAAGAATAATGTGCAGTTAGGCGCAAGCTGAAACGTTAAAAATCAATTTAAAAAGTAAGGGCTAGTATGAATCCTTACTTCTTCACACAACTGCGAAACTTTTGTGTGGTGCAAGTTTTTACCAGCGTCGAAAGATTTTCCTAACTTACGTTGCCAATGGAAGTTAATCGTATTTTAGATCTAACATTTTCGGATCTCTTCACCTAAACTTTAATGAAATCATGAAAAGGTCTAAGAAGCGATAAATAAAACAATTTAAAAGGACCTATTTAATATATTATACCAATGTAACAAAAATATTTTATTTAAATGTATTTTTGGAACTTAAGTATTAGAAGGAAAAGTTTGTAAACACTTAGAAGTATCATTAAATACAAAGCCACTTTCATTTTTTTGAAAATTTGAGGTTATGTTTCAAGTAAACAATAACGATAATATAACTACTTTTAGATTTTATAAAGCTACAACTTTTTTAACATTAATGATGTGAGGAATATTAACGTTCAAACTGAAAGAGAAAGTCATTTCATTTTAATAGAATTATGAGGTACGTGTTCATTTAATTATAACTACATCAAAGCAAGCTATGATTCATACAATTTAACGACGTAGATTGTGTGTTGACTAAAGTGGAGGAAAAAAAATTTTTGACGTCCTTTTTATAACTTTTCAAAATCATCACTAACTTGTTACTATTATTCATGATTTAATTCTTTATAAAATTTAATTTTCAACCACCCTGGATTTTATTATAAATATACTTTCGCTTAAATAATTACATGACAAAATTCAAATTGAGTATTGATTTGTGCAGACATGTTCTATAACTTTTGTTATCATTTTCTCTAATTTTAAATTAAATTAACTATAAATTATATAGAAATAAGATTTAGAACATATTTATTTAATAAATATGGTAAGATAAATAATACTTATCTTGAATTTCCATAGGCTTCCAAAACGTTTTAGTATATTTAAATCTCTACCTAGGTTTCGGTATCTCACAATACCATTTTCCAAGACAGATCTTTTTTTTTTAAAAACGGCTCCGGAGCCGCATGTCGCTCTTTGGCTCCTTAAGTGCGGCTCTGGCACAAATATCCATGGAAGGCGCAATAATTTTCATTTTTATAAAAAAAATTACATCTTATTTTGAAAAATTAAAATCCCTTAATACTACGACTAAAAAAAATATACAATATACAGAATTGAATGAACAACTAAACCTGGGAAGTTCAATTATCTTAGACCACCTTTTGAACTAAATACCTATATAATACTAATCAAATATTTTTAGAAAAAGAAGAATATTGCCTCATAATGAATGGTTGTCAGGTTTATGACATAAAATTTATTTACGTTTTTAATCTGTCAAACTTTTTTCTGTATTTAAAATGGTATTGTGAGATATTGAAACCTAGATAGACTTGAATACATATTACAATGCTTTGGAAGACTGGAAATTCAAGATAAGTATTATTTATCTTTCCATATTTATTATTAATAATTTCCATAAACTAAGAGTTGAAACAATTAATTTAATGTTTGTATTAATTTAACTTTTTTTGATCTCAAATTGATTTCCAAAACATTATTTACACTAAGTTTGAATATTAGAAACCTCATATGAGGCTATACTTATACTTTAATTTCTAAACTCAACTAACACCAACTACTGAACCCATATTGTATGCCAGAAATTAAGGTGTCATGTGAAATTACTAAACAAAATTTACAAGTTGTTTTAATTTCAGATATTTGAATCGATTAACTTGGGCTTAGTTCGGAAAAGATACACATTCTAAATTCGTTTCTCTTTTGTTATTTAGAATTATTTGTGATATTTGTTATTTGGTACTGGGAATTAAATATATACTTATTTTCTCAAATTTCATAAATTCCGTTAAAAAAAATATGCAGTGTGTCCGCGAAAATAATATATTTTTTATATTTTTAAATGGTATGTAGAACGTGTATTTGCAACAAAATATTCTAATAATTTTTTTTCTATCATCATTTATTTACACAAAAATTTAGACATTTATTCGGGAATATCATGATATGTTAATTAATCTAATCCGCGATGTTTTGTATCAGTCTCCCAAAGATGGTTGGAAACGTGTAGTGTATTACCTAAAAAAAGTAGTGGTAGAAATCGTTCGAATCGTGTATTAATTGACGAGAATACATTTTTCAGTCTTCTACATCCCTATCGATCATTCTAAATGTCCAGGGGTACCAAAATAAAAACTTATTTTTGAAACGTTTAAAAAACTATTGTTTATCATCATTGAACTTGACCCAGTTATTCAAGGGACGCGGTGTTGCCGACTACAGTTGCTTTTCGGTAAGTAATGTTTGACTAGATCTAAAATACTAATATTTATTTCTTTAAAAACGGTTGAATTTAGAAAAAAAAAATTTTTATTTTGCATACATTTTTATACCTCATCCATAAATATGCGAATTATTTTTTGATACTTTTTGGCATTTGCTTTGTGCAATTTTTAGAGTAGGATTTTTTTGTAATATTGGTTTAATTTCCGCGAACTGGGTTCTTCCATGAAAGCCAGATAAATGATGACATTGTATTGTTTTTTTGCTGTTTGATGTTTAAGTTTGTTTTCATCTTTAATTAGCTTTTCAAGAAACCTTACACTGTATAAAGCTTTATTTCACTGAACTAACTTTCTGTTACAACTTGCTAGTTTAAATTACAAAAGAAAGAAAACTTCTTCGACCCATCGAACAATGAGTATATTTAATTCACTCGACCTAATAGTTATTCTTATTAATTAGCATAAATAATCATATTTTAAATATTATAACAATGCCACGAATGTAGTTTCTTGAAAAATGTTAAACACTATCAACAATTTAGTTGTAAATAATTAATCATGATACATTATTTGGTGTTTTAGACACGACTGACAATTCGAATATTGTCATCCGACACTTCCGCTAGATACCTAAGTTAGCAGTGTTTCTAAACTATAGTGAAACTTGCGAGAAGAAGATTAATTAACTATCTTAAGGATAACAAGGTCTACAGTTTCCTTCTTTCTGTTTGCTATCGTTTACGAATAATGAAGGTTCAATTTGGAAGTGAAATTTCGGAGATATTTTTAAATATCTTTTAATAATCTGAATAGAAATTTATATGACTGGAGATATTTAGTTAATAGTAACAAAAATATCTATTTACCTAGTATAACAATATTTAGATGTATTGAACTTCGATTTTATATTCTTCATTTTAATACATTTTGAAAGATATTCATTTCTGGCTTGATCTAGGTTTACTTACTAATATTTTCTATATATTTTTCTTAAGTGAGAAAATAGAATCATAATCATTTTATATAAATACTAAATGAAAAATTATATTTTATTAAATATATTTAAAGAATTATGCAATAAACTATAAAAACAATTATAACTGTCTTCTCTCCGAACGTTTTTAAAACATGATTCTAAAATTCTTCTCCACTAAATAATTGTGTTCTCATTATATATCGGCTTATTAATTGATGGTTTATTTGATTTCGTGGAGGAGTTTTGGGTTTTAGTTCATTTTATTGTGTTAGTTGGTGGTTTCAAATTCATTTTTGAGCTGTATTCAGCTAAATTCTTAGAATGAAAAAACATTAATAAAAATTTAATTATTAAAATTACAAACCTATTTAATTTATGTATCACTCAAAATTGCTGTGTTTTTAATGATAAATTTAATTTAATATGAAGGATTGCCAATGGGTAGTCCAATAGACACCAATTTTGGATAATTTGGAACATAAAAATTTTAATTGAAATATTTCCAAAAATGTATTATTTTGGTATAAATATGTTGATGATGTTTTGGCTGGTGGTAGATAATTGGATATTTTCTATTGAATTTACTGTTGAAATTGAAGAGAACAGTTCTATCAATTTGTTAGATATAAATACCAAAATAGTAAACTATAATCTCAAAATTCAATTTATCGTAAACCAACTTTTATAAATATGAATATCCCTTATAACTTAAATCACCCTATGCTGCTTAAATAAATACATTCTTTTTTTCCTAAAAATTGTCCGGATCGTAGCGCCATCGATCTTGGCCAGGCCCATATAAATTTTGAAATAAGGTACAGTGAACATTTATAAGCCTTTAGATTAAAACAACCAGATAAGTCATATTATGCAAAACACCTCATTGACACTAAACACAATCCTACAGTTAAAAAAATCCAATTGGAACAAGGAACAACTTCATCTAAGTGACAAAAAAGAAGAACTTGATTTTTTGGAAGAATATGAAATAAAGAAATATCTAAAATGTCCTCAGTATCTAGTACTGAATGAATAATTAATTCTGAAAAGTACAATTACTTTAGATTACCTTTTGGACTAAATACGGATATTTTAGGAAAAGAAGAATACTTTTATATTTTAAAAATTTTGTAACAAGAAATAATATTATGCATATGATTTGATAATGATTGGTTGAAATATTGATGACATGAAGTCAAGTACGCTTAGAAGTAATCTGTCAATTTTATGTCACTTTTTGAAAATGAGATTTAGCGAAACCTTGTTAGAGAAAGATGTTTAAAAAGAGCTTTGAAATACTGTCGAAATTAAAGATAATTGTAATTTATCTTTTATATATATAATAAATAATTGTTTACCAATTTCTCTACTATTACATTTTCTTTTACAGTTTTTCTAATAAACTTAACTTATATGTTACCTAAGTAATTAAACAGATGAAATGAATAAGTGTGGTGTACATCATGGTTCAGTATTTAGACCCTTATTGTTTTGGATATATACAACCTATAGCTTGCATACTTACATGGGTGACACTGAAAATCATAAATAAATCATCTAAACTTAATTTAAAAATCGCCATTTTTCTCTTAACAGAAATAAAATAAACAGACATGTTGGTCCTAATTCATTTTAATTAGGTATGTATTTTTTATGGTTCATTAATGGACAAAACTGAACATTCAACAAACAAAAAGAACTTAAATTTACATATTGTACAAGAAGAAGAGAACATGTTTCTCATTAATTACCAAAAACATAAGGTTAAATATGGTAAATAGAAGGTTATTAAGTATTACACTCTGTTACTCTTTACCAAAAGGTTATTTTAAAAAAGTTTTCTTACTATAAGCTCAAATTTAATTTAAGAGCGATTTTTGACACAAAGGGTTGATTTCGTCTTAGCTTTGTACTTCAGATCAGTGTTTAATAAAACCCCATCCTTCTTGAAATCGATGTTTATAAATCAAACCTTAAACGGGAATATAAACAATTATATTAGTTAACCAATAATTTATTAGTTAAATATTTTTTATATCAATTCTAGTTTTGTAAAATAGCTTTTGTAATGATATTGGACTGCCTGCATGTATTTAAATTTATTTTTTTAGGTTGTGTTTTTGGTTTTTTATTTCTTGTTTAAAATTACAATGATAAACAATCTGCGATGTCTATGAAATTCTTGTTTCTGGGCTGTGAATCATCTGATAAACAATTTTGACATATTTTAGACAATTTTAGAATTTACAAAAAGTATTCAAATTTAAAATACGGACAATGTATGAAAAGTGCAATAATTGTTTTTTTACAATTCGACAATAAAAATAAATGATTATAATTCTGGTTCTCTGTATTATTTAATTTAATTTTAAATGCAGCTCACGTGTCGAAAATTCCTAGCCAAGACCGTGCTGTACTGTCTAAATTAATGTATTTTGGAAATTTTCATTTACATGTAAAGTACGTTTTACAGTTCATATTGTTTTTTAAAAAAAGATCTTAGAAACTCATTAATATCTTCTCAACGAACGCTACTTAATCTTGAAATAATTTAGTCTCATTAAATGGCTAAGTTTATTACAAATTTTTAATTATTTTACCCGCTTTTGGTTAACCTTGTATATTGAATCGATGATGTTAATTAAAATGATCGCTGTGTTTGAAGTATTCGCGGTCCAATAATTGCGCCTTCAAAATTAATAAATGCTTCAACATTTTTGGGATATTGATTAATTAAGGAGTACCGATTTTATTAGAAAGGTAACAACATTAGTAGTATAGATTGGTATGTGCTACGGGTGCAAACCGGTTTAATTTTAATTGGTCGTTTAAAGTGCATCGCAGCACTGATAATTATCTATAATTATGCATTTTTTCAAATTACATATATTTAATTTTAATTGGTCGTTTAAATGAAGCGCAAAATAACAAATTACTTGTAAAAAAAATCAGTGTCTGAATACTAATGTTAAGGGGGTATAGGTATAATATATGAACATAAGCGTGTCGGTGGGAGGGGTATGAAGTGTGGGAACATTGCCGTAAGGGCATTAGCGTTTAACTTCGTTATTATTGACCCAATTAAATTACGGAAAAGACAGGTATGATCTAGACGTGACGTAGATGTACAAGACATATTGTAAATGTAACGTAGATGTCAAATTGCATGCGCAATGCCTAGACCAGTCATCCGAAACATTGCCACATTTTACATGCGTCAGGATATTCCTTTAAATATTTTTTCAGACCAGATTTTGGTGCTAAAATGCAACAAGCCTTCGCAAAATATCCTGTAAACTCATCATGGGGTATGATTACTAAATATTTTGGTTGGCGCTAAAATGTATTTAGGGCCACAACAACTTTCCGTAATAAATTTATTCCTCCTGAGATAAACTAACCAGTTCCTTCAAATTAGAGTAACAAACCACTGTTTATCAAAACTTTTCAAAGAAAATATTCTTCTAGAAAAAAAAACAGAATACATAATTGCAGCACCCATACATAAAACAATTTTTCTAATACTTATTACTTTTTTTTTGTATAATTAGAAGGTGGTTTGATATTTTTTGTGACAAAGGTCTAATGATGGTTGTTTTCAAAAATATAAAGTAAACGTCTTAACTGATGCACCTATGACAAAAAACCTCACTTGTATAAACAAAAATATCGCGGGGGAAACATATCTTGCAGGCCAAACGTTGTGTGACGTCGAAATGACATTCTAATTTAACGTAAAGAGCGTGTTTGTAATGTTTTTTCTTTAATGAATAAATATTTTTTGAAATGAGGTTGGGAAATTTCCAGAAAAATAATTACCTTGATTCACATATTTCCTTTACGAGTAGAGGTTATAAAAAAACCACTGATCACCCTGTAACAATAAGTCGAAAGATTTTGGATTATAGAAGTGTAAAGCTCTGATATGCATAAAAAAAACATTCAAGTTCTTCTATATTTCCTAAATTAATAACTAAACTGAAACACTATGATGAAAAAACCTCACTGTCATGTACAAAAATATGACGTGGTATGAAAACATCTCGACGAAAAACGTTTGTTTATAAATAAAAGTTCTAATAAAGTATTTTTGTTCAAAAAAAATTACTTCAAAAGAACCTCTAATTATTAGCAAGAATTAAATGGGAAAACATCTACAATGTGTTGCCAAATCATTATTTGTTTTATAAAACCAGAATTTGTTCTTTGTAATCACGAATGAGATAACTCATATTTCGAAGCTTTTTTGAGATATAAAAGATCTAAACTATTATCTTAAATAATACATTAAAAATGTACCACCAATACCATACTTAGATGAAGAAAACTTTATTATGTGGAAAGTGTTTTGGCACGCTGTATGACGTCATAGAAAAAATAGGTACTTTGTCAAAAATTGCATTTATTAAAAACGGGTAAAAGCGATGTAACAACCTTATAAACATTTTCCCAAGTATAGTGTCAATAAACCTTTCTTATAAAGTAAAGAGAGAGAGACCTTTCATTTTTTTTCAGGAATTGAAAATGACTAAAAAGAATTTAGATGCATTCTTACGTAATTATGTCTCAAAACATGAAGTATATAATTTTGTTTGTATTAAAAATTTATCGAGATTAATAAATTCTCAATTGAAAAATGTAAATAACAAGAAATTTGAAATTTGAAAGTTAATTATAATAAAAAATGAATAAATTATAGATAATATATTTATCATTGCAACATTATAACTTAGTTTTATAAAAAATGCAAGTAATTTGTTATTTTGCGCTTCATTTAAACGACCAATTAAAATTAAATATGTAATTTGAAAGTTAATTATAATAAAAAATGCATAATTATAGATAATTATCAGTGCTCCGATGCACTTTAAACGACCAATTAAAATTAAACCGGTTTGCACCCGTAACCAATCTATACTATTAACATAATCTATCGATACCAAATTTTAAAATACATTTTATCTTCATATATTAAATCTTCTAGCGGCAAACGGTTAATGTTTTTTTTTACAAAAATTTCAGAGATTGCAATTTGCTACTAAATTTCACGGTACGAGTATTTATTTACATTGGAAATAATTATTTCGCATTTTTTCATTCATTTTCTTGTATGATATGTATTTTGTTTGGGCTTTTTCTAAGCACTAGTGGTGACTCAGTTTCAACGTAATACCCTTTTTACAAGGCCCTTTATGATCTAAGGATTAACCTAAACAAAATCCTCATTATTCAAAATAACCACTCTACTAGCTACCGAAAATAGATAAAAACATATACAATCTTATTATAGTAATAAACTTTTTATATTCTGAATAGGAATAATTTGCAATAGAAGACCTACGCGTTCTCCTAGATTAACGCCATTAGATTTTTTTGATGGTATACTCAAAAAGTGGGGTATTTATCGAGCCCAATGGAACAATATTACTGCGATTAAAAAGGATATGTTACAAATAAAAGTTATATGGGTCGGTGTAATAAATAAATTATAGTTATTGGCTACAATTATAAACACTGTTATTATTCCTTCGTGTATTTATTTAAACAAAAGTAATCTGTGTTAATTAATTAATTAAAATTTCCTACATACTTTCCATGTTATTGTCTCTGGAAATATTAGATGAAAGGCCCTACATTTGCTGCTAGAAGGGGTCCGTATTTTATATGTATTAAAATGAAAAATGGCAAGATTGAAAGCTTTAAACATAAGCCACCAGCGATTCATATTGATGAAATCTTTTCTTGGATTCTGGATCTCTTTTAATCCAAGGACACGACTTATTTTGAAGTGAGGCACATAAAAATTCAAGATAGACGCATATCTAGGGTTTATTTGTTCTCATTCGTAACGTTTTTCCCATTTGACACTCGAGTCCACGCAGAAATATTTGAGACTCCAGTGGAGCTCTTTTTATCGACCGCTTTAAGCTATCAAACTCTCGAATTCCTATTTCCATATCGTGATAGATTTCAGACGAATCTACTATCCTTAAACTGCGGCCTCGTTTATCCGTCCCTGTTGGAAAGTGCGACCGGACCACAACATCTTTTTTCTGGAAAACATTAAATACGAATTCTATATTGTACTATGCGATGAACGTATGGGAAATATAAATAGAGAATGCAATGAGTGGCTTCGATATGGAAAATTAACAGGCACTGGAGTTGACTTCAGTACAGAGTCGTAATTGATGAAAATGATTACATTTATTTATTTTTTTTATTTTTCTACGTGCTTTATTTTCATGAAATAATGACATTTACTATAAAACAAAACAATAACTTTAAAAATTAAAAACCAAAGAGAATTTTATTTATTAAAACTAACAGTAAATTAGGGAATTCGATTACTCCATGTAAAATACAACCAAAAAAATCCTTGTATTTGAAAAACATTTACATCGAACTCTTCTTCCAGTCTTCTCTGTTCTTAGCATTCCCCAGTTTTATATTTTAATGTATATATTCTCACACATGAAAACGGCATTAGATTTAGTTTGTTAACCCGTTCAATAGTTCACGGACTGGTTTATATTTATTAATCGTTTCGCATAGTAAATATTGTTTTACATTCGTAAAAGAGCATTATATTCTACGTATGTACTACGTGAGGTTAGGTTAGGTTTTCAAGAACATAAACATTATTTAATATAAATACGAGACGATTACAATAATGATGGTTTAGTGGTCTCAGGCTAGGGACGATAGTTCAGTCGTCCCTATCTGGGGATACAAGCGGTCGTCTGACCGTGGGTAGGTAAACTGTCACCTAGCACCTAGGGCCATAAGCACCTTTCAAGAGCATCATCCCCTTGGTAAGAACTCTTTTTATTATTTGTAAATATGTGTTGAGCACTTTTGTATCTTTAATAAACCTGTAATTGTTATTAAATATTGCGTGACAATATTAGACTTTCAAACAGCCTTTTTTTAAGTAATCTGTTTCTCTTTTTGCCGGTTAGGATTTGCTCCAGTATTAGTGTTGTCATTCCACCTCTATTTAGCATTTGTGCCCCACCTATGTTAATGTTCTTGTCTGCTGTTACCTTTGGTTCTCTATAATTTTTTTGTGTTTCTTCTCTTCTTCTTTTTTCCATTCTTCCTCAGGTGCATATTGTTCTAAGCCCTTTGGATTGCCAGGTTTCTAGTTTTTTCTTCTTGTGCAACGTCTATGTTTCACTTTCATAAGTTACAGTAGATTTTGTTATTGTATCTTTATCTTTTTTGAAATTATGATTTTTTCCTCAGGAAAGACTGCTCTATTCCAAATGTTTAATATTAGTACTTTCAAATAAATAAACTCATTTACCATCTGACAGTTGCACTCTTTTTCTCGTGTCGTTCTTATTAGCAGATTATTCCATTTTTTTATTTTAGATCTTCTAATTATGGCTTATAATGATAAATTGTATCACATCGTTTTTAGCTTTAACTTAACCGTTCTATGTTATTGATAATCTGATTAGATTTTTAGGTACTTCTAACCATTGTTTCGCTAAATACAGGCACAAATTTCAGGCATAATCAAAATGTATGAAGAGCGCATACAATTCGATTTTTACTCATAACTTTTTATTTCATTTAAAGTAAAAACCAACTTATTACTCTTAAACTTCGTCTGAAAATATCAGTAATGTATAGAAGTAGTAGAAGAAATAAAAATAATACTGAATCCCAAGATGACACCAGGTTTATGTGACTTTGCGGAAATGTCTTCAGAAAATACACAAACGCTCGCAAGACCAAACATTGACAACGAACTGGGTTGTGCCCCAATTGCTTTAACTCTTTTCAGAAATGTACGTTAACTTACAACTTAATATCCAATTCTGCTGCACTTAAAAGAAGTTTGTTTTATAATGAAAGTCCGGATTATTGATATTCCATTCACCAATCGATGAAACGTGGTGACTAAATCATAAAACATGTTCATATAATGAATATTATATCAGATAATATTCTATATTTTATTATTCTGTTGGGAATTTATAATTTTTAATTGTATTTTAAAATGACTAAGAATTCCCAAATTTTATGGATACATGTCCTATAACTTATGTTGTAATTTTCACTATTTTCTATACTAATATTAAATTTGCATTATTGTTATATAAATTATTAAATTTAACATTTCTTAATAATAAATTTATTTTTTAAATATAAATTCATGTGCAGTTTAACTTTTATAAAGTCACTTGACGCTAATTTTAATATTTAAAGATTTAAACACAATATGCCAGATGTTAACATCGTGTAGGAACGTCCTAATTAGGTTTTCTAAAAAAATTGCTTTTAATTTCATTCAAATGAAATTGCGTACTTAAGTTACTTCAGGCACATTCGGCTTTTGAAAAGAATTTTATATTTATTCCTGAATTTGTAAAAGTAACTTGGATTAGTAATTTGTTTTACATTTCAGAATTCTTACCACTTTATCGATTATACCCAGAAATATTTGTGTATGACATATATATTCCGTTACAATATATAATACTCAATCATAATTATTTAAAAATTGCTATAATTTCTTTTTGTAAAAATAAATTCAGATGAATCAAATATCAAACCAAAAGAAAAGGACAGTTTACGTATGTTTTGGTACTAACATTAACTTGTCTTATATTTAGTAGTTTATTTCTGAGATAAGTAGATGTTAATGTGTGATTTCATGTGGATTTAAGTATCAAAAAATGGCAGTTCCTAGATAATGTAGGTTTTTGTGGCCTTTACTGGCTTTTGGACATAACTATCAGTCTCTTGAAATCCTTGGACAATATTGTGACACAATAGATTGATTTCTTCTTTATATAAAGTTACATATTTTGGAGATATTTCAAATAAAATATCAAAAATTTTATCTCGTACAATATCTTCTACAATATCTTTTAAAGTAAAAAATAATGTAGGTTCATTTTTATTAAATGTAAAACCTAAAATTAATAAACTTTCAAAATCGGGTATGTACAAACTAAATTGTCCGGATTGTAACCCCATCTATTTTGGTCAGACTCTAAGAAATTTTAACATACGGTACTGTGAACACTTTTTTGGTGAAATATGAAATAAAGAAACACCTAAAATATCCTCAATATACAGTATTGAATGAACAACTAAACCTGGGAAGTTCAATTATCTTTCAATTACCTTTTGAACTGTATACCAATATAATGCTAATCAAATATATTTTTAGAAAAAGAAGAATATTGTTTAATAATGATTAGTTGTGATGTTTATAACATGAAATTATTTAGGCTTAAAAGATCTGTCAAACTTCTTGTCAATCTTGGAAAATGGTATGTCAGATGCCTAAATCTGGGTCGATTTGTAAGACCGTGGAAATTCAAGATAAGTATTATTTATCTTTTTCATATTCAATAGGTAATATTGACAACGTGAATAAGAGAGAAAGAAAGAGAAGTTTTAATATCGTTTAGTAAATTCTATCCCCTAAATTTTCTCTAGTTATAATTTAGATTCAACCAGATTTATAAGTAATAAATTAACCGAAATTAAACTGTCACGTTATTATAAGTTTGACAGTTATTTTCAAGTACCATTTATTCCAAAAGGTGTGTTCGTTAGATTAGTTTGTAGAATTTTTCTGTGCAACCCACGTGACGGTTGAAATTGAGGTAGTAAAAATTACGTCCATAAAAAGTCTAGATTATAATCAGTACGGATTTATTTAAAAAGTGCATGATGTCCATTGTTTTCAATTTAGTCTGCATTAAAAATTAATGGAAGTTTGACAAGTTTCAATGGTGAAATTAGAAAATCAGGAGGGTGTATGATTGTCTATAACCGAGAACTATGAAATTTTCAATTTACCTCATTTAGACCTTTATTGTCATTGAGTAAATGCATTAACTGCCAATCACAGCAATAAATGCGATTGCTTGTATAATATTAGTTTACAAGCAGCCTCCCTACACCAGTTTAACGCTAATGTACTGTACAACACATCGATAACTACGTGTACAGTTAGTTACTACTACGAATGTGGTTTGATGTGCGCCAGCGTCGAGTCATGATTATATAAATCTATCGACTGATTGAGCGCTGGAGAGATAAAACAGCTTTTAAATGATTTGAAAACACGTTAAATTTTAACCTGCTATAAAAGTTTCATTTTGTATCTATGACTAACAGCTTATTTTAATTAATTCTAAAAGATTGTTATTTATTTTGTAAAATACCGAGGCATTAGATGAATAAGGTAATTGCTTCGATGAAAGTTATCGAGTTTTCTTAAAAAAGAAAACGAACCTTCGAAAGGGGATACATTTTGTTGGGCCATAAAAGAAAAATCGATTTGATTCCACATATTTTCTATAAAAACTTGCAGCCAATTTTCTTTTGTTAAAAGTGTTATTAAAAAATATGAAATAATCTTCTAATAAATTCTGTTCCCAGTCAGAATGATATATGTTTTCTTTAAATATACAAGTATTGATATTTACGTTGTTGAATAAAATTCTCTCGAGGAAGGTAATAAATTTTCCGCCCAAAGCTAAATTTTTGATACATTTCAGGACAGTATGGGCTTGCAATTTTAACAAATTTATCGGATTTGTTCTTCGTTCGATCCATGAGTCTTGAATACTGTCTTCACTTTGAATTTATTATCATTCCTGCCAATGCATTTGCAAGTTTATTGGATATTCGTCGAATATATACGAAACTGAATTTATAACGGTATCATATTTTGGTTCATGTATAATATGTATTATGCTTATTTTATCCTCGAGGCTTAAGGGATTTTCTTTGATTTGAATAGCTCTATTGTAATTCTGAATAAAAAATTTTTATCAACAACGAATAGAGGTACAATATTCAAATAAAAAGTAATTTAAATTTGACATCAAAATGGTAATTATATGGAATAAACTTGTTATCTACAGTTTTATCTGTATATAAGAAAATACAGTGTCCACCATGCATTACATGGGGCACTTTTTTATTAATTTGCCAACAAAAAATACTGCATAAAATTTATCTAATATAAATACCGCAAAATAATGTTTGTTAATTAGTTAGGGTATATCTAGTCTAAGTTGCAAAACTCCATTTACGAGGTGTATCCAATATAAGTACTCGTAAATGCTAAAAACTTCATAAGAACTGGGTATTTAAATATTATATATACCACGTATAATCACTTGATATCTGAGGCAGTGAAGTTTAGTTGGCCAAATCAAGTCGTCTTGATCAACCGCACACGCATTTATAAGAATTTAACTAAGTTCCTATGAGCGTATATCATTCCCCTTCTAAGTTCTCAGGCAGCAGCGCATGCGAGTGATTGTTTTCTTAAAATTTTAATTATTTCTTTCTTTAAAAATATGGCATTTTGAAGACTGTAACTACATACTGAAATATCGCATGATCATGAAATTCCACAAACAAGTAATCACAATTATGTACTTAAAAATAAAGATTTACACATACAAACGCAACACCAACAAGATGTTTTAAATATGTTCGAATGTTTAAAAAAGAAGATGGTGTAAAATCGGATAATGAAATATTTCATAGAATTTCAAAACTAACAAAAATAAATGAGCATATTATAAAAGAAGAAGATGAGCATATTCCCTTAGAACCCCTTAGACTAAATAACTATTCTTCCTCAGAATTTGAGTAGAAGATTTATAAAGCATATTAAATAACCAAAGAGCTAGTTTTTTAGTATACAAACTTTACATGACGAATGTTATTTACATATTTTTTTTATTTATTTTAATATTGCAATGGAAGCAGTTTTTTTAATTTGGTTTTAAAAAAGTATTTTTTCAATAATTTTTTAAGATCATCTGAGATTTTTGTTAAGTAAAATTGGTAATTTAGCAAAATGCCTGTGTCAGTCCCAAAGTCAGGAGAAAGAAGAAGGGTTTAATAAAACGATCACAAAATAAAAAAGCATTGCTACAATCAGCAACACTTTAATAATTTAGTTTCTAAAAATTGTTCTTTATATTTAAAATAATTTAATGTTCTTGTATAAACTAAACTGAGCCAATTTCATTGAGTAATAATATGTTTGGTAAGATAAGTATGAATAGAATAGAATAATTATTATACACTATGTATAGGGTCCGTGTTTTATTATTTACATGAATATCAAATTTATGTAGATACTTAAGCACCTACGCACACGGATCTTCTTTGTTTCTTGGATTTTTATGAGCTTTTTTTTGAGGTTTTGTAATTTAGAATTGTAATACCATAGTTATTTTATATATTTTTTCCTATGAGCCATTTTTATAGAGTTACAACCCGCTACTGTTCAAAATCTCTTTTTGTTAATAAGTTTCTTGTTTCGATTATACCATGTAGATTTTTATCTTCTCGATATTGCAAATAAGGGTAAAACGAGATTCATCAGTGAAAAGAATATTGACAAGAAATGAACTATTGAGGAACGGCATGTCATTAAATTTAAAAACGATGAAATAGTTCTTCTGTTGACTCAGTTTTAAAGTAAACACTGGATTGTGTAATATCCAACTAAGTGAAAGCTTAGTTCAATAGTCTGTGGATTATTTGCTACTTATTTTAACTTTCTTGAGTGCTACCCGCTATTTTTTTTTCAAATTCTCATTTCTTATCCACAAAATTTTTTTAGGTAAAACACGATATTGAAATATTTCTACATACAACCAATATATTAAATACTGAATAAAAGAAAAATAGGATGTTGATCGTTTAATAACCGAATTAAGAGGCATCTTTTTAAAAATGTATCTCCTTACTTATAAGTTATAAATAATCGCTAATATAAATTTTTCAAAAATGATAGAAGCAAATAATATTCCTTCACCTATTAAAATGGAGAATTACTCTTAAACCGTTCTTTATGGAAATAGAACAACATTACCTTTTGCTTTTTAAATAAGGTGAATGATTATTTACTATAATTAAGGG
This sequence comes from Hermaeophaga mercurialis, assembly GCA_951812935.1. NCBI lineage: Eukaryota > Metazoa > Arthropoda > Insecta > Coleoptera > Chrysomelidae > Hermaeophaga > Hermaeophaga mercurialis. Next base: position 15,187,423 of record OX638364.1, read on the forward strand.
GTGAAAACCTATACATCAAGTTTCTATAGGGTTTGTAACGAAGTAAATTTATTAAAATTTAATAAAATCATTATCGTATTAAATCGTCAAATATATTTATAAAATATATTTAGACTTCTACTTGTATTAACAAAAACGACTTTGTAATAAAAGCTTGTAAAGAAAAGAAGTGCTAACTAGCATTATTTTGACCCCGTATACAGTGTGGACCGTATTTAATTTATATATACAGAGATCTCGGTAACTACAATATTTATAATGCCCATTAAATAGGCAAAAAATGATATTTTAGCATGTAAAAAAATTCACTTTTTCTTATGCAACTGAAATTGTATACAACTTGCTACTCTGTTCTGTTTTATATTTGCCCCGAAGTTCTAGATCACCCTGTTTAGATGACTAATTACTTATAACATATGACGCTTATATTTTGGATTTTCAGCTTTGTACCTATTTTTATTGAGAATATTTTTTTGGCAAATCAATATAAAAAAGTTTTCCTTTGACGGAGACCACTTCAGTGGTCACCAAATGACGGACCGCAGGGCGAGTTTTGTACAGGCCGGGATGAAATTGTGTATTTTCAGAAAATAATAATGATTCATTCTCAGAAAATAAACATGTTTCGTTCTAGAATCCATTTTCCCTGTGACATCCAAAAATATTGAAAAACTTAGAAGAATCTCTTAATAAATAAACGTCTGGAGGGCGAGCCGAGGTAGGTACAAAAATCGTGAAAATGTGTTCCATTAGTATGACATCCAGACAAAGCATAAACAAGGAACAAAACAAAAATAAAACTATCTAGAAACTTTCAAAGCAACAAAACAGAAACAGAAACACTTTGATATTTATCGACAAGAGATGGGGGCTCGCAATTGTTGCAAAACTCGGAGACAAAAACGATCAGAGACAAAAAAAGTCGCTGTTATGTTTCAACTTTGTTGCAGAATTCTTGAAAAATTAAAAGTTTATGTTTTGTCTGTTTGGTGTGGACACGGCAGTACGTAAGGGATGAAACGCATAGAAACATATTTAGGCTTTGAACTGGAGTACGCGTAAGTCAAGTTAATTATTTTTATAATTTTAATAACATTTGAAACTGATCAAAGTAGATTTGCTTTCAATTTACACTTACCCCACCAACACAGCTACCACTTTTACCATGAGCTATGAAAATCAATTGCTCTCTCCTCTCTCTTGCTCTTTTACTCTGGTCCAACGCTTGTCAATTAGTGCACGTGTAGTGTTTATGTTTATTCATTTTATTCTTATGCAGAGCTGTTTCGGTTTGTTTGTTGTGTTTGATTCACATTACGGTAAAAAAAAAGAACACTCGAGTCGGAAAACAGACGTTTTTTACCAGAATGAACTGACTTATATTGCTTCACGTTACCAAACCTAGTTAATCAGCACCTGTATTATATGTCACGGAATTCTGTTATATATATTCTCATATTAAAGTTCTAATTAATTAGACTAAATCCAAAACATTTGGTGAAAAATACACGATTTGGAAGGAATACACAAGTTTTGGTAAAGGAAAACTATGAAACTTTGAAACAAATTTTAACCGCCACTGATTACTATGCTTCAGCTTAGGAGAAAACTTCCGTTATCACAGACACAGCAAAGCTATTTATTTTTAAGCGCAATATCGACAGAACCCATGAACAGTTTTTTGAAGAACTACTGACTATTTTGCCCATCTCAGCAACCACTACAGGAGAATTATACAAGTCTTTCGCTGAGTATTTTAATCAAACTGGTTTGGACATGAAAAAAGTAGCAGACGAGACACCAGCAATACTTGGATATAGGAAAGACTTGGTTCAGTGACTTACAACTGATCATTATTTAATTAAATCATTTACATTACTAACAAAAAACTGAACAATTCTCAACCTTTAACAATAATTGGATCAATAGTTCCCCATGGAAATAAAACCAAATACCTTGGTACGATACTAATTAGCATGTTAAGATGGAAATAACATGAAGATGAAAAAGAAGAACTCAACTCTAAAATTCAAATAGTACAAATTTCTCATAGGAAAACACTCCAACCTATCACTGCATAAGAAAACTCTGATTTATAAGCAAACCCTATAATCTATTTGACTAAATGGCATACAAATCTGAGGGTGTCCAAAAAATAGTCGCAGCAAAATAATACAAATGGCTTTTTATCATTGGAAAGAGCAGAAAAAACAGAATCTACTTATCTACTTCTTATTTATCTAGAGAAGCATACCAAAAATTGAATTGAGTTTGTATATTTACAAATACAGCTTACTGGAAAATGTGATTACAGGGCCGTATTTAGGATATATGCATTCTATATATCTCGAATGTTTCGAACATTCTGTATAAGGATATTTGGAAACTATGCACTTGCTACATTTGTACATAACAAGACAAATGACACATTTTAATGTATCTAGTCCATAGACAACTAGAACTGTATATACCCCACGTAGGGTGGAAATAACTATTTTTATCACAGCAAAATAATAGAAACATATACAGAGATTTTGGCATTCCAATGGTTAAAATAGAAATTAAAAGATTTGCTAAGATGCTTGAAGATCGTTTTCAACTCATGAGAACGCCGAAGTACTTCAGCTGCTGAAAAACCATCATCTGTTTCAAAGACTGAAGAGCACAAAACCATTTGAACTCTAATAAGCCACATTACGTAAAACATCTTATCGACACTTAACAGCAAAGCTACACTTAACAAACAAAACAATAGAAACAACAATGGAAATCCTGCATAGGTGCGATAACAGCAAAAACTTGTTTTTTTGGAAAAATTTGAAATAATGAAACATCTACGATAATATACAGTCCTAAACAAATAAATAAATCTGGAAAGTTCCTTATATATTAAATATAATATTAACCAAATGTTTTAGTAAATGAAGGCATTATTAGTTAGAATATTTTTAATACAAAATCAAGTCTGTATGTGAAATGCCTATCAATTTCTTATAATCTTATATGACAATGCCAAAGGTTGAAACAATTGTGAAATTTTAATATAAGTATATGTATATTGTATTTTACATTTATGTATATACTAATTTTGGAAAGTTTTCTATTGTTTGTTTTTCCATAGTTAATGAAAATTGCTCATTATAATAGTCCATTTATAGTAGATTTAGAAAGACCAAAAAATTGGAACTTAAATGCAGGAATAATTTAAATATTAAAAATAGTAGTCAATCATATTCAGTGGCATTTAGTTCATTTATATTTTCAGTAATTAATTGTACTAATTAATATGCAAAAATGTAATATAGAAAAGTCCATAGAAAAAAAATTGTAATATAGTCATTTAGAGAGAAGTTTAAAAATAGAATTGTTTTCTAGAAAACATACTTGATATTTTGGACAAATCGGTAAAAATATTTAATTTGCTAGTAATAAATAACTGCAAAATATACCTAAACAATAATACGTTCATTCAAATATAGTATAACCATTTATATCCGATACAGGGAAAATTAAATAAAAAAATATTATTTACGGAAAATAAATGTAATTATTGGCTACCTATAAATTCATCTGACAATACGGTCGGTTAGGTATTACAAAAATTGTTTAATTTAAACAAAGGCAATTATTTCAAACAAAAGTGTCATTTTAGAAACAATTGAAAATCGGAACAATATAGGTATATAACAGAGTTTTCTTACATTGGTTGTTTTAATCAATTATATTTTTCGACATAAAACATTTTGTAGTTTTTGTAGTTGATTTTTAAAGGTAGGAATGAATATCAAAGTAAGATTTAAAGCTACCAAAAGATAAGGGATTTACCGTAGCTCTAATTTTATAAAGAAGAATCGCTAGACTCTGCATTTTAAACTGCGTGTGCAGTATTAATCAACTTTAATAATGTAAAATATGGCAACATAGTAACATTTTCAGCTTAGTGTCGGTTCTGATTATTTAATAGAGGTTTCTTTGGCACAAAATCCTTAATTAGTAGTTCTTAAAATATGGTTGAAGTAACAATGTGTACATAAAGTATTAAAGTATAATGTTCAGAATTCAAATTAATTTTTAACAGATTAAATTTATAATTTGTAGAATTTCTAATTCATTAATAGTCAGCTTTGAACGATTTTTGTTATTTTCATCAACAACATATCTCAACGAAGAAACGTAGTTATAAAATTTTCTATAAAAAATAACCAGCTCATGAAAATTATAAATAACAATTAATTATGAAATCTAAAATGTAGTTTACATAATATACGAAAATAATGTACATTTTTATGGATGAGGTATCATAAAACGTATGCAGAATAAAATGTCTAATAATTTTATTTTCTAACGTCAGCGTTTTCATAGAAAATTTTTTTAATATTTTACAGCTATCCAAATATTTATTTACTAAAAAGCAACTAAAGCCTGCAACACCGCGGCACTTGGATAACTCGGTCAAGTACAATGCTGATAAGATAATAAACAATTGTTTTTTAAACGTTCTAACAATATGTTTTTTTTCTGGAACACCTATATATTTAGAATAGGCGAGTACAGGGGATGTAGAAGAGTGAAAAATGTATTCTCTACAATTATTACACGATCCGAACAATTTCTACCACTACTTTTTTTAAGTAATGTTTCCAACAATTTTTGGAGATTGATCCAAAACATCACGGATTAGATTAAATAACATGTCGTGATATTCTTGATTTGAATAAAATGCCATTTTTTGGTGAATACCAAACGATTAAACGATCCGAATCATCTGCAAACTAACACAATTTTATGATTCATCAGGTAGATATTCGTTGCTTATATGACACATATTTTTATTAAAAGTGTGAGGTGTTGCCACGTATAGTTACGAGCAAATGTTTAAAATGAATTTTTGTGTAACCTATAAATATTAGAATATTTTGTTGCAAGCGACACGTTCTACATATTATTTAAAAATATGCATTATTTTTGTTGACACCCTATATAATAAACAAATTAAAAGATCGAATGAAACAAGAGATAAATAACATATCTTATGAAATCATCGATATAGTTCCGCAAGAGTTTACTAATTACTAATTACTAAGTGACACTCTCAGGCATATGAAGGATTGAAGTTTGAATACTTACTGGAATTGTTTTTGTGGTCACTTATTATTATTTTGGTGTTTTCAGTTTATTGAGTAAATTCAATTATATTAATTTAAAAATGATTGCATCTTGAAAACTGAAAATTTTCGATCATAACTATGATACATTTTTAGTATCATCTATGAATCTATAACCCAAAGAAAAATACATAGAGTATATTATTTAAAAATTATATCAGTCATGTCATACCAAAAAGAGTGAACAAATATATGTGATAAAGAATAAGATGCACATTAAATAATAAAAGTCTGAGGATTTTCTGAAATTATTTTTAATTTGGGAAATAAGGAATTTATTCCATAGTTTACGTATACAATGATCTCTTATATTAATTTGAGACTGCCTATTAATTGAACTTGGCGTGAAAATCAGAAATACATTAGGTGAAAACTCATAAAATACATACATATTTTCAAACTGCAAAAAAGCCAGGTCATTTTAACAGCAGGAATTAATCAAATCAAACCAGTTAGGTTTCACAAAAACTTAATTTGATTTAGTATTTTGTAATTTGATTTTATATCAAAGTATTCGTATTACCAAAAAGAAGATCCATGACCGGCTTAACAAATAAGTTAAAAATTCGTCTTTCCAAAAAACAACGCTGTGTATATCCATGTTTTTTACATGGCTTTTTATAATTGAAAAGAGCTGAGAAAACAGAATATGCTCATCTACTTTTTATTTTGCAACAGACGATTGTACTACCAAAATTTTATCTTCAAAGTATAATTTATATACTAATTTATCAAGAGAAGCATTCTAAAAATTGAATTGAGTTTGAATTTTTGCAAATACAGCTTACTGGAAAATGTGATTACAGGGCCGTATTTAGGATATGTTCATTCAAAATCTCGAATGTTTCGAACATTCTGTATAAGGATATTTGGAAACTATGCACTTGCTACATTTATACATTACAAGACAAATAGCAGAAATTTTAATGTATCTAGTCAATATACTACTAGAAGTGTATATACCCCACGTAGGGTGGAAATAAGTATTTTTATCATCTTTGAAAGCAGAAATGTATTTCTTGTAACTACTCTTATTTTACAAAAGTAGCAAGTTCATAGTTTCCAAATATCCTTATACAGGATATTCGAAACATATTGATTATATTATATGATTATTTCCTATGTACGGACCTGTAGTCAAATTTTCCAGTGGTCTGTATTTGTAAAAATACAAAAGCAATTCAATTTTTGGGGTGCTTCTCTAGATAAATTAAGTAAATTTTATTTCAACCGAAAAATTAACAAAAATCTCTCCGATACCATTTCTTAACCCCCAAACCGATCATAAATTATACTTTGAATGTAAAATGTTGGTAGTACAACTATCTGCGGAAAAATAAAAAGATGAGTAAATTAAATTTTTTCTACTCTTTTGAATTATAAAAAACAATTTAAAAAAATCGATATACAGGTGTTGTTACTTGGAAAGACCAATTTTTACATTTTTTTGTTAAGTAGGTCCTGGATTTTCTTTTTGGTAAAACTTTGGTAGCTTTTCCAGATAATGGTTATTATGCGTACTAAATATCAAAATAATAGACGGAGTAATTCGAAAGTTGCTAACTAGATATCTGACAACATCCAGTAAAGGAGCTGTAGAACGTCAAAATCTAGTGAATAAATTCATGCCTGAACACGTTTAATAAGGCAGCCAGCTGTAGGTCCTTAAATGGGTTTAATTAAATTCTCTATTTTAAAGATAACGTAGGAACGAGTTTTGATCTAATATTCAAATTTTACTTCACACATCATACTGGAATCGATGAAAAGGGTATATAAATTTAATTGGAAAATTTTATTTGAAATTTTGCATCAACTTACTGAAAACCAGTTGATTTTTTAAGTTTAAGTTTCTTTTTTATGCAGAATACTCCAAGAAATGTTTTTTTATGTTTATTTTAGAAAAACTGACTAGAAAAGGGTGCAATTTCTTTATTTAGCTTTTTAAATATGTATTTATTGTTGGTAGAAAAAATGCAGTAATTTAAAGAGTTTAACTTGATTTGAAAAATACAACTTAGTTAATTTAATAGTTTGACTGACTATTTGTCGAATAAGAACGAAACGTAAGATATGTTGTGGTAAAAATTACATAAAATATATTACGTAACTTCAATAATAAATAGCATTACTTGTGAACAAGTGATTCTAGTAACGGTTCTGGTAAATCCTCGAGAATCGAAAATATTTTCCAGCTCCAGTTATACAATCTATTTTCGTACTCGTTCAGATAATAGATAGAAACATGTAAATTATTAAAAAACATTAAAGAATACGGTACATTTTCAAAAGGGCCTCTGAAATTATTTTTTATTATAGTATCAAGCTAAAGATGTTGTTTTGGATTTTTCTGATAATTTTACTCTATTAAATATTAATTAAATTCATTCATTAAAAAAAATCTTTTTAATTAAAATAAGGGCTTGAATTTCAAGCACGGATTTAATTTTAAGTGCAAATTATAATATAATGAATAATTTCCTAAAGTGTATTTAAAAAATAATTTGATCCTAGTTGGGCACATTATCTTCTAAAATTTGGACAAATTTAATAATAAATTTTTAGAAAGCGGCATTTAGCGAAACTCTACGAACTGGCATTTTTAGCTGAACCCTAGAAAGTGGCATTTCACTATGCAATATTTTTGGTGCAATATAAACATGGTAGAAAAAAGTATTTTATTCAATGATGCAAAAATAGCAAACAATTTAAAATACGATAAATTTCAACTTATAATAAACTAATATATAAGAACTTAAAATTGCCTCTTAATTCAGATCGATAAAAAAAATATTGATACGAGTATTATTTATTTACTTGCAGACAGTATAAAACGATATGTTAATCTATTTTGATGTTCGTTAATAACAAAGCAATTAAGCACATTTTACATATAAATAATTATTGTTTTTATTTCAGGACATCGACGTATAGAGAGATCAATACAATTAGTTCTAAAGGTGACACAAGAAACCTATCAATGAATACTTAAAAGGTAAGTTACGTTTTTTTTTCTTTTTTTTTTTTCATGACTACCTAAGTAGCACATTAAATACTATTTTTTTGTTACTTCGTTTGGTTATAGCAATACTTACAAAACAAACTTAAAGTTTTAAAATTATAGTAAATACGTGATAAATCGTGTTAGTTTCTTTGTTTGAATATTAAAATTTCAAAAAAGTGTTATTATGGGTGCCTACAGATATTATTACAAAGGTACGATTTTAAATTTAAAAAAATATTTCAAAGAAATATAATAAACTTCCATATAATATGTATACTTTAGCATACAATTCAAAGATCTTAGGTACTATTTATGAAAAAAAATCTCTCTACCTTCTCAAGTCAGTTATGTACCAACTGTTATGGAATATTTTGTCAATGAAATGCGTAAATAATAAATAAATTCCATATTCATAAACTGATACAGAGTTCCTTTCTCTTATGAACTCTCGAACATTGGAATAAGTTTATTGCAAATGAACTGGTACTGGTTGAAGCTCAATAGAGAAGACTCATTTGGGCAATTTCAAATTCTAAATTTTCAAAATGTTGTCCAGTGTAGGATAGAAGAATTTTAAACACGTTACAGATTGATAAAAAAAATTGAAGGTTAGGATAAAAGTTCTAAATAAAAACCTTTCAATCTCATTTAAGACTGTTATAATTCGAAATCAATTTAATTTTTTAATTAAAGAAATCCGATATTAACTTATGTAACGGCTCTAACATTGAAAATAAAAGATAGATCTGTCAAAATTTGATGCGGCTTTAATAATAATCTAAATTCTAGAGTCAACTTATAAATAATTTCAAATAATTTGACAGCAAATCATACGTAATTTTGATAAAATATCCAAATTTTAAATTAGATTATAAAAGATAAGTTTCTATAAAATAGGTATACGGTATGTAAATCTAATACTGGATTCTTTAATCTGCATCAAACAAATTTTTTTCACAATTTCTATTGTTCAAGCTTTTATTAATCTTAAGGAAGCATGTGCGATAACTTTTGACACATTTTTTTCTGATTTTAATACATTTAACTATAAATACTAATAAAAAACACTTCTAGTATGCAACAAATTAATTAATTCACCAACTTTATAGATTAAATTGGCTGTTTGTTATATAAATTTTAATAATCCCATCGTAATAAATTTTTAAGTTCTAAATTTATTTCATAATTACTCATTATATTTTTATGCGATGTCAAAACTTAAGATATCACCCAAGCGTTTTATATAAATTTTGTATAATTAAATAAATTTGATGTACTAAATATTCGCTCGAAGATATTTCAGATTCCAAATTTATTATATTTTGGTTACAACTCAATAATAATTATATTTTTATTTATAATTTGGAACGTTTTATTATATTTGATAATTTAATAATGAGAATAGAAGGTAATAATAAACATAATACTTGTTTTTTTTTTTGTAAAAATAAACACAATCCAAAAAATCAATTTGTTAATTTATAAATTATTAATAAATAAAAAATCTGCTCAAAATACAACAATAATCCTCATAATTCTAATCATTATACGGACCGACAATGTTCCGAATACCCAGTAGAGACTGTAGACAGTAATAATTTCCAGACAGTTATTTTAAACAGCAGGAAAATGAAAATAGAAGAATATGATGAGTTTTAAATGTCTGTCATGTGAAACACAAATCACATTTAGTGCTCACTAAAATTAGTCACTCAGATACAGATACATCGTGGTCATAAATTCTTGGGTGTAGATTCTTGACAGTTACTAGAAATGTTATTATTTTTAGGAATAATTTCAGGTCGAACGCAACTAAACATATCTTGTATAACATCGAAAAAAGTGAGAAGATCACTATAGTAATCTAGCGGAAATGTATGTCACAAAAAGATTCCATAATAGAATTGTATAATCGATGATTATTAGTTTTATTACTCTCGTCTTCTATTATATTTTAATTCTACTTAGTTTGCATAATGCTTATAATTCGAGTTTTCTTCCTACTTTTGTAAATTTAAAATGATTAGGTTTATATTGATTTGATTGGTATATGAATATTGGTTGTAATTTCACTTATAAAAAAATTATAACAAAGAAAACGGTCTAAAATCACACAATGAAGCATTATTTGTGCTAGTGAAACTCGATAAACGTAAAAAATCCTCCCTTACTCCTATACAGTATAGAGAGCTGATCACATTGGACAAACACATCATGCCTAGTACTATAAAATGCTCACGCTGAAGTAATTAACAATACTATTAGTGCAAGATAGAAAAAGACCAATTGCACAATGGAGATCAACTGCATTATTGATTCTTTTGCCAAAATGGTTGATGCGCTAATATTTTTGGTAACCAACTAACCTAAAGGCTTTCAAGATGAATGCAAATTATATTTCAGAAAAGAAAACGATAATTACAAAGGAACTATTAAGCCATAACAAGACTGTAGTAAGAATAATAACTATCGGCATCGAATGGACGAAATTGGGGTTTCCAAATTAAGTCTGATAGAGAAGGAACCGCTTCAGGTCACTAGTTTTTAGCATGAGGGATCAGTAAAAAAATTCACAACTCCTAAATCGCCTTTGGTTAATGAAACAATTTATCTAGTAACTCTACATCGCTCCTGTTAAAATGTAGTATGTAAGTAAAAGATAATTACAGGCTTTTTAGGCCCAGAGCTTGTTTATTCTTTTGCAGAGTTTCCTATATGCTTCGCTTTTCTTCTCTAGTTCGTTAATTTTTTCCTCGTAACTTTTCTTCTACTACCTTCTTTCACCTCCTCCCTGGTCTCCCTTTTTTTTCTAGTTGGGCTTTTGGGCTTGTTCCATGCTGTTTTTTACTATTCTTTGATGTTCCATTCTTTCTAAGTAACCTATCCACTGTATCCTTATATCACTTACTAATTATCTATCTTCGGGTCTTTGTACAATATACCTCTTGGTTTGTTTTTCTCACGAAGCCATCCTCTGTTTTTTCCCACCCACTGTTCTTCTCAGCATTTTTCTTTCCGATATTTTTGACTCCTCTCGTGTGTTCTTGTTTGATACCAACGTTTCACTTTTATAAATCGCTGTGGATATGAGTTTTGTTTTGCACAGTCTAAATTTTTTCGATAGCTGCTTCGATCTAAATAAATGGTTTATTGCTCCTGCACTCTTACTTGCTTTAAATAACCTTATCTTAATTTCTTTTATTATTTTTTATTTATTTCTCCTCTAGGTCCATAGATATCTTGACTTCTTTAAATATTAATGTGTCTTGTCTTGTTTTTGTTTCCGAATTTTCTTGTCGTTGTCCTCGCAATTCCATATATTTCGTTTACTTTGATTAATTCTTAACCCCATTTTATATCCTGCTTCCGCTTGCCTTATTATGACTTCTTATAACTTACTTTTTTGTGTTTCGTGCCAACAATGCTAGATCATCAACGTAACTATGCACCAGGTAGCTTTTTCTTAATAAATGTCCTTCTCTGATTAGCGCGCTATTTCTTATCATTTTTTTTCTCTTTTAACTAACTAAATCGTAGTCTTCCTTAAAGTCTAAAAATAATCTTATTAACGATATTTTATACTCGTAACATGTTATCAGTAATTCCTTAGTCGTAAAAATTTTATCTAATGCCGATTTTCCTTTCTTAAACCCTGCCTGATGTTAGTAGTTCTACAATTGATTATAGTCTTCTTTTCATAAACGTGCCAATTATTTTCTGCACTTTATCTAATAATGAGATTATTTGGTAGTTGTTGCGGTCTGTTGCGTCACCTTTTGTTAATATTTAATACTTTGTTTTGATGCTCTTTTCCATCACATTTAATATTCTCCACTGTTATTCCATTTTTCTCTGGGCTTTTATTATTTTTTAAGTAACTTTCAATTTCGTTAATTTCTTCTCTTGTTGAGTCTTCTATTTCCTGCTCTTCTTGTTCTTCTTATCCTCTTATTTCTTCTCAATCTTATCTATATCTTCACACACAACTTTTTAGAAACTTTCAAAGCAACAAACAATTTCGAGACGAGAGACTGGACTAGCGATGTTGCAAAATCTGGAGACAAAAATTTCTGTTTTGCCTCATTGGTCTGGACACGGCATTAGGTTTCCTTCTTTGCCTTTAATGTTTAATGTACTTAACTTTCTCTTGATTATATCTTCTCTTTTTCTCTCTATGCAGTTTCTTTCGATTTGATCTCTGCTTCTTGTAGGCTTCTTTGTCTTCATATCTGTTTGCCTGTAGAGTTTTTATCCTGAGTTTGTTTCTGTTTTTTTTCGGGATGCATTCATTATCCCATCATATTTTCTGCTGTGTAAACAAAATGTCACTAGGATTTTTCACTTATCACTCCTTATTTATAGTTGACAATGTTAATAAGTTTGATTATTGCTACATAGTTAATGTATTGTAAAATAAAAATACAATGTTATTATGTATTACTTTATTTAGAATGATTTTTGTTGAGGATCTTATCAATAATATCTTTCATGTGTTAATGACGGATTTATAATAATGACCACGTGCTCATTTTATTCACTGGACGTGCTTTTGGCGGTCACTTTGAGATTTTTTATTTAGTCGAAATAGAACTAGCTGTTATTTTGCAACGTTGCCGTACGTTAACAATGTGCGTTGCTATTATAAGTTAGAGATGTTGCCGATGCTTTTAATAAATTAATAATAAAAGGAAATTTTTATGGAATGAAATTTTTTTTCTTTAAAACTCGATTAAATTTTGAACACTAAACAAACATGAACACCATAGAACTTATGTGTGATTTCTTCTGCCAATACGAGAAATTAAGGTAATAAATCATAGTAACTCAAACCTCCTGCCAAAGAAGATTTTTGCATTCATTGTGAACCAAAATTACTACACCGGTTTGAGAGATGGGTAGTTCTAGTACTTATTTTTGTGGCCAAACCAATAAAATCACTGTTTATTTTGTAATGGAAAAGCTCTATTTCCTAAAAGTATTAATGATGCTTTAATGAAATTAAAGCATTAAGAAGATGTAATTTCCTAGCAATAAATATCCTGATACCTACTTTGTATTTTAGACTAACGATTCGATGCTAAAGTAAGAATTAAAAAAAACTCAGAACACCAATTGATGAAATTACTACCCAAGTTTTTATTGTTCATGTACTTTTATTATTTCCCCTAATAGACCATTAAGAAATTTTCCAATAGTTTATGTAGTAAAAAGTTTTGGTAATTAAATACTTACTGATTAAAACTAGTATTTCTTCAGACCAAACTTTTACGACATTAAAACCAATTAAAACTTTCACTATGTAAAAAATTAAATCAAATCTTTCACAAAAGGCCAATTAAGCTTTTCTGTTCTTTTTCTTAACCTTAGTTTATAAATAAAAGCATCAAATATTCTAAAAATATATTTTTACCGATATAATATCTCCATCTATTACCAGCAACCTATGCGAACTACTAAATTCACATTTGATTTTTCTTAAGGAGTATAATTTTTTATATGAAGGACATTTGAGTATGTTTTATTTCCCTAAAAAATGCGGCATGCTAACAAACTGACACGTCTAGATTGAAGAACGATAAGTACAGAAAGTAATTATAAATCAAGTGTCAGGGGAGAGAGGCTCTTAACGGTAATGATTTATGAAACAATTATTTTCAGTTCAAAAGGGAATGTTAAAATATCACAAGTAATTCGTTTTGGAATCTTATTTATAGATTTCTGTGAAATTTTGAACAGTTTTAAATACACAATTATCAAATTTTCACATATAAAGGTAATTAGAAATACTAAACTATCGATTTGTTTATTGCTTTCTTAACTGAACGATTTTTCAATATACATAAGAGAAGAGATTCGCACATTTAATTTGATAGTTTGAGTTTGCTTTCAGTTTATATTGAAATTTAACTCAAATTCAAATCAAACCTATCAGTTGCTTCTTGAAATCCAATCAACCCAATTATAGTGTTTGAAAAATCAAACTGTCAAACTGGTTTGACAACATCAGTAAATAAACAAAAATTAGAGTTTAAGTATACTTACTGTTTTTAAGTAAAGAAATATAAAACATTTGCATCATTAAATAAATGTATTTACTTTAAAAAAATAATATTGTAATACTACTAAAAGAGTAATAAATAATAATATTATTTTTCATAACTTTGATGCATGTACAGCTTTTTTAACAGCATTTTCGTAACAATAAACTAACTGGTACTTGATAATAGAATATTGAAAGTTATGCTAGTTTGAATAGGTACAAACTATTTGCAAAACTTTTATTTATTTGTATTAATCTAAACTTATTCTTAAGTTATCTTTAAAAAGCTCATTTTCATTAACCCCTTTAAGGAGCTACCTTATCAGGAGTTTTTTTATTAAGCAAACTACACATATTTTTTTGTGTTCCAGGAACTATAACTTTTAGGGCTTTTTTAGGCATTTATTAAAAAAATTGTAATTATTTGTTTCTTCCCTTGAAATTTTATTATTATTAATATTATTATTATAAAATAGATTCCGAATCGTCACAAAATTCACTTAGAAATATGATACTTCAAATTAAACTTTTACTTTTACATCACGTAATATACTTCTTATTAGTAATTCATACTTACTGTTATTTGATTTTGTTGCTACTTTAAATATATGTCAATAAAATCTGCACTAATCCAAAAAACACATACGTTTTAGACATTTTTTCACATAAAAGTTAGCAATGTTAAAAAAACTGCTCGATATATCTCTTAGGACTGTATTTCTATTCGCCAATACAAAAGCAGAACATAAAATAATTAAGTAAGTAGAATGTGTTCAATGTTTATGTTCTATTAATGTAAAATCAAAGCTAAAAGAAACTTACAATGTTCTTAATATGGTTAATCAAAAAGTTTGATATCTTACAAAACTATAAAATACAAACTCAATTCAAAGTATTAAATTTACTAAGTATGCTGTTTGAAATCAGTTCGAACTATGTTTGTCAAACCACAGTAGTTTGATTTGATCCTTAACGATATTCTTTTTTCAAATGTCACCTTAAACAGTTGTATGTATTCCTTAAATACTGTTGACTGACATAAGTTTAAGTTTCCATTTATAAAGTAAAATTACCTATTTAATTTTGAGAAAAGAATATTCGCTTTCTTTTATGTGATATTTTCTTTCTTAAATTTTTAAACAGTTACCCTTCTCTCTTTTCTTGTCCAATCAACCGGTTATATTTATAACCCTCTTGGAACAGCATTATTCATTTCGATCGATAGTTTTTGACATTTCAAAGTTTTACCCTTGACTACGTTTGGATAAAAATTATTTTCTTAAGGTTAATACTGCAACACTGATACAAAGAAATTTGAACCATTATCTCAGGCATAATAGTATTGAAGATATTATACAGGGCGTCGTACGACGTTTTGACAGTCAAATATTTCGAAAACTGTTCATATAAGCATCAATTTCGACTGTTTACAGCTGCCAAATTTCATTGTCATTTGAACAGTTTTCGAATTATTGGACTGTCAAAACATCATGGGACACCCTGTATATACATAAAAGAGTATTTGTTAATAAACTAACTTTGATCAAACTTAATATGTACGGACAACATTTACCGCTAACATTTAAAGAAGAAAGGAATTTAATTCTTAAACTAATTTAAGAAAAATTGATAAAAAGAAAATTCTATTTTTAGCATTATCATTAATTTTTTTTATATTAAATTGACGAGGATAATTTAGTTAAAGTATATAAACAAATAAAAATTTAATAAAGCAAACATTGGAAAACTACTTAAAAAATCTCTAATTTTATTTTGTAAGAAATTGAAATAAGTAATATCCGACTAGTAGTACCAATAAAATTTCAACCGTTTATTTGAGTTTCTTGACACGAGGTTTACAAAAAGGATATTCCAGTTAATTTATTTCTTCGAAACATCCGAATACAATTAATGTTTTCCTTTAGTTCCCTTCTTTCGAACATCAAATAAAAATCCACCTCGTTAGAGTTTTCCTCACTGCTAGTAATTCTAGATAACAAATTAAACGTTCCCCCGTACTATCCACCATAAAGTAGATATTTTATATTTTCCCTCAATTCCAGAGCCGGATCAAAAAAAGATCAGAAAAAGCTCCAGAATGTATAGAAAAACTGTTTTCGACAAAAAGGGAATTTTGTATTTATGGCTATCATATTAGTAGATACACAAAAGTGTAGGAATAATCCGCTTTATGAATAAAATATGTAAAGTAATTACATTTTAATGGTATATTTTTTAATGTGGATATAACGGGAAGGGATTTTCACAATTTGTTCGGGAGAGACTATAAAAATACATTTTGTTTTAAATGAAGTACATTCAGTGGCATTTAATGCATATTCATTTTTGTAATTTAATTAACTCAATGTGTAAAAGTATTATCTTAGTCATATTGACAGAAAAATTCTGTTTTAAATTTTATAAATTCCAAATAAAATACAAAATACTAATAAATAACCATTAGATAATATTTTACTTTAGCTTGAATGTTTTTTTAGACATTTAAATTATTTTCCTGAGAAACTGACTGGTAAAGTTTTAAATTATGATTGAACGTTCTATTGAACTTTCAGGCCCTTTAAGGACAAAATCAGTGATATAAAGATTGTCTTTTCATGAACTGAATGAAGTAACATGGTAATATACTGAAATTCCTTCTATAACTAAAACAAACAATTCTCAGAAGGATTTCACAGATTTTATCAAAAAAAGTCAACACTAATAAGAAAATGATTGCATTCTTTTC
The DNA here is from genome assembly GCA_951812935.1 of Hermaeophaga mercurialis. Classification (NCBI taxonomy): domain Eukaryota; kingdom Metazoa; phylum Arthropoda; class Insecta; order Coleoptera; family Chrysomelidae; genus Hermaeophaga; species Hermaeophaga mercurialis. The sequence continues at coordinate 15,204,378 of OX638364.1, forward strand.
TTTTTTGTATTAATTTTTTAAATCTTTTTCACTCTTTCGCTTATTACATCTTTCATATTCTTTCTCGGTGTCCTCATTTTCTGTTTCTATATATTCTTGATTCCTAGCGTTTTTTTAGTATTTTTGATATACGTGGCCAAATTATTTCTCGAATTATTGTTAATTTTTAACACGTTTTTCTTATGTTTATTTCGATATTTATAGCTTTGACTTAGTTTCTGTCCATTTGTTTGTTATTCTTTGTATTTTATCTTTTCATTCTTCTAGACAATGTCGTCTAGATAGATCAGACTTTGAAGTTGTACTGGATTTTGTATAAAAAATTTTTTAATTCAATCATGCTGTTTCAGATACGCTTTCTTATGTCGAGTCTGGACCCAACAGCCAAAACATAAACTTTGAGGTTTTCAACAATTATTCTGCAATAAAACTGAAACATGTCAGCGATAGCGAGAGAAAATGTTTTGTTACTTTTAAAGTTTCTAAAAAGTTGTGTTTCTGTTTAGTTTCCTGTTTCTGTTTTGGTCTGGATGCGTCACTACTTGGATCATTGTCCTGCTTACAACAATTCCTTGTAGACATTTCACTAAGCAAGTGACAAACAAGGCCACTAGGTCAGTTCCACCAATTAATAATAAAAAGCTGTAGGGCGCCTCATAACTTACACCCTTCAACTAAGCCATAAAGTTCATCCACCAATATTAAAATGAAGTCGTACAAGAACATTGTTTCTACCCTTACTTTGTGGAATCCATCCATAAATGTAAAAGATAAAATATATATCTTGAAGATTCACGAAATTCCAAATAATGTCATAAAAATATTTAAAAACTTTTGGAATATTATAGATTAAGTATATTTTATCTCTTACATTTATAATACAAAATATTGTTAACTTTTCTAAAAAGAAAAAAACCTGGAGTTGATGATGATAATAGAAGAAATATTGAAGTAGCTCCGAAGAAAGCTACAACAAAGTTCCTAAAATATGGTGGATAGCACAAGGGATGATCTTTAAACCAGCCAAACCCAATCAGTCAAGTTTCGCTAGACCTATCTCATTTTTACCTATAATTTTGAATGTATTTAAGAAATTATTTTTTAAGATGTTACGTTAAGATGTAACTGATAATGGAAGATAAAAAGTGATCCTTTTCCAACAGTTTTGTTTTAGAGAATGACACTCTTCTATAGATTAGGAGTCTTACCTTTTTAACTTATAAAATGGTACTTGACAGAAACATAACTTAGAATTAAGCAAAAAATCCTTATTCTGAATTTTTTCTGATTTTAAACATGATACAATCGGAGGTTTTACAGATCATATCGCAACTACTACCATCAGGATTGTAGCCACAAACATACCTATAAAATAAAGCTTAGTATACAAAGCTGAATGAAAATAAGCCTGTAGTTGGACTAATAATAATAAAAATGTATTCATCCATCCATTAAAATCAGTGACAGGCAAAATCCACATGTTGATTTAGCGAAATATTTGGTCCTTAACATCGATGAAAAATGAAAAAGAAAACAGATTAATTTCAAATACAAAATGCTACTCTTGTATCAGATTTTAATACCCAAAATACTCCGAAAGGGACATTTTCAATAAATAAATGATGAATTAAAAAATAATTCTATTCAAATTTTCGTCATATTATTTTATATCCTGTAAAAGTTCCGACTCTGTTAAAAATGTTCTTATTACAGATAAGCTTTTAGACATCCCGCGATGCAATAATACGTTGACTCGCGATGTTCATAAAAGTCTCTTTTTTAGGCGATAAAATAAATCTTTGTGAGTTTCAGTCCTCACCGCAATTCTTATTGAAGTCTTAGATTCGAAAGCAACCAATATGCATCGGCACTTGGCGGAAAACCCCAAGTTTCACGTTTCAAATCAACCTCTCAATATTTCTATTTGTAATCTCTTTTGAAGGAGTATAAAAAACTTTCCCTCATAATTTTTGTATATGGTACAGGAGAATACGGCTCTAAAAAACTTTTCTCTTAAATTACTACAATCAGACACACGTAAAGTGATTCATTAGAATGAAGTTTTAATAAAACATTTCTTTATACAGGGTGCCCAAAAATTCTTATAACAAATAAAAGATATACATTAATTTTGGTAATACGAAGGCGCATTTTATTGTGGAGTATAGAATATTGGTTCAAAATCATACAATTTTTATAAAATACAGAGAGTGACGCGAAAAAACGTGTAATTTGCAACAAACATTCTAATAAATTTCTTTCTAGTATAATTAGTTGAAAAAATTCATTTTAAACATTTATTCGAAAATTTATATCCCACACTTTTAATAAAAATATATGTCATGTGATCAAAGAATATCTACATGATGAACCATGAAATTGTGTTAGTTTGAAGTGGTAGAAATCGTTCGGATCCTGTAATAATTGCCGAGAATATATTTTTCATTCTTCTTCATCTCCTATAATCGACCGTTCCAAATATCTAGGTGCGCAAAATAAAAACTTATTTTTAGAACGTATAAAAAACCATTGTTTATACTTGACCGAGTTATCAGTGTTGCCGGCTTTAGTTACTTTTCGGTATATAATATTTGGATAGATGTAAAATACTCTTTGGAAACGGCTGACTTTAGAAACAAAATTTATAAAACATTTTTATTCTGCATACGTTTTTATACTCCCCGTATAGTTTGCTTCTTGGAGTTAAATAGTAAGTCCTAAACAAAATAAATCACAATGATTTTCATATATTGCTGTAGTTATATTTTATATTGATGAAATGTCATACTTGTAGGATCATTAAAATACAAATTTCTTAAAATTAACGAATGTATTGTTCAACATGACCTCCATTAATCTCCATATAATATTGCAGTCTACTTTCAAAGGCTTTTTTTACATTCCCAAATACGTCCGGTGTCAGTAATCGGCTTTCGGTAAGAATTCTCTGTCGCAGCTGTGCAAGATCTGCAGACGGAGTAGCGTATATTTTTTGATTTTAGGTGCCCCACGAAAAGAAATCCAAAGATGAGAGACTAGCTGATCTGGCCACTCTATTGGAGCCCTACTTCCAAAAACAACGCCCTAGAAAACGTTAGTTAAAAAACTGTGGCATGCGAATATCGAAATGTTTTTGTGAACTATTCTGTTGAAAAGTTAGTTCGTTCTCTTAGAGATTATCATGTTCCAATATGTCAGTAATCATGGGGTCAATAACATATTTTAACAAATTAAAATAAGTTGTTTCATTAAGATTTTCATCAATAATAATGGTACTAAAATGCTCACCCGAATATTTATTTTGAGGCGTTTGTATATGAGTCTCTGTGAATAAATAGGGATTAGTCTCATTTCAATAACGATAATTAAATATATGTAATTAATCATTAAACATGCAGGTACACTAGCCTAAAAAGCATGTATTGTACAATCGATGTGAGTTTGTGTTATTTAATAATTCATAAAATTGAAGCCAACGATCAGCTTAACTCCTGAATTAATCTAATCTTATAAAGGTGAAATTTGTGGAGCTTCACAATTTGTCGATTTGTATATGACCCAATACTGCCACTTCATTTCACATTGGAGGTTCTACTTCCTGCTTTCTATTGTGAAGGGAACCTATGTCTTCAAATATTACCTATTAACTGTTTAATGTATTGATGACTTACATTTTTTTCCCGATGACTGATATTAAACAACTTGCCGTAGCCTTAGCACACTCATCATTGCTTAGTATTTTTCTATTTCTATTTTTTGAACTCAATACACCATTTTAGTAGTTCTCAAATCGTTGATAATGCGCGAATCACAAACTCTTTTGTTTCTGGGGGGGTGGTCACGGTTTCATTGGTAAACCCTGTATATCTATGTGCAAGGTTTTATTAAATCGATGGACATGAGAAGAAATGACGTTAGTATTTATAACCTTTCATGGCAGATTTTGTTAAACTACTAAGGCACATCTAGATTAAACTGGGGATATTTCCTTTTTTTTAGATTGTTCTAATGTAGAATATTTCTACATCCAAATTGACATTTAGGTATTATATTTGTTCTATATATTAATAGATTTATATTTATAATAAAAGTGTCTGTAATAATTTAGTTCCGATATAATTGATAGCAAAAATGTGGCTTTGGACTATGACTTTATTCCAAGGATTTCTCGCAAAGCATTTGTCCAGAATCAGAATGATAGAAACGTGTTCGAGAATTGCTTCATTAAAAACATAAACCTCCCATTTTTTGTTTTCTCCTGTTTCCCCCCAACTATCACTGATGGATAAACAGTATCAAAGTGTACTCAGTATACGAGGTTATTGACCATAGTAGTTAATACCAAGTATGAACAAAAATAATAGTAATTATTTTTTGGACGTCTTCATCAAATTAATTAGGGATATTTTAGATTATTTCTTCGAAATGGTTGTGATAATGCCACGGAGTATCTCATACATTATTTTTCGACCATATCCCATACATTCTTCTAATGAATATTGTGTATGCAATGGACCTTTTGTATTTTTTGTTGCTTTCCACACCAAATATCCAATTTCTTCCCCTGTCGTCAGATTTTCTAAATATATTTTTAATAAAGTTTCTTTCATTGTTTATTATATTTTGTTTGCGCGATACAATAACACCAGAGGTCTCAGATAGAAATGATGATACATTTTCAAAATTTTAATTATTCGCAAGCTTTCCAATTCCTATTAAAATTTGAAGCTTGAACCGTGAATTAAAGATAATGAAGTTGATATGGAATATTTTAAAATAGATGGTATATTGCAATTATCGCCTTTCAAATTACGATGCGGGTTTGGCCTGCAAAAGACAATGGAGCAGCTCAACGTTGCGTTTAGTTGGATATTGTCTAGTACATATTACGATGTCGATATGAAACGTTATCGGTTAAGTTATTAACCAATTATAATTTCAAGAATGCTTCATAAACCAAGTTATGCCTAAATAGACAATTTTATTGTCGTTATGGATCAGAAATTATATCGTCATTCGTGAATTATATTAAAATGATGGAAAGCTCTTTGTTATTTTAACTGGTGAAGTTTGGTTGAGATGATGGTCTGTTAGAAAAAAAATAGAATCACATGAAACTCAATTGTTATGGTTTTGTCGTTTTTTATTAATAAACACGTCTTATAGAATTAACTCTTCTTTTATTTCTTGCTTTGCTTCAAAATTATCTTAATCCGTCAATAGTTATAAAAATCCGAAAAGTTAATAAAATATTTTTTGAAACAAAAGCATTTGTGAATCTATGTAGAGGGTAATATGAAAGATACGTTTATGTATAGGAAATGTTCAAAGCTTTTACAATTTGTTTCAACCCTATTCGTCGATCTTCCAAAATCATGTCATGTACGGAATCGATATTTTCTGGAGTGAACACATAAATTTATTTTTCAAGACGTTATTCGTCCTCAGTTTTTTCACTCTTAAATCGCTACCCATGCAACACATGAATATCCATTAGACGTATCCGATGAATATCTATAATCTTGTGAATACTCGTATATGTGTACATCTAATGGATATCTATTAAACATCCAGATTATCTATTTGCAACCTGCTGGATATTTATGGATTTCCTAACTGTGGACATATTATAGATATTGTTAGTAACAGATGCTTTTATTTCAAGTGCACTTAAACGAGGCCTTTTCATATAATGATACGGTTGCTTTTGTTTACTCCAGGCTGGATTTAAGATTCTCATCATTGATAACGCTTTTACCAAAGGCTGTTTTACTTTCTTCACTTACTATTAACATTTTTAACTATAAAATGTATATTCAAGTACAATAAATCCAATCTGGAATATCTGAAAACGTGTGAAGAGAATAGCGCAATATAACGGTTTGGTTAACATAACCTAACTACTGACAACTATGATGGAACATTCTCTAAAACGTCAAGAATTTTCTGGAAAAGTCTAGAATTTTATAGATCTTTGAGAAAGTAAAAAGGATATAAATAGGAAGAAACTAACAGGCTGATTAGTAGTATCAAAATATGACAAGAGCGAAGTAACGTGACTATAATTCACGTGTATATTTAGACAGTTTTGTGAGATTTTTCTTGTAAATAAAGGTGGTAACCCCACACAAGTCATACAATATGATATGGACAGCAGCAAACATCACTAAGAAAAAACCCAGAAAAACGGAGACGGACTGGATTAGCCTGAATACTCGGAGATACACGACAAATTAATAATCAAGACAGTATCCAAAAGTATACTGAAAATACTGACAAATCACCATCGTCATCTACCATCTTGAAAAAATTGTTGCAGAAGGCAATTTGAAAAATAATCTATCCAGTAAGTAAGTATACGTACTGTAAATATATACTTATGTATATATAGGCTACTCTTACTCTTATTCCGTGTATATTATCTCGATCCAATTTTGCCTCATTAATAACTATATTAATCAGTTAACGTCATAGTCAACATAACCAATAGCATTATTATACATAGTACTCGAACTGAGGTAAAGAGAACATGAAAATATAACTACAACTCTAGTATTGCCATTGGCACGCAATATTTTTTTCATTTTTGATAAGATTGTATGTCTGGGCACATTCGTAACTTTCCAGGAATCTCTAGAAGTACCCACGTCAGAAATTAATTAAAGCATCTAAACAGTTTTTATGAGTTGTTTAATTTTTCGATATCAAGTTTGTGGATATGAATTTATTGAATTAACACAAAAATGTAATGCAAGCCAGGGAAAGACATTTCTGTTTAAGAAAGACAAATGAGAATCGCGAAATCGAGTTTGTTGTCGGACCAGGTCAAAGTACGTCCACCTTCTTTACCTAAGATTCGAAAGAATCTAATACGTTGTTTTTATCTAAAAGGGAATGTAATTCTCCCCTGTTTTCTTATGCCTGGCAACGAGGATTCGGGCAATTAAGTATTTTTTTGAAAGTGTAAGGACCCTAAAATCGCCGACTGCCTCCCTCCCTCTTGGTTGCGTTCGTAGCAAGGAACGGCTTTATTGAACTTTAACAAAAACGTGGCAGAAATATGTTAAAAAAAATAGTAGATATCTTTAAAAATATTAGATTAATATATCGTCACATCTCATGAAAATCAAGTAGGGATATTTAGTCGAATAATCAATGTATCTTTTTATACAACTTCGACATTAAAAAACCTATAGCAAATTTTGCAAAAATGGCATAAACAAATGGTTTACTTGAGTAAGATGAAACAAATATTTGTTACAATGTACCAGTTACTTAAAAAATGAAAAACAAAATAAATTCTCGGTATTGTCAACCATATATTGTTATTCATACTTGTTGTACTTTGTTCAATCGATAATCTCTTTCTAAAATTAATGCATATAAATAAATTTTAAACTTATTTTCTATACTTTTATATTCTTAATTCTGCACTATTAAGTCGGTAATAACCAGTTGGTGAATAGGACATTTATTTCAATAAGGACAACATTTTTTGTTTTAAATAAAAAATAATCTCAAATTAATGTTATTTAATAATGGCCTTAGAACTTAAACTTAAGGAAATACATAATTATTTAATGTAATTAGAAAATATACACAATGATAGAGGGAACTAAATAAAAAAAGTCATAATAACGTACCAATATAATGTATCTCTATTATTTGCTTGATGTCAATTGCTTGCATTAACGTTTGTCTTATTTTAAAGACGAAGTATTTCATGTTATTATCTGGACATGCCGACTTCGGTTGTCGAGTGAGCAGAGAACCGACATTCGGTCCCCGAGGTCACGGGTTCGAATCCTGACATAGGTGTGGATTTACATATGAATCTCCCTTTTTGTATGTTTAATTTTAATTTTTATCAAATACAATCTTTAAAAATATTTTTATTTAATAAATGAACCAATGGATGAATTAAAAAGTTTGTCAATTCTCAATAAATAAATAAATATTAAAAGTAAAATTAAAATATGTCACTTTATAATCAGTATATTTTGATACGCTGCTTGACTCACCACTATAAATCGTTAATACCAACTCAAAGATTTTCTATGTGTTATAAAATAATATTGGAAACATTGACCGAAATTGCCTATTGAATTGATTATTACGAGCACAAATAGAAACCTAATAACCGACAATACTAGTGATAACGTTTGGACAGAAGCTTCCGAGCCTTTTTTCGATCCATTTATCTAATAAAAAAAAATACAAATGTTGACATTCCCTTTTGTAACACTGAAACTCCGGTTTCAGTGATGCATATGTATCGAGATCGTCGGGTTGAAAAATGCAATTTATAGAATGACATTTATGATGGCCCCTTTTACATAATCACTAGCCCAAACCACCAAGCAGAGGCTTCGTTTTCCCATTTGCAGTCGCCCGAGCACAAAAGTGGATGGACATCATGGTTCTACATAAATGTGTAGAGTTTACGGTCACTAAGGATAGCTGTTGGTTGTATAACTACAGGGCAGCAACCGCCCACTGACCATAACTCCAGGAGTGACGTGCCTTGACGAACTGGCGGAATTAGGGTTAAAGTAAATTTTCTTCTCCGCCTCCAAAGGATACTCATAAGATATACGCGTTACCTTTTCGGAATATTATGGTCGTAACGCTCAAAAAGATTTCAACTTGGATCATTAAAAGTAAGATATTAGCTTATTTTGGAGGACAAATTATATTGGATGGCCTTTTGAGGCACAGGATCGACTTTGCCAAATTTTTCCAATAACTTTTTTTTATTGAATTAGAACTGACATGCCACGGCTGAAAATGGTGAAATAATTCATAGAAAAAGAAGAAAAGATAAAAATATGATCTGTTAATTGGTTAACAAATTTAGTTAGTATTATTTTATTTCTTCCCATTTAATCTTGTACCTTCTGAAACTGCTGCTCACAACAATCGGCGAAACTAAACGACGAAACGACCGTATAAAAATTGTCAAAAATAACATTTGAATTTTCCCGAAAAAGATTTTTTTTTTCAACTAAATTGTTAATTTTTTATATGTCGTCATTCAAGTAATAAATTTCTCTATCAAGAAACAGAGTAGATATTGAGGGTTGCCATTGAAAAAAATCACCCCGCAAAAACTAAAGACGTTATAAAATAAATTTTGCTAATCAATAGTGATATTTAAAAAAATTAAATTGACCTGCTCGAGCAATTTTCCTAAAAATAACTCAGTTCAAAGGTTGGGGCCAAACTTTATCATGAAACCGTATAATAATTCACTATTTCTCATTATTTTCTCCAAAACTATTTTGTCTTACATATTTTTTTCCTTTAATATTTCTTTATATTTGTCCTTTACCTAGTACTTTATTGTAAGAGCTAACTAATCTCATCTGTAAGAGGTTGATTATTTTCTTATTTATTTTTAAGTTGTACCATGTTTCGTATATTCCCTTCATTTAAAATCGTTAAATATCAGACGCAGTTTGGAGGAATTATTCATACTTTTCTCACTTCTAGTTCTTAGGCCGTATTCAACCTATTACTTATTACCTTTTTTTCTGTTGTATATAACATATTTTATTGGCCTCTATCTTCTGTATTGAGAATAGCAGTGATGTCAGATATTATTTTTCTTTATACACTCTTATGACTAACTCAAGTATTTTCTTTAGCTTTCTGTAGCTAATAGTATTTTTAGGAAATACTGCATAAATGGCATGTGACAGCCTTGTTATCTTTTAAATGTCTGTTATTCCATCTTCCATTTTTCATCTTTATCGTTTTCTTGCTCATGTTTGATCGGTACTCTTAACTTTACCTACTTTTTAATATGCCTTTCTTTTTTTTATTTCTTTGGACTGAAAATTTTCTTCTTGGTATGGCAATTTTTCCGACACACTTGTTTGCCTTTTTACTTAAGTCATTGTAGTTATTTCTTTTATGTTTTGCATTTTGTTTCATCACTGTACTTTTAATCGTTTTCAGCTCCTCCTTGTCAACTTACCCATTCTTCTTGGTTATTTTTTCCTTTGGATTCAGTTTTGACTTTTCTTCTCTTCTTAAATATTTTTCATTTTTCTCATCGTTACATATTTCTATTTACTTAAAACATGTACTTTCTTATTTTGCACCATTGTTCTTTTTCTATGTCTCTACGGATTGCTCCAAAATATAATCTGTATATATTTTTCTTGCATATATATTTATGTGTGTTTTTCTCCTCTAACGGTACACTTAATATATTTAATATACAGGGTGTCGGCGAAAATAATGCACATATTGGATGCATGCAGAATAAAAATGTTTTATAATTTTTTTTACAAAAGTCCGCCGTTTTCAAAGAAATAAATATTAGTATTTTAGATCTATCAAAATATTATTTACTGAAAAGCAACAAGTGCCGGCAACACCTATTATTCAGTCAACTATAAACAATGGTTTTTTAAACGATTTCTATCACTACTTATTTTAGGTCCAACAACCTTTGGGACACTGAGACAAAACATCGCGGATTAGATTAATTAACATGTCGTGATATCATTGATTTGAATAAAATGCCATTTTCAATGAATTAATCAAACTACTTTACAAAACGATAAACTTAAAACGATTAAATGATCTCAATCTTCTACAAACTAACACAATTTTATCAATCATCGGGTAGATATTGCTTGGTTACATGACACATATTTTGATTAAAAGTGTGAGGTGTTGTCACATATAAATTTTCGAATGAATGTTTGCGTAAACTAATGATGTTAGCAAAAAAATTTTTTAGTATATGTTATTGTAAATGAACACCTTGTATTGTTTTAATATTTTTCTATCCTCACGTCTAATCGTTATTTAACTTATTCTTCATGAGATACTTCTAAAATCTATTATCCTATCATTCATCACTATTAAATATCTAACAAGGATTTATACTGAAACTTATATATGTAGGTGTCCATTTAGTTTTAATAATATACGTAAAATGTATTTTAAATTTTTATTGGCGATCGATATTTCTCGAAGGCACAATTGAAAATTTCGGTAAATCAATATTTCTAGCAATTACATTTATTATCTTAACTCAGCCTTACGAGAGAACATAAAAAAGAATAGTAAATAACTAATTTAAAATCCGATTTACAGATTATAAGGATATTGACGGCTTCTTTTAAAGACAAAAGTACGGATTTAATTCATTTTACAGGATTCTAAATTGATATATACGTCACTAGGTATAAATGCAATAAAATATATTCATGCTAGAGTGCACATGAACCAAGTACTTTCGTATACGGAAGGTTTCGAGTTCGATCCCCGATGACCTGTTATGAGAGATTTTCTCATGGCAACAGGCAAATGATGGGTCAGTAATTACATTTTAGTTACAATTGATGGTAGTGTGGAATAAGATACGACCAAAGAATTCCCAAACGTTACTAATTTTCGTTTTTGACGATATATCCTCATAAAAAATATAAAATATTTTAAAATGTTCGTTCTGCTTAAAAGCCGACTCTGTTGGCTCCTCGGTTAAATCAACTATAACTGTGGTGATGGTTGATTTTCATAGAAGCATAATATTAATTGCAACCGAATCAGTAATCCTTGGTAATTTCTCTCGTGATTGCCAGAGACTAGAATCCAGACAGTGGTTTACAATCAATGTCCATTTTCTTTTAAAGTTTCGGGTTCAGAAATACAGAGCTATTCAAACTTTTCCTGCTTGATATTTTGATTGGCAAACGTCGTTAACTGATATTTAGACATTTTCTGAAAATTGTTTTTAGTTTCAAAAGAAATTACATCAATTTTTTGTCTGGGTGACACTCCTTGTTTCTTTTTTTTTTCTATACTTGCAAAAACAAACGAGATAAGCTACATTAAAAAATTAAGTGAACGTTCAAAACCACAGATCTGAATTGAATGTTTATTCTAATGACGATAGTGTAAAATTAGTTGAGAAAAAGGTCTAATACTTATATAAATTAAGTGCACCACTTGACTTTTAATGGGTACTAAAAGCAAGAGGCCAAAAAAATACCTTTACTTCTCATTTGAAATCGTAATTAGACTAATTCATATTTATTGATAGTTGCTTGTTAATTGCTGTAGGAGAGGAGTTCAATTTCCACTACCAGACATTTAAAGGAACTCTGAAACAGTGGGAATTACAAGTTATTAGTCTGAATTCGTATTTCTTTTTAATAGTAAACGGATAATGGTGCGGTGGAGGTACGATTGTGTTTGATCGTTAAAAGTACATTTAGCGTAGGCTATTAAGTGTGCTAATTTATTAACTTCCAGCCCTTAAAAATTTATCTTGTTAGCTCGGACTTAAAAGTAATTTGTTTAGGAAAATAGTAAGTTCATGTGCTCGAAAGGGATAAATAGCTTTCATTAACGACGCTTATTAATTACGCTTTTCTGCAGCCAAAATTGTTCAACTTTCAAACAAAATATTTAATTTGAGAATTAATTAATAACTAAGTTGAAAATTTTGTTTTACCTATACTCGTTCTCGCTCACTCCTCATTAGGGCATTAATTTGAATCATCCTGCATTTCCCTTGGGCCAAATTACTCTCAATCTTACAGTATGGTGACCTTTTGCCTCTTCTCTCTATACTTTCAATATTGGTTTCCAAGATTACGCTTAGATCACAGTAACCTACTAAAAACTACTATATTTTCATTAATACTACTTTTAAACTCTCTCAGATTAAAGGAAACAACATTGCAAACAGCTTGGCTAGGTAATAATGTGATATACAGGATCCGGCAAACCTCTGTCGTTGTTCTGTAACTCCTGCTATGCAAAACTTAACGATTTATTTAAAGTAAAGTCAATGGCGGTCAAAACCAAACATTTTAAAATTATTTTCCTATATACAGAGTGATCTAACAGTAAAATAGGCACATCAGTTAATTTTTTTTTAATGGAATGACCTAACTTTTTTTACATTTTCAGTTACTTTATAGTCACTAGTACATACCTACAAAATATTATTTTTAATATCCCACTTCTTTCGGAGAAAAAAAAATTACCCAAAAATATTGCATTATCATACTCCTAATTAAAAATGCACTGCTCTGTCATATTATAATTTAAAAAACTACAAATGTAGAAAGCCAAAAGACCAACACTTTTTTAAAGCAACTTTTAATTTTTTATTTTGTACAGGATGGTCAAAAATTAATTTCATTTTTCAAAAATTACTGTATTACTATTTATCAACAAATTTAATACCATTCGACTTTCGCATATACTTTCCTATATCTATCTGTTAAAATAAAAGGGATGAGAGTAATGGAGAAAAGGAAGAGCAGAGAAGTATAAAATAGAAATAATAACAGTAGATTCTGAACCAATAAAAAAAGGAAATTAAATTGGAAAATATACTAGACACACTTATGCAAAAAAAAATCAAATTAATTAAATGGAAAACAAATTAAAAAATGAAGTGAGATTTCTAAAATATAGGTAATAGAATATATTAAAACAAGATTTCGTCAAGAAAGGGATAAAAAACATATAATTATAGAAAAGAAAGTGGTATCACAAGATAAACACAGATCAATAAATGAAAAGAAAGAAAAATATTATAAACAATAGTTACGATTTAAAGATATTAGACGTATGGAAGAAATAGTACAAGAACATAAGAATTTCTCAGAAGGGGAAAATTGGTTAATGGAGAACCAACAGTTAAATTTGAAGATGATATTAACAAGCTATATCCAAAAATATTTTTACAGGTAATAGAATTGAATCCATACAAGTTATAATGAACTCGGTGATTCGTATTTATTTACATGAACATTTAGTAAAGCATAAAATAATATATATGAAATTGAAAGTAAAGGACAATTTAAAAAAAAAGGTATTTCTGGGGAGAAAATTCTAAAATTTTTCTCTATTAATGGAATAAAAAAAAGAATTTGTAAGATTCCCCAGAACAAACACATTTTTTTAATGATATATTTTGTTTTGAACATTTATAATAAAAATTAAAAATGTCATTTTCAAAAAATGTGAAAAATATTATTAACAAAATTAGATTTTTAATAATAATTTTATTTTAATATTAAAAATATTATTTAGAAAATTGAGTTTTTTGAGAATTGTAATGTATTTTTTTTATAATAATTATTAAGTTTATATAAATCTGAAAATTATTTGTTTTATACGACCTGGTAGTGTTTTTTTGTTTTTTTATTTATTAGGATTTATTAGGTTGTTCATTTTTTTATGTCAGAAGAAGAATTGTTAAATTAAGTAAAATTTGGAAAAGTTAACAAAGAGATAATAAAATTATGTTATTTTATAACAATATACATTATAATTAAAAAACGAAAGGAATAAGTGTACGTGAACTGATAAAGAATTTTAAGGAATAAAATAGAAACTAAAATCATTTAATATCCCAAATGAAAAGACATGAGGGTACTGATAAGTTTTAATAAGCTACTTCTAATTATTTATTTATTGAAGTAAATAATATCAATATTATATATACTAAAAATATTGTCTAAAATACAGATAGGACTCTAAACTAAAAGTAAAAACTAAAAAGTCAATAACATAAAAATAAGTTATAATAGAACAAGGTGAGAGTTAAAAAAAATGATAAGTAAAGGACTAACTAGAATAATAATAAATAAAGCAATACAGTATTTCAAGTGAATAAAAAACCAAGCAGAAATATTTTTTAGTTATCCGATAATTTTATTTAGAAATAGAACTAGATGAGCGGCTATCTACATATCTTGTAAAACTAATTTATCTGCACCAAAAAAAAAGAACTAAACAGATGTATTTCCTAGTTAATAACTAAAATTAGTCCATACTATTTTTAATTCAGTTATGAATATATAAGAAACTTTCCCATCGGGGTCTTATAAAACAAATTTATTTTCACTACACATAAAACATATGGCAGCAGAATAAAGTAAAACAATTGTTAGTTGTGGTTAATTTTCTTAAATAGCATATAAATGTTTTATAATCCGTGTCCATTTTGTTTTTATAGCTGCTTAAATATCGTCCGAAAAAGTTTTTATAAAATAGCGAATTACAAAACTAAAAAGAGAGCTAGGAAATATATATAGAACATGTAACTGCAAGGAACTAAATCAAAACTGTAAATGACACATCTCGCTACCAGTCACAACAAAACGATATAAAAGAAGAAGAAAAAGATTTTTTTAAACAAATATATTTGAGAACTATATAATACTCTTCTAAGTGAATGTTCATTCCTCCCTTCAAGTATGCTTAATACAAGGATTACAAGATAATTTGAATGCAGTATCTCAGGTATTTGAAATTCCAAGAAATTCGACAACGGTCACCTTTATATTCAGAGCATACTCCCAATTCTTTTCCCTAAGCTGCCATTTTCTCTTGGCTTAGGACTAAATTAAAACGGCCTAAAGGGAATTCCACATATAACCTACCTTTCCCGAAACAGACAGGACACTTCCCGGTTTTGAGACAATTGATATTTTGTGATGCGTAAAATATTAAACCGAACCGAATTGGAATTGAAGTCTGATTCTTCTGCTTTGGAGTTTCCGATTAGTTAAACCATATTTGTTCATGAATTTCGATACAAAAGGGATGATTTGAAAAGTTCTCGAATTGACAAAAAACAAAGATATTTTCATTTTATACTCGATAATAGACCAAGTGCAGTATTACTGATGTTATTGAACAAGCATTTGAAGAAAAACAAATTTGCTCTGCAGTTTATTTTAGATGTTGCCTGAGCTTTCGATAAGGTTTGGTACGATGAATATTTCATAGAATAAATAAAATAGAGATGTATTTTAACAGAATAAAATTTATGATTAATCTATAGTTCTATAGGAGTAGTTTCAACAGCAGGCGTCAATTTGATGTCTATGTACTTACACCAAAAATACTAATAAATGACGCATCGTAACTAGAAATATCATTTTCATTTGAAACAAGAATTGTTTAATTTTTAAATATCTACTTTGTGATCACACCAAGATAAGATTTGGTAAGGTTCATAATTTTTTTAAGATAATAGGTAACGAATAAATCCGTATTTTTACTATAACTATAAATTAAATCGCCACCATCATTAATTCGTACTTAAAAGATTTAGTAGGGTTTTTATTATGAAAGTTACTTAAAAAATTAAATTAATTGTTTCAACCCTTACTTTGTAGAAATTATCCATAATAAATATGATAAATTCAACTTATCTGAATTTCCGCCGTATTGCAAAACTTTTTAAATATTATCTGACCAAGGTTTCACCACGACTATGGCATTTTCAAATACTGATGCAAGATTGACAAGCGTAAGTAACTTCACATTATAAACATTTCAACCAACCACCATTCAGCAATAACAACAATATTTATTGTTATATATGAGTTTAGTGTAAAAGGTAATCTAACATAATTGAACTTAGGTTTAATTGTTCATTCAATACTATATGCTGAGGACATTGTAGATATTTCTTGATTTCAAATTTCTTCAAAAAATCAAATTCTATTTTTTTGCCACTTATGTTAAGTATTTCCACTGTTGTTTCAATTGTGTTGCTAAGTGTAGGTTTTTGTGTTTAGTGTAAATAAAAAATTAATTTGAGTGGTCTGTCATTTGACTACCTCAATTTTTAAACAGTGAACGTTGTTGATTATTTAATACAAGGTTTAATCAATGAGTAACCCTGTTACGAATGAAGACGCAACATTTTTACATTTTTTTTTTAATTTTCAACGTTATCTTCTTTTATGTCCATACACTTTTCCCAACGTTTCCGTTATTTAATTAACCTCTTGAAAAAATACTGTTCAGTAACAAAAGTAGCCTGTATAAAATTTATTATTTTAAAATGTTGTACACGTTTCAAACTAACTTTATAATTTTTTTAGAATAGTAACACATTATATTTTGAAAGTAATAAAGATGAATTTTCGAATTTTTGAAAAATGAACCTACTGTTGAATACCACTGCAAATGTAACATCCGCTAAATCATTTTCCGTAAGATTTTTACGGATATGCGCCAAATGTCCAGACCAAAAGGGCAAAGAAGCGGTTTTGACCTCGTCTCAAGTACACAATTCCCAGTATTTGGCAGGTGAATATATATGCCACAGGTGGGGGATTTTAACACAATACGAATTTGCTTTACATTTATTAC
Source organism: Hermaeophaga mercurialis (assembly GCA_951812935.1). NCBI lineage: Eukaryota > Metazoa > Arthropoda > Insecta > Coleoptera > Chrysomelidae > Hermaeophaga > Hermaeophaga mercurialis. Next base: position 15,221,529 of record OX638364.1, read on the forward strand.
CTAATTCCTTCCTGTGGCAAATATGTGAACTAGTTCATAGTAGTAAAGGTTTATTTAGAATGAAAATATCATTTATTGTGCACAAAAATGCCTAAGACCCCTGCTGTGCATTGAATTAAATATTCTATAATCAGCCACAATCGTGCCGGAAGAAAATTAGGATAAATTCAAATATGCAGTGCTGTTTAAAATAATGGTCAACGTATATTTCATAAAATTCACTCAAGTTATGACAATCATACTATCCTCAGAATTGTATTTACTTTTTTAAACTTGTTAAAACTTGCTGCAAAGCATTGGAAATGTATTCATATAAAACTACCAACCACCAACAGTGATTACCATTAGATTTTAATAACCGATTTGAATAATGCAACTAGTTTTATCAACATTTAAGTAATGCTATAAATATGTTTAACTGGAGAGGGTTGGTTTTCTTTATTACAGAATATTCGTGGTTTTTGGATAAGGACGCCACTTCAATAGCTCCTCTTTCTATTCCACCTCTCTGGAAATTCATTATTTAGGTGTGTGTGTATAATATTATGCACCGTCATGTAAAAACCACATTTGTTGCCGACATTAAGAGAACTTCCACTGATAAAACTAGTAGATGATTTTGAGGAAACTATAAATATATTGCTCCACTTACCCTTCTTAGAAAAGCTTTGGCGATATTACATAACCACTTTCAATTAAACCACAACTATACAGAGTGGGCCACTTAAAACAGTCCAGTCTGATATTTGTCATTATTTATTAGATTTTTAGAAAATGCTGGAGGACGTCGATTTTTATTCTAATAGGGACTCATTTTCACGATACAGACATCTGTCATATATCAACCCCCTTCGTTCCAAGTCTCCAACCCTTTAATTTTAAATAGGGAATATACCATGTGTGATACATCATTGGAGGTATTGCGATAGACTAATCAGCCATATGCTCATCCATGATTTTTATTTCGATATTAACTCTATGTTTGTAAAAAAAGTAAAAGTAAACGTCTAATACCTCTTAAAAATTAAACGCAACGCCTATGTTTGGTTAATGTATCACATTTTTTCATCACGTCAAAAATAACAAACTTTGCAAAGATTTACTAAGTAGTTACTAAGACCAGTGGTGCTAATCTAATAGGTATTTTTTATTACGTCTAATATGGTCTATTCCATTGCAGAACGAGTTGAAATAATTAATATCGAAAGAAAAGTCATAGATGATCATATGACTGTTTAGTCCATCGCAATACCTTTCTAATGATGTGCCAAACATGGTATATGAAATATATATGAAATAAAATTATACTTTTTAGCCCATCTCCAAACATCTTCAACAGAGTCTGATTGTGAAACTGTGGAAGCTGAAGTAATACTACGACTTTAACAAAGTCATCTTCTTGTCATTTCTAACAAACTCGTCAAATGAGCCCCTGTCAAAACATAGTAATTTTTTATCAGTTCTTATCAGTTCTAAGTTTATTTCTTATGATTGTTGGGATACTATTAGTCATTATTGTACCTATTGCATCAATTAACTTTTCATGTAAATACTCCAATAAATTTGTAGGAGAAATATTGGATGTGAGCCTTTTAATAATCGAAGAACCTAACCCTAATGCTTTATCTGGACGACCATTTGGCCAAGTTGCTGCACTTTGTTAAATAAATAAATCTAATACCAATCCATTTGGAGTCGATAATATGAAGTTTTTTAATCAACTAAGTTGGTCTTACATTTATCATACTGTCAAGTTCAATAAATGAGATCATCAAAGAAGAGATACTTTGATTTTTAAAGTGTAGAGCATTTCCTCAATAGAGCATGAAGTATTGGCTGAATTTTCCAAAGTTTATTTTTTTTCTAAACATGATTTGGTACCGTTACTTTATTAGCAATTTGTAAATAGGATTCCTCGATATTTGAGTAATATGTAGTACAATCTTAACGTTGGAACTTCAAATATACTCATTAGTATCTAAGTACCTACTAATTTACGGTATTCCTCAGATGTCAAGTTTAATTGTTTTGTTTCGTTACTCTTCATAGCGCTAATATTTTTTTCAGATATTAATTCAAATTGGTGATTAAAATACAGTTCGAAGATTTTCAAATGAGTCCAAAATTAATCTTCCTCATTGCATTTCCAAGCGCTATCTTCCATGTGGTAGATCTCCTCAGGAATAAATTGTTCTCTTTTCAATATCCTCTTTTTTTTCAATAAAGCCAGTTAATGGCATGTCATCTAACACATCATTATCATTAAATTGCAAAGTATTTTAGTCGAATCCTCGTCCTCATCGGAAAGAATTGAAAAAATTATATTTTCTTCAACAAGGAAATTGTCATCCTCGATTTTACTATCGAAAAAGTCGCTGTTAATTATAATTTCTAATAGTAAGTGGTTTCTTATTACGTTATGAAATAAAAAATAAGCAATAACTACAATTTCTACATTTAGCTTCCCTAAAACAAGATTTATATTGAACTTTATTGTAAGATTAGTACTTCAGTATATAGATATTGAAAATTTAGACGATTAAAACTCTATAAATCTCGATTTAGAGGACGTAACTGGATAAATATTCTCGTGAATTACAAACTATTCTTTAAACTAGTTGTACTTAATCGAGCTTAATGTGAAATAACCGATATTTATTATTTTGGTAAATTCTATGGTCACCGTGTAGCTGGAATTTAATTCCATCCTTTAAAAGGATGGGGGAAAAATGAGTAAAGTATAGCGTGGTGAATTTCTTGAATTAGTGGTCCTTACTACAGTACATTTAAATTATTGATAATCCCAAAATCCCCCTATTTGCCGCAGCAGTGACCGGGCTATCCTGGAATTACAGGAATGGTCTAATTGAGGTTTGCCTCTTGTTCGGTCGCTTGCTAAAACTATTTAATTAATGAGCGGTGCGATGCGTGAGGGTACGCGCGTGCTCTACCCCATGACGTTTGCCCTACTACAAAGTTTACCCTACGGGGTAACTATGGTGGATGCAACCTCATTCCTTTACCGAGTTGATGCGTTCACAGCCGATATTCTATCAACGACAGATAATGATGAGGATGTGGCCCCATCGTCGCTCTAGACCGTAGGCCCTCCCAAGCGCTTGTCTCTAGACAAGTCATTAACATAATGGTTGCTTCAAATGCTACACTGACTTAACATGAAAAGAACGTACTGAAGCATGCCGACGAACATAATATTGATCATTTAACCCGGAAAAATGTCTAGAGGCACAAAATATTAATATTAAGCAATAGAATTCTTTATTAACTTCTAATAAGATTCACGGTTTTTATTATTTTTGAAAAATATATACGGGTTTGACGACAAATCACAATAATTTTATATAAAAACGTATAAATAAACCAAGTGTATACAATAATAGAAAAAATAAATACGTCATACAAGACGAATGTGTACAACAAATACGAAGAGATAAGGATATGAATAAATCACATATTCGATAAGTTGATATGTACTTGTTCCAAACAATATAAAATGGAAAACTAACAATAGAGAATATATTCAAAAGATAAATAAGCAGCACACATGACATACGACTATATTGCCAATTATTTAATTTAATAGAAAGAGCGATGGAAAAATAAGGAAGAAATACAGGATGTCCGCGAAAATAGTACATATTTTTAAATAGTATGTAGAAAGTGTCATTTGCAACAAAATATTCTAATAAATGTTTTTTAACAACATTTACCTAAAATTCACTTTAAACATTTACTCGAAAATTTATACGTATCTCACACTTTTAATAAAAATATATGTGATATAATCAAAGACTATCTACCTGATGAACCATAAAATTGTGTTATCTTTATCTTTAATCAGTTAAGTTTATCATTTGGTAAAAATGTTTCTATAATTCAATGAAAAATGTCATTTTATTCAAATCAACAATATCACGATATGTAAATTAATGTAATCCGCAATGTTTTGTATCAGTGTCCCAAAGATTGTTTGAAACATGTAGTGTTTTAACTAAAAAAAATAGTGTTAAAAATCGTTCGGATCCTATAATTATTGTCAAGAATACATTTTCCACTCTTTTACTTATTTTTAGAACGTTTAAAAATCCATTGTTTATTAACTGACATTTTTATTCTGCAAAGGTTATTATACCTCATCCACAAATATGTGGAATATTTATGCGGACACCCTATATATTTGAATGTAAAATTTGACGATGTGAAGAAAATGGGTGCAACAATTGTCATAAGAAAAATATTTATAAAATACCGTGAAAATTTAAAATAAATATGTTATGTCTTTTATATTTATGTTGGATAGGTTCTACAAAGCAAAGCGAGGTATAATATATGTAAAAGGTTTGGGTTGTTGGATGGGATCCAGAAAATTAAAACAAGAACTATGTTTTTATTTCGTTGCCGATGTTTCGGTCCTTTATTGGGCTATCATCAGAGTACTATAAACAACGGATACATAAAATATATTTTTTTTAATTAACAAAGGAATTAGAAATGATTCAATTATAAAATCAAAAAAACATGATTTTATGTTTTTTTTATTCAATATAATAATTTTGTACATAACAAGAATACTCGTAAATTTTAAAAATTCTAAATTGTAATTTTTGTAGTGGCAGTGTACAAATCAATAGACTATATAAAATTGTTTATTTATAAAAAAATATTGTTTCTTTTTATTTATTTGTACTCTAGCGTGTCTTAATATCCAGTTATATTATATAGAGGGGAACATAAATTTAATAGAATTTCCAAGGTAAAAATATTTACCTAAAAGAAACAACATTTTTCGGTAAGGAACATTTTTTAATAATGCAATCATTTTTAATTCCTTATTAATGGTTTCCTGCGAAATGTTATTTATTTCTTGCCTTATTCTATCTTTTAAATCATTTATGTCGTCGGGTTTACTTTTATACACAACATTTTTTAGATGACCCCACAAAAAGAAATCTAATGGCGTGAGATCCGGTGACCTTGGTGGCCAGTCAATGGGTCCTCGTCTACCGATCCACTTATTGGGGAAAACTTCGTCAAGATATGTTCGAACGGAGGCTGCATAAAGTGGCGGCGCCCCATCTTGTTGATACCACAGACTTTTATCGATATTTCCGGGAATGTTTGCACTAGGGAATAAATTCATTAAAGTTGGAATCAAAAAGTTTATTAAAAATTGCAAATAAGTTGGCTCCTTTACAGTTCCATAAAAATAGGTTCCAATGATTTTATTTCGAACAATTCCTGCCCAAACATTAATTTTCTGTGGATATTGATGTCATATTCTCACATCCATTTAGGATTTTCCTGTGCCCAATATCTACAATTCTGTCTGTTGACTTCACCGTTTAATGTAGATATGCATTCATCAGAATAAATAACGTGGATAAGTGGATCATTACTTCACTTATCCATCAAAGTTTCGTTAAATTCCATTCTACGATCCGGGTCGTCATCTGATAGTTCTTGTAAAAGGTGCACCTTAAAGGGATGCCACTTTTCATGTTTTAATACTTTATGAATAGAAGTAAAAGGAACATCATGTTCTCGACTAACTTACCGAAGGATGTTGTGTGGATTTTCTTCCATAGCCAATAAAAAGTTTAATATTAATAGTCGAACACAAGCATTATATATTTTTGGAAACGTCTTTAAATTTGCAAAAAAAATATACAGGGTGTGTCATTTAAAAAAATTGTCGATGACATCGTTACTCACAAATGGTTTACCCTATATATTTAATTGTTATGTAAAAATAAATTAAATTAAAATAAAAAACCGACCCGTCTCAAGATTTTTCCTCAAAATTGTTTATTTAACTTAAAATTAATTTATTCCATACTTTATGTACACACTGTACACGACATCGTAGTAATTACAAAAACAAGAAGAAATACTCCGTGATGAAAATTATTTCTACTATTACAACTTCTTAAGGGTGTGACTTCAGCACTTTACGCTGTTTTATACTAGTATACTAGTACTATTATTTTATTACTTCAAAAGCTTATGTTATCTTAAGCCTTTTCTTCAAGTTCGTATTATCGATATTTTGAGGTCACTAAAAAATAAAATAGAATAATTCAAGTTAACATTAATAGTCATGCATTTAATACATAAGTATAAAAATAAAGCTAAAAATAAATTAAGGCCTTAATGGTCTGATTAACGGTATCCATCTCTAAGTTTTGAGAGAGAAAAGTCTTATAAAGTATTAAGAAGCATTGATTATATTGCTTAACACTTTGTTCTGAAATCGTTGAATTATTTCTCTATTACTCTTACCGTCTCATCCCCACAGTTGGATGAAATATTTGTCCATAGGGGCTTCAGTAACTGTTTAAATAGAAGTATTTTATTGTATATTGACAAGTAAAAATACCTTCCAAATGGCCAATATATTTTCTTGTTACTCTAGCTCTTTTGTTTTTATATTAGCAAAATATTTTGATATATCAGAGTACACTATTATTTATACATAAATAATTTGTAAAATTTATATGGGTCGATTTATTTACATTCTGGATAATATGTCGCCGTTTTGTGCAATCATTAATTTTATTAACAGATATCTTAAATTTTTCTAATTGTGTATTAGTGTTCTTTTTCTATAGACAGGATATCAGTATCTTCAGTAACTGTGTTTATGTGTTATAATATGCAAAAAAAAATATTTAGAAAAACTAACGAGAATTTATGAAGCTTTATATCTTATAATAGAAAGATACATGTTATTAGTTAGAAGAAGAAATATCTAGCACGAAATAAACAAAACATAATTAAGAAAGAAAGAAACATCAAATCGATAGTTCTATATTTGCTAGATTTGCCTAATAACCAAATGTTCAATTTATTTTGACTGTATTATAAAATCGAGGGAACCAGTTATATAATATTTGGCTCAAAGTTATTTTTTGAAAAATGTAGAGTTATAACACTTGAATCGTATTTTCTTCTGGTGTTTAAAATTTTTTTTAAACAATTATTTTTTAAGTACCCTCCAGTAGTTGAATGCGAACATTTTTTAAAAACCTTGTTTTGTTTCAAAGGAAATCTTAAGATTGTTATTAGCTGGTGTCGTCCAATGAATACTTTTTTTCTTTATTTTATTTCTCCAAACTTTTCTTTTCCAATCTCTATTATTCTATTTTCTCAAATCTTTTTGAAGTGATCTTTACAACTACTTTTAAATCTCTCACTCTTTTTCTATTATTAATCTATTTTACGTACCAACTATCTGGCATTATATGTAAATGGCCAAACTTTATTATTTTCCTTTTCCAGATAGTGGCTTTCTTATTTTTTTTTATTCATAGTCCAAACTTAACATTCATAGATAAAAAATACTCCTGCAAATAATTTTATTACATTTTGTATACTTTAAAATCAGTATTTGTCGATATTAGTTTTAATTTTGTTATTTTGCCAGGCTATACCTACTGCTCTAATTCTTTTACTATTATTAATAATTCATTATAAACTTCCAGAGTCAGTCATAAGTTTCCCATTTACTTTTTTCAGTTAAAATATAAAAACCTCTTTTCCATAACATAAATATGTAAAAGTTTGTTTCTTTATAATTTTTTTTCTCAAAATACTTATATCTACATATTTTACGGTAAACGATAAACACTTTGTAATTCATATTTCATGTTTATTTCTGGAATTTAGGCCTATTGATCAGTTATAAGGTAGTATAACTATAAATGTCTCAAAGGACAGTTAAATGGGCCATTGCACCCAATATATTCCATCCAACAAACCGAACAATTCCATACAGGATATTAGATTCTCCTGTATTGACAGATCTAACAAATAATACATTCATTATTCTCCACATTTAGTTATTATTATTTAAAAACTTAAAATATTACTTGTCTTATGTATATCGATTATGCTGCTAAAGTTTTAATTAAGCATTTAATTTAGGTGTAGAAGTTTTTGGAATCACCATAATGATTCTTTGATTTTAATAATTAATGCTTTCAAAACTTGGATAAAGTTAGAAACTTTCGGTAATAAAAGTCAATAATGATAAATAAATTTTGAAGAGAGTGTTTAAAAATATATTTTGTAAAAATAAGTTTAATATACTCATTTAAGAGGACGTTTGAAAGTATTATGGACAACAAAAAATACTAATATTTTTGAGACATAAGTAAGATATAAGTATTAATATTTTTTTAAATAAGAATGAATGTTACATCTACTATTTATTATACAGTCTTTTTTCCCCTTGGATGTTAGATTTTCCAATTTAATTACAATTCAATTCTTTATGTAAGTCTTCCATTTATTTCTATCTTTTGCTATGACCGTGGCTTCTACCTATGTTTTATTTTTCTTTATTAATATTTTACTAATAGTATCGCCTTACGTTTGTTTTGGTCTTCCTCTTGTCTTTTTTCCCGTCATTTAGTGTTTCATACTCTCTGGACTTAAACTTTACTATCCATTCTTTACATATGTCCCCACCATCCTAATTTTCGTTATTCAATAAATTGTTCTACTGTTTCTATTTGCAATTCTTCTCTTATTTTTTAATTTCTAAATCTATCGGCCCTGGTTACTCCTTTTACTCTTCTTTAGTATCTCATCTCTGCTGCGTTTATTTTGCTTTTCTCTCTATCAGATAATACCCATGATTCACATCAATAACTGAGAATTGATCGGTATATCGCTTTGTATACTTTCATCTTTGTTTCCCTCTTCGTTTCATTTTTATTAATAAGTCCTTTACTTAGCACGTAATACATTTTATTAGCCTTATCTATTCTATTGTTTAGTTCCATCCTTTATTCAGTTAATGTAGTGCTAAAATTCGGCAGGATAGAAACACGTTTAGAGGCTGTAAAGTAGTGTTTATTCAACGAATTTAAAAAGAAATCTCCATTAATACTAAGGCATGAATCCCACTGGTTGACTATAAATTATCTGCTGGTAATATTCTTGCGGCTATTTAAGGAACTATTCTCCACCTCACAATTGAACCGTCATCTTTTCAATAGTTCTTTTAATGAGCCAAACTTATGAAAATGACAAGTACTTTTCCTGACGAAGTTTGGGATCAAAATTTTTTCGCTTTTGGAGATTGTGAACACTTCCACTATATGCTTTCACGTTTGGATTCTGGTCCGTGACACTTTAACATTAAGTCTCAACACCAGTAACAATTTGGTATAGAAAAACATTATGTTGTTGTTAATAACGCAACAAATATTGTAATGATATGATCAAAGGTATGTAATGTAGTTTTCAGCTGTGTCACATTTTCATTTGATGCTGCAACCCGTACAGGTCTTTAGTGGATTCTCTTTCTTCTCAAAATATATTGCACCATTCAATCACTGCATTTTGAGAGTAACTATAGTTACCATACACAGTTTTAATTTTCTTTAAAATGTTCAATGCTTGACACCCTTCAGCAGCTAAAAATTTAATAACGACAAATTATTTTGAAAGACTTTAAGGTCTGACAACAAAATCCTAATGGTATTGATCTTTTAAGATTATAGTTGCTACGTTTCGTTGAAGAGAAATCCGTTTTATTCTTAATATAGCATTATTTTATAACAATAGACAATATAGAGATTTATCATAATATCGACGTCATACTCAAAATTTTAAAGGAAAACAATTAGTTTTTAATATTTTTGCTTGAAAATCGAGATTCATTTAAATTTCTAACTCCAAGTCGAGATTTAAAGTAAAACAGAAGATTTTTTCAAAATTATTGAAAATTTCGAATTTTAAACGAAGATTTAACAAATCTCGACTTCATAATCGAAATCGTAAAGAAAGAAACTGGTTTTTTTAAAGTTCCTGCCTTAAAATCAAAATTAATTCAAATCTAGACTATAAAATTATGATTTTTTAAAATCACGGCTTCAAAAACGAGACCTTAAAGAAAAATCCGAGATTTTTTTTAATATATATAAATTAAAGTCGATATTGCTGATGTAAAATCGAGGTTTATTGAAACATCAAGTTTAAAATCGAGAATTTGAAGTAAAACACGAGAATTTAGAGTCGAAATTTAGAAGTAAAATTCGATATTTATAAACCTTCTGTTTTAAAATTTAGATTTAATAAAATCTTGACTTTAAAATTCTCGATTACGAAAGATTTCTATTTAAAGACGAAATATATTAAAATGTAATAAATTTACTTTAATGCCGAGATTTAAATTGGAAGTGATTTTAAAAACGAGATCGGGCAAAAATACGAAATATTAATAATCCTGCTTTAAAATAGTATTAGTAACATATCGATGACGCTATGTTTAATAATAACAAATAACTTCGTCTACTTGTTGTGTTACCACATTTGCACTTCAAAGTATACTTAATTTTCTTGTTATAAATATTAAAAATTGTTCCTTTTTTAACCAAATTATTATAATTTTCAAATTTTACTAGTGGCGTTACGTTATGAAATGAAATATGTTAAAGTTGCAAATACTTGCAAATTTTCTCATTATTTTTAAAAATAAATATGAGATTATGAAGGTCCCATAGGTCCCGAAATTAAAACCTAAAAATTATGCGCACATGAGCTGCGCAGTGTCTCTAGTATGCCTATAACAATAATGTCGCGAACCAGGAAAAAATAGTCCTCTTATTTTCTTTATCTGGGTAGTTTGTCCTCTTTATTCTGAAACACCTTATAATTTAAATATTGCTATTATCATCACTTTATACTACTGCTGTCAAGTATTCTAAACATAATTTTTTCTCGTATACTTCTGTTCAAGTATGAAATATAAAAACGACAATTATAAAGGCCATTGAAAGCCGTCGAGCAGTTCTGTAATATTTATAATATACCTGAGAGGGTTTAATGTCTTTAGCCGCAAATAACATAAAGACTAGACTTCAACTAAATGTAATTTTCACCGAACGAGGCAGTGAGGCTTTTAAAATAGAAGCTAATTATCCTTAATTTTCATTTAATCCAGTCATCTGGTAATACCAAAGACAGGCAAATTATTTCAGATTTCATATTCGGCAATAAAATGTTGTTGAAATTAGAAAAGTTCCACCCCAACATTTCAATTTCATTTCGTCATTTTTCGAATTATGTGACATTGGACTACAAAAGTCCCTAACTCTAATTAAATATCACTTTATTGATCCGCTATCTTCGTAAACTCATAAAAATGAACAAACAAAATAGCGGTAATATTGAAATTTGCTTAAACTTTTAAACGTACCATAACTCGGCGAACACAATACTGGTTATAAAGAATGATATTAAAGTTGAATATAAATAGGACAATACTGCATAGTAAAAAAAGTAATATACTTTGATATTTCAGTTGTTATAAAGGACATATTTCACGGCTTATGGGTTATCAACCTCCATTTTGGACCAATTTATTATAATTTCATAGAAATAATAAAAACATTTTGGAATATACTTTTATTGAAAATGATGTTTAGAATAAGGTTCAACAATATTACAATAAAAAATTGTAATATACTAACTGTATTGAATAAATAAATAATTTTTGTAAAGCAATTCAAAATTAAAACACACAAAATTTTTCATTACTTTCTAAAATAATTTAAAATAAATTTTGAGTTAATTTAAATAATATTTTTGGAAAAAAGGATATAAAATTATCTAATAATGAAAACTAACATTATATACAAATAATTACGCGCTGCTATGATATACTGAGATTAAAAAATGTGTTCGAATTAGAAGTTTAGAACCTTACTTATTTAATATTTGTTAATTCGGTGAAATTTACAGGGTATTTTAAAAATTACGTTAAAGTTAGGTAGAGTTTAGAAACTTTATTTCTTTATGATTTTAATAGAAAAATTTCGTAAACGATAATTTTTAATAACACAGTAAGGGTCTTCTTGTGCTGGATTATATACATATGTTCAAATTTTTTCATCGTTATACTAGCCAAAGTTCGACATTTAACTGAGCAAAATTTTATAACAATTTCTCAGATCTGACTATCTGTTTAAAATTCACTTACTTTAAACAAGTAAAACCAATAATCAATTCTTTTTTTTCACCTTGTATACGTTCGAGAAAGTTCCATATATTCCACATACAAAACTCTCACAATTCGCCCTTTCTGACATCACTTTCAACCAATCAGAAACGTTCTCACGCATCTCGCGATCAACTCCAGTTTAAACCCGCTAAATAAGTTGTGCTCGATACACAAACACACACACAGAGTAATCTTAAGCCACCCACACAAAGAACACACAAAGTTTGTATAAAGTTGATTGATATTTCATGAAAGACAAATTACAAATTGTTAATTTGAATGTAAACAAACCATTGAAACAATAGTACATTTGTTAATAAGTTAAGTATTGAAGTGAGTTTAAGTTCTGTGTCCACTGTAATGAAAAAGACTCTCACGAAATATATTTGTAGTTAGATAGAATTTGCCATACAATAACCTGTTTCGCTTAAATACCTGTTGGAATAAAGAATATTTATTTCTTACTCATTGTGTGCTTTTTTATTGAGGAAAATAGTCATTTAGAATTTATATGTGCAGAACTTGCAATAAAAGTTACAGTCCACTCGAAGAAATCATTGCACCCACATATAAATTTCTGCACTATCATACTTTAGTTTCATGGTGTTTTGATTTAGAACAACTTGTCACCATTTTTGTAAGTGTATACTGCTACAAAAAATGGAACGAATAACTTTGAAATTTGTCAAATCCAGGTCGAGGTGCGTTAAAACCAGTTAAAATTGGCATTTGGAATACAAAACAATTTAATGAACCATAAATTTATTTTAAAAAAACCAAAATTTCATATTCTCAAAAATAAACTTTTTCTCCATTTAACTAAATTCATAATAAATATCCAGAGATGTCCATATATTTATTTCATTTATAATTTTCCCATCATTTATTACGGAAACGAATCATAACATTTGAATAAAATTGTATCCACTTAATTACCGATCATTTGCTATTATAACAGTGCAACAATAGATATAGTTAACAATTTTGAAATAAAATATGACAGTTTCTTGAACATTCTCGAAAACCCCAAAAATATCCTAGTAAACGTCTAAAATTTCCTGAAACCTTCGTGAAAGCAAGAAAAGGATATAAACAGGGAGAAAAATGACTGAAGTGACAAAGTCACCCTAAGGGAAATAGAATCACTGTTATTCACATTAATTTGTATTTTTAGCCAGTTTTGAGAAGTTTTGCTCTTTAAATAAAATGTGTTAAACCTAGACTAGTGTCACAATATACATGTCATCTGCAACCATAATTATGAGTTGTTCTTTACATGCACCTCCAAAAATGGATTATTACAATATATTTTTGGAGAAATTACAAACACTGATCTGTGTAATAAAAGAAATTACAAAAAAAGCTATGACATATTTTTCGACCACCCTGAAATAGTCATTATTATAAAATCTACATACCATGTAAATGCCAAATAAATGCTACCAAATTTAATCTGTTATTAAAACAGACCACAGGGTGCGTTTGGGTCCATGGGCATATTTTGTTAGGGCATCCAGTTTTACACCATTAAATTTTTCAGACAATTTGGCGAAAGCACTAGTGTAATAAAGTCCTACTTTTTGCACTCAAATCAATATGAAAAATATTAGTTTTCAATCATGAATAAGACAAATTACTTGTGCTAAAAACAGTCGAATAACCTGAAGGGTTTGAAAAATATTAGTTAATATATTTTTCTACATTATAATAAAATGAAGGTCAAAATCAAAAGCAAACACAATCTATTTACACTGTATTTAATTTAAGCTATCCAAATTCATATTAAAAGGCAATTTAGATTCCATTGTTCTGTTTTATATAGCATTTTAGTAGCATTACAATTTTAACGCTTTTCCCCATTTTACATTTAGTTATCATTCAAAGTGTTTAGTGATTATTTATACGAATTACTACACCATTAATAATTTTTCAGGCCATTACTGAGCTATGCCGAATAATAACACCAAATAATATCAGGGGATTTTTGTAACAAAGTCACTAATTCGCACCAAACCGAAATATTATTAAAAAATACGAGTGGCTAGACCAATTTCTTGCAATTTTTGTCAAAGACATTGATTGAAATGAAACTTGCTACCAGTAATATTAATATTAGGGAATGTCTTCTTAAGATCCCGAAGGGTAGCGACTTCATAATCAATTTTGATGTTTCTGGATTCCATGGCCGTATATGCTTCTAAATTTAAAAAAAATTCTAACATATGTTTTCTTTTTGTCTGACACCATATTTTAAATGTTCCATCACCAAAAAATCATTGTATTCTACAAGGGTCTGTCGCGCTTTTCACAAAGCCAACACCAATATTTTGTCTTCCCCGTCATCTTCAAGCAAAAAAAGTTCAGACAGTACAATATCCATTCTGGTTTTGAACAAGATGACTCATAGTGACTTGTATTTGGCAGAGTAGAATTTGTTCTTTTTGTTACTAAAATTTGCTCTCGGTAACAAATTCTAGCCCAAGATCCATAAATCAAGAACGCCTTTAAATATTTTTTCAAATTTGGTAATCAATATACTCTTTAAGAAAGTAAAATTTTGACATAAACTAACATTTTTTAAATTTAACCAATGGCGCTGTTAGTTTTAGTGCCAACTTTTGCCCCCCCTAGTCAAATTTGACGTTTCATTTCATAGCCAACTTTTGAATTTTCGATGATTTTAAATAACACCTTTAATACGTGTTTTTGGTTATTCCGGTTTTTGTTGAAAACGACAAAGTTTTCTGAAAAATAAGAAGAGTAGGAAATGTATTAGAATTAAATTTTCCATAAAATAAAATTTTTAAAATTTTTATGTACACAACGGGTTAAAAAATGTGCATCATCCCCTATCAATCTTTTAGGATGCTACAATTGAACTCTACTTATTGTCGATTAATGCTGTTGGTGCACTCACAATGTGTACCAAATTTCGATTTTCTAAGTTTAAGTATAACTGAGATCTGGATTTTTTTCGAAATTTGAAACCCCACTTTCAAATTCTATAACTTCTCAGGGGTATAACTTAATAATGAAGTAAGTTTCGTTAAATCACCATATTTTAGGCCCCTGCTCTGTATCGGTTCTTATACGAATCACCTTATATAGCATAGAAAATTAATCATGAAAAAAACTTCAACAAATATTTATAGTATTTCTAGTTTCATGTATTATTTTTTTTTCTACATTATTTAAATCAGGTATGTAGGTATATATGGAGTATGTAAGATTTATTTTATGCTAGTCACAGAACGGGAATTCATCTGGGATCTTTTCCAAGCAAAAATTTGTCGAGTCACAAAAGGGGAAATATTTTACTTAAAAAAAGGTTGAATCACAAAATGGGAAGTCAAAAATTAGGAATATACCCTCTGGTTGTGTCAACCCACCGGGACATCCTACGCAAATCCGAAAAAGCAAATATGTTTTATTATATCTGACATATTGAATATCTGAAAAATGTCTTTGTATAGATATTTCTACATATTTGATTATAAGGAGCATTCATTATTCAAAATAAGTCTCAATCTAAAATGGTCATTTCAGGGATATCATGTGCTATACAGATCTGGGTCAGTGACGGCATCAATTCGATCATGAATTATTATCGATAATAAGTCTTGATTGATGTTTAAATTTCTCTTTTTAAGCCATTGGGTGCTAATTGCTAATGATTTGTTAGAAACTTTCATGAAAAACTAATCTATCGCGTTGGGATTTTTGAAGAGGGGATATTTAAGTAGAAAATTCTTGATGATGATTTCAATAGAACTCGTGATGTATTATTCATCATAAATAAATATTAATGAAGTTGTAATTGACAATTTAGCCTCTCTGTCGAAACGTAGAATTTGATAATAGGAAAGTTGTGGAACTCAAAATGCACCGAATTTCTCGGGCAGATATTCGATAGAGACGGAGTAAAGATGATTAATTGTGGAAATGAAAACATGGCTTTCGTAGTAGGGGAACGGGCTGAAAAGCACTTCATTATGCGAGCGTAGTCATTTAGTTCATAAGTATATTCTACAGAATCGCAGCTTCCACTTTTGCCCTTGTTGACATCATCTATCGCAACACATACCAAAGATAGCTTTTTACGACCGTATCATGAATACATTAACACTGGAATAATAGCCAAAGTCGATAAACCGTGAGAAATATTATTTGTTGTCGACTGAGTTTTTTTATTACTATAATTTATCATTGGATATGTCAAAAACATATAGTTTAGTCAAAGTTATGGTGCGAAGATTTAAATTTTAAAAAAACTTCCGCGACATAATTCACACACCAACCTATATATGCGAAAGAAGACTTTAGACCTAAATTGAAATATGTCTTTCCAAGTTTTAAGCGTTGTTAATATGACATTGATTTATAGAACAAGAAAATAAACTTTTTGCTCTAACTTTTTTTTATATATATATTATATACAAGGTGATTCAAAATTATAGAGCAATACTTCTAGGAGTGACAGTTCACCTAAAAATTAAGGTACCTTTTTATATAAACTTTTTTCGATAGCTGAATAATAAGGGTGATATACAGGCATATAAAATTAATTTTGGTTTTTTTTTAAATCTTGAAAATGATTTAGAAAAAATATTTAAAATTCTAAGCATAAAAACTTTACTGTGAAGTATTAATTAATAGTAATCTAGTTGGAGATTAAAAAAAATAAATCAAATAGTCAACAATGAGTAGTCCTGGTAGTATCTTAAAAGAGGGCTATTTCATCTGTTCTGATTTGAAAAATATATACCATACATAATATGTCTGACTATGTAAATAACAGCACGATTTGGAAAATTTTCATCTATGAATTCAAAGGTAAACCATGAGAAAACTTTAAACAGAATTCAAAGAGCTTTATTCGGTTAATATATGATATGATAAAGTAGCTTATATTTTGGAAAACATAATAAAAACTAATTTTGACAGATGAAAATGTTCACGAGCAAAATTAAATGATTTAGAATTTATCAGATCCCAAATTTTCAGAGAAGTAATAAATCTCGTTATACTTACGTTTTGTAAATGAATATTTAACTTATTTCACAATTTTGGAATTGGATCCGAATAACTTTTAGTAGAGGGTAATTTTCGCAATTATGACATAAACCCGGTAGGGTGATTTTGAAAGTTTTAATTCTACTATAAATAACCTTGCGGATCGACAGTCAGCCATTGCAGTTTTTGCGGTTGTAAAAATAAGATGTTCGAGATCTAAAATAAAAAAATTGTCAGTGAAGTTAAATATCATCGAAATCAGTTGTGAATACTTGTATTTGATACATACAAGTATGTATAAAGTTTTGTGCTAGTGTTTTTGTGAAGTTTAACCCAGAAAATTGGCTCATATAAGTATACAAGCCCAGTTATTGAAAAACAGTGTTTATACACATTCCAGTTGAGGGAGTTGAAATTTTCTAGAAGCTCCAGTCACGGATTTGAAAATCTATCGGTGGGTGGACTTCTGCATCGATAAAAATATCGACATAATTTAAATTCAAGATATTTATTTTTATTTTTGTAATTATCAACGTATTTTATTGTAATAATTAATGTCTGTAATATTAGATTAATTTAAAGGTTGCAGCCATACAATAGAGGTTAGAAACAGTCTATTTTGACAACAATTATGGTATAACTTGTGTCCCCCTTTGATCAAAAATCGACGGGTCCCTGTGTTTTTGTAAAATCTTGACGCAGTTCCTGATAATGGCTCTGTTTCGTTTACGTTTGGCCACCCTGTATATAGAGAACACGTGTGAATTTTTATTCAATGTTTATTTAAAACGGATTATCATTGAATTTTATCACAAAGATTTCCTGTATAGAAACTTCTATAATAATTAGTTCGAACAAGTTATGTTACGTGTATTGTTTTTTGAGTTTGTTAGAAGCTATTGTAGCTTGTAACGAGTTTATAACTAATTGATACTGTTATTTAGCAGTTTGATTTTACTTTTCTATGTAAACAAGTAAAAGTTGGAGTAACCTCGTGATGCATTAATGCATATATGAAGTCGAACGTGTTAATTTTCAGACATGCTGCATTTTAGAACCAAACAAGAGAGCAATGAAAACGCCGTTACAATGATGCGGTTGTATTCAGTCCAAATGTATTTTCAGTCATTCCTCATCCCAAAATTTGTTCTAGCCCTCTGGCCCTGTTTCAATTAGCTGAATTAGTATAGTTCCGGTTATGTCTACTCCAGTTATGTCTGCCACAAGCAAATCTCTTTATCCGTTAAAAGATCACGTCCAAATCATTACATCATGACAAATTACACAAGGGGCAATGTTTTTGATATTTCTTGACGTCGGTGGGCAGGGGTGCCTAAAACAAAGCATAAAAAGCAATGTCAGCATCCCGTGACCAACGCTTGACAAATTATTGTAATACGATGCTGTTGACAAAAGCTTTTTGCGAATTATCAGAAGCAAAAAAATATGTGGTCGTATTTCCGCAACAAAGGCCATTACTGACAATTGGTCTACCTCCGTTGCGAATAACCATTTTGCATTATCGGACATAATTCAGTCATTTTAATAACATATTAGCAAAAAATAAATATTGTTTCTCTAAGTTAATATTTAATTCTAACAAATGTAATTTCTTAAATAAATTAAATCTTATTCTGGAGTCTTTCCTTACGTCTTAACTGAAATTGATATACTTTTGCAAATAAAATCTTATCGCATTAAGAATAAATTAAATTCGAAATATAAATATACCACAAATACTTATTAAAAGTTATTAAAATACGCACTAGTTATTAAAAGACTCAATCATGTCTGGACACCTTGAGACCTAAAAGAAAGTGAATTTTATAATAAGTTACAAACATTAAAAAATTGTCTAGGTCTTAACTGTCTTAAGTTACACTATGGTTGGATTTCCATTTTCATTTTCAATCTATGTTCTCTCTTCTAATCCTATCTCTCTTAAGAAGTATAGGATATAGGATGTTTTTAGGTTCGGTAGGTGTTCCTCTTCTATTTCATGTATTCCTATATGAATTAATTCGAGAGAGGATGCAGAGGTTTTGCCCTCTACATTGTAGAACCTCTCAGAAGTAACATCGACTGTCTCATCCCTTAAAGATTACTCTAGTGTTTTGATTTTTTACGAGCAATAGAATTTTGTTGCATGCAATGGTGTTTCTGCCTACAGGATGATCACATTATTCTCTTCTTCGCCTAGCTTAGATTCTGATGTCTGATATTCTTGTTCCTAGTGTTACCCTGTTATCGGTTTCTTTTAACGTTATTTTTATTAAGTTTATAGCTACGTTTTCTTTTTATTTTGTTGTGCGCTTGCTTGGTATTTCTACTCCATTCAAGTATGCTGCAAAACCCACAAGAGGATAGATAACCTTATTCTCTTCTCCTAGCCTAAATTCAATGTATCTAACTTGACCACTATATGTATGAAATATAAATATAAAACGGCGCTACTCTTAGGTACTATGATGTTATATTAGTCAGAAGGATCAGATAATACAGAACAGAACAGAAAATAGAATGTACGTATTCCCCATCGAATCGAAGCTCCGGATAAAATAAACTTCCACTAATAAACAATAGTTCAGCCTGGTTTATTCCCAATCACTTAATTCAGAAAGAATTGCAAATCCTGTCAATCAGGAGCGAAATAAAAAAACAAGTTTCAATCAGTCATATATTTTCTGACGTCTTCAGGTGAATACTGGGAAAATATATTACATTTATTTTATCTATATGTGAGAATTTCTGTGGACAATGATAGCTTCTTCATTATTGTCATCATTGGTTGCCAGGTAATATATTTCTATAAATGTAAAAGATAAAATATACTTGTATTAAAATATCATGATATTCTAAAATTCCTTAAATATTCTTAAGACACTTGTTTCGGCAATGTTCTTTGGTTGATTAAAGGCATCAGGAATTGGTATATATAATTTATCTAACTACTTCTATCTTAACCGTACTGTATTGTAATTAGCTGTCTACATGTGCCCTGCTATTCCAGAAATTGATGTTTTTTTGTGTTCTTATTAGTTCGATGTTCCTTAAATCTTACTTCTATAGGTCGATTTGTCTCACCTATAAAATACTCATTCACATTCGCAATATATTTTGAAGATGAAGCTTTTGGATATTGTACTGAAGGTGTAATATATTTTTATATTTATTCCAAAGCAATCCTTTTGACCTTCTACTAGAAAAAGATTCAAATTTTCAAAAGCGACTGGTTGGAGAGGTTTTTTACTATCATTATCGTCCAGGATTTCACTTTATAATACAATTGTGTATTTATTATGTTTCAATTTACTCAATACACGGCAATTCCCAGAAAATTAGAAAATGATAATTAGAAGGGTAAAACAAGGTACTATAGTTGCCTAAGGGGATTTGTTATCGCTGTAATTTGGTTTTGATTCGTCGTTGAGCTGAAATTCAATTGGATATTTGATTAAGCAAAACATCTTCATAGTAGTTACCACTGTATCGATCCAATAAGATTTTTGTCGTAGTAGTTCACCGCTAGAAGCAGTTAGTGTGAGTGCTGGGGACAGGTCTGGTGTTAAAACATTTCAATTGTTTGCTTTACTGGTCGGTGTTTGTTTTAGAGACCCGCAAACCGTGCGGTCGACGAATAGTCACTTCCGTTTAGACAGTGATGGCGGTAATAACAGTGCATGTGGCATTAGGATACACCTCTCACAACATTCCGCCTAACACTGTCGGCTGCAGGGAATTTTCGGATCACGTATCTTTCGTAACTCCGGTAACCCCTGCGGCTTACTCTCAATTGCGGCCATATCAAGTTGCTGAGGTCCCGTGCGATTCTAGGACTTCTTCACTCGGTTACCGGCGCCGGCCACCAGAGGCGCTTGGATCATTTTACTTCGTGACACGCGGGTTCGTATTGTTTTGTATACTTATTGTTTTTACGAGCGGTCCCCGAAGTCCAAAAATTTAACATGACAAATGTTCATTGCCACATCTCAGTCCATTTATACACCAATTGCGAATGTTTCTCATAACGTTCCACTTTTACAAACGATTCAATTTTTCATGGATTTAAATTTATGTAAAAGTTTTTTTAAATTCTTTTAAAATGTATGTGGCCTGAAGTAGTTTGCATTTTGATAGTTTTTATTTCACTTATCTATAACGGTTAGTACTGGAACTACTTAAACTCCAAATAAAAAAACTGCACTCGACGAGGGTTTCGCTAACTATGTTAGCATCAGCAGGAGATGATTAAAACTAATCTTAATCTACGAAGTTATGATAATTATTTCACTAGTGTTCTTTAGTTTCAGATTCAGATAAATTTACAGATATTTGGCATACAGACTTGATTTTAATCATGAATAATCTAATCATTAATATTCTTCATTTTCTAAAGCATTTCATTAATATTATACATTTATTCCAAAAGACAATCTAAAAGAAGAGAACTTCCTAGATTTACTTGTTCGTTTAATACTTTATAATAAAGTTCTTGCTTCTTATCAGATTTTTGAAGGATTTCCATTGTTGTTTCTATTGTTTTGTTAAGGGTAGGTCTGTGTTTAGTGTCAATGAGGCGTTTTGCATAATGTCACTTATCTGATTGTTCTAATCTATATAATCTCGTAAGTGTTCACTATTTTTTATTTTAAGATTTCTAATAATCTGGCCTATATGGATAGCATTACATTCCGGACAATTTAATTCAGAAAAACCTGATTTTTTTCTTATAGTTCTTCTTCTGATGCATATTCAACTAGTGAATGTTTGCGACCACATAATTCATTTCGTCTCGATCTCTGGCTGTATGTATTAGACTCTCAACTGGTTGTAATCCGGTCCATTGCCTTATATTACGCAGCCATGACATCTTCTTTCTTCCTATTCCCCTTTTACCCTCAATCTTATCCTGAATAATCAGTTGTAGTAGTTGGTACTTTGAATTTCGCATTATATGCCCCAGATACGCAGTTTTTCTTCTTTTGATTGTTAATAATAATTCGCGATCTTTGTTGATTCTTTGGAGGACATTCTCGTTTGTTACTCGTGCTGTCCATGGAATTTTCAGCACTCTGCGGTATATCCACATTTCAAAGGCTTCCAATTTGTTTATTGTGGCTACCTTTAAAGTCCAGCTCTCCACCCCATACAGCAATACTGACCAAATGTAACACCCAATGAATCTCACTCTAAGATTGATTTTTTTATAAATTAGGAATCTTGGTTTTTACATTTTTTATTGAACCTACATTAATCTTTAATTTAAAAAATAGTACTGAAATACTGTTCTAGATATAATTTTTCATATTTAATTCGAAATATTTCCAAAATATGATTAACTATTTATTATATTATTCCTATGTTTGGTGAAGAATGGAAAATTAGTCATCCAAACAATACAATAAACTGTAAGGGATAGGTCCTTTGCCCTTATCATTAATATTCTTAATTAATTTAGTTAGTCTATGACAGCTGTTGGGACTATGTTAGGCATTACAGGCTTTTTCAGTTTTACCAAATCTTAAACAAACAAAATTTTCTTTAAATCTAGATTGTATTGATCTTCTCTTTTGCAATAAAAACGGCTTACATGTCCCTGTCCTAACATTCCAATTTCTATACTATGGTATTAAAAAATATTTGATACAGAGTGGTAAAAAATTTGAAATCCATCTGATTTTTGATTACTGTGTATCAAATATTTTTTTGAAAAGTTAGGATAAGGATGTATAAGTCGTTTTTATTAATTTTCAACGGTTTGGCTACTACAGATAAAAAGATAAAAAAAATGTGATTTTCACGTGGACGTAGATCTTTTATAAAACATAATAGACATGAAGTATAATACATCGTTGAAATCAGCATAATATATCTCTTTTTTAGGATAACCTGTGTAAGTGGAACTAATTTTAAATTATGGCTTTCTTGAATATAAAAGTTCTTTTACTAAATTTTCATCAAATGCACCGTTCTGGAGTTATGGACCGTCGTGTCAACGGTGATTCACCCTGTATAAGATTATTTAATGTTGAAGGTATGCCAAGGAGTTTGACACATTAAAGATATGTTTTTATATTTATTTATATATTTATTTATTAGGTTTTTAAAATTTACTTATTGAAATGATGTCAAGAATGTGCTACATTTGACTAGTGCATACATACAATTGAAAAACATTTATTATGTATTTTTTTCATTTATACCTTCTGCATTCATAAAACAAATTTAGATTAGAGTGTGGTCTAAAATTAAAACTTTTTGGTTACCCTATAAATATCTCGTCTATGCCAAAGAAAATCATTTCAAGTATAAAACATGTGATTTTCACTTTTTAGTGTCCTAAAATCTGCTCAATGAGCAATATTCAAATATGTAATAACCTAAGATGTTTCCATTAGAAAAAAATCTTTGATGTAGTCTGATGTTATGAAAAATCCTAAGAGCTAAATTTGAGAAAATATAATAATTTTTTTTAATTTTGAAGAGCTTAATTATGATACCTATATACATTTTGTTTGCGAAACTTGGTTTAACCTTAAAAATATGTTATTTTGATTTAACATTTTTTAATTTCTAGGTTATGAGGAGGTATATTTTCATGAGATACCAACCACCTCTATTTTGGTTTAAAATTTTTCTCTTGTTCGAAATATTCATTTTAGAGTTCAAATCTGACCCGCAGCTAAAGTACATCCCAAAAATGTGACAAAATATAAGTAGATAAATACTAAATACAACATTTACTGTATACTACCTAAAATACTGTTTATACATAAAAAATGTCTACAGGTAAGCGTGAAACGCCCTGTACTTCACATTAAATTCTATAAAAGTCTAATACACAGCTAAAGAAGTAAATTTCAAAAATTAAATAAAATATGAAGAAAAAAACTTCTCCAAGATTTGTTTACAAGCAAGACATATGTGTAATGCTAGTTTGAAACACCCTGTATGTCATAAAAAATTATTATACCGTTTATATATAATAGACTGATATTAAATAAACTCTATAAAAATCAATTATGATTAAATACTTTTGCCAGACCCCCATTTCTAAAGTAGCTCCAAGTATTATAAAAAGTATGTATCTGATGGCATTGCAATAATCATGTAAAATGACAAAAAATCTTCTTGTATTGAGTTCGACATCTGCCATCCACTTTTTTTGGCGAGATAAAGTGCTGTTTGGGCATTCCCTTTTTCATTCTTATCAAATCATCCCTCTCTTTATAAAAGTTTTTATCTTTTTTGTCTCTGCCAGAAACCGTCCATTTAGTGTAGGAAACACCTTCTACAGTGCAGGCTCAGCTGTTTGCGTCGAAAATTGTTTCCATTTATCTAATAAAGCTTTTTCCCTAAATTCGCAGGGACGTAACACAGAGTTAGAGATTAATGGACACCAAGAGCGTACTAAATGTGATCCTAAAACGACCATTGATCGAAAACAATTTATAAATGGGTTACATTAATATCCATTTGTAATAATATATTTTACATTGATTATGTTTCATGCATATTTTCTCTGTTTATTACTTTAAGATCGTAAATGTCAGCAATGAATCTTGTAATACATATATTTTTTTAAACTGAAACATTTTTAATTTATTTTTCAAATTTATTTACAACCAATTACCGTTTAAAAATAAGTAAATAAGTATAATTTTTAAATTATTTTCTTTAAATAAATATATGTTTCATCCATCTTAACCTTTTGTCCAAGTATATACCAAGGTACTGGAATTTTTCTAACTAAAATAATTCATAATTTTTACGGTAATTGATAAGAGGTTATTTATCTCCTCTATATAAAAATTACCCAAACGAAAATTCATTAACATTAATTCTCCAATTTTTAACCAGTTTTAAATTTGTTTAGAATTCGGTCTAGTTTAGTATGGAATTGCTAAATTTAATTAAATGTATAAGGTAGATTAGCGAATAAGTTGAAAAAAGATAAGAGTTACTTAACACTAAATTAAAATGTATTAAGAAACATTCCGAAAATCAATGATCAACACTATGCGAGTATATACCAAAATGAGCTCATCAGCTTTAAAAAAAAAATCAACTAAACAGTCTAAATATAAATATCAACCAAATATTCAGTATTTGCGCTGTGATAGGTGTGGATTCTTCCGGTTGGGAATTACAGTACCTTCAATTGGAGTACCGAGATTATCTTTCAATTTTCTACCGCGTTTAAACTGCTCAAAATAACGGAGCTGGGCTCTAGGGTGAATGGAGAAAAGAAAAAACATCATCCATAGGAAGGAATAAAACAATTCTCAAGGTTGAAGTTAAACCGAACACAGTACAAGTATGGAGAACAAAATTAACAAAAATTACGATATCGTAAGAGGAGAAATATGCTAGAAAATTATTGGAATTGCATTTAAGCCAAGCCTGGGGCAATAAACATTTTTTTTTGCAATATATTGATATATTAAATTGTTCAGCGCCAAAATCAATTAAAAACAAAAAAAAAATAAAACTAAATAAACTATTGACCCTTTTTTCAAGGTGAGTTCATGCGAGAAAAATTATTATTGGTTGCAACAAATTACCATCAATCATAAACCCTTATAAATAATTATACAACATATATTTTAATAATTAACAAAATAATATTTAATGAAGATGAAAATTAAACCTTTAAAATTTTCAATTTCAGTAAAAAGAATCAAAATGTTTTATCAAAATGTTTTACGTCAAATCTCTTTTAATACGATACTATCCTTTGTATGCACTGGTCCGAAGTTAGAGCCAAATTATTTAAAGTCACGAAGAACCAAGTTACTTCTTGTTCGGGATGAAAATACAAATTATACACAACAATTTTTCATTTTGACGCACTAACACCTTTTTCTTCTTACAAAGGTTTGACAGATACATAATATTGCAATTAAGTATTATCTTTACTAATTTTTGAAGATTTGTCCAAATTCTAGGTTATGTCTATTTTAAGTACTTGTTAAATATTAAAATAATATTGGTAATTAATTATTCACCGTTTATAACGAACCACTTAGTCTTCAAGGAAAATTTTAATTTTTGAGGTTATGTACAATATTTTTAAGAAGAATTCCATATTTTCCTTATTATTAACTAAAAGTACTTTAAAATAATTGTTTCAACTCTTACTTTATGGAAATTATTTATAATAAATATGAAAAAGATAAATAATATTTATTCCACAGTCTTCCAAAGTGTTTTAATGTTTTAAATCTCTACCTAGATTTCGGTATCTGACAATACCATTCTCAAGACAGATCTTTTTAAAAAAGGTAAATAAATTTCATGTCATAAACCTGACAAACAATCAGTATTAAGCAATATTCTTCTTTTTCTAAAAATATATTTGGTTGGTATTATTTAGTTCAAAAGGTGATCTAAGATAATTGAACTTCCCTGGTTTAGTTGTTCATTCAATACTGTATATTTAGGATATTTTAGGTGTGTATTTATTTCATATTCCTCCAAAAAATCAAGTTCTTCTTTCTTGTCATTTATATGAAGTACTTCCAAAGTTGTTTCCATTGTGTTATTAAGTGTAGTTTTGTGTTTGGTGTCAATGAGGTGTTTTGCTTAATCTGACTTATCTGGTTGTTTTAATTTATAAGATCGTAAGTATTTACAGTAGCGTATGTTTAAATTTCTTAGGGTCAAAAATATTCTACTTGTAGAAGCGGACCAATAAAAATCTTCCATCTGTAAAGGAGCTGTCCAAAAAAAATCTTCCATCTTGAAGAATCTGACGAATAAAAATCTTCCATCTGTAAAGGAGCTACCCAAAAAAAATCTCCCATCTTGAAGAAGCTGACCAATTAATATTTTCCTAACCAAAAATTTCAACACAAATCGTATTAGATTGACAAAATTGTAGAAGATTCTTCGAATTATTTAGAACCGACTCCCTGTTGTAATTAAGCCAAATTTACACGTAACAGGTTCCATATGAATTAATCTGTTCCAAGTTACATGTAATAGGATTATAGTTCATAAAGTATATTCGAAGATATTTCTTATTGTCTTACTACGTGTTCAGAGCATTATCTGCAAAGCTCGTTGTGAGGTACATATAACAAGGTCGACTCAGAATATTTTATAAATTGAATATCTAATATTTAGATTTTATGTTTTTTATTTTACGAAATATAGTGAATCATAATAATAACTGTATTAAACGGTATATAAATAATAAGAAAAATAGGAGAAAACAAATAAAATTGATAAAAAGCAATAAAAAATAAAATGCATTATTAGAGTAATGCTGTTATAAATCTCACTCTGTGTTATTATCGTTTTCATTTAATTAAAGGGTTCGACGCCATTACTAATATTTACATATTTGGTTCAATATTATATATATACTATTCTACTGAATATATCCAACTCACAATAGGAATATTATTTTTCTGTCATTAAGCTTCTAGTGATGCAGCTTTAAGTAAATCAAGAATATTTGAGAGGTTTAAACGTTTTGAGGAGGGTCGCGAGTCTGTTAAATGTCTTAAGAATGTCGTATGGGACTTATCAGCGCAACAAAGACTGGTTGGACTGCATCTGCCCACCTTGAGATCCTGATAAGAGAGTTTTCGTCCAAAAACAAGAAGCCTGTTGTGCCCAGTCTACCTTACTTATCCGACCTAGCACGGTGCGACTTCTTCGTGTTTTCAAGGATGAAATCCAAGATTAAAGGACGCCGATTTAACAACAACTCGCAGGAGGCCTTAGGCCTAGATCCATTGAATTCCACCCCCCAGTTCAAGGAGTATTTCCACTCATGGCAGAAAGGCTGGTAAAGGGTGATTTTTTTTATTAAAAGTAAATAAATATGTAGTTTTTAAATAAATTGTGAAACTTTTGGGTAGCACGTCGTAAAACAAAACAAGGCATCATCACCTAAATGAGTTCTTGTATTTAATTGGCATTAGTTGGTGTAGTTTTTGGAACACCGCGTAGAAAGTTTTGACATATTTTATATGAATTTTTATTTTATAAGTAATGAAATAGTATTCTAATAAAGATAATATTAATAGCATTTCTGAATATCAACGTTTTCATAAAATGTCATGTAAGTTAATACTTAAATAAATAATAGTCCAAAACCAAATTCAGTTTGATTAACTTTTTAAGAATTTTTTAGGTGATATTTTAAATTTTATTTTATTTTTATTTGCAAGTGTTATCGTAACACTGATTTTTAATATCCTGCAGATATAATAACGAAGCTAAAAAATTCATTAAACCCAAAATACAGGTGTCCCATAAGCATCGATTTCTATAACTTTTACTATAAACGAACGATCGCGTTTCATAACCCAATAAATTTCTAGAGTTAATGAAATTAGCAATCGACGGATTTATTTGAGTTATAGAGCTAGTAGATGTAAAGTTATTAATTGAATAAATAAGCAAGTGGCGTTTAGAATACCGCTAACGGTATATAACGGTAACAATCCGTAAATACTAAATAACTGGTGATGCGTTCATTGTCATTTGTCACTGTCTTTTTTATCATTTATCATCTGCCAATGTCAGTTGTCAGAAAGTAGTAAGCAAGAAAATGTGGAGATAACTGACACAAAGCAGGGACATTTAGGGCAACTTAAAATATGATGATTTAACGCAACTTATTTCTATATTAAGTTGAAAGTGGAGTTTCAAATTTCAAAAATATCATTTTGAAGGTTTGATAAGGGATGATGCATCATGTTTAAAATAATCGAAAATTCAAAAGTTGGCTATGAAATTAAACATCAAATTTGACGATCAGGAAAAAAAATCATTTAATTTTTTAGTGTATTTTAAAGTGTTTTAAAAATGGCCGTGAAGTTTTCATTTAGCGAACAAGTTGACAACCTATTACTGTTAGGTTTCTGTTACTGTGATCAGGGCACAAAACGAAAAAGTTATTTTGGATACAATTGAAGATGACCCAAATATTAGTACGAGAATTCTATCTCGACAAATTGGTATGTCGCAAACCTCTGTGCAACATTGGTTTTTTAAATGATGGTGCACCGCCTCATTATAGTGTTATTCTAAGAGATTTCTTAAACAACCAGTATCCAAATAAATGAATTGGACGAAAAAATAATTGCCCAGAAGGTTGGCCTCCACGATCACCAGACCTCAGCATATGTGACTTCTTTCTTTGGGGAATGTTAAAAGAATTTGTGTATTCCTCGCTAATTGCGTCTCGAGCAGAATTGTGTAATCGCATTACGGATAAATATACATTAATTAGAAACAATCCACAGTTATTAGATAGAGTAGACTTCAATTTTCGGCGAAGAATAAATTTATGCCTGAGAGAAAACGGTGATCATTTTGAACTATTTCGGCAATAACTTATCACAGCAAATCGTATATTGTTTAAGTTGTTTGTTTTTCTATTAAATTATGATTATTTCAACTTTTTCCCTGATCATTAAGTTTGATGTTTATTTCATAGCCAACTTTTGTATTTCCAATGATTTTAAATAACACAGCTGCAATATGTGTTTTCAGTTATTCGTATTTTTGTTGAAATTTACAGTTTTTTGAAAAATAACAAAGTATTAGAAATACAATTCCCATAAAACAAACTTGTTAGGTTCATCAACGTGTTAAAAAATTTATCATTTTAATGGTACATCATTCATTATAAACCGTATAGAATACTACAATTGAACTCTACATACTGTCGATTAATGCTTTTGGTAGGCTCACAACGTAAACCAAATTTGGTTTTTCTAAGTTCAAGTATAACTGACATAATCATTTTTTTCTTAAATGTGAAACCCCACTTTCAAGGTCTATAACTTCCCAGAGATACAACTTAATATATTTTAGATTCCCCTACATGCCCCTCTAATGTGTCAAGTTCTTATACGAATCACCCTGTATATTATATTTTTATTATCTACAGAAAATCACCTAAAGCCGACAATGCCACGTCACGTTTTAGTTAATTACAATGGGAAGCACTTGTCTACCTTAAACATAAGGTGAATAATTTAAAAATTTTCTCCTGAATTTTTGAGAAAACATTCCTTACAGGAATTATTATAAGAATATTTTGTCCTCTTCATATGATTTTCCGTTTTAATATTGTTTACAACAATGTCCATAGCATTTTTACAGAGCAATAAAAAAAATAATCAAGTCTTTTTGTATCCTTCCAATGGTTAAATCGTTTGCTTATGTGATATTTCTTATTTCATGTTGGTCAGCGTCATGCGATTTTTGTGTAGTCAGTGAGTGGTTCATTTCAGGTATTTTCACGTACCTAGGAACAGATAGAAGCGACAGAAAGCATGATACACGGTACATCTGACAATTTCGACATTGTGATCATCAGATCTGATGGCTATTCGCTTTGTGTACGTGACTTCAAGGCTTTATTAAAACACTGAGAGAACTTTTTCCTGAAACGTTCGGAATTTTTGAGAAAACTAGGATTCCATTTCAAGATAATAAATTATTTTGGACCTCAAACGAAAAAATACTAATAATAATATTTCAAAAGATGCATAATGAATTAATCTACAACATGAGCGACCGACTTAGTCGTGGTAGAACTGTAAAAAAATATTAGTAATTAGCAACCTTTTGTTTTTTAGCTGAATTTCAACAAGTCGAGCTGTAGTTTTTTGTTAGTTCCTACCAAATAATTTTTAACCATGATTCACCACCTTTTGTTATATAAAAAAATACTAATCCCACTATTGTGAATATTTTGATTTTTCCTTCCAATTTTAAAAGCTTTTGACTTTCAAAAGGACTTTGTTTGTGATATTATGGGTAATGATATAACGCACACACTGCTTGAACTAACATTTGCAGAGTTTAAAACAAAATTTAATACAAATTCGTTATTCTGACAAACTAATAAAATAGATGTATACCGCAAATATCTTTAAATGTCAAAAAGTCGCTTATATGTCTAGTATTATAATAATCATGAAACAGTGGCATTAATCAATGCTAAACCGTATATACTGACCCGTAGTTGGGTCGCCATTGATTTACGATTCTGGCAATCAACGCTAGTACAATGTTGGCATAGTGTAAAATATTTAGTGATAATTGTCAATGCCTAATTGCCAACGGCTAATTGAAAACAAAAAAATTTCAAGTAAAATCTAACTATTTAATTTTTGTTAGAGATTTTTTTCGACATCTCAGTTTTATTGCAATCGGTTGATTTTGACTTATTTGGTTTTATTCTCCTCTTCTTGAATAATTTATCAAGTTGATATATGTTATTTTGCAAAACTTCTAATACGGTGGTGAGATTTGTGTTTGAACAACAGATTGTCGTATTTTCAGTAAATGTAGCTGTTGCTGGTAGGTGAGCGATATAAAGCAACAAAGGATAGGGTTTGGTATGCTTCCCTGCGGTTCCCCTGTTTGAATAGGTTGGATGTGTCTAATTTTCGTATCATATTTTATTTTGAAGTGTTTTTTCTAAAGTATGACCCTAATAACGAATAACACTTTATTAGTAAGCTTCTGTTCAGTTTGTATAATAACCCTATAATAAAATTAGTGTTATTTCAGCTTCATTTCACTGCAAAGGGAATTAGCTATGTTTCAAAACTGCATTGAACAGTTGAGTTAAGAGGACATATCGAGTTTCTGAAAATATTTGCGTATATTGAAGTAATACCTGGTGCTTTTTTAGGATTGATGTCAAAATTGATTAACATTTCTATATCATGTAAAGCTTTTAGCAATTTATTTGATTTTCTGTTTCGATAGCTTCAATTGTTTCAATGGAGGTGAATAAATTTCCTAACTTGCTTGAAAATAATTTAGCCTTTTCTTATGGACTTTTGGACGATCCTCCTTATGATTTGAAGTGTTTATTAACATTTTCAACCAGTTTGTTTGCCTTTAATAATATTTTCAATTTTAATACAAAATTTAAAAATGGTTCCATTTCTACGTTCCATGATAAAAATTAATTTGTTTTTGGATCATCCAGGATTTT
Source organism: Hermaeophaga mercurialis (assembly GCA_951812935.1). Classification (NCBI taxonomy): domain Eukaryota; kingdom Metazoa; phylum Arthropoda; class Insecta; order Coleoptera; family Chrysomelidae; genus Hermaeophaga; species Hermaeophaga mercurialis. The sequence goes on from OX638364.1 coordinate 15,253,553, forward strand.
CCAGAGATATATCTTTGTGATAATTTAGTATATGATTAGAACATTATTGATCATTTTAAAGAACCTGACAATCGCATTTAAAGTTTTGCACAATAATTCTTTTTTTAATTGTAAATTTAATTTAAAGTGCCGTTTTGTTCTGTTCAAAGTTACAAGAAAATGACTATTTCCTTTATTAAAACTTTAATAATCGAAGAAAACTGCTAGAAAGCTTATAAAAAGAACGTCGAAAAAATGAGGTTTGGAGGGAATGTTAAATAATACATCTTAAATTGTGGAAATACAGAATACAAAAATGTAGATTTGCTACAGAGTTTTATTTATTTATTTATTAATTTACCCCAAAGGTTGTTAAAATAAAACACCTGGGTACATATGGATATCAAAAAAGATGTCAAGAAGGGCAGACTAATACTGTTCAGCCACGTATAGTGATCGAGACTTAAGGAGTGTTGATAGAAAATTCTTACAGGACGAGCTGTTAAAGGGAAGTCACACAAGGGATGTGGCCTCGGAGATAAACTCCATGCAATTGTTGTGTTATGATTTCGAGTTTCATTCCATATTACCGCATTAGAGAAAAATGACTTTTCCTTATAACTCAAATCACCCCATGCCATATAAATTGGAAACTTATAATTCAATGATACATAGAGCATTTTCAATACCAATAAGTGATAATAATTTTAAAAAGGAAATTAATATAATAAAACAAATCGCCACGTCTAATAGTTGACATCTAACAAATAGGTTGAGGAAAAGGTTGCCATTAACCTTATATTTCCGAAACCTAAAGATGAGAGATCATACAGAACTATAACATGTTTTAGGGATATTTCCAATAAAATATCAAAAATTAAATCTTGTACAACAACTTCTATAATATTCTTTAAAGTAAAGAAAAATGTTATTTTATTTAAAACGTAAAATTAATAAATTAAAAAAGCAGGTATTTACAAATTAAGTAGTCCGGATTGCAACGCCAGACCCTTAGAGATTTTGAAGTAAGATACAGTGAACACTTGGGATCTTATAGATTAAAACGACCAGATAAGTCACATTACCCAAAACACCTCATTGACACTAAACACAAATCTGCACTTAACAACACAATTTGAAAAAATTTGAAATCCGATCTGATTTTTAATCAATTTGTATCAAATGTTCTTTTATGCCATAATATAGAAATTGAAAAGTTAGGATAGGGACATGTAAGCCGCTTTTATTGATTTTCAAAGGTTTGTCTGCTACATACATCTAAATACATAATAGAGATGAAGTATGATACATCGTTGAAATTAGCTCGGCACGAGGTTTAAAAAATATAAAAATGTACTGGGTATTTCATTAAAAAAATATGCTGTCACCTTATGAAACACCCTGTATATTACGAAATAAAATTAAAAAAAATGTGAAGTTTGACTATATCTGTAACTAAAACGTTTTTTCCGATTTCTCAAGATAAGGGAGATATCAAACTTCGGAGTATAAGTTGAACACCCTGTATAGGTCTCTGTTCTTTAAGCCGTTGCAATGGTAACTTTTTTGTACTAGAACAAAAATGAATACTTTTTTGTACTAATACAGCATGTTACGTGATACAATGCACCATAGTATTATACGCTTTAAGAAAAAATGTATTTTTCTGTAAAATTTAATAATTTATAAACTGAAAAAAAGAAATGATCCGACATTGTGTTAAATTTAGTGTCCGTGGAAAAATGTACCCCACTCTTGAAACAAAATTTTTAATTGCTTTAACGCTCACATTTTTATAAATAACAAATGTTCCATTTGTCTATGTATATTTAGGCCTAAAGATAAAAAAATATCTAATTATGTTGATAAAAAAGATAAGCTCTGCCGTTGTCAGAGGAGCCAATTTCTTTTTGTCTAATGGAATTAAGGGGAACACATTTTTATTTATTGGAATCAATTATTCGATACAAACATCTGGGGCAGCGATAAGAAAACCTAGACATCTATTGTCGGATAACTAAGGTCTTCCTTTCGAAAAGTTGACCTGTCCCGAAATTAACAGGGTTTTTCTTTCTGATAACAATTATCCGGATTTATGGCGTACATCCTTCAAATGGAATTAACGCGAGCTCCGCTATAAAACAACGATTTGTCTGGAGCTGCAAAAGCTGGCAGCCTTTCCGACTTAGCAGTTTGCAGAGTGGCGTAGATCCATCAGCTCACTTCCGGCTCCTATCTACTTGCTACGCCGCTTTGATGATATACCGTCGATGCCGCGCCGCACTTGCTACACTCGCTACACTCGCTACACTCGCTGCTGGCACCACTACTCAGGACCAACCAACCAAATAAAAATTGATGCGCGAGAATGGCCAACTTTAAGGGTGGCCGAATTTATACAGAAAGCGCCGGATTAAGGAATTGACTTTGACTATTTTTTATGGAACCGACACTGATAGAACACTTATTCTCTCAAGGAAATAATTAAACCTCCACCATGTTGATGCCGAGTCTGGGGAAGTTTATGTATCACGATAGCATACACCTAATAGAATTAAAAAGATGCAGTCTATAATATTATATCAAAAAGGAATCAAAAAGGAATCAAAAAGGAATCAAAAAGGAATCAAAAAGGAATCAAAAATTGTAACGGCTTCTACACCTTTAAAAAGAGTTAAAAAATCAAATTAAGAGCCCCGTTCAATTCTAATAAAATAAATTCAGTTGGCAACACTGAAATTATACGATATTTTGGACAAACACTCGATTTTGCAATAAATCTATATTATATTATTAGTCATTATTGATTCTTTATAACTATACCTCGGAATGAGCGTTTTTGACCTACTAAGAAAGATATTCATATTTTTATTTTGACAATTTGTTCACAAAATACAACCAAAAAAGTTTAACTCATAAGTTGAGTATTCAAAAATGAAAACACGCTCTAGCGGAAGATTTTTAAACTTAGGTTAACGACAACTCTTTCCACCGGTTTCTTTAATTACGTACAATTTTAGGTGTGTTAGATTCTTTTTAGTTGTGCATTTGGTTGCTTTGAAGATTTTTTTTGTGTGTATCATAAACATTTTTTGTCTGTGAGGGCTTGCGTTCATAAAAATGTCGGCTACACCATCCATTTCCATGGTTTCTAAACACCAATTGTTGTTCCTCAATGAAAAAATGAGGACAGAAATATACATTTTTACTATTTTCCCAAATCCAGTATATTAAAAAATTAATTTTGAATGCAAATTAAAATTAAAAAATATTAAATATAGCTTCAAGTTGGCATTGATTTTAAAAATAAAAAGGATGTCAGAAATTTGAGACACTCTCTTCCATTTTTAACTGCGGAAAGTTCACATTGCTAAATTGTTGGAAAGGTCTGTTTTGATCTAAAGATAAAGTTTTATTATTGTTATCTCATATGTAAAACATAACCCCAAATTCTCATAAAAAAAAAATTAAAGTGATTTAAAACTTTTGTGTTAGTTTTTGGATTTTTTGCTTGTACGTTTTTTCAAACTTTGGTGAAAACAACAACAAAATTATAGAAGATAAATCTTTTCATCCTACATCACACAATAAAACAATATTGATCATAAGTGAAGCTGTGTAATTAGATATAAGTATTTGTGTAAAACAGCATTTTAGGTAATTTAAAACCCTTAATTACATTCTGAGATTTGCACATTTATTTATTTTTCTTTTTTTATTTATTTAAAAAGATGATGCTTTAAATATTTAATTACTTATATATAAGAAATTTTAATCTAAATTTTCATTTCGATTATAAAATCCCAAATATTTCACAATACAAAATCTAAATACGCATAAATAAATTCTTTCATAATTGATTTTGTAGTACTTAAATTATATGTATTAATTAATTATTAATTTAATTTAAATCTATTAATCTGCTATTAGCATATTTTCTGTCAACTGTTTATATAATAATAAATATTATTACAGCTTTTCCAGATGGTCTTTACCTGTGCGTCGTAACTAATGTGCATATAAAATCATTCGAAAAAAATTTTATCAAAACAATATCTAAATTAATTGTTTCAACTCTTACTTTGTGGAAATTATTCATAATAAATATGGAAACATAAATAATACTTATCTTGAATTTCCGCAGTCTTGAAAAGCATTTTAGTACATTTAAATCTCTACCTAAGTTTCGGTATCTGAAAATACCATTCACAAGACAGAAAGAAGTTTGACAGATTAAAAACGTAAGTAAATTTCATGTCAAGTAAGAAATAATGTATGTTCATTTTTAATAAATGTAAAATCTAAAATTGATAAATTTTTAGAATCGGGTATTTACAAACTAAATTGTCCGGATTGTAACGCCATCTATGTTGGCCAGATATTAGGAAATTTTAACATACGGTACGGTGAACACTTACGAGCTTATAGATTAACACAACCAGATAAGTCAAATTACGCAAAACACCTCATTGACACCAACCACAAACCTACACTGGAAATGGAAACAATGGAAACTACAGCGAAAGTACTTAGTATAAGTAACAAGAAAGAAGAACTTGATTTTTTGGAGGAATATGAAATAAAAAAACACCTAAAATATGCTCAATATACAGCGTTGAATGAACAACTAAACCTGGGATCTTAGATCACCTTTTGTACTAAATAATACTAATCAAATAAATTTTCAGAAAAAGAAGAATATTGCTAAATACTGATTGGTCGTCTGGTTCATGACATTTTTAAAAAGATCTGTCAAACTGCTTTCTATCTTGGAAAATGGTATTGTCAGATAACAAAACCTAGGTATACCTTAATACATATTAAAACGCTTTGGAAGACTGTGGAAATTCAAGATAAGTAATCTTTCCATATTTAAAATTTATTCAACATCATAGACATTTGCTACTAATTCAAGAATAGTATTTTATGTTACACCAATCACGTAGGTTACGTAATATTTTTTTACACCTTTTAGCAATTCCATTGTAGATAATAAATGAACGTTTCTTGAGATGGATCTTTCTTCTATTTAGTTATTATCGCAGCAATCCGTCTTAGATTCCCAGACGTGTTTTTATTTGTACAGTTGAACCAATACAAGAAGCCGGCAAAAATGTCCTTTCTGATGCCCGTAGAAACAGATTATTCTGTAGGACGTAAAGGATTATATTAAGGAGATGCTGTAGATAGAACTTGAAAAAACATTTTTCATTTCATAGTATTTACCTACAGGCGTTAATCAACGTTATAAATAGGTAAATAACAAGAAAATAGCTAAATGAATGCATGACTAAAAGGAATTAATAATAAATTTTTAAACTTTTTTAAAATTCTATATTCAATTATTTATGTAATCAAAAGTTGAATACGAGATGGAGAACTTGAAATGTATGCATTCCCATATTTCCTTGAATATTATTGTAGATGCAATTGTATAAATTGAATATTCAACACTATAAATTCGCCTGACAACAGCGGTTTTTATTTTATGGCCTCCCTATTTTATGGATGATTTTCTTTGAGAGCAAACTACTTTTACTACAAAATTGACTTTTCAGCGCTAAACTTCATAGTTGCTTGTTTGCTCTCGTTGCACTTCACCGTTCACTTTTATACATGAGAATTTTTTATAAATTCTATTTCACTGAATTTAATAAACTGCGTACCTCAAAAGAATTCTTATACAAACTCTTATACGATCAGCTATTAAAATCTATTGACTTAGACTAATAACCTTACACAATCTGTATAATCGAGATTAAATAAATAACAATAGAGATATGGATTCATTTAGGAGCCAATTTCTAAAATCATACAGAATAATAATAATAATAATAATAATATAATACAATATTATAGAATAACAATAACCAATTAAATGAACCAAGATATATGTTAACACTAAAATACATTCTGTAACATCTAAATCAGATATAACACCTTATGTCTTTTTAAATAGTTGACAACATTTGTCTTTTAAATATTTTTTCAAATATATTTTAAATAAATAAATTTTACTAGAATTGTTAATAGAATCCGGTAAAGTATCCAAATATTATTTACTGGAAAACAACTAAAGCAGGTAACACCGCTACACTTGGATAAACATAAATTAATAAACAATGGTTTTTTTAAACGATCTGAAAATAAGTTTTCTTCTAGATATTTAGAATGGTCATTTACAAGGGTTGTAGAAGAGTGAAATGTATTCTCGGCAATTATTACACATTCGAACGATTTCTACCACTACTTTTTTTAGGTAATTCACTACACATTTCCAACAATCTTTGGGACACTGATACAAAACATCGCGAGTTAGATTAATTATCATGTCGTGATATTCGCTTTTTTTTCATTGAATTATTCAAACTACTTTACCAAACGATAAAGTAGAACGATTGAATGATCCGAATCATCTGCAGACTAATACAATTTTATGTTTCATCAGATAGATATTCCTTGGTTATATAACACATATTTTTTTTTAAAGTGTGAGGTGCTGCCACGTATAAATTTTCGACCAAATATTTAATTTTTGTACAAACTAATGATGTTAGAAAAAAACTTTATTAGAATATTTTGTTGCAAATGTCACGTTCTACAATACTATTTAAAAATATGCATTATTTTTCACCGACACCCTTTAGAGAAGATATAAAAACAAACCTTACCAGATCTATATTTAATTTTTATTACATCTTTTTTCTGTAATTTAATAATGAGAAGAGCTATTGCAGATATTTTTTGGAGTCACCCTCTATATTGAAATTCAAATAATATAATAAAACTTTTTGTGTAAATAGTTAAAAACCTTTTGTTGCAAAAACACAGTTTGTGTTCTCATGTGATATTTTTAGATCAAATTCAAAATAACCATTTCTATTTTTTCTTTAAAAAATAATATCTTTAACTTCAATCTATAAGGTACAATAGCGATATTATTATGCTAGCTAATATTAATCTTTATGTGTACGATATTTTATCATCGTAGATGCTAGAAAGAATAGATTGATCAGTAAATACTCCATTGAAACTAGACAGTCGAAATGCTTTTACTTTGGAATTGATATAAAATGAGGGTTGAGCGCTAGGATTTCCATTGTGCAGATATGAATATAAATGATTGAATATAATTTATTATCTATGTATTCAAGCAGAAGTCTGAAACTTTGCATTACTTGTTTGTAGTTAATAAATCTATCACCTGGTCTACCTACCTACTTTAGATATCGGTAAAAGCTTGTGAACTCGATTACCTCATACCACCTGTAATCAATAGATGAATTATCGAAGGTAAACGGAAATGAAGTTTATGAGAGATGAAATGGACTAGTATTCGTAACATGTTTTCATTAAATAAGTTTATAACTTCTATTTGTGTATCGATTCATTCTTTTTACATTGAAAAATTGAGAAAATAAAAAGATTATATAATGGGATTTTTGACATGAGTTGTAAAATAATTTAGGGTTTTACTTACTATTATTGCAATTACTATGTTAACGGGTTTCCACATTTTAGATAAAATATAATTATTTCGAGTTTAAATCAAAAACTAACAACTTTAAGTGTTGACATTTTTAGTTTTGATATTTCATAAAAATGTATTGAATAAATTTAGAATTTAAAGATTTAGTATGATGTCACATGAGATTTTTAACGACCAATTTAATCTGTAAAATTTGTGACTTAATTAATTAATTACCTATTATAGCTGTTTCTTGTTAGTATATTGTTACGTACCTTATAATAAATATTTTAAATCTAAATACTATTTTCTGGAGGGTTTTAACTCACTACGTAACTTGGTTAATGGAAATTAAAGAGGCTGAGTAAAACAATTACAATTTACAATTAGGCCAATTTACACCTTTAAATAGGTAACATGTTTAATCGCAGGGGTAGGCACTATCAACTTCTCGATCATCCGAGAATCCAAATTTTACTTCCAATCCTTTTTAATTTTTTAACCAAAAGGACCCCAATACTTAATAATTTTGATGACTATAACAAAAATGTTTATTTATTATCCGATCGCGACCTTGCCCCAAAACTTTCGCTCACGTATTATTAAACAAACAGTAAATGTTATAGTAGTAGTAAATATCGTAAATAATCCTAAATGGATGAGAGAATATCACACTCAATATCCACAGAAAATTAATGTTTGGGCAGGAATTGTTCGAAATAAAAAAAAATTTTTTGATGGAACTGTAAACGGGCCAACTTATCTGCAATTTTGAATGAACTTTTTGATTCCAACTTTAATGAATTTATTCCCTAGTGCAAACATTCCCGGAAATATCGATCAAAGTCTGTGGTATCAACAAGATGGCGCACCGCCACATTATGCAGCCTCCATTCGAACATATTTTAACGAAGTTTTCCCCAATAAGTGGATCGGTAGACGAGGACCCATTGACTGGCCACCAAGATCACCGGATCTCAGGCTATTAGATTTCATTTCGTGGGGTCATCTAAAAAATGTTGTGTATAAAAGTAAACCCGACGACATAAATGATTTAAAAGATAGAATAAGGCAAGAAATAAATAACATTTCGCAGGAAACCATTAATAAAGTTCAGCCGGAATTTATTGATCGCTTAGGACACTGTCAAACACAAGAAGGAAGACAATTCGAACACTTGTTACTGTTGTATTATTTTGTTATTTTAATTTAATTCAATATCTTCAAAAATACCAATTTTAAATTTATTCCATACTTTATGTACACACTGTATAGCTAAATGTAGTAAAGTCAGAAAAAACTTGTTACATAATGTGCCTCTTTTAAATTGATGAAATTGTGAATAATTGAATTATGAGAAAAATTTGTTAGATTTCTTCTTAAAAAGAAAGTCTAAATTTTTAAAATATATAGTTATTTTAAGAAGAAACATATTCTATTATCGAAATTCAGATTATTAAAATTTGATATTTTCAGTAAATTTTATAAGATATAGCTATGAAATCATAAAAATGGTAAAATATGTGCAAAAATTTGACAACTCTCTTTTCGAATTTTAACTACTAAGATTTCACGGCGTAAAAATAATTTAAATTACTAGCTTATTTACATTAATAATATGTGAATTTATTGTTAATAAAGTTTAACCTTCTTTTTTTATATTACATAAACAATCGTAATTGTAAAGACAAAAACTTGTATGCGTTAGTGAATATACTAAAGTGAAATATTTTTTCTTCGTCATGAACAATTCTGCATTTAAAATTTCCTTGGTTAGAAATTGCAATTGCCTGCATTGTTGGGAAACCGTAAAGAAGGCAAAGTTTCCTAAGTGACATTTTAATATTGAGGATGTTCCATACGTAACAAAAGTTATCAAGGACAGGAATAAAGATTAAAAAGAACCATAAAAAACTAGAGTTTATCCAAATTGTTTACTACAAACATTATTGCAGCCGATTGATAACCTAAGATTGAAAAGGAATTGGCCAACAGACTTAAATGGTAACTAAGTGGTCTCATTGGATTGTCACCTCTCCAAGTGAACTGTATGGGCATCTGCAACCACAATACAACTCAACACATTAGCACATAGATTAATTATATTGTATCTGATTGCTGATATATAAATGATAAAAGAGCGAGTTTATGAATTTATTTCAAAAATTAATACCTTTTTTAGTGCTGATAAAAATTAGCCCTCGTTGAACTTTATTCATAGCAAATTTTTTTATAACAGAATATATTTTAATATAAATATAAAAATGATCATGGACCCTGTTTCAATTCCGAAACTTTGAAAGGCTTAAAATTGAATGAACATTTTTTATGAGTTAAAAACTTCGTTGTAGGTAGATAATTCGAAATCCCATTTTACCAAGCAAAATGTTTTCATACATTTGACGAAAATATAAAAATACATATAAATGCGAATAAATCATATCTCTTTTTCATAAAATCTCTACAGTTCAAAAATCATTTTCATCCATTCACAAATTCCACTCCCAACAAAAACATAATACGAATGCAAATTTATTTGATTTGGGAAATATTATCTCAGCTTATCTTGGAAACAAAGTGCGAGATGGAGTGAGAATTTATACGGCGTTTCCAGAATTCGTTCGTATTACTCTCAACACTATAATTTAGTGACGAAGCCAAAAAATGTAAGTTTAGTAATTAGAAGGTAATGACGCATTCTACCACTCCATATTGTAACGGTCTAAAAAGAGGAATTAAATAATTTAACTTTGGATTAAACAAAAATTGATAGGTACTTTAAGATGGAACATGGGGTAGTATAAGGTAAAGACATAAATAAAACAAACAGTGGTTAAAACAATATATAAGAGCAATTTCAATGATTACAAAAGAATTCTGAAGAGAGATAATAAATATTCCTATAATTTATCATGATTGTACTGTATTACTTAAACTAGTCAAAATTGTGTTAAATTAAATGAAAATTGTTAATTAAACTTTGTTCACTATTTAGAAATATGTAAGAATCTAAAATTTTTCAATTATAACAAAAGTATAGTAATTTATTGTAAGAAAATGGACTTTGTTCGATCTGAATAATAAGCCTACCTAATTTTAATATAGAAATGAAAATTAAAATGTCAACATGCAAGTAAAAACATCATATTTTAAATTATAAATAGTTAATTTTTTGAATACAACAAAAATAAGTAAAATTCATATCATTGTATTCATAATTTATTTAAAGTTCAAAATTATTAAGTGTCTAAACTAAAAATAATACACAAAGAATGCTATGATTTCGGAAAATGATTTAAGCTCCGTCGGAATTTGACAGAGTTCTGGTGAGTTTTAAACCTGATAGAAGAAACACCATTGTTCATAAGAAATCTATTACTTATCCTCAATTTCAATTTTCTTAAAAAAGCAAGCAAACTAAAAGTAACTGATATTACCTGTTGGTTCCTTAAAGCATTCAGTTAGTATTGTTTATTATTATATATATAAACCATAAAGTAAAGAACCTAAAAAAAAGTAAGGAAAGGTATAAAAAAAAGACAAAAGTGCTATTAATACAAGTGAATTAACCTTACCTGCTCTGGATGGACTTCAATAAAAGAGTAAAATTTGGTATTTTTAGAAATTTGGGATAATTGAGTTAATCATAAACTTTATTTGGTCAACGTACATGATTTGACAGAAAATTTGACCTAACAAGCTAGAAGAATTGGACTTTTACTTATTGAACAATACACAACAGAGTGATAACTGTTATTGATTTATTTTTTTATATTTAAAATAAAATTAGGTTATTATATTGTAATTATATTGTTTGAACCATATTTTTCTTTTGAACTCACCCAGAGAATATTAAGCAATTTTATCTCATATAATACATTAAAATGATTCCGGACATAATTATACATTATAAATAAAACATTAATAAAACAAAATTTAAGGAGCCCATTACAAAATATTAGCATATATTACTTAAGAAGTTAATAATTTACTAAAGATTAAAAAACTACCGCTTACGGATTAATCTAACAAAAATAAGAAGTATTATTTTAGTATGGTCAATAAGTCAAGTGTTAAACTCTAGTTTTCTGAAATTTAGCCCAATACTAACTGTAGACTTTCATTATACACGACACGATATTTGAGACAACCTTAGGATCTTCTATTCAGAATTGTAAATTGGATTATTCCAAGTACTTGAAGCTAAAGGGAAGACTTTACAACTAATCGCAATTCAATATGAAAAATAAATAAAAAAAAAGTTTTTCATAAAAAGGATATTTTTTACAATAAAATGAAGTTCGTATCATATATAATATTACAGACATAATAGAAATATTACTTTCATTCTCACTTTTTCAGACTTTAATCCTGTTTTTGTAAAATGTATTGAGTTGGTATTGAAGAAGTGAGTGGATTAGGTGTGAGATATTAACTATATGAGAAAAGGGAATAGGTTGCGAACAAAATTAACAAACAACAGTTTTGAAAATGTCAGAAAAATTATTTTTAAGAATTTTAAATTGTACCATAATTTAAAAACAAAGAAGGTAAAGAAAATATAAAATCATAACATAGATCCCTTAAATCTAAGGTAAGAAATTAAAATGGTAAAAATAAAAAGTTATATAGAGTGCTTTAGGGCACTAACCTAGAATGTGAAAAAAAAATAAAGAACTAGGACTATGGATAGAGAAATGTTTACAACCGTTGGGATATTAAGAGCAGAGAAAGAAAAGAAAATTATGAAAGAAGGAAAATAATCATAAAATCACCAGCTCGTATAAATTGTATTAGAAAAGGAAAAATAAAAAGCCTCTCTATATATTTACTCTCAAAAGAAGTTTGTTATTATTATTAACAATTAACTCTGGATATATAATCAAATCTCATCGACATACTTAGTGGAGGTGTAAAAGTTTATTATGAATTTATCAATGTGCTCATCAAATTAGTTATGTTATCATTTATGTGATTTACAACGAAATCCAAAATATTTTCTGTAAATTACAAGGGTCAGGTAATGAGTTACAGATGTATTTTGTCATGTTTGCTCTTTAGTATGAAGAAGATTAAAATATTAGATCTTTTGTTCGAAAAGGTACTTGTGGTTTTCTAGTCTACTTAAATCTGTTACTGCCATAATAGTAATTGGTGAACCTACAGTCCTCCTCTAGTTCGTTCTCAACTAGACCTTTCTCAACCTTTTCATCAGTAAACTCCAACTCTGATGCAGTGTTATCTTCACGCTGATCACTGGGAGCATCACTAAGATCATATTCTTTAAGTCTCCACGAAGCTAATTTTTAATGTCACCAAAGGTTTTTCTAATTTTTGGTGTTAGCAAACTTAGCCACGTAGCACTTTCACTGGAATCAGTGGGTGTTTGCCTACCTCAGTTTATGAAAGAAATAACGTTTTTCACACAATGTTTTTTAGAGAGCCTTATAACAGGAGAATACCTGAATTATTGTTAAAAAATTAGTTCCTCTGAGATGTTCAAATACTGCAAAATACCACTTTGGGGTTAAACAGGAGAAACTAATTGAAATACTAAAAAAATATTTGTTCCTTACACGTTGACATAACATCTGTACATTTGAGAATAGTTTCAGATATAACGAATTCAAAATATATAATATTATGCCCACTAAAAAATCACAATAGTATACAGATGCCATTAAACATTTGATGTTGACCAAATGCTATTTTTCTATACAGAAATATCTCCAAGATAACTTTGCAGACGTATAAATCATTTTTCATAGTTTCATTATTCTAAATATTTTTTCTTTATTATTGTTTTATACTTTTCTATTAGACGTATTTGAACTTGATCTATCCCATAAGTTGCTGTAGTATCCAAGTGATTAATATTGTTATTATTACTATTATATTAAGTTTACTGCAAATTTAAAAATAAAGTTAAACCGATTGAAAAAGTTTCTACGAGTTACTTTTTTTATTTATTATTTCTTTTATGGTAAAATAACATGTAAGGAGACATGGAACACAGGGCATAAAGGAGAGGAAAATGAAATTCAAACATGTGAATAGAGTCAGGAGGATGAATAAGAAAATAAATTAATGAATTAAATAAGAACAGCCATTCGATAAAATAAGTAACACATTAAAAGAAATTAATGAAGGAATGAAAAATGAAGAGGGCATTAATTAAAAAAATGCACGAAATTAACAATATTTATTTTTCTGACAGCTCTTTGCAAAACTGTTATACACATATTATTATTTCTCTCAATCTATTTACTTTTTTTATTTATTCTCTTTTACACCTTCTTGGAGACATTAGCAATCGAACCACTCTTTTAATGCCATCATAAATAATATTAATTTTTATGCTAATCTTAAATAATTCACTAATATCATTTGATTCGGAATTAATGTCATTATTTCTACGAAGTTGGACAGTCTGCGTATATTCCTGCTTAATTTTGATTACATTATAGTTTGCATTTCCAGTTCACATTGTTATTATTTTGATCACAACTTGTGTTAATTGTGTTTTTGTAGTGAATCTTCTGATTCTAAAAACTCTTGATTGTAGTCCTTTGCTATATTTCGTGAATTATTGCCACCTGTCTGAAGTCCCTGTCAAGACTTAAACAGTGTGCTTTCAATGCCCTAATGGTACTTTAAACTGAAGACTTTAAGTTTTCTTTGATGATAAGATCGCCTCATTTACTCATACATTTGTTCCACCAAACTGAATTATGCAAATTAGCTATTCTCTATTATGTGTAGCAATTGACACACATTTCTTAGAGGCACCTGTGTAAGCTCTAGAATTTGTATCGTGGATGTCGCACCACGTTTCATCCAAATAATACATTTCGTGACTTTTATTATTATGTTTTCTCAATACACTTATTCATCAATTTTATCATACGGAAGCTCTCCATCATTGCTTGTCTTTTATTGACAATTTTATATTTGAAGACGTGTTGTTTCAAAAATTGTTATTGAGCAGTCGTCAAATATATATTTTTTCTTAAATAAATCTAATACATTATACAGACTCGGTTTTGTTGGATGCAAACTTATAAAACTTCATTTATTGGGCTCAAAAGGAGGTCTTCAATCGTTTTTCTTTGGGTTTGGAGTTTTTTAATTCTATACCCAGGTGGACAGCAAACTTTTTTTTTAATAATTTTTATAGAGAGTAATTAACTTTTTTATCTCACTGGATATAGAAGAAGCTATAATAGCACTTTAAATTATTTATTATCCAACAAATCGCGGCAGCAATATCATTTTGCTTATAAATGACTTACTGGTGTAAAATGAATAAAGTTGCAGGTAAGTTCACTAAGAAAATACTTTAAAGAAAAATCTCTTCTATGGAAGGCGTCTTTGAAGTAATTTCTCCACGAAAAAAGCCCGGGAGTAAATGAATAACGATGTAGATGCAAGTTTTGCAAGATTATAGTATATTTAAAACGAAAAAGTGTAAAACACCGTTAAAAAAAGCAAAAGTTATATACTGCATTAAATAAGGATTAGAAAACTTTTTATTGATGCATAGTTTGAAGACTCTTAACATTCGTGTCATTCTTTTTATAGCACTGAAAAGCATAAATTATTACCATAAATAAATACGTTACGGGTAGCAGCCGTTATATAGCGTCGCTTTTTCTAAATTATTTAAACGACAAATCTACTATTCAGTCAGCGAAAATTAATAATATTAAGAAGGTGCAGAAACTGTTCAAATTGTATTATAAATATTAATGTTCGTAAATACATAGTTATCATCAGTAAATAGGTTGGGTTAATATACAGAGTGGGCCACAGAAAACAGTCCACCCCGATATTTGGCAGTATTCATTAGATTTTAAGGAAATGCTGAAACACATCTTTTACGGTACAGACATCTGCCAATTGTGAACTCCCTCCCTTCCACTTCCCCAACCCCTTAATTTTAAATAGGGAATATACCATGTATGGCACTTCACTAGAAAGGCATTTACATGGAGTATTCAAGCATATGATCATCCACGATTTTTTTTCCATATTTACACCGGTTTTACAAAAAAAGTCTTAAATAATTTAAAGTGCAACACCTCTTAAAAATGAAACGCAACGCCTATGCTTTGTTAATGTTTTAATTGTTTCTTTCACATCAAAAGTAAATTAAAACACGTTTGCAGAAAAAATATGATTATTAATTATAATGTAATTGAAATTAACTAAATTAGAAGTTATGATACATAAAACAGTTTACTCAAATTAATAATGAATTAATGAATTAGATATTGAAAATGGTGTCCATCGACTTCCATACAATTGTAGAGTCGCTGTTCGAAATTACGTCGAACGTTTTGAAGCATTTCAGGGGTTATTAGACTGCATTCATGTGGTATTCGTCGTCTTAGTTCTTCCAACGATGCGGGTTCGGTTTTATAAATTTTGTTCTTTAAATTACCCCACAAAAAGAAATCCAGGGACGTTAAATCGGGAGATCTTGCAGACCATTGAATATGGAAGAAGAGGTTTCTTCCAATCCATTGCCTAAGAAATCGTTCATTATGATATTGCCTTACAGGTCTACTATAATGTGGAGGTGCGCCGTCTTGTTGGAAAAACTTCTGAGTACCTATTATCATTTCTAATTATATCTGTGAAAGCGGGATCAATAGTGTCCTCTAATAATTCAAGATATGTTTCTCCGTTCAAATTTTGTGGCAAAAAATGGCCCATCTATACTATTCCGATAAATTCCTGCCCAAACGTTTAATTTAAGAGGATGCTGGGTATGTGTTTCGTGGAATACTCTAGGATTTTCGTCAGCCCAGTAACGGAAATTACGATTTACAGTACCATTTACAAAAAAGGAACATTCATCCGAAAAATAAATATTGAATAAAAAATTTGCATTAGTATTTATTTTGACAGTCATAATCTCACAAAACTGTAGTCGTGTGTCTGGGTCATCTTCATTTATTTCCTGTACCAAATGTATCTTGTAGGGATGAAATTTATGATGTTTCAAAACCCTACGAACGGTAGTGCGCGAAAAACCAGATTCTTCGGCCAATTTTCTTGTACTTGTTGTGGGATCTAAATTAATATGACCTAAAATTGCTACTTCTGCCGCTTCAATCCTAACACGATTTTCATAGTTCTTGACTGACCCTGTTTGACGAAATTTTCTCACTAGCTCTAATACTTATGAGTGAAGAAGTTGCCTGTATTCATGAAGCTGATTAAATAAATTCGTTGTTCTTCTTGCACACTTTCCGTTTTCAAAAAACATGGAAATAATCTCAACTCGTTCTGCAATAGAATATACCATTTTGAAAGTATTCAAAAAATACGTAAATTGATTAACAAACTGCCTTACTATCAAATTACTAATTTTTTGCAAAATTTGTTTTAATTTACTTTTGATGTGAAAGAACCAATTAAAACATTAGGAAAACAGCGGCGTTGCCACACATGGTATATTCCCTACTTAAAATTAAGGGGTTGGGAAGTGGAAAGGAGGGGGTTGACAAATGGCAGATGTCTGTATCGTAAAAATGTGTCCCCCTTAGAACAAAAATCGACGTATTTCAGCATTTCCTTAAAATCTAATGAATACTGTCAAATATCGGGGTAGACTGTTTTCTGTGGCCCACTCTGTATAATATTTATTTTATCAATTAAGTCGCGTCCTGGGAAAAGTAGAATTAGATAGAAGGCGCTGCCAAATCAAAGTAGTAAAACAATTGTGTATTGTAATTTTTAGTTTCTGTGTTTGTTGTTTTTTTTGAACTGTAGCAATATAGTAATCTACAATCAATCAAACCTGTATGAATAAAATCTTCCATTGTCAATTGCAAAGAACAAATTCTCATACGGTCGGTAATTGGGTTCCCTATTTTTAAATTATTTACTTTTTTAATAATTCCGTCACTATTTTCAATAAATACACTCCTACTCCTATTGAGGGAAATTTATGAAAAGATAAATTGAACTTGTTCCCTTTTTGACTAGTGCAATCAAATACGCAACAATTTTGGTTGTAAAGAGTCATGATACGGCCAATTGCTCACAGAGGAAAACGTAATACTTTTATATTCAACATTATTGTAATAGTTATTTTTATATTAAGTGCGCTAAATCAGTAGTTTTTAATAGCGCATGAGAGCGCAATTCATTTTTATGGTCTGTAAAATATTGATTTCATCACGAAATAGAAACATTTTTTATTTAACAATCTACAATTAGTATTTGTTATTGTAGATCGGTTTGTTGGACACAAAAACACGAATTAATATTAATGTTGGTGACGACTACTTGCCTGGTATCCATGTACACAATCTGAGATTCCATAATATATTTATAATTTAAAAATTCAAAACAACAAATTATTAAAAACCGATATTTTGTCGAACCAAGTAAAATGAAAAATGCATTCGTACTCGTCATCATCATTTTCTTCTTCTTTTTCGGCTTATAATTTCTTATGCCCATTTGAGTGGCAAATTTCGTAAAAATAATTCCGACCTATTCCTTATCACCATTTGATTAAAAACGTAAAGCCACAAAGTAAAGAACATTATAAAAAATGGTGTCAAAAATATAAATTTATAGATTCATACTTCAGGTAAAAAAAATATCAAAAGATTTTTTTTCTTCCCTAAAAATACCAAATTCAATAATATCTCGAAATAAATAATGTAGAAAGTTAAATCAACGTCAACAAACAACTAATCTGTTAAAAGCTTAGAGAACACATCCGTATTTTTCCAAAAATTTTCCTACTTACACGCATTTTCAAATACATAAATAACTACAAATATTCCTAAATTTAATAAGGTACTATTAAAAATTCAACTCAGAATCAATTTTATACGCATAAAATATCTTAATTTTAGATAAAAAAAATGCAACAAGAAATTATTTCCATTTTTAAATTAATAAGTTTCAAGAAAAATAGATAATTGAGAAAGGTTTTTGATTATCTGACAAATCGCAAACATGACAAATATATTTCAGGCTCTTTAGAAATCCTAATTTACGATAAAGAAAAAAATCAATCTAAAAGAAACGGATTTTAACTTAATTGATCCCTAGACGTTAAGTACGAGGGACAAAATTACATGATCCTCTTTAAGGACCTGAAGTGAAACTGTATAAAAATAGTTCAAAGCTCTAAAACACACACAAATGCCTTGCTGCGTTACTAAAAGGGTCGAGGATTATTATCCTTCTAATAGTTTTCTTCTCCATTCGCTATCGCTTTATTCATTACAGGTCGTTATTTCGCATTACACCGTAGCCAGGATTAATTACACGCACTCCTTCCGTCACTAGATGTTTTGCTTTGACGACAAAATTAGTGAAATATCCCAACCATTTTGTTTTTTTAATGAAATTCGAACCAATTCAATCAGATTTATACACTAATTAAAGGCTTCTCAGTAATGACAACCTCAGACTTTATTGATTCAATAATCATCGTGACGTTTCAATCGGTGCTGTATCTTCAATCGTCTTAAAGTGACTGTTAAATATCCGGGATGGTGCATTTTTAATGTGTATTAATAAAATAACAAAACTGAAAATCTGAATTAATAATGGTTTAGAAAAAAGCTCGAAAATATGTAATTTAAAAAATTATGTTTGTTACATCATATTTTGCATTTCAAACGACTGGTGTGAAAACCATTTCAAATATATAATAACAATGATAATATGAATTGTCTCGTTTAATATCTTTGATATGTCACAATTATATTTGACACATGCTATACACGACCAAATATTTTCAAAGTGCATAAAAATCTTCAAAGGATGTGATGTATACAACATTTCGTATGGATATCGGGAATTCAATGTAATAGAATTCTGAACTAGCTGTATATAAAAATAAAATTTATTTGAAATGAAAATCTTATATAATTGGTTGAAGCAAATTATCAATGAACAAAATTCAACAATAATAATAAATTTTAATTTAATAACTTGACATTAATATAATAAGAAAATGTCAAGGTTAATAAAACGAATAATCGAAATAATAAAAGATAGACCTATACTAGAAATATGTAATACAAGTTTCATTATAAACGATGGATAGTTAATTAATTACCCTATATTCTTGTTGTTCTCTGGAATTTATATTTATATTTATATTATTGTGAAATTATTTTAATATTTAACAAATATTTAGAAATAGACATAACCTAGAATTTAGACAAGTTTTCAAAAATTAGTATAGATAATACTTACATGCAACATTATCTACCTGGCGAACTTATTATAAGAAGAGAAAGGTTTTAGTGCTCAAAAATTAACAATTGTTGTGTATAATTTGCATTTGTATTCCGAACAAGAAGTGACTTGGTTCCACGTAATTTTAAATAATTTGGCTCTAACTCCGGACCAGTGCATATAAAAAAAACAGGATCCTATTCAAAGAGATTTCACGTATAAAATTTTTATTTTTTTATTTTATTTTACTGACACTGAAAATTTTAAATGTTTTTCTGCTATTTATTAAATGTCTAAAAATTATCTTCATTATATATTATTTTGTTAATTATTAAATATAAGATGAATAATTAGTTATAAGAGTTAATGATCGATCGTAATTTTTCTTGCATAAACTCACCTTGAGAAAAGGGACAATTTAAAATTTTTTTAATAGTTATAATTTTTTTATTGCCCAACACCTAAATACTACTCCAATATATACTGTATGTTCCAAATGAAAGGAATAAATTCATTATTTCGTAAATCGGCGATTTTAGGGGAAAATCCTGAAATCCGTCGATTTTTATTTTTAAATGGACGCTTCGTCGGATCAACTTTTTATTTTTGACGTCATCTCTGTGAGCGTCATGACGTGATCAAGAAATTTTTTAAAAAGAAAGGTGGGTCTTGCAATACATTAATTGAAAGGTCTTTTAAATATCTATTCACCCATATCAATTATTTTCTTATGTATTAAGTATGTGTTATGATGTATTTATTGATACCCAAAAATAAATTTGGTAAAGGCTGTCACTGACAATGAAAATATATCTAAACTACTTTTTATTTAAAAAAAAAAACTAGTTACCTTATCAAAATCCCTTTATTAACATTCAACATAATTGTTATTGTCAAGTGGTTAATGATATTGTAGTAGACGAAATCAAAAACTTTTTGACTCTTTTATCAACATGAAGCTCACTGAAACGGAAAGAATAGAAAGTCTAATATTAAGTGGTTGTGGAGATAAAAAAATAATAAATATCTCAACCGAGAACCAATTACACAGTCCATAGTAAGCAAAATTGAGAAAAAATTTAGAGAAAAGGGTCATAGAAAAGACCTCCCTAAAGGTAATAGAAAACAAATATCTGAAAACGAGAAACTAGATGTTCTGCTCGCCTTTAAAGCTAATCCCCATACCAGTTTACGGCAAGTAGCCTTGGACAATGAGGTTAGCCATTAAACAGTTCTT
This sequence comes from Hermaeophaga mercurialis, assembly GCA_951812935.1. NCBI lineage: Eukaryota > Metazoa > Arthropoda > Insecta > Coleoptera > Chrysomelidae > Hermaeophaga > Hermaeophaga mercurialis. The sequence goes on from OX638364.1 coordinate 15,274,456, forward strand.
AGAACGCTAAAAAAGGAGAAGTGGCATCCCTATAAAGTAAATTTAGTGCAGGAACTTATAGAAGAAGATTTTCGTAGACGAGTTGAATTTTGTGAAATTCTAATGGAAAAAAATAACAGAGATTCGATGTTTTCAAAAAAAAGTTATTTTTTCTTATGAAGCTACATTTCTCCTAAACGGTGATGTGAATCGTTAGACTTTCCGGTATTGGGCTACAGAAAATCCACACTGGGTGCAGGAGTATCGTACTCAATATCCAGAGAAAGTGAATGTTTGGGCGGGAATAATAGGATAATAGGATTATTGGGCCATACTTTTTGTCAGACAGGAGAGGTGTTCTGTTTCCTTAGAGAATAAGGCATTTTTGTGGAGGGCACTCTTGGAGTCGAAGAAAATAATAGAGTGGGGAATGTTTTCTTTTACTATCACCATTATAGCATGAATGATAGCAGTAATGTCAGATGTACACAGTTGTGTTTCAAATGAGCGTTTGGTATACTGTGGGAATTCAACTGAGGATTCAATTCATATTTATGATAAGAAAGAATATCACAAGAGAAAAGATTAAAGGAATAAGAATAAATCTTTCTAAGTTCTTTTATTAAAATATGCTTCCTCCAGTAATTGTTGTTAGCGACGCATAATAAATTTATGCAGTTGGTGGAATTAGTAACAGGGTTATCTTTAATACTCATATTTTTTAGGAGAAATTTTGTTGATAGAAATTCCGTTCTATATTTTAGAGGAATCTCGGCTGCTGCTGATAGTACAGCTTAGATTGGAGTGGATTTCCTACACCCTAAGATTATAAGTAGACTTTGGAATTGAAATTGGTTTATCTTTTTATATATAATCTGATGACACAGATAGAGAATTTGGCATCCATAATCTAAGAGACTTAAGACTAAAGAATCATGTAGTATTTTTAAGTAGTATTTTAGGTCTAACCAAACATTATTTATCCAAAAGCAACTAGAGCAGGCAACACCAATAACTCAGTCAAGTATAAAGAATGGTTTTTTAAACGTTCTAAAATTAAGTCCCTAGACATTTATATATAGATATTTAAAATGGTCGATTACAGGAGATGTACAAGAGTGAAAAATGTATTCTTCACAATTATTACACGATCCGAACGATTTGCACCACTACTTTTTTTATGTAATACACTACATGTTTCCAACAATCTTTGGGATACTGACACAAAATATCGTGGATTAGATTAATTAACATATGATTTGAATAAAATGCCATTTTACACTGAATTATTGAAACTATTTTATCAAACGCTAAACTTAAAACGGTTAAACTATCTGAATATTTTCTAATACAATTTTAGGATTAATGAAGTAGATATCACATATGTTTATTAAAAGTTTGAGGTGTTGCCACGTACAAATTTTCGAGTAAACGTTTAAAGAAAATTTTCGGGTAAACTAATGATGTTAGAAAAAAATATTAGAATATTTTGTTGCAAATGACACGTTCTATATACCATTAAAATATGCATTATTTTCGCGGGCACCCTGTATTATAAAGAGAAGGATTTATGAGAAACTTTTATCGAATTATATTGGAGATTTCCCATATATCGCATCACATTAAAACAGCTTCCAGATAATGAGAAATAATTATAGAGGCCCTAATTAACGTCATCTTGTTATTTTACTTTAAGCTCTAGTGTCAAATATTACGTACTATAATGATAATATTTTTACCATTTCTTTTTATTTTTGTAGATGGTTTATTATTACCTAAAATGTACAGTAAAATCTTGGTAAATATAAAATAATAATATTATCAAAATAACTGTGAAGATCAATATCTTTTATTATATACATTCATAACATATAATATATCCACCTTATAAAAATAGTCACTTATTGCAATCCTTGTGTTTTTGTACCAAAAATATTGAAATCTTACAAAAAGTTACAATTATAATAGCGTGTGACCCTTGTTAAAGTTACAACTATCACTTTTACTTTATAATGATTGATGTAAAATAATTGCTGATGTTTACCTAAGTTAGTCCTCTTCATTCTGGGACATCCTGCATCATGTATTGCCCTCAATGTAGCAATAAGAGAAGCATAACGCTGGTATAAAGCTTATTAAGCAAATATACGGATCGAATTCTGGTATCAAACGGACGTTTCCGTCCTAAAGGAAAATCTGAAAATCAAATTGAACGGAGGTTATAGAAAATAAATTTGACTGAGTGTGTTTTTCCAAGCTATTTGGTCATGTTTTCCGATATACAAACGGTGCGTTCGTGACGAGTGAAAGAAAGGTTGAGTTTGAATCGTGCAACCAACTTGTTTTCTATTAATCATTAATGTAAAGATAAAGATATCACGACAACTAATTTCGTCTAAGACCATTAGGGGGCGTTGCATCAATAGATAAATTATTATCAAACAGAATGCGGGGCGGACATTGAAATGTGATATATGGAACCGAATGCTGTTGATTTTTGAATCATTTACAGGGCATGGTAAATTTTGGCTAACAGCGTGGTTATGTACAACAAAAGCTATCGGATTTTGTCATTCTATAGCCAAATAAAGTTGAAAATGCTGACTCACTTCCAACTAGATTGTCATTTCAAAGCATTTAAAAAGCAAACTAGGAAGGGAAATGTTTATTAGAATGGAAAAATATATGTGGACAAAACTTCCTCTATTTAGAAAGCATTTGAAATAAGTTTTAACTTTTTAAATTTTTAATAAATATGAAAGATAAGTTATACTTATCTTGAATTTCCACAGTAGTCCAAAGCTTTTTTAAAATATTTTTTCTGTGACGCCAGTTTCGCTAATCGCATTTTCAAACATTAATACAAGATTGATAGATTTCTTAAGTGCTTACTTGACTTCATAAACATTTCAACCAATTATTATCAATCAATACATACAGTATGATTTCTTGCTATGAACTTTTTAAATAATAAATTAGTTTCATTTGACGTTAGTAATATGTTTTAAAAGATGTGTCTATCTGAATGGATACCATGAATATCTAAATTCTTAGAAAGAAAAAATATAAACCAAATTTAATTAATGAAATTATAAACCTATTTTATTTATGTATCAATCAAAATTATTTTATTTTTGATAATAAATTTTACATTCAAAATGAAGGATTACCAATGGGAGGTCCAATATCACCAATTTTGGCAAATATTTTTATGGATAATTTGGTATAGATATGTTGATGATATTTTGTCTGGTTTTACAGGCAGTGAGAAACAATTATATGTTATCTTTAATTGTATTAACAATTTATATCCAAAAATAAAATCTACCGTTAAAATTCAAGAACAATTACATATTTTGCATATATTTCAAATAAAATATCAAAATTTGTATCTCGTATAAATTCTTCTACAATATCTTTTAAAGTAAAAAATAATGTAGGTTCATTGTTATAAAATGTAGAACCTAAAATTAATAAATTAAAAAAATCAGGCAATTATGAATTAAATAGTTCGGATTGTAACGCCATCTATATTGGTCAGACCCTTAGAAATGTTTATATAAAATACAGTGAACACTTGCGATCTTATAGATTAAAACAACAAGATAAGTCGCGTTACGCAAAACACACCTCATTGACATTAAACATAAACTTTTAACAAAACAATTGAAACAACAGTGGAGGTACTTCATATCAGTGAGTAAAAAAGAACTTAATTTTTGGAAAAATTTTAAATATCTGAAAGAGCAGTTAAATCTGAGAATTCCAATTATTTTGGATTACCTTTTAGACTAAACGAATCATATTAACCAAATTTTTTTAGACAAAGAAGAATATTATTTAAATATTTTATATATATATGCTTAATAAGATTGGTTTATATATTTATTTATGATGTGAAGTCAATGCATACATATAAAGAATCTATCTGTCAATCTTCTGCCACTGTTTGATAATGTGATTAGTGAAACTCGAGTCAGAAATAAATATTTTAAAAAGCATAAGAATACTATGAAAATTCAAAATAAGTATAATTTATCTTTCATCTTTATTATGGATAGATTACACAAAGTAAAGTTAGAAACAGTTAATTTAAAATTTTTAATTTGCTTACTTGAATGATACTAATATTTAATTTAATATATCTCAATACCAGGAAAATATTAGTTACATATACTAATAATACTAATATTTTATTATTAGGAAACCATAATACTAAAATTTTAATGTTACTGACGTCTTAATAACATATAATAAAAACTGTACCAGTATATCTCAATAACACAAAAACTTTGCTTGCGATTGCAATAATACTAAACTTTTAATTGACATACTCCAATAATACGTAAATTTTAAATCAATACCACAACAATGCTAAAATTTTACTAGCATTTCTAAATTTTTCTCAACAACATTACTTGCATACTACAATTGCACTGACATTTTGCATAAAATTGAACTGGCATATAACAATAATATCAGAAACTTTATGACAGATTGCAAAAATACAAAAATTTTAATGGTTTATTGGAATAGTTCTCAATTTTTACTGATTTAATATCACCTTGTTTACTTGCATTTTTAAAACCGTATCGGAATGACACTGAAGTTTTAATATTTCGAAATAGTCTCATATTTAGCGCTATGGCACCAAAATTTTTGCTTACATATTTTAATCCACAAAAATTTTATTTATGCACCAAAATAACACAAAATTATTTTTACATACCACATTACTATTTAATTTTTTTTTTGGAATAATGCAACAAAACAAAACAAAAATGTTACTGACATTTCAATAACACAAAACAATGTATTTGTATATCAATTAAAAAAATAGTTTTACTGGCACTAAAAATTTACTGACCCACGTCAATTCCAAATTACACTACAAAATTTTATTGGCAATTTTAATAGAATAACGGAGCAACACTACTATTTTCTAATATATTTTAAAAATGCAAACATTTTACTTGTATGCCATAATTACACTGAAATGTTTTTTTATCTGGCATACTGCAATAGTACAAAAATTTTCTTTTCAAACCGTACTGGCATGAAAACTTTTGTTCTGTACAACAATTATGCCCATATTTAATGGCATTTTTAAAAGCATAAAGGAATAATTTTAATGGCATATCGAAATAGTAGTATAATTTTACTGGCAATTCGCTATAAATAATAATAAATAATAAATTATACTGATATATTATAATAGAACAAATTAATTACCTGGCAATAACCAAAAAGTTTTTATTTCAATAATGCTAAAATTTTATTGGCACACGGCAAATCATTTTTATGTTTTTAAATATGATTTAGGTATTTGTTTTATTCGTATAAAAAATCCAATTTTTATTCTCATGGGTCTCAAAATGCATATTTTATATGAGTTCAATATCATCATTGTTTTCAGCATTTTGTAAGAGGGATTTTCTTCTTTCTTAATCAAACAAAAATTTTTGATCAGCCACTTTATTTTTTATTATGAATATATTGTAATGAGATTTCCAATAGCACTGTTAATAAACCTGAGTCTGAGGTATTTAGAGTAAAATGCTAAAATTGGTTTGATTAAAAAGGAAAAGTATACTCACTAAAGGGTATTAAATAATTTTTGTAAAGCATATAATAATATATGTCACTACTAAAAATCAAATCAAGCTACTAAAATATTAATGTTATTAATTATAGTGGATTTCTTTTGAACAAACTTATTATGAAATCTATTATCTGAAATATTAAAATTTCTGTGGATAATATTTAAAGGTCAGATTTACAAATTAAAGCATCAAAACTGAACCAGAAATGATTATAATAGAATATTTTACTTTCAAACATGATAATTTCTAGAAAATTTTGACATTTTGGAAGTCATTTTCATGAAGTTCTGTTAATTTAGACCATGAATCTAAAGATTAAAGACCTTCAAAATTTGAGAGGCCGAAGGTGCATGTTGCTCTAGTAAAAAAAAGCTTTCACGAGTGTCTAGGAAAGAAATGAATTTAGTGAGTGTCAAAATGAAAATTGTGTCTTACCTTTTGAAAAATTGAAAAATTTTATTAATTTTAAAAATGATTAGGGAAATAATAAACTATTTAACCTTTTACCAGTGTTTTTCCCAGATTGGACATAACCTAAAAAAGTGTGATAAACAATTACTGTCCTATGGTACTTTTAAACTTTACAAAACATAGTGTCCCATTAATACTTACCAGGGAATTGGAACTTCTTCTACAAGCGTTTGATGAGATAGTTTATGGAATGGTTTACTACTTTGGTACTTTTTTGGAGTGTGCTAGGACATGAGGATTAACCAATTCACAGTTAGCATTTTAAGGTTAAATGGTTTATGTTATAAAAAGCGAATACATACGTATTAACGAAACAATTAAATTTTTTCTGATTGACTTTAATATTTTTTTTAGTTTCTTTCATAATTTTATTTTAATAAATTGTGTATGTTCTGTTTACATTTTCCTTTTATGTTGAATCAAATCAATGAAGCTGCTAGGATTATATAATTTAATAATATATATTTAGTTTGAATTTGGCGCTCAATTACATACATTTTTTATTTGAACTCTCCCACAAATATGAGATCATTACAATATATTGTAAAAAGTAAGTCACTTTTTGTACAATTGTACTTTTTGAATTAGAAAATACAATCTATTATAATTTTGACGATCGGAAAAAATATACGCTCATCTTTATTTCTGTAACGCTACTGACTATTTTGTTGTCGCAGTTTCTATAAAATTTAATTACATTTTTATATAAATCACGTATTTTCTCCAGCTTTATTACTGATATATTTTCTTTCTTCTTCTTCTTCGATTGCTTCTAGTCCGATATTAAGAGCCACCGACTTAAATACCTTAAGGCACTTTAGACAATAGAATACTTTACTAGTTTACTGTCACACTAGAAATGCTTTTTATTATGTTTTTCAGAGAAAGCGATTAATGAAAAAGAATTGAAAGATTTTCTATTATGTTTCAAATATTAGTTTAGAAAATAATCTTTAATAAATGGGTCGCTTGCAACCACTTAAAAACAAACTTTTACGTAGTAAAATGTTAACTGAGCACAGCATAGAGATATTTCAAAAAGTTTGAGTCTGTTTTATTACATGAAATTTTACTTTAAATGTTTGTAGTGTTTTGAATTTTTAAGAATGATAGAATAACATGGTATCCCCTAAAAATTTGTATAAAAGTTATATTTATATATACATTTTTTTAGACTATTTATCAATAATAAAAACCAGCATTTAATATAAAAATACATAGTGTTTAGAAAAAATTGTCAGTGTAACCGAAGTGCCATCCAATGCCAGATATTATTTCAATTTTTAAAAAAATAAGAAAATAGCAAAAGCTTCTCAAAAGAATGCTACAAACCTGAAAGTAACAGATAAATATAAACCAAATATGGAAAAGCCTGGAGCAACATAATATAAATAATAAGCTGATTCGATTGAACCCAAGTATTTACAATAAAATAAAAGAAGTACAACTAAACAAAAATACATGAGCAGGAAAACTGCCTGTTGGGGATAAATTCTTACCTTTTTATGGTAAAAAAATATAGAATACCTCGATTTGGATTTACAAATTGCACATAATTCGACTGAGACGGGCAAAAATTTTTAAAAGGAAAACGTGTTGGTAAATTATACACATTCTGCTTTCTATATGTGAGAATAAGTAAAAAAGGGACCCTTGGGCTATTCTATTAGAATAGGCGGTTCAGGAAGATTCAAAACGATGTTTTCAATAGATTCGATTTCCACTAAACTCCTTCCTTTAACACACAGAATGCCGTATATTTTCGTTTCAGATTTATTCTTGTTGGGCTTAAGTGGAACCGTAAATAAATAAATAAATGGCCCAAGGGCCTATTCACAATATCCTAACTTAATTTGTTCTTTAACAGAAAAAATAGCTTAGCGTGTTTCATTTAATTTTTTTAACATTTCTTTACAAATTAATTACAAACATTTACTGTTTGTTTCAATAGCCCACTAATATTTTACTTCTTTTAACAAAAAGCTTATTTGCAAAAAAAATAACCAATCGCATATGAACATTATTTTACCAAAAATCATAAGCCAGTTTTAAACGTCAGTTAATAAATAAAGGTTCTAATTTTAAATATACTAATGTATTGAAATTTAAAATAAAAAACATTCAATAAAATGTTTGAATTTTTTTTTATTTTAAATCTACTATTATTGTATTAGGTCAAAAATACATTGAAAAAAATTTTTTTTGATCATTCGTAATATTTTTTCTATTGTTAAAATTAAGCCAACATTATAAAATTAATTTGAAACGCGTTTCTTAATAAACACCAAAATTTTTATAAATATCTCATTAATATTTAGCAAATTAAAACTTCATTAGCAACATGGTACTAAAAGAAATTTTCGGAGTTACTTGTGCACTTTGAAAATGTACTTTAGTTTGCTTATTAGACTTATTTTGAAACCACTAAATAAGAGAGTTGCAACTTTTTATTGTCGATTTTTTAAAACAAATAAGAAAAAATGAATTGTTTGAATATTTTGTACAAAAGAGAGTAATTTCAATTCAAATAATTTTTCACTAGAAAATGTCATTAAATATTAAGCAAAATTTGTTCTACACGCCCTGGAATATAGTACTATAATTTTGGACACCTTGAAAACTTAATTAAGGTACCTACCAATTTGGACTTTTTTCAACAATTAATTTTTCTAGTTTCATTTTTCAAATCAAATTTTGTCAACCAAAATATCTGAATTATCTACATTTTTTTTGAAAAATGTTTTTATTAAAAAATTATATTTGAATTTTACAGAGACAATGTCGATATTACAAAAAAGAAAAGAAAAATTCGTTCATTCTGACAAAGCTAAATTAAATCCAACAAGAATTATATGATATTTTGGTGTAAAAATAATTCAACTTTTGCTTTATTTAAAGACATAATGATAATAATAATAAAGTTTGATATATAATTCACATCTAGTATCATAATAATTAACATAAAATAATAGTTATAGTTAATCTTACAAATAATAATAAACTGCCAAAAATTGACAAAATATTCATTATTTTCTAAACGAAAGATATTGTCAAGAGATCCTGAAAATGGTCTCGATTTTTATTTTTATTTTTCTACATTATGTACAATTTTTTTTTATTAAATAGGGTCATCCACATATAAGTTATGACCTCATCCATTATTTTAAATACAATACCTTGTACAACATTTTTAGATTATCTTTAAAGAGCTTCCGGCAATGTATCACACTTGGGATATAACTTTAAGGGGGTCACAACAGGGGACGTTTTAGAATAATAATTATCAATTTTCGTTAGCATTTTTCTCTAAAACTATTTATCGAATTAATTTACACTTTTGTAGGATTATTTAAATAAGCAATCTTAAACACTGGTAACACTATTATTAACAAGTATTTATTTAAACTGATTTTATAGAAGTTTAAAAAATCGAGAGTATCCTGACGTGCTTGAAAGAATCAAACTTAATTTAGTTATTTATAATAAATATTTTTTAATAGGATTATTATCAGCTTTTTAGATTAGCTATGGTTTTTTAGATTAGATTGTAAAACATTCGAATGAATAGTATCAAAGGAATAGATGCTTGAAAATGCATGAATATTATTCTAAAACACCCCTGTCATGACCCCTTAATGTTATACAAAGTGTGATATTTTACCGGAACCAGTTCTTTAAACATAATCTAAAAATAACATACAGGGTAGTGTATTTAAAAAAAATGGTCGAAGACGTCATAACCTAGATGTGGATGACAATGTATAACAAAAATATTGAACATAATGTAAAAAAATTGACCCTTTTCAGGATCTCTTAACACTATTTTTAATTTACGAAATAATGAATATTTTTGATACATTGCGGCCATAGTTTATACTTGTTGGTTATTTATTTCGTTTTGGTATTACTATTGGTTACTTTTATTAGTATTAACAAACAACATCATTTATTCGTTTTTCCAAATTTGAATAATCATTATAATACACTTTTATTACTTACAAAAACCAGCTCGATATTTTCTTCGTGATCGTCATCTGTAACTTTAAGTTAGACTCCGTTCGATAATTTCATTTTATGAAAATACATATATGTAGTTTGGGTGGAAAATAATATAATATTTACTATTGTTACTCTATTTATTAATATCTTTCTTTTTCTTTTTTCAGGTAAGAAAAGACCTATAGTTTATTTTTAAACATCATACAGGGTGAGTCATAAACATAGGAATTTTTACAAGTATATTAGTGATAAAAATAATATAATTCAATCACTAGAGCAAGATGTTCTAGCTTATACAATATTATGTTAAGATTAATACCAGTGATATTACCTCTGGTTTGAAATCTACGATTTATTTAGTTTTTTATTAGGTGGCTATTAAATAGTTTAAAAATCAAGAATGCAATTGTATTTTACTTAGCATGAGCTGTAAACGACATATAACAAGTGGGAGATAATTTTACGAGCATATAAAATGTTTACAGCTCGAATTGTATGTATGTATGTACCATGCATTTTCTATCCTCACAAATAGACCGATGTCTCAGTAAATTACTAAAAAACAAAGACCAAATTAACTGGTGGTACAGTCAAATAATTAAACTGTCAAAATGTCAAAATTGTCCATTATAAAATTCATAGCTATTTTCAATAGGTATCGACTTGAACGTACTTGAAGATTACATAATGAAGTAATATAGTAACTCCATTTACTCCTCTGTGGCTCGTAAATATAAAGTTGAAATTATTAAAAATAATTATTTAATTTTTAGTTATGTAAACATATTAATTATTTTATATATAATATAAATTTTAATTTTCTTTCTTTATTACCGCATTAGAGCCTGATGAAGATTTTACCCAAGCAACACATACCTGTTACGTGGTAGCGACTGAATATGTAACTCCATAGTGGTTTGCATTAGTTGCCGCTAAGTCATAGGAACGAATTAAAGCCAAGTCGTATTTGCTACGTTCCGGCTACCGTCCTTACAATTTCATGGAACCTCACGGCTACGTTCTAAGAACATTCCAGGGTAGTTCCCATGTAGTAGCGTTGACTTCCGATATTTTCCATGTTTGTTGTCTTTGCTTCTCATATTTCTGAATATTACTTATCTCAACTTAGCTTATTATTCCATTCACTAAGGTTTCCTTAACATCATTCTTTTAATACTTATACTTAATATAGCGGTATAACCAGAGGTGATAATATCTAGATAATTCATGTGTTGTTCATATCGGATACAAAATTTACAAACGAATGAAAATGTATCGTAAATTTTTGAAAATTAGGTTGATAAAATGAAAGCTCCCTCTATATATACACTTATTTAATAAAAAATATTTAAAATATCATAACAAATTTTCTTTTTTTTTTTATATACATAGATATCTTTTTTATATTATTATAAATGTATTATTGGAGAAAGTATATTCTTTTGTAAGTTTATCGGAAATAGTATTTATATTAACACTTTTTTGAACTTAAAAATAATGGTGTGATTCCTTATTTTAATTTTTTAAAGGGCGGAAATGGTACCTGTATCTAAAGGTAACTTTTGCTACTGCTATGTTATATGAGCCATCTACAAGGTGGCAAATTCCAACCGTTATGTCTTTTAAAGTATTCGCTATGATAAAATAACAATCGGAACCACCCTAATGGAACTGTATGGTAGCAGTTTCTACTTTGCTACTACAAAGATCCTAATAAAGTGCAGTACGAGTTTTTCTTGCCACCAAGATGTCATTTGCCACTTTATAAGTACATTTACAAAAATGTAAATTTGAACCAACCGCTAGTTAAAAATTTACCATATTAATACATTTTGAAGAATAAAATACAATTTTTCTATATCCCGTTCCATATTGAACTACCCATATAATATTTTGATGGTGAAAATAACTTTAAATGATTCTTAAAAATATCGATACTCTAGGTATCGATATTATATTATCAGTGTTATCAGTTTGTTTTATTATGCAAATAATTACAAACTATTGCGAAAGAAAATATAGTCATGAAACTTAACAAAATGACTTCTGAAAAATTACAGATTCTCCAGCAACCAATATTTTTGTCCAATACCTAATCATATTCTCGATATTTGAAAAAAATTTTTTATATATTGACAATTGACATGTAAGTGTAGGTTAAATTAGAATTATTAGATGGCTTATTGTTGTGTGTAATTAACAGATAAATTAAGTTTCGCTTTGTCGTTTGCTATTTTTTTAAAGTTTTTTATAAAAAGTAGATGAATATCTATAAGGCGAATTAATTTGGAAGTCATTTCGTTGAATTTGATGTTCCTAAATAGTATAATGATACGATAGGATAGCGATTATAAGTATAATTTATTACATGGTGGCATGTGAAATAAGCGGCTACTTTCAAAAAAGCACAGTCTTCTACGGGGGGGGGGGGGCTACCCGGGTTCTATGTATGTTACTTAAGGTTTCTTTATTTTTAGGTCCCCTTGCTTGTTCCAGGTACGTTGCTAGAACCTCTATCTGGAACTATAAAGTACCATATCTTGTACGTCACAATTTAGTTCCACAAACTAGTAACTGCCTCAAAGCTTTGGCGTTTCAAAGTAGTAGTCTTTTTAAAAGCTATTTTAATAGTAGCCGGGTAGTTCCATTAAATTTAAAAATGTCTTCAATGTGGCGGACCTTCGTTGTAGTCAATTTAAGTAGTAAATAGGTAACTGCTACAGTTTTTCAGCACCATAAAGTTATTAATATTTTTAATTTAAAAAACGGGTACCAGGTTTGAAGCATTTACTTTTATAAAGTTCCAGTTTCTATAATATATCTTCCTGAGACCAAATGTGTTGCTTGGGTAATCGAAACTAGTAACTTTTAACACTAAATAAAAAAATTTAAATGTGATGATACTCTATATTACATAACCATTTACTTTTAATTTACACCAATCAAATCCACAAATATGTAAATATTCATTCACAGTCAATTTATAGATGTAGGGTACAAATTAATTTTCAATACCATAGAAAAAAAAACATTTATTTCGACATTTTTTGTAAAAAAGTTATATTTTAGTGATTGTTTTAAATATATTTTTTATCAAAATCCCTGTAAATTTTCGAAAAAAACTATATTTGCTTAAATATAAATTAACCCAATATTAAATAATTTCTATTATGCAGGCACGGTAATTTCAATCCTGGCATATTGCGTATACGTAAATATTTATATATTGATCATTTAATTTGGAAGACGGATTTAAATTATGTTTTACAAAATATTATTTAGTATTAGTTATATTCAATTATTTCAATTATATGTGTTAGGGGAAATTAAAGCGTTTGTTGAATTTCAATATTGTTTTCGAAGGGAACAATTTATATTTATTAGTATTTATTTATAAAGCAAATTAATTTAAAGAGCTTGCAAATTTCAATTTATATTAATTCATATATACTTTACTACTATCATAATTGCTAGGGAATGAGTGGGTATTATTTAATCCAATTCAAAAATAAGAACATTCTACAAATATTTTTCACATATAACCTACATTTTACTGCACTTCTACTTTTTGAAACATGTTTTAATGGTTCATTGCTAAAAACACTTACATGTCAGCACTACATCAATGGCGAAACAATGGTAAGCTATAATTTTTGACACAAGGGCCAACAGTTGGGACTATATTGATTTACCGCGTTCTGATAATAAACGCTGGTACAATGTTGGCACACTACAAATATTTAATAATAATTACTAGTGATTATTGAAAACTTTATTCAAAAAGTAAAAATCGTAAACAAACATGAAAATAAGTATATTATATACAGGGTGACAAGACGAACACAATCCATTCGATCCATCAATTTCATATTAAATAATGACACCCTTGTTTATTATTCTTTACTGTGCCATTTTTAACCCCTAATTTTAGATGCCATTTACCCCAAAATGTTTTAAAAGCAGCTTTGAAGCTTTGAATTTTAAAATTTCCGCCTAATGTTTATTAAAAAAATATATTTTTATAACTTAAATTGCATTTAGTTGCAAAGTAATGACCATTTGCTACCACACAATAACAATGATTTTTTTAATTTTCTCGTTTATTCTGAATTAGTCCCAGCAATCATCGACAATTTCTTGATACATACTTTCTAGAGACGTTGTATTTAATAAATTTTGCTTCTGTGGAATTCCCATTAAAAGAAATCGAAGAGGAACAAATATGGTGACCGTGGAGGTCATTTGATTTTTAATACTGACGAACAACCAAAGCACAATGCCATGAAGCGCCACCATGTTGAAACAGCTTCTTCATCATCATCATTATCATCAACGGTATTGTTTATCATTTTCAATAATCAATTAAGACGGAATCAATAGCTTTTTACAGTAAATGTAAAGACATTTCCTCATAAAAAAGAACCCACCCCAAACATTTAATTTTTGCGGCTGTTGTGTATAATATTACCAATTGGAAAATTCTGGAATCAGACCGATAGTAGCAATTTTGAATATTTACAGAGCCCTTGAGAAATTTGCATTGATGGAAAAATAGATATTAAAAGAAGTGTGGGTTGTTCATTGCTCGCTTTCATATTATTTTGGAAAATTGCAAATGGCACTCAAAGTCGATGCCAATAAAGTTCTGCTCTAATTGTACTTTATAGGGACAGAGTTTATTCTTCTTTAAAATTGTGGGAAAGCTAGTTCGACTGATCCCAGAGACAATCGACAATACATAGATTTCCCGAAATTATAACTTCAATTACACGTTTATTTAGCTACAGATTAAAATAGAATTTTTTTACTGACACCAGACCACATTTTCTAGTAACATTTATATCTTTATATTGCTCATTAAATATTTAAGCTGTTATACTCGCACATTTATTATTTACAGAAAAAGCGAATTAATATATGTATATCTCTTCTGCCATAAAATAAATAATGATAATTAATTGTCACAAATGCAACTAAACAATATACATCAACGCTGTGAAATACGATATCACAATAATTTACAATCTACTATTTTAACGATTTTTATATATTATGGCATAATATCGTACAGTTTTGTTTTTGACAAATTTGACAACTCGCAAAAAAATAAAAAGCAAAAAATCATTAGCGTACATGACTGGAAAATGTAAGTGACATTGTTTACTTTATATGACAGATGGAATTGACGAATAGTGGGTCCATGTTTTTACTGGGTATTGTAGGGGTTTGGTTGAACAAGATCACAAGAAATAACCCAGAAAACTTAACATATCTACTAGGGTGGGTCAAAAAAAACGACTATTTTTTTTTACTTTGTACTCTGAAAAATCGGTTACTAGACACCTCTACAGAATTCTCACCCAACATGAGCTCTTAATTTTGATAACAAGGTTCTCCGCTTTACAATTTCCATTTTTTCCTCAGTATTAGAAACAAAAATTCATATCTCTTCGACAACTGTTCGTTAAAAAATATATCTCATATTCTTGTAGGAAATCGAATGCTCTACCAAAAAGGTCTCTTACAATTTTTTCGTAAACCTCACCGTTTAAAAGATATCGAAGGTCAAAGTTTAATTATTTTAAGAGAAATTTCTGTTTTGCTTATGAATTTTATAACTCGCTTACAAAAAATTTTTATGAATCGCGCAACTCATAATTTTGTAGGAAATTAACTGCTCTACAAAAATGGTCTCTTATGATTTGTCGATTAAATTAATCTAGCATAAAAGAACGTATTATGAAGAAGCGAGAATGCATTACAATTTCCATTCTGATATTTTGAAGTGCGCATATCAGAGGTGAGAATATCGTTCCAGTAAATTCGATAGTAACGTACCGGCAGTCGTGATCGTACCCTTTAGCTCAGCGGAGTTCGGGAGAGTAGGGTTAACGGAGGAGATTCATTATTGCGCGCGCTCTCTATCTCTCTCTCTCTCGGTTAGGTTATACGGTTTTATATTATTATTTGTATTCTTTTACTCCTTAAAATTTTTACCTAAGAGAGGAAAATTTATCATTGAATTTGTACAGGTTCAGAGGAAATATTTGATACCAGAAAGAAACGTTTGTATATACTATACTATGCTAAATAATATTACAACGAATGAATTATGTCTATTGGTTGGTTACACTTGTATGCAAATTAAACATAAAATGATAAGAAGCATTTCCACTTGCAAACTGATGGAAGGTTTTCTAAACGATTTCAAGGCAATACAAATTTATGATAGGCTATAATGGGACTTTAGAAATGTCTTTTTGAGTCCTTAAGAAATTCAAAATTATTAGTAGTTTACAGGGTTCTGGACGGCAATTGTTATAACGTTCGATATATATGCTACATTCGAAACAAGTCACGTGCTTACTAATTCGATCTAGTCGATTACTTTGCAGACTCGGCAACTTTGCAATTATTATTGCGTAAGTTTTAACATAGATGGGCTGTTCCTCTCCTATCAATATGATTATCATCGTGACAAAACTTCGTCTTCGAAGCCACTCAGACAATTTTGTAACACAATTTCTGGCAACGCAGACCAGTCGATAAGAGGTAGCTGGGAGAAAAGCAAAACTTTCCTCCAACTTTTACGGCTCGTATTGAAAGACAATTAGAATGCTATGAATGTGATTGTTAAGGTCAATTTAAATAGAACTTTCTTGTAGCTTTTAGAACAACAGCTTAACTTCTACTTAAATGTTAACAATTGCACACTTATTTTTATTTTTCACAGAGAATTATTACGTGATTAATACCATTTTCTTTTATGCCAAGATGCCGAATTTAGACCCGAATCACTTATTTTTGGTTTACAAATTGAAAATTGACCTATTTTACATGTCACTAGTAACAAAATAAAGTGAAGACAACATTAGCACACGATCTTAAAATCAGTATTATCGTATCTGTAACTGTTTTTGTATTGATCCAAAAAAATTATATCTTTCTAATGGAATCATAATGAAGAAGCTGGAAGTATTTACGTATATTTATATATTGTTGTGTTATTTTATGGGTTTGTATTTCTACTGATTTAATTTTTTTTTATTAAATATGTGAAGAACACATTAATTTTGAAAGATGATTGATTTTGTTGTCAAGTTGTTAAAAAAAGAAAATTATCATTAAATTAAGATTTTGTAAATTAAAAATTAAAATACATAACAAAGTATTGTTTATTAATTTATTAATTCGTAAATATCACAATAATATATCGTTGTGTTATTTTAGGGGCTTGTGTTTCTATAGATTTAAAATTGTTTTGTAGTTACTAGGAGATAAGTTTCTTGATAAGTTGTAATATGTATGTTGTATGTTTTGAATAATGTCAGATTATAAATATAATACAATATAAATTTGAAACCAGAAGTAATTTAAAATAGTTAAAAAATGAAATATTGAAAATATTTGATACTGAAATATACAAAACAAGTAAGAACACAAATTATTAAATATGTCATAATAATTGACACACGTAACGTGGAGCAAAGAAGTTAATAACCAGTTAAAAAATTTGGAGAACCCAGAATATGTAAACGAGAATGAGTTCTAAAAAACGAAAGAAAAGGTGCAGAAGAGATTCAAGAAACATCAATAGGAGATAAGAAATAAGAAAGAAGAGTGAATCCACACAATATTCAGATAGAATCGATGATACAAGAGAAGAACAGGAAGGTTCAAGTAAAGAAAAACCAGCCACTAAGGAAGGAAATAATAGGATAGAAGAATTATCATTTAAAATAGCAGAGAAATTTGAAATACTCAAAAAAATTTTTGAAGAACAGGGAAAGAATTTAGAAGAATTGAAAACAGAACAGAAAAAAATTTCTGAAGAACAGGAAAAATTTTGAAGTAAAGAAAAAAAAGTAATGAACAATAAATTCGACGAAAATAAAGAAAAAATGAATAACAAGATTAAAGAAATGATAGAAACTTAAAAGTTACATAGAATTGATAAGTGGTGATGTTGATGAAAAGCTGCAAAAGCAAAATGTTAAAATAAGAGAGATAGAAGAAAATTCTGAGAAATGATATTGGGAAAAAGGTAGAAGAACTTAAAAAGAAAACACAAGTAAATAAAGAGAATCTACAAAAAGAAGAAGAAAAAGTTAAAACTACCAAGATAGAGATAGAGATAAGATTGGCAAAAACTATAGAAGGAGTGAAGGAATGTAAGAAAAATAAACAAGTTGTAATAAAAAAATATAATAAAAAATATTAAACAATACCGATGGACAAAAATATAAATATCACGATAATATACATATATATATATATATATATATATATATATATATATATATTTTAAGATAGCAAGCCATAGGTAATATTTTAAATAAATCACCCTTTATATTTTCTTTAGATAAATGTCAGTTTTATGAATCTGTCAATATAGGACTCTAACATACTGTTTTATAAAAAAAAATAAAAGGCATTGTAACTTTCCCCATGATTATTCAAAGAGAAAGAACAAATAGCTCGAAAGCTTTGAGATAAATAGTTTTAAGAATGACGACACCATTTTTACGTCAAAAATAATTCTGGTAAGAATAAATCATCGGAGTTTTCACTGAGATAAACATGAGATAGATAACTATTTGGATTCTTTTGAATAGGAAATCTCTTTCAAGAATTTCAACACAGTTTCATTATGAACATGAAAAATTATTAATAAAGAATGTTTCATGGTCAGGTCTAACCAACATACATAATATTGAATTTCTTTAAAAATAGTTATTTAAAACACAATGCAATAAATCTGAAATACTCATCAATTATTTCAAAGAACTCACTAATAAAGTTATTTTTATTAATCTATAACTTTAAAACATAATAATTATCCTGAAGTAGGATGTTTAAAATTTTGTAAAGTTATTATTACCATAATTAATAATTTCTACCAAAACAAAGAAAATTATTCATTGTAACTTATCTGTTAACAAAATTTTAAATTTTTAGTGTCATTATTCAAACCTAATTTAATAACTATAATTTTTACACATAAATAACATAATATTTCCAATTTCTCGTTAATAAAGATATTTATTAATTAAAAAGACTATTTCCCGTACAAGTTATGTTCCTATTTTTATTCAAAAACCTTGCGAATGATGTCATTGCTTATTTCCGGTTTTCTTAAAAATAAATTGAAACCAATTTTCCGATATCAGATTGAGAATATACTTGCAAAACTATTTTTATGAAAAACCTAAATAAGGTAAACCAATACCGAATACACTTAAATGTATGACATCGAATAAGGAGTTCCACAGAGAAGTGTATTGGGTCCGAATGTATACTTATATATATTATATATAAGTGTCGCTACAATTTGACGCAGAGTCAATTTCTCTCATTTCTTTTTTTGGAATAGAATAAGATCTCTTCCAAAATATTTTTTAGGGTATTAACTAGATTAAATTTGGTCCTAAATCTGTCTTTTAATTCATCAGTCCATTTGTATATATACATAAACTTTATTATATTTAGGGTATCCTCCTTTTTTTTATTATTGTTTAAATGTCTTTAAATTGCGTTTTTATGAATCATAAACGTTTATAAATATAAAAAAGGTAAATTATACATGTCTTGAATTTTCACAGTATGACAAAGCTATTTTTAAATAATACAATTTAAGCGAAACCCGGTCAGAGAAAGACATTTAAAAATAGCTTTGCAATACTGTGAAAATTCAAGATAAGTATAATTTATCTATTTTATATTTATTATGAATAAAACAAAAATTTATTTCATAACTCCAAAGTTATGTTCAAAATTGAAAACTATATTCAAATATGCGAACGTACCTTTTTACGTTAAAAAACTTTTTATAATAATTATATTATAATTTATTTTTACTTTTTCGAAAGCAATAAAAATAAACTGATAAACCATGATTTTTTCAACAATCTGTGAATGCCATGCGTTATTTACAATTTTTACAAAATCAATTCAATAACTTTGAATGAATGAACTACTTTTACAAGAAGGTCAACGTACCTTGAAAATATTTTCAATAAAAAACTGATTCACAGATATTCCAATTTTTTTGGCCTGCTAGATCTCCTGTCTTAACCTTATTTATTTTTTACAATTTTTTTTTACAATGAGGTTTCTTGAAACCAAAGGTTTACCAGCATGAGTCGTTTCAAAATGTTGATCATTTGGAGAGGATCGTTTCAGAAGCATGCCAGGAAATTACTTCAGTTATGATAAGGAATGTGTTGCGGAAATATGGCAATAGAACGAACACGTATTTCGAACGAGGGGGTGGCTATATCGAGGCATTAGTGGAATGAGTTAACATTTAATTACCTTTATTTGTATTAATATCATATTAGTTACACAAATTCAATTTCAGTGTGTAGAAAAATTTATGAAAAATAACAAAAGCTGTTTTGATGTTTGATGCAACTGAATATTTGAATGTAGTTTTCAAGTTTGGTGATTGTCATAAATATACTTTGCTTTTGAATAAAATTCATATTTATTTATATCTAATAGTTGCACATTAGGTTTTACACCAAGCAAAACTTTTTATGTAGAATAACTTTGTTTTTTAAAATTAATAATAAAAAAGTTTTTAATTTGATTCCAACTTAAGTAAACATTAGATTTTTGTGTTCCATTTATTGTAACAGGTATCTGCTAATATGGAATTTGGGAAAAGTAACTGACTCTATGGTAGATCACAAAGATCTTCAAAACTTGATTCAAACTTAAAATACTGTTGCAATTACTAAATAATAATTCGCTGGTCAGAAGATTACAACATATTTCGCGTTTTCTCAGACAATAGATGGCGCAAAATAGATTTAAACTAGTCCCGGAGAAGACTGAGGTGGACTTCTAATCAATAATAAAAGATGTGAGCTAGTGAACTTTGAATAAATATTTTCGTGTTTACTGAATGTGCAGCTAAGACGATTAATGAGGGAAGGTAGCTGGATATTATATATACTGACTGTGCCAAAGATTTTGACAAAGTTAATCATAGAATTCTCTTAAACAAGCTTTAGAACATGGGATTCTCGGTATCGTCTTATAGATTATTGAAGTCATTCTTATTAGGTAGGCCACAAGTAGTATAAATTGGTAATTTTTTTTATGAAGAATTCGTAATTACATGTGTGGTTCCGCAAGGGAGTAATTTAAGCCCTTTATTATTTTTTACTGCTGGTTAATGAACCGCCTACTTGTACTAAAAGCTCACTTAGTTTACTGTATACAAATGACAAATTATTTAGGGAAATCTCTACTGATGAAGATTGTACTGTCTTACAAAGGAATATTTGTTCTGTTGCTGACTGGTTGGCTACTAATGGAATGTTTTTAAACATACAAAAATGTTCTGTGGTATCCTATACCAGAAAGGCAAATTTTATATGTAATGTAGAACGATATTATCGAAAGTATTTTTTAGACCAACATAAAGATATGTTCCTCCTTATTTTGCCAGAATACCTTTTCGAAATTATGAAATAGAATAATTGGGCAGTTTGGGCAGTTTGGCTTCCATATGCATGTATAAAGCCATTTTTTTTAAAATGTTCTTTTTCAATTTACCATTGTTTATTAATTTCATGAATTGTTTGACTAGTCAGTGATGGCTGTCCACTCAGCGATATCTTTTGATATGGTCTATCAACAAAAAAACTGCATGTTAAAAAATAATCACGGCTATTCATCGACTTGTATTTTATATTTAAAATTTTCTCTCGTTTTTCAGTGAAGTGGTTCATGAAATAGTAAAGTACGTCAGTTTAACAGCAAAAATCGTTTCTCGTTTTTATTGAAAAGGCCGGGCCAAGTGGCAGTGGGCCCCTGGTTTCAGTTTGTATATCTGTGAAGTTTTAATTGTGTTATGAAACATACAAAGTAACTTCTGATTATAAAAGCAAAGTTTTGTGGAGAACTGATTAAACAATTCATCATCTTCTTTCCATAATGCCAGCAAAATGTTGGAAATTCTTCTTTTCAAAGTAACCATTTAGTTCCCGGATAATATTTACATTTATTTCTAATTAAATTGCACATTTAAAAAATGAAAGATCTTAATTCGCACTAATTTATCTTGCATAAACTTTATATTTATTTTTCACTTGGTTATTATTTAATTAAAATGCCTAAGATGCGAGATAAGTAAATATACCCATACCAACCGGGGGATAATGAGAGGGCATTATAAATTCATAACACACTCTCATTATACTCCCAAATATAAGGAATATTGCTCACTTTCCAAAACAATAATTTTAATTACAAATTTTTCGGCCAAAGCAATAGATTTACTTTTAAGAAATGTATATCTTTTGATAACTTTATGATAGTATTTCCTTTAGAACGTTATAGTGTTTCCTGATAAAAATTAGGAAAAGAAATCAATTCTTAATAGTAGTAATATTCAGTGTCAAAATTCAAGAAGTACTTTCTTTTTCATCATCGGGGCGTCATGATCTTAGTACGCCTTCGTTGTATAATATATATTTAGATTTAGTCATAGATTCTATTATTTAATATTTATATTGATTTATTATCACTTGTAAGCGTAGAAGAAGCTAAACAGTTTAGTAAAGTTCTTCATTGAGTTGATTTCCTCTAGAGCTATTTTACTGTGAAAAGAAGTTATTTTTCCATTAATCTTGTGTCACAGCTTGTCTTTCGCGAAAGATTTTTTATCACAAAACATTCGCGTATGACCTAAATACTGTACTTTTAGGTAACATAAATACGATGTTCGTCTTGACTGAGCTTTATAAATTTTATTAATAGTTGCTCCATATTTTGAAAAGAAATTTAAGCTATTACCGACCAGATATTTTTAACTCTCACGTAAGAAAATTTGACATTTCCAATTTTATGACATCGGATAGACTACGTTTTTATTGATCCTATTAGAGATGTGGCCTGTAAAACTGAAGAATAATATTTTCTGGTGAATAAGTTGTACAGAGCCTTCAGAAATTATTGTTTTTCACGTGCTCAAAATGATATTTCACCAATTGTTAAAAAATAAAGGAAATGTTTTTATACTTCATCCAGTGCCGGAGATAATTATGGTTTATTTTAATAAGTATAAAAAAAAGTATATATTAGTCTACTTTTAAATACCACCTTATATAATTGATCATGTCTTAAGCACCAACAAACACGTACTTAAATATTTTTAAAAAATTGTAGAATTAAGACAAATATGTTTTTTAATTCTGTTCAGGTAACCAAATATATTTCCATTTTTTTACAGAATTCTGTATGGTTTGAAAAATTCCCTCTTGCGCTAAGATACATTTTTAGACACCTCAACGCAATTCCTTAATAATATATTTTTTACATTTACTAATAAATTTTTGCCTATTTATAGTGTTATCTACAACAAGTAGTAAATTGATTTGTTCTAAATCTTCTGGTTTTTTAGCTTCTTTACTTTCGACACTGGTATAATATCTTTTATACACTGTGAATATACCCATTTGTAAACTTATTAATGAGGCTTAATAAAACATAACTAATTACAGAGAAAATATATTTCAATAAAAATATTGTTAACAACTTATCGCCAGTTACTCTACCTTTTATTATTATATTATTTACTATTTTGTGTTAGCGTGTTTAGTTTGAAACTACGATATTCAAGAAAGTGGGAATACTAAATGAAATTGTGTATATTCTGTAAGAACAAAAGTTATTTAATTATTTACTGAGATATGCTTCCTTATCAATTTCTAATGAATTCAAAAATACACATATTTACGTTGACACTTTGCCATATTTTATTGATATCATGACGATAATCATTAATTCTCCTTTTATAAAACTTTTCTTTTAAGTACCAACTACTTCATTTATTTTCGATTTCTATATATCTCGACTTCTCTAGTAATGAAAATTTTAATTTAACTTTCCTTATTGCACAATAATGAAAAAAACAAGATTATTGAACTATTTGATAAATGAGAAATACGAAACAATATAATTAACAATTTGTTAATTTAAATAGACAATGTACAAAGCAAATTCTAGTAGAACATACTTTGTGTATGCTTAATGTGTACTTTTTTTAAAAATTCCTGCAATTCCTAAAAGTAGATAACCTTAAGGTCTACAAAAATCAATAAATTGTTATATTTAATAATATATAAATAATTTTTTTAATGGCTAACGTTACATTCGCTTATAATACCGTCTCTAAAATTCTTTATTTATTTTTGGTATATTAAGCTAGTTTTGTCAAAAACTCATGTTTTACGCATAATATGTACTTAAACATACTCAAAAATTGAAATGCGGTGTTTCTCTATAATTTTCACTGTTCAATTCACCATTCTCTGAAATATATGTAAAAATTTGGACGTGGTGTTTTTCAAAATATAAAAAAATAATTATAAAAATGTTTATATACGTCAATCTCTTCTTATTTAAGGCATGTTGAACACATTTGGTAAAACAAATTTCTTCATTTCGTAATATTTATGTACACAAAAATTGGGATGTAGGTAGTGTTCCTTGATATCTTAGAAAAACAAATTTAAAAATGACTAAAATTATGCTTTACTTTAGAAGTCACACCCAGAAAAATACCTTATTTATAGTTTATAGGCAAAAATATAATTTTATTGTTTTTCGCAGTTACGCTGTACGCATTTTTTTATAGATTCAAACCAATTATTATCATTATTCCATTCAGAAGATGGCATGCTCAAAATGTGTGCTTTGAATATATCCATGGTTTCTTCAGGACAGGAAAAAAGTTGCCCACGCACTTTATTTTCAATTGTAGGAACCCTAAAAAAACTCGCTTGTTGCCAAATCACGAATATAGGTCGAATGAGTCTTTTTTTCGATGTTTATACTTTTCAAATAATCAACTTTTTCGCCTGCGATATGGGACCTTGAATTATTATGCTTTTCGCCACCAGTAATAATATCATAGACATATTTCGAAGTTCCGTTGTGAATTTTATTATCACTGTTTTAGACCAGTTAACACGTTGTTGCTTTTGAATTATGGATAGATTATTTGGTATACGTTGAGAACAAATTTTTCTTGCGGCTAAATGAGTAAGCAAAATGGAATGTATCGAAGTATGTCACATGACGATCCTCTCAAATCATTCGACTTACAGCATCAATATCTTCACTAACAACTGATGGTAAGGGATATATTTCCCTTAGTTAATCTTCAAGTAAAACATGACTCAATACAGCGATACACCGTCGTTTTTGACGATGCTTCACCACCAAATGCAAAAATTAATCGTTCCTTATATCGCTTTTATGTTAAACCGCTACGAAAATTATCATTTCTTGTAAATTCTATTTTTAACATGCTTTATGACCACAGAGTAAATGTAGAAATGGACAAGGATTCTAACAATCGGAAGAAACTAACAGATTCTGCATTGTACCCGTGTATCTGAATACACATGTTGTTACAATACTACTCTTAGCCAGATGCCAAGAAGGAATTTTCTATGATAGCTTTACTAGCTCAATTCACTTCTGTGAGTTGCTACTGCTTTGGAAAGTGGCGTGGGATAAGCAATAGAATAAAATAAAATGAAACTAATGAGTGCTGTTTATTG
Source organism: Hermaeophaga mercurialis (assembly GCA_951812935.1). Classification (NCBI taxonomy): domain Eukaryota; kingdom Metazoa; phylum Arthropoda; class Insecta; order Coleoptera; family Chrysomelidae; genus Hermaeophaga; species Hermaeophaga mercurialis. The sequence goes on from OX638364.1 coordinate 15,300,089, forward strand.
TGGTAATATTGAATCTTAGTGCCCGATATGAAAGGACAAGTGCTGATAAGTTTCCCCAGTAGTACTACGAGGTTCACAGATAAATTATTAATAATATTATTGAATATTTCAAATATTATGAGAATTTTCTCTAATTTAATTACTTTTCTTATAGAAATATACTCCTTAATGCAGATGCTGGAGAGACTTCTGGTCTCCAAGATGGAGTATTAAAAGAGGAACGTTCTTACTTGTGATAGCAGTGCTCTAGGTACGGTTTTGCAGAACCTCGGGGAGGTAGGGAGTCGCAAAGAGGACACCCAACAGAGTACAAAGCAAGATGCTGTTCAGCAGATATTCCACAGCTCGTTCTACGGCTAAAGTGGATGGTCGATTTCTAGAGTATAGATAGAAATACTAGAACCAAGCTGCTCACAACTGGCTAAGCTGCTGAATACGTATGACGGTCTACGGATGGTGTTAGGGTACTAATAACTACTGTAGGGTACTACTACTACAATTAGTGGCCTAGAAGCATATGCTACTTAATAGAAAATTATCAGAACTACAACAAAACTTACCATAGAGGGAAGCCAGATGGGTAAATTGACTCAATCAAGTTTATACCTATTCTGTGCCGAAGCAGACCTCGTGGCCAATTTTGCCAAGGAAAATAACAAGCAGAAGGAAAAGAGTGAGAAAACCACACTTCCTGACCGGTGACGTTTTGCGACTCCCTTCCACTCTACCTAAGTAGGCATGCTAATCAAATAATAAAACCTAATGTCCTAGACTAATAGAAAAGAAGCTTAGTTCAAGGTTTATAACCTGCAGAAGTCAATTTTGTAAACAACTAACTAGGTTATTTTTCAATAGTAAAGATTACATTTTAAACTTGTATCTTTCTCAAGTGAGTGACTACTGTTATGATTTTCGTAAAGTGAGTAATGATCTTATTATTATGCAAAACTATAAATATTACTATTCAAACCTAAACAGTGTTTTAATATTCGACGTTATTATAAGGCAAGTAAATCAACATTGTAAAGGGTCCTAATCTAAGTTTAACTTCATATTTTTTCAAATATATAATGATAATCCGGTTATTACAATTTCTTAAAAACGATCCAAACAGGCATAAATTAACAAAACACTTTATTTTTTACTTGAACTTCGTCACCCTGTATTTTAGAAAAGACGCATTTTCCAATATAAGTTTTTTATGTCTTTTCACCATTAGTCAAAAGGATTTTAAAAACCGAAAAAACATTTATTTTTGTCCAGTCCATTTTACATACACATAAAACAGTGATGTGTATTAATGACGTTGAGAAAATATGACCACAAAAATCCAAACAACAATCCAACATTATATCATTAAAAACAGGATTGAAATATTTTCATGGATCACAAGAATAGCCCAGATTATAAGTGTATGATATATTATTGTTATATGTTGTTGAAAATAAAAATATTATACTTATCCTCATATTGAGCATGCCAATTTTAACTTAAAACCTTCAATAAGAAACTTTCATATATTTGCTATTGTAAAAAGCGATTTATATTTTTTCGAATTATGGTATTAATTCAGTTCAAATTTCCAAAATACGTTATTAGAAAACCTTTACTTTCTTAGAAATTAAAATTGTAATAAATAAAAATATAATTTATAGATCACTTGATGTTACTATTATATTTTTCCTACAGAATTTTCTGTTGGACTAGTTTAATCAGTAAAATATTATACAATCATTATTTAATTATAGTATTCTATGTACTTTATTTACTAGTGATGTATAGTATCTTTGTATGGATACATTTCCCGATTTTTATCCATGCTTTGTAAAAAGTTTCATTTAACGAATAAAACAAATATTAGCTATCCCTTAGATGCAGAAGTTTTATAGAGATCCCGGAATTCACTACTGAGAAATGACCTGCATTATTATTAAATAAAAGTGTCTTGGTTTACTCGTATTTAAAAGAAAAAGCTGTTAACAACTTTGTTATGAGTACAACCAGTTTTTATCCACTTTAAACATGTTAAAATGGACCACAAAAATACAAACTTTTTAGAATGACCAGATCACGTGGTTGGCAATCATTTCAGAAAGTTCTGTATATTATATGTGAATTTCCGGTATATTCTATCGTGCATCAATATACTCTACTAACACTGGTTTTTGTATTCCTCCAACAAAGCAGCCGGGAGTTTTTGTGATTTTTTTTTATTTGTAAAAATTTGACGGTTTCATTGAGTGAAGTTAATGTGTAGGAATGGTTTGGTCGATAATCAAGCCTAAGGAACAATCGATCACGGTTCTTTTGAAAGAAAAGAAGGAAGGGGATCCAAACGACGTAGTGTCGATAAGTGTCGTTAGAAACGTTGCCTTGTGGGAGAAAATTCTGGATTTCATCTGACACCTTATCTCTCTTTCTATCATGAAAAAGTCTCCACTTAGAATGCGGAATTGCCTCGAACGCAATTTGGCATTATCTGGCTACTGCTGATGGTCTCGCAAACCTTTCATGTCCACATTTTCCCCCTTTCCTACGACTTCTTTCGTATTCCTCTCGCTCAATTGATTACTTTATGCTATTTCTTATATAAAAAAAGTTCCAATCAAACTTCATAAATATCACAAACATAATAGTAAAACATGCTCCTCATTTGATTTAAAAATATATCACTAAATTGAGTTCTCATAACACCATATTTAAATAAAAAGTTAAACCTTCTTCAATAGATCGACTTTCAATTCTTCTTCAATTTTTATTGATGAGAAGTTTAAGTTTAGATTTCAACTAGTTTTTTTTATCGTGGAATATTAAATAAAATATTTTTAGTGACGCACGATAAAATAAATTTAATGAGATAATTTAATTTGATATAACGCACAGGGAGACGACTTGTATAATTAATTTTGCGTATTAAAATGGCAAATCCAGTTTAAATCGAGATTAAACATCAAACTGTCTGCTATTAAAATTTATAGCTAAAATAATTTTAATTTTAAATTCTTGAATTGGATCTGTTGTTATGTTGAAACTAATCTACAATAAGGATTGGTAGTGTGTAATATTATTGCTCAGGATAATAGAGTTGCAACACCGAGCCCAAGGTTGAGTGTTTAAATCAGTAAAGTGGCAAAATGAATTAAGTTTTTTTTGTGATAATAGATAATTGTTCCTTTATTTTTTTAAATTTAATCACAATATTTTAATAAGAGAACAATTATTCAAAAGAATGAGAAATATAGTGCTTTAGTCTGTGTCATACGGTTGGTTGTGACACTTGATGTTTTATGAGTTTATTGGAATGAGAGATGTCTTTTTAATAGTTTTCACTAATACTCTTTTTCATCTCTTGACACATTTAGGTTGTGGGAAATTGCACAATTTTTCACTAACCACGGCACATCGGTTGGTATGCGTAGATACTTAGATTGAATTTTTTTCAATTATTTCGATGTTAAAGTTAACCTAACCATATATTTGAGCGCTCTAGACCCAGATTAGTTTGAAAAAGACGTCAAATTCTTATTTCCAATTGCACAAATTTGTCATATTTCTATCAAAGAGGTGACCTCTACTCTTTTACTAACAATGTGTGACGTATTGTGTTTCTTTTAAAGGACTTTTATTTTTCAACTTTATACGTTTTAAACGTTAACCGTCTACAAAGTGGATTATTGAAGAAGGAACAATTAACTGTTTGAAACATCATCGATATTTTAACTATAAAACCAAATAAATTAAGTGTTTACCTTTTTACCGTTAAATGTATGGCAGTAAGAAGTTTGCCTGACTTCATTTATTTGTTTAATTTTCCCCAATGATTTTCCATTTTACTGAACATCTTTTCTTATACCATCTATCCATATTTTTCTCATTTTACCTTTTTTATTTTTTCCGATACTCACGTTTTAAACACTTTTTTTGCAAGTCTCTTTACTGGTATCCAACACATATGATCGAATGATCTCAATTATCCTTCCACTATCTTATTTTTTTTTATTCAATATTTAATTTCTGTCTGTTCGATTCATTTCTTATTTAGCATTTTTTAGTTTTATTATCGATCTTTTACAAAAACCGCATGTTTGTAGCATTGAGTCTTGATTTATGTTTGTCGTTTAGTGTAAATATTTCACCAACATATATTAAAGGTGGGTCTCACTACTATTTTCCTTATTTTGCTTTTATTTCCAGTGGTTTTCTTTCCTCCTAAAAACATTGATTTCATCATATATTTTTTACCAGTTGATTTCTACTTGTTCGTTGATACAGGTTCAAAAAGAACTTAAATGAACATAGCCAAAATTTTAATTTAATTAATTACTATCGAACAGACTGGAACGATGTTCTCACTTCGATATATCCCTACTTCAAGATATTAGTAATACGTTCTCTCTCTTTAATAACGCGTTCTTTATCACTCGAATGAATTCATGTACGGATACCACTATTCAGGCCGAATCTGTATTTGTAGCTATCTTCTTATCCAAGGACTTTTCCTTGAAATGTTATATTATGTTTTTTTGTGTCTTTCGAGATTATCATTGTTCTTGTTTTTTTTTTCAAGTATTTTCATGTTAATTTTTATTAGTTGTCTATCTAGTTCTTCCAGGTTGTTTTGTAGCTTATGTTCTAAGTCCGCTAATACTACCATATCGTCTGCAAATATTAATTTGTTTCTAGGTTTAAATTTCTCATATTTGCTTAGCTTCGTTTATGGCTTCATACAATACTATTTTAGTCCTACTTTCATTTTATATTCCTTTGACTTTTCTTTGTTTGCTTTGACGATATTTGTGTGATATTAATACACCACTTTCGCTATTTCTATGACGCCTTTATCTGTTTCTCGTTTTCTTTCATATGTCTTCTATTTTTATTCTATTGAAAGCTTTTTCGAGATCTAAGCATGCATGAATGTCTCTCACTTTTATTAGGAATTTTTAAGATCAGCCTTATTGCAAATATTAGAAATCTTGTGTACTCCTCTCTCCTGGGAATGCCCATTGAATATTTTCTATTTTTGTTTCAATTTTTTTATTTTTTCTCTTATTCTGACGAACACATTTCCTGGCACAATTTTCAATGTTATGCCTCTATAATTGGCACATTCTCTTTTATCCCCTTTATTAAATATAGGTAATATAATACCTGAATTTCATTCATTTGTTACTTCTTTAATTTTTATTATTTCATCCAGTAGCTTCTTAAGTTATTTTATTTTTTCTTCTCTCGTATATCATTTCGGGGGCTATGTTGTTTATTCCTGGCGCTTTTCCTAATCCTACTATACCAAGTGCTTTTATAAGTTCTTCTTCCATTATTATCTCTGTATCTCTCATTTCGTCTTTTTCATCTTCTTCCTCTTGTTATTTTACTCTTATTACATTCAGTTCTTTGAAATATTCCATCCACCTTTTTATCATTTTGTCTTCTTCTGTAATTATATTTTTATTGTGTATTTTGTATACATCATGTTGTTTCTTTTTTTTTTTAGTGTACCCTAGAAAAGTTTTTTATTCCTTTTTTTAGTCTTCTGAAGTTTTTGTTTGTAGATACTTCTTCCAGAGTTCTTTTTTATTTTTATCATTTGTTCTAATTCTATATTCGATCGTTCTGTCTTCTTCGGTTTCCTTTTATAATTATAGTGGTTCCACAGCATTTTCGACCGGCTAAAAATATATTATTTTTGAATGTTCCCATGTAGTTTCTCTACAACATGTTTCTTATTTTGTTCTTCAAAATTTCTCTCTACTATTTCTTTGTATACTATTTGGTTCTTCTTCTATCTAGATTTGTAATTTTTGGCTTTCTTATTTATTGTATTTTATCCTTTCATCGTATCCATTTTTACCGGGTATTGGTTTATTCCTTCGTATTCGCTATAAAGAAATTGTTTTCTACGCACACAATTCTATCGGCATTATTGTTTTTAACCTGTTCCCTGTATTTTCCCATAGATTTTCATCGTAAATACATTTTGTTTTCGTACAGAATATACAAAAAATGTAAAGTATAGAATATCTTATCTAAAAACTCTACGATTTTCCAAAACTTTTTAAATTTTCTTAGTACAATTGTTTCACCCTTTAAATGGAATCTCACGCAATTTCTTAGTTTGTAGTTTCCGGAAATTTAGAGAACTGCCTCCGCTATTGCAGCTTTAGGTTTTATTTTTTTTTTAATTGAAGGAAATATTGTTGTCTAATCTTTAAAATTGTTCCAATTAGTTTGTTATTTAAGTACAGTATTCATGTGTTTCTGAAAGATCTCTTTGTTTAGATTTGTGAATATCGGTAATATATTTTTTAACTGTACAAAGCTCCATATGTAAAACGAAAAAAGACCCTTCAGTCATTTTACAGAAATATCATAACCCGAATATCCGGTTAATACCGTTTTCCGATTTTTAATTTCGACTAATTTAACTTCCAATCTCCTATTGAATAACTTTTTTTAAATTTTTGTGCGAATTGTTTTGATACAATGTCACTTGCAGCAGTGATATTCATATTTTTTTTCAAAAACACTCTTGTGCTCGGAAACATAAAAACGAAATAAAGTTTCAAAATGCCGTATAAAGTCGACGTGTTCGATTGAATTTATAACCAGTGTAATGAAGTAGCAGTTTTTTTATATTCGTTGCTTTTTACTATGGAAACTACGAAATTCCTTGGGCTTTTATTTCCCTCACTACAAAAACATCTGTACCCTCAGTTTCTTTCGTATCACATCCGGCGACGACATTAAAAGATAAGTAGCGAAAAAGCAAGACTTTTGCAGTATTTTCAAAGATAACAAACCAAAAACGAGTCATATCTCGCGAAATGCTGCATAAAAAACATAAAATAAATAATTAATTCCTGTCTCCCATTCCAAACACCCCTGGATTATTACAGCATTTGCCCTTGTAGAAAGAACAGTTTGATACTTTTTATTACACCTTGTTTCAGAATTATTATGCGGACTGTGACAAGGGATTATTTAGACTTTTTCCCAATTGTTCGCTTATTTCCCATGCCACGAAACTAGATACAACCCCAGAGACAACATGGTGTTACCGAAAAATATATAATACCTCCTAGGAATTGATTTACGAGGGAGGGGGGACTGAAAAACAAAAAGAAAATAGGAAAAATTTTTAATGCAATGATGAAACAGGATAGACATACAGGATGTCCCATAAGTAATGGTTCAAAGGAAGCGAGGATATAGGGGAGGTCATTTTTTACCCAAAAAGCTATATATGTTGTTATCCAATTGTTGACGGTTCAAAAGACATTTAAAGTTTTCAATTCTTGCATGACATTACCTTATACGTCAACAAAAATCTCAAAAGAAAAAATTGTGTAATATTACTAATTCCTTTTTGGTGTACACTTAAAAATATACGTTTCCAATAAAAGTTTTTCGCAAAATTCGTTAACATTTATTATTTCTAAACATTTTATTTTATACTAATATTTTTTAAGAAAAGGGAATATTATTCACCCATGTGGATTGTGTATTAAAGGTCGCGGTAGGAATTTTGAGTATTTATTGTAAAGTTAATATCTAAATATTACAAAAAAATTTGGAAACAGATTATTAGTCTTATTATTTCAAATCTAGTACCCACCTAATTTTGCAAAAATAGTGTTACAAACGAGCACGAGAGTGTGGAGCTGTTCCTCGCTCCGCCAGGTTCTACTTTACCTCGTTTTGGCTAACTTCGCTTCAGAGGCGGTCTCTTGTGCATGAGTCAAAGGGCGACTTGGCAAGAGTATGAGGAGAGGAGACGAAATACCCCCATCATATTCTCGTGCTTTATCTTTCTCGCTTATAATATAATAATAACAAATAGCGGCAGCAGCTACCTGCTCTGTGTCAGTCATGGCAAGAGGTACTCGCGAAATAAACGAAACTGTGGATGCGAGCTCCTCGCCCCACGTAACTCGCCGAAGTTGCTCATTGTTGTTGTGTTGTGCCTCGCCCAACTTCGCGAGAGTCTGGAGAGGCCTTTATATATGTATAAAACATCCTACTTTTTTTGGTTAAGCAAATAAAATTTTTGATATACAAAAAAATGTTAAGAAAAAGGGTCGTTCGATTTGGTAGGTACCACCACAAATTTTGTAAAAACGTGTTTAATATAAAAGCGAACATTCATAAACCTCAAAAATAAAAATAAAATAGCTGATGAAAACACAAAATTTTTGTACTTGAGCTTTTTGTTGGGATATAACAAAATATCATGCTAGAATGTAAAATTTCAAATATCTTTTAAAATGTCTACAATTGGATAACAATGTATATAGTTTTCTTGGCAGAAAATGACCTCCCCTATTTTCCCGCAATTACGTAATGGTAATTACTTACTTTTAAAATACCCTGTTAATACCTCTATGCGGCCATATTTTATGTTTGAGGTTTGCAAAATCCAATTCATAGAATAGGATGGAAATATACACACAACCAAATTTATATGGGATCGCTTAAATTTTGTGTGATATATTACTTGTACAGATATAAATTATTTCGTAAAAGAAACTACTAGATGTGCCCATAAACTTTAATAAAATAAATTAAAATAATATTTTTTCTAATAACTAAAAATTCAAAGTCATGTCATTTTTTAATGTAGTAAATTAGAAAAAAAAAGTAGTTTTATTTATTTATTCAAAATTCTTTTTACCTCTTCCTTTTATCCAAACCACAATGCGCTGGGTATGCTTCTAATTAAATTGTAAATCTCTTCTTGGGGCATGTTTATTGTTCTAAGGCGAAACGAATTACTTCATCTATCAATCTCACATCACTATGATGATATCTATTCTTTTTTTTGAGTTGCCCCATAAGTGTTTTTCTGAATTGAGGTCCTAAGAAGAGAGAATAGAAATTGAGGAAGACTTTGATCCCATCATGCTTGCCCAAAACATCTCAACATTCAATTTTGTAATTTTCAAGCCCTGTCGATTAGTTTTGTTTTGTCGAGATAACTGGAAATTGCTTAGTTGTTTTCTGCTAAACAATTCTTTTGCGTGTTGTTTTAACTGAAACAACAACTCCTTTAGCTTATATTATATTCTTAGCATTGGTACTTAACAAAACAGTCGACCGACAAAACAGCCCCAGTCTTAATACTTAGTTGGATTTAATTTATCATTAACGAAGAAATGCTTATGACCGTATATAGATATCATTTTTGTCAAATAAGCCAAATGAGCTATAGGAATAGAACATCAGTGCACTAGTTACAAAAATATTTATTATTATAGTACAATATTATATTAAATATCCCATTAGATGATATTCGAGAAAATTTTGAAAGAGTTTTTAATCGACGATTAAGTTGCACATATTTCTGTTTGGAAGTTTCCAGGTATTTGATGCCGGCTCGAAAACGTTACAACTCTATTTCTACTGGGTCTTGTTCCTTCCGGAATTGGTCGATTTGAAAATAAACGAATGACGACAGTTTGTTGGAACGTATGATGCGATCCTTCTACAGAGTTGTTGGTACACGAAAGACCCTGGATCATGAAGATTCCGTATATAGATAGGACATTTCGAATCCGCTCTTTATTTTCCTATATATGTCTCATACAAATGATCAATAACTCTACCAGTGATCAATAACTGTACCAGTGATCAATCACTGTACCAGTGATCAATAACTGTACCAGTGATCAATATCTGTACCAGTGATCAATAACTGCATCAATTTCTTGTGTAAAAATTTTTATTAGCCCCTCAAAGGCTTTGTTTTGGATAAAAGCTAACGCTAGTATCATTTTTAGGTTCATTCTTACATTACGATGGTCCTCAATAAAATGTAGTTCATGTATTCCACAAGCATTGTTTGACCAAGTAAATTTTGAATCGCTTTCTCGAAGTCGAATAAACAGCTGTTAGATTTAAAGTGAGTTTTAACTACATCAGTTTTTGAACATACAGCTTAGGAAATCTAGCTCCGAATGTGTGAGATGCGCGAAGTTAGAATGAGAAAGTACTCGGCCGACAAAGTGGGTAGTATACGCTTTGGTAAAGTCTTTCTAAATTGTACAGTTAGTCAGATGCAATAGAAATGACCCGTGCAGTTAAATATTCTTTTTTATCGGACTGACCTGTTCCCTTTTGCTACCGCGCATCGAAAGACGTGGCAACTTCACATTCAGGGTAATATTTGCCTAGCAGTATGTTTCTTCTCTTTTATCCTGTAGATAAGAGGAATAGAACGGTTATCTACAGTTCTATCTACAATCCAGTGCATGTGCTCCTCTAAAACAGTTAGATTTTGTTGAGTAGCAAACATAAAAATACGATGACAAGATAATAAATTTGCTAATGATGAAAACAAATAACTTTATTATTAGCCCACAACCCATAACATTTTCACTCGTGCACTAGTAATGAACATATCAATGGTTCATTGCTCGGAGAGTGCGACTGTTTGTCTTTTAGTGAACTTAAACGCGATTATGCACTAGCTTCATCAACAATTGTAACTCTTATTTAAGATTTTTAAAATAATCCTAAAAATCGTGAGGATTGAGTGAAACTGTGACAAATAAGTGGTTGCGTTTAATACCATTAGTATTATTATTATTTACTCAAGGAGGGTAAAAAAACTGAGACATAATGCCCTACTTTTGTTTTAGGAGATGGTGCATTTTATTTTGTCTTCATGAATAAAGTGCATCTGAACGATTTTTGACCTAATGTTGTATTTTTTGCGCAATTATAAGTATAAAGTTGCATAATAATTGAAGAGGGGTGGCAAGTTTACGCAATGCCTTAGGAATGTATTTGGAACATATTTAAACTCCAAATATTTTTGTGTTGAAGCGGATCGAATTCGTTTATCCTATAAACCATATTAAATTGATATAGGATATTTAAATATTTTTACTGAAAATTCAAAGAAACTTTGGTAGTTGATCTACAGTTCTTTTGCTATCCGCAGACAAATACCAAGTGCCGTATCAAACAATCAGATGCATAATTAAGATCTGCTACCGCGCTGTAGTCACATGGGTAAAAATAGGAAGGGAGAACAGCAATTTTATGTAGATTGGATGGAAAACCACCACGCTTTAATTTCGTTTTATTGATGTGTACTCAATATTGTCTGGAAAGTTTAAATTCAAAGATATGAAGGATTTTAGTTAGAAGATTAATCTGGAGAGAGACAGAGTAATATTTATTGATTTTTTATTACATTCAAGTTGGATTTTTCCTAATTATCCACTATTTGTTTTTTAAAAAAGTTTGAATGTATATAATGTACGAGTATAAATAATGCAGTCAAAGTAACTAAAAATGTTAGACTATTTTGTTGTAACTAACGATGTAAAATTTGAAAAATGATATATTCAAATTATATGAAATATACTATTTTATCCTATAACTAGATATGTAGGTACTTATATACCTAAATAAATCAGCAAAACTTTTTAAGATTGAGCCATTTCAACACATTTTATTTAAAAGCATTTTGAGAAAATTACAAAATCAATCTATATTAACAAAACGTAAAACAAAATATTAGGTGTTTAACTAGGACTATATAAAATAGTATACTACAATATTTGAACGCATCTCAATTCTATAGCTTATACAGGGTTATTCATTGATATTGAAAAAAAAAACTTAAATTGGATTCCTTGAGTCATAGTTAAAGAAATTTGATCTGTGTTGCCTATTTTTACTATTTTAATTATTTATTTAGCTTTTATATGTGTATATATACTATAAAATGCCCTACTTGATATAAAATTTCGTACTAATATCTGTAAATGATTTGTTCCGATTTAAATAGTGTTAAATTTTCATTAAAAAGTTCTCTTTTTTTTTAATGAAATTTCATAATTTGTTGAGATCTTAATGAGCTATTTTTTGATTTTGGTATTTTATATGTAGCTACTAAAACTGCAACATTTTTTTTCAGTTTGCTTCGTTTTCTTTTTACCAAAGGTCGGTAGACTAAAAAGTTGCATTTGGAGTTGCATTATTCAAAAAAAAAAAATTTGGATAAAAAACCTATGGCATGCTATTTTCTTTAAAATAAATTTATCCGTTGGCCCCATGAGCACCTCCCTGGAATTATTGAATCAACTGGTCCAAAAAATATCTTATCAAAATATTAATAAATTACGAAAGTGTCATTAAAACTGTATAAATATTTTTTAAATAATATTAAAATAATTTTTTTGGAAATTTTTATACCTACTGTTACTCAAAAAAATAAAGCATTTTTTAAGACATATTTATATAGGGAAAATTTTTCCAATTTGGACCCAAGGAATCTGATCTTAAATTTTCTTAATCATGTCAATAAAAAAATATTTTTACAGTTTATTTTGTTACTTACTAGTTTGAAAATTCGACTAGAGAAACTCGAGTTACAGAAATAATTTTATAATAAAAGCTTTGTAATCCTCTGGAAATTCAGATAAGTATAATTTATTTTTTATATTTATTATGGATAGATTCCACAAAGTAAGGGTTAAACAGTTAATTTGATTTAATTGATATTCACCACATTTAATAACTTGACTTCCATACGTTTTGAGTAGTTTTGTGAAAAAATTTGATTCGCATTTCCAAATTTCTGTTTCGTTGTTGTATGCATCAGGTACAATAATTAAATAAACTAATACCAGAACAAAGTACTAATTTTGCTGATAAGTAATACCGCAACATTTTTCATTATATAATTTAATTGTAATCGAATCTAATGTTATTCAATCAAAATTACACACCTGTATGAAACACAATTACGTTTAATTAAATTATATGTCAGCGCTTAATTTTGTGTGCAGTAATTTGTTTACTATTCAGATATTATGTGAAATAAATGAACTAAAATGATAACGTGTCTGTATGTAGTATTCATACGGTGTACATATTCTACAACTCACGCTGCAATACATATGTAGTTTAGTTTAAAATTATGTCAAAGTTATTTATCTCAATATCAATAGAATATGCAGTTTCTCTCACTTCACTCGAACGACTTTTACATTCCTAAGTACCTTTAACTCCACTTGTGTACACTTTGAATTCAGAATAAAAATAAAGTTGCAGAAATATTACGAAAATTCAAATTTTCGCTGCACGAGGATACTTTATTTTGTATCAAAATACCAGATGACAAAGACATTTAATAAACTGAACTTACTTCCAAGGCTAATACTGTATTCTTTAATCTTATTGCTTGTCTGTTAGGCCACCCAAATGGTTATAACTTTTTCTCTTGTTGTTCAATGTTAATTTCTGCTATCTCCACCACATATTTTAAACGCATCTATGAAATCTGCTAATAGGAATATATTTGAATAGTCCTTCGTAGAAATTTAGTTTATGATATAAGACAATTAGAAAACTTCTTCTTTATTTTTCTGCAATCCCAAATTTCTTTACCATTTGCCTCTAATTTCCAGTTTCTGATATCAAACTACTTCAAATCTTCTACAACCTCATTTAGCCACTTTTCTATAAGTTTTTCTATGTGTACTTCCTCTACACAAATCCCTCAATCACCTTACCTTCTGTGGTATTACAACTTGGCTTAACTATACTATCCATTAATATCCATAACTCCTCAAAGAATTTTCCACACTTGAATCTCTATTTTCTTTTCATTCTTTGTTTTGTCCATAATTGAAATGTCAGGTAATTACCATGCTGAGGCTCTTATTAGTGTACTGTATATTCTAACTTTGGTTTATCTTAGGAATACTTACATTATATACAATGACTGGATGCTTGTTATGATATATAACCCCTTTTATCTGTAACTTTTCTTTATTTCCGACAGATTCCAAGCAGAAAATAAGTATTGCCGTTGATAGAGATTCCTGTTTTTAAGCCTCTTGTATCCTCGAATGATTCGGCTAGTTTACCATTAATGCCATTTTTATCTAGATTTAATATTTAAGTTGGTATTTTCAGTTTCGATGTAGTTCTTTAGATTTTACCTTTATCGATACAGCCATACAGATTTAGGGGTAAATTTTTATCCCTTAGGCAGAAATCCTAAGAAGTAAAAAATATAAATAATAATAATATATTACCATATAACCGAGAGAGAGCACAATGTATTCACTTCGTTAACCTCACTCTCTTGATCTCTGCTGTACGATCACTCAAGAAGACCATCCCTTATCCAGACAGGAACTACGTTTAGTCTCTAATTTGCTCCTACTTGGAACAGACTCAGAGAGATGTAGAAGGCAGGAATAAACCTTGTACCATTACTTGTGCAGTTGTAAAGCCTATCGACACCTAAGAACAGAAATCTCTGTTATCGAGCAAGTGGAATTTTAAGACAACGCTCTTTCATAGAGCGATAGATATCTCGACCATTGACTCAAAAAGAATATCTCTAATCCAAACAGGAACTGCGGTTAGTCGGTAACTTGCTCCATCTTGGAATAGATTCTCAAAGATGTAGGAGGCAGGAATAAACCTTCCAGCACTACTTTGGTAGCTGCAATGCTTATCGACATCTAAGAACAGAAATATTTGTTGTCAAGCAGGTGGAATTTGAATTGAGAGAAATCAACCCGTTCAATATTACTACAGTACATTTATAATCAATGCGTTTAGCGTAACTAGAAAGCTTGACATGTTTTATTAACCTAGAATATAGGGTAAGAAAATGTCTGATTAATAAATAGAGTAGTCCTACTACCTATCATTCTTGTTAAGTTTGTAATACAGGAATTAATAAACTTAAATTAAGTATGCTGTTCTCGAAATAAAACCGTTGAGATCTTGTATTATACTTAATTCCCATGCGAAATTTTATCTTAAATAATCGAGAAGAATGTACATACTTAAGAGATAAATGCAGTTGCTTGTTTTAATGATTTGTTATATGCCTATATGAGTCGAATGTTAGCATAAATGTTAAAAACTTCTCAAACACAAGACAGAAAATCATTAATATGAGCGTGAATTTTCCTTTCTGCGAATAGTTCAACGAATAGTTTTGGTCACAATGTAACTCATTTTAAAAGGCTGGATTAGTTGCAGGTAAAAGGTAAAGGCCATAAAAGTCGGAAAGGGCTGGCATGTGAATAGAATCGACAAATATAAAGCCAGAGCTGGCGAAAATTCTATCTCTATTCTAAATTACCTAAATATTAAAGAAAAATGTTCTGGTAACGTGTATAAACGGATTTTTTGGTTGAATAATTTCCTATGGGATCCTTTCTTGAGTTAATATTTTCTACAGTTAATAAACCGCTAGAGTTATCAGTAGCATATAAATTAATTTAATAACCATATGGTTCAAATTGGTAACAAAAACAAAACTAAAATATTAAACTACATTGTTATTACGTATAATCAGTGCATTCCCACATAAGAATGCAGAGCATAGGAACATCCTAAACTATACAGTTTAGCTCATATAGGATATAAATTTTACAGAAATATATCTACTGGATATTTAATGGATATTCTGTATGGTTTGAAGTTTTCTAGTCAATTATATCTCTTCTTTCTAAATAAAATTTGCTTCTGATCATATTTCGTTGGGATGTTCTGTCTATACGTTCTCTACTTTTTCACATTCTGATGATGTTTCACCTCGTTCTCTATGAGATCGATGTTCTTTAACTCTTACTTCTACATGGTGTTTGATCACTCCTATATGTTTTTTAAACACATAATACTGACATGACTAAACTGCTAATATTAATTTCTTCTCCAATAGTTTTAGCCAACTTAAACGAATTTAGTTGACTTTCGTTAATTAATTCTAATTGTATATCACTCTGTAGGAAATTTTGTTGTGTATGTTAAAATATTGTTACTTTGTTATTTTCAAAAAATTTATTTGTTTATCCTTGTTGTATATATACTGTCCTTTTATTCTTTTCTAAAGCCTGCGTTTCTTGATTAGGCTCAGAGGATGTTTAACTGTTGTAACGAAATGAAATTTTGAGAATAATTGGTTTCTTTTACCAATATTATTCAGTATTTGGAAGGCCATTCCGGAAAAATAACGAAGAATCTATATTATCCTAAATTAAACTGGAATGGTTCGAGATACAACAAAGATTTGAAAAATATTATGAATCTCTATATGTACTTCTTTTTAAAAGTTAATAAAACTTTTGTAGCTATCGATGGCACAGAGATTATGCAAAATAGCGCCTAGGCCGAATGGGAAAAGCAAATAAAATTGAAATATCAAACTCTGTCGTTATCATACTCGTATTCGTATGGTATACGTACAGATATATTTCGGCAAGTAAAAATATTATTTTAGGCATCACATTTGTTGCGAAAACCCATCATCTGCCCAATGGCATGCGCGAATAATAATAAAGCGGATGTTACTGGAAATTAAATTATGAGAAAAAATTATCCGTAAATAATAAAACTGGATTGAGTAAAATCAGAAATAATTCAATAACATAGATGAGTGCATAAATGTTAATCATTAGCAACTGTGACGATATTTTCCCTAAAAACAAATTATTTAATTTTAATTTTCCATAACTAAATAAATAAAACATTCTGAATTGACATGTTATTAGGGGGAAACCTTTGTTATGATTTTCACCCAACTAATTTTTTCCATAGATTGTGCAATAAAAGTTTTTCAAAATTATTTATACATGACGATATTTTATAACTAACAAATAATAATTTTAAATTAATTGAAGCCATTCCTGATATCGAATGATAATATGAAAACATTTTAAATAATTTTGGCGCCTAATCGCATTGGTAGTAAAAAAATGGCGCATATTCTAGTTTTATATATATCTGGGATTCCCTGTATTCTTATGTAAATATATAAAAATAACCTTCACTGCTAAATATCTAAAAACTGCTAGCAACGGCCATGGGCAAAACGAAAAATAAGTATGAAGAAATTGGACGTATTTTTTTTAAGAAAAATCGGAAATTAATTTCTTACTTGAGATTTCTAATTCTTTCTGATTTGTTTTTAACGATTGTCGATAATATTTTATACACTGTTAATTAGAATTACAGGAATGAATTCTTGAAATTCTCCTGGCCTGTTCGATAAAGCTGCACAGCGAATTCTCCGAGAGAAAAGAAAATGAAACGTGATGGCCGGGCTGTAACGAATCGTTCTCTAGTGGCTAATGTTGCTTGCGATCAAAAACTCGTCCCAATCTCAATTTTCTCGTCACTTTCAAACAACTTTCTTTCAATCTTCAACTTTCAAAAGGTTTTCTTCGTCCTCGACAGTTTTAACATACGACGACGCTCTGATGATTTATCCATTATATACCCAGTAGCTCGGGAAGGATACATGATTAAAATTTAAATTGTTTTATTGATTCTAATCTCTTTGCAGATTCTGTCCTGCTATGTTTCCTGTATTTGATCCATACAAGGTCAAACTTTACTTTTGCCCTACTTTTTTAACTTTCATAACATACTTTACGCAAAGATTAATTGTTACCACCGACTCCCCACTGCTTAATTAAAGAAACAAATTATATATTTTTTTAAAGAAACAATTTAAAAATCACACTTTGATATAATTGTCTCCATGTTAGAATAGATTGGTATAATGATAAGTACACAATACTGATTGTAGCAAATATTGAATTGAATTACAGAGTGCTCCAAGTGGATTAGATCTTGGAAGGTACAGTTTGACTTAGAAAACATTAAAATGTTCATTTTTGATACGACTCCCTTTTAAGTAAATCACTCTTAAAGGGTCATTTTCGAAAAAAGCTAATTCAAATTTGTAGATAGTTAGTGTAGATGGATCAAGTTTATATACGGCGGCGAAAATAATGCACATTTTTAAATGGTTTGTGTCACTTGCAACAAAATATTCTAATATATTTTTTTCTATCTTCATTAGTTTACACAAAAATTCAGTTTAAATATTTACTCCAAAATTTTTATGTGGCAACCCTTCACACTTTTAATAAAAATATGTGTCATATAAGCAACGAATATCTACCTGATGAATCATAAAATTGTGTTAGTTTACAGAAGATTCGGATCGATTAATCGTAAGTTTGATAAAGTAGTTTCAATAATTCAATGAAAAATAGAATTTTATTCTAATCAAAAATATCACGACATGTTAATTCTTCTAATCTGCGATGTTTTGTATCAATTTCCCAAATATTGTTGGAACGTGTAGTGTATTACCTTAAAAAAGTAGTGGTAGAAATCGTTCGGTGTGTAATAATTGCCGAGAATACATTTTTCACTCTTCTATATCTCCTGTAATCGACCATTCTATATATCTAAATGTACTAAAATAAAAATTTATTTTTAAAACTATTGTTCATACTTGACTGACTTATCGGTGTTGCCGGCTTTAGTTAGCTAGATGTAAATACTAATATTTATTTCTTTGAAAACGGCTGACGTTACAAAAAAAAATTATAAGAGATTTTTATTTTGCATACTTTTTTATATTATATCCCATCGTAAATATACGTATTAATGATTTCAATCAACAACTCCACCATAAGGGGATTTTTGTTAATAAAATTCATATTTAGAGCATATACGAAGGTTTAGTTTAGTTAATTATTAGCTATTAAAATGAGTTTAAAAAGAAAGTATAAACTTTATACTTCTTCAGTAATTTTTACAATCTTTTATTTAGCTAAAAATTTCAATAAAATTTAGTAATAAAATATACTCGTATTTAGGTCATATTCGAAAGGGTATTTAGAAGTTTCTGATCATTAGCAGTTATAATTTGTTTTCGCAATAATAAAGAGATGGAATAACCTCTCAGTAATTTATCCTAAAATTTTATAATTTTATTTCGATAATTTAATTTCCGTTAAATATAAAGAAAAAAATGATGGCATAAAGTAGGACGTACGCCTCACGTGTATTGTTTGTTAATAAAATGTGTATGTTTCATTCAAGTTCAGACCATCATACAATGAACAAAATAAATATGATAGAACTGAGTCGATTTTTTAGTATAAACCAAAATATATTCTAGTTCGTATCACCCTTGGTCTCCTCCAAAAAAATCGAAAGCACATGAAATGTATACCCGACAAATGTAAATAAAATCCAAATGGTGGTCACGTTTTATTAGCAAACAATAATTTCTAAATTTGTCCTTAAAGGGTGAATAAATCCGAATAAAAGCTTTCTATAAAAAAAAACCTATAAAATATTTTTGGGGCATTTTTTGAGCCAAACTGTGTGCCTGTTATACAGCTCTCACTACTTATAAGACGCTCTCTATATTACTTGTACAATTACTAATTTTGTATTTATGACATAACCATTTTGAGTGTATAAATAATAAATTTTACTATGTTATTAAACAACTGTAAAAATCTTTTACTTTTAGAAAATTCAGTTCCAATTTTCTTAAAAAAACTATATTTTCCCAACTCAATATACGTTTCGTTTTTAATTGTTTATCATCAACTACTGATGATGTTTAAATAGTTAGCGAAACTAAGGAAACGTCAAATATTACAAATTACGATTGGTTGTGATTTTTTATTGACATCATTATTTACGTAGGAAGGGAAATATTACTTCTCATTCGAGGAATGTAGCTGTAAAAAAAAAGTAAAGTTTCAAGGATCACATCGATTAATTAAGTCAATTATAATAAATTTCCGAGATCAATACCGGGTAAAATGTTTTAACTACTTTAACTGTTGATCTAAATTCATCACGAGCCATTCAAAGTTTTAATAAAGCCCTCAATCCTGGAATATCGGAGAATATAATGCCGTATAAACATTTCATATGATCGAAATGTCGATTTCGAGTTCTGCCGTGTTACGTAAAATATATAGCTTAATCGGGTGTGGGTTCATCGCGTTCATCTCTTTCATCCATTCGTCAGTTTCATCTTGCCGAGATAAACTAGCACTCGCCGAAAAAATGAGTTATGATTCTGGTATTAGTCTGTTCCTCAGGGGCGTATCATGGATTCTAAAAACGAAAACTAACACGGAAAATAGAGGTATAAATTTCGGAGCCCATAACAAGAATACAAATAGGAACGTCAGAATAAAGCAACCGGGCCGGAAAGGATAAAATGGATAAAAGGAGAGGTGTATTTAGTAAAGGAAAAACAAGAGTGAAAAATAGATGTAAAGATAATAAATAGAATAAAAAAGCGACATAATTATACTGTCGGTTAAGTAAAGCATTACTCGAAGAGTGCTATAAGAAAAAAGTCCAGGATATTCAATGGAGTAGTAGTCTTTATGATTTTAAAACATGACTTATTACAACAAAATAAAAAAGTAACTGCAACGCAAATGTAATATAAAAGAAAAATTAAAAAAGAAAGAATATTTACTGTGTGTACATAAAGAAATCTAATGGCGTGGGTGGGCCACTCAATGGGTCATCGTCTACCGATCCACTTATTGGGGAAGACTTCGTCAAGATATGTTCGAACGGAGGCTGCATAAAGTGGCGGCGCCCCATCTTGTTGATACCACAGACTTTCATCGATATTTCCGGGAATGTTTGCACAAGGGAATAAATTCATTAAAGTTGGAATCAAAAAGTTCATTCAAAATTGCAGATAAGTTGGCCCGTTTACAGTTCCATCAAAAAAATAGGGTCCAATGATTTTATTTCGAACAATTCCTGCCCAAACATTAATTTTCTGTGGATATTGATGTGATATTCTCACATCCATTTAGGATTTTCCTTTGCCCAATATCTACAATTCTGTCTGTTGACTTCCGGGTCTTCATCTGATAGTTCTTGTACAAGGTGCACTTTAAAGGGATGCCACTTTTCATGTTTTAATACTTTATAAATAGTAGTAAAAGGTACATCATGTACTCGACTAACTTGCCTAACGCTGTTGTGTGGATTTTTGTTCCATAGCCAATAAAACGTTTAATTTAGTACCCTCGGCAAATTCTGGACGACCTGATTTAGGTAGATCTTCTACGGTACTAAACTCCCTAAATATTTTTTCAATTTTGCTCACTGTTGACTGACTTAAGGTTGTTCTGTATATTTATTATTAAACATAGCACATACCTCTTATTGAGTTCGCATCTTATTGCCACAACCAATTAACATAAGAACTTCGATCCTTGGTTTTATAGATAAATGCATTTTTAAAGTGTCAAGTTTCTATCGTTTGTTTGTAAATAATAAAAATAAATAACTCTCTGTATCTCCGAAACCGTCAATTTGCGGACCCATGTTTATTAAAACTTTTTGGTCCATACTATACTCTGTTTAAATATTCGATTTTTTTTTAACGCCCTGTATTTATAAAGAGTTTTCAATCATCCAGTATAAAATTAAAAACTTTGCGCACGCCTCTGGTTTCCTACTTTCATGAAAAATTGTAACTATTTTTCATTTAGAATCGTTTATATATTCTTTTGCAATTCATTTCCTTTTTAGGATCTTTCATTGGTTATCATAGTGTAATATGAGATATAAATCTCAGAAAATATATACGTTTTGGCAGGCACTTCAGACAGTCTCTTTTGAACAACATCCAACATAAAAAAATGTATTATTCCTTTACATGTTTCATTGGTTTTCGATAGTAAATATTAAATAAGTTTTAAAATTGGAAAATACAAATGCTGCAATAAATAATATATTACAACTTTTAATTTTGCCTGTGCATTCGTGGTAAGAAAAATATTATGCATTAGATCTTACTTATATCTTTATTTTTTTACGTCTGCAAGTCGAATATTCTTTTAAAATAAGAATACCATAGAACATATTTTTTTCAGTATATGCCATTCTATTAGCATATTTTGCTTTATACAATGGATTTCTCGGAGTTCTGTTAGGACGACCAATAATATTTTTACACAACGCTGGACAGATCTGGTTATTTCGCGTAAGTGATTTTGTTAGAATATTCTTGATACCAAGCAAAAAATATTTGAAGGGGATTTTGTGGAACGATTTTAAATTATATTAAATAAAGCATCTTTTTGGACTTTAAAAGACGAATGTAGTACAGACAAAAAAATGTTTAAGGGTCTATGATAAAGATAAATATAATAAGAAAATAAATATAGTAAAAAAAGCAGTCTCAAAAGCTAAAAGTAAAACATGGAGAGAATTTGGACCGGAAAATTATTGAAATACATATAGTATATAATAAGAAATGTTTGGCAAGGATAAATCATTATGAAGAGGTTGAAGAAAAGAAATGAGAGCGATAAGAAACAAAAAGAATAAACTGGAAATAGAAGTAAAAACATTAATAGAAATCTGGAAGGAACATTAAAAAAAATTAAACAAGAAATGAATTATTGATCTAGAACCAAATATAAATGAACTAAAAGAAATTAAGAAAGCTATACATAAACTTAAAAAGAAAGAAGATGGAATAGTTCACAAATGATTAATAGGTTTGGAGAGAAAAAAAGGAGTGGTTATGGAACATACGTAGAATATCCTAAGAAAGGCATAAAATTTCTAAATAATGGGAAAACAGCCTAAAATTACCAATATACGGGTGCAAGAAGGAAAATCAGACTGTCTGTAAAAAATATAGACCAATATATTTGGCTCAAATCAGCTTTAAAATAATAAAAAAAAAACAAAACTAAACAACACAATTAGAAGAGAAACGAACAACTTCAGACCAGGAAGACAGACAAATAACAATATATCCATCCTGAGAAGCCTAATAGAAAGAACAATAGAAGCAGGAGATAAAATGTACTAACTTTTATTTACCTTCAGCATTCAATACAATAGAAACAGAAAACGTATGGAAGGTTTTGGGAGCCTTGGAAGTTCCGGAAACGCTAAATTAAAAGATTAGATGTAGTTTAAATGAGAAAAGAAATAAAATAAGGAGGTAGGTTAAACTCATTGTTGTTCATAATTAGTAGAAAAAAACCAATCAAGAATAAAAATTAAACACTAATGCAAAAAAAATACATACGTGCATACATAAAAAACACTACATATTTATGGGCAATAGAGCGGAAAATGAAATGGAAGAGTGTAAGAAATGACAAATACTTAAACTAAGAAATCAAGAATCAATAATGGCAAAAATCAGTAAGAAATCATTAAATTAGTATAACGCTTTTTAAGATAGAAGATCTGGATTTCCTAGAAACTGGCGTAAGTTAAATAGAGGCAGAGTCGGAATTAGAAAAGTGAAAAACGAGAAACTACCAATAAAGTGTTATAAAATTATAATGCTATTACATTTGAAAATTTTATTATAAGGGAAAATAATCGAAATTAAAAAGCTAATGATCTCTTTTTCAATGCGTGTCTCATTATCTCTATCACTTTCCGTTAAATTTATCTATCTTTGGAAATGAATTAAAATATTTATCATCGATAGTCCTTACATGTTTTATGGTATTTTTCCAATTCTTCTTCGTGATTCTGTTACAACAATCTCGAATTAACGTTATCACACTATAACTTGAATTTGGTGATACATTGTTATGGCGAATATTTCTCTTTAGTTGACCCCATAACAATTCTATTGGATATGCAATGTACAGGCCAGAGGCGATACAATTTTCAAAAATAAGAGAGAGGTTTAATAAAGTAAAAGTTTTCAGTTTTCATTGATTTTAGAATATCATATAATCAAATTATTTTAGCTCAAAGTTATTATAAAATATTTGAATTGTTTATTTTATTTTAGTTTATTGTTGATACATCGATTTATTTTAATATAGGACAAATATGTATTATGTATTTGACAATTAATTGTATGTACATATGTTTAGAAAAGTTCATTCTTGAACGTTGCCGTTTTGTTGGACGCTTTCAATTGTTTTCTTTTCATTAAATAATAATCGTCATGGTCAGGTGACTTGAGCCAACAAAACTGTTTGCAAGAATCTTTTCTACGACTTTTACGATCGAACTCTCGTAACAGATCTAACTGTTGCTGTGACTTTGTCGAAATAAAACTTGAGTTTAATAAGTTGAGTTTTGTCCAAGCCCTCGAATTATAATCCCAACAGCTGGCACATAGATAAAATTGTTCAAAATTTTCAGGAAAATTTAAATAGAAAGCAATATTTTTACAAACTCAACTAATATTTTCTAATCCGAATAGTCCAAAAGTAAGACATAATCACTGTGTCTACATTGTTAAACAATACATTCCCAACTAGCTAAGAAAGACTGGTCTACATGATCATCTGACCATGCGCTGGTGTATTATTCCCATTGGAGTTACTTAAAGAGTGCAAAGTACAGTTTACTTGATAATACTAGAAATGATTAATAATTTGAAAGAAAAAAATCGAGAGGAAGTGCAAATAGGATACCAGAATTTATAAAAATGACGATAATTGTAGGATTGTTTGATAACATCGTACTGTTTCGGTTGTAACAATTCTTATTGAGGTATGTATACTAAGATATTGTATGAATAGCACAAGTTATTACCAGCAACGACCAAGTGTACACGATATTGGGTTCGGTTTAATGCCGTTGCCTAGAAACGTCTAATGTCTCTCGCCCTTATACGTCCGGGTCATAAGAATTAAGACAAATGACTATACAAAAACGAAGAGATGGTGCATACTTCATAAGGATTTGATGGCATGAAAGCACTGCAGCTTTTTCTAACACACCTGTTTCAAGCTTTTCATGATTCTTATACATTTGCTTTGTTGCTGATTGCTTCTTATGCTAATACATCTAAGCTACAAATGAGCACGAGAAAACATTTAAAACATTTTTATGTTTGTTAATGAGATCTTGTAGTATAAGTCCTTTTACCTGAAATTTGATTAAATATATCAATGCAAGATTTTTATACAGGGTTGCCATTTGCTATTTTAAGTTGTATATTTTTCGAGAAATTTTGGCGATAAAATTTGTGTTTTATTATATATAATTTATTTTTTCTGATTCTGTGTATCAGAATTGCTCTCTCATTATATTCTTTTGAGACCGTGGATATAATCATTTGCAATGTGATAATTACTTTGGGAACATGCTGGCGAGTGAGGAAAATACACTTTAATTAAAAATAAATTTAAATGAATTCATCTCAAAAACGTCGAAAACATTTAGTAACATTTTAACCAACCGATTTTCAGTCAAAAGAGAACCTGGTAATAATGTATTGCAATAACATCGTAATTTAGAATAAAGCGTCGAATTCACCAAAATATTAAGTTACAATTACATCAAGAACTAATTTCTCTCGGTTATATCGCTCCCAAATGCTGTGCTAAGGCACAGAGTCGGATCCAAATTGCATTGACCCGTGTTATTATGCCTCAACCATCAGGACATAATTTTATTTAAAAAAACATAAACCGAGTATACAAACAGCACATTGAATCCAAAAATATTAATGTACACAAAAAAAGGTAAAAGCGATTAATAAACTAAAAAAGAAGCAAGAAGAGACTGATCGAAGATAAATGAAAACTAAATATATGAGAGAAGAAAGAGAAAATAACATATGAAGTACTTGAAGATAATAATGAGGCAGAAAAAGAAATGGATATTAAAAAGAAGTCAAGCTTTTGGTAGAAATAAGAAATTACTAAAAATGAAAACTAATAATAAAGATGGACAGATAAAGAAGATATTAATAAGTTCAGTTAGACATACACCATGGAGAGAACAACCATTAACAAAACAAAAGAAAAAGAAGAACTTAAAAGAGTGGCTAGAACAACAACAACACTAAAAACAATATTAGGATCAAACATAAAACCAGAGGGAAAGAGAAGAACGCAAAAATACAACAATTAAGTGAAGAAAATATTATAAGATACAAATAAAAGCTCAATAACTCAACTGATTCTATTACGACAGTGAATTATCCGATGATCGAGGAAGAAACGGAGAAATTAAGTAGAATGAAATAAAGAACTAATAAACACTTTTATTTTGAAATTGAAATGTAAAGATCATGATGGAAAAAATAGCTAATAATGCCAGAACACATAAAAACCTGTGAGAAAATGAGAAACAGGAATAATTCACTTCAGAAAACGGATTCGAATTTAAAAAATCATAAAGGCGAAAACTATCATCATGATAATGATTAATTATTATTATTATTATTATTATTATTATTATTATTATTATTATTATTATTAAATTATATTTCCTTAGCTCATTATTTAAGAAATTCAAATGTCATTACTATATCAGTAACAAAACTGTTACATTACTAAAAACTAAAAATTACAAATAAAAGCCAGAATAAGAAAACCTCAGACCCAAGAATTGATTTTATTTTAATTTGTCCTAAATTAATTGAATAAAGAAATTTTTCCTAAAGGAGCTAAAATCTTTTGAACATTATTTAATTATTACTTTAATTTATTATTAAATTGAGCAAATAAAAATTATTTTATGTCTCTTACAATAACAAAGTAACAAATCTTCAAAGCGTTGGTAATCTGTGAAACTGAAATATTAATCTTTAGCAAAAAATTAGGTTATAATAAGCCAAGTATAATGCTTTATTTATTTGTATTATTTATATTCTTACTTTGGTTGATGTTAACTCCAAAAAAAATGTTATATGTAAAATTTTTTAAAGAACTAGCAAAAGTAAGCATAATGCTCAAATCCAATTTATACTTCTTCAACAATCAATTGACTTTTAATATTGACAGATTACAATTATGTGAACAAAAGAAATAATCGTTGCAAATTTAATATTTGGTTTTATTATTTTTTACCAGTATTGGTTTTTCTGATACAAGTTTCTTGGGTAATGGCCACGTTGTGTCTTTATCTTTTAAAAATGTCCATATTTACTTTTAATTTCTTTTTTAAATAAATAATTTTTGAAAAATTATTTTTTTATTGCAAAAGTGGAGCTCTTCCACGTACTGATCACTAGATGGCACATACTACATCTTCTTATCAAGAGATTAAGACATATTTAAAATAACTATATTGAAACTCAAAAAATAAAAAGAATGATAATTGAAACATTTGACAAAAGAGTTGGGTTCTTTTTAAACTTATGGTAGGACTTGTTTATGTTTTTAGTTGTGCCAAAATTATTTGTAACCTGAGCAGGAGCTTAAAAGAATTCGTTTTTTCTAGAACTTCCCTGAATTGGTATTCTTTTATTTATTATTTTGTTTAATTTTTTTAAGACGGTTCAGGGTTATTTTAAACAATTATAGATGATTCTAATCAAACTGTTCTTGTTGCACTAGCGCAAATTTGTTTCTATATTGAGAAAATCACAAATAACATCCCAACGTCCATAATAAGATTTCAGTTTCCAATGTATCAATTATTTTCAAAATAAATTAAGAATAATATGAATAGAATAATTACATGAAGCTCATATACTTTATCCAACGAAGAGGATGGATAATCAGAAAACTCAACCATGTTTTTCTGGAAAAGACTGTAAGTTTATTGTCAGAGAAACACTTTGTAAAATATTTTAAGTTGATAAATATTATCCATTTTATCAAATGTGGTGTTGTGAATTAGAAACAATCAAAACCTCAATTGTTATTAATTTCATAAGATTAAATACATATAATGAAAACTAGTTTCGGCTTATAAAGCCATCTTCAAATCTAAAATTACAATGAAAGTGTAATAATATAATAAAACAATGAAGAAAATTTACAACTTACCAACTATAAGATCTTAGTAACAATAATCATAAAAATGTGAATTTAGACCAAATTAAATGTGTGGTAAAAAGTTATTATAAGGAAAAAAAATTTAAATTGAATTAATTAAATGTTAAAAATAAAACTTAAAATTTAAAAATAACATTGAGTAGATTACATAATAATTATAAATATATTAAATAGCAACTTAGCACTCGAAAAGTGTGTAAAAAACCATAAAATTGTTAACTCCCAATACGGGGAATAACCCACTACGTGTGGGGAGGGAAAACATTGTATTTGGAAGCAGGTAAAAAAGAAAAGAAATTAGAAAACGTAATTTTGCTAATAGACACATACGAGTAAATAACCAAAAATACAAAGGTAATTCCAAAGCTAGTATTCCATATCTAAGACTCTATTAAACCAAAAAGGGAAAGACGAAAAATAAGAAGAAGAAGAGTTTAAATTGGAACTTGAACAACAGGGACAACAGTTTTGATTGTTTCTAAAATATTTTATTTGAGAGATAAGACAATTGATTCATGACAAGTGAAACAATATTATACGAAAGTAGTTTATTTTTTTGAAACGATAATGAACTAACATTATTAATTTAACACTTTTAGTACTACACAGTGTGTTTTCCTTAATTATTTTAATTATAGTTTAACATAATTTTATAGTACCGTCCGGTACTCCCTTGTTTACTATTAGTCATGTTTTTGCTGGTATGTCTACCAATTCATGTTCTTGACATACTCTGTTTATACATATGGAGCATAATAGATATAATATATTAATAAAAAACTAAAATAATATTAATCAATTAATTACTTCATCCACTTCATTTGATCAAAATTACACTATTAAGGTTTTGCTGAATCCGTTTCTGTACGAATCCCTTTTCATTCGACTTTAGAACTGAATTTCAATATGAACCATTTCCATTCGTTCCAAATGTCTTTAATTATATTTGCAATTAACTACCTGTAATGATGGGAAGCAAATCAAAGCACTAAAAGCAGCGCGGTAGATGTTTTTTAGAACTTTCATTATTTATATTCTTTGGAGTATATTTTCTCTTCAGAGTAACAACATTAAAGCAACATCTTTAATTATCAATGTTTCTGATTTTCATTTACTCGGTGGTTTCTAAGAAGATAAAGTCGTTAGTGTTATTTTTCAGTCAATTTTAAATTTTTTGTATTAGTGTAACAAGACTCAAATAATTAACGTAAAATATGTTTCCAGAAAAGAACTCTCTTGATAGCGCTGCTCAAGTATTTTTTTTACACTATACGTTTAATCTTCCTGATTATTCCTCTTCTGGGTTAGCGATATAACATTCTCCAAGGAACTTTCCTTGAGTATTAATGTAATTTTTTTTATTTCAGAACTAGTGTTTCTCATTATAATTATTCGATTTTAGATTTCAGCCGTGCTCAGGCTAATACGAGTTTTAAATTCGGGAATAGCGCGTGGTTAGTTATGTTATGATTTAAAATAATTTGTGTGAAAGAACACCCTCAGTATATAATTGACATTATGTGAGTTTAAAATAATTCTCTCGATGGGCTTAAAACAAATTTTCGGATATTTGAATACGAAAAATAGACTCTTTCTTGTAAATTAAGACCCCAAAAAATCCTCATACTGTACGTATAATGAATGCAATTTAAGCACCCCAAGGGTTTAATAAATCAGCTACTTTTTGTAGGGATTTTTACACCCCTAATAAATTAGTGATAAATGTAAATAGCTTTACCAGTGCTTGTACTAAATTGAATGCATCAGATTATTGCTTAATTTTAGTCGTTGGTCGTTTTTCACTAAAAATCGTTCTGAGATAATAATCTACATTTATATTTTCTAACCAATCCGTTATGCTTCTGTTCGCGTATTTTATTTTTATATTACATAAAAAGAGTTGTACACAATAATTTACGAGGTAAATTACATCGAAACGTTGCCGTATAATGAAAAGTCATATTACTAAATTTTTTAAGATGCAATGCCTAAAGGCTTGTCCGCCATATTACTAACACGAGCTGTAAACAGGTTTTTACATATAAATGAAAATATTGAACTCGATGTGACCGTCCATCCGTGACTTTTCGTGTAGCCAATGAGAGGTTCTTCAATCTATATTTCCTTAGAAATTTGTTACCTCATTACTCACTCGATCGGAGATACAAGACTCATTGAAACGTTATGAAAAATGAAAATAAAGTCAAAACAATGAAACTCGGCAATCATAGTCAAATATTTTATAGGATGTTTTAAATTTTATGTAAAATATCGTTTTAGTTAGCGAAAATGCCTAATGATTCTATTTATAAGATAACTAGAAAACTCATTGTTTCATCACCTTGTTTTCTTCAACCTTATTTGCTACTTCTAAAAGTTTCTTTGTAAAAACTTCTTTAGAAAACCAATTGATTGAAGATTTGATTTAGTTAAAATTGTTCTACCTACTCGATTATTTGTCAGTCCGCCTGGGCCTTACCAGTTGACTTTTTCTAAGAAATATGTTTAAGCAAAAAACCACAATAGTTTAAACCTAGGATATTTATATTTGGGTATGCCCAACATTTGTTAATTTATTTAGCTTTTAAAATTGTGACCCATATTTTGGAAATATAAATTTGGTAATTATATTTGTGCCCATGAGAAATGCGCACATCTCTAGTTTTTCAATCTATGCATTGTTGTTACTGGAGAAAAAGTAGTAATATAGTTTATTTGTGTTATAGTGTTTTTATCCACGTCTTTATCTATACCTTTCGTCTTCGTTTTGGCCTTATTGTTCGACGACTTCTGACGTTCAATTGGAAACTAGATTATTTCCACCGTTTGACATTGGATGGACCTCGGTGATCATTCTTGACCAGAACCATCTGAAAAACCGAATTGATGTCCTGAAGGCTGACTTTCACGACTTTGCTTGGGCCGAGGCATCTGTCGGAGTCCTGTTCTCAGACCGGGGAAAACGGTTTTAAAATCAAAACCTTAAATTAATGATTTAAAACTTATTATTGACTATGAGCTGATTAATTTATTATTTTCTTTTTATATTATTTTTTATATATTCTGACATGGCAATTCTGTTTTATATACTACACGGAATTCAATCTTTTGTTTTTAAACTTATTGACAATAGTGTGTAAATATTAATTTTAATCTCTGACATTTATGCGCCAGCTTATCCTCCCATATAAATGTTATCAACTATCTCATTTATAAATTTATATATTTAAGGAAAGTCTTAAATTCTCTTTTGCTCAATAGCTCAAAAGTGGGACCTTTTACTTATAGAAACTCGTAATCGTTCTATCATTTGAGCTCGGAGATTAAATCCTTTATCTTGTCATTACATTATATTTTTTTACTACATTAAATTAATCTCGGCCTACAACCGACAAGAGTGTGTATTGTCAATACTATTATCTTAAATAAATCTTTTTCATTTTTTTGTTTTGCACTAAAATTGTCCACCCCCAAAAGAGGGGTGACGATCAGTATTAATATAATTTTGTCAGTTATCATTTTTTTACCTGTAGAGCTTTATTATTATTATGTTTTAAGCAAGGGTTGCATAAGACTCGAACGAGCGCAAACTAGTGGGATTCATTGTATTGGTGATGGATTATTGGTGAATTTTGATACACCCTTTACTAGTATTTTGGATGCTGGATGGCAAATTCCCTCAGATGGCGCCCTAGAATTACCATATACCATATTACTATAATACAGACTGTAGTAACCACCCCATGTTGATATCATTGCTTAATTGCTTAACTGTAAAAAGTGAAAAATCTATTTTCGGCAATTATTACACGATCACGATCCCAACGATTTCTACCACTACTTATTTTAACAACAATTTTTGGGACGTTGATACAAAACATCGCGTATTAGATTAAGTAACATATTCTTGATTTGATTAAAAATCTATTTTTCACTGAATTATTGAAACTTACCAAACTATAAACTTAAACGATCCGAATCTTCTTCAAAAGAACACAATTTTATGATTCATCAGGTAGATATTCCTTGGTTACATGACACATATTTTTATTAAATATAAATATTCGCGTAAATATTCAAATTTCGAATTTTTAGGAAAACCAATGATGTTAGAAAAAAATGTTATTACAATATTTTGTTGCAAATGACACGTTCTAGATACCATTTAAAAATACGCATTATTTTCGCGGACACACTGTATACAGGGTGTTACTATATTCGACCGACAACACTTTACCCCAGAGAGCTCTCGTTAATTCATGAATTTTGATATGGGAACATAAACCCTTAAAGGGCTTAGTTTCCGAGATACAGGGTGTTAAAAGTTTGAAATCAAAATTAAAAATTTGTCATAAATCAGAAACGCCTCCAAATATTTTTTTCAAATTTGGTGACCAATATGCTCTTTAAGAAAGTAATATTTTGACATAAACTGACTTTTGAAAAATTTAACCAGTGGCGCGCTATCAGGGTTTGTGGCAACTTTTATCCCCCCTATCTTTTACGCCACTGGAACAAATATTTTTTTTTTTAATTTTTTTAAATTTTCTGTTCATTTTTAGGTAAAAAAGTAATAACCTTTTATGGAGCTAAAATGAACGGTGTTGTAGATATTTGATTCTGAACAAAAGTCTGCAAGTACTTAGATAATTCACAAATTATGATTTGTTGTGTAATTTGCCCGTCGGCGTTTTGCTAAACAAGTAAGTATTTGCTTTTAATACATACTATTAATTCGATTTCGAATAATAACTAAGCGTTAGGCGTTAGTTGAAAAAAGAATACATGCTATTTCTGAGATTTTCTGAGAACTTGATAAAAGTTAGCAAAAGCTATCAAAATTAAATTCAAACAAATGTATTAGATACAACAATAACAAAATTGACAAAATTACAATAGTTGTTCAAACTGTCGGCCGTTTACTTGTAAGCACGTTCTACACCGTTTTCTCATTGAAAAACGTGTTTTTGAGAATAACACCGGATTGGACTGAATGAGTTCTGTCGCAGCTTGAATTCTCGCTATTAGATCTTCTTCAGTTTCAACGATGGTTTCGTACACTAAGGACTTCATGTAGCCCCAGATAAAAATATCGATAGGGGTGACCTTGGAGGCCAACATTGGGGTCCACCCCGACCAATCCATTTTTCTCTAAATCGTCTGTTTAGGAAATTTCTAGCACTTGCAGCAAAATGAACAGATGCCCCATCGTGCTGAAACCACATGTGTTGTCTAATATTTAACGGTACAGTTTCCAACAATTCATCTAACACTTCTTCCAGAAACCGCGTATAAATATCTCCATTTAATTTATTTGGAAAAAGGTAAGGCCCGATTAAACAATCCCCAACCATACCCACCCACACATTCACCGAAAATTTATGCTGAAATCCACGTTCACGAACAGAGTGTGGATTTTCTTCATCCGAAACGTGACTGTTTCTGGAATTAAAAATGCCTTCCCTGGTAAATTTGGCCTCGTCTGTATACAATAAATAATTTGGGAAATTTCGATTTTCACGACACTTTTGTACATACCAGTTTGAAAATTCCATACGTAGTTACAAATTATCTAAGTACTTGCAGACTTTTGTTTAGAATCAAATATCTACAACACCGTTCATTTTAGCTCCATAAAAGGTTATTATTTTTTTACCTAAAAATGAACAGAGAATTTAAAAAAATTTAAAAAAAAATATTTGTTCCAGTGGCGTAAAAGATAGGGGGATAAAAGTTACCACAAACCCTGATAGCGCGCCACTGGTTAAATTTTTCAAAAGTCAGTTTATGTCAAAATATTATTTTCTTAAAGAGCATATTGGTCACCAAATTTGAAAAAAATATTTGAAGGCGTTTCTGATTTATGACAAATTTTTAATTTTGATTTCAAACTTTTAACACCCTGTATCTCGGAAACTAAGCCCATTAAGGGTTTATGTTCCTATATCAAAATTCATCAATTAACGAGAGCTCTCTGGGGTAAAGCGTTGTCGGTCGAATATAGTAACACCCTGTATATTACCATCTTCATACGGTTTTCAAACAAAGGTTGTTGAGTTATAATATTTTGTTTGGTTGTCATTTCCGAGATAATCTGCCAGAAAGATTTTGTTGTAAGAATTGAGTTAAAAAAATCTTTGTTCTCCTAACAATTTATTGTAAATATTTTGAGCATACCTAAACTTATCCATTGATTATACTAATAAAATTTAATAGAATAACATGTTTTCTCTAGCTCTGTAAACTTTATAAAACTTTTGCAACAATTTTTGAAAAGGTTTTACAAAAAAAAATATTTTTCTCACAAGAAGTGCCTTGTGAGAAAAGAAAAAAGGCTGCAATTTTAATTAATATTTTTCTATTGCTCACATTATCTTTGACTGAATATGTAAATTTTTTAAATTATTTTTTACACATACCAAATAAACTTTGCAAATTTACTAACTAATTTCAAATTATTCACATATATACTAAATCAACTGCTTTAGTCTCGAACCACTTAAACACCAAATCAAACTACTGTACTCGACGAAGATGATTAAAACTAATCTTAACTAACGAAGTTTAGCTATTTACACTATTCCTATGTTTGGTGATGTGTGACAAATCAGCCATCCTTGACCAAATACTACAGTGGAGTGTAAAAGATAGGTTCTTTGTCTTTAGTTAAGCTATTCTTACATCTATAAATTTCCATACTTTCATATGCGTGTAATAATCTTCTACCGTTAATATTTCTAATTAATTTAAGATTATCAACAGTTACCGCTGCCCGCCAGCACAGTATTTTTCCCTTCTTCCATACCCTTAATTAGCTAAATGTTCTTTAAATCTAGTATACATTGATATTTTCGTTTGTCCAACATACTTCTTATCGTAGTCTGTGCAATTAATTAACTTCGTATAGTCTACTTTTTTCCAAAGGTGTCACTTTGTCTTTTAGATTTCTAAATAATGTTTTTAAATTATTTTATGACCTATAAACTAATTTTAAATCTATGTTGTTAAAAACTTTCCGAAGTCCTTGGCAATGATGTTGATTATATGGAATTGATGTATACTTATCTGTACTATTTTGCTTCCTAAATAGAGTAGAATAGTAGGGTTTTTTCTTATGATAATGTTTATTAATTATTTTATCAATTAATTTTACACAGGCTGTGAAATTTTATTCCGGGCATAACTGTTAAGATTTCCGATTTAATGTTTACGAATCTACTATTCAGCAGCGTTGCAACTTCGATTAAGAGGGGATCTTCATATTTAGTGATGGAAAAATGTAATTGAAAAAAAGATTTCTTCTCATAAAAAAATGCAGCTCACCAATTGTAGAAAGGCCTCTGATCTCAAGATGCGCGTCGACAAATCGAGTGGGAACAGGAGTGAGCTCATTTTCTGTCTGTGTGTTTCGGCGTATAATCTGAGAGAAAATTTTATTGAACTAAATTTGATTTCATTTGTAATAAATGACAATAAAGTTTTACGTTAGATTTGAAGATTTCGTTGTGAACATTTCAGAGAAACTACAATTAGTGAGATGTACTTTGATTTCCCATTTAGTTCCATCATTCTAATAATTGATAAGCAAAGAAGAATACAAATATTGTAAAATAAATGACTTTCATTCAGTATCGAAAATTTGGGTGCTAAAGTTACTCTGATTTTTATTTACAGCTTCAACGACTTGTTTCAAAAGTTCTTTAATAAAAATAATAAAAATATCTAAATGATGAGAACCCAGAAATGAAGTAAAATACTGAGACGCTTTTAAAAATACAAATTTTATAATACTTTTTGAAAAACGGAAATGTTGGCAACAAGACAAGTAATAGAATTAGATTCGATGAATATTGGAACCCCAAATACTTAAATTTGTACTATATTACCTAACGTATCAATAAAATTTGGCATATACGGATTTTACTTCTAGAATGATGATGTGACAACCAAATATTTTTTTCAAATCGGTTTAAATTCTCAACCTGAACATGAACATGAATCAATTTTCAAGTAAATGTATTAATTACCTTGTATTTTATTAAAAAGAAAGAGCAAACAATTTTTCATAGGCATTTTATATGTATCGCCCTGTATCGATATTCGTTTTACTTCTTTTATCTAAATGTATCTGTTTGATTTGCTTTTATAATATACTAACAGCAAGTTGTTGTTTCAGGTGTCGTGACGATGCGGCGCTCTGGCCATGGAGGATGAGAAAATCCAATTCATGTATTGGCGGGCACTACTAACGATGTTGGTGTTGGCTATGTCTGGGTCCAGAAGCGATGGAGCGATTTGTCCAGCCGCCTGCAAATGCGAGAACGACGTCCTTAAAACTTCATGTTCGTCGGCTTCTTTAGAGTTTGTCCCCATTCAACTAAATCCCGAACTACACGAGCTAGATCTATCTAACAACAAAATCGTCCATATTCACTTTTCGTTTCCATTTTACGAGAAACTCGTTGTTCTCAACTTGACTCATAATAGAATTAAAACGTTAGGCAACTCGAATTTCAATTCTCAAACAAATTTAACTCACTTAGATTTAAATAGCAACCAAATTGAGAATTTAACTAAGGATTCGCTTAAAGGTCTGAAGGCGTTGACACACTTAGATCTAAGTAATAACAGTTTAAAACAAGTTCAGGCAACAGCATTCCGAGAATTACATTCCCTTACAGTACTCCGGTTGTCTGGAAACAAGTTATTGCATCTCGAACCTGGAGTATTCCAGACTACAAAAAATTTAAAGCAACTCTACTTGGATGACAATTCACTACTCGAGATGCCAACTACTGCTTTGGTCGATACCGTTCATTTATTATATTTATCTTTATCTCGGAACTATATTCGATATATCGAGGAAGACCACATGCCAAATTTGCCAGAGCTTCACACAATTTTACTAGACCGTAACATACTAACAGAAATCCATCCAGGTGGTCTATCGACTCTCACTGCTCTTGGTAATCTTGATTTAAGCAACAATAACTTAACAGTCATGCCTACAGAATCTCTTGCTAAACTTTCTAATCTTACCACTTTAAGATTAAGTGGAAATTTCATAACTACCATTCCTCCTGTAGCGTTTAGAGGTTTGTTCCATCTCAAAGCCCTAAAAATCGATCGATTAGAAAATTTGACACAAATTGATGTAAGGGCATTTGTAGATAATATTAATTTGGAAAAAGTGAATATGGATTATAACATAAGAATAAAAAAATTGCCAACAAGATTATTTCACGGAAATCCAAAGGTCACTTATATCTCTGTTCGTTTTAATAATCTCCAGTCTCTCGAAGCAACTCACTTTCCGTTAGATCAGTTACACGAATTAAGAGTAGGTGGAAACCCCTTGCAATGCAACTGCTCTTTAGGATGGCTCTGGCAACTCATTGAAGAGTACAAATCAAAAAATTCTAAATTAAATGCCACTTCCATCACCACACATCAAGAGAAAAAAGTTGTCGATTTAACTCTTGATGAACGAGATATTATCTGTGAAGGACCTGAAGAGCTTCGCAGCGAGCGTCTCTCAGTTGCTACCAAACACCAAATGGATTGTTCTGCTGGATGGATTGCTGCAGTTTCTGTAACTGTAACAATAATTTTTATTCTCATTGTAATAGGGGGCGTAGTGTATTGGGCCCCTAAGCGCAGATCCAAATCGAATAAGAAAGACTTGTCGGTCCACGAAAGTCTTCGTAGGAGCTTACCACCACCTAATAACCCTCTGAAATCTGAACCATATGAAGCAGCTCAAATAGAGAAGTACATTTTACCTCCTCCAATGATGATACACAATGAATACCGCACTCTTCCCTCTTGGGATCTATATGGCGCTAGTGCTGTAAATATTTACGAACAATTAAATGATAACAGGGATCGTCCTCATATCGTTTATGTCTAATCATTTTTTATGTATTATAAGGTACTTTCATTGGTTCTTCCTAGGAATTTGAAGAATTCATTAAGAAGTACAACAATTTATTGATACGTTTATATTTTATAAAAGTATTTTTGAAAACATTAAGATTTGAAAATTACTTTAAGGAAAGTACAGAATTATACTTCTCTTCTAGCTCAAATTCTGTAATAAGACACAATACAGATAAGAAGACTGATTCGTTTTAAATAATCTGTTTTGCTACCAAAAATGTGTCAAATAGCTTTTAAAAAGAACACAAATATTACAAAGCGAACAAATCTAAATATTTATAATAATTTCTATTATTAAATCAATTGTTTCACAAAAATGTTATAAGTAAATAAATGTATAGGTAAAATTAGAATAGTGTCACCGTATTCAATGAAGTGTAACAACAACAAGAATTTCAGAATAATATATCTCAGAATCAAAATAGCTATTTGTGTATTAAGAGCGGAAAATTATACTTTTTCGCTTTGAGACAGAAAGCGACAAAATACTTTCCACTCGAATTACACACAAGAATTTTTCTGCGATCACATTATTTTAATAACCAGAGATATTTCAGTAGATCATGAATAGTCGGTTTATATTAAAAGTCAGTATATATTGAATTTTTGCCAGTAGATATGTTTAATTTCGTCATAAATTCAAGTCATACGATTGTGTTTCTTTTGTGTTGGAATACTTATTTTCTGATAAATTGAAAGTGAGTACGTTTTAAGATAAGTTACTTTAGAATTTCCATGAAATTATTGATATATATATCAGGACGCTGTATAGGTATCTACCTAGTTTTATTCATTGTAATTAAAAATAGGCAAGCGCGTAAATAACTTTACGCGTTAGAACGCCAATAATGTCAAATTATGACAGATCGCCTAAAACATTAACTTTACAGTTACATTTGAATGTGCAGAAGCCTATTTTGGATAATAATCGTAGAAAAAATTGTTTTATGCAGACGTGTTCAATTTGCAATTAATATATTCGTTTGTTTTAATTTCTAATTTGAAATAAGCAAAAAGGGTTGACTACCAGTGTTGTTACTAATATAATTTTAAAGATCTGATCCAAGAATATAAATATTAATCTGAGATTTATTGATTTTTAAGAGCTGGAGTTTATATTACATATATTATA
Organism: Hermaeophaga mercurialis; assembly: GCA_951812935.1. Classification (NCBI taxonomy): domain Eukaryota; kingdom Metazoa; phylum Arthropoda; class Insecta; order Coleoptera; family Chrysomelidae; genus Hermaeophaga; species Hermaeophaga mercurialis. The sequence continues at coordinate 15,338,729 of OX638364.1, forward strand.
TTACACAAAGTGTAACAAAAAGTTCGTCATTAAATTATACGAGCTATTCTGAGGTCTAAAATTCGTTGATTTTAACTTACTTACCTAGAGGGTGATTAAAAATTTCGATACCAAAGTTATACCACTCACCACTCTCAAAAATAAATGTTTCGCTAAAATATCTTTCATTCAAAAACACACCGTTTTGAAGTAAAAAAAAATATTTTTTCCTAAAAATCAAAAACCAAACCATATTTTCCCCAAAGTTGGAAAAAAGTTCCTTTCCAAATTCCCATGGAAATAATGATTTGATCATTTTTTCCAGTGTTGTACTGGGATTAAGTATAAACTTCAACCCCATTATTCTCAACGCCACTATCTGAGTATCTATAATTTTAATGTAATTTGATTTCCTAGTTAATTCTATTCGAATCATTGATAAAAAAATAAATATGGGTGATAAAGTTACATTGACAGCTGTATCCCGCCACTAGAACAAATTCCCAAAGAATTTCTTCCGTAAAAATTTGAGTTTATTGAGAGAGACCTAAACTTTTAAGACAAAATATTGTTCAATTTTTATGGCAAAATGGGTATTTATTTTATAACTTCAACGGTTTTCTTCAAAAATTTTTTAATAAAAATAATAATTTTGTACATGTTGGTAGGTACATGGTTTTCTATCCTTTTTTCTTCACTAAACATCCTTATGCCTTTTAGGGGATCAGTCACTGCATTTACCCACTATTTCTACTTCTACCAACCCAACACTAAATTTTTCCTCTTGATTCTCCCATCTCCTCTATTCTTTCCACTGGTCTTTAATGATGTCCCCCCTTTTATTTTCTTTGCCCTCCCATTTTCCAAATTTTTCCAATTCAGCTGTCTCTTTTTGTAGTTTCAAATCTCTTTATTCCTGTTTCGTTCTTTTCCTGATTCTCCTCTTTTCTCATACTTCGTCGTTTCTGCAGTTATTGGCAATATAACATTTCACTATGTTATACTTAGCAGAAGATCCACTTTTATGTAAAAATCGTCTTGAATTAAACATCCTGTATTTATTTAAATGAAGAGTAATTTTTTGCGTATGTGAAGGTGAAGTCATAAAAACACTGCTCTGTACGAAAGTAGATACAGGATGTTGAATTCAAGGCGATTTTTACATAAAAATGGCTTTAATTTTTATTAGTATGACGTAGTCCAATGCTATACGTAATGACCAAAGTTTAAACATTTAAATTTGGAATAGTATATGGTGGGTCTCGTTTAAAAAAAATAATAAAGTTTGCGTTCGTGCCTCACACACCCTGTATAATAAATTAAAACTATCTGCAATTTATCTTCCTAACTTCTTCATGTACCTCTTAAGATAACAGAGTTATCCGACTTGGGCACACTATTGGGACATTCTGCATGGGAATTTTTTTATGATGATAATAACAACTTTCCAGGAAAAATTTCGAAAAACACCAACCCCATAAAAAATTTATGGATATTGTGATCCCTTTAATATTACCAAACTTTTTTTACCAAATCTTCAGAGTTGATGTTAGTTATCGACAAGTCATTTTGCGTTAGCGTGAAGGTAAAATCTGAGTTCGTGGTAGCCAACAAACCTTTTATTGTCTTCCTTAACAATTGGGTATGCCAAGGTCTCCATAAATGTTACGTGTTACCAACATACCATGGACATAGTACATCTTCATAACTGGATGCCATAAAGCTACACCAGTTGAAGCGATGATCAGTATCTTATTGTATATTGACAATTTGGAGTCAATTTTTTAGGAATCAATAAAGTTGCTTGTATTTATGTTCCGATTTAGATCCTTTCTTTTTAACGTAGTTCTTCCAAAGGAACTTAGTAATAAAGGTTATGTTAAGATACTTTATAATTAATTGTTATGGGCTGTCGTTCCATGCAGAGATAGGAAGTCTACTAATTTTTTATTGGTAAGCATTAGATGGACAAACCTCACCTAATTTAGTTTAAACCTCCATCTTTTATTGGTCTGTAAATACATTATTTTTTGCTTATGGCTTTCTAGTGGATTTTTCATGTTTCTTATCAACTGCAAGTAGTGTACTATCATTAGTAAACATAGTTATTGTACTATTTCCTAACACAGATAAATGGCTGATATATAATAGATAAGGAGTGGTTTTGAATTTACGGTAACTTTCTATGGTTAGGAATCAATCATTTAATATTAATAATAGATTTTAATACTATTTAATACTAAGAAATTCAAAATGTCATATACCATCATATAAATGCACAATAGTATCGAACGATATTTAAATTATTTATACATGTTAGAAAAGATAAATGCTTCATAAATTTAATGAAAAACTAACTTTTCCTAATCTTTTTATCGAATGTTGTATTTTTATCCGTTTATATTGTTGTTTAGTAAATTCCATTTTTATCCACAAATTATAGTTCTAGCCAGAATTGAATTTTTTATAATGTATTTAATAAAATATCTAAATAACTAATTATAAATGCTGACCCATTTCTTTTAAGTTACTTCAATAAATAACTAACCATTTAACAAATGCTCAAATACGTTTATTTTATTTTGATGCTTTGAAGCACAAAGCCATCAAAGTTTTACAAAAACTGTAAAAAAAAATATTGTTTGAGCCCAATGCACCTCTGGTTTGGTCCAGTTAGCTTGTGGGATGTTATGAAGTAAGAAGTGTATATTGTGAACATAACGGACGAACAACAACTGAGGAATAAAATAAATGAAATTGGAAATAATTTTAAACACAAATTTATTTTCCATTTTATTTTACAGAATCGTCTATAAAATATGAATCTAAGAAAGAGAGTTTTATTTTTATGTCTTATATATTTTTTTTAAGAATAAAAAAGGTAATCTTTCATTTTTTTCTAAAAAATAATATCAAACTCATTTACGATCAAAATAATTAGTTGCCGTAATTTAAAAAACAAATGACTTTTTGTAAAAGTACTAAATGGTAAAAACTTCAAAATGAAGTTAATCCAAAGGTGGCAAAACAAATTCTATAGTACAAAAAGTTTGAGAGGCAAGAGGATCGTAATCTCTATAAATTTTATAAGGGTTTTCCATAATTTTAACAAATTTTTTAGTTAGAAGTCTATTTTAAAAAATGTTTATGGAATGCAGTTTGTTCACGAACACTTTTCCTCATGATTTAGAGTTATCATAGATTTAGATAAATCAACAGAGGACTTGCCCATTCCAACATTTTCCATACAGTAAGATTAAACTTAAATTCAAGCTAAACTTATGTTAGGATATTTTTTTTCTGTTTGCAACTGACAATTTTTCAAATGATCTTAGCTCTGTCAAATTTATTGTTCATAGTTAAAATTGAAAAAAATATTCAGCTTGAATTAACTTAAACTCAGTCCATAGAGCCATGCACCGCTAGACTTCAAAAAATCTTAACTCTGTCTAAGATAATACCCTAAACACGTATATATTCTTAACAAGGGTTCCTAAAAAGTCTGCAAACACTATATTATCTAGAAATCTACAAATGAATTATGACGTTTCAAATTGGACACCTTGCATCTTATATTTTTTAATCCTCATTGAGCTGATTTTAACAATATTTGTATGTCATTACATTTGTTGTAGAAATTTGTTTATGAGGTAATCTCAAAAATTGTATAAAAAAACACCAATCGAAACCTAAATGAGGAGAATTCAAAAATGTAATAAAATCCTGAGAGTCTCTCTTAAAAATACAAATTTCATAATCCCTCTTAAAAACGGAAATCTGGCAACCATATAAGTAACAGAATTAGATTTGGTGAATCTTAGAACCACTGAATACTTAAATTTGTAGATTTCACGTGGATAATTTTTGAGATCATTTGATGTTGTCGGATTTGTTAGCAATCTGCATATCTGGAAAGAATAGAGCTTGAGGCTCAAGGAATTCTACGTTTTTATAAATTATTTTTTGCGTGTGACTCTAATTTTACCTAAAATATTACAAAATGTGTACTCAAAATACAAGAATATTGCATATATTGGATTAGATTGTACTGCATAATTTTAAATATTTTGGATTAACATTGCTCTATCACAAACAAAATAAAGTTTACTGGCAAACAATTTTCCTTTTGGGCGTCCCATGGCGGACACTGATATTCTACTGATATTTGGTTGCGATTTGTTGTATTGGGATGAAGCTAACAGATATGCCCTTGGTGCGATTTTTTATTTCGCTCACAAACTCTAGGAATATGGATTATGTCCACTAATTGTAGTGTCTAGAAGCATTTAGAAGAATTTCCGTGGCAACTACTAGCTTCTGAATATTACCAACTTGGTAACTATCAAGATTACGGCTTCAAACTTGCCTCTAAGTAATTTCAATTACCTGCATTTTTAATTTCAGTGCTTTTTTAATTTTTTTTTAATAAATTGGATTACTTTAAAAATGATTCATTTTTGGTTTAGAACCTTATACAGAAATTTTATGCAGAATTTAAAGAGAAAGTAGAAAATTATAATCAAAACTCGTCGCAAAAACATATTATAAAAACTAATTTGTTCAATATTAAATAAAAACGGTTGGTATTAGTGTTAGTAAAAAACAGAACATTTAAGGTTTCTAGATTTTAAAAATCTAACAGCAAAAATTTTCCCATTTTTTCGATTTCTTGCATGGGAATGTTAATCTTGGATATTTAGAACATTGTTAATTTGGTACTTTAAACAACAGAGTGAAATTCATTATTAATAAAATATTTTGTCATTTCACAGCTATAAATATTAGACAATTAAGTATATTTTGGTATTATATTCTGAAAATACTGTGTAAATATATTAAATTTTATCTTATTTCTCTTAAGTTTAACTCGGAAAATTGTTATACTCGCTAAAATAGTTAATGAAACTTTGACAATTAGTTCGATTAGAATCTCTAAAGTAGTAAATAATAAAAAAATGATTGATTAATTGGTAACTAGTGAAAAAGCAATAAAAACTGTCCCAGACAGTGATATTGATATCAGAACAAAGAATCAGGTAACTACTAGATCCTTAAATTTAATTAACTCAGATATGTGCTACAGGACCATAATTTTAAATTTGTGTAAGGGCTACAAAAAAAGAAATTAATAATGTGATTTTGTTAGAATTTAAAGTAAATCAAAACGTCTTTTGAGTTTCAATATAATAAATATAACAACTATAATCTACTAACTTGTTCTCCATGCCACACTGTATTTATTCTATAAATATTAAATATTATTTCTTCATGTTACATAATGTTTATTGAATTATAACAAATAAAGATATATATGTGAGACTCGTATTTTATTTCATTTTCATCTTTCACCACATCTTAAAAAGAAACTGTTTACCTAAAACCTTTTGTTTGATATATAATGTTTAGGAAATGACGTGATCCAAATTAAAAAATAAAAGTGGTTGCCCTTGTTGAAACTTGTCATTTCCTCGCTCTATATTGATTTTCACTTGTTCAATGTTTTATTTTATTATATTATAATGGAATATTGAGGTATTTAATGAAGCCTACGCCAAACTTAATAAATGGACCTAAAAGTATTTTATAAAAAAACTGAGAACCGCCAAAAATCTCTAACCTAACTTAACCTAATTTAAGCTGTGAACCTCATCTCTTAATCAACATAAATTATATACTGGCCCCACTTTGGGCTGATGCATACATAGTTGTTATTTCTATATCAATACCAAAGCGGTGCCTAGGAACCCATAAATAAACAAACTATTAAACTTATCGAGGCAAAATAGTGTAACAACGTTGGCTGAAAAGCTTATGCCGGCTCCAAACTCTCGCGGAGCAACTTCGGCGAGTATCCTCGCCCAAGGTAATCAGAACGAGGATCCCGCATACAGACTTTCATTTATTTCGGGAGTACCTCATTCCCATGACGGAGACAGAAAAAGTAGCAGCTGCCGCTGCGGCTATTTCTGCGCATCATTACTAAATGCTAGAAAGAGAAAACATGAAAGTGTGGTGGTGATACCTCCTACCTTTCCCTCGTCGCCCTTTGACTCAGGCATAAGAGACCGTCTATAAAGCGAAGTTAGCCGTGATGAGGTAAAATATTATGAGGCGGAGCGAGGAACAGCTCCACAGTCTTGTGTCTCGCTCAACTTCATATTACTTCGCGAGGGTCTGGAGCCGGCTTAGAAATAATGTGATTTTTGTGATGGACCAATGGATCCCCATTAACATTTTTTAGTGCAATAAAAATGTATTTAATCTGATAAATACCTACTTCACCAAAAATATGTGTATGTCGTCTTAGAGCCCCGTAAACTGAAATAGAAATGTTTTTTCGTATAGATACAATACGATTTTTCTGCGATACATTTTTCGCTCGTTACAATATGTAGTGCCCCATTGCTATATCACTCAATAAGTCCAAAAGAAGACACATAGATCGCGCGTCTAATAAAAAAGCAATACGATTTTTAAAAAGCACTAATCTTGAAACGATATATGTGGAAATTTCATGATTATCTGAGCATTAGTTTACAAATGATTTTAATGATGCTAGTTTTATTATTTTCAAAACATTGGAGAAGAACAAATTTCATTTGTTGTTCAAACAGTAGTTTCAACATGGGAAAAAGTAATTCGGTAGTTATTCCAGAAAATATTAAAAAGTGTACAAAATCATTTTGGGAGACCGTAAAATGATGTTGCGTGATATAGCCGACAACTTGAAGATTTCAAAAGATAGTGTATATACTATTTTCGACGAAACATTTCTATGAGAAAGCTCTGTTCAAAGAGAATATCGCGCTTTCTCACAGTGTACCAAAAACAGCAAAATATCCATGATTTAGAGCACTGTTTGGAGCCGTTTAACTGTAATAAACAGGATTTTTGCATTTTGCGTGGGTATGTGACAATGGATCACATCCTCAGTTTTCTGAGTGAACAGCATTCGCTGAAAGCCAGAGCAACCAAAAATGCCGTTACGGTTTTTCTGCATTTTGAGAAACCCAAGGGTATCGTATTCGTCGACTATCCTATTGAAAAAAGGACAATCAACGGCGAATATTACACGCCATTATTGGTGCGTTTGAAGAAGGAATTGCGAAAAAAACGGCTCCAATAGCAACACAAAAAGTATTCTTTGACCAAGACAATACACCGTGTCACATTTCGTTGACTACGCTGTCAAAACTGAACGAATTGAAACTCGAATTGCCTCCTCATCCACCGTGTACTCCGGATCTGGCTCACAGCTACAACTATCTCTTCGCAGACCCCAAAAAATACTGCAGAGAAAAAGATTTGGGTCAAATCATATCCGTAACAAACACCTATTTTGAATCCAACGATAAAAGGTACTACAAAAAAGGCATCAAAATCTTTGGCCCGTTGCAGACGCTACGAATTTGGACGTACGATTAAATATCATGGTGTGTGCAAGCACCCTTTTGACCGCGTGTACCACTACGTTGGTAGTTGCAAGAGACAGCTGCTTTATGCCGATCGTCTCGTGTTCGTATAATATGCAAGGGGCTATTAGTTTATTTACGCCACTATTGGAATTTGGACATACGACTTTTCTTCCGTAGGTCCAAATCCGTAGTGTCTGCAACCGGCCTTAGAGAAGCGTTAGAATAAAATACAGGGTGGGGCAAAGGAACCATCTGTTTTTTAATTGGGTAGTGCGCTGTCAATAGAAAAGTAAGGGTCGTGCAGCATGTTACAATCCGTTCCTAGACTCAAAGTATTTCACTTTCAACTGCGACCATGGAACATGGACATTAGAGCAACGTATATTTGCGTATGATTCCTGTGTTAGGAGTGGCGAGTCGGTGATAACAGTACAGTGTGAATTCCGACGGAGATTCAATATCAATCGAAATGACTTTGTTCCCATCCGAGACATAATCCTAATAATTTTAGAAGAGACACAACAGAAATAGGAAATAAAACAAAACCAACTTTTTTAGGAAACTTACAAAACAGAGCCGAAACAAAAATGTCACTGAAATGTTTCAGCTTTTTGCAGAATTGTTGAAAACTGAAAGCTCTCGTTTTGTCTGTTGGGTCTGGACACGGAATAAAATTGTGTCTCGGGTAGAAACAGAGTCAGTTCGATTGATATTGAATATCAGATGGAATTCACGCTGTACTGCAATCATCGATTCGCCACTCCTAACAAAGCAATCATACGCAAATATGTGTTGCTCTATGGTTCCGTGGTCGCAGCTGAAAGTGAAATGCTTTGAGTCAAGGAACGAATTGTAACATGACGCACGTTCCTCCGAATGGCAGCGCAATATCTAATCTAAAACCACTGGGTTCCTATGTGCCACCCTGTACCACTCGTGAAGAAGACTATGTTTTAATTAATAAAGCACAAGAAATATTTTTTGAGTAGCTAACATCGGAGTCTATAATTAGGTTTCATAATCAATTTGTTGTACTGATATATATGCCACATTTGATAACAGAGCAATGACATTCTTTTAGTGTTTGCTAAAACACCTTTAGCAGTTCCCTCGTAATACAAATTCTGTAGTAAAGTGCAAATTGAGCATTCTCGTTGCTCGTCGATCTGCCTCGAATATTTCCGAATCAAATTAGGATCGATAATCTTGTGTAGGTCAGTTTAGAATCTGACGTAGAATATGAGGACGATTGATTTTAATGTTGTAATTGTGCATTTCTTACAGTATATTGAAAGTTTTTGTAAATAACTAAATGGAAATATGGTGAGCTATATTTTAATACATTTTAACATAATTGGGATCATTCTAATGTTATTTGATTTTAAATGTACTGATTGTCAAAATAAACTGCGCGCGCAGTGACGGTGTGTAAATTAGCGACTTAATTTGTTTATTTAGAGTGGGTCATAAAACTTACAGATATAAACACTAAAAATTACATCTTATAAATTCTATTAAGGCATGATTCAGATTATGAATCGACAACAATATTAACAAATTTCGTTTGTAATTACACATTATAGCAATAGATCCCTTTATTTTTTGAAATACCAAATTTTATTGCTCCTCCTCTATTAATCTTGACTATTGAACAACATCTAAATTCCTTACTTCTTTAATAACAATTACAAAAACTTATACAGCTAGTAGCTCCTATCACCAACTTTTTCAGCTATCAACCACAGCACTATCATTTTTTACTGTAAATAGAGCGATAAGTGTTCATTTAACTCGACGAGTTATGATTATGGCCCAAAGCCGATTTTAAAAGTTATGATTTTTTTAATTGTATGTATAGAGACTCAGTATTCCTAAAAAGGGAGTATTTTGAAAAGTTAAAATTTTTACTGGTAATAGTAGGATTAGTACAGAGTAGAACTAACTACGATGCTGTTTCATTTTATTATTAATCTTGTTTTAATATTTTTCTATAGTGTAGAACAGCCACATGGAATAAATTTATTACTTATTTTACTTGTTTATATTTATAAAATATGCTTAATACTCTGAACAGTTTAATTTTTATGCAGAGATAGTTAGTAATCATGTCATAGGTATCTTTTTCGTTAATGACAATTTGAATGGAGAGAATTATTTAGCATCGCTCCAAAATAATGTGCCAACTTTGATAAACTTATATCCTGACCCAGCAAACTACAAGTTTCAGGAATACATCGTCTTAATATTTTTAAGGCGGGAGGCGAGGATCGATCGAATGGCCAGCACGATTACCTGAGTTTACGCTATTAGACTTCTACTTATGGGGATACCCGAAAAGTGTGGTATACAAAACTAAACCACTCGATTTAGCTTAATTAAGAAAATGAATAAATCTTGCGGTTAAGTCAGTCACGCTTCAGATGTGGAATATCGTTAGAAGACATATTTATTTAAGATCCATGTTTTTTTTGTTTTTTTTTTTTATTATCAAGAACTGAGCTGTCTACTTATTAAGTTTTTACTGTGTTGTTGCCAATTTCGGTAATCAGATTATTTTTTTTGCAATAAATTTTAAATAAAATAACAATTGTGAATATAGAATCAAATTTTTTTGTTGCAGGATGTCATTTCATAATCTAAAATAAACATTTTTCGTGATTTTATTATAAATAATACTTTATTCCATTTGGCTATTCTATAATATACAGGGTGATTCGTATAAGAACCGACACAAAGCAGGGCCATGTAGGAGAATCCAAAATATGGTGATTTAATGTAACTTACCTCTATATTAAATTGCACCCCTGAGAAGTTATAGACCTTGAAAGTGGGGTTTCAAATTTAGAAAAAAATCAATATCTCAGTTATACTTCAAGTTAGAAAAACCAAATTTGGTACACGTTGTCAATGTACCAAGAGCAGTAAGTAGTGTTCAATTGTAGCATTATGAAGGGTTAATAGGGGATGATGTACCATTAAAATCTGAATTTAATCCTTAAACATTTCTTGCTCTTATTATTTTTCAAAGAACCTTGTGAACATTTTCAACAGAAATCTGAATAACTAAAAACGCGTATTGCAGCTCTGTTATTCAAACTTGACGATTAGGAAAAAAAGTCATTTAGTTTTAGTAATTGCTTCCTGAGTGTTTTGAAAATGGTTGATAGTTTTCATTTAGCGAACAAGTTGACATGCTATTAGTGTTGAAGAATATCGAAGAAGATTCCCAATCGTGGGATCTCCCTTAAAGAAACATTTTCCAATGTGGAAAGACTGGCTCGAGAAACAGACAAGTTTTCGATTTTGTAGGTCTTTAGTTATTTTAAAAACGGGAATTTGAATCCTTCCTGTCCTTTGTGAACAATTCATAACTAAACATAACATTTAAAAAAAATCGTAATACACTAATAGATAAAATAGACATAAAAAATATCCTTCTGTAAACCACTTGTCAAAATACGTACTTAAATATCCAATTTAAAATATTACCAGTCAGAGAATAATTCACGAATCAGTTGATATGATGAGATTTGATACTCCGCCATAAATTAAGTTTCTCAATTTTCTTTAAGACCCGTGGTAAAATATGTAGATGTTTAAACACTAACTAGACAGAATCAAAAAGTTGTATTTCCTTCAATAGTTTTTGTTTAAGTTAAACATAGTCTTGAACTACTTAGAATTAAGACAAGCATAAGATTATTGGAGAATAGCAAGTGCATCATTATCAGCAACCTTTTATACTATACAAACCAGTAAACTTCCAAGTCTGATGTAATCTGGGCCTCGTATTCTCGGCAAATGCTACTTTATCTGCATCGATTGACTCTCGAACACTACCATAACAGAACATTATATTCGATAACCAGTATTAAAGGACATTTAAATTAATCATCTGTTCCAAGACATCTTTGTTAGGGAGTTATTTGACTTCCCATATTTATTTACTCAATCGTTGCTTACGGTAGCAAGATATTTACTCTTTAGAATAATTGTGTTGCTTCTATTTTTTCTAATTTTTGTCCTATTTATTTTTAATTATTATGTCATATAAAATTATGGGAAATATGACAAAATTGGAGAAAGTAGGTTCAAATAATGATTTTCTCTTGACTTGAGTATTGTCTTAATTTTTTTTATTGAATTAAATATAGTATTTTAATTATGATTACATTACATTCATTATTTTCAAATAATAATTTCACTTCTTTTACTTACATTAATGAAAAGAAAAAATCAAAACCTGTTACTATAATCATATTAGAGTTTAAATGAGTTTAAGCCTAATTTATGTACCAATTTAGATTTTTTATTGCTGACATATACAACAACCGTTTTCAAAAAGTCAAAAATAATCTTATTATAGGTGAAGTTTCTACAACTTTATCAGTTTCGATTTCTATAAATTATTTAAGTATATAGACTTACCATAAATCTTGTGTATTGTCGACACTGTGTAGCTAATGGTATTAACCAAAATGAATACTTAGGATTAAGTTTTGAAAAATATTAGCTTTGATAATTCTCCCTAAAATTGCATCAATAGTAATTCATATTGTGGAAGAAGACATTTGTTAATTCTTATTTGATCTTTATTTTTGTTTACTATAACTAACGAATTGATGGTCTTTAACTATTTTTTATTATTGCTTGTTTAAATAATTTATTTAATTCTTCTGTTACTTCATCATTCAATTAGTATAGAATTGGGAATTATTTGGAATTTTTTTTTCCTATCTTTCAATTTAAATTTATGTATAAAATCTTTCGCCATTCTCATCATATCTTTAATCAATGCTACATTTTTTAATATCATTTTTAGTTCTTTAGAATATTCTTCTTCACATTCAAACTCAAATATAACTTCATTTTTATTCATATTATGCTTTAATGTTTTTATACTACATTTCTTATTTTATACATATTATTTCTTCATTTATAAATTTCATGATAACTTCATTATTACTTTTTTTTTCTTCTCTATTTCTTTTTTTAAATTCTGTTGCATGGTTACTATTTCTGATCTTATCCGTGTTTTAAGTTATATTTGTAGACTTTTAAGTTGGACTCAATTTTTTCTTTTGATTTTTTTGCTAGTACTTTAATTAGCTCTTGTTTTTTTAATTTGTTTTGTTTTCATTTTTTTGTGGCACATACGAATGGATGGGAAACGTGTAATATAAAATAATAGGTATGCGGTCTTATGGATAAGTGATATATTGCAAATTGATCAAAAGAGAAAGTCCAAGAATAGATCCATAATCACAACGTTAATGGTAATAAAAATTTAAAGGATACAACAAATAATTTCCGGCTTTTTCGAGTCAAATTTCACAGTGATAATATAGTTTCATAAATATACCTGAATTAGTTTTTGTTACAAAAAACTCGCACGCGTAGGTCGAGTGTTTTCGTCTGAAAATTGTTTCATACATGTTCATGTTATAAAAGTTTCATTATTAACTGAAATTTAACCGAAAAAAATCAACTTCTCTTGTAGTTAAAACAATAGTAGGGTTTTTAAATTCGTGAATATATTGATATTTTTTAGACAAAATTGAGTACAGGGCATTAAAAAATACACAGTAAAATATTTAAAAAAAATATATATTGATTTTATTTTTTTTTGCCATTCTCGGTGCAACTACTTTTATTCACACCCTCCATGATTATTTAAGTTTGACCCAAATTTCCGCAAATAGTACTGTACAGATAGTAACTCAACTTCTACCGAGAACGTGTGCTGGGCCGCAATGACCGTCAGGCGAGAAACCGTAACCTGTAAAAATGCGTCAACACTGTTGCCAGATTAAAATTTGTATATTTCTAGGCTACAGGCGCAATCTGTTGTCTCATTTTTCCCAGTATTTGAACTGTAATTTTACTGCTAAGCACTTGAAATATGTTTTTAATCAGAATATTACATTACATTCGAAATAAAACCCGACTTGTCCTCATAAATTTCGCCGCACGGAAGTTGGTGAGGTAGTAACATTTCACGTTCGCACTTTAAAATCCAGAAAAATTTATGTAAAGAAAATTACAATTATACTTGAATAAAGGATTTTCATTAAAAAAATTTTAAGCGGCAGTTACCCTGCACTGGGGTTGATATTTGGCATATGATTTTTATAATCCAAATATACTTTATTAGAAATAAATATCGACCTGTCCGAGTATTTCTTCAAATATTTCGTCATACAGAAGTTAGTAACCCAACTATAAGCTTTTTGGAACATCTCAGTAACCGCAACATACAAGGAGAGTTTGTATAAATAATCAAATCGTAATTAGTTTATAGAGCAAGATTCAAAACCATAAAATGTTCGATTCTCAGTTAATCACGCGCTCCATTATACAATATTTTAAGACTTCACAGTAAACAATGTTTTAATACCGATCTACATTTTAATCATTTGGCATACCAACCAGCACGGTTGCAACATTTTTCAGTAAACAATGGCTTAGTGATTTTAGAAGCTTCTATTACCATATTTTAATATTTTAAGCGAAACATTTTCTCGCATACATGCCTTGAATATTCATTCTATATTTCAAGAGGATATAATGAACATCCTTCTCCAAACAAACTAATTTCATCTTAAGATTTATGAATGCTCTCTTCAATTAATAACCTTTTTAACTCTATTATCCCCGAATGGATTTTGTAGAATCAATTTGTAATAATGATACATGAATTATGAATTATGACAGAAACAAAAATTTTCACTGCAGCTTAATTTTGCAATCATTTATTCGTGTACAGTGTGGTATATAAATAAGGAACGTGCTAAACTTATAACTTTCTAATTATTATCAACATATTTTTAGTTCAGTTATTTTTAATGTATTTGTCAAAGTAACCAATCATTATTCAATATGAAAAATTGTTTAAACGAGTATTTTTATCAATAAAAATGAAACACCTTAAATTTTATTAATAAACTAACGTCATTCTAATTAGTTGTAGTATTTTCGGCATCAGGAAAGAGTAATAAAACATAATTATATATGCAAACTACATCACAGGTGGCTCAAAAAATTTCAGTATATTGAAATAGCTTTTACCATAAAGCATTGATCACATTTATTTTAGTTTTACAGTGCTACCTGGTGTACCCGCCAAATAACAATACCAGATCTTTTTCTAATTCCTGATTAAGTGACCAGTATACATAGAATTACCGTGCTTGTGGGATGTGTAAGGGATGACTAAAATATGTTAATTATTTATAATATATTAATTGTTTATAAAAGAAAAGAACATTTACTATAATAATAATTTGTAAATATTATTGCTTGAAAATAAAAATTATAATTTCCAAAATTTATTTAAAAAATTGTGACATAAAACAATTACTAAAAAAGACTGTCATCGCTGTCTGAATCACTATTGTTAACAAAAGTTAGAGGTTCTACCTTTTCTTCTGTAAATTGGTCCAATTTCCACATTTTCTGTTCTTCTTTAAGAACATGATTGATGTATATTTTTTTCTCCAACAAATAATTTCATAATTATCAATAAGCATAGATTTCCTTTTTTGACCACGTAAAATATAATTTTGTAAGGGTTTGCCAAAGTTTTGTTTGTTTTATGTCAGGCAAAAAGGGATCTTCTTTTATGGAATTCAAAATTTTTGCTAACCTTGGTATTTCTTTATTTTTGAAAAAATTCTTGTACCTTCCTTTTGTTCGCTCTTTTGACTTCTTCTGGAAGTTCTTGTTTTTGTTACCTCCACTATGTTGTTTTGGTGGCTTCACAATTCCTAATTTTTGCTTATCTAAATAGTCTATATATATAGTTGACTTTCTCACACCTGGCATATTTGATGTCGTATGGACCTCATTTTCCACAGTTCTAGATGAACGTTGTCCTCTTACGTAGTCATACACTTTTTTTATAAGTTTCTCGTTTACCGATATAATAGACTACCATTCATACGTTTCACAGGACTACATTCCGAACTACGTATTTTCCATTTTCACTCTCTTTACTGACACCTTTTAACCCAATTCGTCTATCACAGCAGGTACAATATACCAAATGCTAACCCACTTTCTATGTTACGTAAATATTGCTGTGTTAATGTTAACAATGCCAAATATTGTTTGTCTGGTAATTAAGTATTCATTAATAACTTAAATACCTAAAGAATAAAGAGGATTACAAAATAAATGCCGTAAATACATCGAAAGTTAATTAAACTAAGTGATATTATTAATTTAAATATTAAGAAAACACTGTCTATGATAGTAAGAAACTATTAAATTATTCTTGGAATATAATTCGTAAATTTCAGAATATTTTTATATTCTATTATTGAATATGTAATATAAATGTGAACACTTATCTTAATTTAATAATATTTTACATTTATGTGCACGACCAAATATGTCAAATATCTTGCCGAGTATGAATAATATTAATTTATTATTAAAATTATAGATTTAAAAATGTGTTTAATATTGAGATACATAATTCACAAATAATTAAACAAGGTATTAAAGCAAATATATTATTATATAAATTATCAATTTAATTTAAATAACGATATTTGAATACGTAACATAGTATTCATGCTTATTTTTTAAATAATTCATTGTTTACAAAATATAAATTATTTAAATGTTTACTGATATAAATATACATTATTAAATATTCATTTTCTGTATGGCGTAGAGAAAGTAATTGTAATTAAATAAACGTGTAACGAATTCAATTAAACAAATAAATTTCCACTAGTTTATAGAAGTTTAATTTTATTTGATTCATAACACTTATTTGCAGCCGTTATTGCGAGTCTAATGAAAATGGTCCTTATTAAATTTGTAATAACAAATGTTATTAATGCTACAATGTGTACGACGCGATTATTCTGCAAGTTGATAGTTTGATATGCCATATATTTTAGACCTAAGTATCAAATATCACTCATGTCAGAGACAGCTGATAGCTGTAAAAATTCCTTCAAATTGAACTATTGTACTGATAAAAAGTTTTCTTGTTACGAGTAGGATTAAGAGACAACGATACCGCATAAAATCGTAAATTCCAAATATGTCGAAAACGGATTGAGATAATAAGATGATTCAAAAATTGAAAGATGCAGATTTTCATACCAAAGCGGGGGACATTCCTTTTTTTTAAAACCGGAGAAAATGACAAAAAACTATCAAAACAAAAAAGGAATACGTCCGTCTCCCCCTTCATGCAGATTTAAAGTTTTAATGCAACTTTTTTTTATTTCAATCACTTAGGAGAAAAATGAAATTTCAAATACTGGAAAAAATTAGTCAGTAGATTACGTCTGTACACTAGAAATATACAATTCCATAATCTGGCAACAGTGTTCATACATTTTGACAGATTATGCTTTCACGTTTGACATTGACAAGTACAGGGTTTTCGGGAAAATTTCAATAACTGTTTGTACAGTACCGTATGCGGACATTTTAAATGATTGAGTAGGCTTAAGAAATCATGGAGCCTATTTGCACGAATGATAAAAGTCACGAAAGACCTTTGTCGCATAAAACGAGTGAGTTTTCGGAAAAGAGCGCTAAATGCCATTAATAATAAGTACTTAAATGCTTTATGTAATAATTGCTAAAAAGGAATATGTAGTTTTAATTAATGACGTTTCAAACTTATATTGCTAATTTGATTATATCTAGTGCCAATTTAAAGTTGTTAAGTATATACATTTTTTGGTTGCTGTATATTATCGAAATTTTTATTTTGATAAATTCAGTTTTTCTTTGTCATCCTTAAATAAGTTCTAAAAAAATACGTGAATCAAAAATATTAAAATTGTAATATATAATTACATTTTACGAGAAAAGTTTTGTGAAGAACATTAATTTAACCCACCACAAACATATTTTATACCTCATCCATTCATATGTGCGTCAAAAAAATTAAATCTATTTTCTGTTAATACCGGGCCTGTGCAGTATTCTAGTGGAAAATATATGTAGCCAAAGCAGTTTTGGTGAAATTGTATTTGTTTCTTTCTTTGTTTCAAATAATCAAATAGGAAGAAAGAGACGTGTTTATAGTTAGAATGTTTTTAGTCGGAGTAACTCACGTGATTATGTTGGTTCTTAAGCAAATATGACTGGATTAGATCAGTCGAAAACAAATGAGCTAATACTTAAAGCAACAGCTGCCCTATAATTGAATACAATAATTCCTAATTTTTTAAAGCTCGGTATTTAATATAAAATAAATAAAATTTATTAAATATTGGAAAGCCGGAAAAATTTTAGACAAAGTCGCTTTATTTTATAATTGCGAGAATACGAGATTATAAAACTGGATTTCAATTGGATTTATTTTTAACTTTAATAACCAAACCAAGGCTCGGAATCGATAAAATATTTTATCTTGCATTTTTGAAAGGGCCATTTTTCACATTTAATTGTTTCATTTATTTTCAGTCTTAAAGGCTTAAAAATCCGGAAACCGATAACCAGATGACCATATTTTACAATGACCGTATTTTTCTCTTAACTATAAATCATTTTAAAAGCAACATGCACCAGGTTGATAAATAGTCGCCATTTTTTATTGCATTTACAGTTGGTTTTCTACCGTAGTTGATGTACGTACTGCGGTGCTAGAGATAAAACGGTTGTGGTAATCGATAGCAAGTCATTTTTCCAGTCCTTCCACATGAATATTTCTACATACGTCTTCAGCACCTCTAATTTGTTAACTTGTTTACTTCTTTTTAATTCCCCTTTCATTTGATTTTTTTATCATAATAAATCATTCATTATTCCTCATCCCTCACAATACTGGTTTACGAAAATGAAAGAGCTTATTATGCATAATCAAATGACATTAAAAATATGGCACGTTCCATTTATATAAAATGAGAGAATAATAGTTCCAAATTTTGACTTACCCTGCATATAATTTATGATTTTTTCGAATACTTAATAGAGGAAAGTTAAATAGGGACCCAAACTAGTAGCGATGAAAAAAAATCCAAATAATATCTCCCTCTTCAGATACGGGTCACTAAATATATATCGATTTTGACATAAAAGTGGTCATAACACCCGGAATTGACCCTATAGTTTACAACTTGAAAAAGTCAGCAGAAGTCATATAAGTAATAAAAAATATAGAATTCCATAAAAAAGATATGACTTTGGCTGGCACTACGTTCCTGGACACCCTATATCTTAAATATAAAAAATAAATTATACATATCTTTAATTTCCACAGTATTCCAAACCTTTTTTTATCAAATTCTTTCTGTAACTCGAGTTTCGCTAATCGTATTGTCAAAAGCAGTGACACAAGATTGACAGATTTCTTATATGCGTACTAGACTTCCCATCATAAATATTTAAACCAATAATTATAAAGTATGATTTTGTAATAAAATTTTTTAAATAATAATCTAAAAGCTAGTCTAAAATAATTGGACTTCCCAGATTTAATTATTCGTTAAGTAAGTACCATATACTGAGGACATTTTAGAAATTTATTGATTTCAAATTCCTAAAAATTAAGTTCTTTTTTGTCACTTGTATTAAGTACATCGACTGTTGTTTCAATTGTTTTCGTTAAGTGTAGATTTGTGTTTAGTATCAGTGAGGTGTTTTACGTAACGGGACTTATCTGATTGTTTTAATCTATAAGATCGTAAGTGTTCTCTGTATCTTATTTCAAAATTCCTAAAGGTCTGGCCAACATAGATGGGGTACCTGATTTTTTAATTTACTAATTTTGTACTTTTTTACTAATATTGTAGAAGATATACGATATATAATTTTTTATATTGTATTTGAAATATCTCCAAAATATGTAATATAATAACTAAACTGGATATTTTTACATTTTTGGATCAAAAATTTCCTGAAAATTTAAGATTGAAAAATATAAATGTTTTTTGCCGTATCTTTAATTTCTTTTAAATGTTCAATTAATTGTCTACGCGCTGTCCTAATTGTTCATTATGTACCTTAAATGTGGCACAGTTCAATACGAAAAATTAAAAAGTGGTAAAATATAAAGTATATCAATTTTCAATAACGATTCTTGCCTACTTTCGGTATAACGGAAAATGAAAGGTCCTAAATATTTTAGATCGATAGATCAACCTCAAAAATGTCTGGGTCTAATTTTTCGTGTATTCATGTTTTTTGGTTTGCATAAAACCTCGTTCAGACTTACCTTATAAAATATACTATATTTAACTCACTCCGATACCCAATATATACCGAGGTAGAAAGAGATAATTAATAAATAAACAAGAACGCCACGAGAAATTTATAGCAAAACTGTTTATATTTTCGATTTTTTTCGGCATTTATGTCTCCAAAAGTTACTTTTTAAAAACATTTTCGAGTAACAGTCCATTCCAAAAAAGGATATATTTTCTTAAACCGAAGATCCTCTGTATTGATTCAGTTTTAGATTCTACATCTTATATTGTTATTAGCCTTTCATAAAGATTCTGTATACCTAAATACTGATCGTTCCTTCTCGGGATTTTTTGGTTAATTTCAAGGATTAATCTTTAACCCTAAAGAATATTACGTCATTAAAGTGGGTTATTAACAATTTTCTAGTTCTTTACAGAGTGTTTATAATGTAATATACGTGGGTGGGTGCTAATTATAATATAATGTGATTAGATGGTTGAATATTTATAAATGCATTTATGGTACCACACGTGATATTGTAATGGTTTTGCTGAGCGGAAGCAAAAATTAAATTAATTATTTAAATAATTATTAATCCTCGCTGAGTTCTTTAATAAACTGTTTGACTCTATTAACTAGTTCAGAAAAGTACGACCAAATTATTGCTTACAAAAAGGCTAAATACACATGATCACGAAGTACTTTTCGAGGCGGGTGTTAAACTCCAACTGATTTCGGATTTCGTCTAACTTTATAATCAGAACTTTTAGCACTACTTTTTGCATTTACATATTTTTTTATGACTTTCGGTTTATTAAAGGAACTCGACTTTTACAAAATTAGTCAATTCCTCAGTTCGGAGCATTATATGATGGGATAACAATCTGAATGACACATTTTTTTATGGAAGGAAACAATCCCTACAAACCTTTCCAGATGCAGCTCAGTTTCTCCAACTATGCCCATTATTTCTATACAATTATAATTGTAAACCTCGTCTACGATGTAATTTGAAACGTCAACTTATATTTCGGTAATATGCCTTTAAAAACGAAATGTAACATCTGTTAGTTGATTTTGAAATTCTTTGTATATTTTACCCGAAAGGACCCTTATATTTAAAAAATTTATCATTCTTAGGCCAGCTTATTTTTTGACTATAGAATTTGTAAATTTGAAAATAACCCCAAGTACTTTTATTGAAATATTCTTAAAAAAAAATAAAAGATACTAGCTTTCAGATTTAATCTTGCTTTTACAGAGTGGCTGAGTTACAATAATATAGATTCGATTATTATTTTATAAAATACAATAACATTGTACTTATTACAAATACCATGTATTTTTTGTTTATTGTGAATAATGTTTCTGAATTATTTACATAAATTTGACATTTTGGACGCAATTTTATTCTTGATTTTTTAACTAATGGCACGAAAACCATGTTTACTCTTATTAGCATATTGGGATGCGGTAGGTGGTATACTAAAATTTTTACCTAGCCCCAAAAAACTCTAATGATGCTAAATCTAAATATCTGGGTGACCGTTAAGTGATTTGCTTTACCCTACTCAGTTATTTAAAAACTTTCTGTTAAGCAGTTAAGGAGCTATTACTTGTTTCCTAAGTATTTCCTCAAATACATTAATATTCCTTCCATTTTTGAACGAATATCTGCAAAAATGTCAATTTTAGTCTATGAAAATTATGGCTGTTACTATTAGTATTACTATTATTATTATCAAAATAATAATTGTCTTCAGTTACTTGATTAAGAGCCCATAAACCAAAATATATACTTTAAGAGTAGATTCCCTAGAAATTCTGATATTTGAATATGAAGTAAACAGTACATATGTTTTCAAAAAAACCTGCTAACACTAGATTAATTAATCCCCGTTTCCCTGGTGTTTTATTTCGATTAACAGCTATAGAACCTAAACCCATAAATTCAATTTCTTCGTTTTCTGTAATTGGCTGTACTTTCTATGATTTTTGGGAAGCGATGTTATCCATTGCTCTAAATGTTTCGAGCAATCTCCTTACATATTTTTATTTGGATGATTGCGATTGGGATTCTGCTCTACGAGTACTCTAGGGACCCATAAATAAACCTCATAGCATTTCTCCAATTATTAAATAAATTTTTCTGACGTTCAATAAACCATTCTAATTTTATAATTGTAAATTACATCGACTCAAAGCAACAAGACAGCAGAACACTTAGGTTTCTAGCTGCATTTTGAATTTTAGATAATACGTAGAAAAAATTTAATGCAAATTGGTACTCTCGTTTTCAAAGGGAAACAAGTAAATAAAAAATAAAGTTACTTCAACTGGTTAACATTTCCAACTTATGTAATTAACTCAAAAACTAAAAGAGTTAGGAGCACTATTTGAAAGGGAACGAAATGTACTTCAAAAGAGACAAGTAAGATATATTTATAATAAGCAAAATAGGAATAATAACAACTAAAAACACCCCTGCAAAGAAATAAAAAATAGGTAATGATACAATCTATTCTTTAGGTTTGAAAACTGCAATAATTGGAAACGCTCTGAATTTAATCTTAATCCTTACATAAAAGTTAAATATATTTTTCATGGACCGGATGGACAACTAAGAATGACCATATCTCGGTAAAAAAATTACTGTACAACTTCGAGGAAAAAAATATAATAAAAGTTGCCTCGAGAAAAATTATTTACAGAATTGTAAGCTCATATGTTTCCATTTAATATCTTAAAGAGAAAATACATCTAAAAAAGTTAAACAGCGTCCCCTAGGATTAAAGCTACTGTTTGAAATGCTCAGAGTTTAGAATTATATTAGAGGTGGCGAAAAGCTCATTTCAATTACATCAAGTTATTAAAACTTGTGAAACCAAAAATACGCAGAATTTTTTGAAGAACGTGATGGTCGTGTCTCGTATTCTTCGGTTATGTATATTTTGTAAATTTTTTATTTTTTAATTTTTGGTGTTCAATTACACTCTAGCGATGTACCAACAATTCTGTAAATAATTTCCAGAGTTTTCTCGAAGCCACTTTTGTTACAAAATTTTTCCCAAAATTGTACTATAATCCTTTACCGAGAAATGACCGAGAGCCGTTCTTAGTTGACAACCCGGTACAACCCAAAACTACACCAATATACCTACAAGGAGTGACTTTTAGGCTAATATAACATTGACATGTTATAACTTTAAAGTTACATCCTGTTACTACATCCATTTTTTCAAAGTATCCCTTGGAAACCTACATAACCTTTCAGAAAACGAAATACAAAAATATTTACCGTTTTACTAGAAAACTCCGTAGCTTTTATTATTTTTAATATTTATCCAAATTCTATCCGGCATATTTTTTTTGCATTGTCGTTACAAGGTCAAACATTATTGTTGTCCTACGTTTTAAATTTAGAAAACAATTGATTGATCCCGCCGTCCTCTCATAACCAAATGAAACAAATATATTATTAATTGTATCAGATCGTGTAACAATTCAGTACTATAAACATTACAACTCAATAAAAAAACATTTCTTGGAGTACGCGATAGAGTTAATGACAAACAAACTAACGAAAGACATACTGTTAACACAATGGTCTACAACATCCGTTCTAAATTCAAATGAATTTTAAAGAGGAAAATTTGATTCAATAAAATTTCTTGTACTTCTAATTTATTAGACGTATAAGCATCTCAAACTTACAACAAAATGTTTATTTATTTGACAACTTTCAACGGAAATTTTCACTTTTTAGCAAAAACTAAAACAAACCGATATCTTTCTCACTCTGCTAATAAATGATCCTTTTCTAAAACTTTGAATTACCGCTAAAAGAACATCTAGTGCTAAAAATTGCGTATCCTTTTTGGAGGAACTTCACATTTCTTCAATTTGCCTTAATACACCACTGAGCCATCTTGCCTTAAACTTAATGGCAACCCTGCTATTATACAACCCCTCCCTTTTGGTTCCGACATTTTTTGCGGTCTTCCGTTTGAAAAAGAGAAGTCAGTAGTTAAGTAGGTATGTGGTAAAGTAGACATTATAAAGAAAAACCTTAGTTATCACAGTTAGAAATCCTGTCACTGAAAAACTTGATAAATCTTTGCTCTTCTAAACCGTTAATAGTTATTGGTGCATTTGTTTTTAAATTTGTGAATAACTTATTTTAGTTTAATTGTGCAACTATAGCTTTTATTTTGTAACGATACGGTTCTTATCATATTGTTGCCTTATCTCGAAACGATTCTTAATTCTCTAGGGAATACGATGGTTTGTAAACTGTAAAGTGGAGTAATAGTGATTTTTCTTCGCGAGTGCCAAAATAACATTGAAAAAAGTTGTTCCCCATTTGAAATCGAAATTTCAAAATTCCTGCATAACATATCCCTATTTGCAATTGATTTCTTCTTCTCTTCACCAGCAGAATTTTATTCAAATACAAACTGTAAATTAGTCTCCTATTCCTCCACCTTTCATTATTGACCATCAACACGATAAGCTATTATTATATGCTAAACTTTCAACATAACTCGAAAGATTCAGTAATACACCGTTAAAAAGAGCACATATACATATCTAACAATTTTATCACTTGGTATCTTGCAGCGATTCGTGTCTTGAAAGACTTGAAATGTTAAAATAGCAACAAAATTAATAAAAAAATATTGTAATTAAAAATAAGAGGTTTTAAATTAAAAATAATGAAAAACAGAGCTGTAAGTGCATTTTTTTGTGTGCCAATACAATATGAAGTACTTCCACTGTTGTTTCCATTGTGTTATTAAGTGTAGGCTTGTGTTTGGTGTCAGTGAGGTATTTTGCATAATGTAACTTATCGGGTTGTTTTAATCTATAAGATCGTAAGTTCTCGCAGTAGCGTATGTTAAAATTTCTTAATGTCTGGCCAAGATAGATGGCGTTACAATTCGGTCAATTTAGTTTGTAAATACCCGATTTTGAAAAGTTCTTATTTTAGGTTTTACATTTAATCAAAATAAACGAAGATTATTTCTTTAAAAGATATTTTAGAAGATGTTGTACTAGATATAATGTTTTATATTTTGTTTGAAATATCTCCAAAATATGTAATTGTTCTGTATGACCCGTCATCTTTAGGTTGTTTCGGAAAGATCAGGTTAACGGCAACCTTTTCTTCCTTTTTATTAATCAACCTATTTATTAGATGCAATGGATAATTCTTAGAGGTAGCGATTTGTTTTATTATATTAATATCCCTTTTAAAATCATTTTACTCATTGGTATTGAAAAGGCTCTATGTATCATTGAATTATAAGTTGCTAATTTATATGACGTAGGGTGATTTGAGTTTTAAAAAGATCTGTCAAACTTCTTTCTGTCTGGAAAATGTATGTCAAAATACTAGGTAAACTTGGATATATATAAAAACGCATTGGAAGACTGTGGAAATTGAAGATAAGTATTATTTATCTTTCCATATTTATTATGAATAATTTCCACACAGTAAGAGTTGAAACAATTAACTGTAGTTTTATTGATTATTAAATTATGGATATATGGAACTATTTATTATTAAACTTTTAAGTGTTAATAAACCCAGAATGAATTCGGTGTCCTGGATTTGAATTATTAACCCTTCGAACTAAAAATTCTTCAAAAACAACTCACCTGAACTATTCTACAATAACAAAAAAATATGAAAAACCGTGAAATTTCTTCAATACCAGGACATCATAGAACTCTTACCGCTTTCTCTGGATTTAGGACCATTTAAAGGTAGAAAGTCAATACTAAAATCATCACAAGATCTGAATCAAAACGACTATTCCGAAAGATTCGTTAAAAATCTCATAAAAGTAGCCAGACCTAAACTTTTAACTGCATCTACCGAATATGATACGAATATATGAACAAAAAAAATGATATATTAGAGAGTCCAAAATATTCATAGAAATAAGATTTAAAGAGCATTCATCTCTAAGAAACCGAAGAGAATTATCAAAATTTGGAATAGCAGCGCACGCGTGAATACAATATTACAATATTATATGGCAGCATCAACCATCTTTAAAAAAGAAGAGAAATAATTTCATCGATAAACGTTTTAAAAATCGAAAAGTCAAGACAATAGAAGTCTTAATTATAGTGAACTATCAATAGCATTTTATAAAACCACAAAAAATAAGGTTAGGTTTACAAAGTTATTTTTGTAAATTGAATGCACGCTAATACACTGGTTCACCATTTTTATTTTAACTGAAATCGACACTATAAATTATTGTACTTAGATAACAACATGATGGGCTTTCATTCCCGTTTGTATAAAATATAGCGTAGATTTTTATTGACTGTTACTAAAAATAACAAAAGGTCCCATTAACAAAATTACTGAACGCACATCAGTTAGTTTAATGTGAAATACTCGTATACACATTTTGATCTGATAATATAAACTCTCCTATACCATTATTGTTAAATATGTTAAAGTTGACTTTCTTCTGAAAAAAGTTGAATTATTTAATTATTAGGGTGTCTCAAATAACAAAAAGAAGAAGAATAATACATCCGGATCTTATTATTTTCATTTCTAAAAATATGTGATTTTCACTAAATTAAAGACCGAAAAGTTCCTCCGGATCTTTTTCGTTTTTTTAAATTTGGACAAACTAAAACGTTTCGAATTTTAAGTCGTTAAAAACCAATCCTGCTTTCGGTTTAAATTATGCAGTTGATAAATTTCAAATTAATTACTCAATCAAAATAACATATATACAAATGGTTATTTGATTCATTGTTATGGTTATTTGAAAATATTCTATTTAAATTGTAACATAACTATATTTGTTTGACGCAAAATCAATATTGTACAAAGAAGTTCTTCAACTAAAACTAGGTACTTTATATTTTTATAATAGTATCTTATAAAACTTTAAATTATGTACCGAAAGTTACAGGATATTTTAAAAACGAAAGTTGTCTAACAGGTAAATGTGCGGCGTGATATTATACGTTATAAAAATTGACCAATGAGAACTGCCCTCTGAGCACACAATTAACCAATCAGTCGTGATCACCCCCAACGCCACAGTCACAGTCACTCCAGTTCCAAAAACAAATCGCTAAGAAGTCACTGAGGAATGCACACACTCACTCTCCGCTCTCAAATAGATTCTCTCAAGTTGTTTTTCAACCTTGACATAATTTAAAATATAAATTGTCAACCTCAAGTTTTAAATGACTCTTCAAACCACATATTTAAAATTAAGTTTAGTTTAAGTTGTGATCAGTGAATCAGTGGAAATTTGACTATTATGTAAATCACTCAAGAACTCGCATTAAAGTTATTGTTAAAGTATAAATTTTGGACTTCGTTATCTTCATTAAAGTTAGTAGAAAATAAATCAGTTTATTTCATTGAATGGAATTGGTTTGTTTAAAAAGATAAACACATAGGATTTATGCAAAGATAATTGTAAGCCACTATCCACTAAAAATACAGTCCACTGTTATGTAAAAACCAATTGGGATGCAGAAAATTCTACATATAAACCAATGAAAAAAAAATTCACATTTGTATAAAAATGTCCAAAATAATTTCAAAAAATGCATCATTCGAACTCTTTCGCAATTTAAATTTTTTGAATAGCTGTGTACGGTAGAGGGTTGAAATTACGTATGCATGTATTAGTTAAAATGTGTCCCCCTTGGATACAAGGTCGATGTGTTTAATGCATTTTTTACAAAGTTGTAACTCCAAAATTATTTAGGATATCTACTTTTAGTTGGAATACCCTGTATAGTGGGACTCTCTACAAGCAAATGTATGCACTTTGCATTAAACATCAAAAGTAAAATTGTGTGTTTGACCGAAGAGAAGCGTGTTTTATAACTTTTATCGGACAATTTTTTTGCTAGCCATTGTTAATTTTAATTTGTCACAACAGCCCCTATCTGTAGTGCCATTTGTCAGATTAGCCAGATAATGCACTCCATTAGTCCATTTGAAAACCAACCGATAGCGCTCTACTCTTTTCTGTACTAAGTTATTCAGTTCCGGCAGATGCCACATATTTTTCCCCATGAAACCATAATGGTGATTTATTCCGATGCAACATTATGTACGATTACTTTTCAGAATTGGCCCCTTCATCATTTTTATCTTTAAAGGGAAAATACCAATTGATATGTGCAATGTAGATTAAAAAGAGGTTGTTTAGAAATTTTCGGTCAAATTGTTGTTGTGTGGAGGAATATACACACGTGTTGCAGATAAACTGTCTTTTTAAATGAATCATTCTACATCCACGCAACAATTAAATGGGGTCGGGTTAAAAAAATAATTTCAATTTTATTCGCAAAAGGAGCACAAGTATCTTCAGAGTGTGTCAGTACAAGTCAAAGATGATTTTTATTATTTTATGCCGAGCGGGAACACGTGAGTTCTTGAGGTACAAATGATAAATATCAAACATGCTGGATTAATCAGTCGATTGTTGCAATGTATTAATTAAGAAAATTGACTATTACCAGATATCATGTACTCTCAGGACTGTAACTCAGATTTTGAAATTTGACTATCTTTCATAGTTATAGCAGAGTACCTAAGAGGATTAACGCCAGTCATAGCCGTAACCCTAATAGAAAGGGGTAATTATTTATTAATGACCACGGCATCTACAAGTAATTTATAATAAAAATAAATAAGTTTGTAGAAATTCAGTTATTTAATTTTCGATGAACGTGAAAAGTAGTAGTAACTGAAAATGGAAGTAATTTGTGAGTATTCAACGGTTAATAAATTAAAACTAGACAACGTGTTACTCAATGAAGAGAGGGTTATTTTGAATATCTACAACTATTTTAGACAACATAATCCCTCAAATACTGTTGACCCCGTAACTAAAATGTCATGTATAACAGTTGGATATGGAAAATCTAGGATATACAGAGTTTTAAAGGAGGAAAAATCAAGTGGAGTAACCCCACCAAAGCCACAACAGACATCAGACATACCAAAATAAAAGTCAACGTGGGTGAATTTTCTAAAAATGCAATTCGTAAACTTTTCACTCATTTTTTATGATCAAGCAAATACCAACATTATATACAATTTTACAAGCTATAACCGACGATGCTGATTTACCCACAATAAGGCGAGATAAATTGGTAAAAAGTATTATATGAATTATACTTTAAATATGAAAAAATAGGCAGGCCCTCAATGCTAATTGATTCTGAAGAAATTGTATGTTACAGACTATAGTACCTTAGAAGTATATAACAAATTAGGATCGAAAATAAAAATATTTTCTATTTAAATTAAACATAAGTTAAGGCAGGATATGGTGTAGGAAAAGTTTGTCAAAACAAAAATATAAACTGATCTCAAGAAGCCTTTTTACAAGGATTTACTACTGGTGATAAGACCGTTCAGACCGTTGATTATCACTTAGAAGTAAATGGAGGCGTGTTTGGAAATATTTCGAACAAATGATTTAAATAAGATCGAAAGATTCGGTTATTGTAACTAACAATATTACTTGCTACTTTACCAACTACTAAATGGAAGAAAGGTACAATTGCAACAAGGTTAAGTTCTAAATCTATAACCTTTGATATACAATGCGGAAAGCAGAATTGTTCACCATTGTCAAGAGACATAATAAAATTACAAAAAGTAGATTATTGAGGAAATTGCCAAAAAACGGGGAATTGAAATGTTTCGCTTTCCATTTCGAGTTTAATCCAATGGAATTAATATGGGCTCAAGTTAAAGGTTAGAAATAACATAACTTTTAAATTACCAGATGTTATAAATTTATTCAACATGTCCATATCTGAAATTTCCTGTGAGAATTGGCAAAAATGTATTAATCGTGTTATAGGAAAAGAGAAAACAACGTGGGAGCTTGATAACGTAATTGAACAGAACCTGTTATAATTTCTCTGCAATTAGTCTTCTGAAACGGAAAATGAGAAACCATTATTTTGTTATTTCCGAAGATTATTTCACGTTTTCAATGTTTATATATTTATTTGTGTAATATTAGTGATAGGAAATAAATAAAAAGATATGTATTTTTATATATTATTAAATAAATTAAAAAATACTGTGTTCTTGAAATGAAATATAACTGTTTTATTAAGATATTCTAGATTTCTTAGAAGGCAACGATTAATAAGGTTTTTAAATTTTCACAGTTTTTCATACCAGGCAGCTCTCTTGCACTTCTCAAGAAAAATATGTGATAAATCCAACAATATAAAGAGGAAATTATAATAATATATTTAATATTTTTTTAGAAATTTTAATATGTTTCATAATATATTCTTAACAATTTTGTGCTTCTATGAATCACGACTCTACTACATCTTTCAAGTTGTACTAAAGGATATTAAAGAAAGCTTAAGTTTTATTTTTCTGAACTTAGTGTCGATTCTATAAAACACATGTTACTTCCCTAAATGTATTTTTTATGATACCTAAGGCTGGAAGGCAGTTTTTCAAGCATCATCTATCCAAACTTACGCTCGCCAGACAAGAATATAAAAAGTCTCTGACAACCAATATTGTGATTTACTAAATTTTTTTTATATAACGGGTTGACAAATTAAATTTCTAAATTATAACATCATTTATCACTGTTCCGAATACAGTTTTATAGATTTTCAATAGGTCATTCGATTATTAATATGTATACTGTTTTCTACATAAAACGATAAAACCTAATTGTGTATGCAAAGTACAGCACAGAATAAAAATTAAAAAACACATAAGTATTCAATAGTATATTATGCAACAAGTAGGGAAAGTGAGACTTTTCTTACGAGTGGGAAAACCCTTACGGCGGCGAGGGCCGCAATCACAAAAGTGAGAAAAGTGTTTTCCCCACATGTTCCACACTGTACTTTTTCTACAAGTCCCAATTAATATGATTTAACTTAAGACTTTTTCCTCCAGTCCATACATTTCTCTAGCTATTTGTAATTTTTCCGGGAAATTTCTGTTAATAAATCAAGAGTAACGAAAATCACCTGTTTTTTAGAGAAATTTTTGCAAATGTCACTGAATCTGTCATAAATTGTTCTTTTGGCGATTATGACAAAAGCTCACAGTAAACTTTGTACATATTAAATTTTTATTGATTCTCCATTTAAATGGTTATTGTTTAGAATAAATACTGTGGGAATTTTTTTTTCCACGGAACTGGCAATTTAATATATTGTAGGATCGCAAAATGTGATTATTTCCTACACATTTGATGCATCCTTCAAAATTTTCTTTTTATTCTTTTTATTGTGTTAATACATGAAATTTAGAAATCATAAAATCTTTATTTTTTTGTATAAATATATATGAAGACTGGTAAGTGCATGTCGCTGTATTTATAATAAATTGACCATTCAATTTCGATGAAAGTATATAAGAGCATCCAATTTGAAAAAATTGGGGGTGCTTTCTAAAAAATTGTAAAAGCAAAAACTAGCCGATTTTCAGTAATATATGTGTGTTTATCTTTCAATACTATACACCACTAATAATTAGAGTTGCCTTAAAAACGTTAATAGGATCAAATTCTAATTTAATAATGACAAATTATACATTTTCAGAAATAACTAATATTATTTTAACTTTGTTCCGGTTACGCTAATGCTGCCGTTAGACAAGTTTCTCAATAGAAATGTACGAAAGTCGAGAAACAATTTTAAGAGCAATTCAAAATCTACGTGAAGTTGGTACATTAAATACAAACTATCGAGGCCAAGACATGTAATGACTGTTGAATTCGAAGAATACTAGATAAAATATTTGAAGATCCTACAATAAGTTCATTACGACTAACGTTGCGGTACAGAACTTCAAAGTCTTCTATGTTAATAGTCCTTCAAGAACAACCAATGTAACGATTTCATTACCTACCACTCCAATAATTATTATCAGGCGATTTACCGTTAAGAGTAGACGTTTGTGAAGTACTAGTAGAACGATAATGAGACTTTTTATTTTAGACTTATTACTTTATTATACTTAGCCGAATATTTGCAGGCTCGTCATTGTGAAACTCAAAGATGAATTGTAAAATTTTATACCGAGCGGAAGCATGTAAGTTCTTGTGATAGATTTGATTGACGAATCAGCAGATAGTTGTATTGTGTTAACAAAGAAAATTGGAACTTACCAGACATTATGTAGTCTCAGGGTAGGTTACATAATCAACATAATAAGAATACCGTACTTTCCAAGTTCATTAATAATCAGATTTGATACTATTTTTTAACTAATCTAGTAACACTGGAATATTTAACCAGAGGTCTAATTAAAATGAGGGTTACACTTCAACTGCTTTCAAAAATGTACTTTTGCGTTAACCTCAACTTTTAGTGCCAATTCTTTCCTTACCTGATGTAATGTTCTTATTGGCTAGTGACATTAGTACGTACCACATTTATAAATATTTGATTATTAACGAAGTTTCAGCTTTTTACAATCCTTTCAATATCCCTCGATGTTGAAGAATTTGGACTTATAATTCCTAGTTAAGAAGGTTTTTAAAGAGGAATTATACCTACATTCCGTATTAAAACGAAGCATCTGCTAAGCATTTTAACTTCAGAATATCCTTTGTATATTTTTTCCAAAAGTAACCATTGTATTTCAAAAAGATTTATAATTTGGGACGCTTTTTGAAGTGTAATCAACGTGGGTGGGTGATATTTATAATGTATGTACGTCACCACACGTGATATTGTAAAGTTTGCTAGCGAATTAAAACCGTGTTCTTACAATAGATTTGTTAAGGTAACAGGTTGGTTTAATTAGTCGAAAGCCACACTATAGTAATAGAGAAAATTGGCGCTTGCCAGTTTCTTACGCCTTCAGTCCTGGGGCTCCTATTCTGGGGGACGCCCAGTATATAGGTATACCTTTAGGTCACTCAGTCATAATGAAACTAACGAACTTTTTGTAGCTTATTTATTGGGCAAGGAAACGGTGAAAATTATAAACAAAAATTATATGAAAACAACGAGTGACTTTACAATACAACAGATTAAATTAAGGCTTTGAGTAATTATTAAACATCGCCGAGTTCTTTAATAAACCGTTTTTTTTTATTACTAATTAAGAAAAGTACCCGTAAATTAGACTTAAAAGATTTATCAAGACTGAAGACACTTTATCGCGAGAGCACTTTTCGAGACGAATGTTAACCTACAACTGATCCCTGAATTTGTCTAGATTTCAAAACTGAACTTTACTTTTGGTTCTCACAGATTTTTTATGGCTTTTAGTTTATTAAGGATTTCTGCTTTACAAAACTAACCATGACCCTAGTTTTGAGAATTATTAAAGGGGTTAACAATTCTGAAATACAACTCTTGTTTACGACATGAGAAAATCCCCTAAAAACCTTTCAGCTGTAATTTCGGGCTTCCCGAACTATGCCCATTATTTCATAATAACAATCCTAAAACTCATCTGTGGTCTGGTGATCTGTTACTTGATTTTGAAATTCTTTGTATATTTTTCCCGAAAGAACCCTTGAAAACACTTCTATTTAAAGATTTATAATTATTAGGGCCAACATATTCTTTAACTATTGAATTTGTAAATTTGAAAATAACTTTAACTATTTTTATCGAAATATACCCAGAAAAATAAAAATTAGTAGCTTTATAGATTTGATTTTGCTTTACAGAGGCGGTTCTGTTACAGAACTACTAAATTTGAAAATAAATCTTTAAAAGAAATATTTTTATAGAGGCGGTAGTTATATTATAAATACCTAACACAAACCTATTTTACAAGAAAAATTATATTTTTAAAAATTTACAATCTGCAACCGGCATGAGCTTTCCAACAGTTTTGATTATCTTTGTACCCATTAAAAATCCATATTGGTCAAGTGGGAGAAAATCGTTGGCTCTATTTTTGTGTGAAATGAAATCTTCCGCGCCCTCTATGTTGAAAGATGTTTCTGCTGTAAAACATTTGGCAGTTATGTTCAAAATCTTTTTGAGTTAACTCCTTTACTCGCGGAAATAATTGAAATGGTATATACCGAATAATCAAACTTATTTATTAGATTTATAACCGTTTACATTCTTAGTAAATGATTACGACTAATGAAGGAAACGTTTGCGATGCGTATTCGAACCCCAGCGAGAATTTATAACGTTCTCACATTAAATCTTGAAGTGAATAATTGAAGATCATCAAATTAACATCTGTTTTGTTCCAGTAATATGAGGCTCTCTTCAGTAATTGTAATTACGCTAGCATCATGGTGTGTGAGCCATATCCGAGCCTTCAACGGAGAACTGGCAGAGTTGGAATGCCCCGACGACTGCCACTGCCACTACTTTCGTGTCAACTGGGTGACGGATTGTTCTGACAGTAACCTAACCCACATCCCTTATAATGAACTTAGTCAGAATGTGTACATTTTGGACCTTAACAACAATTTGATTAGCGAAGTTCAACCCTTTCAGCCGGATTTCAGAGTGCGTAGACTACAACTTTCCGAAAATTTAATGACGG
The DNA here is from genome assembly GCA_951812935.1 of Hermaeophaga mercurialis. Taxonomy (NCBI): domain Eukaryota; kingdom Metazoa; phylum Arthropoda; class Insecta; order Coleoptera; family Chrysomelidae; genus Hermaeophaga; species Hermaeophaga mercurialis. Next base: position 15,372,818 of record OX638364.1, read on the forward strand.
AATTGAAAAGAGAGTCGTTCGCCGGACTGCTATACTTGATAGATGCAGATTTTTCTTATAATCGCATCAAGAGGGTTGATATCGACGCTTTTGAGTAAGTCTCCATTTCCATTATGTACATTTTAGCTTTTTTTCTTTTAATTTGAAACGAATTCCTTTAAAGTTAAATATTAGAACAGCGGAGTAACAGTTTCTAGTTGAAAGGGTATAGAGCATAGACTTGACGATGAGTAATTAAACTAAAAAAAAAATGTGTGACAATGAAAAAAAATTAATTGAAGGATTTTTTTATTTTTAAATACACTACGCCGCAAAATTAACGCATAATTTTCAATTTTGGAGGGCACACGAAGGTAAATGTGGCAAAATTCGCTGAAGATGTGTAGATGAAAAATATTCAGTTTTAAAAATAATTTTTTGTACCATTACTATACGCTCTTTTACCAGATAAACAAAGCGTAACTTACAAACAATTGTTTTTGATATTAATTAAAACATGTCAATATTACCGACTAATTTTGTGCCCTGTCGTTTTCATTTGCATCAGTTATGATTTAGGGAAATTCAAGGTTTAGAACTGCACAAAGAATATAAAAATAATGGCTCCAAAAATTATATTTTAGAATTCATCTATTAGAACAACACGTATCTTTTTTTATAAATAATTATACTAATTCCACCAATTTAAAACGAGAATTATTGAATTTCGTAGGTTATTTAGAAAACACATACTTTTTTTCATCTGCCACATTCCCAATGAACATTTGGTGTAGCCAAGAAAACTTCTACGCTGAATGTTTCCTTTTATTTATTCAAATATAGAAATTTATTCTAAAATAAAAAGTAGCAATAGGGGATCCATTAAAAATCAAACGAAAAAAAATTAAAGAGAAGATATAGTTTATATATCAACTAATCTTTAATTATAATTCAAATTTAATACTTAGTATGTTTTCCTTTGTTGAAGCTGTCTATTTTAAAATGCATAAAATAAATTAAATAGGTTTTTTTTTTGTATATAGGTATGTATTTTATAAATTTTTAACTATTATAAAATAAATAAACTCCTCTTTATACTTCGAACAAATTATTTATCAGATTAATAAAAACATTTTTATTTTGTCCCTATTTATTTAAAATTAAAAAAATCTCGAAAACCAGGTTTTCTTTTATTGGAATTAAATGTAATAAAATATCTGGTATAATATTTGTTTACAAATGAAAACTGGTGATCGAGCTGAACGATCCTTTTTCATATACCTGAAGTTCGTGGGGGAGTTGACAATTTACCATATTTTTCTAAAAAAAAAGGAACAGGAATATATATAAAATAATAAGTCAAAAAAATAATTGTAAAATATCCACCTTTTCAATAAATATTACGTACCAAACTTTTTTAAAGAAAAAAATTCAAAAGTTATTAAAAAGTGGAATTTAGTTCATCATTTGTATTTCTCAATTAATGCCTAGTATTTTTTTAATCTCCAAAATGTAATGAAAAATGTGATTTTCTTTAAAAAACGGTAATTTATTAATAAATAAATAATGTAAAAATGTATTAAATTATACAAAATAGGAACGGAAAACCAAAGCCACTATAAGAGACATCTTTTCACACACACTAAGGAGAATCTACTAAGCACAGGTTTTAAACTTTGTTGTTACTCCCAAATGATATATCGTAACAATTCAGCTGGTAACGGACAATTCGTAACAGGCACGATTCGTAACTACGACACTTCGTAACTACGACACTTCGTAACCTCGACAGTTCATAACTACAACTATTTGTAACGATACAGTTCGTAACACCAAGATTTAATTGATTTCATTATTTTCCAACCAAAAACTATTCATTTTTAATTTTTGAATAAAGTTGGTCAAAAACTGCAGTTACCTACTGTCTAAACTTATCACTGTGAATTATCATTTTAAATGTTATATATACATATTGTGTTATAAGTAATAACTAATTTCAAATGAACGGTAATTAAAACAACTTTTTAAATAATCTATTTATTGTAAGTATTACCAGTAAATGTATTTAAAAATTGGTAATATTTAACAGTTTGTTTACAACGCATACGTTGAAGCGTTCTTTAGTCACCTTTATGCTACAAACAATATATGTGGTATATATTAAGTTCTGCTAAAATTCTATCTAAAAATTTCCATATTCTGGGTTGTACACATCGAAATAAAATTTGAAGGGAATAATGAAAGCCTTCTACACTCTTGATAGTAATGCTTAAAACCATCTGCTACATTCTGATGATGATTCCATACGTATGGAGGAAATACTGGACCTCGCCTAGAACCGTTTCATAATTTACGACCTCTAATATCCTTATTTTCGAAATACTACAAAAACTGTTCAATTCTGTCACTAATTTACGCAAAGTCTCTGTGACTTCTAAATATGCATCAGTTGCAGGGAGTAGCAATATGGAAGTTAGCCTTTTAATTCATATTGCAAAATTTTCTAAATCCAAGAATAAAATTCACGTTTTAAACCAATTTCCTATAAAACTTTAGAATCACTTATTGGTTTAAATGAAAAGACATCCTTTTACTTCAATTCTAGGAAATTCCACTCGAAAAGGAGCGATTACAACCTTCTCAAAAGTAACCATGAAATGGAATTTAAAGTTAGTAGTAAAAGTTTTTAACATACATAAGAAATTTCGATATATACACTCAATCTTCTTGCAAAGTAATGTAAAAATGTAAATGTTATATCATCGTAAATGGTCCAGCATTAGAAGTGGAAAAAAGGAAAAAAGAGCAAATATTCACAGAGGTCGGAATTAGCAATAAATTCGAGCATGGCATTATGAAAGATCACCAACTGCCATTCGTGCACACTTGTCAGTGGCATGCAGTGTTTTAATGCTACACGAACACACCTTTCACTACGCTCACCTACAAGAAAATAAACAACTGTGTGTACTTGTGAGTTATCACTATGCATTTCTCCTACCCCAGAGATGGTAATATCGATAATGAACAACAGTGTTGTTGCCAACTTTTGCGAGGAATTTGTTTTATAAAGGGTGTTCGGCTTTCATTTGATTGCTCCTCATAATAGTATTATTGTCTTTCTTGTTTAGCACACGGAATTGTTCTTGATATTAAAGTCTTTTTTGGAAATATTAATTTTTAGCTCTTATTTGCTTCATGAAGTTTTGTACTCTAGACAAGTTTAGGGGTTGGTCCAGGATTATAAGATTTAAAAATTCAAATAATAAATAAATGAGTTAAGTCTTTGTATTAGGAATTACGAGTATACTGTTAAGAATAGTTTTAATTATGAACTGATACGGCGTGTCACCTTTACCAGTATCAGAACTTAATATGAGATAATGCAAAAACAAAAAAGAGATAACCAATAGATCGATTCAAGAAATAGCTCTTAGCTCGTAGGCAAGTCCATAAAACTTATTTTTTATATTAGGTATATATGCGTTACAGGTCTTGTCAACCTTGGACAAGGCCGGTAATTTTTCTCCATTCTTGTCGTTTCTTTGCTTTTCTCTTCAGTTTCTAACATTCAACATTTGTAGATCTTCTAGCATACTTTCATACCATGGTTGCTTGGTCTGACTAATTAAACTAAAGAGACGAGAAATGACGAGGGTCACTTTTCAATACTGCGTATTTCCATCTCTATTCTGCATGACACTCCTCATTTGATTTGGTATAGACATTATCATATTCTGAATATTTACTTGGGGAAAAGTGGTCCATTACTCAATAATGGCCATTCGAAGTTCTTCTCGTGTTGTTGGAGCAGATAAACGACATCTTGATCCTTTTGAATTGGTCCCAAATATGTTCAATAGGATTAAGAGCCGGGCTTTGAGCAGGCCTGTCCATTTTTGGAATGTATGTCAACCTCTTTAAGGTACTGTGTTACCATCCTTGCCATGTATGGTCGCGCGTTAACCTACTTTGGCAGAAAATCATACCAACGAATCCAGCATATGGCATCACGTGCTCTTATAGAACCTCTGTTGTGTATCATTAAGCTGTTAATGCGCCTCTATCAATCAAGATAAGATCGGTCCAAAACATTACTGAGTCATCCTCAAAAGCAACCCGATGTGACAGCATAACATTATCCAGTTCTTCTGTAGACTTTATTTTGGCCCTCTTTTCCAAAAATGCACTCATCCATGAACAATACATTCTTTTGTAACTGCAATAAACAAGGGTCCTGTAGCTGGACTGCAAGCTGTCAAACCTCTTTCCCTTAACCTTCGTAAAACAGTAATGCTGATACTGTTCCATGAACTTGGTGAAGGCCACTCTGGAAAATTCTAGCGCTTTGCGTTCGGTCTCGCAATGCAGCAATAGTACAAAACCGATCCTTCCTAGCTTTTGTTTTTCTTTTAACACACGTACCGGGGCGCCAGTGATAAGAGTCGGTTGCAAGAAACAATTTGTACATTCTTTGGATAGTCAAACGACTAATATTTAATTGTCTCACGACGTCCCGTTTTCCAGCAATGTAACAATCTGAACAGATCTTCGATCATTTTCGCCCATTATTAAGGATTACACTTTATTCCACGAAGGCCACTGTAAAACAAAAATACATCTACAACTCTTTAGAACACTATACAATTTCATAGAGTGATAATAACAGTCACTTCTACGAAACGTATTTAAAGAGTAAACAATGTGTTCTGAAAATTTTATTTTTTCCGGACTTCCAAGATTTTTTTAACGCTCTTTACAGGGTCGGTTTGCGTTTTCAAGTCCAAATTTTCCCGTTTTACTTAATTTAAAACTTCGAATTTTTTGAAGAGATGGATAATTACGTAAATTTTTATGTGGCCCATTTTCTCGTGCACTCTATTAAGGATCTCTCTCACTTCATTGTGTTCAGTTTCTCCTTTAATCATAATTTTTTTCTGGTATATTTTAAGCCCAAAATCCCTCGCTTTGTGTATATTCTCTTTAAAACCTTTTAGAGCTCTTTCTTTGAGTTTGTTAGTATTGCTAAATCGTCTGCATATGCCAGACATTGGAAATCATTAATGAATATAGTTCCTTCCCTCTTTGTTTGACTTTCTCTGAATACCGCTTCTAATACAAAATTGCAAAGGTCTGCATATAGTCGCCCCCTTACCTTAGTCCATTTTTTACCAAGAATGCATCTCACAAATAGAACTTTATTCCGGGTGTCGTTTAGTATCATCTTTATCAATCTTATTAATATTGTTGAAATAATGAGTTCTTTCAAAGTAATGTACATTTTTCCTCGTTTACTCTATCATAAGTCTGCTTGAAATCTAAAAAAAATCTACCAGCAGATAAAAAGCATAGTTATGATGAACGTTGAAAGCAACAAAAGTAAAATGAACCAGATATTAATATAAAGAGATAGTATCTAACTTCCAAAGAATCTAACAATAACAACAGAAGTAAAGATTTACATGACACTAAAAAAATATATCACCTCATTCCAGATAGATAACTTGGAAAAATAATAAGAAAAACAGCTACCGTTTTCGAATGTATTGGTAAAAAATGATGATTAAAAAGTTTACATAAAATCTACCGGCACGAGATAATACGTGAATTTCAGCTCCACAAAGAGAGAGTAGTAGAAACACATAAATTCTAACGATCTGTAATAAGGAGTAGACATTAAAAGAAAATCTGAAGCTGTGATACAGTTCATTGAAAGTCTAATTAAAGAAAATGGCAATTGGAAAAACCGTCCAGCATTTACACAATAATATACGAATGCGAAAGATCATATATAGGATAGACCAAACGATCAATAGAAATAAGAGTAACGGAACATTGAATTTATACAGAACGATGAGAAACATCCAAGGCTTGACATGTAACAGAGGTAAACATCCTTCAAAAAAAAGAGAAGTTATTCAACAAAAATCCAATTCAATAAATCCAACCTAAAGATTATATTTATTTTTCCCTTCCTTTTACCTTTTTACATTTTCTTTTTCTGTTAAAGCTGTGGGACTTTCCTAATCGCTATTCACTAGATGACACTCCGCCTCGTTATATTTTTTTTCATCTTACAATTGTTTATTGTTATTTATGCTCTGTTGTGCGACTCCCTTTTTTACAATTGATCATTCTACACATTTTTCATTATATTTAGGGTGAAAACTTATTTTTGCTCGATTATATATTAAAAAATAATCAGTTATTATTTCTGTACGGTATTATGGTTACAGATTATTTTTATAAATAAATACAAAATCCTATTGATAAACAAATTCATTTAAAATTTAAATATATTATTTTCGTTTATAAGCTCGTTTGATCGTTCACGTTTTATTTACAATTTTATATTTATTTGATAGATAATTGGTATAAAACAAATAACGAGCTGTTTTTATATGATTTTAAATATCATAATTTGTTGTTACTCCCTTTAATTAATTTAATGCATACTGCTAGTGTGTAATATTAACTAGGGCAACTTTCAGCTTTTCATGCAACCTAGAATAATTCTTGATTTACTAATGTGTAACGCTAGTAACCTGGTTTATTATTAGTTTAGTGAGGTAATGCGCGTTCTAACTCCCCAGTCTCTAAATAATTACTTGTTATAAGTTATTCAAAGCGACAATATTTAGCAAGAATTTCTTTTTCAATCAAAAATTTAGTATAGTAGATTTTATTACTTTTACTGAAATCTGAAATCAATTGATATAGAAAATTAACGTTTTAGAAAGTATTCTATTATCCTTTCACAAGCTGTTCTGATCCAAAGGATTCAGTTATTTTATTTATATTAAATCTTTATTTAAAATGATCTCAATAACAATGTATTCTAGTTTGACAATTTTTACATAAGATTTTAAATTTGATATTATTGTAATTATTCATGTTTACTTATTTTTATTACTATTTAATTGACAATTTTTTCTTTACATTCATGTAGGATCTGTGTGTTTTGCCATATAGAAGTCTTAAAAAGTTATTTTTTTATGGCTTTTTCGGGATTTAGTAACTGAAATTCACATGATTTTTGGTGCTTTTATTTACATAAACTAGTAGATCAAACATCAGTTATAAAGAAATTTTAAAAGTATGAACTTTTAAACACCCCGTAGAATGTAACTGGGAACGAGGTTGTGTAATTCTAAATTTAATTGATAGCCAATATGTTTATTGCATAGAATAAAAGAACTAATTATGAGTCTGTCATAAGTTTGAATGAAAACTAACTATGGTAAAATTTAATTTTAACTTGGAAAAATGTTGACTTTGAAAATAATCCAATTAACCCATTGAACTGGTCTGGTAGTTCATTAAATATTCCTTCATTAAAGTTCGATTTCAACCTCTGTGGAATATATCGAACTTGTCGTAAACTAATTAAATTTGTATACGAAAATCAAACTCTACATTTTTCTCTTGTAGTCTGTAATAAGGAAAGTTCGTAAAAAAAAATCGAATTTCTAAATAGAAATAAGTCATCATAATAAGACTGACTGTGAGAGCGTATCAAAGAAATTATTATTCATATTTGAAAACTTGTCTTTCAGCGATTCAGCGGGTTTAATACATTTGGAACTTCAAGGAAATCCTTTGGATGAAGTTGAAGGACCATTTATATCAATCAAATCCTTACTCTATTTGGATATAAGTAACTGTAGCCTGAGTAAATTAAATGATGAATTTTTTGTGAACCTTACGCATTTAAGTATTCTGGATCTGTCAGATAATCCTCTTGTTGAGATAGATAACAATGTATTTAAACCGTTGGGAGCTTTGGAAAATTTGAAGATAAATCGGTGTAATTTGACTCACATCTTAGACGACGCTTTAAGTTCATTGAGGTTGTTAAAGAATTTGGAGTTGATGGAGAATAATTTTCATACCGTTAGCTGGGACGTTGTTTTGAGTAAACTTGAACTTTTGGAGTATATCGATTTTAGAAAATCGGGAATAAACCAATTGCCAGGGACAATGTTTGATGAAAATCGATACCTAAGAACATTAATCTTAGCCGAGAACAACCTGGCCGGTCTGAATATGGAGGAAACGCTCGGCAAACTTCAAAATCTCGATACGTTATATTTATCTGATTGCAATTTAACTTTACCCTTATCGGAGGATGCATTTACCAATTCAACAAAAATAAGAAACCTTTATTTATCAGGCAACACTTTATTCTCATCTGACTTACTGTTGGCCCTATCACCTTTAACAAACTTACACAAACTCTCTTTAAGCAATTGTGGTTTACGCCGTTTGCCAGACACTTTCGATAAATTTAAAAGTTTGCAGGAGTTGGACATATCGCACAATCCACTGAATGATGCTTTCGTTAAGCTATTAGCGCCTCTGGAAACTTTGGAATATCTAAACATGGGCTACAGCAACTTATCTCATATTCATCCCGCGTCTTTTTCACAAATGACTTCTATGCGTCGCCTGATTTTGTCTGGAAATGATCTAAATAATCTCGAAGCCGGATTGTTCGGAAACTTGACCCGATTGGAAAGTTTAGAATTAAACTTTTGTGGTCTTCGACGGCCACTCAATGCCACATTGTTCTTTAACAATTTTACCTACACGGATTTGATGGAGCTCCAGTTAGCCAGTAACCCGCTTCGCGTGTCAAAAACAGGCCCTCTGCTCCCGAAACAACTTTCTCGGCTGCAAACTTTGGATTTGAGCAATTGTAACTTGACTTTCCTCCCGCTTGATGCATTCTACTGGACTAGAAACATTACGAATCTTATTTTGGCCGGAAACCACTTCACGTCTCCCAATGATTTACGTTTCCTCGAATTGCTTCCTAAACTTGAAATACTCGACTTAAGATACAACAACCTGACTACTTTCTCTCCTAAGGATCTCACTCTCAATCCTCACGTCGAAAAATTGAAATTAATCGGTAACCCCTGGCGTTGTGATTGTGCAGTGGCGGATCTGTGGGACTGGGCCAACATCGAAAAAGGCAACTTGGAAATTCTCGAGGGATCTACTCTCACACAAGAACACGTCACGGTTGGAAAAGTTAAACGCAAAAAACTTTTAGTCTGTCATTACAATGTTTCTAGTCAACCAGTTAAGATCGTCATGAACAAGACTGTCCCAGGTCGTAGACCGTTTTTAAATCCCACTCGCACTATTAGTGCAAATAGGACATGGGCAAAGTACGTACGGGAATCCGGCTGCGAACAAGCTCCAACACTTCAAAGATCACCGAGAGCAGCCCTCAACTATGTACAAGTTGTAGACTATGATGGAGTCAAAATTAAATACGTCAGACATGAGCATAATACTTGGGCAGCTGCAGCTATTAACGCCTTGGGTATCTATATCATTTTAATGGTAGCTATAGGTATAGTTTTCATCATTACTCGCCGTTCACGAACTACTACAAGACATATACCGTTTAATAAACAAAACTAGGTTTAGCTTTTATTTGTTTGTTAATCTAAGATCTGTCAGTATTATCCCGAACAAAAATTAATTATATTAGTATTTAGTTGGATCTAGAAATCTATCTATTTATTATAAATAGGTTCATGTATGTCAGTGTTCTAGCGATTTCTGATCCCGTTTGTATGTAATAGTAAAGTAGCATGACCCTCAGTTATACTTTTTTACAAAGCCAAAGTAGCAAAGGCTAGGAAAAAATTTAATTCTCATTTGAGCAAGGATATCTCCATTTTAATAAAAAATTATTTTTTTCTCTAAACCAGTCAAAACTATTCCGATTTGAATGAATTGTATTCTAAATTATAGTAAAAATTGACGATCACTAATTATGTATTTAATTAATTAACTGATTTTGTAGAATTAAAAATAATATATACAGGGTGTTCAAATCAGAAAATCAGCCTTACCTCAGCAACGACTTATGGTAGAGCTTGAGGAATAATGTATACAGGGTGAGTCACAATATTCTTTAGGTACTATATTCTAAGGTACAGTGTGTATATTGAAAATATATACAAAACTTTTTTACGGTTACTTTTACATAAAAAGGTTATTTTTTGATGAAAACTTTTGCTTTCTTAAAAAATAAAAAAAAAATTGATGTTTAGTGAAAACTAATCATTTTGAAAATATTACTTAAAATAATAAAATGTCACATAACAAAAACAATGTTCGTTGATCCATTAAACCCGTATTAATTGTAAAAAATAAACTCTAGAAGTACACGCACACCCTGTTATCAATGTTTTTCAAATTTTTACTAATTCCCTGATAAGATCGTCAATTTTGAGGCGATAACATTTTGAATTATTAACATTAAAAAACAATAGAAATCCAAGTTTTTTTACGCTCCTGAGATGACACCTCTAGACTATAGTTAAATACTAGGTTAATTCTAAGAGTCACAACCCTGTGATATAGCAAAAATCTCAATCGCTTTAAGAAAATAAAGAAATGCCATATGAATTTAAAGAAAACCACAAGCGGATAATAAATACGTATCTGGACCAATTTGATCTTTTTGATTTAAAAAAAAAAACATTTACTAAAATGAACGGATATTTGAGCGATTCGTGTCACTGTGCTCCATAGATCAGAACAAAAATCCATTACTATACATAAAGTACTCACACGGTACTCGTATTGGTCAAATTTCTTCAAATTTGTTATTAATGTTCCCTTGCAGCTTTTCTTTGATGTCGTATGTCAATTCTTTAATCACTTAAAGCGATGAACTTCATTCACTATTTCAATCCATCAGAATATCACTAGTTTGTTCCACTTCTAAAAGACCTATTTAACATGAATTTCACGTTTCGTATCGTTACACTTGATTTAAATAAATGATTGGCAACACCACCGTGGTCTTTTTGTAGGTAATGATTCCAATACCTAACCATGTTTCTATATGAATTACAATAGCAATAAACTTTTTGTATAATAAACCTAAACCCTAATTTATACCAAACCAATCGACCTTACTTTCTAATTAGTGTTGGTCTCTACAATGTGATCCAAGAAATCGCCAAAGTTATATAATCAGATGGCTTTTATTCTCGTATTCTTGATAAAAAAATGTAACTAAATTATTGTTTTTGTAGTAGAAATGTTTATATATATCGATAGATATTATACGTTAATTCGTTTATTCTGTTTAGTTCACTGTAAAAATATAATCCTGTCATCGTAGTATTTCGTAATAATGATTTTTGCAATTTAAGTTGGTACTAATTGGCTTTCATATTATGCCATTTTCAAATAAATGTATAAATAAATATTTAATGGAATTTTTTCAGGAAAAAAAATATTTCGTTAAGAGTATTTTAAGAAAAAATTACGTTTAGCTGTCAGCTCATCTATTCTCAACCATGTTCTGATTGTCAAAATGAATAAACAAACAATAGAAATATAAGTAAAATAAAAGTATTACTTCTTAGACAGTTGAATTAAATATTATAAATAGTTTTCAGTAACGTTATTATTCTGAGAATATTAAAATTGCTGGTATTTTGCAATTTACAGTTAATGTAAAATATAAATATTATATACACCACTTTTTGACTTATTTCATCAAATAAAGGGTGGGGAAGGAATGAAGATTTTTTTTAAATCTTTCGTTAGTCACAACGGAATTTAATAAAAAGTGGTGTGGTTGAAACAGACTTTATTTGCTTGAAGTTTTTTAAAATCCTCTTATTTCATACGTCATGTTTCACTTTTACCCTGTAATATATATAGTTTCCAATTTTAGTTAAAAAATTGTAAAGAATGGAACAACCTCACTGTGATATTTTTTTTCGTTTCTCGTTCTACTTCTTATTTGATGAGTTGATTCAAAAATGCTTTATGAGAAAATTGTAGGAAATGTAGGAACTTTTAAATAAATGTCTACGGTTTAACACAACTATATTTGGAACAGCATCAAAGCTCAAACTGTCATAATATTGATAAAATTAACTGCTTATCTTCAATGCAAAGAGCAAAACCGCGCCTCAGTTTAACTTCTTTGGCCCAATCGTCCACTATTCGTCTATTAATTAATACTTAGATACTCTCAAATTTTGCTGTGTTATGTCTTATGTCTGTCTCTCTAAATATTTGTTTTACTCTATTTAAATAAAATAATTTCTAAGTAACTCAACTATTAAACAACAATGCAAAATAATACAAAAATAACACCTCTAAATATAATATTTACCATACATTCGGCCATTCTAACTCTGGATCCGACTCGGATTCAGACCCACTTTGATTATCAACCCAATAATTAATATTTTCACTACACATAGATGTTCGTACCGGTTCTTCATGAGCACCGACTTTAACAACATCGTATCTATCATTACCACTTACTTTTACTGTTTCATAAGATCCTAAATATTTCCTTTGAACTTTCAATCCACATCCAAATTATGTTCTTTTTATGGCAACAATATCACCAACATTATAAAGTTTTTGAACTTCTTCTTTTTCGATTATAATTTTCCTCTTGCATATGCACCTGCTTTTTTTGTCGCTACTTTTCTTTTTAGCTTTTTTAGTTGATTTATTATCTGTGATTTTCTCACATTCTAACAAATCTTCATCCTTATTAATTTGTATATTTTTTTTGGTTTACTTTTACTGTGATCACATTTGAAAGGGTCTTCATCTTCCTTATTAGAAACTGAAACATCTTCCTCTGGAATGTTTCTTTCAATGTCTTTTACTTCTTTTTATTTTAAAGAATTTTTCTTCAGTAATTTCTTCTTTGTCTTCAGTAATCAATTTTTCATCATTATCATCCTCAGTATCAAATTTATTTTTTTTGTTACTGTCTTCAATCTCTTTAATTTTGATATCTATAATATTCTTATTAATTAGTTAAATTAACTCCCTGATATTATTTATCATTTTCATGTTTACTATTTTCACTAATATCAGCTAATTAATTTTGTAGATTTTTACGATTATCTTCAGTTTTTGAAATATCATTATTAATTTTCTCTGGGATACCATCTTCAGTGTCACTATCTTCTAAGTCTCTGTTCAATGGTGGGTTTAAGGGATCTCCAGCATGTGCAGGGCTGAGTATAAGTTTTTCTTCTTCCTCCTCACATCCATCATTACTTTCAATTGTACCAGAGTTTGTTTCATCACTTCCATCATTTTCTGTTTCTGTATTTTCTGTAATCTCTTCGAATATTTGATTTGTAGGAGAATCCTCGTTGCCTAAATTCGTTGTATTATCTGGATGATTCGGCTCATAGTAACTTTTGATTTGTTTATCCACTTCTACCTTTTTAACTTCTGAAAATCTTCTAGACCTTCTTCACTTTTTAAAATGAATGTCATCTTCATATCAGTTGTCGCGGTTTTCTGCGGTTTTCATAAAATTTTGTACGATTATCGACTATATTCTTCTATTACAGAATTTATTTCAATTTCACTATTCTCTTCATCATCTACGTAATTTTCATAAGAAAATTATTTGATTCTTTTTTCGAAATAGTGACACTTTCATCTTTTATAATGAAATCAGCCTTTAACAAAACATAATTTCTTATTATGGCTTGAAAATTAGATACTCTCAATTTAAAATTTTCATTATTAACCAACACATTAGTTAGGAGTGAACCTTTAGTTTTAACTTGATTAGATCCAATACCTCTTAAATCTATGGTATTTGTTTCTAACGGAATAACATTAAAATATCTTTCAAACACATTCCTTTTTTAAGCACTAATATAACTTCCTGTATCAAATAAAGCTATCATCTCAACGTTATTTGTCACTAATTTTACAGATGATCTTGGCACTGTTTCCAAAATAGTAACATTCCTTCTAGTCCTCAGATAACATTTTTATGAAGACAACTATTAGCTCAATGTCTAAATTCTTTACACCCAAAGCATTAATTGGCAGGTTTTCAAAAAAACTTACCCGTTGACATTTTAAATTATTATTATTTAAAATTAAAATTAATTAATTAAAAATTAAATTAATTTAAAATTAAAATTATTTAAACCACTAGAGACATTTATCATTTGTAGAGATTCATTTTGATTATTTTTGTTAACTCTTTTATCCTAAAATTCTATATACGACCAGTATCTGAATATTAAATAAAATATAACCTTTAGATCAGTATAATTGGTTGGAATTGATAAGTTGGCTTAAGATTACACTTCATCGCTATTTGTTTTAGTTTTAAGAAAACCTACTTTATACCATGTTACTGGTTAAGAGTATTGATTGACCATTATCTCGAAAACCACATAAAACACAGCTTCGGGAAAAGACAAAATAACATTTTTAAAATTGGAAAATTATATAATTTCTTTAAGTATTTTCAAGAAAAGCAGTGGCTCCTAATACTGTTATTTTTAATTTTCTTTAGATATCATATTCTTTAAAAGATTGGTTATAATGTTCTGATCCATCTGAGTCTCGACAAATGTATATTTATTTTAATTTCTGCACCAGTCCTTACGTATTTTATGTATCTTGAATCTAAATATCTAATGGAATAACTAATATTCCATTTGTTATCTCTTCAAATGCTTTATTAATTATTACTTTTGAATGGAATTAAACGTCGATAAAGCACCTATTTCCTGTCTTATCTGAGACGTAATTTATTAATAAAAATTAGCAGTTTGATTATAGTACAAATATCTGTTATTTTAATATATTTTTTATCTATATTTGTATCCGCCCGTACATAATTGGATTCATATATGACCAACATTAAAATAATGTAATATCTTACCAAAAATTCTATGATGTATAAGTTTGTATTTTCTAAAAATATATAATAATATATAAGAGATAATTTTTCTAGGAACCAATAAAAGTCGTGAAAAGTTTTTTTATTCTCTAAATCACTCTGTAACTAAATTTTAATACGTTTTGTAATATTATTTATATTTTTTACCTGGGGTTGTTAAATAGCACCTATTTTCTAAAAACAATTACTTTTAAAGTCACATTTCACTATTACCAGAGTCTAAACAAATCAAATGACGTATAATATTTCAGTGTTATTAATAAAATTATGCATAAACGCCCTAGTTATATAATATACTACTTTTCGAAGCTGTTAGGATGGCTTATTAAGAGAACGCGAAAATCATGATTTGATTTTTGATTCCTTCAATCAAAATTTGAAACAAACCTCGTTTCAGTTTTTTAATTGTTATCTCAAAAACCAATTTTGGGGGAGATCAATATTTTTCGAGTTATTACCTAAAGTATAGTACAATTTCGTTCAAAAATTTGGCTCCAATTTCGATAATTTTTGGTATATATACTAATTTTACCATATTTTATGTAATAATAAATAAAATTTGGTTTTCATTTACATAATCTAATAATTTTCTCGAAAACGATGAAATGTGATAAAAAAAACAAGAGCCCAAAAGTTTGTAAATTTAGTGTTTTTATTCAAAAAAAATATGAAAATTGCAAAAATCTACTTGATGTTATTTTTTATGAAAGAAAACTAATAAGCTTATAATGTTGAATATTACTTTTATAATATCTATTTTGCCAAAAAGTCTCGTTAAGAAAATCAGAAATTTTTCGTCAACAACAAATTTTTAAAAGTTGGCAATTGTGACATCCTAAAATTGCATGCAATTAGAAATTGCTTGCAAAAATTATTGCCCGAAAAATTGCGTAATATAAGAGCGTTTTCAATAAAGAAAAATATTTTTTAATGCTCTATTCCGGGAACCTTTTCAGTCATATTTTTATAAAAAGAAATTGTTATATTTTCACACAAGGAATCCAACCTTAATTTTTCTTTCGATATAAATTAATAACCCTGTATATAGCAGAAATACGTACTTAAAAATCTAATTAAAAGTATTATCAGTCAATATTCGGTTAGTGTATCTTTTTTTAGACACGCGATGTAATTGACGTCTAGACATTAGGCAGTTATTTCGATGAATAGTTTCAGTTCATGTTAAACATAGTCTAACTACTTAGAATTAAGGCAAGATTAGCTGAGAATAGCAAACGGTGATTATCAGCAACCTTTTATACTACACAAACTGGTAAACTTTCAAGTCTGATGTAATCTGGGCCTCGTATTCTCGGAAAATTCTACTTTATCTGCATCGATTGACTCTCGAACACAACCATAACAGAACATTATATTACATAACTAGTATTAAGGGGCACTTTAAATTAATTATCTGTTTCAAGACATATTTGGTATCGAGTTATTTCATTTTCGTGCCATATTAATGAATCCTCCTGTACAGGATTTCCGAAGTATTTTGTGGTCGCTACCCTTAACTAATAAGCTGGTATAATCAAAAGTTTCTTTAAAAGAATATTACAACTAATATTTTTGATAATTAAGATAATAATACAGGATGTTTCACTGGAAAAGGGCCTAAATTTAACAGTTAATGAGCGTCACTTTGGAGGTTCCAAATAACCTATATTTAATGGGTATCCCACCCTTTATAACTATTTCTTTCGGCGCCCATAACTTCCGAATTACTCTTTATATTACTTTGATATTTGGTACGCATAATACCGATTATCTGGAAAATCTAGCAAAGTATTGCCATAAAGAAAATCCAGGACCGGTCTAACAAAAAATTTAAAAATTCTTTTAAAATAACAACACTCTGTACATCGATTTTTTTTTAATTGCTTTTTATAATTTTGAAAGAGCAGAAAAAACTGAATCTACTCATATACTTTTTATTTTTCCGCAGACAATTGTACTACCAAAACTTTACATTCAAAGTATAATTTATGAGCTTTTGGGGGGTTACAAAATGGTATCGGAGAGATTTTTGTTAATTTTTTAGTATCTCAGATATAGAGGGTGGAAGTATCATTAAATATAGGTTATTTGGAACCCCATTTAAAGTTAAAGTTAGACCCTTTCCCAATGAAACACCCTGTATAATTGTAAATTATTTCTAAAATAAACTGTTACCAGTATAGGTTAATAGATATGTCTCAGTAATTGTATACATGCTGTTTAAAATATTTTATTACAATGTATTGTGATGGTGAAAGTAATATTTACGATCGTTTGTAAACTTTTATTTCTATTCTTCGTTTAATGTTTAATGTAATATTCCCGTAAATAGAAAATACAGAGTTTTATAGCTTGTTAAGTCAAATTCATATATGTATATAATCTTAAACATAGAAAGAAATATTGTAGTGTTATACTTAGTAAATAGCTGTTTTTTATAGCATTGTGTAAACAAAATATTTTGTACTTGCATTCATAAAATATAAAATTGTGTTTATTTGATATTTCTATTTTATTCCTTTCATATTATAACTTCTAAAATTGGTAATAACACCTTAAGCATATTTTTAGATAAACAAATTATCTAATTAAAATTATACAGTGAGTTACATAAAAAGTAAAAAGTTTTTATAAATGTAATTTATTGTAGTTCATAAATTACATATATCCAGTCAAAGTAATCACTTAAATTTATCTTTTGACTTTAAAATGGAAGAGCACGACATAAATTAAACCTCATTTATAGCATTTGGCTCAAATACACATCAAATAAGACTAAATTTATCCAAATCAAAAGAATCAAAACTGAAATGCAACAAACAGGAAAGTGAATATGGTAAAACTTTTTTATGACATTTAAGGTAAGTCTCCATATATCTTTCGTCTTATATTGCTTTTGAGAAACAACGTAAAATGTAATTCATTTTAATATTAAGAAAAGAAAAGGTTGAAACCTATGGATGTTTAAAAAAGATATAATCAGAACTATATCATCATCTCCTGATTTATTTATTTGTTTATTAGCGTATGGCGCTCTAGACACTCAAAATGGAAGTAAATACTCAATACAAATAACAAATAACACTAATACATCGATTAGACAAACAAGAAAACATATACGTATGTACTATTATTGAAGTTATGAAAAAAGAGTATTTACAAAAAGTGTAGGCAGTCTTAACATTCTCATTTTAAAATTGGCCCCAAATATACAGGTTATTCCGTAACGTAGTGCCAGTCCAGAGTTTTGTTTTTTTAAATGGAACACCTCGTATGTTTTTACATATTGAATATTATTGTCCAATTAAGAAAAGGTATCTGATTGAACTTCAACTTCAAGACTTTTTATTTTTCATATGCCAAGAGATAAATGAGAAGAATTGATGGTAAAATGTGTTGTAATAATTCAACTTTTGACATAGAATAAAATTTTGATTAAAAGTAATAAAATAAAATTATAATTTTAAGGATATTCACATGATATCATTGAGATACAATAAATACAGATTTCATTGTTAAAATAATCTAAAACATAATTAAACAACACATTGCATAGGTAAAAATAACAATTTTTATTTGTCGAAGATATTTTGAATAACTATTTGTAGCAAATTTTAAAAAATCTCGAAATGCACAGAATTTTTTATTTAATCTTGTAACTTTTTTGGGATGTAATTCTATCTTTTAGAATTCTAGATATTTGACCTATATACTATTTATCACAATTTTGTCAAGAAATACTATAAACAGCACCAGATTTTTTTTTGTCTTTTACATATCACAATAACTCAAAAATATACTGAAACCATCAATAATATATACAGCAAACTAAAAAAATTTGGTATCGCAGTATTGTCAAAATTATGATAAATATTATATAGGTTAAACATTTAGAGTACTAGAAGATAGAATTGCATTCCATAAAAGTGACACAAGATTAAATAATGCTTTGATAAATCA
This sequence comes from Hermaeophaga mercurialis, assembly GCA_951812935.1. Taxonomy (NCBI): domain Eukaryota; kingdom Metazoa; phylum Arthropoda; class Insecta; order Coleoptera; family Chrysomelidae; genus Hermaeophaga; species Hermaeophaga mercurialis. Next base: position 15,391,491 of record OX638364.1, read on the forward strand.
CAACATTGAAGTCGGACATCAGGCAGATTTTACGAACGCAAAAATAATCTTTTTAGAAAACAATTATTCAAAAAACTTTGTCTAGTAGCTTTTGAAAAACTTTTAAACAGAATGCCGTAAATAAAAAAAGATAATTAAGTGTTGGGTTCTAAATAAATTTTTTTTATATTTATATTTCAAAATTATATCTTCTTCAAGTAATGTAAGTATAATGCAAATTATTTTCTTAAAAAATTCTTTTTTTCTTTTTAAAATATGTCAATAGCTAAAATAATAAAATTTTAATACTCAGTATATTTTTTAACTTTTTCTTCCTATTTATATAGAAACTGTCTGAATTTTAAAAAACTTCATCTTGTATCAAGTTTATTATACATATAATTTTTTTTAATATAAAAGGATGTACCTGTTATATTAATTTTTCTTATGTTTGTTATGACTCTACATCAACTCCAATACAAAATTTTTTAAGTTTAAATTTAATCGTCAACGATAAACATTTAAATATTCACATATAGCATTAGATAACTATAATAAATATATGGAGTGTTAAGATTTTATTATTTTAATTGACATTTTTAAAAAAGGAAAAAAGAAAAAGATCCTTAATGAAAATAATTTGAATTGTATATTACTTTTAGAAAATTAAATTTTGAAATATAAATTTAAAAATATAAAAGCATTGATTTATATATAACCCAATGTTTAATTGTGTGTTTCTATCCACTAAAAGAGAGCAGATAAGACTAAGTGTTAACAAGATGTTGTGTATCTCTCTTTTTATTTATGGCATTCTGATTAAAAGTGGTTTCAAAAGCTTCTAGACAAAGTCTCTTTGAATAATTATTTTCTGAACAAATTGCTTAAGCCTTAGTATAATCTGCATGATGTCCGACTTCAATGCTGTAATTGGCCAAAGCACAGGATTTTTTCTTTAATCCTATATGACCTTTATGGGATGTGATTCTAGCTGCTTTTAGGACTCTAGAAGTTTGACCAATATAAATCTTATAGAGAACACCAGACTATTTTAAATATTATCATAGTGTTTTGGTTTGCTATGTATATTATTGATGGTTTTGCTTATTTTGATATGTTTTTCGTCTTTAAAAATATTTATAAGTTGTGATATTTTTTTTGTAAGGAATAGATTTATAATGGAACGGTTGGTTTTGAATTTCATTTTCTTGTTGATTTAAATTGATTAGCTGACAGTGAATTTGTGTATACAATATGTTCAATTCTCTCAATTCTATTTTCAAAGTTGTTACTATTATTAAAGATCAATTTATTAAAAAAAACACACGAATAACAATTTCTTAAAAAAAGGTTGTAGGGTTTATGTAAATTGTTTTGCACAAAAGAGGGGTGGCTAATTCTTTGAACCCGTTCCTTTTGAACGAAAATTAGAAATATTTTTATTTTTTTTTGTTATGTTCCAAGTAATAATTATTAATGAATTTTTGGCTATTAGTAGGTTTTATGTACCATTCCAACATAATAGTGTTCTGCTGAGTTCTAATAAGTACAGTTTCCAAAAAAGGTACTCGATTATTAATCTCTTTTTCTATTGTAAATTGTAGGTGGTCATTGTAGTTATTAAATATATTTAAAATTTAATTTATACTATCTTTAGAGACAAATAAAGCCATCCAGGTATTTTTTTAAAAATATTTATAGTTATTTTGTTTTACAAAAATCTAAAAGAAATTTGTTTAAAAATACTGTTATTAAGAATAAAAAAATGAACTCTATAATTTCGAGAAATTCATTTAAAGGGATATCAGAATTGAGCAAATTGGATTCCATCTCTGGTAATTGTTTATTTCAGATCAGCAAATTTAAAACAGTCAGGTACAATGTAATCGTTGTAAAAATTGTAAGAACTTTAAGGATATTTGTTAGAACAGAAGAAAGTTTACTATTTGAAGCATTAATTTATAATATGATTTAGGAATTGTATATTTATAGTTAAATCACGAGCAGTTTCTACTGTAATATAGTTATTATTTTTTTAAAAAAGAAAATATTTTATTAGCTTCCTGTTGAAAAGTTGATGTTGGGTCTTTGGTATGGTTTTTATAACTATTTTCATCTTTTACTATGGACTAAGATAAATTATTATATTCCTCTTTTATCATGATAACGGTTACATTTCCCTTATCAGACCTAGTGAGTATCAATTCAGGGTATTTTAATAATAATGATATTGAAAAAAATGATAATACTAATAATGATAATAATAATAATAATAATAATAATAATAATAATAATAATAATAATAATAATAATAATAATAATACTATTAATAATACTATTAATAATAATAATAATAATAATAATAATAATAATAATAATAATAATAATAATAATACTATTAATAATAATAATAATAATAATAATAATAATAATGGTAATAATGATAATGGTATTGATAATGGCAATGATAATGATAATGACAATAACAATGATGATAATAATGTATCTATCTATATGCAATAAAATAGTAAGTTTTATAAATAAATGTGAAATATCACAGCGAAACGTGCAGCCCAATTAGCCAATGGACTACTTCTGTAGAAAGTTCTATAAAATCATAGTGGGGTCCAGGATATGCGCAAATGGGACCCTCGGTCGTTATGTGGCGACTTGTTTGACTGCTATTATGGCAATCATTGGGGGATTGATTTATTTCCCATTTGAAAAACGAGTCCATGCATCGCCCGTGACCTGTGCGAACTCTATTTGGTTTTGTCCAACTCTGGTAGGATAACTCAAAGCCATGTGGAGTTGAATTTACATCTATCATCTGATGTCATTCAGGGAGTGCTTCTTAAAGCCATCTATGTACCCAGGTGTAATTGGCATTAAAGTTGAAATTAGCAAATTCGTATGTAATAGTCAATGACAGGTGTTGGGATATCGTACGCTTCTTCTCGGTTAGAAAATCTTCATGTATGAGCCTTAAAATAAGTAACCAATACAGTGGTGTTGATTTTATAGTTACCGAAATAATGCGCATATATTCATATAACTGCAGGTCTACTAATCTGGTGCGACTGCTGTTGATCCACAAAGTATTCTGAAACAGAAGTTAGGTTATGGTTAAAAAGTGCTTTATATTAGCCATTTTGTTGTTTAGGTGAGACAACAAGATTCGGTTTTGCTCCTACTGAGCATTAGCTTCCATTCACGAAAGTAGATCCCTATTGTGTATAGATCTTCTGCTGCGGTGAAATCTATGTGTTTCACGACGACTGCGCTGTCGTTTTCATATCCAAATGTTTTGTAAGTAGTTTTAGGTAGGTCCGCATTATACAAATTCAAAAGTAGGGTGGGAAGAGCAGCACAATTCCCTGGGGCAGTCCGTTATTGAGTGCTATTTTGTGCTATATTGGTAATTCTTGCTTACAATAAACTGACGTCATTTTGTTTATGGGATAGGTCGTATTGGGACACCATGTGATCTTCAATAGCTTCAGAAGCAGCCTCTCTCTGCACTCAGTATCGTAGGTTGAATTAACCAAAAAAACTCAAAATCATTGGTTAATCTCCTATACCACATTTGAGCCCAATGGAGAACCTTCTTTATCGTAGGTTTAAGTTAGATTTACGAAGCCTGATCGACGCAAATCGCACCCAAAATTATGTACCTAATTACATTTTTTTAAATTTAACATTTGATTTCATAGCCAACTTTTGATTTTAAATAACACTTCTCATGGGTACAACTTAATATAAAGGTAAGTTGCGTTAAATTACCATATTTTAGGTTCCCCTACATGCCCCTGCTTTGTGGTAGTTCTAATACAAATCACTCTGTATATGATACAACATGCTCTTGCAGGATATTTTCATTATGCAAGTCACTAGTCATACGTCCAATCACTTTCACAAGTTCGATGTCACCTTCCCCACTAATACCTCCCCAAAGAATTATACTCCTATGTCCAAAACTAACACTTTTTATACTAATAATGCAGTTGGCATACCATTCTCCAACTCTTCTATAGACTTAGTTTCATTCTTTGGACTTACACAATTGAATTTTGGCCTCATCTGTAAAGAGAATATTTTCCATTACCTGGTATAATTCTTCTAGAATTTCTATCCAGAATCTAACAAAATTTGCATTTTTAACGAATCCAAACTTAACTAAGGTAACACCACATAATTGACCAATAAAATGACCACCCTGGCCACCCTTCGACAAGCAAATTTGAAAAGTATCAGTCTCATAAATGAAGTCGCGCATTCTCCACTCTCAAAAAAAGTTGTTGCTCACGGCGAACTAAAAAATGTCCATTAAAATTCTATTAATGACATAATGACAATCATTTTTAAACTTAAATTTAAGTGGTGAATTGTATGCAGAGAAAGTTGTGTGCAAAGTAATAAACAATTACTCACATATTGAAAAGTTACATTGTTATTGTTTATCCTAATCATTTTTATTAAATATACTAAAAATTGCTCAGTTTACCATTTTTAGTTGGATATGGGTTTTATGGAAATAGTTGCTCAAATAATTTTTGTGCTGATAATTTTTAAGTAATCTCTCTAACTTCACATTACAGTTTATTTATCGATAACAAAAATTTACGCTGCATATTCAATTTTTGAATAAATTTTAATAAATAAGCTGATGGTAAATTTTTAGCAGTATTGAGATATATTTTTTCTTAATAAAATTAAGTCATTATTTTAAGTACTTGCTTTCAAAAATAGCTTTAATTTCTCCAGCGATTTAAAGCTTTACAACGTTGTTGAAATTAGTATATGTGTAGGTCTTGTATCTTATCTAAAGATATAAATTATTGAACAAAAATGTTAATATAAAAAGCAATTTTTCACAGACCACAAGCTTTCCTTTGTTAAGAGACCCCCTATAGTAAGTTATCTGGAAAATGTGTTATGTTGATCAGGGTAACATTATGTTACCATCACGTTGCAACTATTAAGATTGCTGCAAGTCACGAAGAATATTTAATGTATAAATTTGTAATCTAAATCGATTAGGTAATAAAATAATAACCATAGAAATGTTAATCTTACTTCCTTTTATTTATATAAGGTCCTTTTGTTGGCTCGTATGTTGTAATGATAAACTGCCCTGAATTTGTTGTAATTGGCAAATCTTGATCGTATTTTTCAGGATGTAACTCAGACGTACATCACAACACTAACGATACAGGCGAATTAAAATAAATCCAACTAATTTCGAATCAACAATTTTGATTCAACTACATGCAAAGTACAAATATTTAACACGTTTAATGGATATTTATGTTAAACATCCAGTGGATATCCACAAATTTCAGAGATCTATAGATAGATGTAATGTTGCGGATATGTAGTGGATATACATATATTAAATATTATCGATGGGTGTATCATCATTTCCTGAGTCAAGGAAATTTCCTTTAAAATATTTATAATTAGTAGAGGAATAAAATCAAAATATTTTTCAAAATTGTGCCTAATAATAAAACAGCCTTTCCAACTACTGCTGCCTGTGATATTTCCTTTGAGAAATTAAAACCTAGTAGTTGAATTAAACAAAAGCACCCTTCTCGTTATACAAAACTTGAAAGAAATTTGGTAGAAGCAATATCTATAATATGTCTCAGAAATGACCATAGAGATATCTGTAGGATGTCCATAAATATCCATAGGACCGTTGATATATAACACATATTTGGGTATTTAATGGATAATGTTTAATTATCGTTGAACAATTGTGATATTGTACAGTGACAAAATGATACTAGAGACTTTTATAAAGGCAATACATTTAACCGTTTATACAAATTGGGCTGGAATATCGAAGATTGCAGTATTATGAAACAACTTTTAAATAAATAAATTTCCGACTAAAATTTCATTATATTTCATATAAATATAGTCTGGAAATTTTTGAGTACCCTGTACAAAGTAGTATTTGTGGTTTTGACCCTTCTAAAAAAATCAGATAAGGTCCAATCTCCCTGCAATTTTTCTGTAATTAAAGGATTTAACGACCAGTCTAACAGCCACAAACTTTTATTAATATACCCATTTCTTGAAATATTATATCGTACCATATTGTCACGCATGTAGTATATTTCATGTGTAAAGAAGTAATAAATTTGCATATTATTAATGAAGTTCCACCTCCCTTATCGAGAGCTTGTTAAATGAGTCTATTAGGTAATCAAGTTTTAGTCATATACGAAAGGTTTCATTCGTGATAATGATAATAATTTGTCCCCAGTCAACGACTTTTGATAAGCACTAAGCTCAGAATACCGAGGTGTGAAACGTTCATTTAATCACACTCGTTTAAATATAATTATTTTAATTTCAAAAGTTTCCTTAAGACATGTACACACTGAAGAAATTTTCAAAAATATTTTAGCTATTCTGCAGTAAACGTGTTTTTATTTATTTTTTGAAATTTCAGAAACCACAACGACACAATTTTCAATAAATAATTGTAATGGGCTTCTTATATTAATATATTAATTGTCAAATTTTTGAAGTGCCAATTTTGTGTTGGAAAAGTTAAATTTATAATGAGCTCCTTAAATTTAAAATTATAGTAATGTTTTATACTTTATAATTATGCCCGGTATTTGAATGTATTATATGAGATACAATTGACTAATAAATCTCTGGGTGAGTTTAAAAAATAAATATAGTTCAAACAATATAGTAAATCTAAATTTATTTTTAAACATAGAAAAAATTAATTCATAACAGTTACCACTTTGTCTTGTCTTGTTCACAAAATAAAAGTTCAATTCTTCTTTCTTCTTGCTTGTAAGTTTAAACTTTCTCTCATATCACGGACGTTGATCCAATAAAGTTTATCAACACTACAATGGTCCAAATTCTACCCTCCCATTGGAGTCCATCCATAGCAGATTTATTCACTTCTATTGATAGCACTATTGTCTTTTTCTTAAATCTTTTCTTTTTTAGGTTATACACTTTATGGTAATATTTATACAATTGTCTTTTTAATAATAAAAAATACCAACTTAATGCTTTGAGTTATTTATTATCAGGTAATATCACTTATTTTTAGTTTAAGTACTTTTTTAAGAAAAATTAAAATTTAGGTTAAGTAATTTTAAATTTATTACTAACAATGATTTGACAATTTTACCAACATGACTTAAACAATTTAATAAAAAGTTACTATTCCTTTCGTAAGTAATCGTAAAAATCAATTTTTCCAACAAAAATAATCACTTTTCCCAATATCAAAAACTGGTAAAAATAATTTCGATTTTTACAAAAGGAAATCACAGTGAATTTGGTAAATATATAACCATTTTATTAAGAATTTCAAAATTGTATGAACTAGATTTAAAAACTTTTAAAATACAATTTTTTAGGATACGGGATAAAAAGTATTGTTCAATTCTTAATTCTTACAGTGCCGACCTCGGTGGTCGAATGAGCGATAAACCGACATTCGGTCCCCAGGTCGCGAGTTCGAACCCTGGCAAGAGCATGTTATGTGTACGTAAATGTCCTAATTTAAAATACATTTGTGTGTCTGGCTTATATGAGATAATTGCTGAAGGGCCATAAAAAAATTCTGACAGTCTTCTTCTTATTCTATTATCTTATTATATAATAATATATAATATTAGAGTTTTATTTAATAGAGTGACATCAAATTGTGAAGTTAAATGAAACGAAGATTATGGCGTTGTTTATCAACTAAGCGGTTCCTCAAGAACTCGGTTCTTGGACATTGCCTTTACTTTATCTTTGCAAATTATCTACTTACATACCTACAAGAAAACTCCGATATATGCAGTAAGTGTTTTGCTGATCACACCAATATTTTAATTTCAGAAAATAACGTTATCAGAGACTGTTAAAAAAAGATCTTAACCAGATTTTGGACATAGGGATCGTACGTTGTTAGCTGCAGATTTAGTTCGTCATGTCTGATCTTCCATTTTGATCAACTTTTCATCTCCAGGAAGAACCTTCAGCAAATTGTTCTTCGCTTTTTTTTTGTTTCTTTCACTTTGTAAGGAATCCACTTTCTTTTTCCGGATCTTTCCCATTTCACGTAAACGTTGAAAATTACTTTTTGAGTCACATTTAGTCAACCAATTAATTGTTCTTACATTTGGACATCGTCTTCGGCCAATAATACTTGCAGTTGCTTATTTTCAAATTTATTTGGTGGTTTACCATGTTCTTGATCGTTCACATCAAAATCTCCTGAAATCAATCTTGGCAAGTTTTTTCAGATAAAGCATGATTTCCAAATGCTTCTGAAAAGCAATCAATTTGTAGTAAGCAACAATTTTCTTTAAACGGATTTTTTCCGGTTCATATTGAATGTTCAATAAAAAATACTGTATAAAAGACCTATTACATATAAGAAGAGATAGCTTCAGTCTTCGGAAGAGATTATTGTTGCTCAGCAGCTAAAGTACTTCCGTATTTGGCTTTGTTTTCATAGGGAACTATTGCTCCATTTATTATCAGAAGTGGAGGATTATTTCGTATTTTGTTAGTAAAGTTAATGTCTATTGATTTGATTTCATTCAGTTTGATCTTTCATTTTTGGTCCATTCGTTTATGGTATCACTTGCTACTTGTAGTTTTCAGCTGGAATTTCTCTGCAAAGGTGGCTTGTTTCACCATTTCAATTTTGAAATGTAACTTATATATAGTACGTTCAAGACAAGTCCAAGTACACTTCCTTGAGGCACTCCTACTTGAATGTCTTTCAGAGATGATTAGGCTTCTTCTTGTTTAATTTTGAAGAGTTTGTTCTACATATGTGGTTTTAAGAATTGTACATGCTGTCTTGGCAACATTTTATTTAGTCTGTAGTTTAGTCCCTCATGCTAAACCTTGTCAAAGCCTTGCGCGACATCAAGAAATAAATTTAAGCAGGTTAATATTTTACTTAAAATTATAAAAATGTATTTTAAAAAAAATATTCAGTTTTATTTTATCGTTTTTATTGACGGATGATTACTACAATTATTGTATTACTGTTCACAAATGAATGGCTGAAATAAAGATGATCTTTATTTTTGTGATTTTAGTTAAAGCTAATATTTTAGTAGAACGCATATAGAAAAATATTAAGATTCATCAGTAGAAAGTATACATTAACGCATTTCTAAACTTCCTTTTTCAATTCAAATGTACACTGCTATAAAGCTCTGAAAAGAACGAAAAAAATATATATCTTTATGTTCCCTTTTTTCATAAAAAATCTGTTTTCCGCACAATAAATTAGTACAAGTTTTCATTTTACCTGATTCGGTGCTTTTAAAATACGAAATAACATACTTGAAGTGAACTTTGATGAATACTTGAACTTTCATTTGACAACATGAGCCATTTAAAAAAATGTGAAAATGATGTGTTTTAGTTTCGACTCGGGATTTATAGAACCTTGGAATATTGAAAGAGCTATACTTTGTTATTAAATTAGACGAAAATGAAGAACACATGGCTGTAAAAGAATAATTTTAAATGTATGGTTTTAAGTAGAGGAAATTGAATTGAAACAATTTTTTATAAATTTTTAACTGAGAAATTCATGTATGAAAAAAATATAACTATAATAAGAAACTACGTTATAAGACACTCCGTATAATAGATCACCTTATATGTGCCCCAGCGAAAATATAATTTACACAATTATTAGAAATATTAGATACTTCAACTATATATAAAAAGATAAATTGTACTTATGTCACTTTCCATAGTATTACAAAGCTTTTTAAAATCTCTTTTCTCTGACCAAGGTTTCGTTAAAATAGCATTATCAAAGAGTGACCTAAGATTGACAGATTTCTTATAAGCGTAAGTAACTTCATACCAAAAACATTTCAACCAATCACTATCAAGCAATATGTACAGTAATAATCTTCTTTTCCTAATCTAAGATAATTGATCTTCCCAGGTTTAATTGAAACAACAGTGGAACTACCTCATATATGTGACAAGGAAGAAGAACTTGAAATATGAAATAAAGAAATATCTAAAATGTCCTCAGTATACAGTATGGTCCAAATGAAAGGAATAAATTTATTATTTCATAAATCGGCGATTTTATAGGAAAATTCTGAAACCCGTCGATTTTGATTCTTAAATGGGAGCTTCATCAGATCACTTTTTTATTTTTGACGTCTGTGAGCGTGATTACATCATCAATAAAAATTTTAAATATAAAAATGGGTCTTGCAATTAAAAGATGTTTTAAATATCTATTCACCCATATCAATGTCTCTAAGTAATTAATTTTTATATGTTGTCAAAAAAATTGTTTATTAAATTTTTTATACAATAAATATTATAATTAAGTACAACCAAATTTAAAGCAAGTGCTCAAATTGTTTACCGTCAGCTAAAATACAATGCGAAAGACGAGCAGGGAACTCTTCTCGTACTTTCGCTATAACTTCCGGAGTTATTTTTGCAATCTCAATGCGAATCCGTTCTTTAAGTTCATTAATAGTTTGTGGTCTATTTATGTACACTTTACTTTTCTAGTAGCCCCATAAAAATAAATCGAGAGAAGTTAAATCAAGTGACCTCGGTGGCCACTCAATTGCTCCTCTTCGACCTATCCACCGATCTGGGATGACGTTGTTCAAGTAGTTTCTCACCAAGACAGCATAGTGCGGTGGCGCACCATCTTGCTGCAGCCACAAATCATTTCTGTTTGGGAAGAACCGGTTTAATTCTTAGAGCAAGAAATTCTGCAGAAATTCTAATTATCGAGGACCTGTTAACGTTTCTTCTAAAAAGTATGGTTCTATAATCATATTATCTATTATTCCCGCCCAAACATTCACTTTCTCTGGGTATTGATTAGGGTACTCCTGCATCCAGTGTGTATTTTCTGTAGCCCAATTCCGGAAAGTCTGACGATTCACATGGCCGTTTAGGAAAAATGTAGCTTCAAAATAACTTTTTTTAAAAACGTCGGGTCTCTGTTATTTTTTTCCATTATAATTTCACAAAATTCAACTCGTCTATCAAAATCTTCTTCCTTAAAATCCTGCACTAAATTTACTTTATAGGGATGCACTTCGCCACTACGCTACTTGCCGTAAACTGGTACGGAGATTATCTTCAAAGGCTAGCGGAACATCTAGATTCTTGTATTTAGATATTTTTTTCTACTACCTTTAGGGAGGTCTTTTACATGACACGTTTCTCTATGTTTTTCCCAATTTTGCTTATTGTGGACTGTGTAATTGGTTCTCGGTTGGGATATTTATTATTGAATAACGTACATACTTCTTTCTGCGTAAGTGTTTTATCTCCACAACCAATTAATATTAGAATCTCATTTCTTTCCATTTCAGTCAGCTTCATGTTGATGAAAGAGTCAAAAAGTGTTTGATTTCGTCTACTACAATATCATTAACCACTTGACAATAACAATTATCTTGAATGTCAATGAAGCGATTTTAATAAGGTAACTGGTTTTTTAAAAAAAAAGGTGAAAAGGAGTTTAGACATATTTTTATTGTCAGTGACGACTTTTATCAAATTTATTTTTGGGTATCAATAAATACATCATAACGATACTTAATAAATAATACTTGGATATAATTGGTATGGGTGAAGAGATATATTGATGTATTGCAAGACCCAATTTTCTATTTAATAATTTACGAAATAATGAATTTATTCCTTTCATTTGAACCATGAACAATTAAACCTAGGAAATTCAGTTATTTTAGATTACCTTTTGGACTAAATACCTATATAATATTAACCAAAAAATTTTTAGGAAAAGAAGAATATTACTGTACATATTGCTTGAAATGTTTTTAGTAAAGTTATTTACGCTTATAAGAAATCTCCCAATCTTATGTGACTCTTTGATAATACTATTTTAGCGAAACCTTGGTTAGAGGAAAGATATTTTAAAAAGCTTTGCTATACTGTGTAAATTCAGGTAAGTATAATTTATCTTTTTATATTTAACTAATATTGTTATTGAATAAATTTAATATGAACTAAAGTAAAGCAAAACATACCTAAGAAAGAAAATGAGAAGAATATACCAACTGATACACACTAGCATTAATAAACTCTCCCTATAATTCACCCCCTACAAGAGAACCCCAGAAACCAGAGCTTGTGCGGCGAAAGGCGATGACTTATATTATGATTATTATTATTACTATTTGCCAGCGCGCTCATATAAAATATTTGAATAAAGTAAAGTAACTCAAATAAACCATATAATATTTTGGCAACGCGTAAACCAATAAAACTACTGCAGAGACATCCGAATGATATACTCATTTCGATAGCCATTAATTTTAGGATTGGCGAGAAATGTCGGAAAACTTGCCCCCATTCGAGTAGTGCATCCTATATCACAGCGTAATCAAAAAAGCTGCTAAAAATTGAAAGATAGCCAAAGGCTTCCTTTAAATGAAATGCAATATGCGCCCCTGAATCGTTTCTAAAAACCAAAGAGAATATAAAATCGTGAAGCTCAAACGCGAAATTTCTGACGAGGTCTAGCTTTTATCGGTTACAAATGTTGTGTTTCAGAAAAAAGGAACAGTATGGAAGTAGTATAACCTCAGGGCTTAAATGCTGTTAAATATTGAAAAATAAAGAAATTATGTGGGTGGCTCTTACAAGAATTTCTTTCTTCTCGGCGCGGTAATATTATTAATCATGGCAGACATTTGGAAAAAAAATGAAAATAGCTTACAAAGACGACTAGAAATTATTCTTCTTGATTTTTCTTGTTGTCTATTCGAGTGTAATATTGAAGAAAATTGTTTATAAAAAATCTCAATGTTTAACCTATTTCAAATATTTCAGTGTTGCCTTTACTTTTTCTTTCGTTGTCTTCATCTTTATCATATTCAGTCTTCATAATGTTGGTGTTACATCCATTTTTTTCAATTACTTCCGTTAATTTATTTCTATAAATAATAGTTTATCTCCATTTTGTAACAATACTTAAGAGAAGATAAAAACTCACAGCTTTGCTTTTTAGATCTAGAGGGGGTGTTTAATAAAATTTAAAGAAAATCACTACGAAAGCAGAGAACAAATATAACTACAACATTTTGTTGGATTGAAAGAATAGAGGAGAAAGCAACGGTGAGGATAAATAATAACATAAACGTGAACGTTGACGGAAAAACGAAAAGAAAAATAACGTCTAGCGAAAAAAAGTTTTGGAGGAAAATCGAATCAAATCAAAAATAGATAACATTAGAAAGCCTACATTTAGACACAATTTGAAGTTGAAACCTACAGTATAAAGTAATAGACGAAGCACGAAATGAGGTGGTATGGAGATATGAAAAGGATGAAAGAAGAAGGATAGAACTAGAAAAAAGCCCTGAGACAAACCCAGATAAACATAATTAGAAAATGTGAAGAAACCAGTAACCAAACGAAGAGAAAAATGAGAATTTAACAAATAACGTCACACAAAAAGATATGGAAGAAAATATGTAAAAGAAGTATTACAATGAACTTAATCGTCAGCCTTACACCAGGTAGGGAAATTTTGGCAAAAGGATTAACTAAGTAGTCGATTAGCTAAAGGTCTCCTGAATAACAAATATTTCTCACAAATCCTTTTATTCATTTAATAATTTTCTATTATTTTATTATTAAAAGAGAATTTGTTTCTTTTACTAAACAGTATATATATATATACGCGAAAAAATGCATGTTTTTAAATGGTATGTAGAACGTATTATTTGCAACAAAATATTCTATTAAAATCACTATTTTACACAAAAATTCACTTTAAACATTTACTCGAAAATTTATACGTGGCAACACCTCACACTTTTAATAAAAACATGTGTCATGTAACCAATGAATATCTACTTGATGAATCATAAAATTGTGTTAGTTTGCAGATGATTTGGATTGTTTAATCGTTGTAAGTTTATCGTTTGGTTATATATATATATATATATATATATATATGTTAATTAATCTAACCCACGATCATTGTCCCAAATATTGTTGGAAACTTGTAGTGTATTACCTAAAAAAATAGTGGTAGAAAAAAAAACATTGTTTATACTTGACTGAGTAATCGATGTTGCCGGATTTAGTTACTTTTGGATAATTAATATTTGAATAGATGTCAAATACTAATGTTTATTTCTTTGAAAACGGCTGACTTTAGAAAAAAAATATATAAGACATTTTTATTTTGCATACGTTTTTATACCTCATCCATAAATATGTGCATTATTTTCGGATACCCTTTATATCTTTAGGACAATTAAAAATATTGATTTATATTATTTTTGTCATCTACATGTTTTATGTATACTATCGAAATGTATGCTTATATTTTATATTTGTAGCTACATAAAAGAGCGGCTGACTCGACGTAACTATAACTCAATAAATAGTTCCCAGAATATGATAAAATCTATTTTATTAATAAATAGAAATATTAACATTTCTGCTCCAATAAATATTACAAAATGCTCATAAATTTAACAAGATTTAATAAGATTCCTTTACTTGTGTCTTATTTTTGTTAATAAATGTGTACTAGTTGATCAAATATTTGAACATCAAATACATATAAGAAAAATTAGTTTACTTTAGAATACAAATAATTTTAGTTTAGTCTCTCTACACTGGAAAATATATCAATTAACAGTAACATAGCTCCAACAAATTTGAAAACAATCTAGAATCCGTTAGGATTAGAGCACTTACGTCCGCAAGTTATTGTATCGAAACTTTTGTTTCTAATGTCTAAATTTTTGATTTAAACTCTACAAATTATGGCAACAAATAAAATTCAAGCAATCCAAAACTGTTATCTAGAAACATAATTTTATTGAAAACTACCTGAATATAGCTAAAATCTTCTTTTTAACTCCAACTAAAACCTTTCAAAATCAACAAGAAAAACCAATTGCTAAATTAGTAATAAAAAGCATTACTTATTCATGTCTCATCCCCAGCAGAACTGTAGTATGATAATTATTATAAAATACCCTATTCTGTACTTGCTGTCGACGCACACTGGATATGACGAATCCGATATTTATTGGACATTGAATGTAGATATTAAGTCTAAGCAGAACATCATTTGGACAAATTCTGGACGTCCGGTGGATATCCCCTTCTATCTAAGGGCGAATTAGTATTTGTTATGATCGCTTCCGGAGAATTTGGATATTTTTACTTGACTATTCCCTTCTAATATTTCGTATATCTCCTCATTTTTTGTCGCTGCTTTCAATCGATCGATTTAAGTTAGTAATTCGCTTCATAAATAAGAGATAGATGAATTAAGATGGATGAAATATCACATTTGCTTTGACTATTCTACCCCATGATACACAATAGGGTAATCGATTTCGGAGAGAGCTTAATAGAGAGGAATTTGGTCTGAATGTCGGAAATTATGATTAACCATGGAAAACTTGGTAGTAAATGAAAAAGATGACGTGGCACTTTTTCACGAGTAGGTTGTTCCCTCTTCTACTCGCCAAATTGTTATTTGTTGTTTTTTATGCCAACAAAAAATCCGTGTGTTTGTGGAACTGAAAAATTAATATCTTTTTTAGGAGAAATATTATTCTCTGCAGAATGCTGATTAAATAAAACCAGACTTTTTATCAATAAATCATACTAATTTCGCTTCAATTTAGAAAATTAAATTAAACTATTTTCATTCATATTTTTGTTATTTGTAAATGAAAATAATGGCGAAGGACTTCCACGTACTTATAATAGACACAAGATCAACAGGAATCGCAGGAAGTCCTAGATATAAATGAATTAGATAACTGCCTCATTTCTAAAACACACCTTACTAATCAATTATTTATTAGATTTAAAGGATACATAATGTATAATACTATACACCCTGACAACACAGCTAGAGGTGTTAATGCTACAATAATTAGAGACAATATCTTGCATCACAAAAAATTGGAATATAAAACAAATTAAAACCAGGCTACTGCAGTAAGCTTAGCATTAGAAATTCACAGATTACAATAGTTGCAATGTATTGACCACCAAGATATGCACTAAAGAAAACCCAATATGTAGATTTTCTAAATAAACAAAGAAATAAATTTATCACAGGAGGTGGCTTTAATGCTAAAAATACTCATTAGGGGTCCAGACTACCTACTGGCCAGCTGATATCAACAGGTTTCCGGATATCATAGATTTCTTCATGGCCAAAAATATTTCTGCTAATTTTCTGCAAATAGAAGAAGAATGGGATGTCAATTCTGATCATTCTCCTATTATTAATAATTAGTGAAAATATTATTAAAAAAGAAACTAACTCTGCGCTTATAAACTAACGGACTTGGAAAGTTTTAAAAAAAAACCTTGATCAAAAAATCAATCTTTCTATTCCTCTGAAAAATAAACACTAGCTAGATGACGAAGTGCAACTGTTTAATAATAATATTCAACAAGCTGCATGCCAAAGTACTCCGGTTATCAATCGAAGAACGACTGGAAACAACTATTTGGAGACCTTATCAAAGAAAAAAAAACAATCTAGATCACCACAAGATATTCTTAATAACACCACATAGAGACTAAAAAGACCTATAATTAAAATTCCGCCAATTAGATTGGAAAATGGTAAACAGGCAAGGAGTAATGAACAAAAAGCGATTAGACTTGCAAACCACCTAGAAAAGATATTCCGACCACTTGGTGAACAAAATCAAGAACTGCATCTGGATAATCCTCCTATATATGTATATGTAGAGTTTAGAAGGTCTAACAGGAAAAGAAATAATAAAAATAACTCCATTGAAGGATAAAATAAAACAAAATAAGCTGAATTAAATGGGATACCTTTGCAGAATTAACGACAGACAGCAGGCAAGTCAAAAAATATGGAAAACGGAAAAGATTAGAAATACAGAAGCGAAAGCCTAGAACAACCTGGGATAAAATCGTTTCTGAAATATTAAAGAGAAAAGGAATAACTTGGGCTGAAGCTAAAAGCAGAATTAAATTAAAACATGAAGATATATAAATATCGACACCTTAGAATAAAAGTGAATAAAATGATGATGTAAATTTTAAATTAAAATGCTGAATATATCCATAATTTTCTTGAATGCAGTTTTGCAGCCGATACTTAAGTGTTATGAAGGCTATAACCGATTTTTCTTGTGGAATCTCCTCGGTAACATATTTTAGAGTTCCTCAACATTGTGCGGTGAAGGGTTATACATGTTTTTAACGTATACGGCTTCGTTAATTCAGTTGACTTTGCTTGGCATTCAATTGGTCCCGTTCATTTTACCATTCTTTACTAGAATTCAAATTCTTAGGGCAGCAAAATTTTAAATCCATAGAGGCAAAAGTTTTTCGAGGATCACACTTGGGGCCAATCCTATTCAACTTATGATTTAAAGTTGTATAACATTACTCAAAACGCTAGTGATAAGCAAAATCTTCAAAATGATTTAAACCGTCTAGTTATGTGGTGTGATAGGAACACCTGATGGAACTCAATGTTAACGAGAATCACGCTATATCTTTCTCTCGATCAAGAAATCCTTTCGCAAGAATATATACCATAAATGACTGTCATCTGCAGAATGTTGAAACCATAAAGTGTCTTGGATAAATGACTTAGTTTATTTCTCCACATCAACTCAGCAATAAGCAGGTTTTGAAAAATGCTCAGTTTTGTTAAACATAATACTCAAGACTTTTCAAGTATAGCTTCAATAAAACTTTTATACGTGTTCTTAGTAAAACCTCACCTTGAATATGCTTCTTGCCTATATGATCACCTTGTTACAATATTCACATCAATAAATTGGAGCAGAGTCAGCATTAATTTTTGCGATACATTTAATTCAAGTTTAATTTCAACCTTACCGAGTATTATGAGATCGAATCCTTATTAAGTCTAAAAACACTAGTCTAGAGTCTAGAAAAGCTATAAAAAATATCATGCTCCTCTGTGATATTCTGAATTTTACAAAACATTGCTTCTGACCTTCTAAATAAGTTGCAATACAATATTACTTCCCGGTCAACCAGAGCAACAAACCTGTTTTATTTACCGAGTGTAACACCAACTACACCGAAAATTCATATTTGATCGGATCAATAAAATTGGCCGATTCGATTTCTTCTACAATAGACTTTTTTTAAATAAAATGTCTATTTTTGACTTCTGTCTCGAGGATAATTAGTGATTTATGATTTATTTGTGTAATTTGAACGTATTTCTTAGTTTTAGGCTTAAATATATCCAAAACTGAAAGTTATTGGCATTGTCCGTCAAGAAATAAATAAATAATTGAATAAATCTAAGTGGTTACATGTTTTGAAAACATTCTGTATAACTCACTACAACTCATTGACGAAACGGAAATAAGGAAGTAATGAATAATTTTTTTGAAGAATATTTTTGTATGAACAATAGATTACATTTATTTTATTTCTAAATGCAACTTTTTGCATTTATTAAGTCACCCCTGTATATTTCCTCCAGAGGGCTCTTTGTTGAAGAGGCACTGACAAATGAATTTTTCACCTAGTCTATCATTAAGTGTTGTCGTCTTGGTTGAGACAGAAGTGGTCGCTCTCCTCTAATTAGTGGAAAAGCACGACGGTATGAAGAGCAAATGCTTTTCACATTCGCACTTGCAATTACAGGACGCGGAGAAACCCAAATACGAATTCCCCTCGACAGTTCGGTTTTGGTCAGTGCTGGCAACTTAAAAGCCACAAATTAGTCCAGGAGCTGCTAACGCCACAACCATTTCCATTTTTAATCTCTTTATGATGTTAAATCGCAGGAGAAAAATTATTTATACATTCTATTTTTAACTCACTATATACAGAGTGGGCCACAGAAAACAGTCCACCCCGATATTTGGCAGTATTCATTAGATTTTAAGGAATTGCTGAAACACGTCGATTTTTGTTCTAAAAGGGACACATTTTTACGATACAGGCATCTGCCATTTGTCAAACCCCTCCCTTCCACTTCCCCAACCCCTTAATTTTAAGTAGGGAATATACCATGTGTGGCACGTCATTAGAAAGGCGTTCATTTTTAAGAGGTGTTGCACTTTAAATGATTTAAGACTTTTTTGCAAAAACGGTGTAAATTACGAAAAAAGTCGTGGATGATCATATGCCTGAATACTCCATGTAAATGCCTTTCTAATGACGTGCCACACATGGTATATTCCCTATTTAAAATTAAGGGGTTGGGGAAGTGGAAGGGAGGAGGTTGACAAATGGCAATGTCTGTATCGTAAAAATGTGTCCCCCTTATAACAAAAATCGACGTGTTTCAGCATTTCCTTAAAATCTAATGAATACTGCCAAATATCGGGGTGGACTGTTTTCTGTGGCCACTCAGTATACATATTACGATAAGTGAATAGTATGATAATTGAGTTTTATGTTGGCATTACTCTATCATAGGTCATTAATAAAACCAACACCATGTATACTAATGTATAAATTATGTCCTAATCTCTCTCCTATGTATGCACTGACGATTTTGGTACAAAAATCCTTCAATATCAATCCGAAAGTGATATGAAAAGATTGGTGTTCCTAAAATACTTTTGTTACACATGTCGAGAAAGAAGTATTACTCTATATTAAAACTCCCGACTATGACGAGACTAAATTCAGGAGCTAAAGAAAGATGGACTGGGAAGGATATGAGAAATCCCTCAGGATTTTTTTCAGGGAAGGGACATTATAACAGGAAAGGAGAGTTTAGAAGTGGACTAGGTCAATGATTATTTCTCTTTCTAATCTTAGCCCTCTTTCCGTGTTGTATTTTAAATGGTTATACAGAATATTGTAGCCACATTAGTATTCTTGTCTTTAATTACTTTTTACGCAAACTGGTATATGGCATCATGTATATGCAGCTCAGCAACGACATCATAATAATCAATTTAAAAAACGTATTTACATATTTTTTCCTTATTATTGATTCAACATTAATCAACAAACAATAGAATGAAATGATTTTAATCTATTATCGAAATGTTTTTTTTTATTTTTCTATTGGCCGACAACGTTATTTAAAGGTGTCCCTGGACCGATTTTCCGCAGAGTCCATTATTTACCTCTGGCTGAAAAGAGCTAATAATATTTTCTACCCAAGTTACAACTGTAAATGGAGCTGCAATTACTGGTTGTCTTTTTATTGGATTCTAACAAGTTCTTTTGCGATAACATAAATTTTTGAAGTTGAAGTTGAATTGGTTTAAATTGATTGCGGGATTGTTTATATTTCTGTCTGTGTTCCTGGAACATTAAACCAGACGTGAGGAGCTAAAAGGAGTTTTCTCAAATAAATTCTTATTTAGAAGTTTTTACCATGTTTTATTTCTATTAAAATACTATTCAATAGCAGGAAATTAGTTAACAAACGATTTTTTAATAAAATATTAGATAAAATAATATAATTAATTTAGGCAATTTTAATGTTTATTAAGTAATAAAAGGATAAATAATATTATTTGTTATTTTTGCTTTGTTAAATAAGTTATTACGTAATTTAAATTGAATTGATTTAACCTGTACCGGGTGGCCAACTAAGAACGGCCGTCAGCCATATTTCAGGATTGGTGTATAGTTACAGCTTCGAGAAAAAAAAATAACAAAAGTGACCTTGTAGGTCCATCGCTAGAGGGCGTAATTGATTACAAAAATTAAAAAAGAAAAATTTTACAAAATTTACCTAGAGTATTGACGTATGTCATATTCTTCAAAAAATTCTGCGTATTTTTGATTTTACAAGCTTTAGGCTGTTTTTCAAATAAGAGTTGGGAGAGAGCGGGCACCTTGTTATGAAAAAATACCTATAACTTCGATTGTGAACTGAATTTTATTAAGTTACTGTTATTGGAATGATGATAAGGATATGTTTGGTCCAAAAAAATCCTCTAGCGGTGACGGTAACAGTAGTATGACAAGAGTTTAAATTACTACATATAGTCCTATATAAGACCTTTCTAACTAGACTACATTTGTTGATTTTCGTTGAGGCTACCAGTCTAATCGACATTTGAAGAAAAATTCCCACTGTTTACATGTTTCTTAAGATATCTCCTAATAGGAAAAAGATATCGACATGATGTTTTCGTCATTTTATTGATAATTTAATCTACTTTTTAAAAACGTAGTCAAAATATATGTTTCTATTTAATATTTTCAAGAAAAAATACAATATCAGAAATTTGAAAGAGAGCCCTCTAGCATTCACGTTATTGGTTAGATTGCTCATAATTTAAAATTACTTTATAAGTGGAGAAAAGCTCATTGCAATAACACTAACCTTATGAAAAACGGTTAAGCCGAACCGGAGTTATTAGGCTTGTGAAAACAAAATTAAGTAGAATTTTTCGAAGAATATGATGATCGTATTTACAATACCCTTTAGTTAGGTAAATTTTGTAAAAAAAATTTGGTATTCAATTACGCCGTCTAGCTATGAACCTACAATTATGTAAATATTTTCCAGGTTTTTCCTGAGGCCACTTTTGTTATGATCTTTTTTCCCCGTAGCTGTACTATAATCCATTCCTGAGATATGGCCGTCGGTCGTTCTTAGTTGCCCATATGATACATATTAAATTATTGTATCAGTTATATTACATTGCTACAAATATTCTATATCAGCTTTTATTGCAGTTTTACAAACAGAACACGTTAATTTAAATAATTTATATTACATTCCTCCCTCGCCTTTTCATAAGAGTTATGTTACATTAGAATAAATATTTTATAACGTTTGATTGCGATGATACATTTTATGAATATAACGTGCTAATTCTAGGATTAAACTTAAATATTTAAAAACAAAACTTAATAAACAAAATCATCTCAAATTATTTACAATATAAAATTCTAAATAGTAATAGGATCTTTCTTTGTAGTTCAAGCCTCGTATTTTTCATATGCCTTGGCTAACCCTGCTAAGATTGGACTCAGCATTACCGATCGTTTCCCCCTATTTTTAATATTCCTGGGAATCCCCAACTGGGCGGAGATAATATCGTTAATAACCTCATTTCTCTTCATTCTCATATCTGTTGCTTGGCATCCTCCTAACATGTAGCACACCCTGTATACCATAGCAGGTATATACAACGATACTAGAAGGGCTAAACCAAGTCCGATTACTACTGCCGTTGTTCTCAAAATTGATGTGGGAAAAAATAATGAGGATGAAAACACACTTATCTCGTTTGTTTTTTCTTTTTCTGTCTGTGGAGGCGCCAGGGTGGATTCTTCGCAAAGTACCGCAGCAGAAAATAGGAAGACAAGTACTATGGGGGTGAACGTAGACATCTGTAAAATCCAAATCAAATATATAGTCACTGCTTAAAATGTTCCTTAAGAATATTAATATGGAATTCGATAATCAGTATTTATAATATTAGTGCGAAGAAGTGCTATTAACCATTCATTGTTGGAAATAGGACAAACTGAGAAAATATTTTAAGAGTATTTTATAATAGATCCTTTTTATCAATACCATTTTAAATATCTCTAACAAACTACTAAGTACGTAGTTATAAAAAGTATATATTTAAGAGAAATTGTAAACAATATCGTGAAAGTGTTTTCCGATAATTGTATAATAAATAATACCTAAGGCGATTCCTTACAAAAAATAGAGAATATATATTTTAGTTTTGACATACTATATATATAATTTGTGGTTTAATGAAAAATTATAAGTTTTTTGAAACCATATACTTTAATATCCAAAATTGACGCCTGTAAAACTTCGTTTTAACTATTGTTTATAATGTATATAACGTAAAAATAATAATTTTCTGATAAAATTAGTCACATCTTGTAGCCTTCCGAACTACAAAATTCATGAAATACCAACCTGTATATACCTAACTGTAACTTTAAAAAGACAAGCTGAAGATTAATTATAATATTTATAGATAATCTTTTATCCTATTTTCCCATGAGAGGGATATGTATATTGGACTTTATCACACTTTTTCGAACATCCTTTATTTATGTAATTAAATAGTAAAAGAAAAAAATCATACAGTTAAATGTGCTCTTATTTATTTAACTGATGTGGGGTTTCACAATGGTAGAAAATGAAACGCACAACTAGTTTTTTCAGAATATCCCAAAATAGGTGATTTATTAAATTGGCTCATTGATTTTAAAATGAATTTAATCTCTCTAACCAAGGGTTAAGCGTCAAAAGGCTTTAATAAATTGTGCTGTTAATATTATTGTATCTTTATTTATTTGAAGTAAACAATATAGTGCAATGCAACGAATTTCAGTCCTTCATTAATAATGGTGTAAAGACTAACTGGAGTACTTGAAAATTAAAAAAACATTTTTTTCCATTACATGAACTGCGTTAAAAGATAGATGATGGGGCTATACTAGAAGCGTATAATGGAAGAGAAAGAGTTTCTATTTCAATTCTCCAATGTTTTCCACATAAATAGCATACTTTTACATTATAGCGATCAAGTGATAGCTATTATTATTATTCTAGATGTTTAAATAAGTTAAATTTTACATACTGGTATGTGTAATTTAAATGCCTTGTTCAAATAGTACTGATCATTTTGTTATATTTTACCATAGAATTGTATTTATTGTTTTAAATTTGAGAAAAATAGATTTCAAAATGTGAAATAAAACATCATGTATTTTAATCAGGAGCTATATTTTATGGTTTTGGTTAGATCTTTTCATTAGGTTCCCAGCTACTCTCATGGCAATCTCCTTACCTTAGAATCAAAGATTAATAACTAGATTTTAGTTGGAACATTTGTTAGTGAATAATTATTTGCCTGTAAACTAAAAACTGAATTTCATTCATCCCTTTTTACTAGCTGCAGATCACTTATTAAGCTATTTTTAACTTTATGTTCTATTACCTCTAAAAATATTGTACCGTTTTGAAATAATTTATTAAAAGCACACAATTTTAAATTTCTAGAAATTTATTTGACCAAAACATTTTTAAAAGAATAAAATGGTACTTACTTTTTGGACACTGAATAAAATCACTGGACGTTTTAGAAATATTACTTATAACTATCTGGCAATATATTAAGGAGTAGAGACCTTTAAATATAATTTACTTCACTCAGGTAGGGTGTGCGGTTAAAAAGGGCATGGGGTTTAAGTGCCATATTTTATGAGCAGATAAGACATAATCCGCCAAAAGCAAAGACAAAAATTTCCGGGAAAATAAAAATTTATTGTTGTTTTGAAGGATTAAAATATTTCAAACATCTTGGGTAGGTACCCACTAAGTTTATATTTTGTTTCCTATTATTTTTAAACAGTATATAGTTTTGAAATGCCTGCATGAGAAAATTTTTCAAAAATTTACTATTATAAAAAGTATCCTGTACAACAAATTAAATAAATGTTATTTTAATATGTGATAAAATTTCAAATGGAAATCAACCAATAAAAATAAATTTATTTTTAGTCAGCCATATTTGTCTAATTTGTTATAACTTTCATTATCGAGACCATTTACTTTTCTAATAACAGTCCATTTATCTACATTTTGAAAAGGATCACAGGTTTCTACATCCACATATTCCAATGAAAGAGGAAGTATGAGCCTAAAATTATATTGATTAAACAAAAATACACACCCTACAAAACTTATACCTTATTGAATGTAGAAACATTCTGAAAGGTTTTGTATCTTTCCGGTTGCTGTAAGTAAAATCTCCAACAATTGTGTGACCCAAAAATGAACAATGAGTTCTAATTTGGTGTCTTCTTCCAGTCAGCAATCTTATTAAAACCTTAGTAGCTGGATAACTGTCATAAATGCCTTCCTCCAACACAAGAAAAACAGTCCTTGCACTTTTCGGCTTATTGCAGAATTGAGTATTGTCTACACACATCTTTTGGATATGCTTGAATCTAATATCTTCCCCTAAAATATATAATTTAGATCAAAATAAATATTTACAATATAAAATAAAAGAGATAAAACGCTTCATTTTATTTGCACAAAGTTTAGTACACACCCTGACAATTATCCATGTACTATACCTATTAGAGTATTAAGATCTATGATTTCTTTAGATAGAAGTCCTCTGACAATAGCAATATAGTACTTTTGGGCATTTCTATTCTGAAAAGTAGTGGACACAAATTTACAGGCTTGTTTATTGGTAGGTATGCACATTATTCCACTAGTAGCAAAATCAAGCCGATGTGGAAAATAATATTCGTGGAATAACTTTTCATTGGATAATGAAGGATATAATTTTTTGAGTACCGTTTGAACTGTAAACTAAAAACGAAATCTATAGTAATTATAAGATCAAATTCGATTTACGTACGTCTTCCTTGTTATTGCTGTTAATTTTCATATCGTAGTCTTTACTAACCATTATAATATTATTGCTAACATACAAAATTTTCACCTTTTTCTTAAATAAATGCCTTTTTATAAATCTCCATACTACTTGAAATAGAAAATACATCTTTAAATTATAAGTTATATTTTTATATGGATATTTAAGGCTTTGTCCTTTTTAAGTTATTACATTCAATTTATCCAAAAACTTTAAAATACACTTAAAAATTAAGTGGTAATTTCAATATAACCTAAAAATTTGACAAAACCAATTTTGACTAGCTCCTCCCAATATTGCTGTCGCCCCCAGTGTATTAAATTTTAATTTAAGATGCTCCGTTATAAGGAAAACTGTGGTGCAGAAATTCGATTAAATTCTACTAGATGGCAGCATCACGGCGGTATTTGAATTTATTAAACTTTTTATCTACCATAAACAAGCGAGAATGCATTACAATATCCTCTCTTATATCTTGAAGTAGAAATATATGAGATGGGAACACCGTTCCAGTCAATTCGCTACTAAGATACTGCAGTCATGTTCGTATCTCTATCACAGCTTGTCATATATATTATTCATATTCTTTTACTCCTTTAGATAACTTCTTAAGATATATATATATTTTATTTATGAACCTATATAAAAACTATAAGTGACAAAATAAGGAAGTTACTTGGTCTACCTCTGCGTATTTTTAAAATGGGTAATAATTACATTTAACATGCTTCTAACAACTTAAATAATAGCCTAGTTATAAGGGTTTATTAAACTCAAGATTAGTAATTCATAAAATATATAAAAATATCGATTAAAAAATCATTTGATAATCTATTTAAAATGTTATATATACACATAGGCGTAAATTAAAGGGCGGCCTGGATGCTCTCAGAAATTCATCATTTTAACCCTTTCACTACCGACTTTCTTCCCGTGCAAGGAAAAATTATTTTATGTTTGAAACACACATAAATGGGTTTAAATAAGATTTGATGAATTATAAAGTATAGATAAGTAGAAACATTTATTATGGGTAATATTTGTATCCCTAGGTACTTAACATAAAATTCAAAAAATAAAAACCAAATGCATCAGCAAAAAGACAAAAACAATATCAAGAATTAATTACGAATTTTGATGAAACCTTAAAAAGCAGTTTCTTTCCATCCAAAGTTTTTGCACTTCAAAGGAAAAAGATATCTTATCATCATGGGTACAAATATATCCCGTTATTTTTAAAAGGTAGTCATTTTAGGTACAATTGTACCCATTGAATTTTAGAATCGTATATCTATTTGAAAAAATAAATTTTGAACAAAATATTTTTGCAATTTGAAAGAAGTAATACTATTTCTACTATTACACTGAAAAATTAACTTTGATAAACTAATATACTACCATCTAAATCGTTGCCCCACATGGCCGTTTGTAATAAATTTCATTCGGAATAAAACACCTTTAGCGTCAACTATGCACAAAACGGAAAAATAGTTTACAGAATAGAAATTTCTTTAAACGAGTTTGTTTATAGATTTCTATAGATCTATAAATTACTTTGTTTTCAGTGGGTACAATCTTATCAAATATGATTGAAAGGGTATATAATAAAATAAATTGTATTTGAAAAATAGGTCTAATAAAAAACCCATTTAGTATTAATTGTTCTATTTAATAATAAACGATGTTAACAAGATATAAACTACCAATATGCTTAGTAGTAAGTATTTCTATGTCAAAAAGTTATATAACTATTCACACTTTTAATCAAATAAAATACTGAATAGAGAATAATGGAAGGATTCAAAAACCACAGGCTACTGCACCATATAAAAGAAACCCATATTAAAAAAATTACATAGAAAATCAGCACACATTGGCTAATTATATTACATATGTCACAAATACAAACTGTAATTCATACAAAAGATTTTTTCAAGTGTAATAACGTTAAATTTATACACAATAATATTAAACTGACTTTAAAATGGCCACTTATTATTTACAAGTTTGGCTCCGCTGCATTTCAGCATCTTCTTGCTTTTTTCGTTGCTTTTCACGCATTACATCAGCATCTCTAAAATAACGAAAATAAGAATAGTCATTAAAAAATACAATAATTTTATGATCAGCAATAAGACCTTGAAACTTGGTAATGTGTAGTATATCATAAAAGAGATTAAAAGTAATTTAAAAAAATAACAATTTGAAGTAAATTATATATTTTTCATGAACTTGTATTTCAATTAAATATTTTACTAACAATATACATGATAAAATTTAGAACACGAGTATTTTTTAAATTATTTACATTTTTCTAAGACTAATCTAATTTACTCTAAATATGTAACATATTTTTATCAACACTTTCTCCTTTATTTTCAACACATGTAAAAAATCCTAAATATTACAACTACTTATCTATAATTAGTAACCACATAAAGAAGACAAAATATATGAGCAGATATAAAAAACTATAAAAAATTTGTTGTTAAACTAGGCCAATGTGTGCATAAATGCGCTTTTGCGTTATAAAATTGCAATCAATTTAAATTAAACTCTTTTTTCTGTTTTAGCGGACTGTGACACACTTGAAATATTCAAAACATCATTGGAAACTATAATTAGCATGTTTTAAATTATTTATTTACTTTCAAAAAGAATTCTAAAAACCTCTCAAATATTCATCCTTTTATTTAATAATTTCTTTTAGTAACGCTATTTTAAGAAACATAGATTTATTAATGTAGTAAAAAATATACTTTTGTATTAACTATATCTTGATATAAATATAATTAAACAGTAATAAATTTAACTGTCTCACCTCTGTTTTCGTTGTTCAACCGTCAGGCCATCACTTCTTTTATTTTTGTCCATTTCCTTCTGTTTCTTTTGGTTTTTTGCTCTGGCCAATTCACGTTGGTTACCACCTTGAAATTAAAAGTTATGCTTTATATAAAAATAATTATGGTTATCAAAGTACTTACGGGTCATTTCTAGTTAAAACTTGAATTAAAATTAAAGAGTTATTAATTAAATAATGCTTTGGCTTCCGAAGGCCGCAGGCTCTTTTTGCTAAGACTACTACTATTCAACTAATATAATAAATAATAGCAAATAGACTGACGGAATTGCAAGCATACCAACCACTCCAAACCAAATAAAAAAAGCTAATCTTTACTGACAGCTCCATTTTTGATTTGTACATTTGAAATAAAGATATTCCATTTTCTCGACACAGACAGAGATAGACAATGAACATCTTTCATTTTAGCTTTTTGATTTAAGTGATTATCTGATCACTACAAATGTCAGAATTTGAACGTATGTCCCCTAGATTTTGGTTCCATAGTATTTTAAATTTAATCAACTTTATTTTAAGAAGGTTTATACGCCGTATTAAAGCAGATATTATTATTTTACTAAAATGAAATTTGGAAAATTTTATTTTTTTTAAAGTGAAGAGAACAAATTTCTTACAAGTCTATATAATATTCGCCTCTTCTAATTCTAACTTATATTAGGTATGACAATTAAAACAAATTTAATGTAGTGAATTTTTATTTTTCAGACTAAATAAAAATCTTCTGCGAGATGCGCCGTAAAAGAGGCAAACATTTTAGTACTGTACTGGTAGTAGTTTTATCAGTGGTGGAGCGAGTTTTTTTTAAGGTTGAGTTGAGTGAGAAACGTCAATTTGTGTCATTATGTACGACATTGCGCTTATAAAAATGTATGTGTATTTGCAAATTAATATTACAATATTTTAAGTTTGTTTATAAACATTTAAAAAATAAGAGGAATGGTGTTTAGAAAGCATAAAAAGTACATTTTCCCTATCAAAATTAAAAATAAATGCTTGCGGAATTAGTGCCGAAATGCAAATTGTTTTTTTATAATGAGTGCCATGTGTGATAACCAAAATTTTGAACCCTTAAATATGGAACAAGTCACTAATGACGATATAAGAAATTTGCTAGATTATTTTTCTAAAAATACCTATGGTGCCAAAGCAGAGGATTTGGAAGTAAGTCAAAATTTGATGTTTACACCTACAACCTAACCAAACTTTTTGTTAATCAAATGAAAAAGTTTTTTGTAAATGTAAAAGATAATTTTTTTGTGTCGCATTTATATTTTAGAATTGATAATAGTGATTCTAGATTAGGTTGATAACACCATTTTTCTGCTTGAACTGAACTTTGTAATATTAGATGGCTTGAAAAAATCAAAAAGTTTTTTTGTAATTATTTAATTTACATGTATTTGCTATTTAAATACTTGATGCAAATCTAAATAAAAAATTTTATGGAGTAATTTAAAATAATTTCTGTATGTCTGAATTGTTTTTGCCAAAATCAAAACATAAATATTTTTTAGGCAAATAGTATTTTACAACGGTGTGTAAGGCTTATGAAACTTGATTATAGTCTCATTACTGTGCAAAATAATAATGGTGAATTAAGTTCTCATTATCCCAGCCAGCTTCCTATTCTAGAATATGAAAATGCCAGCAATCAAAATCTTAATTTAAGTCAAACAGCACAACGGACCACCAATACTATTTACGAGAGTATTTATGATGTTCAAAAAATTAGGGATTTATTCTATAGAGCTAAATTTGCAAGGTAAAATTAATATGTTTCTAAATGTATGTATTAAATACATAATCACATACATTTTAGGTGTAGAGCGAGGTTTCCAATTCCAGTTATTTTATATAAAGGCAAATATATTTGTCGCTCATCAACTTTATCGGGAGGTCCAGAAATTTATGGAAGAAGTGGATTAGATTACCTTTTCTATGGTAGTGGAGACACTTCTTCTTCAAAACCTAGATCAGAAAATGAGGTAGACTCTGCATGTGAAACAGATTCTTGTTCTACTCAATCAGACTGGCAACTCTTTGATAAAGTCCGTAGCCAAGATATCAAATTACTCAAAAAACTCAATGTAGGCACTATAGTTGATCTCATGGTTGAAAAGAAAAAAGTCAAATTTGGAATGAAGTAAGTTTTTATCAAAAAAATTTTGCTGTCTTTTTATGAATATATTCTTTTTTTTTAGCGTTACCTCTTCTGAAAAAGTAGATAAAGAAAACCGTTACTCCGATTTTAACATAATTTCTTTGCCTTATCCTGGGTGTGAATTTTTTAAAGACTTTCGAGACAATAATTTCAATGCTGAAGGCCTTATTTTCGATTGGAATCAAGAACAGTGTGATGCCACAGTGAACGTTCCTGATAATCCCCTTTTGGCCCATCTCAAGATTGACTGGAATAATTATAAGACTTGGGATTTGATTACTATGACTCAAAATTACACAAAGTACCTACTTAAATACTTACAGGTGCGTATTGCAAAGAAATTGAATTTGATAAACAATTTTGATTTTCAAAGAATATAGGATTTGTATAGTAATAATGGGACTAACAATAAACTTTATATATATATATATATATAATTGAATTTTAGATTGTGAACATTTAATATAAATTTTTTTTTAAATATAGTTGATATACTGATACAAATTAAAAGGTCATTTGACATAATCAATGATAACTGTTACAACTTTTAAAAAAGCTTAACTTAATAATTAAAAAATATATAAATATTAATACATAATAGAACAAATTAGGAAGGAAATTCCGTTTATGATATTGTAATAGTGTTAAAACTCAACCGTAAATTAATATCTTAAGTGAACAGGCTATACAATTTTGAATTTTAAAATTTGTATTACAATTCAAGTCCAAATTAGAAATTAGAAAAAATTAATAAAAATTATTACAAAATTAAAAACTCAATAAGTAGCGTTAATATGTAAAAATTAAATTTTAAATAATAAACTTAAAAAATCATTATGACAGTTCTTCCAGATGTATCTTGAATGGTAGTTTATATATATATATATATACCTTAAACTCTAATAACGATTTGACATATTCAAAAATAAAAAATTTCCAGACCGGCATGTACATGTATACAAAAGATGTTAAATAACTCTTCAAAAATGATAGACCAAAAAAAGTTTTGATACAAATATATAAATATTATTAAATAGCGGAAGCTCTCTACAGGATATTTCAGAGTTTAGTGTAAATACACTAGCTGTAGGTGTGTGACATAAAAAAGGAATATTTTCCTATTTTACAGTAAAAAATACTTTACAAATATTCAAGTTCAAATATTTTTAAATCATCAAAAATGATAGATGTACATTATTCGAATATACAGTATATCATTGAAAAGGTATAAAAAAATTCGAAGGGTGATAGTATTCCCAAAATTGGTAAAAAAGTTCCTATAAGTATGGGTTGTTACATGCTTACTAAAACAGTTAGGGAGGTTAAAAAGGTAATTTAAAAAAAAAATTTGCTGAAGCAGTATTTGAAAAAGATAAAATTTAAATTATTTATTTTTTGATGGGTAGCTCACAGGATAATCAGCTTAAATTTATGAAAATTGTGACGTGTTTAAATTAATCAATTAGTTACTTCAATTTAGAATATCCTGTTAAACAAGAGAAGTGCAAAACATATTTAAAATAAAAGAGTGAGAAATTAATGTGAAAAACGTTAATTACTATTATGGAATGTCTTTACCTTTTTTCATCAGATTAGCCTGACACTTTTATTTACAGTAAATATTCAATGTGGCTACCATTCATTTCAACACATATACCTGCTCTTCTTCTCCAGTATCTGCGTATCCTGTGGAAAATTCCTGGCGTTGTACGAATTTGATTGAAGCAGTCAATTATGCGTTGTTGTAGCTGATCATCAGTATTAATTGGCACTGAGTAAACCAAAACTTTTAAGTGGCCCCACAAGTAGAAAGCTACTGGATTAAGATCTGGTGATCTTGCTGGTCAAGTTTGTAGACCACCAAGTCCATTCAAGTCCAAGTATTCATTGAACAAATGAATACTTTTTGGTAACTGGTTTACGTTTTTATTTTTTGAAGCAATAAAGTGTATTTACTAAGTTAATCAAATGTTGATGCTTTAATTAATTAACTAATAAATGAAATAACTACTTGATCAGTTTAACATGCCTTAATTTTCATAAATTTAGGCTGATTATCTTGTGAGCAACTAATCAAAAAATATATATTTTAACTTTTGTTTTTCAAATACAGGTTCAGCAAACTGTTTGCCTTCAATTTTCTCCAAAACTGTTGCTCTAAGCAACTTGCAACAAGAGTACCTTTTTTATGGGAAAAAATGCGTAGTTTTTTAAAAAATGAACACATTGTCAAAAAAGCAACCACAAAAAAGTTATTCATTCATAAATTAACCCCCTACCCTAGCAAGAACTACCCTTTACGATTAAACAAACAATTTTTCGATATCACTATTTGATTTAGAGGCCACTCTCTTAATATGCATTTAACGAACTTTTTTACTAGTTTTAGGAGTACTCTATCACCTCTCCAATTTTTTTTTACACCTTTTCAATGACGGTGTATATCTTCTACAATTATCATATCTACAATTCTCTCTGAAATACTCTGTATATGGTTGCAGTATGTAAAGCTTTTTCCTGATTCGCCCTGCATAGTCTATATATTTGTTGAAGGCGAGATGGTTAAACACGCAATTGGAGTGTAATTTTTAACACACATTAATTTTGTCTTTAAAAATTACCAAGTCAAAAATATAAAATTTAGCTTCAAGCATCAAGCATCTTGTCTAACTGAACGGATATTATAAAATTGATTTATCAATCATATCAACCTTTGGGGCCTTAGGCCAACAGACATATAGTAGGTTTTTACCTTTGAGAAAATTAACATAAAATCAACTAGTACCAAGACCGTACTTTACTTTTTTCTCTCGAAATAACTGTACTGAAGAACTACTGTTTAGATGAAACGTTGTTTAATAACCAGCACATTTCAAAAAATATGTAGACAAATTTATGTGTTCAAATACATTCGTTTTAATTTATTTTCCAAATCTAAGCAAAATTTTATCAAAAAACTGCCTTGTTTTTGAAATACAATTATTTTTAAAAACTTCTCTGCTAAATATTTATTGATATACCACGATATGACAAAATTATATTCCATTTTACTTTAAAAAAGGTAACATAAGTGTTACATTTTAAAAAATGAAAGAAAATTAAATAAGTATCAATCATTTTATTACTTTTATTTCCAGATTTATTTTAAAAACTGTGATAAATAATTCATTTAATTTTCAAAATGAAAACCTCGATTTTGTTTATTCTCCTTACACAAGGCGACCAGCGATCGGTTATTTTAACCTTATAAACTAGATCTTTCATTTAACCCCAGACGTGAAATTCAAGGCGCGTCATGTCTCATGGCCCGATATTTGTCAATTTCTCCCTACCAAATGATTAGGAAATATTTTGCCAAAAATTCCCCCAACAGTACATTTAGAAGTATGACTTCTAATATATCTGGTATATTATTCTGCAAAAATTTTAAATAACTGTCCGTATTTAAATTATCTAGAAGATAATACGGACCAATGAAAATTCTGTAAATTACGGCTGCTGCTCATTTCACTGTGATCTACATCTAAAACAAACGATGATAATTTATTTAATTTAACAAACCATCATTTCGTAATAAAGTAGAATACCATTGAAAAGGGTATACAAAATATTTTTTTAAACTATTTGTATCTCTTGAACTATTGACGTTTTTGAAAAAACATTGCTTAGAGTAGAAAAAGAAATTCGGACCATCGTATTTTAATACGTAAATTGATCTATAGAATTTTTTGTATAATAATTAAATATCATTTTTAGTATTATTTAAAAAAAATGTAAATTAGGATCGACTTAAAAAAGTAAAAAAGCTGAATTGTAGTATAATAAAAATAATAGGCTTTAAACTGTCACTAAGTGGATGCTTGTTATTGATCTTCCCTGAATAATGGTCAAAACATTTTTCTACTACAAATCTGTTCTTAACATTTATATGGTTCATAAATATAAATAAGTAGTCAATTTTCAAGTGTATCAAGTTATTGTTCAAGATCTCCTATTTTTTTTTCTGATTTTTACTTGCAAACTTTTTGCAGGATAATAGTTCTGGTATACTAATTCACTGTATCAGTGGATGGGATAGGACCCCGTTGTATATATCAATGTTACGTTTGAGTCTCTGGGCTGATGGTTTAATACATCAAAATTTGGATGAACGCCAGGTTCTCTATTTAACAATAGCTTATGACTGGATGTTGTTTGGACATCACCTTTGCGACCGAATAGATAAAGGAGAGGAAATATTTTTCTTTTGCTTCTATATGCTGAAACATCTCACTAGTCACGAATTTTCAATAGCGCCTGGAAGGTAAACAAAATTAATTAATATTTTATCATTGTTTTATCGGACGTATCGAAGCTCCGTTACCAAACCAAGATTATACATAATAGTCAAATTAACCACTACATACCAGGTTTTATCTCAGGTATATGAATACCAAGAACCGGGTCAAGAATAAATAAAAGAAAAAGTTTTTTTATTAAAATATTTTAATTTACGTTAAAAAAATATAATATTTACAAACTGGTTATTTCGCTAGACTTATGCTGACATAGTTGTTTTTTAATAAATTCTTGTTTTAACATCACTTCTAACTTTTTTTATAGGTTTATTTCCAGTTCTAATTTTAAGTACGTTTTTTATCTGACAATTAATAAGGACTTCTAGAAATTGGGATGACTATTGTAAAAAATTTGAATTGATTTAGAATGAAAAGATTCGCAGCAGTTTGTTGTTCTAAATAATTCGCACAAAGGACTTACCCTATATTTTATACATTATTTAGATAGACCTTAAATAGCTCTTTCATTTTTGTGAACCATTCCCTATACTGTGACTCTTATTGAAATATTTCTAATTTTATAAGAACATTTCTTTTTTTTGTAATCAGATCAAGTAATCCTTGCAATAATAACCAATTTTGTAATGACACATTTATAAATTTTGTAGATACCTTCTGAAGTGTAAAATTATATCCCGTACTAATGAAATACATATTACAATTACTCAATGATAAACTTTATTAAAATAAAAGAATATTAATAAATAATGTTCACTGATAGATATAGGGAATGGTTCACGAATATGAGAAAGTTATTTAAGGTCTATCTAAATATTGTATAAAATATAAGGTGTTCCATTTAAATAATTTGAGAAAATTTATGTTCCGAGTTTTGACTTACCCTGTATGCAATTTAAAGGTTCTATCAAAAAATTATAAAACAGATGAAAGTAGAGCGCATACCTAAACTACTAACTATACAAACAATGGAAAAACAATTGTTCCTTTTTAGATGCAGGCTGACCAGTATACAACGATTTTGATATAAAAGTGGTCATAACCTTTGAGACATCCAGTATATATCTGACAAACCCTATATTCGAGACTTAGAAAATCAGCAAAATTCAAATAAGTAATAAAAATGTACCATTTTATTTAAAATGATGTATGTTTAAATTGGCCTGCAGCTACGGAACACTCTGAAGTGAAAATAATTTTAGGTTCTAAAGCTTGCCCCGACAATTTTGCTATGCAATATTTTTTGGTTCCAATCTAATAAAGGAACTGTTGGACTTTTACACATTATTGGGACACTCTGTATCTCCGCGTTATTTTTCTAAATTTAACGTGTGCCCGAGAAAATATAAAATTCTCTACAATCACTAGTTGTTTGCCGTTTTGGCTAAACAAATTTTAAACTCGTTTTTCTCATACACTAAGAGATAGACAGCCAAGCTCCGATATAAGAGACAAATGCAACACAGACGATATAGTACAATGGGTAAGAAAATACAGACCTGAATGGAACCAGCACCCTATAGACAAACGACCCAAAAGCCAAAATTGTCAGAGATAGCAACCCACATGGAAGAAGGCCAATTGGGAGGTCGCCGAAAAGATGGCGAGACAGTTGGTGCCAGCGTCACAAGAGGCATTACAGCATAGCCGGCAATAAACAGGCATTATGCCTCTAAAAATAAGAAGAAGACATCTTGACAGATGTTTTGTTGTTCTGTGAATTTGAAGATTTGTCAACAGTTTTGTTATTTTGTGAATTTGAAGCTTTTGGTTTGTAGGGATTTCTCTGATATTTTTCGCCCGGCTTTTCTAGAGAAGAACTTCAGAGATTTTTGTTTTTTGGTTCTCGGAGGAGGTAAAACGTCTAGTAGTAGAAGCTTTTGACAAAATTTTGATAAATTGTTTGCAGGTTTTTTTGTACCTACTTTGGTGCACCACTTCTTAGTGCCTTTTTGTTAGGAATAAATTGTGTCTCGTTTTTAGGTGGTCCCTTATTTAAGAGACCACTAGTACAAGGTTCATTTTTGTTTATCTTTTTCTTTCCATTTTCTTGTGGTCCTGCATTGGAAAAGTACATTGGTTTTATATGCTTTGGAGGTACAAATTCGTGTTTTTAAATGGAAACATTTTTTCCTTTCAGAGCAGATATTAAAGGCTCCTTTAATTTGCTCCTCCAAAAGTAAAAACGTTTCCATTTAAAAAACACGTATTTGTACCCCCAAAGGATATAAAACCAATGTACTTTGCCAATGCAAGAACACAAGAAAATGGAAATAAAAAGATAAACAAAAATGTACCTTGTACTAGTGGTCTCTTAAATAATGGAGAACCTAAAAACGACACACAGTTTATTCCTAAGAAAAAGATACTAAGAAGTGGTACAACCAAAGTAGGTATAAAAAAATCTGCAAACAATTCTATCAAAACTTTGACACTGTCTTCTACTACCAAACGTTTAAAAGTTTTATCTCCTCCCAACATCAAAAAAAAACAAAAATCTCTTAAGAATTCTCCTCAAGAAAAGCCGGGAGAAAAATATCAGAGAACTCCCTACAAACCAAAAGCTTCACGTTCACAAAATAACAAAACTCTTGACAAAGCTTCGAGTTCATAAAAATTCAAGAGTATGAAGCTGCCAATTTGTAACTTTGACACTTCAGTTACACCTTAGTCAGATGTTATCGATATTGAAGACACAGAAACAGACGAGGGGGTTTTAACATATCAAGATGAAGTTACGATGAAAACTCCAATTAAAGAAAACATCCTCCCAAATCTGCTTCCAGATCTCCTAGCGGTAGAAAATCACCAAGAAGACGAGATTCATGCGTTTTGTGTCTAGATTCACCTGTAAATCAGAACTTGACATCTACAAGACCTAAAACACCAAAATCTAACATCAAGATGAAGAAGTTACAACGAAAACTCCAATTAAAATAAAACACCCCCCAAATCTGCTTACAGATCTCCTAGCTCTAGAAGATCACCAAGAAGACGAGATTCATGCGTTTTGTGTCTAGATTCGCCTGTAAATCAGAACCTGACATCTACAACACCTAAAACACCAAAATATAACGGCAAAAAATCATTAAAAATGAAACCTATAGTTTTCTGGATCCAACAGAGGTCAACAAATAAATTTCAAATTAAGCCAAACTTGATGAGAATTCTAATAAACAGAATGAAACTATTAAAAAGACACCAGATTCAAATAAGCAGGAAATAGTGTACTGTATGGGTTTTGGGATATGATGTATCAAAAGGTCATAGATTTGGATAAAATATTTAATAACCTCATAAGACAACTGGGAAGAAATACTTCTGCCAAAAAAGATAGTGCAAAAACGTGGTAGAAATAGTCCGAAAACAACACCAGCAGCGATTTCGTCTCTCAAGGAAATGATAAAAGCAGTCAGAAACAAAAAGAAGGAGCAAATTAATACTGACAAAGCTCCAGACAATATTAAAAAGGTCTAAATGGCGAGGTCAAGTAGTAGGAGACGACGTATAAGAGTATCTGTCTTACAAAGATCAAATTCGACTAGAATTAGTTCTCCTGGATTAATTATAACCAAAATAACACCAGCTATTAAAACGGGGGATGGATTAACTCCAAATAAAAGTATCCATAAAAGAGATTCAGTCAAGACCGTCAAATCGCATAAGAAATCCGTTATATTTGTCGATGGTTTTGAAGACTTGATGACGAGAAAGCCGTTTTTTAACCCAGGAGAAAAGAAGAATGAATCTTTTGTAGCAAATTTGAACCAAAACTGGTAAAAGTGGCGGAGCTTAATGTCTGCGGATTTATCTCTTAAAACTTGCAAGTTCACACCAACAACCTGATAAACTGAACCGATGCCCTAAAACTGAACTAAATTAAAAACCTAATCAATTTAAATTCCTGTTTTTTAAACTGTGTTTGTTTAAATGAATATAGTCTCGAGTTGTACTTCTAATAATAAACCTATACTTTATTATTGTGTTTCATTTGATAGGAGGCATTTATTACTTAATTACCAAAAATATTTTTACACAAGGGGAATTTATTTTAAAATTCTGTTTTAATGCTGGGAACTATGTTTAACTAATTTTTCACAGAATTCTCTAACGACTATACTCTAATAGAAGTAACACAATGAGACAATAAGATTGAACACAGGGTTACAGTGCTCAGTGACGAAGAATATATTAAATGCACACTTCTTTGCACAAGGCAAAGAAATACAAACATTATCAAAAATAAATAATCTAAAAATCGCATACCTTTTTGGAAAAGTAATATCTGGTTCTATAATTTCAGGATGTCTAGTTTCTACAAATTGTTTTGTTTTAATCCCGAATAATAACTGGCGCTATCCGTAACTATTACAGAATTTGCTGATATTATTAAATCTAACAATTTACTAGTATCATTTAGGAATTTGTCAAAAGTCTTCACTAATAACCTTTTTTATTCTTGGATTAAAATTCGAACAAACAATTACCGTATTAATTAACCGACATCATTTTCCTTTTGAGCTTTTTTAGGCCGTTGATATAATCCCTCTAAAAACTCTTCATAAGAGTTTTTTATAGTTGTATCTTTCATTAGAAAATGTTTACTAAAAATGTGACGGCTATCGTTAAGGAGGTTTTAAAGGGATTTTATGGTCTGGCTTGTAAACGCCTGCTATGAGTGCCTTTCAAATGCACTATAATAAATTTAACTACAGTTTTCAATTTTTAATTACTAAGCTATTAAGGTTTTGCTTTTTTAGGTATAAAATGAAAAAATTGACTGAAAAAGTGGTAGATGATTGCGTAAATCGCACTGACAGTGATACTCAATTAGAACTACTACTTGAAAATGAATTAAGGGGTTCAAACATTAGCCTTAATTCCATATGTTCAACAGTTAGCAGTAAATCCCAAGAGCCTACTGTTTGGTATCATCATTCAGACGAACCCAATGGGTAAGTTTTGTTTCTTTTTAATTCCATTATCCCACCTTTTTTCATTAGTTTCCCGTGACGCAGCAGCTCAGTGGCTTATTGTGTCTTACCCAATTTTCTCGCTAGCTTTCATTAAGTTTAGAGTAAGATACTAGTTTTCATAACAGTAATTTAATCAGCTCGATGTTATATTTAGCAAACTCTTTTACTCAACAGATGTAGCAATATGTAGAATCTTGGATTTGTTTTACAAAGAATGTGTAAATTGTCTTTCGAGAAAAAATAAAGAAGACTCTAAAACAGCATATAAATTAGGTTCCAAAAATGTGTACTTACCTGAAACTGCATGTGTAAATTCGGTCCCGGCTAATACATTATAACAAGTAACGTTAAAGAATAGAATTATTTTATCCACGACTGTATTATAATATATACATTATTCGATTGTTTCCTCAAGTATAATTATGTACATTATCTACAATGGTAGTGAATAATGATTATTCACTAATTTTTATCACTACTCTTTCAATATGTTAAGCATTGATAAAACGATTCCAAATTTTAACCATTTTGTCCACGATTGTATTATAACATACATTATTCGTTTGTTTCCTCAATTATAATTTATACCTTATTTACAAGGCAGTGAATAATAACCCGTCTATGGTTCCTGTCATAAACTTCACTATTGTGAATAATAGTTATCATTATATGCTCGTTGAATAATATACTATTATTAGATAATATGAAAATGAAACTAATTTTTAACTACATAGCAATATGTACACGCTACTTACTATTAATAAATACATTTTTAAATGAGACATTCCTAACTTAACTTAATCAACCTGAACCACTTCAATCACATTCAACTCTTGTAGGTACCTAGCCAAAATGGGCGTTTATTATCTCAGCATAAAATAAACCGTTTAGCATGCTGGAATGTTTGGGAGTCAATTTACTTATTGATAACTGGGTGTAAAAATATAAATTTAATTCTGTTCGTGCTAGATCTAATTTACCAACACAGGTTTTACATACATTTAACTAAATTAATCGGTTGTTTTTATAGTTACATTCTCTTAATATTATTTATCTGGCCCACAATATATTCCCTTCTTTTAATTATTTAATTTTATAGCCGTTAAATTTTTTGGCCAAACTCCATGTTTTTTTATACAGTCTCTAGACTAGACATGGATATGACAAGGCTATTAATTACTTTGCGTTTGTCAAACTGGATCCATGACCTAAGAACTGTTTGAATAAATGTTTGCAAATAATTTCTATTATGACGAATCAATTTATCAAATATTTCCGAATCGTATTTCTCACTACACTAAAAAAAATGCTGAATAAAATTTAAAATATTTCAGAAGCATACTTACGGAAAGATGTGGAATGAAATCTTTAAAATTAATTTTTTTTTTATTTTTTTTCAATGTCAGTTAAATATCAAAACATTTGATGAAGAAAATTTAAAGGAACTTGAAATTTTTAATAACGATTTTTAACCTTTTTGTTTTTTTTAGAAACCCAGCAAATTACAACTCACTCGAGGTTCGTGATAACTTAGCATTGGGGGCGTCAGCATCTCCCCAAGCTCGTCGTACTTCCCCTGTGACAGTACCGGTAGGTACACGTTTAAAACGCACTGAATCTTCGGCAACGACAAGCAGTATCCACAGCAATCACAGTAATCAAAGTACGCAGAGTAGCAACAGCACAGGGAGTTGGCAAGTTGTTACCACGACGGGTTCGCTTAGAGGCTCAGATTCTTCTAGTGGAGACATTCCATTTTCTCATTCTTCCATGTGTACTGTCATTGATGGGGATGAGTGGCTGCAAGATAGCATGTACCCAATGCCATGGTAAGATTTAAGTTTATAGAGTTTATTCTAATTTCATATTTTAATTGTTGTATGTAACAATAACCTATTTAATTTAGTATGTCGCAGCTGCACATAGTTGTCAAATTTTCTAAATAGTAGGGAAAATTTAGAAACCTTTTTAGTCTTCCGGTAAATGTTAATTTTTAGTCTAATATAATTACTAAAATTTATAATACGTGTTCAAAAATGACAGAGATATTATTGTGAAATATTAAAATATACATAAAATGACTTAAATGCGTCATAAAGTAACAGGGCATTCCCTATAAAAAGATGCACAGGCTTTCAAAAACTAAGGGCCATCTAGAGTTTTTGTGGGTTTTGGGCCAGCCGCAAAAAATTATTTTATATGATATTTATTTAGTTATTTAGTAATTACAACGTAAAAAAATACAAAAGTAAAATAAATGCTATTTTATTATCAATTTATTTAATTAAATGCTCAAATATGGGGTTGTGATTGTTTTTACCCTTACTTTGTGGAATCTATCCATTATAAATGTAAAAGATAGAGTATATTTAGCTTAAAATTTCACAATATTGCAAAACTTTTTGTCGTAAGAATATTTAAAGCTGATTGAAGATCGTAGGCTTCCAGAGCCAGAATTAATCTGAGCATTACTGCTTCCGGAGGACCGCCTCATTTTATGAAATATTTCTCAACGTTTCGCCGTCTGTTATAAGCGGTCCTCCAGAAGCAGTAATCCTTATATTTAAAACTACATTCAATGAGTAATTTTTTAAATAATTTGATAGATTAGCCTAGTATATATTTTTATAGTTTATATATATTCTTTGTCAAAGGCAGACTGTTAATATTGTTAAGGAATGAATCGAGGGAAAATTATTTTTTCCCAACAATATATTACTATTAGTTTTACAATGAACTGTTTAATTTACTTACAAATTTAATTTAGTCGTAAAGATCGTCTTCTGAAGGTTAGAGAATACTTCTATGGATGTTACTTCTCTTCAATAGGAAGCAAGAACGTGCGATTTGGACCAGACTCGTCTTTCGGGTCGATTTTCGGCAACATTGCAGAGAAAGTAGGGTTTTCCCAAAGAACTTAACGGTATTTGATTAAAAAAATAATTCCTAATTGTTAGTTGTATAGGTCATTGGCTAATGGTTCAATTTAAACGACTGATTAAATTTAAGGTGTACTTTTAATATAAAATTTTAGCAATCTTTAGTGTTATGGTTCATTATTTGTTTGAAATGATATTTATGACAATGTGTTCGTAGCACACCATTCCTAACTACTTAAAAATACAAAACTTTGTTTGGTGTGATTAATGTACAAACTTTTCTTTATACACTCATTTGGATTGTTTATATTTACAATGATTGTTAATATTTATGTATCTGTTTTTGAGTTTTGACACTGTTTTGTGACTTTAGGCTAGCAGTATGAGAGTTTTACAAAACTCTCATATTTATTTTCCATTTATTACTTTTTGTGTCACCTTAAACCAAATTTTTGCACATTATTTATTTTCTAAGCTTTTTTCCAATACAAGAGTACCTTAGTATAAAAGTAAATTGATCATTGATACTTATTTTCTAATATGTCTTTGATTTTAAAAAATCAGTCCAATTCAAAAATAAGTATATTTGACAGGTGACATTGGTATCGTGATGGACAAACTCTTCTGTCAAACGCTATTTATGTAATTTTCTCTTACCGGAAACCGTATACAAATATCGAATGTTGACAGATGGCATTTGACCCTTGATAGATGACATTTGTCTCGTAGTCGGAAAACCCTTCTGTCAAAAAGTACATTACATTTTGCATTTTTCTTAGATATAAATATCACATTGGCAGGTGACATTTCTCCCTTGGTGTCAAAAGTTAAGACAGTCGGTATTAAGGTTAAATATTATAAAATACCAGTTTTTTTAATTAATATCTTTTTATATTCTGAAATGGATTCTGCAAAA
This sequence comes from Hermaeophaga mercurialis, assembly GCA_951812935.1. Classification (NCBI taxonomy): domain Eukaryota; kingdom Metazoa; phylum Arthropoda; class Insecta; order Coleoptera; family Chrysomelidae; genus Hermaeophaga; species Hermaeophaga mercurialis. Next base: position 15,434,951 of record OX638364.1, read on the forward strand.
TTTGAAAGTTTACTGATATTTCATGATTTCCTGTACGTGAAATGAAATGAACTTTTGACAGAAGCATTTCTTTGCACCGGCACAAATGACTGGTGCCATTTACCAACTCTCAGGTACTAGCTGTCAACATTTTATGTATTTTGTATAGAATTTTAGGTACACGAAATGATGAAATTTATAATAATTTTTAAGAGTATCACTACCTTATGTATAAAATGGCGTATTCTAACGTATTTATTTACTTATTAAGTATACAGAGTGGTTTATAATTGTCTGACCTCGTTAAAAACGTTTATATGCATTGTATTTCATAATTTTTTAAGTTTTATTGTTTATTACTATTTTATATTATTTATTGTTTTGTTTTAAATCTTATACAAATCTTTATATGCAATTGCGACATTCAATTTTGAAACTGCTCTGTATTTCGTGATGTAATCTCTCAGTTTTCAATATTTATGTACTATCTTTGTATACAAACACGATAACGGGGTGATTCGTTCAGGATGGTGGCAGATTATATACCAGAAATGGTCAGCTGCACTTCCAAGCATAATAATTCAAGCGTTTTAGCTAGTTGCGCCATTACCTCATCGATTAAGTTCTTGAGCTAGCTTCCGGTTTAGTTTAAGCGTCAGATGAGTTCTGAGTCTTTAAAAAATCGAATAATGGTAACGTGTTCTTTGGTATTTTTACTTCTTGAATCCGAATTCTGCCTTGGTCTTTCAGAAAATTCCAATTTGTCGGAATTTTCCAGGTATATGATACATGAGTAGTTGTGTTAGGCCAGTTCTGGTCGATATTCTCTTGATACATAGTTACGTAACTTTTAGGGGTTAATTTGACCTCTGTAGTATAGTTTACTAGTCAGGCACCTTCTTCCATTTCCTTAACGGTCTTAACGAACTCCTTGGCAACGATAGTACTCGGGTCACGCTTCGTAATAATCGCGTGAAAGTGTGATTTTGGATTGCCTTACGGGTTTATGGCCGACATCGATATTTCTTCATCAATGTTATATTGGACTTCTAGTTTTCTAATTCATTTGTTAAACTGTAGCCTTTGTTTACCCATCTATAAGAACTTATCTATTTGAGAAATACCGGCGGAGAATATGTTACTTAGTTTTTCAGTTGTCGCCTTCTTCGCTTTAACAACTCTTAGTTTATTTTAAATTTTTTTATAGCAGCTTTGCTTTCGCTTAATGGTTAATTATTGATTAGTTCTTTTTTATTACGATGGCCAGTGAATCAGACTGTGAATACATAAACGATGATGTGCTCCCGCATCCTACCTAAAATATAATATATTGAAGCTGGCGTAGTATTATTTACGTCGTTGCGACCAAGTGTTTACTAGTCTATACATACTTGAGCAATTGCCAACTTTCTTTCAAATCTCAAATATAGCATTTGTTTTATTTAATCTAGATTGTTTGCAACGATCTCAGCGGTACAAGTTTTGTTAATAAATAAAAATATATTGTCTTTCATAAAATCTACAAAATGAAGCAGGTTAACATATTGTTGGAGAACGTCCAATTTTTCTTGGTATTTTTGGATCAGGAGTATTGCGATTTTATTTTTTGAAGGTACTTGAAATAAGTCGGAAAATATTGGATGGTCTTGAACAGTCTAATATAATACTCATGGCATTTTAGAAATGTCACCTTTAACGTTCGAAGTGATACGGCCTAGAGGCTATAGGCTTTCTAAAAGCTACTTTGTGATTTATTGTCCTGCTTATTTTAGGACAAATGATTTTAGGATTAGTAATTTTTTGTGTGAAAATTTTACAGTAAAAAATCGAAAAGGTTTAATTTTATCACTAATCATATTGTTAAATATCAGACATATAAGTCATTGTTAGTAAAGTAGGAGAACCGCCATAGAAAAAGTAAGAATTTTATTCCTCAAAAAGACATACAATTTAAAAAATTTTGCAATGGTATTCAAAACGCTTTATGCAAAAATTGCAATAGTACTCAAGGGCAAGTTTCTGATGGTTTCTCTTATTTTATCAAAGAAATTTCAAACTTTATAAACTGTTCTTTGTTAATAAATTTTAGTATTAGGCATTGAATCATTGCAGCCAATGGCTTACCTTATTTATTTTCTTATTGACAAGCATTTTGTAATTTTTAAAATGTTAGTTGTTTTGTATGTTTGAAGGGGAAATATTTGCTTTTTTGGGTTTCTTTTTGATTAGTACGGTTTTGTATGACTGAAACAATATTTAAGAGCATTGTTGAACAGCAGATATTTGTGCCTCTTATTGTTAAAAATGTTACTGTAAAATTTTATGTAAAATTTAAAGAAATATATCTATATTTATATAAATATTTTTTTTGCGGTTTGCTTTTAATTAAAAACGCGAAATTTGTATCAAAACGAAAAATAAATTGGTAAGTGTAGTATGTTACATTACATCAGCTGCATGTGAGTGGAAATATTGCGCCATTTTTTCTCTAATTTACGTGATTAATGAGTATCGCGTGAGAAGTTATTTCTGTTGATGAGGTATTCAGATTTTAATCTCATTTTGATGAACTTAAGTCCTAGCGCCTCCCATTTTGAGATACGACTTAAAATTTAAAATCTAAAAATGAATATTGGCTATAACTTCGATATCACTCCCTATTTTTTCATAAAATTTGTCAGTCAGTTTAATTAAGTTAAGCTGTTTTTTTACGCAAAAAAGCCTTTTTAATTGGTGCAGCCAATGGCGTACTGCTGGATTGAAGAACCCCCTTTCCCCTTAACTTGGACGCTACTGAATAAATCATAGTTTTAGATTTATTTGTACATTTCATAAAGTTTTCTGAGTAAATTATCTTGTGATACTTCCATAAAATGAGTGTTTTTCGAGATATTAGCACTTAAAGAAATTGTGTCAACGAAATGAGGAATTTAATGCATGAACATAATAAAACAAACAACAAAACTTTATTGGAAGGTAAAGAAAATAATTAAGGAAAACAATAAATATTATAAAACTAAATGACACTAAAACCATTTAGAGACATTGTTCAAAGTGCCCGCCATTTTCTCTAATACCTACATAAATTAATTCGTTGTCTTAATGAAAACATAAGTCTATCAAGATGTCCTGAGATATTCATTTAATAATTAAATTGATATCAATTCTATCTTGAATATAGTTTACGTCTGTTTCGTATACTTTTTCTTTCACACAACTCCAAACAGTAAAATCTAATGAATTGAGTTCGGGTGATCGGGGCGGCCAGTAAATCGGAGCATCAACACATCCCCTTCCTGTCCATTTAATTGAAAAATGTTCATTAAGTCACCTTCGAGCTCGTCTATCAAAATGTGATGGGGCTCCGTCATGTATAAAAATAAGAGACCTTCGGTTCGCTAGTGGTAGGTCATCTATTAAATCTAATAAATAATTTTCTAAAAAAATAAATTTCGCCAGTTAAATGCATGATTAAAATATGATATCCAATTAATTAATCTCTTTCCTAGTGTCACTGCACAAATATTGATTCTAGAAGTATGTAATGTGTTGTTCGCGTTATAAAAGGATTTTCATCACTCCAATAATGGGCATTATGCATATTAAACATCCCTTGGCGAGTAAATGATGCTTTATCTGTAAACAGAATGTTTTAAAAACATTTCTATTGAATGCTATTCGTTCTTGTAGGGTCTCGCAAAAGTCTACTCTTAGAGCCGGATCATCTGACATCAATTCTTGTACTTGCCGGTAGTGGTATGGATGTATTTGCTGTACTTTTAGGACTCTTCACGTGCTGTAACATTTTATATTGGTTTGTTTTCTTACACTAATAGTAGGATCCTTTTCAACTACATCCAAAATTTCTTGTTCTTTTTGCACGGCCCTAACTGATCTAGATTGACCAGAATAATTTTTTTGCCGTTTAAACGACCCAGTCTCCCGACAACGCCTTTCAATCAGGAAATTTTTCACCATATCGTCGAACAGCCACACTGGCATTTCCCAGACATTCTCCTAGGGTCGTAGCACATCTGTATTTTTAGATGGCATAAAGAATATCCAAAAACAACTTTTGTAATTATTAATTTTCGTTTTTTACATTACACACGTTTATCATTAATATGTTTTGGTTGAAACTTTTAAAATATTTCATAAATAAAAAAAATAGTTTATAAAAACATGACAGACACGTACACAGTAGTGCCAATAATATTTCAATTTAATCCGTTTTGATCTTATTTTTCAGTGTTCTTGACGGTGGAATTGAGCTGAGTCGTTTAATTTTAATTCAAACTTAAATTATATCGTAAATTTATTTATTTTCCATTTAACCATACTTAGTCACAGCAAAGTGTGTCCGAGTACGACAAGCTGTAATAATAGTCATCTCCGCCTTCTGGGATTCATTTGTAAGGAATTGATTTATAGGGATAATATTAAATTAGAAGGAGTTACATTAGATGACATTTCAACTACGGTGTCAACAGTATTTGAAGGATTAGCTTATCTACAATATATAGTTGTAGACATTCAATATAACCGTCTTTTGATTGAGTGACAAATGATCTAGTTTTAATTTTTTTAACTGGTGAATACTTACAACTTACTTTCATTTTCAGTCACTACTATTTTTCACATTTATCGAAAACTAAATAAGTGAATTTTTACAAACTCGAATTTTATTTAAATAAAATTTTAATTACTTGTGGGGCCGTCAACATTAAAATATAATTATCCCATTATATAACGGTTATGGCCGTGACCGGTGTTAACCTCTTAGGTACTCTGCTATAACAATTAAAGATAGTTAAATTATACGATAGTCTGAGAAATGTATTGTTTTCTACTGAAGTTATCGAAAACAATTTAAAATCAGTTACAATTATCGAAGATTTACCACATGTACCGTACTATGATTTGCATATTAAATTAGGTATTATCGCAAAATATTTCTAAGAATTTTCTCTCTCTTAATATTCAATTGAAGTATAACAAAATCGGCACCGGCACCAAACGGTCGACCAAATAAGGGAACAACTGACTCGCCATTAAGTCCTTTTTATTAAAATTTTTAGTTGATTTTTAAAATTAAATACCTTTATTAATTTGATACTGTTTCCACTTAAACAATACAAACTTAAGTGTTAAGAGAGTAGTCAAAGTAAAAATATATTAGAAGCAAGTGACAAGGATATATCAAATATCCAAAAAGGTAAATTCTTTCTTATACTTTTTATTAAACAAATGTTTTTAATCGCATTCGTTAACAATGATTCCAGACTTTTCTTCCAATGCCCACAAAATATATAGGTTCCATTTATTAACCCTTATTTTCATAATAAAAATATTTTTTACCAAATAAAAAATTTTTGTATTAATTTTTTTTAGATTTGTTCATTTTTAGTTAAAAAAGTTATAACCTTTTATGGTGTTAAAGTGAACGGTAGTGGAGAGATTTGCTTCTAAACAAAAGTCTACAAGTACTTAGATAATTTACAAATAATGATTTGTACTGTAACTTGTTCGTCGGCGTTTTGCTAAACAAGTAAAAATTATGACGTAATCAGTGGTATTTACTGCCAAAAACTACTCCTTAATCAAAAGGGATGAAATGACCAATTACACAAAATTAAGTATCTTTATTGAAAGCTTCTATGTCTAGAATATTGAAATTTTTTTTCTAAGTCAACTTAAGAGGCCTGTATCTCCCTTTATTTTTTAGGTGAACTATCACTCCTAGAAGTCTTGCTCGACAATTTTGGACCACCCTCTATAATACATTAGATAAATTTGTGCAAGCGACGAGAGATAAATAAAGACAGAGCTACCGCATATTTTAATAATGCAACGAAGTTTTCGTTTTTTTTAAATTTTGGAAAAATGTCGATTATTATTACAATTTTATCCTATCACCCCGTATATTAACAATGATCTTATAAAAGAATTAAACTTTAATTTAATAATTGATAATTTTGCTAGGAAAATATCTAGAAAAATAATTTTATAAAACCGTTTTATTAAAAAAAGTTTTTCTAAATATTGTTCTGTGCGTTTTTATATTTTATTTATTTTTATTGCATCTAATTTGATTAAGGGGTAAGCTTAACATATTGAACAAATTAAGTTAAAGGCATGTAAGTTAAAAAATGTGCGCAGTAGTAACAGGGCGATAAAAGATTTGATAAGCCCCGGCGGTATCTCTAGTTTGTTCGCCACTGGTGTGTTTGCGATTTTTTATTTAAACTAGATCGTTTGAAAGTGACAGAAAGACTAAATAGGTATTGTTATTAAACGAAAGGAAATAATATCCATTATTTAATTATTTCAAAAGCATTAAACTCGAATCAGTTACCCTAAATTTTTTTAAAGAATAAACATATAAAGCAACAGGTAAGTTTATTCAAAAAAATAATTATTTATGATTATAAATTTGTCGTGTAATATTTTGGAAACCCTGGAGAATGTTTAACTAAAAAAAGATGGTTTTCATAAACATACGATATGTGTTATGAAAAACATTATAATTGTAGTACCAGTGTTTTTCAAATAAGGCTTCATTTTGGTATAAACCCGTAATTCTATATTAGTTATATAAAGTTATTTAACGAAATAATATCATTGTAAGTGGAAATTTTACTTCACTGTGTTGAAAAAACATAGTAACTAAAGTTACAGTACTAAAAATGTCTTGATATTTATTTTAAAAACAATGTTTTCTTCGTAAAATATATTAAGAAAAGTAGTTTGAATTAAGTGTAAATTATAATACAATTAAATATATTAACCAGTTACAATGATTTTCATAGAAATATTATTAAAGATTATGTATTGTCACTTCGTTAAAATATTGTTTCAAGTAGCTTAACGATAAAATGGCGAAAAGTTGAGAAAAAGTTTTAAAGAATAGATGTAAAAAGCTAGAAAATATATATAACACAAATAGTAAATATAAAAAATGTGATACAGAATTCTTTATTTATCGTTAGATAGGAATTTCCGTAAGAACAGTGGAAAGGATAATAAAAAAAGAGAATGTTACTTGAAAATTACCAGAAGAGTTAAGTTATCCAACCCAAGCAAAAAACGAGTCAGATCAACTGATTTGTCGGAATACCAAATTAAGACATTCGCCGAATAAGCAAAAAGTACTTATAGAAAAAATGGAAATACGAAAATATTTCAAAGTAAAATATCTCAGGAAAATAAAATATTTTCGTAGTCAAAATCGGCCCAACGTGTTTGTAGACGAAACGTACTTTCTTACTCTTTCTAAGAACTGGACTGACGAATCAACAAAAGGATTATTTTCTCATATTTCCTAAGGTAACGGCTAATAATAGTCCATGCCGATGGTGATATGAGTTTCATTAAAAATGAATTGTTAATTTTGTTAAGGTACAAAATCTTCAGATTACCACTTTAAAATCAATGCAGATAATTACGGAAAGTGGTTCAAATTAATCCGACGCCCACATCAAATAAAAAAAAAATGAAATGATAGAATGGTTAACACAGAAAAAGATTCCATTTCAACCTACATCTTTTAAACCTGAATTGTACGAAATTATAAAATAAGACCCAACTTTAAAAAATATACTTACATGAATACATTTCTTTGCGTTTACCTCCGTTTCTCCCTAACCTAAACTCGATTGAAATTATATGGGCTACAGTCAAAATAATGTAAGCCAAAAAATGGTTGCATTTGCTGTAGATGACATACTAAAATTGCCTAAAGAATTTAATAAAATTCAAGCAAATTAGTAGAGAAAACGATTGATGTGACCATTTCATCAAGAACTTATTGTCAATTTAAACAGCGATTCTTCTCAAGAAGAAAACTGAACTATCATCAGAAAAATATTTGTAAATCAGCACTTTTCTTGTTACACAATATATTGAAGTTATAAGTAAATATTTTTATTTTAAAAATAAAACTGGAACATTAAATACTATGTCTAGTCATACAATATGCTCTATTTATTAATTTGAAGATCTTTTACCATATATCAAGTATATTTTCCTTTGCTTCAAGGGGGAACTCAGGGTAAGATGGGGTACCAATACTTTTAAGGAAACTTAACAGATATTTCATTAATTGTATTTCTTACACGCTGTTGATCACGTGTTGTCCACTTCAGTTTACGATTCAGTTTTACGAGAGCCATTGTTATGAAAGGTATGTTAGTGCCGATTTTAAAGAATAAATCATTTTTGTTAATCAATTTTTATCGAATCATTAGGTACGTGTCTTCACAATGACTGCAGCCTCTCATGTATTGAAGGGCTATATTTTAGTAGGAACTTTGGCATAAAAAGTCATTGATATTATATTTTTCACAAATGTAACATAAACATAAAATATATTTTAGGAGCTAGATGGGACATTCGGGGTGGGGTAAGATGGGAAGGTAACCCATCTTATCATAGCGGTAAGTCAGTTCTTTGATTTGCTGGAAGGTGTCATTGAGAAGTGTAATTTAACACCAGAAAAAATATGGAACTGTGATAAAACAGGGATATCCATTGTGCCAAGAAACAGATCCAAAATAATCACACAAAAAGGATGTTGATTTTGCCCCGGTAGAAACGACGACCTATTCACCTATTAAAGTGACTGAAAGTATCACTATCACTGAAAACGAATTCAATAAAAACAAAATTGGAACCTGAAAATCTACCAGGATACTCAACATGGATTAACGAACAATTTCCGAAATCGCATCTCGCATCACCCCAACAAAATACGGAAAATGTATCTCTCAAAGCCACGCCAAAATCTTATCTTATCTACACCACAAAATATATTTTCTGAAGATATTATGCCAATTCCAGCAGCATCTCAGAAAACAGTCCGTCTAAATAGAAAAAGAGGAAAATCTGTTGTGTTAATGAATACACCTTACAAATATGAACTACAAAAGACAAAAAAGTGAAGCAGGAGGAAAAAATGCAAAGCAGAGAAATAAAAGTACTCAGAGAAAGGCAAAAAAGAAAAAGGTAGACGCGGTTTAGAAAAAAGTATTTACACCCGTTAAATAAAAAAGATCAAGAAAAGATTCAATCTCAAACTCGTTGACAGATGCTGATGATGATGTAGTATGCTTATACAGAGTTCAGTGTTGTAAATGCAAGAGATGGGCTCACTACTCATGTGCAGGCGATGTACATCTTTGTACACTATGCCAGTAGACGTTTAGTTTTTCACTACCCATCTTACCCTAGACGTGGGGTATGACTGGGAATTTACACCTTGACAACTTAAACATATTTTTTTATAAATAATAATAATAATAATAAGCGTTTTTTTGCATTTTTTAATATATTTTAAATATTATGCACGTTTTAATTTTTTGGGATAAACTCATTTTCCATAAATCCTGCTCTAAACCTTAAATACCCATCTTACCCCGAGTCTTCCTATTTTATCTTTGGCAATATGCAAGTAACTGGCAATGTTTATCAAATGTAGTTAACCAGTAGAAAATAAGTAAGATCTAAACGTTTTACCTTCTCTGTAAGGTTATGCGCGTTTCGTTACCCCTGTAAATGGTGTTTGCTGTAGCGAGGCTGTTTTTTATATTGTCAACAAGATTGAATATGGCATCATTTGTGCACAGTCCCTTTATAAACCCAACCTGATTATATACAGTACGTTTATGAAGTAAGATAATTATAAAGTTTATTTATCAAATATTACTCAAATATCAAAATTAGTGACATAATCGTTTTGATAGTTATTGATATTTGTTTTACAATCCTTGTTATATATACAATAATTGTTTTTTATAATAAATATGTCTTTGGTGTAAAAAAGTTATTTACTTTAGCGATTTTCTAAGGAAGTTATCAGTTCCTAACTTTGTATCTATAATTCGTTTTTTTTAAGCTACCAAAGTGGGTTTACTATGTCCATTTATTATCTAGTTGTAAAAGAAATGAATTACTAACAATTTCGGAGTTGGAATCAATATAGGTAGATGTAAGAATGTTCTAAACATACAAGTTGTGGCTACACATTTATACCATATTCAGGACAAGCTCAATCTGATACGCATTAAAAAGGTTTACTTCTAAATTTGGAGGAGAGCGAGAGGTTACTAGGTGCTGCCCCAGATTAAATGTTCAGTGTCGGTAATTTGCAAATCCTTCCTAGTCCCTAGTGTCTTACTAGCTCTTCAAGTGGTTTGGATACTTAGTATGTTGCTTTATTTTATCCTTGGGCTGTCCAGCAAAAAAATGTATATACATTTTTTTGTGGCACCAATATAAATATTTAGGAACCTTTTCAGCTTTATAAGTGAAATTTAAAAAAATATTAAACGATTTGTATTGTAGCTTAAAATAAAAATTATTTGGGATAATTAATAAAACATTAAGTAGAGACAGAAATGAACAAAAAAAACATTGTACTTAAATAATTTATTATCCTACTCTTTGCACCATCTAAACATTTTTATTTATAAAAGAGAGCAAACACAAGATGAGTTTTGACTTATAGGATACAAAATATTTTTTTTTGTTCTCGCACAGCCTTTTTGTATCACGCACAAATATGTGTGTATCAGAGATTGTGGCGAGGACAGATTTTTAATCGCATAAACCTAAGTACATCAAAATACCTAAAAATGTATACATATAGCCTAGAATAATAAATGAACCTAAATTCTTTTATTTTTTTTGCTATTTTCTCACTATATTTACCTTAGTTTCCAGCTAAAATTAGTTAAGTAAGTACCTCAAACAAAAAAATAATTTGACGCAAATTAAATTACAATAAAAGAAAATAAAAAACTGCAAATTAGCTAGTTATTTTTATATTACCAACCAGCGAGTTTTCTATGTATATCAAAACTAGTCCATTAGCCTTAACTAATTTTAGCGATAACAGTGACAAAGAAAGAATAAATCGTTTTTTTTGTTTTTACATATGCAAGGAACTATTTATGTAAGCGTATCATAATTGTGATGTTATATAAAATAAATTGTACGATTCGGTTTCTGACAAGAATAGGTCTCTCGAATAGATATTTTTGCCTTTGCTATCTTGTTAAGAAACCAACTTAATATATTTAGCAGTGCTTGCTTAATGCCTAAAAAAGCTGTTTATTGTTTTAACATTTTTCAAAAACTAAAATGTAATTCATATTATTACTAGAAATACGGCATAATCACATCCTTAAAAATATAAATGTAACTAACATATTGATGCTTTTTTAAACTTTTGGAATATAACATATTTTGTGCTTTAATCATATCCTTTATTTTTATAGCAGTAAGCTGGAAGTATTTTTTCTACTACAATGTGTTAAGAATACACTTTACGTATTTTCTACAATACATAACTGACTTTAGATCAAAAGTGCGTAAAGTAATATAAATAATTATTCTTAATATCATAATCAATTTTTATCGTCATTGAGTGATTGGTTAGCAATTCTGTTAACAAGACGGTATTTCGGTTTCTAAATAATATTCAATGTTGATATTATTTGAAGTTCTAACATACGCTTTCTTTCGAGAAACATGTGATGAGTTATTTTATATTTTATTAGTTTATTTACTCACTAGTGTGTAAAGCACTAATTTAATTTAAAATTAAAATTTCAGAATGATTACCATAGTAGTAGAAAAAATATACGCAATCTGTGTGTCCTTTTTTCTCTCAATAAATTGGATATTCCAATTTCTGAAAAAATCCTAATTTTACAGACTTAATGCATAAATAACTATTTTGTTACAAGGTTCATCATCTTTCTGATAATACAATTCATCCCATATATCGCCGGTTTACATTGCTAAATAGAATATCAAAATAGATATACAACAGTAAACAAGGAAAAACTAAAAAACATTAAGCCATTTTCAAGTTATTTCAAAAAATGAAACTGGAAGAAAAAAGAAGCTTCAAATTAGTTCAAATAAAATAATTACGAGTAATAATAAACACTTTGAAACAAAATTCTACTATTGGTAAAAACTAAATAAAGAAACAATTAAAGGGACTAACCTTCTATATGCATATTAAGTCGACACAATTTATTGCCTCATCCAGTTCTTATTAGTTATATTTTTTGTGTATTAGTGTATTTAGCAACGTTGGTACCAGGAAATATAAAACGATCTGTGTATTTGCCTTGTCTTAAAAAACGTTAATATTTAAAACGGTTTAAGATTAATATGGGGGTGCTTTGAAGAATGTATTTTTTTGTTTAAATTTTGTTGGAAATTAATTAGCTCTTAAAATAAAAAGTGCATTCCAAAATATTTGAATTAAATTTTAAGCGTTTAAAACACTTCAATATCAAACAGTTTGCTTTCTCATTTAAGTTTGTAAGACTATGGAATTTACAACAAACCACCGTTTTTATGAACTTCAATTTCAAATCATAATTTGGAATACCAAATAATTATAAAATTAATATTAGTCGAGATAAATTGCTTTTTAATATCAATTTGATGTACCTACATCTATGCAAAATGAAGTAATGCTAATACTCTGAAGAAATTTATATGCTTTTCACATCCACCCTTAAAAAAGTGAACACCGAGATTAACATTGACATACATATTTTCTACTTTTGAGTAGCTTCATTATGGTGACTGTAAAGCTTACATTTAACAATTAGTTAACAAATGAAGTGAATTAAAATCCAAGAATTTACCGAATTCAGCTGCCTTGTTCTATTGAGACCAAATATATATTCTTAATGCAATTCCCAAATTCGAGACTATCAAAATTATATACAGATAAATAACTATCCCTTGCATTAAAAATATATTTTAGATCCTGTTTATATCAAAAACCCTGATCGATGCGTAACCTCAAGAAGAGTAAAAAAAAATCATACACCATAAAAATGAAATATGTGAGCTAAATCAAGAAGACAATTACTAATAGTAATTATGAAAGAAAGGTATTTGTATTTCATTTTTTGCAGATCGTACCGGACGCATTTGAAACAATGATGTAGTTTAAAATAATACTCAAGTCTACAGAACCACCCAAATAATCTAAAATCTATTGAATATATCGAATTATAAATTTTGCATTGAAATATTAAATCGATATTTTAGATAAGTAAAAAAGTAAATCCGACTTTCACGTATACTCGGATCAAATGAAGAAATATATTTAAATTAATTATAAGTATTTTAATTTGCCGTTTGGTAAAAAATATTCTGGAGACATTAGTATTAATCTTAAACCAAATTTTATTTATTTTATTAATTAAAAGGTGGATTTTCTGCATATTATTATTTATACTTTATGAATAAAGATAACGCTGGGGCTGAACGGTGCTTTTTGAAACACATGGTATATTCATCTGAGTACTCATTTTCAATCAAATTTGTAGCGGGAGCGTCATCTTTATTTGTAAAGTATAAAACCCGTTCATGTATCCTGTATGTAATTACAGCAGATGCAAATAATTTATAGAAAAATACATAAATATTTTCACATATAAATATCCCAGTTAGTAACAAACATCCAATGAACGACCAAAATCAGCACAAAGGACGTCCCGTTTTGTTTGTCAGTTGACTTCAAGACCAAAAATATGCTGTTATCGTAAAATGTTAAAAATCCAACTTTTAAATCAAAATGAAAATGGTCATTTTAATATGAAAAAAACTGTAAACATATTTACTTTATAACATCCGGTATTTTCGATATACATTTTTCTTATTATGAAACTGTTATTTCGAGTAACAGTTCAATTTTTACATTAATGGTTAAATTCAAACCTGTCAGAGTCAAATTAACATTAAAAAATATGATAACACTCTCATTATTTACAAATACATTAAAAACTATACACAAATATTATCACATAATGTACAATTTTTATAGATATTGGGTGATGCATTGTTCTTAAGAATTAATTTAATATTTTCTGACAGGTCAAATCTTAAAAAATGTTTCTGTGTCAACATTTCATTGAAAATTAAATTTATTAGTATTAATGAAACGGCGCTATTCTTCCACTAAATATGCAGTGTGCCTGTTTGTTGCGAAGAGTTTATTCACTTTGATTATAAATATTGATTTTCACAAGAAAACCACTGAAGATCAGTTAAATTTCAAATTAATATAATATAATAATTTGCGAAAAAAAGAGTGAGCACTGCATATTCATTTACAAAAAATATTTTAATGTTTATTGAAAAGAATATAACATATATGCCATAAATATTCCAGATAGCATAAGAAATGTCCAGAATTAGTTCAAATACTATATTACTTAATAGGATTCTTACTGATCATTATAGCGCACTTAAAAGCAGATTTAGTATGCCGCTCTAACAGAAGTATAGATCTCGAAATAAATGCCCACAGGTTTTATAAAAAGAAATTTAACATTTTAAATAAGATTGTACACTCGAAATTTATGATATAATCTTAAATAAAGCGATAGAAAACGGCTCTCATATTCCTCTCTTTATGTCGGTAAGAAATATAAAAAGTATGAAAGAGATCTTGCATATCCATAACATGTTCAATGTTGGATTGTGGACCTCCTTTGGATAACTAGTTTAGACCTTCAATGAATTGACTTGTGCTATCTAGGATTGTTTTATCAACCTATATAGAAGAATTTAAGTGTGCCGAATGCAGCTAAGAATCAATATATAAGTAAAGCAAGCCTAAGAGCTCCCCTGTACTTCCACTCGGCATAAAATATTACATTCCGTACGTAAGATCAAGTCCATTACCTTAATAACTATTTTTTTTAATACATATACCATTCAGAGTTGATTCCTTTCCAATAAACACTATAAAAATATACTTGTCACTATTACAAAAAAATTTATGTTCAAAATTGGCAACAAATCATTTTCATAAAAAAATCAATATTTTAAAAATAGGTAAGTAGAAAATCAATTTTATGCGCTAACCAATTAAGTTTTTTTTGTAAATAGAAAAAAGTTAATATATCGCTATTGTTCTTCCTGTAACCACATTTTGAACTGAAAATAATTTAAATTGATCTTCAGATAAGAGCTCCTTAATTATCAAAGACATTTTAGAATGAGATAGTATCACAGACTATGTTAAATGTAGTTAATTATGTCGATCTTACCAGAAAATATCGAATCTGCTGAGCATGTATTTATTTAAGTAAATCAAACACTTGCGTTGGTAGTTCTAAGCAAATGTTTGGTTGCTTTCAGGATTTCTTTATATAAAAAATCAATTACAATTTCAAAAAATCCTGTATTATTTGCTTAAGTACCACTTTTGTTTTGTATAAAGAAAAAATACCAAAATCAATCTATATTTAAAAAAAATGTAATCCATTTTTCTGGTATCCTACAAAATCCCAAAAAAACCAACAGCCGTTGTGGAAAATTAATTGAAGAAAAATCATTGCGCTGAACAATAAATATCAACAGATTAAATAATACACGATTTTCGAGAACAAAATAAATTAATTTAAATAATCAATGTTACATCCATAAACGATAACAAGTAACTAAATATTTAAAGCTTTAGGATTGCGTTCTTGAGTTGTCTCACAAATTAAAGCAAAAACAAAGGGAAAATCAGGTCTCTTATATACAGTACGTGAGATCTCAGTGTGATGATTAGATTAAGACGAAGTCGATGTCGGTACTTCTTGAGGAGCTCTTCTGCTTGAAGGTACAAACTCTGCAGCCTCCGGATTAAGCTTCGAGTTTGCAATGTTCTCTGCAGATGCTGGAATACTGTAAAAAAATACTCTGTATTTATATATAATAGGTAAACATATTGATACTCTAATCATCTGCAAGGTATCACTAGAATTCATTTCCAATTTTATTCAAGGGAGAACTCCCTTTTTGGCAATGGAGCGACAAAGGACCTCGCACATTCATTAAGCAAAAGCAATCCTCAGTCAAATCGAATGTTTTAAATATATTTGAGATTCTGACAAAAATATCCAATGAACCAAACACGTTCTACAAATGTCTAATGTTCGATTTACAGGGCGTTGAAGATAAAACATACAATCATTTAAAAAAAGGCCTGCTTGTTTTAAACAACGTACTTTGAAGAATATTTTGGAAAAAAAAAATATTTCTAAGGAAACAAACACTACTTAAGAGTTAATATACTGAAGATTTTATAAAACGATTGTATATCTTTGTTAGACTGTGAAATGAGTGTTTTTCAGCAACCTGTCAGAATCATACACAGGCTGATCAAAAATGTAGATCGAGTTATTTTTTAATATAAATAGAAAATATTTCAAAAATTGTGTTATTTACAAAAATTTTAGAAAAAATTCTAAAGGACGACAATATAGTAATGTACAATTTTTAATTTTCTTTTATATTCTTATATAAAAAGTAGTTCAGTCAAGGGATCATATAAAGTTTAATCTTGAAAATGAATTACCGGATTTTTGAAATTTTTAGTTTTTCATACTAGAACTAATATAAAAAACTAAGATAGTCAAAAATACACAATTAGGTTTTACATCTTTTATATTATTTATAAATAAACAATTTAAAACAGGAATTATTGCTATATATATTATTCCAAACAGCGAAACGCAGGTATGGTTTCATTTAATCCTCCATAAATTGAAAATATTATTTTTTCTGTAGTGGTATTTGTAATGATTTATTTTGATTATGTGAAATAGATTTTAAATCATTTTTGTCCCAGTCTATTTTTTTTAGAAATTTGGATCATATAGGTTTCTTTATATTTTATTTTCCCCTAGTGTTTAATTTTAATATGCGCACCTTCAAAGCGTAAATCATTAAGTATGTAATGTAAAGAATTGTTACATTGAAAAACTCACTAAGTGATAAATTATGCAATAATTAATTATTACACATGTTTAGATACTAAATTGTCTTCAATTTTGTTATTGAACTTCTAGAAATAAATAAAAATATTTTTAAACCTGATAAATTTATACATTTTTTATCATAAAATTTTCACCTTTGTTTTCTAATTTTCTGTAAATGACTCTTTTGACAGTTAGTGAGTTTTACCTCTAAACCAATATGTTTATAAAAAAATTGCAACCTCTCTTTGTTTAAAATATAGTTAAATCGTGCGCAAATAATTTAATCTAGCTCTTTAAATCTAATTTTGAAATTGAAAAAAATATGAGACCTAACAGAGAACCTTGGGGTACCATATTGTTGCAGATTTGATAGATAGCCACTCTCCGAATGCCTGCAGTGTGTAGTTTTAATAAAAGAATTTAGGTAGTCCACTTTTACTATCATTTTCAAGGTGATTTAACAACAATCTTTACTGTAGACTCCTTATCAATAGATTGATAATTGTCCTTTGACTAAATGATATGTATGAATAATTTATTAATCCCGTATTTACTTTTTTTGCTCAACACAGGTAATATTGAAATTGGTCGGTAATTACTTAACTAATTTGTTTTGTTTAGATGTAAACAGGTTTAATCTTTGCTATTTTACATGATCATGGAAATATGGCAAAAGAAATGATAATGAATTTTTCTAATATAGGTATCCACACTTGGCCTAACAAAAATTGTTGGAAGAGTAAATCTCATAATTTTCTAGATGTAGTTCTGTAGTAGTTAATATTATTTGCAATATCTAAATCTTATAATATACTATTATATTATTTCTTAAAATTGAACTAATAGAATCTTTATTGCTTATGTACTACGCAGTTAATTACTATGAATGTGGATTCCGGGCTTGATTCTTCAAAACGTTTTTTTAAATTTTGGTTCCTTTATGTGACTATTTACTTTATTAATTTGTTATAGAACATATACTTTTCTTTCAGTTATAAATTAGCAGCCTACGTTTTCTATTTATTATAAACATTTCTATTAGTTTATTATACATATATAATACAAATTTGAAATTACTTTAAATTTCTTAAACTTTTTGTTCAAATTAGTTATATAAAATATATTTTTAAATGTTTACATTAAACTTTTTTAGAGTTCTTGAGGTTTCTAAGATTAATTCTAGTAGGAATGAATTTCAAAAAATACATACATATATATATATATATGTGTGTGTGAAGTGATCGCATCTAAAAATAAAAACATCTTGTGCTTAGATAAAATTAAATAAATAAAATATTGTCATCAAAATTACTTTATCAGTATTAACATTTATAACATATAAGTCGTTTTATTGTAAAGGTGTCGATCCAAACAAAATAAAAAAGAAATTCTATTTTAAACAAAGAATTATATATAGATATGTCTAGACAGTAAAAAAATTGTTAAGATGCGCGTTTTACAAGCTCATTAAATTTGACTAGATGTATTCAATAAAGATTAATACAGAAAAAAAGTGACAAAATTCGTAAATCAATTACTTGAAGTAGATAGTTATTAAAAATTTCATATATAAAAAAATAAAATAAAACTGTTTTAAAATGTATAACTAAGCACTATATCTTGTAGGTTAACAAACCAAATAATAAATAATTCAAAATTCCATTAAAATGAAAGTAGCATTGTTGCATTCAATTTATACGCCAAAATGTCAAAGAGAATGGTTTTGAGTTCTTATTTATTTCTGTTACGTAAGTCGATCCAAAAAAATGATTCAAGTTTACAGAATGCATTGAACTTTTAATGAAAACAGCCAATGTATGATAATGTATGTCAATTCGGTTCCGTGCATTCACGTCAGGAAAATTGCTCATTAAAAAACTGTTCGTTATGAGAATGGCAAAAGATTTTTTAATTATTATAATTTTGCCAATTATTTTAAATGTTATTAGTAGTGACAAAAAACGAAAAAAGCAGGAATCAATTTAAAAAGTAAATAATTGAAATATAAAATGGATTAGAAAAAATAAAAGCATTAAAATGGAACGAAAGAAAAAATAAAAGAGTGAAAGACATTCATTTTTCAAATTTGCAGTAAGACTACGACGTATGTTTTTAGAATTGGCTAAAGCCAATAACTACAAAATTCATAAATTACTTATTATAGATATGACGTTAGAGGTCAAGCTTTAAAAATGGATTTTTTCACTAACATTCACATTGGCATAACCAATAATGGCAAAACAATCTCCAGGAAATTAAAATTCAATATCGGAATCTCCATTGAGCAGTTCAGTTTTGTTTATTTATTTAAACAATATTTTTGAAATTCTAAACAAAAAATTATTAATTACGTAGGCGATATACACTTACTGATATATTACCCGAAATTGTCGAAGAAACCAATTTACAAAAAACAAAAGATTGGTCTCCTAAAAAATAATAAAAATAATTTATTCAAAAAGTTTTGAATCCATATGCCAATTTGGAATTGTTAGGTCTATTTTTAAACAGACCAAGACACTAACAGTTTTTCGGAAATATCCAATTTTTTGTAAAACAAAATTATCGTTGATTTTAACTTTGACTATGGTTGAATTAAACGAATGGGAAAGAATGATGCTATTGGTGATTGTTAGTTTTGATAATAAGAAGACAAGATAAGGAGCTTGAGGTTCGTTTAATGAGATATTCTCTGATAGGATTTCATCACTTTTAAAACCTAGTCAAGAAATTTAAGTCAGTTTAGTGAAAGTGAAGGAAATATTCCAAGACCTCGTCGAAAAAATGTAGTAAAAAATGAAGAAACACTTAGTGTGTTAATGAAGTACCATAAACTTCAGTCCCGAACCTTGCCTTAAACAACAAAATTAGCCAGCCAATAAATTTTATTGTTATAAGTGTAGCAGCACCACAAATTAAAGAAAGATGATCCGGATTTAGTAATAAAGAAGGGAAAGAACTCCAAGGAGTGGATCTGGTTCGGATCTCTTATCGCTAAGTTAAGAAATACAACAACATAACCTACATAAAATAGAAAGCGATGACAATAACCACCAAAGGAAAACATAAAACGAAAATTAAGAAGAAGAAGCAGCAGCAACAACAAAAGAATTTAAAGGTCACCATTGAAGAGATGAGAAATTAATAATTCAAAACTTGACGCTATATTCAAACCTACGCGTGAAATGAAATTCGATTTTCACATAGGAAATTTCTCAAGTCAGAGAAGATCAACAACAACATGCGAAATGGAGAGAGTAAACATCGAAAACAGGGCTTTAAAAAAACTGTGAAATAAGATTCGTGTTAACAGAAATTAAATTTATGATTGAAAATACTGAAAAAAAGGAAAAACATTGTTGTAGAAGGATTAAAAGTTAAACCTGAAGATTGAAAACTTTGTAGAACAACATCGGGGGAAATCGGTGTTAATAAATTAGGAGGAAAGGTGTGTCTTCAAACTGGATAATAATTAAGATAGAGATAAAATATCAAAAAACGAGTTCAAGTTAAAAAACATCAAAGATATGATGATCTTAATGAATGACTTAATAAGAATTACTAAATAACAGACATGGCATAAGCGGGAAAAAACAACGGACAGGAAGTTATGACAGGTAACAAAAGAGTTGTGATCGTTGGGTTGGAATGAAGGTGGGATAAGCAAAAAAATGGTCATAGTCAGCCCAAAAAACTAAAGATTGATAACACAAGAGTCATTATTGAAATCGACCTGGAGCAGAAAAAAGACAAGGAAATTGGAAATAAAGTTTACTTTAAATGCTGATCGTTAATTATTTCTGCAAAAGCAAACCATAACTATTTATTTCCCAATTGTGCAAATAGTATACAATAGTTAGATGAAATCTGGTACTAGCCAGATGGTGTTTCATTTCATTATACTGCTGGAATAAGGTAATACCCTGGACAGAAGATGGGTGGACAATGAACACATATTGAATGGGAGACACGGTCGCCAGATTTATCGCCATTGGATTTTTTCATTGTGATAATTTGAAGTACATTATTTTTAAGACTCTGCATTAATTTCTAGAATAATTGTAAGATCGAATCAGAACTGCTGTTCAATAAATTACAATTTGAGGTAATTTGTTGGTAGTTTAGAATATTGTTAGGAAGCTGAAAGTTTCCAATTTAAAAACTAGTTACAAATAATTATGTATTTTCTAATATCTTCGTCAACTGAAAATTGATTTTGTATAAAAGAAATTTTTACTTTTGTATTTAATTACTTTTTTTAAATACTAAATATAGGGCTATACATTAAAAATAACAAAAAATAATATCACATCTTCAAATGCAACAGATGCCAACTATCCTTAAGCATCATCTAATAGTATATACAATTTATGTATTTATTAACGTTTAAATATAGAAAACAGTGCGTAGAAAAATAAATAAATTTTAATACGTTGTATTTCGATGATTAGAATCACTTGTTCGATAAACAATTAAAATTTTGATTAAGAAAGGTTAATGCACTGGCTGATTAGACACGACCTGATCTAACAAAAATAAGTTATTAAAAGTATATTCAAATTGGTCATGTTATATCCAACTCAATATAAATAAAATGTAATATATAAATAGCTTAGTTAATTAAATAAATCCATACACACGAAAATGTAATACCTAAAATGAAAGTAAAAAATATTTAATCATAATCTAATATCTTAGTTTTGGTATTGGAACAAGTATCATTTATATCAAAACTTAATAAATGCCAGATAAAGACTCCTATTTCAGGCATGATTAAATAGGAAAAACATCACAGAACTGTGTTATTTACTTCCTTATAGATATTACGATATTGTTGAACAATTTACTACAATCTGCATTCTACTTAACTTTCAAAAGGTAAACATAATAAAAAAAAGGAGTATACAGGGTTTAGCTAAGCTTCATTGTAATTCAATTACTCCGTTCCCCGCAACAGATATTTTAAGAAATGTGTACATATTTTAGACTGTATAAGAGAAGCTGGACAATCTTGTCCATCTTGTAAAAACGGAAAAGTTAATGTTGAATTGAAAATAATTTAAATAGGGAAGAGTCTGGGACAGTGGGCACGTCTCCTTCATTTTATTATTTTAAACGGCATAACGTCTTCATCTTGTAGAAAAGCAGCAAATTAAATGAACCTAAACTTAAAATTTAAGGTAAAAGTACGTTTTCATGTACAACCAAAATTTCTATTTGTGACTGAACGATTTGATTTTTTAAACAACTGGTGCTGATGATTATTACATAATATGTGTAAGTTTATTACTGCAATATTTTAAATGCGCTTCACGTTTTCTTATGAATTTTATTTTCATAGAATGGGTGGACGTTGGAACAGTGGCCACCGAATTATTTACAGTATATCTTCAAAGAACGGGTACATGCCCAAATACATTTTAACTTAGTCGTTTTTGTTATTTACATCTATATTTTGTTTTAGACAAAATGTTTTGTAGAAAAAGGAATATATAATAGATGGGTCATTTGGAAAGTATCACAAGGATTGCAGATTTATTTTCATTTCCAATTAACTTGTTAATTTACAATGTTTACTAAGTTAATCACTTTAAGTTAAATATGTCTGTTTTCCAAAATTTCTAGTTTATGTTAAGTTTGTTTTTTAATAATTAAAATAGAGATGGCCACAGTACCACACATGGGAGGCCAGTGTACCTGTAATGTAGGTACAATGACCAGATTGCAGCACTTTCTTAAAATTATTTAAAAGAAAATGATAAGATCTCTGTATAATCTTAAATACAAATTATATGTTTTTATTGCAAGAAGGACAAAAATTGGTTAAAATAATTAATTCTTTTAAGTAATAATAAATTTCCAAAAAGGAGGTCACAGCTCCAGACTCTCCCCTACTGACCCTGTATATATATGCCTATAATACTGGTAAGAATAACTCCTTATTGTGATACACAAATAGTATGTATAAGTGATAAACAGTGTTGAAATAAGACGGCACTACATTTACTCTAAGTCTATATTTCGGTTTTGATTAGAACTTTCTTCAGAATATGAATACTTTAGGTTAAGTTTTAGCTAACAATACTAATTCATATGACATTATTTACAAACATAATAATTTAAAATTGTGAACTAAATTAGAATGCAAATTGAATAAAAACTGAGAGATAATTAAAATAATTATAGAAAAAAATTGGTATTTTATATATCATGCCAAAAAAAAAATAGTAAACAGGCGCCTACATGTATTCTTCTAACACATAAAGATGTTATAAAAATAATTTAGCAACTACAGCTGGTATATGTCTAGTGAGAGTAAACAAACATATGGATTAAAATGTATTGAAAATTAGCTTATTCTTGTGACATTAAGTATAAAGTGAATATAAAATGTAGAACCCTTCTTCAAAATAAATAAATGTTGATATCTAGTAACTATTATAGAAATGAATAAACAACTGAATAACAAATATAGTAAACAAAGTTTGTTGAAGGTTTTTTATCTCCTGTTATGATTTAATATTTACATTAAATGAGTGGAAAACAACTTATTAATGTAAAATACTTTATAAATAAAAAGAGTATGTAAACACTTGAAAATAAAAAATATCTATATCAAACACTCACCTTTGTTGATTAGCAGGATTTGGAGAATTGTTTTCTTCATTCATAAATGCTTCCAAACATTCCTCCATTAGGGCTTCTTCTTCCAATCTCTGCATAACCTAAAAAAAGCACATTGAAATAAAACAAAAGTATAGTTTATATTGATTGGGTGCATACCTCCTTATCAAACTCTTCCTCGTGTTCCATCCACAGGTATTCGGAAAAATCAGTTTCAGGTGTAGCATTGAAGTCTTCCACCCCATTGTTCTCAATTCCTTCAGAAAAGTAGGAATTATCCTCGTAATCGTATAAACCGTTGTCAGTAGTTTGGTTACCAGGCATTTTCATAGTCTGAAATAAAAAATATTGTTTTTAGCTTTAACCAGGACAATATTTCCTCCTCCATTTTAGGGAAGTAGCACAACAAAAAAAGTTACTCACCAAAGTTTAAAATGCAAGTGAAAAACTCCGTTTAAAAACTTGTAATTACTGTTAGGATTTAATTCGGGATGTATTGAATAAATAATCTGTACTAATTTGGCGACTTTGGATTTATATATTTTTCGAGACGCAGTCAAATCAATTGACTCTTGAAGTATGTTGTCAAACAAAATGAAGATAGTGAAATATGCGCAGAAACAAAATAAGAGAAAGCGTTTTGACTAATGCCGCCCTCTGGTAATAAAAGCCAAATATAATAACCAAGTTTTCACCGATTTCATTGGTTAGAATCAATCTTTATACGTAAGATGGCACAAACCAAAAATTTTTGTAAGAAAGATATGCAACTATCATTACAACAGCTGTATTGTTGGTTGGTCATATTTCAGTGATCTTGAGTATGACCTAAAAACAAATCCTAACAGTTTTTGGAGCTTTGTTAATAATAAAAGGGGGAAATCTGTATTAATATAATAACCTGAACAATAGAGTGACCTTTGACACACCTGAAAGCATTTTAAATGCTTTTGCTAGTTTCTTTGCACATTACTACATTACATCATTATTTCGCATGGACAAGGATCCTGAACTCAATGCTCAGTGTAATTACCCTTTCTTCCAGAACGATATACTTACCGCTCTTAAACAAGTACAGTCGAAAATGACTATTGGCTCTGACGATATTCCAGCATTTATAGTAGGAGTATGTGCTAAGATTCTAGCTCTTCCATTAAAGGTGTTAATTAACCATTGTCTAAAAACTAGTACCTTTCGTAATTCCTGGAAAATCTCCAAGTTTTGTCCCTTGTACAAAAAGTGTAATCAAGAATTTAAAATTGTTCTTTACAACTGGCTTTATAACCATGTTTGTCACCAAATTTCTCCATTTCAGCATGGTTTTATGAAAGGTTGGTCTACAGGTAAAAATCCTCTTCTATAATACAACCCATAGCAGAATCAATATACAGGCAAACTGATGTTATCTACATCGACTATTAAAGCCTTTAATAAGCTTAATCATCGTATACTAATTCATAGGCATTTAGTCTTTCTGTATCCCTAATTTCGTTACTTACATCATATTTGTCTGAAAGAAGATAATATGTCTCATTCCTTGATTTCAAGTTTATTGAATACATAGGTACACCTCATGGTAGTAAGGTAATAAGACCGCATTTATGTTTTTTTGTGAAATTAGAAGTATAGATCATTGTGCCGATTGTCAGATTGTTTATAAAATGTGGCAGTGGTATTCTGATATTCTGATGTGTTATGTCTTATAATCTTACTCTAACAAAACAGTTTATCCAAATACTATTGATAATGTTACATTAAATAATCCTAAAACCCTAAATGATCTGGTGTTACCTTTGACATTTACGAAACATATAGAGAATATAGTGGCTACAACTTGTTATAGTTATGGTTTTTTAGTTGGTAACAGCAGGGATTTCCTTAATCTGTCCACATTGAAAATTTTAAATTATACCTATTGTACAGTCACCTTTTTACTTTACTTGCATTAAGTTAACTGAAAAACTTCAACACGTTTTTTGAAGTACCTCTTTTTCAAAATTGATGGTACTTATCCCGCAGTAAGAGTCCCCAATAATACGCTTCTTCGAAAGCATGGTATGAATAGTTTAAATTCCCATCGAGGCTGTTGAGCTGTCATATTTGTACATAAATTAATTAATTAAAATATTGAT
The DNA here is from genome assembly GCA_951812935.1 of Hermaeophaga mercurialis. Taxonomy (NCBI): domain Eukaryota; kingdom Metazoa; phylum Arthropoda; class Insecta; order Coleoptera; family Chrysomelidae; genus Hermaeophaga; species Hermaeophaga mercurialis. The sequence continues at coordinate 15,460,476 of OX638364.1, forward strand.
GATTCACCTCTTTTAGGAAATCTTAAATTCCTGGTCTCGCGTCTGTCGTTCCGTAAATCTGACATCTTTTATTTACCAACCCCACGTACCAACGTATTTATAAATTCGGTATTCTACAAATCATGTCACACTTGCAATAAAATTCAGTGACCAGCTTCATTTATTAGTATGTGTATTAAATCTATATAAAGCGTCTGTCTTAGTTAAGTTTTGTTATGTATGTCTCTGTTTAATTAAGTTCATGTTAATGGTATTCCTCGTTAATTAATTGCGTATATTTCATGTATTGTAAAGAAATGTGTACAGTGTGCAAGATCCACGTGGAATAAATTCATTATTTTAATTATTGTGCATATTTATAAAAAATCCCGGAACACATCAATTTTAGATTTGAAATGACATCCTGCAAGGAAAAATTTCATGACTACATTGAATTCTCTTCAAGTGACACTTATAACACCCAAATTTTTAAGCGCGAAGTAGGGACTAGTTATACATACACACCTACTGGAAGAGAAAAGAACATATGCAATTACACTGAAAAGGTTATTGTTTGGGCAGGGATAATTGGAAACCATGTAAGTCATTGATGACAATTTGAATGGAGACAATTATTTAGCAAGTCCAAAATAATGTCTTGCCAACTTTGGCAAACTTATATCCTGATCCAGCAAACCCACAAATTCCAGTGAATATGATATGGTTCCAGCAAAATTGATTATTGCATCAATTTTCGGCAGTACCTCGTCTTAATATTTCCAAATCGGTAGATAAGGAGGTGAGAAACGATAGAATGGTCACTAAGAATACCTGATCTTACGCTATTAGCCTAATTCTTATGGAGATATGTGAAATGTATGGTATACAAAAACCACTCGATTTAACTGACTTAAGAAGAATCAGTAACATTTTTATTCAAGATAAGGATTTTGCCAAGACGTTCGAGGCGAGCATTTTGAATATCTCTTACATTAACATTAATGTTTTTTGTTGGTGATAGTATCAATAACTGGACGGTACTACTTATTAAGTTTTTAGTGTGTTGTAGCGAATTTCATCATTCAGATGATTTTATTTTTTTAATGCTAATTCTGACAATGAATTTGTAAACAATAATTTTTTTAAATTTCAATCTGATGCTTTCTTTCTCCCTTATCTTATACCCCTTCAGGTTTCGGACTTAGGTTAGTCTTTAGTATTTTTCTATCCGTCTTTTTCGTGCTTATCTAATCCTTGTCATCATCTTCATCTCTTCCAATGTCTTCTCTCTTCTCATTTCGACGTCTACTATTTACGGTATCCATTTTTTTTGCGGCCTACCTTTCCTCTTCTTTGTGCCATTTCTTGTCTCATGTATTTCTCTTGTTAGTTTACTTGGTTCCATTTTCATGATACGTCCGTACAAATGTAATTGTCTTTTTGTTATGTTGCTTATTATTGATATTTGTTTATTCGTTTCGCTCCCATTTCGTTCTCCCATCTATTCTCCTCAGTTGCTCATTTCCATTGCGCCTATGTATTTTTTCTGTATTGTCCAATTCTCACTGACTTATAATTGTTGGTACAACTATTGCGTTATACACCCTGAGCTTCGTTTCTCAAAATTATATTTGATTTTTTTATCTATATTTGCTAGCTCTGTTTCTATTTTTCCGTCATCCATAATAATACTTCTTAGATATATTCATATGTGCTCACCACTTCCAGTTCTGTCTCTTTGCGTGTTATTTTTGTATTTTTAGATTTTCTATTCGACCCGTGTGTCTCGCAACTTTTGCATTGTTATTTCTGATTCTTCTATTAGCACTATGTCGTCTGCATACTTTAATACTTTTTTTTTACAAGTTGCAATCTGTGGTATCCTATGTTGTCTTTAGTTGGTCAGTACTCGATTTGGTATTCCTTATTAGTTTATCCGTTACTAATATAATTAAGACTATGACCTTGTTTGATTATTTTTTTTCCATTCAAATTCATCTGTTCTCTTTCTCCCGCTATTTGAATTCTTCCTTTTACAAACGCTTCCAATCATTTGAATTAATCGGAACTTTCATTTTCTTCAAACATTTCACTACTATTTTCCTTTATCCAGTCAGAGGTTGCTTTTTGGTCAATAAATAAATAAAGTTTCTTTCAGTTATCAGTTCTTCTCTCTGTTAAATTTCTTAGAATGTATATGTTATCATTCTTTTGTTTTTCGGGTCTGAATGCCATTTGTTCCTCCTCCATTTTCATTTTTATACGAATTTCTTGAGTCTTTTCTCGATTACCTTTCTATATGTTTTAAAGTATATTGATAATAAGCATATTATTTTGTAATTACCATAATTTACATGCTTCGCCTTTTTGTAAATAGGCACAAGTAGATTAGAAGTCTTTCGGAATTTCTCGTCTTTTCCACGCCTCTTTACATATTTTTCAAAGGGAGGGTACTCCTTTTTTCCCTAGATATTTTATCATTTCTGGCTCCATATCATCTTTTTCCCCTGATTTATGTATCTTTTGTGACTTTTATTGTTTCCACTATTTCTTTTCTATGAGTCTGATGCAAATTTAATATTTAATAATTAAGAAATAAAAGTTTATGATTATACAATAAAATTCATTTTTAATATTAATACAAAATTTAAATAAAGGGTGTTCCTAACATAGGACACTTACAAAAAGAATGAAATTAAAATTTTTGCTCATTCATTGAGCTAAAATAAAATCTCTTCCATTCTTTTTAGTGCATCAGAAAAAGAAATACATTAACTGATATAAGTGTTGCACTCTAATTTTAAATCAGTTGATGTATTATCAGTTAAGTGTTTGGTATTTATTATATTCTAAAAAATATTTAAATCAGTATTATCTAACAATAAAGCTTACAGGATCCAAACGAATAAAATTTTAATTATGATGGGCTAAGGAGACAAAGTCAGACAGATGATTGCAATTTTGTATTTAATGCTGAATACCCTAATCGAGACATCGTTTCAAGTCAACAATTTGTAAAATTAAGAAAAAGTTTCGAGAAACGGGCAACGTTAAAGATCTCTCCAAAAGTTACAAATCAATTCCCGAAGCCAAAAAATAAGACGCTATACTTGCATTCTGAGAAACACCTCATACCAGCTCGAAGCAAGTCGCAATGGATAATAACTTACAACAATCAAGTGTTAGAGTGCTAAAAAAAGAAAAGTAACAAAGTACATCTGGTTACGAGCTGTTAGGAGATGACTTTGAAAGAAAAGTCGAACTATGTGAAACAATTTAACAAAGATTAGAGTTTCACACAGAAGGTAGTTTTTTCAGATGAAGCTACTTTTATACTTAATGGTCCTTAAATATCCAACGTATCGATACTGGACAAGTGAACATTGAATGGAGGAGTACATTACACAAAATCCACAAAAGGTGAATATTTGTGCCGAAATATAATAAACCAGATTATATAGCCATACGTTTTTGGAGAAAAATTTAACTGGTCTTCGATATCTAGAATTTCTTTAGGGTTATCTGTTGCTACCTAACTGAGCTATTTCCAACAGAATGAGGCGCACGCATTACGTCGTTTATATATGGATCTACATAAATAACGTTTACGGTGGTTAGGGGATAGGTAGAAAACCATCGATCGAATATCCACCAAGTTCTCCAGTTTGAATCCTTTAGCTTTTTTAATGGGGATACTTAAAGAGCAAAGTTTATCAGAAGTCAATGAAGTTATCTAGAAGAGCTGAAGGAACACATTAAAACGAAGATTGCACAATTAACCCCTAATGTTCTCGAAACCGTTAGAGAAGAATTTAATGCCTGGCTTTCCTAATGCACCTACTTTTATTAACGTAAAAAATTTACTTTTAAACGCCAAATACTTTGAGCGATTTACTAAATGATAAATTTTTTTTAAATTTCAATAAATTTGCATTTTTACAAAACACCTAGATAAACAAGAATGAATTTTACCTCCTAATTTTTGGGGAGTAGTCATTCGAGTTGTAGATTTCAAAAATAGATCCCTCACATGTTTTTATAAAGAAGAAGAATTCTCGTTCTTTTTTAGGTTTAAGCGAATAGAATCTACAACCCCAAAAGTTGCAAATTTATTGAAATAATAATTTTATTAAATTAATTCGCACAAATTTTTGAAAGTTCCTAACAAAAAGTGAATTTGAAAGAGGGTTAACTTCAACTGATTTTAAAAATGTATATTTGCTTCAATATCAACTTTTGGCGCTAATTATTGCTTGCCGGATGCAATGCTCTCATTGGTTAGGGACGTTAACCTTTTACACTTGGATTAATCTTTAGAAGGCGACTTTTTCTGATATCCATTCTTTGAATATTAGTGCTTTTGTAACCTTTCTGATTATTAACAAAGTTTGGACTTTTTACAATTCTATCAATATACCTCTGCGTTGAAAATCTAGCGGGGTTACAATCCTGGACGAAAAGCATGTTTTCATAGAGGAAAGCCTCAAAAAACCTCCAACTTTTCGCCTAGTTTTCCCAAGCGACTTATTATTTTTATGCAAATTAAAATAATAAAACAAATGGATTGCTTATTGTTTGAGTAGTCAATTCCTACGTTCCATAATAAAATTGTGTTTCCAAGTAAATATATCCAAGATCTGTTTAAACTAAGCTCTCAAAATATTCGTTATATATTTTCCGAAAAGGTCTATTAATCTTAAAAGATTTATATTTTTGAACTATTGAATTTGTACACAAATAAAGATTGCTAAACGTTTAAATTTTTATGGTTTTGTTATAAAATAATGCTCTATAATTTTTGTTTCAAACTCTTGGCACACTAAGAATAACACGTTATAATAGTCCCACATATGTTTGATTTGAGAAAAAAAATGGATTTCGACTATGAGGATAGTTATCAATATTTTGTTTTAATTTGCATTTCCTTATGTATTCGAGAAAGGAAAATATACAAACCCGGTCCATGGGCTTAATATAGACCCATCATCTTTGTCTCATGTTTTTATCATACTTTTTTTAATTAAAATTTTTAAATAAAAGTATTTGATTCATATTCAATGGTTTTTTGGTTTAAGGAATAAAATAATATATGGAAAACATCCTAATATATTTATTGTGTAATATTAATTATAAATAACACCAGTTTGCTATAATTAAATTTCTCTTCACAATCTAGAATTATATGGAGAAAATCTTCGTCCTAGTCTAGGTGCAAATGGTGGCGATCTTTGAATTACGTATTCCGCAGAATTGTCTGTGTCCTGTAACCATTTTTCATCTCCATCAAAGTCTTCTTCTACATTTCTTCCCAATCTTGGCACAAAACTACTACGTTTACCTAAAAATAAAAAACAAATATGTTTCGGTCTTTTACATTAAAGCGTTTAGGGTAAAAATGTTTTTAAAAAAAATTATTTTATAAAAGAGTACGCCAGAATAAGACGGATGCATCATAAAAGTTTAGTACGAGAAAATAAAGAATTAGAAAGCATTTTTTACACTCAAGCGATAAAAAATGTTGAATAAAAAATCCTTGATTACCTTGAAATAGTTTACAAACTAGTGTTAGACCTAAAAATATAGCTAATTATATTGGACGATTCTATGACATAAAGAATCAAGAGGATGAAATAGAAATAATTCTACTTAAAATTAACAATAGAAGCCAAAAATATGCACTATCATAGAAGAAGGAGAAAAGAAGAGGACTGTATACGAATTTTAAAATTTTTAAAGAATACAAAAAATTAAACGTACTGTAATATATAAATTAAAATAAATTTATTTTACCTTGTACATTTTTACATATCAGTTTGTCATTGCCATTTATTGCTACTAGAGCTAAAGGCGATTCTTCAAAAGCTTCAGATAGTTCTCTAAGTTCTTGTTCAGTTGGTTTATATGCTTCGTCCTTCAAAGTTCGTTTTTTTCTGCCTAAACGAGGGCTGAACCAAACAGAATGGATTTTAGCTTCATCGTCGCCTTTTACTTTGCTGTTTTCTACTACTGGTTCAAACTAGAATTAAATAATTGATATAATAATGACTATAATCAATATATTTCACGTATAGTTCTTATAATTCTTGATTAGTTACGTTGTTTTAAGTACCACATCTACCACTACAAATTATCTTAAAGATTCAAAATCTTTAATAAATAGATGGAAAATTGAAGTTCATATGATCACATTTCTCAACGTTTCGCCTTCTGTCAATAGCGGTTTCTTCAGGAGGTGAGATGTGCACGGTAACTAAATTATTAAAGCAGCCCGAGGCGAAAAACACTTGAATTGGAAAATGGATGGGGGCGAATTTTATGATGACGTCGACAGTGCACCATACGAAGTTGAGAGTGAGGGTGAAATGATTCTATTTCGAAATGAGAGAAATATAATATTCGTTTTTGCTAGTAATATTGTGTAATCGAATAGAATCTGATGACGAGTCTGGTGCGGGGGTTCGGCAATGGGGAAACGTATTAACAGGCCAGATTTCATGTAACTACAATGTTCTTTGATACGTGTTTTACCTATCATCTTGTTAGTCCAATGTAGACTTGTCCACATGTGCAAGGAACTTTATATGTCCTTGGAAGAGGAAGCAACGGATCATTTGCGGGGGTAGACACTATCTTATATTTTTTGGAGGTTCTTGACGAAGGGTTTTACCGTAACGATCTGTGACAGAGCGAATATATGTTAGAGATCATGTTTGAGCTTGGAATTGAGGTGGGATTTTTTATAGCCATTGAAGAGGACTGCTGATTGGATGTGATTCAGTTTATGTACAACGTTTTCTGGTTTAGAGATAGAGGATGTGCAACCAAATACATAGTTGATTACTGAGTTATTTTGACTGGGATGGTGGTGTGAGGTGTAGTGGAGATATCTATCTGTATAGATTGGTTTTCTATATAAAGTAACCGTATATCGTTGGATTTACGTGTGATACGAGCATCCAGAAAAGGAAGGGAACCAATGAACTTCCATGTTAAATTTTATATTGGAGTGTTGATTATTTAGATTATTCAGTGGCAGCATCATCATATAAATTGGCTCCATCAATTTTCCAATTCAGATGTGTTTCGCCATCGGCTAGATTTAGTAGTTGAGTTACTGTGCATATCTCAGCTCCCGAAGAAGCTGATTCTGGGCGACAAAACGTTGAGAAATATCTCAAAATGATGCGGTCCTCAGAAAGCAATAATTCTCAGATAGAGGGTAGATTACCATAGAGGACAGATGGCCTAGTTTTACCCAGATACTTGAATGGGTGACCAAGGATACACAGTGCTATAGTCTATTCCATTAATTTGCACCTGTTTTAGAAATATTTAAAACCAATATGAAACTTATATATTAGAAATAAAATTTTCTTTCAGAGTATACATCATGAAATACACGTTGGAACAAACATACAGAAAATGAGCTTCCACCTGTTCTTGTCCCATTTGTCCACGCGCATCTTGAGATCAAAAGCATTCCTACAATTGTGAATTGTAACTATCTCTGATTGGAACACCACACGTTTGAGTACATTTCTTGTTAGGAGGTAACAGTCCTGGTAGCAGAAATAAACCGGAGTAAAAAAAGTTAAAGTAAGATATGAAAATGCCTACATATACAGTGTGTACATAAAGTATGGAATAAATTAATTTTGAGCTAAACAAACAATTTTGAGGAAAAATTCTGAGACAGGTCGGTTTTCTTTTTAATTTAATGTATTTTTACAAAAAAATACAGGGTAAACCATTTGTGAGTAATGATGGTGATCTTTTCTCTACAAAATTTATACAATGCCAAAGTAAACTGGAAAGAGAAAATTTGAAACTTGGTATGAATGTCTATAACATAGTCCATCCAATGATTTTCATTCTTTATAAAAAGAATATTTGTTTTTTATTTGTTAGAAGTTTACTTTTATTTTTTGATCTTTATTAATTATACATTATAATGTTTAATACAATAAAAATGGATTATCATCACTTATTCTAGACCACTATGGCTATCTCATTTAAATTGTTATATGAAGATATGAAAGATATGATCAATATAGTAATATTTGCTTTATTCCTCGTATCAATTGTCTGCATAAAAAAAATTTACTACTCTATATTCTTTAAATAAATTTATCCTTAAAAAATATTTGATATATATGAACTATAGGGTAAAATATAAAACTAGATCCTACTATAAAAAGATTATTTCAGTATACAGTCTGTATAATTTTAAGAATTCAGACTCGAACTTCGGTTCAGAGGTGATTCTCAATATTCTCATATTTAGTGAGTAGCAACGAAACATAAAATTTTACATTTACTTTTAATAATAATAATAATAATAATAATAATAATAATAATGTCGTGCAGAACTACAACAATATAAGGGTTTATTTTCAGTTATGTTTGAAAATAGACCCTTTATTAAGAGTTTTGAAAATTCTTACTGTGTACAAAATGTCATTCAAAAAATATAAAGCATTGAGGTAGAAGACACAAAAAAGTGCAGAACTATTGACTAAATATTTCTCACAAAATTGTGACTAGTGTGTTAAAAAAGTTCATTGAGGGAAATTTGAATGCTGAGATTTTGTTCTTATCTTACGAAGCCATTCCAATAATTCAAAATTTCCTTGATGCAAATATTCACAATACGTGGTGTCTACAAGATGATTGTCGACTCATAATACGATCATCTTGAGAGATTTTTTAACAAATATTTTCCAAGATCACATTTTGAGCGAGACAAGCAATATAAAATGGCCTGTCAGATCTCGGGACCTAGCACCAATGGATTTTTTTGAATTGAATTGAAAATGATTGTCCAATTCAATCCCAGCAAGTACATAAACATTGAAAAAATGTTATAAATCTTTTAGCCATAAACATATAAGGTTGCAATAAGTGTAGAATTCCAGCCTGTATAAAGGTTGCTGGTAACTTGTTTTCAACAATTTATTTTGAAGATTTAGCAACAAATGGCAATATGAATAACATCATTTATTCATCATATTTTACATTACAATAAGCAAATGAATATCTACGGATAGTAAAGGGTGAGTCATATCATAAATAATGAGCTGAACTGTAACAGCAGAGATAAAAATATTTATATTCTGCTTAACAATCTAGAATCAGTCTAGAATCGTTCTTAGATTAGAAAAAGTGAATTCAAATTTTTGTTTTTAAATCACCTATTTTTTTAGACATAATCTTAAAAATTTGGGTAGCCCTATTTGCCAATTTAACGGTAGTCTTCTTTTTTCTCAGACAAAAGATCCCATTACCAATTAGTTTACTTTTTACTAATTTCTTCAATTGAGGGAGTTTTAAGCCAGTTTAAAGACAGTTTTTTGAGTTTCGGACCATATAAATGAAAAGGAATTAATTCAAAACATTTTATTGACGTTTCGGCCTTAGACTCGGGCTTTTTCAAAACTACAAGAAATAAAAGCAGTGTATAAATATACTGTTAAGAAAATATTTTTAAATTTGCTTAGCACAAATAAAAATTCGAAGGAAAAGTTTATTTTTTGATACAAATTAAAAACGATATAATAGACAAACAAAGAACCGACATTTAAAATTTATAGTAAAAGATAAGAACAAGTTTCGATTTATTCTTAGTTTTTTATTTTTAATGGGTTGGACGTTTACGTCTATACTGAGAGTTATATTAAAATTAAATATAATGAGACACATTTTTAACATTGTTGTTATTTTGGTTAATTTGGTGATATGGTTATTTTATTAGGTTACGATATATTTTACTTAGATTTTTTGTATCTGTTTTAGAATTTATGCGTTATTCGTTTTTTGTATAAATATTATTTAATAGAGTTCTCATTTTTTGTTATCATTTTCGGTTTTAAGGTTTTTTGTGTTATCAAAATTAAAACTGTGGTGGTTGTCCTTTATTAGGTTGGTTAAAGCTGTTTTTTTTATCGTATTTGTGCCCATTAAATCTATTTTTTAAATATTGACGGGTTTGTCCAATGTATAATCCATTGCAATCGTTACCAGGTATTTCGTAAAGCACATGTGTTTTATTGTTTTTGGGAATATTTTTTACCCTTATGACTTACAGTGATTTTTTCATTTTTAAAAATATTTCGGAATTTCTATATTTCGGGTTTCATAAGTTTATAGCTGTATGTGCTAGTCCTATTACAACTGATTTTTATTGGGAAAATAGATGTTGCGAATTAAAGTTTAAATATTTACCAGACCAAGTGTGTTTTGTGTGCCATTCTGTTTCAATTATGTCATTTATATGATGTAATGTAAGCTCTAATAAGTCAATTTGGTCTTTTTGTTAAAATTCTATTGCAAATTTAAGTTTGTGGTGGTAATTATTATTTTTTTCTAGAATATAGTGAGCTGTATTTTTTTGGATTGCTAATAAACAGTTATCAACATATCTGTAGAAAAATGGGATGTTTATATTTAGATTATTTATAACAGTTTTTTCTAAGTCTTCTAGCACTAATTGACCAATTACACTTAAAATAGAGACTCCCATTGCACATCCTTCAATTTGTTTAAAATATGTGTTTTAGTAGAGAATGTAGGTGGAATTTAACGTTAGGTTAATTGCTTCTAAAAATTCGTCGAGCGCTATGTCAGTGTATTGTTTTATTCAGTCCCATTTTTTTCTTATTATTGTTTAGGCTAAATCTATCGGTATATTTGTATAAAGAGAGACAACGTCCAAGGAGATCAGAAAATATCCATTCGGCACCTTAACATTTTTTATTTTAGAAATCCCATGAATCTTTAATATAATATTCGTTGTTATTTACTATAATGCTCATAATATTTTTTTTAAATTTTGATAACTATTCAAAATAAGATTGAATGCAAGAGATTATGGGTCTTAGAGATATTCCAATTTTGTGTGATTTAGGTAATCCGTATATTCTGGGCGGTAGAGCATTCAGTGTTTTTAATTAATTTGCATTTTTAGATGATATATACAATTTCTTTTCCCATCGGTTTATTAGGTCATTATTAGCTTTTTGGTAGATGTTAGTGTCATCATTCTCTAGCTCCTTGTACGTTGTAGGGTCTAAACAATATACTAAAGGGATCCAAGAACTTTATATACAGGTTCAGAAAGTATCTAACTACTTCTAGACAAAAAGGTAGGACATGTAGTATCAACCCACTTAGTCCCTGGGGTGATATCTAGAGGGAAGAATGTGGACGAATGTATCAGAGTGTGAATGCGAGAGGACCTGTCTGGAGACAGGGGGTGGTGGAATGGGTTCCCCATCTTCTATATCAGTAACCCACATAGGGAAGATAGAATACCCGGGCTCAGTATGAATGTGTGTGTGTTTAACTGATCATAGGCGATAGTTTAAGCAGTGGGAACGATGCTTCTTCTCTCAACGGAACTAGAGGTACGACCACGACTGCCGGTACGTTACTATCGAACGATGGTCCCACCTCGATGTATCCCTATTTAAAGATATTAGTAATACCTTATCTCTTTTTCATATCGCATGGATTCGTGTATGACAAATATTCAGGCCAAATCTGTATATGTATGAAAAATATATGGAGAGCATGCAGTGATAAAGAATAATTTAAGTACCTTCAATATTTTGAAAATGGAACAAGGATTCCTTTTTTATGCAAAAATAACAGTTTCTTTAAAATTTAATAAGAAAGTTGTAAATATATCTGGGGTAAAACGTGTAAAATAGCAGATTTTTTCTACTTAGTAGTACGTACGTAGTTATTTACTAAAGTCTAATAAAATATTCTTATTTGCCATTAAAAAAATGGGGAATCCCCAATTTTCAGTAAAACACCTACAAGACTAAGCTATCTATTAAATATTTTTTTCAATTTTACCACTCCGTAACTCAGTAAGGATCAAACCTAGACCAATCATAGTTAAGCAATAAATAGGAATCTTTACTCCTTAAAATAGCAATAATTCGGTGGATATGGTGGACGTCTAGAGGATATACGTAAATATTATAAAACTTGGATATTCAATGATAAATAAATATCAATTGAACATCATTAAACAGATATCTAATGGATATTCACATGCAGTAAGGGGGCATAGTGTGTAAAAACATAAATATGGCGTTCTTTTAAAGTTATTTCTGCCACTACGCGTACAATTTACGAAAATTGAATGATCTATAAACCCTTGTCAAGCAAAAAATTAGATGAATAAAACAGAAACTGACACAAAATGAAACCTTTCATTGAAATTGTAATATTTTCTTTGTTTGTAAGCAAAAATGAAATTAACCACCTTTTGCAAGTAATTCTAGTGTATAGTTTTTAAAAATGTTTGGGAATTCTTTTTTCTTTTCCGTAATTAAAAATTATTTCCATTAAAATTAAAAGGTAATCAAAATATGTTTAAAAAATTTAGACTTACCCTTTGTGTAGCAAATGTAATTTCGAAGCAGAAGTTGCAGATGAGAAGCACGACACAGGATACAAGGATGAGTCTGTCCATGGTTTAGTTCTGCAAGTTTCACAGGAGTCTGCACGATTTTATACAAATCCCTGATGTGTCCAGCTTCCTAGGGAGTCTGCACGATAACAACCCCCGCCGGTTTCAAAATCCTAACTATTAATCTATCACGTTTAAATCGAATATCCTTGTTTCTACGAACACTTCATTAATTATACCTTTTAAAAATGTAGGAAGAAAATTATTTTCTATCCTAAGCCACAATTTATTTTATGGCACAATGAAATAAAGATTTGAAGTGTAGGAATACAATACCAATTAAATATAGAGAAAACATTTTTTATATACACTTTTAAAATATATAAATGTTAATTTATTAAAATTTCGTTGTAAAAGACCGAATAGATTACATTCAATTATTACATTATTAAAATAAATAATAAGCTAAAGAAAGTAAATAATTTTCAGTTCATAGAGAAAATTCCGCGTACGATTTTATAAATTTTATTTAAAAAAACCTAAACCTTTTAAAGTTTCTTGACCCTTATAATATTTTTCGTTTGAAGGGAGTTAAAAACGACATTTTTTAGGTGGATACTTAAATATGTAATAGTTTATAGAAAACCAACAATATTGTCAAGATTCGAAGTTTTTAAACAATGGAAATAGGAGTTAGAAAAAAATATACAGTTATATTTTGTAATAAGTAATATTTTGAAAATTGAAAATACTGGTTATATGAAATAAATATATAAAAGATAGATTGCAATACGAATCAAATATTACTTAAAAAATGGCTTTTATTTTTTAATTTAGAACGAGAAATGTGTGCATTCTCCACCTCCGCTATTTCTGGAAATAGGTATATTACAATGTTTACTAATAATTTAAATATTTTGCTCTTTGAACTGAAAATTAATCATTTTCTTTCAGTTATAAATTATTTTAATAATGCAATAATTTAATATATTATATATGGTCTTTTACAACACAATTTCAATAAATTGTCATATGTAATTTTTTACAGTGTACTGGTTGGGAAACTTTTAAATTAAATGTACTGGCTATCTCATAATTGGTTATTGGTATGAATTAGGTAAATAAGAAAAAGTTTATTAAAAGGCCACAGTTCTGGCTCTGTCCAAACATATCAGAAGAAAATTCTAAAGACACATTTGCGTTGTGTAGGTTCTAGCATAATTATTTTTGAGAATATCAAAAATGAAAGCAGAAAGTGTTTTAGTAAATCAGGTATATTTCGCAGGTATCATTATATTTCCCTCAAAATCTGTTTAAATTTTGACAATTCTTGACCTCTTAATGCAAACGCCGCTATTGTTTTTTAGTTGAATAAATTTGTTGATACTTTAAAAAAATGACAAACCTTCCAGTAACTATATTTTTAATATGTCTTTAATAATCAATACTATTTGCTGATGAAATGTGTTACAAATATTTAGAAACTGGATACGCTTTCAAAAAATATTGACAGATCCACTTATGCAGTGCTTAGGGGGGTCATTCCATAAGGGTAATAAGACCTTGGTAATACAGTGTACCTCAAGTAATCACAACTTTGATAAGTTTTTTTAAATATACTAACTAAACCATTTATAGACGAGAAAGGGACAACAAAGAGTAATTTTCTTATGAAATATATATAATATTTAGGTAGGGTAAGGTTGCTTAATTTGTACCCCTTAAGACAAAAGTTGTATAAACCTTAAAATTTATCAAATAAATAAAAATTAATTGTGTTATCGAAAACTTGTGTTAATATTGTTGTTATTTATGATAACGAAATTAGAAAATATATATGCTTTCATGAAAAATAAACTAAATGTTTAAAAACTTACATCGGTTCGACTTAGGTAACCGGTTTCCTAAATCGTACCACCTATAGCCTAAGTCGTACCTAAGAATTCAATGAAGCAACAATAATAATTAAAACGTAATTTTTATTAATCTATTTACATAACATATAGGTATTTACTTAGTACAAACATCACATGTGAATTTTTTTGTTTTTTTGTTAACTCCAGCGCATACATCGTGCACCCATGATTTGCACTTCAAACACTGGATCATATTTTCCTCCCGATCTTCTCCACAAATAAAACAAAACCAATCGCTTTTCTTCTTTTTAATTTTCAGTGCCAATTCCTTTTTGTTAGTTATTCCGCTTCTTCAAGCCCAAAAAAGCTTGATTCTAAATTGAGAACGTGTGCAACCAACTCCTTCTCCATATTTTCAGTCATATCCTTAGGTCTTCCAAATTTGGTATTCTTATTTATTCCTTTAAAATGACGTCGTAACGTTGGCTTAGGGATGTTGTATTGTCTATGAGCTTCATTGAATCCAATAACTCCCTCCTATAATTTGGTTAACGTCTCGTCCATATTTTCTTGTTTCCATTTATTATAAATTCGCTTTGACAGAGTTGACATTATTATGGCCTAAAAATAGGAATGGAAGCCGTCAGTTGAGAGTGGGTAAAAACAAGAAGTAATTTCTTAAGTCGTACCGGTACGATTTAGGAACTTCATAGGGGTACGACTTAAGACACGGCACAGATTAAATTTAAGAGTAAGCATAACCTAACATTGAAAAACATTAATACGATTTCGATTCGACCAAACGATTATGTAAATGCTACTGAATTTATACCTAATAAGAAACATAATTTTACCAAGAGTTTACTTGCAAAATTAACTACCAAACATATGCAGAATACTATAAGAAAATTGAAATAAACTTACTTGATGACAGGATTTACAATAAGGCTGGTTTATAGCAGCAATAATACGTAAAGCAACTTGATTGACTCAGATGTATATTTGCTTGCTGCTATATGTGGTGTTAGCGTCTTAGTTCGTTAAAAATTCAAGTGGTACGACTTAAGCACTGGTACGACTTGAGCAACCTTACCCTATATAAGGGACAAAGATTCCAATGGAATAAGGCCGCTCTGGAACTCTTCGACCTATTCCTTTGTAGTGGATCACTCTACTGCTTTTTCTGGTTTTAATTGCTTTTGCTCTGTCTACCACTTCACTCCATTTTCATCTATCCTTGACTGCTTTTTTGACCTCCTTCGCCTCCAGCTTCTTTATATCCTCCTTAACTTGGTCTTTTCATCTTAGTTTTGGACGTCCTCTTTCTCTTCTTTCCTCGTGTCCTTACTATTTCAGTCTTTTAGTTTTCATGTGTCTTTCCATGCCTTTCCTTTCATAAGTCATTTCGCTGTTCCACAACAAATTGTCTTCTTCTTTATTTGATTTTCTTTGATCCTTGGATTTACGTTAATATTTTCATCTCAAATATTCTAAAATTATTTTCTTCTTTAGTAATTTCGACTGAATAGGTCACCACTGGTCTAAATGTCGCTCTATATGTCTTAGTTAACTTGCTTAGTTTTTTCTCTCTTAGTAACTTGTAATAGCACCAATATGCTCTCTTCTCTGCATGTATTATTCTTTGATTTTCATACATCTATCGTTCTTTCCATGCATTATGATTCCTAGATATTTAAAATTTTTAGAATGCGTGTTCTACTATTTTTATTTCATGTGTGTTTGCCGTTTTTCTTACACTTCTCATGTATTTAGTCTTATTTTAGTTAATTTCCAGGCCTCTTCGTTTTGTTTTAGGTATAATATTGCTTCTTTTAATCCCCTTGTGTTTCTCGCTATTAAAACTAGATCATCCACGTAGACAATAAGAGTATTTTTGATACCTTGATTATTCCGTCCTAAGCAATTTTTAATTGTATTGTTGATAATGCATGTCTAACTTTGTTTTTAAGGTTAAACCTTCCATTGTCATTTTTATTGAGTTGATCTGGTACTCCTATTAGTTTGATATTTTCTGTCGATTGTCTTCTGTTTAAGCTGTCGAATGTCATTTTAAAATCTATGAAAAATATATGGAGTTCTATCTTGTGCTTACAGCATTCCTCTATCGTTTGTGTCATACAATGTATGGCATCTATTATTGATTTTACTGTCCTAAATTCTTGTTGGCATACATTCATGTTGGGTTCTGTGTAAGTTTGATTTTTCTTTTCCTTTCTCCTTTTCTCCTTTGTATATTGGTCGTAACATTCCTGACCTCCAATCATTGGGCATTTTCTCTTGAATTTCCGCTTGTAAGGTTTTTTGAGTAATTTTTCTCTTCCTAGTTTGATTAGTTCAGAATTTAAGCCATCCTGGCCAGAGACTTTGTTCCTCTTTAATGAGTTTATCTCTTCCAAGAGCTCATCGTATGTTGGGATTTATTCTTCTGTCTTATCCTCATTTGGTACGATCTTTTCCTGATTGGAGCTCTTTGATTATTTTCATTTGTGGACTTTTCTTTTTGTTTACCTTTTAATCATATCGTATAGTTTTTTATTATATTTGTTTTCACATTACGCAAAACACCTGATTGACACCAAACACAAACCTACACTTAATAACACAATGGAAACTACAGTGCAAGTACTTCATGTAAGTGACAAGAAAGAAGAACTTGATTTTTTGGAGGAATATGAAATAAAGAAACAGTTAAAATATCCTCAATATACAGTATTGAATGAACAACTAAACCTGGGAAGTTCAATTATCTTAGATCACCTTTTGAACTAAATACCTATATAATTATAACCAAATATATTTTTAAAAGGAGAATATTGCTTAATAATAATTGGTTGTCAGGTGTATGATCTGAAATTATTTACGTTATTAAAAAGATCTGTCAAAATACCGAAACCTAGGTAAACTTGAATATGAGTTAACGCTTTGGAAATTCAAGATTATTTATATTTCCATATTTTTTATATTTGCTCTATATATTGTTTTACTTATAAACGAGAAGGCTAAATTATGTGAATTTCCCACAATTTTTTATAAAACTATTTCAGAATCGTTCTGATATAAGTAGTGATATATATAGATTGTGCATGGATTTATGAATTCATTATGCTTTGCTTTGTTAAGTGTTTTAGGTATTAATAAAAGCACTTATATACTACTTAGCCTAATGATAAAAAAATCCATTAAAATAGTAACATGAGTTTTAATATTAATTGCTTTGACTTATGTTTCGCCGAATTCTTAGTACTTTTTCATTATTAGTAGATATACGAAAATAAGAAATGTAAAAGTGAAATTCTAATTTATTTCATTCATATTCATATATGAAATCATTATCCGTATATATTTTAGGAAACCTTTAAATCATAAATTAATAAGAAATTTTCTTTAACTCTAGATGGTGTATGTAAATTTGTAATAAAATAGTTAAAACTTCAAAATTAAAGCAATAAAGTAACCCTAACAAAATAATAAATAAGTGACAGCGTAATCCCTCCGTTATCCCTACTCTCTTTAATCCCGCTTTGCTAAAGGTACGTTTACGACTGCCGGTACGTTACTATCCAATTGACTGGAACGATGTTCCCACCTCGATATATCCCTACATTAAGATATTAGAGGGGAAATTGTAATGCATTCTTGCTTATTCATAACACAGTCACTTATGCTCCGATGGATTCGTTTATGGTATCAAATATTTCCTCGTATTTTTTACTGCTTAAGATTTCTCCACGTAACATTTCTCTCCTTAAATATTTCCGCTATTGAATTATCCCATGTTTTTTTTGGTCTTCCGTTTTGTCTATTTCCTGTCTTCTTGGCTAGCAATTTTAGTTTTTGTCTTTTGGTTTTATTTAATATTGATTCAACTTTTAACTCTTCACGTACAACTTCATTTCTTATTCGATCCCTTCTGGTAATGCCTTTTACTTGACGAAGATATTTCATTTTGATCGCCTGTATTCTGCTTTCCAAGGACTTTGTCATTACCCAACATTCACTTCCACATGCAAGCATCGGTTTAAAGATTGCCTTATATACATTTAGCTTGGTTTTTTGTGATATTTCCTTATTTCCTAGAAAGTTCTCACTCAGTGCCTAGAATACTTTTTCAGCTGAACCTTCTCGTTCCTTTCAGTTAGATTTTTAGAGTCTCCTCCTCTTTACCTACTGTCATGATTTTTGGTTTTTTCATATTTATTTTCAAATTTCTCACCTTTAATGCTTTGTTCCATACTGATATATCATAACTTAATTCTACCTCGTTCTTCATAAAAAGTACTGCTTCCTAGTTTCTGGATCCTACATGCAACTGCTTAACACGATACTTAATTTCTATTAGTACGTCATCCAACATCATCAAGATGACCGTGTTGTCGTCTGAGGCTTCCGTTAGGGCTTTGTGGCATTCTATTACTAGCCCGGATGGTATTTGGGGTCTTCCCAGGGCTAGTAGCACTTATCTGCTATGGGTGCAAATTAATATAGTTTCGCCAGTGATTCCTCTGTTGGTTACTTCTTTTGCAACCAGGTAAATGCCTGTTAGTTCCGTCTGTGATAGCGGTGATCCGACATGGAGACGTCGTTAGACACCTTCCAGTTTTGTTGTTGTTAGATATTCCTGGTATTGTCAGCGTGATATCTATTACTGTTTGGCTCCGAGAACAAACAAAAATTGGTTCCTGAGATCTTGTTGTGTAATGTAGTCATATAAAGACTTTCCTCTTGCATTCATATCCTTGCTGCCCCAGTTGAAATGGTGGCAGTGGTTCAACCAGGTCCTCCATTCCCCTCGTCGGCGGTGGTGTAACTGCATCGGAGGGGAGGTACACTGATGCCAGGATTAATGTTGTGGATTGACCTCTGAGACCCAAACAGTGTACGTTTACCGCAGTTACATCTGAGGTGCAAATCTGTACAACTGGAGAGGCTTTGTATTTCCTAGGGACGTAAATGGCGGTTCTAGGTTTTGGTTGCTTGGAAAGCTGTAAATTCGACCAGTTAGATTACTAAAACCAATAATTTTGGTCTCCCTTATCCAGGGTTCTTGGATAAGGGCTAGTACATCTTGCATTTCATCAAGGCGGCGGCATAGTGTCGCCGTGGTCGCCTTCTTGTGTTGCAATTTGCATTGTATTATGTTTACCTTTTTAGCTACGGTCCCTTATTTCATAGTGATATATACCACTTATAATCACTGGATGTCTCAGAGAGTGAAGTTCAGCTGACCAAATTAAGTCATCTGAATCAATCACACACTCATTTATATTTATTTGACTGACTTTCTTTTTAAAAATATGGCTTTTTGGAGACTGTATCTAAATAGTGAAATATCGCCACATCATGAAATTTCACAAAGAAATAGTGACAATTATGTACTTAAAAATAAATATTTAAACATACAAGCGCAACAAGTTGTTTTGAAAATGTTCGAGTATTAAAAAAAGAGGATACATCGTGTAAAATTGGACAATGAAATAAAAGAATTTCATAACTAACAAAAATAAAAAAAGATGAGTATATTGTGTTACCCCTCATACAACCCATCAATATTAGATTAAATGAAGATTCTTCTTCAGAATTTGAGTACGAAGATTTCTAAAGTATATTTTTATTTAAAAAACCAAAAAACTAGTTTTTTAGTATGTAACCTTTACATGACGAATGATATTTACAGATTTTTTTTATTTATTTTTAGTACTGCAATGGAAACAGTTTTCTTTAATTTTGTTTTAAGAATTTTTACTTTTTATTTTTCGTTTAAAGTTAACTTTTAGTTTAACCTGCTTTCCTGAGGTTTTTGTAATTGGTAATTTGGCAAAATACCTGTCCTAGTCCCAAAGTTCGGAGAAAGAAGGAGGGTTGGTTTAATAAGACGATTAAAAAAATTCTAAATCATTGCTACTAACAACAGCATTTTATTCATTGTTTAGTTTTCTAAAAATTGTTCTTGGGCAATCATTAATTTTTAGTGATGTATTTTTTATATGTAAAAAAGTGTGTTTAAAATTATTTAATTTTCTTGTACAAACTAATCTAAGCTAATTTCATTGAGTAATAATATGTCTGGTAATATAATTACGAAAAATGTACTTTGGGAAACCGATTTATTGATAGTGGTGACTATAATGACAAATATCAGAATTTGGGTTCTAGATAATCAGAGAAGGGAAACCAGAGAACCAGGAAACAATGGCAAATAATGACCTTGACACTTTGGAATTTAGAAACAAAATAAGTTCGACTATCACGTTTTCAAAAAATGTGTCAAATTATTTTATTATTTATTATTCTCCCCCTTTCGTTAATTTAATTAAACAGTATTGCAGGCATTAAAATTTTACATCATTTTGAGAATAAAAGAAAAAACAATTTATGTGGTAATAACAATTTAACTGGTTTATTAAAAGCTTCTAGAGTGTTATAAAATTAAAATATCTTGATCCATGATACGTGCTTTTAAATAAGATAAGAAAAATATTACCGAACTGATATATGTTTATTAGAACAGCATTATCTAGGCATGCTCAAGTGGGAGACTTAGTAAATGTGGGAACACTCAAGACATGTGTACCGATGGCGCCAGCCTTAGGTCTGACCATGGGTGCTCTGAAAATTTATCATATCCTATTTTACGATATACACACAAAATTTTCTTCGACTTGTCAATACATTGAATGGTGGGTGGTAGGTACTTGAGTGACCCACAATGTGGGATTGACTCAATTACTCGAACCAATTGTATACAATAACAGACAGGATCGTCAGCAGCTAAAATTAACACTAAAGAACTACTCGAGATATTAGAATTTACTTTTAAGAAGTAAAGTTGTCTTAGGTATCTACACATAAATTTATTTCACAATTGAACTACATTGAAGCAGATGAATATCACTTTAAGACTACTTAAACAGTCTTTGAGAAGTGATTGTGAGTATTTAAATTTTAAATTAATGTACTGTAGAAAAACTAGACTTTGATACATTTAATACTAAATATTTCGAAAATCGTTGTTAATTTAAGAACTTCTGACGGCCAGTTGTCCTTCTTCAATATTTAATTTTAATCGTCCATTACTGCCATTTATTTATTTGTTCACTAGTGGTATTGAGCTAAGAGAATATATTTAAAAAAAAATCATTTCATATATTACACCTAATAAAAATGAGTTATATAGAAATTGTCTTATTAATTTTTAGAATAATTTAGTATTATAAAAGCAAGAATTTTTCCTAAAAAATTATTAACAAACACTGTTCTCTCTGTTGCATTTCCAAAATTGTGAAAAAATAGCATCACATTCCTTAGCAAGGCAAACACGACAGTGCATAAATCTTATTTTTAATCTTATTATGTTTAGATAGAGATAGATTCTTAACCCTTTAACTGCTGGTGTCGTAAATAAACGATTCGTAAAAAGTCTAATATCTCTTAAAAATTAAACGTTGGCTAATGTGGAAATAATTTCAACTCGTTCTGCAGCAGAATAGACCATTTTCTGTTATGTGTAAATATAGTTTTGTATTGCAACGTTTTCAAACTTTTTGACCAAAATTCTATTGCTAACCATTTTTTACAGTAAATGTTAGCATGATGAAGTAAAGAACCATGGTAAAACTATGATATAATTATGATAGGGAGAAATAGTTTATTGAAGGAAACAAGAGGAAAAATTATCCACAAAAATAAAAATAAACAAGAATGACACACAACAAAAATGTCTAAGGAACACAAAGCTCTTTTCTCGTATATGTATAGATCAATTGTGTGTATTTTAACAAGTGAAATACCGTTTTGATGCTGATTAATCAGCATTAAATTCATCTTAATTTCTGTAAAATATGATTTCTCTTTGACGAAATAATGAAAAAAAAGTTAGAACGTGAACTAATTTTATTGAAATCCTTAACATAATAATAATATTAATATTTTAAATTCAATGATCAATTTCATTTTAAAATAATACCTTAACATGTATGAACATTATGCAGATGAAGAGCGGTCCGTCTCTGGAACATATCCCATACAAGCTCAATGGGATTAAGGTCTGACGGCTGTGCTGGCCACAGTAGGAGGCCAAAATCCCCTTTATCAAACCAATTTCTTTTTAAAGTCGACTTAAAACTTATGTATTTATGAGGAAATTTTTTTTATGTAGATAATTCCTTGTTTTGAATCTAAACCTATAGTATCCAAATTTGAAATTAATGAGAGAATTACTTAATTCCCAACCTAGAAGGGTGTACTTATGAAAAGGTAATTCGTGACGGTATTCTATACATAAAAATTTACGCAGAAGTGGATTATTAACTTTATAACATAACCAAATAGAATAATTTCAATGCACAAGCACAAATAAAGTGGGTGTCCGCGAAAATAATGCACATTTTTATGGATGAAGTAACGTATGCGGAATAAAAATGTAGAAAAATAAAAAATGTATTCTCAGCAATTATTACACGATCCGAACGATTTCTACCACTACTTTTTTTAGGTAATACACTATATTTTTCCAACAATCTTAAGGACACCGATACAAAACATCGGGGATTTAATTCATTAACATGTGATATTCTTGATTTGAATAAAATGCTATTTTTCACTGAATTATTGAAACTACTTTACCAAACGATAAACTTATACGATTAAATGATCTGAACCTGCTGCAAACTAACACAATTTGATAATTCATCAGATAGATACTCCCTTGGTTACATAACAATTATTTTTATTAAAAGTATGAGGTGTTGCCACGTATAAGTTTTCGAGCAAATGTTTAAAGTGCATTTTTGGGTAAACTAATGATGACAGAAAAAAATGTATAAGAATATCTTGTTGCAACTGACACGTTCTACATACTGTTTAAAAATTTGCATTATTTTCGCGGACAGCCTGTATATTTTTTTATAGTGCAAATAGGAAGGTACTTACTTGTCGTCATCTATCATTCACTTGCACATATTTATATTTACAGCAGTCAACAACATAATTTTTACCATTATATTTTTTTGGGTTTTTAATTTTTATAGTTTACGTCATCTTCCTTTTCTTCTTCTACGCTATAAACAATATGGAAGAAATTAACATAAATTTAAAATAAATGAGACGACTTTTTATAGAAGATAGTAATTATAAAATTATAATTGTTCAATAAACAATTTGGCCAAATTTATATAATACATATAAATTATGCCATTAAAGAAATATTTAAATTTATTTTTTCACAGTAAAAATACAGCCAATATTTTTTTATTAATTAATTATTGGTCTTGTAAAAATTTTGTTACATCCATTGTTTTTTAAAATACAGGGTGATCTATATAATTTCACAGATACTTCAAGCAGAAAAAGATATTAAAAAATATACAAAAATAGAAGAACAGTGTTTGATTTATACTTATTTAAATTCCTAAATTAGAGAAATTAAAGAATGTATTTGAAAACTTTTGTGAAGTGTGAGATATTCGCGCGAGAAGGGATGAAAAGAAATCTTGCCTCATCTCGCATGAGTGTCAAATTTACATATTGTGCGAGACGAGACAAGGCGAGAGTTTCTCGCATCTCGCCGAGTCACTAATTACTACGACATGTCAGTTCCGTACACGTCACTTCATTATAGAAAGTTTGGCTAAATTAACTTATTATCATCAGCAAATATAAATTAATGAACAAAATATGTTTAATAAATGTTTTTTGATAAGTTAGTTCATTATTTTTCAATATTGGTGAATTCAATTTTTAATATATTTTTATGGTAGCATCAAAAATATTTTTTTTAATAGTAAATGTATTATTGACAGATTTAGAATTTTTGTAAGATTTCGATTTGTGCGACTCCTTTAACTCCGAAAATTTAAAAATGTTAGGCCGTAGAGTAGCTTCAATTTGAACTAATAATTTAATTGTTTAATTTTTGTATTTTCTTTATATTTTATTTTTTTCTTAATATTTTCGTATGAAAAAATACATGTCCGCATTCAAAAATTTAGAAATAGTTCAAATAATACAAAAACTATTATAAAATATCTTTTTGCATAAAAAAACAATAGAAAATAGTTTATCAAAATACAAAAAAAATTGATCAATAATTTATATTCACAGAGATATTAGTTTAATGCCTGGATTTTGCCGAACCCCCTGTATCTAAAACGTACCTAATAAAACTTTAATAAATCTAAATTACGATTTTAATATCTATTTTATATACTTTTGGAGCCTTTATAAATACTTCAAAAAACTAGTTGTTAATACAGGTAACAAAAATGTACAATTGAGTATTTACAAACTCATATATAGGATGTCATTGACATGGTGTAAAAAAATCTAGAGGTGATATACTCCTAAAACTGATAAAAAAAGCTCCTATAAGTATGCGGGACGTTAATTGAGTAAATTTAAAAAGTGGTTTTTTTCAAATTATAAACTTAAAAAACGAGATATACTTAAAAAAATCATAGCTGGCATAAAATTTGGCTCTAAATCAAATAGTGATATCGAAAAAGTATTTGTTGAACCGGAAAGGGTAGTTCTTACTAGGGTAGGAGATTAATTTATGAATAACGTTTTTGGGGTTATTTTTTTTAAAAACTACGTATTTTTTACCACAAAAAGGATAGTCTTGTTGCAAGTCGCTTAGAGCAACGGTTTTCGAGAAAATTGAAGTCAAATAGTTTGCTGAACCCGTAATTGAAAAATAATTAAAAGTTATTTATTTATTTTTTGATGAGTTGCTTACAGGATAATCCACATAAATTTACGAAAATTGTGACTTATTTAAATGAATCAATTGGTTACTTCAATTTCGAATGCTCTATTAAACAAGAGAAGCGCAAAAATTATTATTATTATTAAAAATTATTATAATATAATAAAGTGACAGAGTACCTTTTTTATGGAAAAAGTGCGTAGTTTTTAAAAAATAAGCTCACGTTGCAAAAAAAAACAACCCCAAAGAAGTTATTCATAAATCAACCCCATACCCTTGCAGGAACTACCCTTTGCGAAACAAATACATTTTCGATATCACTATTTGAGTTAGGGGTAAATTTTATGCCAGTCTGGATTTTTATCAATTTTTATCAATTTCAAGAAAACAATTTTTTAATATTACCTTTTTAACGCCCCTATCTCCCTTAATAAGCATTTAACAACCCATACCTTTTTTACCAATTTTAGGAGTGCTATCACCGAATTTTTTTACACCATTTCAATGAAACACTGTATATAAAAATAAGACATTTCATAAGGTTTGAAAATTATTATCGTATTATTGTAGAAAGTGTATGCGGTAAAACAAAACGAAAATTGGCATATAAATCTTTTATCGTAGTAAAAAATATGCATATGTTTAAAATGAAACAAACGAGCTATTAATGCAAAAATCATTTCCATGTTAAAATTACTTCCAGACAAATATATGTGACATCTTATCAAACCGTGTAGGGTATAAATTACATGGTAAAGGATCCGCCCCGAAATTGAAGTATGTCACGCTGTCACTTATGTCATGTTTTTGTGTTGTAAAGTGGGCCAAGTGGCTCCTGGCGTCAGTCTGAACACATTGGCCCTTTTTTCTTTAAGGGCGATAGACCTACTAATGTTTAGGATGACACCTAAACAATGAGTTTTTGTCCTAGTTCAATACAATTTAGTAGACTGATACGTCGGAAACTATAGATTTCAAAATTGGGTGTATAAAGTGTCGAGTTTCAAACTTGTAAACATTCACTTCATAATAAAAAATGCCAGTCAATCAAATTGACAAAGTTCATTATATTTTTTTACTGTTAATAAAGAGAAATTTTACTTAAGAACAATGAAATTTATTATCATTTTATCAAAATATTACAAATTTTTTTATTTTGTCAAACGGTAATTTTACTTTGCAGAGAGAGGACACGAGTTCATAGGTGATCGAATAACCTAAATACGGGATGTCCCAGAAGTTCGGGAAATGAAAGAGCGTATTTACAAGACGATTTAAGATTCGACAACCAAATTTATACCACTGATTGTGCTCATAAATGATATTTTTTTGTTAAATGGTTGTATTCAAAAATCAACCGATTCAATCTACGGGGAACTGAAAAATTGTTTTTTTCCGCCATATATCAAAACCAGAATAATATTTCGGGACATGAATTTATCTCTGTCAACCTTAAATTTTCATGGAAATAATATTTTTTTCATTGGAGCGCTTCAGGTGGTAAGGATAACTTTAGCCCCGATATTTTCTATGCTTCTTGCTAAGAGTCAATAATTTTAAAGTATATTGATTCCATATTTAATTCTGTTTAAATAATGGAATACTTTTAACTATCAAAAAACTATTTTCAAGTTATTCTATCTTCGTTATCTTGAGAAATAGAAAAGAATGTATTAAATAAAAGTTATAGATAGAATCAAGCTTCATTCGCGTTTTAAAATGATTTCGTAATATACAGGGTGTGTCTTAAGGTCATAAGACCCCATATATTTTTTCAATTTTTATAAACCTCTTGCCGAGCTAATTTCAACGATGTATCACACTTCAGGTCTATTATGTTTAATAAAGGATCTACAGCCACCTGAAAATCACATTTTCTTAAATCTTTACTGAGAATTTTTAAGCTACCTGATTCAATAAATTCGTTTACTTTAGATTTATAATAAAATTAAAAAAGATTTGGAATACCGTGAAAATTAAGGATATGTATAATTTATCTTTTATATTTATTATGAATAGATTCTACAAAGTAAGGGTTGAAACAGTTAATAAATATCTTGCTAATATAATAGTGTAAAAGTTTGCCGTTTTTAATATTGTCCGATTGAAGATAGAAAAATTAAAAATTGCTTTTTAAATAAAAAACCAGGTGGTGGTGTAAAAATCAGTGGTGTAGTAAATGGGTAAAGGTTTTACCTTAATCTTTTCTACGCCTCTAGCTAAAAATCAATAATTTTGAAGGACTTTAGCTCCCTATTTAAATCTATACAATTAATATAGATTTTAACCTTCCAAAAAGGTACTGTTATTTCACAAAAAATAAGAACCTCCTAATACAATGTTTAAATGTTTTATTTATTTGTTAAATATTCTGAAACAGTTTTTTTTCGTATAGTTAAATATTTTATTCACTATGTAAAAGAAATTGAAAAAATACTCATTTAAAACTTTTTAGTCAGTCAAGGGGTAAATTATTAAAATTTAGTTATAGTTGTAATTATTGTCTATTTATTATAAATATGAAAGATCAAATATACTTATTTTAAATTTCACGTTATTCTATGAAATTCTTTAAATATTCTTATTCAATGACAATTGGCATAAAAATATTTTTTTAAATTTAAAATATTGTGGAATTTTAAAACACTTAAGTATATTTTATCTTTCACATTTTTACTTATGGTAAGCGAACATTGATTTGCGGTTAGGAAACTGATATTAACGTGCTTCATAGGTACAATTAAATCAGTTTAATAGAATTAAATATACTCGTTATTATTAAAGATTTTATTAATCAATTGACTAACTGTAACAAATTTAGTTTAAGAAATGTTTAGCTACATTTGTTTAATTACAAATACTAAATAGACATTAGTTAATTTAGTAATGCTAATTATTATTTTTTATTAAATATATTTAATAAAACGTAGAATCGTAGTTACAATATTAAGTTTGTTCTTTTAAATAACGGCGTTTTTGGGCCATTTAAAAAAATACCGTATAGGCGTTCAGGGGGCGCTAGCTCCCTTATGAAACATTTTTGAATTAAGCTAATTTAAGTTAATGGATATAAAATCACTTCTATTATCTTGACTCCCTGTATAGCCTCGTATTTTCATGAATTAGTACCACATGATATTCACATTTCCAAAAGAATCAAAAAACAAAAATGTTGATATCTAAACTTCCTCGAGTCGGTATTTATTTGTGTATACGATTCAGTAAATTAAACAGAATAATATTCTAGGTACGTACGTAAAGTTCACTTTAGTAGATTAAAGTAAAGGCCTTCTGGTTTCTATCCAGATATGATTCGAGACTTGTGCTAGAAAAGGGGAAATTCGTGTTCTACAGCTTCCGATGCATCGTTTTTATTTCGATCATTATTAAATTATCTATCTCCCCTCGCCTTTTTGGAATAGATTATTTTTCTTTTAATTTATATTACACTGTACTAGGTATACACATCAAGTTTATTTGTTCTTCGTTTTTATGTCGTGTAGATGAGAAATTAGTTTGTGGAAAAATAAAAATAGACCATAGAAAATTTTTAGACTATTTAAATGTTTTGAGTTAAATAACGTAATGCATATATTTATTAAAGAAAAAAAATGTTTCACTAAAATCGATTATTTTTAAAATATTTGTTTTGCAACAATTATGTGTAGTCAAACTTTTGTCACGAAATGGAATTTTGTCGCATGAGCCGCAAACAAAGAATGGCCGGTTTTAAAAAAGTGTTTTTCGGAACATGTAGTTGTGTTCAATAAACAATTTTGATTATATAACTGTCAGCGTAATTTTATATAATTCGTTTCTATATCTCAGTCGTGGAAACATTTCTCTAACTCTTATAAACCGTTTACATCACTTAATTGCAGCAATTTATAAAAGTTGTGAACAGTGTCATTTTATAACGTTACGTAACTCCTATTTATATGATTAAAATTTTAGAAATGTGTCTACCAATATTATATAACTTCTTATATATGTTTTAATTAAAGGAAAGATAATCTTTTTTATTCAATCTTAAATAAGTTTTTTAAAAGTATTTCAAGGGTAACCTATTCGTTCTAAGATGGTTGTGTGTTGAGTCGCCGTTTTTAATACGTACTTATATCTATTATGTGTAAATATACTTTTGTATTGTAACGTTTTCAAACTTTTTGACCAAAATTCTATTGCTAACCATTTTTTATAGTAAATGTTAGCATGATCCTTCTATAAAATGTATGGGCCTCCTGTAAGATTTATTATTCAATGATATGACGACATTTATATAAAAATAATATAATTATAATCGTGAAAGAAAAAATATACTTTTACAATTCCATAATATTCTAAAATTCTTTAAATATTCTTATGAAAATTATAAAATTATTTCACCAATGTTCTTTGGCGTCATTAAATATTTAACCATTTAACTGCGTGTGTCGTAATTAAACGATTCGTGAAAAGTCTAATATCTCTTAAAAATTAAACGCAACGCCTATGTTTAGCTAATGTAGAAATAATTTCAACTCGTTCTGCCATAGAATAGACCATTTTGGCCGTAATCAAAAAATACCTATTAGATTAATTAGCACCACTAGTATACGCTACCAAATGTCTTAGTAACTACTTAAGTAAATATTACCAAAGTTTAATTTTGACATGATGAAAAAAATGTGACACATTAGCCAAACATAGGCGTTGCGTTTAATTTTTAAGTGATATTAGACTTTTTACGAATCATGTATTTACGACACACGCAGTTAAAGGGTAAAAAAATTTTAGTATATCGTGGGATATTAAGATAATTATATTTTATCATTCATATTTATACTGAATAGATTCCAAAAAAAAATCATTATGAAAAATAATAATACATAATATTTATAGTACAATGACTACATATACCTGTGTCCAATATTAGGCCAATAATGGCAATTTTTGCTTAGTATTCAATTTTTATTCTTATATAGAAATAATAATGATGATGATGATAATGTCATAATTAAAACTATGGCTGTTGAATCTACATAAAACACCTAATTTTAATGTAGACAGTTCGTCCATTTTTGAATGTGACTCCTTTTCCTAAAATGGACTTTGCTTAATGGACAAAAGGTCTAAGATGTTACCTATTTAAATTCAAGGCCCTGGTGCCAGTATTTCCCCTGTCCCAATTATTCAATAACGATCATGCTAGGAGTTTCTAGTAAAGTTCTGGGATCTACTTTCAGCACGTTATTAGGTAAATGCTCATTTATAATTCTAATCAGATCATTAACAGTTCGTTGTGTTATGCTCCCGATTCTAAGTATTTTTCCTCAGAGTCATATTCATATTTTTTATTATTTGCAGCACTATTGAAAATATTGAATCTATATAAGTACACATCGCTTAACGAATTTGGAGTAAGTTTTTTTTGCCTGACAATATACTGGGGCAACTTTTGTTTGATAACTGGAGGAACTTAAAGGTATATATTTTATGATTCTAGTAAAATTTTATGAATTTTTTTGACAAAATAATCTAGAATACTTTATTTTTCCAGTTTTTGTAACATGAACAAAATGTGTAGTCAGCAAAACTAGATTAACATTGAATGCATGTATTTTAAATATACAATTTTGTTATTTACCTACACAGTTCTGTAACAGTAATATAATCGCTTAACATATCATCAACAGTTATGAGAAATACTATTTTTTTTTTAAATATTTACTGACCATTATATACCAAGGCTATTCTCTTTCCGCTGAGTCTAGTCAAGAAAAAACAGTTTACAAAAAAACATTTATTTATAATTTTTCAAAGTATTTTCCTCCACAGTCAATGCCTTTATTGCATCAGCGAAAACTATTCTTGAAAACATGTTTATTTAATTTTTAAAGGCATCAACCGCTTCTTCGACCGATGTGAAACGTAAAATAAGAAAAGGTCACTAGGTGCTAGGTCTGCAGTTTACAGCGATGACCCATTATTTTTATGTTTTGGGCATTCAAGTACTCATTTTTTTTTTCGCGTACCTTTTGGAGAACCTGAGGAAAACAAGCTGTAGTTTACCATTCTGAATTAACAGTACGTCTATCCCCCAATGCTGTGGTACCCAGTAATTACAAAATAAGTGGCGACCATCTTTTTGTTTCTGCTTTTTTCACGAACAACCTTTGCTGGAGCCGACTCATTCTCAAAGGCACAAACTGATGAGTGTTGCGTTTTTTCTTTCGGGATCATAGCAATATATCCATGTTTCATCACCTGTGATCAATATACACATTCTTGGTATTTCATTAACAACAAATGTCTAAAAAATGTTACAGGACAAGCCATGTCAAACTTTTTTTTATTGTTTAATGACATTTTGGGGTAAATATGCAGCAGAAAAAAGGACGTTATTACATTGACCACAGATCCTGTGAACTATACTAACAATGCAGGAAAAAAGAATAAGAAAATTCATAGAAATTGTGAAAATTTCCGGGAGAATATTCTTTCGGTAAACGACTTGATTCCGAAAAAATATTTTTAAGAGCACTCAATAGAGTTAAACTCTTTCATGATATGTTGCCGAATACAGTTTTACAACCCGAACCAGTTGTTAGTTACTCTTTGGGGCTCATGGGATACTGATGCATTGTATTATGTTTTTAATTTATTTTAACTTCATCAAAATTGTTTTAGATCACCTTCCTGTTGAGTCTTCTGTAATAACGACAACCAAGAGATTATTTGAAGAAAATGAAATCAAAACCAGTTGGCTTTTATCAAAAATAATTATTCATACCTAGTGTTGGCCATAGAGAAATTACAAAATTCAGATATATCACTTTCTGAGTCATTTAAAATTTTGGACAAAGTTGCCTTTGATATTAACTATGGTACAGGAATGGCAGCAAGAAGTGTTCAATATAAATTACTTACAGGCTGTTTGGAAGGGACATACACAATATAATGGAATATTCAGTCAAGAGTTGTTTCTATGGTACAACATTCCATTTAGTTATTTTATTCAAACTAAAAAACTTAGTCTACATTTTGAAAAGTCATCTTACACCACGATTATTTCAAATAAAAAAAAATAAGAATAATGAATCAATCTTGATTGATAACAATTTCCTTAAACAGGCTACTAAATAAAATTCTTGGATTTATATATTGGCAAAATTTAAAATGGGATGAACATATTAATAAACTTAGACAACAAATAATTTTTATAATTTTTGATATATTTATTGATATATTTTTACATTTAATACATTTTAATACATTTTAAATAATACATTTTAAATCATACTAGCGTCTAAGTGAGTGAACACTTGTATTGCGCTGGTTTATAATTTTAGAAATAATCCGTACAATAGCAATACATGTGTACATCTTAAAATAACTAAATAAATATTAGATACCTATCATATATGTACCCAACCTACTCTAATATTTTAATAAATTCGTAATAATGTGCAAAAATAAATTTCCTACTCAGACTCGAAAATGTTTTTATGTTTGTAGCATTCCTTATACTAGTTGGTAGCAAGTTATAGGTTTTTGGCAATGTATATACCATGAATCTATGACAACATTTCTGTTAAATTTTGGGAAATATAATAGCTCATTTGAAATACTTCGTGTACCATAGACAGAAGTTATATAATTTTGTTTATATTTGTTTTTAAAAGCATATATACAAAAGCTGTGAAAGTAAAGCGATCTAATATTACAAATATCTTCTGTATACAGCAAATTAGTGTGATAACGTTTGTTTCGGCTATAGATAATTTTTAAGATATAATTTTGTGTAACATTTAGCTTTTGTAGAGAGTTCTTATACAATCCACCCCACACTATAATACCGTAACAAAATAATGATTCAGCTAGAGATTTGTAAACTAACAATAACAATTTTTTTGAGAAGATTTCACGTAATTGATAAAATTTATAAACGAGTTTCCTTACTTTTTTTGTTAGGTAATCAATATGGTTACTCCATTTTAAATGTTGGTCAATAATTATTCCCAAATACTTGATCTCATTCGTTTCTTTGATTGCCTCATTCATACCTTTGATTTTAATATTAGTAAAGAAGGGTCTATTTGCATTTGTGAGACTAAAAGCAATATAGCGAGTCTTGTTTATATTTAATGATAGCTGATACAAGTTTAACCAATTTATATTTTTTTCCAATCCTGTCTCAACTGACAATTTGGTCTCTGCCCATGTTTTTTCATAAAATAAGACAACTGTGTCATCTGCGTATGATACAATGGTTGAACTCGTCCTTAAAGAGAGCAACGAGTTAATATAAACTAAAAATAAAACTGGACCCAAGACAGTACCTTGGGGAACTCCTATTTTAACAGTATGAGCTTCACTTATATCATCATTTAACTTCACACGCTGCTCTCGATTTGTTAAGTAACTTTCAAAGACGTCCAACACTGCACCTCGAACTCCATAATGTTCAAGAACTTTAAGAAGTTTTTCGTGATTTACAGTGTCGAACGCCTTTGCAAGATCTAAGAATACTGCTATACACTACAATATTTCTACTATTTTATTTAAATTTAGAAACTGCATTCCATTAAAACGTTTAAAAACAATTTATTTTTGTAATTATTCCAAATTTACAGTATTTGGGTTACTGCAAAATTGATTTTAATAAATCCATCATAAAGGCTACAAAATAAAATAATTAAATGCATACAAAAGCTGCCATGGTTGGAAATTATATATATATATATATATATATATATATATATATAATATCGGTTAAACAAAAATGACTAAAAGAAATAATAATTCATAACAAATACGGGGAAAAATATATTTTATTTAAAGTAATTTATGTGTACAATAATGTACCAAATAACATTAAAACTATTAAAATCCAAATAAATTTAAAATAACAGTAAAAGAATGTTTATTGAATTAGTTCTGCCCCTTAAATAATTTATTCATTGTTCTATCATGTAGTTATGTTTAAAATCATATAATTTGTATTGTTATATTAAATCCCAGTAATGTCTCTTGGAATTCTTCTTTAATAAATAAAATAATAAATATTTTAAATACGTAATTTTAAATTTTGTCGACTGTGAGAGGTCCTTTTTACTTATAAATTCATTTTCAATACAAGAAGGAAGCTTTTCACGGAATAAGCATCATATGAAACTTTTAATCAAACAGTTCTTTTATAAAATATTATACAAAAAAAAATAAAAATAGTATCACAAAATTATTTCTTTATAATTTATCATTTTTTCCATAACCCAAAAACCTATAAAAATAAAAAAACATTTTTAACATAAATTCCCTTTTTCATTGGACATCCGGTATGTACACATGCAGATAGATAAACAGAAATAATATAGACCCATAAATTGTGCTATAGTATGTTCGCCATTAGGAAAGAGTAATAAAATAATATAAATAAAAATATGAAAACTACAGCACAGGTGGATCAAAACATTTCAGTGTATTTCACTAGCTTTTACCATAAAGCATTGATCACATTTATTTTAGTTTTACAGTGCTACCTGGTATACCTGCCAAATAACAATACCAGATCTTTTTCTAATTCCTGATTAAGTGACCGGTATACATAGCATTATCGTGCTTGTGGCATGTTTAAGGGATTATTAAAATATGTTAAATATTTATAATATAATTATTTATAAAAGATAATTTATTTATTTTAATAATAATTTGTAGATAATATTGCTTGAGAATTAAAAAAAAGAAAAACAATTTACCATAATTTCCAAAATTTATTTGAAAAATTTTCACAAAAACATTCACTTGCTATTGTTAACAATGTTAGAGGTTCTACCGTTTCTTCTAGAAATTGGTCCAGTTTCCACATTTTCTGTTCTTCTTTAAGAACTTGATTGATGCATTTTTCCCAATTTTCACGAGTCACTTGTTTAATAGAGTTTTTCATCAGTTTCCAAATATATCCAAATATACTGGGGGTTTGTTTAATTGAACTAATTGTAGCAATTCAACTTTGAATAATTCTGCAGTAGCAACAATGTTTTGTAATAAACTTTATCATTTATTGCAAATACTTTTCAAAAACATATGCGTTCATATCCTCATGATAATCTCCAATTTTTTTAGATGCAAATATTAGGCTGTCCTTTTTCAAAAAGCCGTTATTCCTTCTAATATGCGTCGCAATCAATAATTGCCCTTTAAATGACGGAGTTTTCAATCTAGTGTATAAGCTTCACGCGAGGTTCCAACATTGTTATCTTTCCACATTTTGGATTCTGTATGTCCTTTATTTACCCAAATTTTATATAAATAAAAAAATTGTCTTTCTTCTTAGGGATACTGAAATATGGTTCTAAGACATTTGCTTCTCCAACAAATAATTTCGTCATTATCAATAAGAATAGATTTACTATCTTTTTTTGACCACGTAAAATTTCATTCTTTAAGGGTTTGTCAAAGTTTTGTTTGTTTTATGTCGGGCAAATAGGAATCTTCTTTTATGGGTTTCAAAATTTTTGCTAACATTGGTATTTCTTTTTTTTTATGTAATTCTTGTATCTTCCTTTTGTTCGCTCTTTTGACTTCTTCTGGAAGTTCTTGTTTTTGTTTACCTCCACTATTCTGTTTTGTTGGATCCATAATTCCTAATTTTTGCAATCTGTATATAGTTGACTTTCTCACCTATCATATTTGATGTCGTTTGGACCGCATTTTCCACAGTTCCAGATGAATGTTGTCCTCTTACGTAGTCATACACTTTTTTTATAATAATTTTCTCGTTTACCGATATAATGGACTACCTTTCATACGTTTCACAGGACTACATTCCGAAATATTTTCCATTTTCACTTTCTTTACTGACACTTTTTAAGCCAAAATTAGTTGTTTGATAATTAAGTGGGCATTAATTACTTAAGAATCAAGGGAATAAAGAGGATTACAAAATAAATGCGGTAAATGGATGGAAACCAAATAAATAGAGAGTCAATTAAGCTAAGAGACATTGCTATTTATTAAGAAAAAAATTGTCTATAATAGTAAGATCCTATTAAATTCGTCTTGGAACATAATCCGTAAATTTCAAAATATTTTTATATTCTATTATTAAATAGGAAGTATAAATGGGAACTCTCATCCTAATTCAATATTATTTTACATTTATGTGCACGCCTATGGTTTACTGATCAAAACCAATTTTATTACTCTCTCCTGATGGCAAAAATACTATAGTAAGTTTTCATATAAATAGTCACACTTATAAATTCAGGTAATCTGAATACACTCTATTAGATAATAAACCATTTTCCGTACCCTGCAGTAATACCACGAACTTTTATTTTAATTTTTTAAGCTAATTTAAAGAGGATTAATTTCAATCAAAATTACGATAATTTCACTAATTATAGAAGAAATTGATAATAAGATTTTAAATAAGCCAGGAAAATAATTCCTTTTTATAAGTACAGAAATGTTTGTGACAGTTAAGAAAATCATTTATATCCACAATATTTATGATCTTATATATAGATGAATTTGTTTATATATTTTATATAAACAGGATTTGTTACATTATCGTGATTATTTTGAGTTCGAAATTATATCTACGTAAAAACCCATAAAAGAAAAAATGGAGCACTTATCAATTGGATTAAAAATAAACCAGTAATGTTGTATTATCAAATTTATTGCCCTGGAATCGCATTAAAATATTGACTTTGAAGGAGGTTCTTCCTGGGGGATCCACCCAAATTCCCGGATGCAAGCAATACCGTTCTTCTGATAATATTGAGGCTCCGCCTACGATACAAAATTAGTTCAACCGCAAAAGTGACAACCTTAGTATTTCTAAGCCTGAGGCTATCTATACAGTGGCAACGTTTAAAGTTTCTGTGCGGTTTCAAAAATTGTGCGGAAATACCAAAACTGTGATTTTTATTTCGAAATGTCTTACCACAGTTCTCCGCCTGACCATCAGGATATGTTCCAATTTGGCTATCCTACCCATAACTACCATTATATGTCAGGTACTACCACCATTAGAATTATTTTTATAAATAAAATAAGTAAAAAGTAATACGGGGCACTTATTTTCTTTTGGATTTTTTTAAAACGGAAACAAAATCTACGCCCTCTTGATTAAATATAACTTATTCTCAAAAACGGACCAAAAAAACTAACAAATTTTTTTTAAATAAAAGATCAATAAAAACAATTCATATAAAGATTTTTAAATATTTTAAATATTTGTTGACTTTGTGTATAGTTTTTAATAAACCTACTTTTCCAATTTTCGAGTCTTTCTGCAATTTTCTAATAGCACTCAAAAATATATACATTTATTTTATACAAATGGCAAAAATTATTTCTTCACCTTTATCTGATTGATTAATTAATTAATTAATAATAACGACTTATTATTATAATTTTTTCGATAGTCAGGATTGTAGGTATCGTGTTGTTATTATTATTATTATTATTATTATTATAATTATTATTATTATTATAATTTATATTAGTAATATCTGGTAGATATCCATTATATGCAATGCATATTGGTGGATATCTGTGGATATTTAATAAATATCCGAATATCCTTTATGTACAGTCCA
This sequence comes from Hermaeophaga mercurialis, assembly GCA_951812935.1. Classification (NCBI taxonomy): domain Eukaryota; kingdom Metazoa; phylum Arthropoda; class Insecta; order Coleoptera; family Chrysomelidae; genus Hermaeophaga; species Hermaeophaga mercurialis. Next base: position 15,498,045 of record OX638364.1, read on the forward strand.
TCTAAATTGGAAACACCACCATAGTATTTGAAGTTATTTACAGATTTCAACAATTTTTTTTTTATATGTTGTACATCAGATACTTTATTAGAAAGCAGGATTTCAAAGAGTTATTCCTATTTTTAATCTACGATATTTTTTCATAGTCAAAAACCCAGATATCTTATAAGGGATTTTTTTTAACAAAAAAATGAGTACGCTACTGGATTTAGATTGCACCCAAATAGATGTGACCCAACATTTATTAAAATGTTTATTAATGAAAAAGTTATGGATCGTTACATTTTCAGAATACATCAGTTAATAGTTTACAAAATTTCAACTTAAAATTAAGTCTTTTATTAATAAACATATTTTAATAAAAGCCACATTACAACTATTGGGTGCGATTTAAATCCAGTGACGCACTCGTTTTTTTGGTAAAAAAATCGCTATTTAACATTTTAAACTTTTATATGGAATATTTTGAAATCTACCATCCCATAATTTTTTTATTAATAAACATATTTTAATAAAAATTGGGTCACATATATTTGGAAGCCATTTAAATCCAGTGGCGTACTCGTTTTTTTTAATCCCTAATAAGATTTCTGGATTTTTGACTATGGAAAAAATCGTAGTGTGCTTTAAACATTGGAATAACTCTTTGAAACCTGATCTCCAAATAAAGATTTTGATGCACAATATTTAAAAAAAAATATTGAAATCGGTTAATAACTTCAATTACTATGGTGGTGTTTCCAATTTAAGTGGGTCACACTGTATACATGTATATATATGAGATATCCAAGACCTGGCGAATATTTCTGGATTTCCTAAGATAACTCTGAGCACATATTTCTGAGACACATTATTGATACTAGTTGGACTAAATACTTATATTACCTTCAGGTATTTTCATATATACTAGCCACTTTTGTATAGTGCGAACGTAAAGTATTCAACCCCTTCAACTCCCTTACGACAAAATTTTGGCGGAAATGCTCGGGTTTTATTTCTAATGAAATATATTCTGATTATAAAAATAACATTTCCAATATCAGCTCCAGCCTATTAGGGTACAGTTCTCGCCGTTTACTTAGATGTACCAAATCGAATCTAGTGTTATTTTAACTCCGCCCGAGCGACAACCATTGGTCAAACAAATAAGGTTCCATTGCCAGTGGCGTCGGTACTTATCGTACATTTATTTATTAAGTAAATGTGCAAAATAAGATAAGTTTTGCTAACGTTTTTCTCTACTACAATAATTGCTTGTCAAATGGTAGTTGTAAACAATTGCATTATTTAGCTATTAATAATTCTTATGAATTGACCGAAATTAAATAGTGCTTAATATCCACTTTTATTTCATTACGTATGATGCATTTCGAAATACTAAAGCTTTTTCAAATACAATAAATAAGAAAATGTGTTGATAACCATATATTTATAGTTGTTAAACGCTTAACTGGTAATTAAGAAACTTGTTGGAATTTTTTCTTTTGTCATTTTTAATGCCTCAAGATAATGTAGTCTTAGGTCTTTTTTTTCTAATCGAATTGACTTAAACTTTTTAATGTACTTTTAATGAACAATCACTTATAGAAGGTTTATCGATTTCTAATTTCATGAACATGAAGTTACGAAAAAATATTAAGATAGAGACTAAGATTTAAGGAAGTGCTTTTTTATATCCGGTATTACTTTCATTCAATTTGTTCATTGCCGTTAAATAAAACACTGTAATACATGAAATTTAGTGGTTTTAATAAAAAAAAAGGCAGAACATAAGAAACAAACAATGACTGTTATGAAAGAAAGTTTACAAATTTGAGTTAAATAATAAGATTAGGTATATTAAAAAATAAATATTAAACTAACTGTCATCTTCAGATTCAGAATCGTCCTCACTGCTACTGCTCGAACCAGTTTCATCTAAAGAAATTATGACTGGGTTTATTTCAAATAACATATCTGTTTGAACTTCCCTGCCAAAATAATCATTTTCTATTTTGACGACATGGTCACATCTTTTCTTCCATTCATTGGCATCAATGTTTTTGAATTCTTCCTCAGCTATTGTTTTAACGTCATTTAATTTAAATATAACTTCACGAGTTTGTCCGTGTAGACGAAGCTTACGCTTGTTTTCACTTTGATGAGACATTATCAAAAGACTAAACCTAGCCCGCTACTGAGTACTTCTTGTGATTGGGTGTTCGTTCGAGCGCACTTAACCAACTGCTGTCTTACGTGAAATAATAGATATTGCTGTCTCGCTTGTCTAGTACATCTAAGTAAACGGCGAGAACTGTAACTGCCTCTTAAAAATTTTAAATACCATTATTGGTCTAGTGAAAGCTCATTTCAAAGGGTATTTAATTCTCTATTCAAGAGTATAATTGTAAATTTATTTTATTGGCTATTGACTAACTTAAATTTAAAATAAATTAACCAGACAGAACAACACGGCACTGGTTTTATAAATTAAAAATTGATAATTATTTACCAAAGGCTTAAAATGTTCTCCACTAACTTTCTAGCAAAAAAAAAAAGAAAACCCTCACAAAAAAATCTAAAGGAGCAAGATCTGGTGATTTTGGAAGCCATTCTACATGTTCTTAAGTCTTATCCATCTTCCCCAATAACCAACGTTTAAATAATTTATTGCCGAACGGGTAGAAACACCATATTGCTGAAAGTCTTGAGTTATTAGTGAGTCGATCATTGTTTTTAATATTAATAATTCATTTCTTGGTAAATAAATATTGAACTTACGATATCGGCTTCTCATATTTCACAAAATTCAATAAAGCAGAATTTCAATTATGCTGCTGAATAGGGAATTAAAACCCCTTTCAAACGAACTATCATTCGACCTTCATAACCAAAAAAGTGCGCCTATTTATTTTATATATTCATTTATTATTAATAATGCATTGTTGAATGTGACGACAATGTTGCACTTAAAAATAATGTTGTAAAATTCACTTAGCTTTTACAGATCTAACTAAATGATAAATGACATAGACGCTACTGAATTGTATAAGGAAATAATATGCTTAAAACCGTATCTAAACAATGATATAACAACCCCAACAAATATTTTAAATTGCATTTAAAAAAATTACGTGCTCATTGTATATTGCTTAGATCATTTTTGACCCTTTCTGTGAGTGTTGCAATAGGCGAATGATTATTTTCAAAACTTAAATTAATCAAAAATATTTAGTATCTTCAATGTCCCAAGACAATAAATATGAAATACGGGGTGATTCGTATAAGAACCGACTTGCATTTAGAAAAACCAAATTTGGGTGTACCAAGACCATTAATTGACACTAAGTAGAGTCCAATTGTAGCACTCTAAAGGGATGATGCACCATTAAAATGTGACAGAATTTTTTAACCCTTTGGCGGACCTAAAAAGTTATTACTTTATTTTATGGTGAAAACAAGTATTGCAGCTGTGTTATTTATAATCATCGAAAATTCAAAAGTTGCTTATGAAATTAAAAGTCACCCTTGAAATAGAACTTCTCAGGGGTGCAACTTAATATTAGGTAGCTCTGTGTCGGTTTTTATAAGATTCATCCTGTATATGAATATGTAGACTTGAGCGAGGTAAATAAAAAGCTTTCCGAAACAAAAGCAAAAATAATAAATTTAGGAAAACTAGGATAAAGAATAGAGTGCTAATATAATATTTCAAGTTTAATTTTGTGATTAATATGACAAACATTTTTCATTAGAAATTATGAAATCAAAAAAATTCACTTAATATATGGGGGAGGCAAAGTGTGGTTGACATGCCAGCAACGACCCTGGTCCTGTGTGAGATAATGAGAGGGATAATTATTTACGTTCACACTCTGTAATGCTGCGTCCAGACCAAACAGACAAAACAGAAACTGAGTTTTTCAACAATTCTGCAACAAAGCTGAAACTTTTCAGTGCCTTTTTGTCTCGGCTCTGTTTTGTCTTTTGATTTTGCCACAATCGCGAATCTCGAAATAGTTTTGTTGCTTTAAAAGTTTCTAAAAAGTTGTGTTTTTGTTTTATTTTCTGTTTTTCCTGTTTGATCTGGACGCAGCATATAATTTGGCTAATTTTGTTTAATTCAGCAACTATAGGTATTAAATTATCAACATTATTATTATGTACACGAAATATATTCAGTATTGTTTCTACTGTTGTGACAGTAATTTTCAAACTGTTTACGAAAAATGGTAATATGTTTATATAAAATCTAATTATAAACAACACTAATCAACCTTCAGCTAGAAAGAAACATAATAGTTATATACAAGCTATTTTGTGAATATCTCAATTAATTGTAACAATGCGGTTTGTATCCGTGCTTTTTCTAAATAAAGTTTTCGTAGAAACTAAAACTTCTTTATTTTCTATAGTTTATATATGAACACAAATTACAACTCATACAGCTTTTTCTACAAGATCCCCACTATTTGTATCCATTTTTCAAGTTTTTTATATAAAATTCTTCTAAACCAAATAATTTTTTTACATTTTAAATTAAAATTAACAACAGAAGCGTTATTGGCGTTCCATAGCCAAAATTATACATATTTATTTCAACTATAAATTGCATTTTTATAAATATATTTACAGTGTGCACTTAAAGTATGGAATAAATTCATTTTAAGCTAAACAAACAATTTTGAGAAAAAAATTTTGATAAATATTTTTAAATAACAATTAAATATACAGGGTAAACCGTTTGTGAGTATATCCAGTATATTTTTTTTTTTAGATCGCAAATTTCAAGACGATTTCAAAAATATATCGTAATTGTGTTCGGTAATTAATAGTTTTGAAGTTACTCACAAATGGTTTACCCTGTATATTTCATTCTTATTTAAAAATACATTAAATTAAAATCAAAAACCGCTTGTCTTAGGATTTTTCTTCAAAATTGTTTGTTTAGCTTAAAATGAATTTATTCCATACTCATGTACACACTGTATATTTTAAAAGTTACAAAATTACACAAAAATATAGATATGGAAGAATAAGAAGATATATATAAATATATATTATAATCGATTAAAGATGAAAGCTAAAGCGCATAAAAAAAAGACAAAATTTATATAGAGTGCACAAAAAAATTACATATAACTTCACCCTCCTTAAGGCAAAAAAATCAGGAATTGATTCGGGAGATCCTCTTCTTGAATCCTAAGATCGTATTTGTTCTTCTAATATTTAGTTTTGTTTCTTTTTTAGAACAGATTCTTGTTTTTATTTTCTACTCACATTTCCACAGTAGTATTATTCCTAAAAATATTATCGTAAATAATATAGTCAGGATCTAGGTTTTGTATGTGATATCTTCCTTTTCTTTTATTGGTTTGACAAGTTCTAAATTGATTGGAACAGTATTTTGAAAAGATATTTTCGGGTTTCGTTGGTATAAAAAGAACTTTGTTTCTTATGAGTTCTTGGGATATGGATTCTTGTAGGTTAAAGACCAAAAATTGATATTTTATGGGGTTGTTCCCATTCAGGAATTGAATGGTACAATCATCTTGAGTAGCAAAGTTTTCTTGACAGTAAAATACTTCTTTGAATGCAGGATATTCTTCTTTTTTAAACTGGATTGTATTTCTCGCTAAATAAGGATAAATTGGGACTAAAATTTTCGGAATATTACACACAAATGACAAAATTTAAAAGTTTTGGGTTTTAAAATGAAAACATGTTTTATAATTTAAATTGAAGTTTGTTAATTTATCAAAAATTCATAAAAATGTCCTTCAAAATAATAAAAATTTTACAAGCAAATGTAATTTTGACAATTTCTCATGAAATTTGGGTGTAGACATTGCTCATTAAATTAACTTTTCCTTGAATGGAACATTCTAATTATTTAATGTCAAATATAAACTCCAGTAAAATAACCTAAAAGCAATTTTGTGAATAATTGAAATATTTCAAATATTTGTGAATTATACCTACGGGTTCCTATTTTTATGGAAATTTTTACTTAAGTTGATTCGATGGCAGGGCGTCTGTAAGTAATTTCTTCTTTTTAAAGGTTTCACCACTTTACTAAACAGAGAAAAGGAACTCTGCGCATGTTTAGTTTTGTATTTTTGAGTTACAAACATTAACAATTCTTTAAATAAACTGTTCATTATATATTGTATGCAATCACAATGATTATTAACTAGATGAACTGGCATTAACAATTATCAAAATTAATGCGGAAAATTTAAAATATATATTATTTCAAGATCTATTTCTTTGTATAAGTTACACCAATATAAGGATATTTGTTGATTTAAGGAAGGAACACTAAAGGAATACACCCTGAAAAAGAGAGAATTTATTTATATTTAATTTTCAATCATATTTGAATTTCATTTTTATTTATATTTAAGTTTGATTTACGTTTATAGTTGAGTTTATTTTCATGTGTTCTTGAGTTTAATTTTAATTTATTTTTATTTTGAATTTAATTTGCTTTTTATTAAATGGTGCTCAATTTAAATTCATGTTCTTTTATAAATATCAATTGAAATTGTTCTGTTTTGAAGAAATTTCATTTCTAAGAATAATAGATTAAAAACACAGCTATCACTGTAATTATTCAAAAACATTTCCTTAAAAGGTAAATACCACCACAATATATTTGTTCAGGATCTACATAATTTTTTGTAATAATGATTGATTTTGATAAAATTGGATTTTCTAAGACAGTATGAATTGATCGGATATCTGACTTCAGATATGTTTGTATTGGGAGATTTTATTTGTATATTGAATATGTTAATTTTTGAAATTTTCATCCAGAAAAACTTCTTCTTTTTTAGTTGTGGAAACTCATTTATTTTTTACAGTTTTTTATTAGTTATTTCGTTAATACCATCTAATTTTACGTCTGTACTCAATGTTTCTAAAGCATTAAATAATTTCTCATGAATTTGACAGGTTTAAGGAAAATTAAAAACTATTGTTATTCAGTTGTCCAAATTTAAAGTGAATTTCTTTATTCTTCACATCTATATTTGAATTCATCATTTTAGCAATAGCGTCGTCAAAATAATTATGAAAGTCATATAAGACAAAGTTAATACTATAGTCTGTAATAACCCACAGGAATGCACATTTACTTGATATGTAATCTCTTTATTTTCTAAACATGTTTTTAAAGTGATATTTCAATGGTATATTGTTTCAGATAAATTAGTCTCAACAATGGACAGTTTGATCATGGATTTCGATGTGTCAATTAATAATTTTATCTTTGTGTTCTTTATTTCTAAATACGGAGGTCTACAATTGTTCATTTCTATTAAGTTCGTTTTTAAAAGGCTTATTGGGTGAAAATTGTCATTAATAGTAGAATTATTTCTATATTATTTTTTGGTTCGTATCGATAATTAATTCTATAATTATTATTTTGATAACCATCAAAAGGTATAATTTTTTTCACGTTGTTCACATAAGTTTTGATTTGAATTAATTTGATTGAGTTGAAATACATTTAGGATTTTTGGGAGGCCAAAAAAATTTATTGACAATTATATCGTTGTTATGTGTAGTCATGTAATTATCATTACTTATTCTTTGTATAACAGTACTCATTAAAGCTATATTCTACTAACAAAATAAAAAAATCGTTATTTTTATAAGGTCTACTTGTAATTATTTCTTGGGTAAGTGCATCCTTTAAATCATTCCAATTTAAAATAAAAATTTATCTTCGGGTTCTTACCATTAATTCTGCTCTATTTACCAATTTTTCTTGAATACATTCAAAAATATGTTGATTCAATTGTCATTTTGTGAGGTTCTCACATCGATAAATAAAATCATTAAGGATTTTACTATTCCCATCATATTGTTTGATGACTATTATTTAATTTGGATCTAAAGAAACTCCAATTTATAATGGCTAGTGGATTTACCATATTTCGATTTAAATAATTATTTTCTAATAAAATTTTATTAAATGTTTCTATAATATTTTCAAATGCTTAAATTTCTGCCATGAAATTATTACTTAACATTTTATCTTAATACAATTCTTATTCCTATCTTTTCTAACTACAAAAGGAAGAATAGATATTTAAGAAAATTTGGCATCAAAAGAAAACTTGACAATTACAGTTTCACTGAAGGACGCTGAAAATTTCCTTTTCTTGACTTATTCTACAGGATGTCCTCTGAAGGAAACTACTATCCTAAATGGAACTCGTAACTCTGGATTTTCACAAATGAAAGAGTTTATCTTCGCACTTAAGACATTAAAACATCAAAAAATTCTTTCGAAAAATCACGTACCGCACCAATTATATTTATTCTAATTGTAAGTTGCTTTTTAAGAAATATTTTTTAAAAGTTAAAAAATTACAAAATAATATATATAAAGAAGCTATAAAAGTCTAACAAGAAGTGATATAAATATATAAACGATTAAACAGGAAAGCTAAAGTGCATACAAAGCATTTGATATTACTTATATAGGATGTCCGCAAAAATAATGCGCATATTTATGGATAAGGAGTAAAAACGTATGCAGAATAAAAATTTCTTATAAATTTTTTTTCTTAAGTCAGCCGTTTTTAAAGAAATAAATATTAGTTTTTTAAATGTTCTAAAAATATTTTTTTATTTTAGTACACCTGCATATTTAGAATGGTCGATTACAGGGAATGTAGAAGGGTGAAAAATGTTTTCTCGGTAATTATTACACATCCGAACGATTTCCACCAATACTTTTTTTAAGTAATACACTACACGTTTCCAACAATCTTTGGACACTGATACAATACATCGTGGATTAGATTAATTAACATATCGTGATATTCTTGATTTGAATAAAATGCGATTTTTCCAAACAATATACTTAAATGATTTAACAATCCGAACCATCTGGAAACTAACAAAATTTCATAATTCACGGGGTAGATATTCCTTGGTTACATGACACGTATTTTTATGAAAAGTGTAAGATGTTGCCACGTATAAATGTTCAAGTAAGTCTTTAAATTGAATTTTTGTGTAAACTAATGATGATAGAAAAAATGTTATTAGAATATTTTATAGCAAATGACACGTACTACATACAATTTAAGTATACGCATTATTTTCGCGGACACCCTGTATAAAGTGTGAAAAAAGTGTACATATAACTCCAGTACGGTTTTTGTCTTATATTTACGTATACATTTTTACTTTATATTTTAGATGTCAATTGAACTGGTGAACACTGTATTCATTCTATCATCATCAAATTACAGATTAGTCATGATTAAAGAATATTACGGTTCGTTTCACTTCTACCCTCATTTTTAGAAAAAAAAAAGATTGTTGAAGAAGAGTAAAATCAAAGAACTGGTTAATAAAAAATCAAGTCTAGGCATTTCGACTTATATCTCGGACCTACTTGTTCTTCTTGGAATTTCGAGATATTTCAAAATACTTGTTAAATACTCAGTAAGAAAAATGCAAACTAGATTAAATTTTAAATTGATAATTTTTTATCTGCTCATTTAATTATCCCCTACTGATGGCAAAACACTATAAACATGTAATAAGTTTCTTCTTATCCAAACAGATTTCAGCTATATCCTAATTTTCATAAAAGAGATGGTACCACTTTTTCAATAATTTATTATGCGACATTATTTTTGAAATTGATCAAATAATGATTAAAATTAAAATTTAATAAAGTAAATACAAATGAATTTTTAAGACATTCTTCTTGTTCAACTGTACAAACAAAGACATTTGTGAAACAAATGCCGAGATGAGACCATATAAAAATGTTAAAATAATAAACACAAGCTTTTATGTTACCATTTTATTAAATATTTTATGATTCACATGTAAAACTAAAAATTATCTAAAATAACATATTAAATTTGTTTTATGGCATCATAAAAATATTTTTCTTAAAATACCGTCTAAGCCTGCTCAATATTTTCTTAATTTTAAAAATAAATTATCTTTACAAATTTGTATACCAACTTTTAATAGTTAATTCTTGAAAATATTTTTGAAAAGTGAAATTAATTTTTTTGCTTCTGCACCAGTGGTTTTTACAGAAATGGAAACTTTTGCTTTACCTAGTTTTATAAGAGCTAAAGGAAACTCTCTTTAAAACTATTTTTTTTTTAATTTATTTATTAAAACATATGGAAACGGTTTATTTAGAGGTCATGTGCAGAATCTTTTCTGAAAAAAAAAGAACAACAAATCATAATCGTCAACGTGAAGTAAACCACTTGTGTTTAAAACTGTCTGAACTGTTTGTTTATCAAATTTTATGAACTTTACCGGGTAAATCTGAGTAGTAATGAAGTTATTTTTGTCAAAAGGTTTTTATCTAAATAAACTCAAGTGTTATAGTTGCTACTTTCATGTTAAACACAGGCAAAAGCGATTCTTTATCTTAATTTGTCTAAAATATTAGGATTTTGAATGCTATCTTGACATTCTAGATATTGTTTAGTAAACAAATTAGTTAGTTAAATAAGTGTTGTTACTTAATTCTTTACCTATATCTCATACTTTTTGTATTTTTCATTATTGAAGATTGTGAGAGGTTATTTTTAAAATACAATCCAAAAATTTTCGCTGTGTTCCTAGTTCTATACAGGATGAGTCACCGTAGACGCGAAGGTCCATAATTCCACAACGGTGTATTTGACGAAAATTTTGTAAGAGCCATAATTTAAAATAGTTTATACTTATACAGGTTGTAACAAAAAAAGATACGTATCAAAGTTATGTTTTTTAAATGGAATGCCACCTGAAAATCACATTTTTTTGAATTTAGATGTATGTAGCAGCCAAAACGTTGAAAATCAATAAAAACGGCTTACATGTTCCTCCCTAACTTTTCAAGTTCTATTCTATGGCATTAAAAAATATTTGATACAGAGTGGTCAAAAATTTGAAAAATTTGAAATCCCATCTGATATTAGCTCCTAGCATATTTTGGAATTACTTGATTTAGCCTAGTATAATAGAAAAATATTTAGTATATCATCAACTAAAAGTGAGGTACATTTTCTTAGAACAATTTGAAAAAAATTATATATTTAAAATAAATATTTTTAAATTATCATCGAAAAAAAATAGATATAGGATTAGTTTGGTCCGAGGGATAACACTTTTGTATTTTTGTATTTTGTATATTTATTTGATGGTCATGCTTTCAGATAGTGGGAGTGCTGCTGGCGGTGACGACACAAATTTTTGGTCAAATAGTCCCTCTAGATCAGATTCTCCTTCACCAAATATACTACAAAATATAGGGGGGACGTACCAAATATATACACAAGTAGGATGTTCTTCAAATAGATTTTCTCCTTATAGACATAGTAGGTCACTCGAATTTAATTTTTAATTGATTGTATATTTATCCAAATATATTTCAGCATATCCTACCCTAAATGCAGATTCTAACTTACATACTCCAGGTCCATTTGTGAGGGTAGTCAAAAGGAGAACAACAGCAAATAAAAAAGAAAGACGGCGAACACAATCCATAAATATGGCGTACGCAGATTTAAGAGATTGCATTCCTAACGTCCCGGCCGACACTAAACTATCAAAAGTAAGTCTATACTACTTCTTAATACAAAACTAAGACATTTTTACCTCATGCAGCACATGGATATCTATTACAAATACATTACATGTATCTGGTGCATATCCAAAGGATAGATACGGATATTAGTAGATACCTAACGAATACTTATTAAACGTCCAAATGTACGATATATATCCAAAATCTGGTGGGTATAAATGGCACCCTATATATCTTTGTGGACATTGGTGAGACATATTTTCACTGAATGTGTGTGTAAAAACACTTAAACACACACACACACATACACACATTCATACTGAGCCCAGGTCTCCTATCTTCCATATCTGGTTTACTGAGAGCACTGTCAGACCATCGAATGTCTGTTCCTTCTAGCTCTATTTCCTCTTCTGGTAGGTGTTACCTCTTCATGTAGAAAACCGCTTGGGTTTTGTCAGCGTTTAGAGCTATCTTCCACTTGACACACGATTCGTGGATGGAGTCCATGACTCTTTGAATGTACCTAGTGACAAGGTGTGTCTGGGTGCTTCTCGCTGCTATGGTGTCGTCTGAGTAGAGACTCGTGAGAGTGTGGGCCGTCTTCGGCATGTCTGCTATGTATATGTTGTACAGCAGTGGGGATAGAACTGCTCCTTGCGGTACTCCTACTTCTTGGTTCTGATAGGGATCCGTCCAGTTTTATTCTGAAACATATGTCCTGCAGATAGCTGTTAATTAATTTTAACGTACTTCAGAGTATCCTTGCTCCCTCATCTTGAAGATCAGGCCACTGGGCCAGACCCTGTCGAATGCTTTGGCTACGTCTAGAAACACTGCACCCGTCGACTGTTTTCTGTTGAATCCCTGGGTGATATACTCGGTCATCCTTAGTACCTGAAGATCCGCACAGTGCTGACTTCGAAATCAGAACTGTTCTACTGGCAGAACATTCAAGGTTTCGGTCCGCTTCTGTAGGATCCTCTGGATTACCTTCTCAGCTATTTTTCTCATAGTTGGTAGAAGGCTTATAGACCTGTAGTTCTGTGGGAACTGCGGGTCTTTACCAGATTTCCGTATCATCACCAGTTGAGCCAACATCCAGCTTTTGGGGAAGTGTTGGTGCCTCATTATTCCATTGATAAGGGTGATTCCGTCATGTCCTGGTGCTTTTCTGGCTAAAACAAACTTAATTAGTTGGCTTACCTCTTCCGGTGTTGTAATACCTATCGTTTCCTGGTCCTCTTCTTCGTTTAGCTCCTCCACTTCTTCTTCTACTTCTTCTTCGTGTTAGTTCAGTCTGAACTGTTGTTCCATGGTTTGCCTAAAGGTTTCCGCCTTCTCCTCTGGGGTGAAGACCAGCCCGTTAGGTCCGTGGATCGTCGGCGTCGGTTGTCTGTCCCTTATGAGGACACTCTGTAGGTTCCACAGGGCTGGTTTCTGGGGGTCCAGTTCTTCAAGCCTTTTGGCCCACTTCCGGTTCCTGTGATTCCACAGCCCTTCCTTCACCATTTCGTTCAGGAGGTTTGCTCGACTTTTGTCTCCTTGGTTCCTTGAGCGTTGGGCTCTTCTTCTGGCTCGGTTCTTCTACCTTAGTAGGTCCTTAAGCTCTTGGCTGATGCTGGCAAATCTTCTGTAGTACTTCTCTTGGGTGGTGGTGTAGCTTCTTCTTAAGGCTTCTTGTAGGTTTTCTTCTAGGTGTTGTACTCCTTCTTCTATGTCTTCTTTGGACCTTATGGTTGGGATAGGTCCTAGGATTTGCTCTGTTATCCTTTTGAATTTGAATAGCAGGATTGGTTCGTATTCTGTTTCGCCTTCTGGGTTAGCGATTTCCGATTCCATCATCAGGTTCCTCAAGATGGCCATGTCTAGTAATGAGTACTTTTACTTCTTTCAAGTATTCTTATACTAGTCCCTGAAAGTTCTACTTTTTTGTAATTCAGTCACTAACTTTTAGAGATTCTCAGAGACAATATCACATAAATGATAACAGTGTTCTATTAGGTTTCCTCTTCAAAAATTATTATGATTTTATACAACCATTATTTTCAAATATTCTTGTTATACGATAAGAAATTTTCTCCAGCCTAGGTTTTAATTATATATCCTTGATGAATATTTAACACATATTCACTGCACATTCTCCTCATATTTTCCATCCGTGGATGTCTAATAGATGTTTTTATATTTGTGGGTTATCGCTGGACATCATTGATATTCATTAGACGTCTCTTAAATATTTATGCTTTATGGTATTGTTCGTCATAAGCAATCTATTTAATGTTACTGGGTCACAGGTGCACACAGTTGCCAAATCGTCAAAACAATATAAGAACTGTTGGAAATTTGTCATTGTTGACGTGCAAGAGTTTTAGTTTTGCATAAACTATATACATTCCTCTATCTACATTCTTTGAACACATTAGCACCTATGTTTCCTTTACTTCCACCCAGTTCCAAAAATTCCTCGATTTGCATAAGAATTTCCTGATAATTTAACAGTTTTTCTTTTACTATTCATTCTCAATTGTATTCTAGATAAAAACATTAAGGTTAGCCACATCGTACATATCGTATTTGACGAGAGCATTAGAAACCGACGATACGGCAGGGGGCTTTAAAGCAGAACTCGGCACTATTTCCAGAAAATCTGCCAATAACCCAGTTCAAGTAAATGAGTGCACCACCGGACAAGTCTCACCGAAGAGCGTCAGTTCGGTAAGCCTTTTGTTTGTCAATTACAATTTCGAGAGATTGAATCGGCAACAGTGACTCTAATTGAAATGTAATTAAAGTTAACATGTACTTCAAGAAGCTAAAAATATCTAGTAATAACTATTCAGGCAAGCATTTTATTTAAGAGGATGTTAAATACTCTGCTGGAAACTTAAGACTTAAAAAGGGACGTCTTTTATGACGTGTTGATACAGAGTGTTTCATTGGAAAAGGGCCTAACTTTAACTGTAGACGGACGTCACTATGGTGGTTCTAAATAACCTATATTTAATAGGTCTTTCACCTTTTATAACTGAGATATATGGTGTTTTATCAATTTGTCCTATTTCTTTCAGAGCCCATAACTTCCGAATTGCCATTATCTGTAAATTTACCAAACTATTACCAAAAATAAAATCCAGGACCGGCTTAACAAAACATTTAAAAATATCTTTCCAAAAAACAACACCCTGTATATCGATTTTTTTTTCATTTGCTTTTTATAATTCGAAAGAGAAGAAAAAGTTCAATCTAATTATCTGCTTTTTATTTTTTCGCAGACGACTGTACTACCAAAATTTTATTTTCAAAATATAATTTATGAGCGTTTGGGGGGTTACGAAATGTTATCGAAGAGATTTTTGTTAATTTTTTTTTTTTTAAATTGAATAGATAAGTTAAGTAAATTTTATTTCCACCAAAAAATTAAGAAAAATAATAAAAATATCTCCTATATAGTTCTCGCCGTTTACTTAGATGTACCAAATCGAATCTAGTGTTATTTTAACTCCGCCCGAGCGACAACCATTGGTCAAACAAATAAGGTTCCATTGGCAGTGGCGTCGGTACTTATCGTACATTTATTTATTAAGTAAATGTGCAAAATAAGATAAGTTTTGCTAACGTTTTTCTCTACTACAATAATTGCTTGTCAAATGGTAGTTGTAAACAATTGCATTATTTAGCTATTAATAATTCTTATGAATTGACCGAAATTAAATAGTGCTTAATATCCACTTTTATTTCATTACGTATGATGCATTTCGAAATACTAAAGCTTTTTCAAATACAATAAATAAGAAAATGTGTTGATAACCATATATTTATAGTTGTTAAACGCTTAACTGGTAATTAAGAAACTTGTTGGAATTTTTTCTTTTGTCATTTTTAATGCCTCAAGATAATGTAGTCTTAGGTCTTTTTTTTCTAATCGAATTGACTTAAACTTTTTAATGTACTTTTAATGAACAATCACTAATAGAAGGTTTATCGATTTCTAATTTCATGAACATGAAGTTACGAAAAAATATTAAGATAGAGACTAAGATTTAAGGAAGTGCTTTTTTATATCCGGTATTACTTTCATTCAATTTGTTCATTGCCGTTAAATAAAACACTGTAATACATGAAATTTAGTGGTTTTAATAAAAAAAAAGGCAGAACATAAGAAACAAACAATGACTGTTATGAAAGAAAGTTTACAAATTTGAGTTAAATAATAAGATTAGGTATATTAAAAAATAAATATTAAACTAACTGTCATCTTCAGATTCAGAATCGTCCTCACTGCTACTGCTCGAACCAGTTTCATCTAAAGAAATTATGACTGGGTTTATTTCAAATAACATATCTGTTTGAACTTCCCTGCCAAAATAATCATTTTCTATTTTGACGACATGGTCACATCTTTTCTTCCATTCATTGGCATCAATGTTTTTGAATTCTTCCTCAGCTATTGTTTTAACGTCATTTAATTTAAATATAACTTCACGAGTTTGTCCGTGTAGACGAAGCTTACGCTTGTTTTCACTTTGATGAGACATTATCAAAAGACTAAACCTAGCCCGCTACTGAGTACTTCTTGTGATTGGGTGTTCGTTCGAGCGCACTTAACCAACTGCTGTCTTACGTGAAATAATAGATATTGCTGTCTCGCTTGTCTAGTACATCTAAGTAAACCCCCAAAACGCTCATAAATAATATTTTGAATGTAAAATTTTGGTAGTACAATTGTCTGCAAAAAAAAAGTAGATTTAGTTTTTTCTGTTCTTTCGAATTATAAAAATCAATTTACAAAAATTCGATACACAGGGTATTGTTTTTTGCAAATACGAGTAATTTGGAAGTTATGAGCTCCGAAAGAAATAGGCCAAATTGATAAAACACCCTATATCTCAGTTATAAAAGGTGGAAGACCCCTTAAATATAGGAATATTTGGAACGACCAAAATGACGTCCATTTACAGTTAAAGTTAGGCCCTTTACCAATGAAACACCCTGTATATGATCTATTTAAGAGACATCAAATTATAATTAAAACTGACCTAATTTATCAACTATCACTTTATCTACGAAAATTCTTAAAACTAAATACTTGTCATCTAAATCTAGTCCATTGACAATCTTTTAGTTTATCATCTGGTTTTGATCACCAAAAACTAAACGAATTCATATGGCTTAATCCTCTTCGGTCATCGGATATAAACATTACAATTATTGTAGGTAAATCTTTTCATGTTTCTTTGTAAATCTTTTAATCCATTTCTCCTCCTTTATCTCAAATTATGTATGTACATTTTATTGAATATATTATTTCTGGATTGTGAAGTAATTCATATGCTGGTATTAAAAATAATACCAACACTACTTAATATATACTTTATAAGTATTTTGTTAAATAATGATATCAAGAGCAATTTACGAGAAATTGAGATTTAAAATATACTTGTAAAACCCTCATTATATATCTAGGCAACATTTGACATATATATATATATATTTTTTTTTTTTCTTTTCACCCCAATAATTAGAAAGAAAAAATATTTCAGAAATATGTATTTATATATACACATTTTAATAAAAATATATGTCATGTAACCAAGGAAGATCTACATGATTAATCATAAAATTGTGTTAGTTTGAAGATGATTCGGATCGTTTAATCGTATTTAGTTTATCGTTTGGTAAAGTTGTTTCAATAATCCAGTGAAAAATAGCGTTTTATTCAAGAATATGTTAATTAATCTAATACGCGATGTTTTGTATCAATGTCCCAAAGATTGTTGAAAACTGTAGTTGTATTACCTAAAAAAAGTATTAATAGAAATCGTTCGCATCCTGTAATAATTGCCGAGAATACATTTTTCACCATCTTGAAATCGACCATTCTATATATCCAGTTGTACCAAATTTTTTTTTTCAAAAATATATATGTAAAATAGTAATATTTATTTCTTTGAAAACGGCTGTAGATTGTAGAAAAAAATTGTATAAGAAATTTTTATTCTGCATACATTTTTATACCTCATCCATAAATATGTGCATTATTTTATATTATATATAAGATACAGATACCTAGTATATTGGGGTGTTATGAATATCTATGGAATATTTTGTGTTACATGTGTTACTACCTAAAGAAATTGACTTGAAAGAAAAAAAAATATATTTTTATGTTTCCTGACATTTTTATGAGACAGTTTGTTGCATCCTATGCCACAATCCGAAATTATTAAAACCGTAGGTATTTTGGGCGTTACGCCCAAGCAACACATTTAGTACCTGCTACGTGGTAGGGACTAAATATGTCACTCCATAGTGGTTTGCCTTAGTTGCCACTAAGTCATAGGAACGGATTGAATCCGTTCCTGGTACCAAAGTGGGGAACAAATGTCACGTAGCCAAGTCGAATTTGCTACGTTCCGGCTACAGTCCCTATAACTTCATGGAACCTCACGGCTACGTTGTAGGAACATTCCAGGGTAGTTCCCGTGTAGTAGCGTTCACTTCCGATATTTTCCATGTTTGTTGTCTTTGTTTCTCATATTTCTGAATAATACTTTTATCTCAACTTAACTTGTTCTTCCATTCACTAAGGTTTCCATAACATCATACTTTTAAACTTATACTTAATATGGCGGTAATTGATAATATCTATATAATTCATGTGTTGTTCATATCGGATACAAATTTTACAAACGAATGAAAGTTTATCGTAAATTTTTGAAAATTAGGTTGAAAAAATAAAAGCGCCTTCAATATATACACTTATTAAATAAAATATACTTAAATATTATAACAAATTTTCTTCTTTTTTATATATATTTTTTATATTAGTATAAATGTATAATTGGAGAAAGTATAATAATATTCTTTTGTTATTTTATCGAAAATAGCATTTATATTAACACTTTTTGAACTTAAAAATAATGGTGTGTTTCCATATTTTAATTTTTTAAATGGCGGAAATGGTACCTCTGTACCTCAAAGTACCTTCTGCTACTTCTATGGTATATTAGCCATCTATAAGGTGGCAAATTCCAACCGTTTTGTCTTTTAAAGTATTCGCTACGATAAAGTAACAATCGGAACCACCCTAATGTAACTATATGGTAGCAGTTTCTACCTTGCTACTACAAAGATACTAATAAAATTAAGTACGAATTGTTTTCGCCACCAAGGTCCCATTTGCCACTTTATAAGTACATTTACAAAAGTGTAAATTTGAACCAATGGCTAGTTGTTTGCATATGTGTCAATATATTGTTCATGTTCACTTGAACTCTGCAATTCAGTCTTTGTTTCGAATTTCGCTTGGCCGTTTGTTATTTTTTTAAGTTTTCTGTAAAAAGTAGATGAATATCTATAAGACGTTTTCTTTCGAATTGATTTGGAAGCCATTTTGTAAAATCTGATGTTACTTAATAGGATAATGATACCATAGAGTAGCGATTTTAAGTATAATTCACTATATGGTGGCATGTGTAAGAAGTGGCTACTTTCAAGAAAACACAGTCTACTCCCGGGACGTACCCGGGTTCTATATATGTTACTTAAAGTTTCTTTTCTCTTAGGTCCCCTTGTTTGTACCAGGTACGTTCCTAGAACCGCTATCTGGTACTATGAAGTACCACATCTTGTAAGTCACAATTTAGTTCCACAAACTAGTAACTGCCTCGGAAATTTGCCGATTCAAAGTAGCAGCGGTTTTAAAAGCTGTTTGAAGAGTAGCCGGGTAGTTGCACTGAATTTAAAAATGTCTTCATGTGGCGGGCCTTTGTTGTAGCCAATTTAAGTAGCAAATAGGTAGCTGCTACAGCTTTTCAGTACTAGAAAGTTATTAATCTTTTTAAGTTAAAAAATAGGTAACAGGTTGGAACCATTTACTTTTATAAAGTTCCGGTTTCTATACTACGTGTTCCCGAGACTAAATGTGTTGCTTGGGCGGACTATAAAATAGCTACCAAGGAAACAAGATCTAATTCCATTAAAATTTTTCTTGTGAATTTATATTACATTATCTGTTTTTCTATGAGAGCAACGTGCGGAAAGGCGATTATTTTTTTGCACGAATTTGGTATAGAATGAGATATTTTTCCGCTCGTCGCCTTTTTTATCACGTTGTACGAAAACCCCATCTGTACATACAGTATGATCCAAATGAAGGGAATATATTCATTATTTCGTAAATCGGCGATTTTAGGGGAAAATCCTGAAACCCGTCGATTTTTATTTTTAAATGGGCGCTTCATCAGGTCACCTTTTTATTTTTGACGTCATCTCTATGTCTAAGTATTATTGTCAAAAGTAGTATTAATGACATTCGAACAGATTTCTTAATTTATTAAGTATTGTTATGACATATTTATTGATTCCCAAAAATAAATTTGGTAAAGGCCGT
The DNA here is from genome assembly GCA_951812935.1 of Hermaeophaga mercurialis. Taxonomy (NCBI): domain Eukaryota; kingdom Metazoa; phylum Arthropoda; class Insecta; order Coleoptera; family Chrysomelidae; genus Hermaeophaga; species Hermaeophaga mercurialis. The sequence goes on from OX638364.1 coordinate 15,517,985, forward strand.
CACTGAAAATTAAAATAATCCTAAACTCCTTTTTACCTTTTTTAAAAAAAAACTAGTTACCTCATCAAAATTTCTTTATTGCCATCCAACATAATTGTTACTGCTAAGTGGTTAATGATATTGTAGTAGACGAAATCAAAAACTTTTTGACTCTTTTATCACATGAAGCTCACTGAAACGGAAAGAATTGAAATTCTAAGATTAATTCTATTTTAAAATTTTATTGATGACGTCATCACGCTCACAGAGATGACGTCAAAAATAAAAAGGTGATCTGACGAAGCGCCCATTTAAAAATAAAAATCGACGGGTTTCAGGATTTTCCCTAAAATTGCCGATTTACGAAATAATGAATTTATTCCCTTCATTTGGACCATACTGTATAACATTATTAATAGAAAATAATAAGTTTTTTGATCAAAGTAAATATTAATGTTAATTCTTATTTTCACACGATCATAGAAAAATGTTGTTCCTAACATTTGTGAAATAGTTATATACGCAATAAGTGCGTAAAGTGAGACTTTTTCACAAATTAGAATTTTGCGCATAAGCCGCAGAATTAATTAGATATAAATTTTAAGTTAGTAAAATAATTTAACATAAAAATGAGTATAAATTATATAATATACCATTTTTGCTCTTTTTTATTGGCCAAAAAAAAACGATTTCGTCCTATTTTTATTTACGCATAGTGCTCTGAATTCGAACTTTCTACATTGCAGAGAGTGAATAAAGTGAGCAATTTACTCACGGTAATTGACAAATAACTCTATATATGCGACTCCACGAACATACAATATAATATATCTAATATCATGCATACACTTATAATTGAATAGAAACCGTAACACACTTATCTAAATTGTTTATAATGCTAGAAAAATACTCAGTGCAATAGAGTAAACAATTAAATATAATCCTATTATGAGATTGCAAGAAAACTTAGTTGATCCCATCCCTTTTCCATTTCATTGTCTATTTTTGAAGATAATGATATTAATGATTGTATCATATACGCCCTCTCAATCTATTTATCCTAGTAGGTTATTCCTAGTCAAACTACAGGACCGAACTTCGATTTTTTTTTTGAAAATAAATAAGCGGAATCGCCTTTGAATTAAATTTTTCTCACAAAGTAGATATGATTGTTAATTTTATTACATTACACTACTCTCTAAATAAAGTTGCAAAATTTAATAATGAAATATTCAGAGAAAATATCAACCGAAAATTAATTGTGAGTAAAATAAAATGAAGAAATAAAGAAATAAAGAAATAAAAAAGATAACTCAATGAAAATATATGTGAAGGACATAGTTACAAGTAGGTATATAAAAAAAGTCAATTGAAGAGATGCAGAAAATGGCTAAAATAATTAATAAATCCAACATTCAAAAGGGTATTAACACAGAAAGGAAAACAAAACATTTAAAAGAATACATCATTGTAGTTCCTGATGTAGAAGTTCCAAAGCAGTCAACTAGACCAACTGTATGGAACTTTTTGTCATATAAACAATACTACCCTGAGAGCACCAAATATTTTGTAAATATTTTCTTTATATAATAAAACATTTTTTAAATATTTGTTATCCAAACTAAATGTTTATTAAATATTTTCTTTACAATATTTATATCAAATATTTAATGAATATTGTTTATATCTTTGAAAAGTAATATTTACTAAATAATCTACACAAAATATTCAAGAGCTTATATTATACAGAGTGAATCACAGTAGACGCGACGGTCCATAATTCCAAAACGGTGTATTTGATGAAAATTTTGTAACAGTACCTTTTATGTTTATTCAAAAAATCTATCATTTAAAGTTAGTCTCACTTATACAGGTTGTCCAAAAAAAAAGATATGTATCAGAGTTATGTTTTTTTAAATGGAATATCCCGTATGTTTTTACATTTTTATAAACCTCTTGCCAAGCTGATTTCAACGATGTATCACACTTTAGGTCTGTTATATTTAATAAAGCATCTACAGTCACATAAAATCACATGTTTTTGAATTTAGATGTATGTAGCAGCCAAACCATTGAAAATCAATGAAAACGGCTTACATGTCCCTATCCTAACATTCCAATTTCTATGCTATGGCATTAAATAATATTTGATACAGAGTGGTCAAAAATTTGAAAAATTTGAAATCCCTTCCAATTTTTGTCAAATGCACCGTTTTTATTGAGTTTTGGACTGTCGCGTCTACGATGACTCACCCTGTATAAATATTTAATAACTATTTTAAAAAGAGTTAAAAAGAATGAACATTGCAATTGTATCAAAAGTAAAAATTTAACATTCGTCAATTTTTTGTTTTTGATTTTTTTTTGCCCCCTCCATAAAATCGAGATTTATAAAATTTGGCCCTTTAAAGTCGAAATTAATTAAAATCTGGATATCATAGTTGATATCTTTTGGGAAAACAGGAAATTGCTTTAAAATCGGGAATCTCTGGAATATCCCATGCAACACATTTGGTATCAGGAACAGATATTATAGAAACCGGAACTTTACAAAAGTAAATGCTTCAAACCTGTTCCCTATTTTTTAACTTAAGAAGATTAATAACTTTATGGTGTTGAAAAAGTGTAGCAGTTACCTATTTGCTACTTAAATTAACTACAACAAAGGTCCGCCACATTGAAGACATTTTTAAATTTAATGGAACTACCCGGCTACTATTAAAACAGTTTTTCAAAAGATTACTACTTTGAAACAGCAAAGCTTTGAGGCAGTTACTAGTTTGTGGAACTAAATTGAGACTTACAAAATATGGTGCTTTATAGTTCCAGATAGCGGTTCTAGCAACGTACCTGGAGCAAGCAAGGGGACCTAAAAGTAAAGAAACTTTAAGTAAGATACGTAGAACCTGGGTACCCCCAGTAGAAGACTGTGTTTTCTTGAAAGTACTATTTCTGATACTAATAAAAAAATCTTAATATACTTTCTCTAATTATACATTTATAGTAATATAAAAAAGAAGAAAATTTGTTATGATATTTTAAATATTTTTTATTAAATAAGTATATGTATATATAATGGATGTACTTGCAAATTTAAACGTAATTTTTAATTCTGATCAACTTTTTTTAGTAACATTTTTCGATATTGTCAAATTTAAAGGTACTTTACTCTTGAGAAAAATTTATATTTTTCGACAAACCTTGTATACGGCTCAACAAATTTTAAATCCGATGGTTGTATTTCAGGTTTTAGACCATGCAGAACTTTTTATAAAGAATAACTTTTTTTCCTAAAATTAATAATAAAAAAGTTTTCCATATGGTTACAACTTAAGTAGACACACTGTATATACAAAGCCAGTCTCATCAAAATAATTCCTTAGTTTACATCTAAACTTAGCATTCCAATTTGAAAGAAATCAGAAAATTACATAATTCCTGTACTTACAAATAGCTATTCCGGTCCGCTATTTTAATAATTAATAAACATAAAAATTTAGGCGACGTGTTACAAAACATGTTTTAATATACAAAAACAAGTAATGTATATCGATAGCTTAAAACACAATAATGCTCTTTGTTCATTTTTGTCAATTTGGATAATTTGATTACATAAAATGAAAATCCGATTTCACCATTTTCCCTAACACTTGAAATGATTAAATTTTGCCAATAGAATCAGTCTACATTTTTGTTTTTGCTTTCGTCATATTTTCTTACTTTATTTATATTTACTCGGTTTCGTAAAAAAATTAAAAACCAAACATTTGTCCATCCCTGAACTTATTGAGGTAAATAGTACAATAAGTAACAATCTAAAAAGTTGTATTTTGAGTTGTATTTTACAAAAAAAGTGATTTTTTTGTGCAAAAAACTAATCGACTTGAATTATCGACAAGCTCTTGGATCCAGTGTAATAAATAACATTATTAAAATATCAACAAATTACAAATATGTCACATTAAGATCGACCAAAACGTTTTTAACATATTAATAAGAAACGAGTTTTTTTAAGAAACTTTAACACCCTCCTAATCGAATTGTTTTCAAACATATATATTATTATATATATATATATATATATAGGTTTTTTTTTCATATTTTAACCCAAGGAACCTGGCGTTGTTAAATTAAATATTAACGAATCACCTTATCTAACTTGTCTTGTACTTCTGGGACACCCTATATACCAGAAATGTAGAAATGAGTCCGACCCTTATTTAACATTTGCCAGAATTAACCATAGTGACAAATAATTATCTGGTGAGTGAAGGGGCTGCAATTTGGAGGGTGTTGCCAACGCTGTGGTCGGAGCTATTATTCTTTTAGATAATTGAATTATTCTATACTTAGCGCCGACTGTTTTGACTTTCTAAATTTAATTTATACCGAATTTTCGACTATTAGGAAAATTAAATTCAGATAATCGTGGTGGTCTGTTCATTCTTCTATTTGATTTCAAGTGATAATAAATTGATCAAATTTGATGTGACTAGATATGTCTATATCAGAAAATTAAAATTGATTTAAAAAAAAATCTCAACGAGATTATAGCCTCAGAAAATAATATTTTTGCCACATTTTTAAGTTTTATTAAAAATAATTTATGTAGTTATATACCAAATTAGGTAGATTTTTTTTATTATACAGGAACTCTGTAACGTAATTATGACTCCTAAAATACATGCACATAAAATGTTTTCCTTCTAAACAAAGATAAAACATCAAAGTTGGAATTTATGAATGGAGTTATGGTAGCAACGAAACCATTAAAATAATTTGTAACTTCTGTCGATGGATTTAGTCATATTACCCATTTAAAAACCCATTAAATGTTACGATATTAGTTTGTTAAGAAAAGACGTTGAAAACTTTCAGCTTTCTTGTTGATCTACTGTAAATAATCATAAGTTAATAGTAATAGGGATAATGTAAGATAAGTGTAGACATGCGTCCAAGATTAGAATTATTATCAAGATATTTGATATATTATTTATTTTTTAAATTTTTATACAAGGCGTTTCGTAAATAACACTTAACCAAGAGATGAAAATATTAATATACTGTTTAATAATAAATAGGAAAATAATGCACATATTTATGGATAAGGTATAAAAACGTATGCAGAATAAAAATGTCTTTTTTCTATAGTCAGCTATTTTCAAAGAAATAAATATTAGTATTTTAGATCTATTTAAATACTATTTACCAAATAGTAACTATATCTGGCAATACCGATAATTCAGTCAAGTATAAACAATCCTTTATTTAAACGTTCTAAAAATAAGTTTTGAGTTTAGTACACCAAGATATTTAGAATGGTCGATTACAGGGGATGTACAAGAGTGAAAAATGTATTCTCGGCAATTATTACACGATCCGAACGATCTCTACCACTACTTTTTTTAGCTGATACAAAACATCGCGGATTAGATTAATTAACATGTCGTGATATTCTTGATTTGAATAAAATACCATTTTTCACTGAATTATTGAAACATCTTTACCAAACAATAAATTGAAAATGATTAAACGATCTGAAACTTCTGCAAACTAACACAATTTTATGATATCAGGTAGATATTACTTGGTTACATGACAGATATTTTTATTAAAATACTCGCCCAACAGTGAACCATCAGATTTCTATTTATTCTGATCGCCACAACACTTTCTAAGCAACAAAACATCAAAAAATTTACAAATCTGAATGATTTCAAAATACCATCTTCTACAATATCTTTTAAAGTAAGAAATAATGTAGGTTCATTTTTATTAAATGTAAATCCTAAAATTAATGAATTTTTAAAATCGGGTATTTACAAACTAAATTGTCCGTTTTGTAACGCCATCTATCTTGGCCATACTTTTTAGAAATTTTGAAATAAGGTACAGTACACTTACGATCTTATAGATGATTAAAAGAACCAGATAAGTGACATTACGCAAAACACCTCATTGACACTAAACACAAACCTGCACTTAACAAAACAATTGAAACAACAGTGGAGGTACTTCATATGAGTCACAAAAAAGAAGAACTTGATTTTTTGGAGGAATATGAAATCATGAAATACCTGAAATGTTCTCAGTATACAGTATTGAATGAATAATTAAACCTGGGAAGTTCAATTATTTAAGATTACTTTTTCGACTAAATACCTATATAATAGTAACCAAAAAATTTTTAGGAAAAGAAGAATATTATTATACATAGTGCTCTTTGAAAATGTTACATTGGTAGTAAAACTTTGGTCGAGATAATAAATAAATAAATAAATTAAAAAGCATTCGAGACTACATAATTGAATAATAATAAAAACTTGTTAGACATTTATTTGTTTGAATTTAGTATAAGAAAACGACATTACTTTCCGGGACCGTAATAAATTAGAAATTGATTTTAGCAATAATTGTGTAATTTTAATATCCATATACGCATTGTCTCTGGAAGCGCAAGTAGACTTTTAAATATTTATAATTTTTAAACAGCATTCAACTATTCTCTGGCTAAACGTAGGTGATGGAGATGCCATTTTATTTTTAAATTTCTGGATGCAACAAAAAAATGAAAATAGGAATATACTACTACCAACAACACTCGCTAAAAAATTTCCTTAATATTAATATTTATAAACTATGAGAAGTACCCAATTTTCTCTATAATCCCTTCCAAATATAATAAACTGGCTGTGTTTCCTATTTTTTAGTTGTAATGTTCGTTCTATATGCGTCACTGTTGCCCTAAAAATTTTCGCTTTCTTGGTTTGTATAAAAAAATCTAGAAAGAGTTGTTTATATAATTTATTCTAAACAGGAAGACCTGAGCAATTCTAGGAAGGCAAAAGGACGTACAGGTTGGCCTCAGCACGTGTGGGCACTGGAACTTAAACAAGAGCAAGCCCTTTAAACTGAAAAGTGGGCTTATAATTCAAACCTTCAAAGTTAAAAATCCCGACATGTGTTGTTTTAAACATTTTCTAAAATAAAAGTTACATAGATAGAAATAATCTCTTGAATGAATAAAACGAATTTATTCAGAACGGTGTGGACTACCAAAGCAAAATATATATATATATATATATATATATATATATATACATATATATATATATCATAAGAATAATTAAATTAAAATAAAAACAATTTAATAAATATTGAATGTATACATTTCGAGAATTATTTTGATTTTTGAGATTATTTTTATGAATGCATTTAATTTTTAAGATATTTCCAATTCGTACATACCAAAGATCAGATAACATTACTTATTGTATATAATAACTTAAATAAGTGTTCAAGACTTAATACAAATAATTTAATTAATTCAAGTACAGGCTGTTCAATAATCTGTAGTATTTTGTTTATATTTTCTTCAAATCAACACCCACTAAAATTATTATGCTGCTAAATATGTATAAAGATTCATCTAATAAAAAGAAAAAGCTAATAAAATAAAAAATGTGATCTGTGGTATATGTATAACGGCAAAAACATATTTTTTGTCTAGATTCTCTTTTAGTAAATTTTGTAGAAGAACATCTTAATATCTCACAAATGCTTGAATTAATTAGTAGATACCTAATTTCCTTGAACTGTGTATAATATATCTATTTTAGTCAGGATGTGCCAGATGGCCTCTTTGTGTATACATTTTACCTACCTTAAGAGTTTTATATATTATAATTTTAGTCGGTTTACAATTAGATATTTACATTACCGAATTCTGTTTATGTTTTTTAGTTTGTATTTATAGAAAGAGTTGATATTGTTATTCGATCATAAATTTGTCTAATTTATCGATCATTTTCAAATGATTGGATACTCAGCAATAATAAAAATTTGTAAATATTTTTAGTTTTATTTTTATTATACAAACTCCGAATGTTTTTTTTAAATTTCGTAAAATTTATATTTCTCGGCAAATGACATTTATATTAAAATTTGTTATGAAAATTTGAATTAATTAAATAATTTGTTAATGGTGGCCTTGAGAAGCATCCCTGCAGTGCTCCATTTATTAGTTAGTGCTTGAATTTATTGATCGAAAAGAATGACATTTTTTAAGTAACTTTAAAATTAAGACTTAAAAAAAAAATTTGGACAATTTTAAAAAACCTATTACGAAATCTGGTTTTTTTATTAAATTTTAATTAATATCAAAATTTTTTGCTAAATTTTAACAAAAGCTGTCGTTTTTCATGAAATTTTATCTTGTTCTTTCTGAAATAGAATATTTTTGATACATTTTTAAACAAAATATTTTTCTATTAAAATTTTAATTAAATGAACTTTTCCTTAAAGTGGGTTATTGTTGCCATATGTGAGTGTACATTAATGAAAGAAAATTGAGAGAAATAAATCCTTTACTCTCACAGTCTAAACTTTTATTTTTCATAGAAAAAAGAGAAGAAAACTACCGGTTTCGTGGCAAACTGGGCCACATCTTCAGGTTCAAAATACAAAATTCGATGTTGTAAAATTGACTAATTAGTCTTACACCAAACTTTTTGGTTTAATCACAAAAATACATGCAAATTAAATTGACTAATAAAAATAATTAGAGCAGTCACGAGAGACGAACACAAACATATTAAAATTAGTTAAAAAAGCTTAAGATAAAATATAAAATAAAACTCTAAAACATGTTAGCTGACCATTTTACAATTTCCTTTCATTTTTTCCTTAGATCTTAATCTAAACAAAATAGTTTTTTATCAGATTATTTAATAACAATAATTTTTCTTCATTCAATTTGAACAAAATTGAATTTTTTTTTAATTAAATTTTAACAAAACTGATCTTTTTCTGTGGGTTCTAAGGAGCTTTATGGCATTATAAATAATAATTTAAAAAAACAATCTAGCTGTACTTTCTTCATTATTTTATAAGCTAAGCAGCCTTTTTTCATTGAAATTGACATTGTGTTGGCTGTAAAATAAATAGTCAATTGATTGTGTACTTAAAGCGTCCACTTGTCCATGTGTCCAGTTGGTTGCGCCCAATTGATCGCGCCCTCTTGGTCTAGTACAAAATGTATGTAAGTTTGATTAATGTATGTAAAAAAATTGCATGAAAAGTATCACAAAAAAATAATGATTACAAACTGTAATAATAACTAAAAACCTAAAACGCACCCCATCAAAAAATATTCACTATGGAAAGGTTGATTTAATAAATTGCTCTTGTTGAACTAATTTTTAATAAATCACACGACAAAACCGTCTTTTAATTTTTTTAACAGTTTCACTTTAGACTTCATAAAAACGTCACTTATGTATAATGGATTGAGCATGTAAAAACTAAAAATCATCCAGCAGAGCAATTTGTTAAAACGGTAACATGAAGGACCGATTCACTTTTTTAGATGTAGGAACTGGCATCCATTACAAAATAAAAAAAAGCAATGTTGAGGGATTACTCTTAAGCCAATTAACAGGAAAAGAATGATAATTGATATAAATGGAGCGTTGTATATTTTTACGTCTATCGAGACTAGTGGGGTGCACGTAAGTAACGTGATATACAGTTCAATCAATGTATCTTTGTTTTAGTTAGCTGTAAATTGTCAGTGGGAGTTTCTTGCTCAAATTTATTTATTTGACACAAGTGTCTACGACGTGTCCCAAATAAACTCGCCTTCTGAATGAATTAATAATATCCATATGTCGATACAATTGTTATGTTATTATAATATTATATCCGGAAAGATATTGGAGAGAATTTTGGTGCCTTAGTAGAGTTAGAAGTTGTTAATGTAAGTAATCATAACTCGAAATAAAAAATTAAGTAATTATGTTTTTTTAAATAAAAAAAAATATTTTACCGTAAGGGTGGATCTCAACCGGGCACCAAACAGGTAGTAGAAGAATATCCGGTATGTGTACCAAGCACTAAAATTTTTAATCCTTAAAAGGGCTACCAACCATATTGCACAAAGTACGAATATTCATTTTACAAATAAATACAGTGTGTTTCATAACTAATTGTCCGTATTACAGCTGGAGAATCCTCGATCCAAAATATGACGATTTAATGTAGAACATAAGTAAAATATTCCTCCTAACCAAGATAGAGGATGTTTTATTTTAAAATTTAAAAGTGATTTTTGCTCACTGATAAAATACCTTCTAATATTTTTTATTTATACTTGGAAAAAAGTGTATGCATGTTAGAACGCTTTAAAATATTGTAAAAGTTGGTTTTCGCTATTATCAGAAGGGTAGGGCAGGGGTAGAGACTTAGTTTTCCCCCTTTACATTCTACGCTACTGTCGCAATCGTCATCGTGAAATATTTTTTTGATACCCCATTATTTTATAAGTAAATATGGTCGTCTTGTTTCAGTGAGATAAAATCAGTTGTTTTCAAGATATTTTAGTTTAGTGTTTTAGGTTAAGTCACATCATATACACCTTGTATAAAGATAAAGATAAAGATGAAGATATTGTGATCTACTATTTAAACATAAAAGATATTCTCACAAGAAAACCTGGTAAAATTTTTTGACGTGTCGCTTTAGGCGAAAAATATTTCTTGTCAGCGATTCTGGCAAATCTTCAATTAGAGCACGCCTAATTATTTTTGAAAGATTTTTTAAAATATAATCTGCAGTTTTTCGTTTACAACATTTGTTATAGAAACTCCATTTACTCCTATGTGGCTTCTAAACGTAGAGCTGAAATTATTCAAAGACTTACCACATTTAAACATGTTTATTTGGTGTTAAAAATGGCTACTAATTTCGATTAATAAATCGTCAGGAGGCCCTAATGCGGAAATAAAGAAAGAACATTAAAATTTACATAAAATAATTCAAAAAAATATGAAAATATACTTACAAATTGATTGAACAGAAAATTAAATAATATCTTAAGTGACAACAAATGTCAAGTTAATTTATTGTAAAAAGTAACATAAGACGTTATTTAATGACTACATTTTTTTTAAATTTAATTTATAAAATTTAGGCATTAATGAGAGAAAAAGAGTTTAAAAGATATGGATATTACTTAGACATTTTAAAAGGAAAATATATATAAAATGAAGATTCAAAGTGGCCTAAAATTATAATTTATAAATAATTGATAATTGAAAAAGGCAAAAAATTTAAAAATTGAGTTTAGGAAAAAGGCAAAAATTGTCTAATTAATAAAATCGTAGAACGTTTTTATTTTTATAATTTATATTTATGAAAAATTCTGTTAGCATTCATATTTAATTAATTAAGAGGTATTTAAAAGAGAAGATAATTGATAAATACAGTTTCTATTTTCATGACAATTTTTAGGTCTTGTTTTCTACAGTTTATTACAAACTTTCAAAAATTTTCCGTAAATATAATATCCTAAGAGTACTTTTATACATCTTTTAGTAAATATTAAAGATAAATCTGGAGTCTATAAATTATCTTGTGTTTCTTGAAATTGTGTTTATATTGGTCATAGTGCTAAACGTCTGGAAATTAGAATTCGTGAACATTTTAGAGATATTGACAAATTGAATAATATCACTAATTTCACTATAAATTCAGATTTTGTAAATCATATACACTCCTACCAACAAGAATATAACTTAGAACAAGTATTAATTGGTTAAATGAACAGTTACATTCTCAAGAAAATTTCATTTTTCTTCAATTACCTTCTAAATAAAAATTCTTTTTTTATAAAAATAAAAACGTTCTATAATTTTATTAATTAGATAATTTTTGCCTTTTTCCTAGGATCAACTTATAATTTTTTTTAACTTTTTTAATTTTATGTTTATCTATTACTTATAAATCAATTGTTTCAACTCTTACTTTATAGAAACTATCCACAACATCTTCAACAATATCTTTTAAAGTAAGAAATAATGTAGGTTCATTTTTATTAAAGGTGAAACCTAAAATTAATAAAATTTTCAAAATCGGGAATTTACAAACTAAATTGTCCGGATTGTAACGCTATCTATCTTGGCCAGACCCTTAGAAACTTTAACATAAGGTACTGTGAACACTTACGAGCTTATAGATTAAAACAACCAGATAAGTCACATTACGCAAAACACCTCATTAACATTAAACACAAACCTACACTTATGAACACAATGAAAACTACAGTGGAAGTACTTCATGTAAGTGACAAGAAGGAAGAACTTGATTTTTTGGAGTAAAATAATAAAGAAATTCCTAAAATGTCCTCAGTATTGAATGAACAATTAAACCTGGGAAGTTCAATCAACTTAGATTACCTTTTAGAATAAATACCTATATAATACTAACCAAAAATATTTTTTAGATAAAGAAGAATAATGTATAGATTGCTAGGTGGTGATTGGTTAAAAAGTTTATGACATGAAATTATTTATGCTTGTCAAAAATCTGTCAATCTTCTATTAAATCTTGAAAATGATGTTGTCAGACATCGAAACCTGAGTAGATTCAATATAACTAAAAAAGCCTTGCAATACTGTGGAAATTCAGATAAATATATTTTAAGTAGGTTGTTGTTGCCATATGTGAACATTTATTAATGAAAAGGAAAAATTGGGAAAATAAATTCTTATGTCTCACAGTCTAAGCTTTATTAATAGAAATACCGGTTTCGTGGCTTCATAGGCCACACCTTTAGGTTCAAAAAATACAAAATTTCGATGTTAGTCAATTTATAACATAAGGACTTATATTCCAAATTTTTCGTTTACATAAATATAATCTATATTTTTCATATTTACCTATAAATCATATTTCAAGTCAAGTTTGAATCTTTATTTTATATGCCTTTTCGTTTTAAGATGTCTGGGTAATACCCATATTTTTAAACTCTTTTTTCTCTTATTAATGCATAACTTTTGATTAATTTTAATTATTATATAAAATAATTTAATTTTAATAGCCTAAATTTTATATTTTAAATTTATAAATTTTTTAAAAAAATTTGTCATTAAATAACGTCTTAAGGTCTTATGTGACTTTCTACAATAAATTAGCTTTTTTACACATAAGATATTATTTCATTTTTAATTCAATCAATTTGTAAGTATATTTCCCTATTTTTTGAATTATTTTAGATACATTTTTATTTTCTTTCTTTAGTTCCGCGTAATAAATAACAAAAAATTATTCTCTATTTTCTATAGAAATGTTTTTCGTATACAAATAAACTAGTGAATCAGATCAAATTTAATTTATAAGTAGTTAAAAAACTTTCAAATATTTTCAAATAAAACAACTTTAATAAGTTAATAATTTATTACAATATTATCAAAAATAAATATTTAATTACGATTTATCTAATAAGACCAATATCTCTGTTTATAAGTATTTATTATACTTTATTAAAAATTATTTCAAATTCTTTTGAATCCAAGGTAGGAATTTTTCAACCCTAGTATATACCCCTGGATATTGTCCTTTTCCACAACCTATACCCCAGGATACAATGCCAACTTGTGTCCATTTACCGTCATTTACCATCAAGGGCCCGCCACTGTCTCCCTGAAAAATATTTTTATTTTTAAATCGAAAAAATTTAAACCAATTTTAAAAATACCGAAATCTGAAGATTTTTAATGAAAAAAAAAGTATTTGGAAAATAATTTATATGAAAACAATAGTAGTTAAACAAAATAATCATTTTATGAAACATTTTGAAAGCTTTTTTACGTAAAAACTTAAAAAGGCTCTTAAGCAGTATACATAATATAACAGCTTTAATACAGTATCATTTAATGTATTTTTGCGTCTTTTGGTGTTTCTCAAGTGTCTAATCTAGGATTCCTCCTATTTGTAATTAATAGCACTTATATTGTAATATTTAATGAAAAAAAATTACTTACACTACAAGAATCTCTATTGGCTTCGCCAGCACACAGCATATGTTCTACAATACCTCCTGGAGCTGCAGCGCCATATTTCAATTTACAATTATAATTATTCCATATTGGAATATTGACCTCTTGCAAAACTGCTGGTTGTGGTCCACCTAAAAAAAAACGTTAGGTTAAAAGGAAACGGACCATACCTTCATCTTACTTTCTCTTAGACTTCCCCATCCTATTACAGTTCCAGTTTTTCCAGTTGGATCAGAAACACCAGTCGGAAGGCAAATAGATCTAATCTGCTGGTTGAACTCTAATGGACTATCCAATGTTAATATCGCGATATCATTATACTGAAAAACATAAAATGTAGTGTTTATCTGCAAATGAACAACAACGCATTATACCAATGTCCTCGAATCAAATCCTCTATGCCGTACAACTCTTTTCACTCTTTTCTCTATATGTCTTGTTTCTGAGTTCGATTTGATGTTGTGGTCTCCAAGCCTGACCGTAAGTCTTGCAACGTCCCAAGAACTCATACTAAAAATTTAAAATAAAATAAAACAACAATAATTGAATTGAATCACCCGGTATAATTAAAAACTTACTGTGCTACGCAGTGAGCAGCTGATAAAATGTGTTGATTGTCGATCAAGGATCCTCCACAAAACTGCCTGCCTCCATTGAATAGCGCTGCGATCCAAGGCCATTCATTAACTTGGGCATTATGTCCTCCAACTATCCTCTTCTGATCTTGATACCCGTTTTTAGCTCCACAATTACTGCCTGGAAGGGATGGAAGAGGCGTTAAAGTACTTTGAACAGGGGGCTGAACTGTAGGTGGCTTGTAAGTAGGATACGTCGGTGGTTTGTAAGTTGGTTGATAAATGGGGTTTATTGGTTTCAGAGTAGGAGGCCAAGCCGTAGGTTTAATGGTAGGATAATTAACTGCAGGGGGGTGTGTTGGAAGAGGCGGAATTGTGTTATCCGGAGAATGTGTAGGGAGAGGCGGAGGCCAGTTAAATAACTGTGGGTAATAAGGAATTGCACTTTCGTTAGCTTGAACTGCATCTACTACTGTATCTTCTAGTTCTACTACTGGTTGATCAGTTGAAGATCCCGCTGTAACAGGGTCTGTTGGTTTTCCAGGATTTGGATTTGTGCAACAAACGCCAAACATCTAAATTTAAAAACTGTTAATAAATATCGACTAAAAATATATTATTTAATATAGCTCACCTGTCTTCCTTGAACAGTATAATAACTGCAGGTATCATACATTCCCAATACCCAGCTTTCAAAATTACCAAATTCGGCAATTTTAAAATAAGGATAACAGTAGCGGAAAGACGTGCATTTTCCTAATATTCCCTTAGCTGTGATACATTGACCTGGTGTAGCAATATTTAAAGCGTTCGTATCAATTGCACTCCAAACTTGTGGTATTAAAAATGGATTGTAGACAGATATGGCCGGACCACGAAATAAAAACTGCCGACCATTTCTGCTTTTAGTTATTGGCACATCTGTAAGAAAAAAAAATATTATAATTTAAAAAACTACAAACAGTATCAATACTAATCGCACCATCGTGCTTATTCGCTGTTTAATCTCAGCCTTCGCTAATCACCTGAAGAACGGTTGTATAATGATAATAATGTTATTTTAAGTTATCTTAAGTTATCTAAGCAATTAGAACCTCCATTAGAAATAATGATTGTTATCGGATTCTTTGGTTATGGTTTTGATATACATTTATAATTCATATTGAGATTAGGACAATTTCGTATTCAATGGAAGGTAACAACTATAATCCTGTTTTTAAACCAGGTAAACAACCAGAACCGATTGCTTTCAGTTCTGTCAATACTATGGTAACAGATTGTAAATAAATTTGGAAAATAAATAATGTCACTTGAAAACAGATTTGCGAAGGGTCTGTTTAAGCTAAAGATGGAACTTAAACTCTCTTATTATAAAGTGTCATTTAAATAGTTTATGAAACCAACTTAATTATATTGCCTTTCTTTTCCCTACAATAACTGGAGAGAGGGAGTGCGCGAAGTCAACCCCAGGGAATATTTCAAAATAGGATAGGTGAATTATTTCTGAGTAAAGCAGACTTTAATAGTGTCAATTTTCTTGTAAGACTCCCCGTGATAAAGTTACATTAAATCAAAGATAAACCATGGACTCTAACAATCATACTTAATTCGGTTTTTTGAGTCGGCAGTGCAAGGATGGTACACTCTTTTCCTCTAAAGTCAATGCTTCGTTCTTTTTAAAGACTGAAACTAAAAACTAAATTTCAAGTCTCCTGTTAAAAAACTGATGATCCTAAAATTAAAATCTTAACTTTTTAATGCAGTGAAACTAATAACTATCCTAGATAAAAGAAGTTTATAATTTTCGTGATAAGAATCATCAAGTTCTCTACAAATGGCATTGCGTGATCTTAAAATAGAAATGAGGTTTTTCAAATGAAATCATCTATTGGTCCCAAAAAAATGTAACGAGACTATTCATTAATAATTAAAAAATAATTAGTGCTGTATTTCATTAAGGTGTGATAGAGGCGTCTCTGCAAAAGCAAGATTAAATCTGAAAATTTGTTATTTTTATTTTTCTAGTAATATTTCAATAAAAGTTATTTTCAAATTTACAAATTCAATAGTCAAAAAACAAGCTGGCTTAAGGCTTACTAATCCTTTAAATACAAGGGTTATTTCGGGAAAAATATACAAAGAGTTTTGAAAATCAACTAACAGATGTTAAATTTCAGTTTTAAATGCAAATTACTGAAATAAAAGTTGATACCACAGATGAGTTTACGATTGTAATTATATAAAAATAATGAGAACAGTTGGAGGAACTGAGTTGCATTTGGAGTATTTTTTGGGATTTTTCCTCCCATAAAAAGGTGTTCAGATTGATATCCCATCATATAATTCTCTGAACTGAGGAATTGACGTTCTATAAAAGCCGAGGCTCTTTAATAAACAGAAAATCATAAAAGATCTGTAAAAGCAAAAGTAAGGCTAAAAGTTCGTTTAGAAAGCTAGACAAATTCGAAAATCAGTTGTAGTTTAATATCCGTTTCGAAAGGTTCTTTGTCACCAAGTGTAAGTTATAATTTCCAAGTACTTTTCTGAATTAGTTAATAGAGTCAAACGGTTTATTAAAAATCTCGTCAAGGCTTAATAATTATTCGAATCATTAATTTAATTCGTCATATTGTAAATTCACTTGTTGTTCTTCATTTAATTTGTATTGTAATTTTCACATATTCCCCGTCCAACTTTCCTTGTTAATATAGTATGGCTATCGACTAATTAATCTAACCTGTTTCATTAACAATTCTATTGTAAAAACCGCGCTTTGCTTCCGCTCGGCAAAACCATTACAATATCACGTGAGGTGTCATACATACATTTATAAACATTCAATTATCTAATCCTATTAGATTATAATTAGCACCCACCCACGCATAATACAATTCAGGTATTTAATATATCCGTCTCTAATGGATTTTTATTTTTTAAATTTTTTATTAAACGTATTAGCTACGAAAAATTTATTTTGAGATTTTATTTAACTACAATGTGGCACTTTTAAGTTAATTGTATTTTCAACATATAGTACACACTAGACCCTAAAACAAATCAAAGAACCTTGACTCCCTTACTCCTCTGATTGATCTTTTTCCAAAACCAGTCTCGCTGCGATTGTTTAAATAACTGATCGAGGCGGTGGTTATATCTCTTTTTAACAAATTTAAGCAACATTCAACTTATTACTAGTTAAACATTAATTTTTACCGACTGTAAATACCACAGTTTTAGTTAGCCATATGTCTTAGATTAAATTATTTCATTGGACCAACTCATTTTCATAATATTCCTAAAAATTTAAAATTTATAAAATTAATTTTATCCAAACTAGAAATTAAAAAAGTGGAATTTTTGGACTTGATTTACCGTCATCCATTATCGCTTCCAATAATCACTTGAACCAGTTCTCCTTTCTAATTACAACTTTTTGGAGTCGATAACTATGATTTTATTGATTACATATAATTTCATGAGTTATGAATTTTACATATTATTATGACTATATAAACTACCTTCATAAATTTTCATGATGTTTCTGTTTACTAAATGGTTGGAGGTATTTTTTGCAATTAGAAGTACCGATTTGTTTATTTGATCTATTGAACATTAATGGTAAACAGACCCAATTCAAATATATTTAGACAAAAATATAAATAAAGCTAAAGCTGTTCTATTTTTATGATATACGATAATTTAGATAATTTTTATACGTACTAGGTGTTTGTGAGGAAAATATACATACGTTAACTGTATAATTCAAAATTTACAGATACAAAATATTTTATTTGAACTTTAAAGTGACTAAAACTTTGCCATTTGTTTCCATCTCAAAACCAATAGGTAAATCTGAAAATCTAATAAAATATTTAAAAAGAGCAGAAGAAGTTAATTCAGATTAGGATATTTTCAAATTTGCCGATGTTGTTTTAACAGCTTTCGTTTTTGGTTAAAAAACCGTATTCGAAACAATTTCAAAATCAGAATAAAAAAAATGATGGTAAGGTACAAAAGTATTTATTCTTATGCAAGTGTTTTTCAAACGACTCAATTTTATACAAGTTATAGTATTTCGATGTAAGGTAAGAAACGTTCTACGGGGTTGTAATTAGAGAAAATATTATTTTTGGAAATTTTTAAACATCCCAATTCATAGTGTTAATCTTGTTGATCATATTGATTTTTTTTTTGAAAACCTGCGGCATTAATGTTGATTATTACTATTCTTCAGTCTTAGTAAAGCTCCGCTAATCAAACTATCTCATGAATAGTCGTTCGAATTATTTTACAATTGTTTCTTATTTTTTCACAGGGATAATGTTCTTAATGTCATAGTCCATCAAAAGTATTCATTACTTTACTACTAATTTTAAATGTCCCCAAAGGCTGAACTGGGTTGAAATCTCTTGACCTTGATG
The DNA here is from genome assembly GCA_951812935.1 of Hermaeophaga mercurialis. Classification (NCBI taxonomy): domain Eukaryota; kingdom Metazoa; phylum Arthropoda; class Insecta; order Coleoptera; family Chrysomelidae; genus Hermaeophaga; species Hermaeophaga mercurialis. The sequence goes on from OX638364.1 coordinate 15,536,795, forward strand.
GCCAGTGACAAATTCTACCCTGATTTAGCCACAAGTTAACGAAGCCTTTATGATAAATCAACAAGTTTGAGACACGGTAACCTCATTGGCCTGAGATGAAACTACCCTAACTTATCCAAGTTAAAAAAAATATGTGTTCAAGAGAATGTTGGTCATTTTACAAATTCAGTAATATTAAGCTATTTTAATGTTATTTCAAGTTTTTACTAGTCTTTGAGTTAATTGGTACTAACACTTTTTGTGATACCTAATTATTCTTTTGTTTTTCATTAAAGAGGATGTTTATGTATTTAAAAAATTAGTAATTTACCTAATTCCTACCCTGTAAAATCGTTGTAATATTACATCAAAGTACTCAAATTGTGTCAAATTGAGACATTTTAGCAAACAAAATTATTTCTAAATTTTGAAGTTAATTTTTTTTATTGAAATAAGTTTTTAACAAAAACGGATTAGTTAAATATGAAAAAATCCCAATACAAATAAATTACTTTTTCATTTTTGAAATATCCTGTTAGCTTTTCAAAATTTTGTCATACATTCGTTAATTAAATGTTGTTACTCCTATAGAGCTCGAAAACGGTTTATCTAACACGAGCGTACTAGGTTGTCTTAATACAATATGATTATTTTTATGAAAACTTACAAGTCAAGCACTATTTATAATAATAATAATAATAATAATAATAATAATAATAATAATAATAATAATAATAATAAAATCGACTTTATTTGGAGCGAAATATAGCCTAAGGCTAATCTTACATTTAACCCTGTAAAAAAATATAATAAATAATAATAATAATTCAAAAAAACGGGAATCAGAAATTTTTGTGGAAACCTCTTTTTTTATGGGTTTTTGGGTTACGAAAATAAATGATATTTTCTCGATTGTGTACGTATTGTTAATATTTGGAATTGGAATTTGTTTTACAAAAATTGTACCATGTGAAAACTTGTTGAAGAAGAAAAAATCAAATATGTCAGACTAGAACATTATATGGTGCTAAACAGAATAAATTTATTGTACATTTTGAACCTCATTTGGTGCATTTTTTCTTTTGCTGTAATAACGTACTCTTACAACTGCAGTCATTCGTCTTCCCATACTTCTGATGAGACCATGGATCAGCTGTTGAAGTATTATTTGTTGGACGATATAAAATCTGGACTGCATGGAATCTGGTGGGAGCCATGTATAGGCAGTGTCGGAATTAGAAAAGTGAGAAACTAGAAACTACCTACAAAGTGTAATGCTATTACATTTTAACAGTTTATTGTAAGGGAAAAAATTAATGATCTATTTCTACAATGTCTCTCTTACTGTCTCACTCACTATCAGTATCACTTTCCGCTAAACCAAATCTATTTTTGGAAATGAATTAAAATATTTATATTCTATAGTCCTTGCGTGTTTTATGAATTTTCCAGTTCTCCTCAGTAATTTTGTTACAACAATCTCGAATTATTGCAAATATTTTTCTTTGTTAAGCCCAGAACAATTGTATTGGATTCAATATGCAATAATGTAAGTCAACCGTAAAACATTGTGTCCATTTTTTTTAAAATATTATCGATAATATATATATATATATATATATATATTATCGATAATATATATATATATATATATATATATATATTGTTTTTCAAAATGTATTACGTTTAACACTTCCATTAACTGCGCTTTTTTATAATTTTCTTTAAAATAAAGGTCATTTTTGTAATAATCTTGAATGATAAGAAGCGGTATCCATTACAACTACAATGTTTCTTTCTAACTTTGGTAGTACAGTATTTAACCATGGTTTAAATAATGTTCTATCAATGTCTAGATAATAATCTGAACTACAATTTTTAATATCCTTTGCAGATAACAAAAGAGCACCCTCCACCCAATCCTCTTCTCCACCACAATGTAATATACATATTCTTTTACCTCTACTTGGTGGTACACTTTCTAGAATCATCGGTCCAACATTTTTTTACAATGTCGTTAGTATCAAACTATGTTTCGTCTAAAAAGGATATGACTCTTCCTTTATCTCGAAAACTCCTCATTTGTTCAATGTAATAATTTCTCTACTTTATCAAGCGACTTGATTCCATTATGGCTTACCTTTTATTTATTATTATAAATTTAAAACCATTTGTAATTAAAAACCTCCACAGAGTTCTCTTATGGCATTTTTATCGTCTTCTTTTGCAGTTCAACTATAAGTTTGGTTAAATTATTAACAACGAGGATGGGTTGATTAATTCGAAGGTGAACCTTCTTCATCGTTCAGCATGGTTAAAAAGTGGATGGCGGCGTTTAAATGCGGAAGTACTTGCATTAAAGATGCACCACGTCCAGGAAAGAGACTTCTGCTGAAATGGTCGAGAAAGTCCAGAGAACAGTACTGCAAGATCATAGAATAAAGTTGGATGAGATAGCAGAAATTGTGGGGATTTCAAAAGAACTAGCACATCATATCTTTCATGACTCCTTAGTCCTGAACAGAAGCTCATCCAAAAAATCATATCTGAGCAATGTTTGGACTGTTTCAGCACAATCAAACAGATGTTGTGCGCCGATTCGTAACAGTGAATGAAACTTGGATACACCATTATACACGAGAGACCAAACAGCAATCCAAATAATGGACAGCAAAGGGTGGACCGGCTCCGAAAAAGTGAAAACAGTTCTTTCAGCCGGAAAGGTAATAGACGGTTTTCTGGAACGCAAAGGGAATTCTTTTGGTTTAATACCTTGAAAAAGGAAAAACAATAAACAGCGAATACTTCGCTAATCTAGTAGAACAGCTCTACCAAAAAATTCAAGGAAAAAGACCTGGGTTGGCCAAAAAGAAAATATTTTTTCATCAGGACAATGCACCATGCCACAAGTCGGTTATCGCGATCACTAAAATTAATGAGCTGGGCTTTGAACTGGTACCTCACCCACCGTACCCCCCTGATTTGGCCCCATTGGACTTAAGCGTATTCCCCAACTTGAAGAAATTTCATGCAGGAAAGAAATGTGCTTCAAACTTGGAAGCGATTGAAGCGACAAACAGTTATTTTGAAGAGATGCCAGAATCTATCTACAGAGATGGGATAAAGAGTTTGGAATATCGATGGACCAAGTGCATTCAACTAGAAGGAGATTATGTTCAAAACTAAAAACAAATTTATTCTTCTAAATTATTGTTATCTTTGTTAGGCCGCAAATTAATCAACCCATCCTCGTATATAGTATCTCTAATGAGCTCTAGCAAATATTTCGGGATACTACGAGAAGAAGCACTATCTTTACGGATTAACCGTGGTTCTGCACATTTAGAATAATTTTGTTTGATCTACTTTTGTTTATTTCAATTTTATCTTAATAATATTAGTTTAACATTTAAATACTAAATGTCTAAAATTGTTAAGTTTACCACATACTTGTCTAAATAATTTACATTATTTTTAACTTGTATCCTTTGAATTTTTACTTTTCAACGTCTTATATTTAATGATGTAACTTTGCTGTTTTATTGTAAAAATGTTTGGTAAGTTTTTGTATGCGTGCTTATATAATTGTTTATTTATGTGACTTATATATGTTATAGATCTGATGATGGCTGATTATAGTCGAAACTAGTCGTCCTGTTTTAATTAAAGTATTTGTGGAAAATATTTCGAGTTTCTTTGGTTTAATCCCACTTACCACATTTGAGACCTATGGAGAACTTTCTTTTTCACAACTATTCTTGTTGAGAATCCATTAAAATTTAATACTTGTTGACACCTATTTGAGGCTCATTAAGACTAAGATTAGGGATTATATTAAGCTCCGTTCTGTTTAAATAGTTTTTAAAATCTCTGGGTAATGAAAGTTGGTACCTAATAATATCTTGTTTTGGAAACTAACAGGAGAAGAGAGAATAGGAATAAAATGAAGAAGAAGGAAATTTGGACGGATAGGTCACATTTTTAAAGAAAAGCCAAAATGAAATACCAAGAAGGGCAATAAGTTGGAAACCACAAAGTGTAAAGAAGGTAGAAAGGCCAAGAGATACGTGGTAGAAAAGGGTGCAGGAATGTCATTCTCCAAAACCGGATAGTTGGCGAAGAACCGAAAAAAGTGGAAAAAATTTGTCTCGACCATATATCCCAGTGGAAAATAACGAGATATATATACAGAGTAGACTAAAAGCCTGGAAACGGCCAATTATCTCGTAAATTGTTAGTCCGAATTCTACAAAATTTGGGATAAGCCTATTTTGGGATACGGAGATTCCAGATTTTACATTTGCAATGTTGCTAGATTTCCCGTTTCCCTGACATTATTAGTCACTTTGATTTTTTAAATACATCACCCTCTATATTCAGTCATTTTTGGAATCTTCTCTTCAATACGAGTTCAACCATATGTAACACTTATGATTTTATGTAGTCTAGAAGGTCTTAAATAAATGGGGAAATGTGGTAAACGCATTCTACTATCGATTCGGGTACTGTCAACTGACAAATGGAGCACATTTTGAACACTTGATTAAGTAATAATTATTTGAAAAAGGTTGTAATCTTTCAATTGTTACAATTTAATGTATGTATATACATACAGGATGATGTATTTAAAAAACCAAAGTGACTAATAATATCAGGGAAACGGCAAATCTAGCAACATTGCAAATGTCAAATCTGGAATCTCCTCATCCCAAAATAGGTTTATCCCAAATTTTGTAGAATTCGGACTAGCAATTTACGAGATAATTGACCGATTCCAGACTTTTGGTCCACTCTGTATACATAATGGAATTAACTGTATAATATAGCATTCACTTCCATAACCCAAAAAACCATTAAAAAAATTTAAGTTTCAACATAAATTTCCGTCTTCCCTTTTTCATTGAATAGCCGATATGTATGCATAATAATAATAATAATAATAATACTAATAAAACAGATACCTACAAATAGTGCTTCACTAGTAAGTTTTCATACTATTAATCACATTGTATTCAGCCGACCTGAATACGCCCCTTTTAGATAGACCATTTTAGGATCCTCTTATGAGGAGGAAATATAATGGAACACCCAATGTTCAACTATTTCTTATGCAACACCCCGTATAATTTCTATGATCTGTTATTCACTGCCACGAATAACTTGTCATCAATTTACATATAATGATTATATTAGATCACAGATTAACAAAAATGTCATCAGTTTTTGCAGAAACCACAAACCATTGTTTAAATATTTGCGAATTCGTATTACTGTCAACAAACTGAATACAAAACGTCCAAAATAATCAACAGCTATGAGATTATTGAACTCGATTTATTGAATAAGATTGAATCTCGTCTTTTGTGAATGGTATACCAATACAGCGTGACCTAAAAAAGTATACGCAGGCAAATAATATTTTAACTAGTAGATTTAGATTAAAATATGGACATCTGGTTTCGATTCTTCCGTTAAAATAATATTAATTAATTAATTTGAATACCGGGTGTCATGCTTATAATTTTTTAACGATTTGAGATAAAAGCATGCAATTTTTATTAATACACTTCTAATCTAAGTGTTGTTTGATTGATTTTATTTTGATTGATCGTCACCGTCAAATCTAAAATGGAGTCTTTTCAATTATTTGTCGATTTTTTTTTATTTCACGTTCTCTGTCTCTACTGTCAAACTTTAATATATTTTTTAATTGCAGTTAAATTTTTCACAAAATATTACGTTATTATTGTATACTTTAGAGTTTTGCAGAAATATTTTTAAAAGTATTTTTATTAACACTGTTATTATTTTCATAGAACGATGGTCAAACTACTTTTAAAGGCGACACCCAGTATAATAGTACTTCTGTATCGAAAGAGGTGAATGTTCTTAGCGACCTTGACAATGTCTTCCGATTGATTTTACAGATTGTAAGAACTTTGTAAAAAAAATAAATCGATTTTAGCAGTCTTTTCTCAGAATATGTGAATCCTGATATCTATGAAAAAACTTAATCAAAAACAAAAAATTAATTTTAATTGTTACTTAACAGAAGCTTTAGTACGTATAAGATTTTAAAATGTTGATTTCTTATGTCCTTATAAAAGGTTTTTAGAATAGTAACAAAGTTGTTGAAATTTAATGATGCCAAAAATAATGATCGTTAAATTTGAATTCATAACTATATTCAGTACATATCAACAAATCAAGTTACTTATATGATTGCGTATCTATTACCGTTATTAGATATAACAGAAATTCGAAATTCTAGTAATGATATATTTTAGAATTTTAATTAAACAAAAAATAATAAAATTAAGTGATTGAACTTAAACTTTCATAAAAAATTTTACTTCCAGTTTCTATCTTAATCAATAGCTAATTTAAAGTAATTATTTTTGAAAATTGTAGCTACTTTTACTTTTGAATTTTCAAAATTTATCATAATTTTTTTGAATAGGTATTTACCTGCTTCAACAACGACAGCGTCAGTATAATCAGTCTCTTCAGCGTATACTTTTAAATTGATCACAATTAAACACAAACAGACATTTACAGTTAACCTCATGATTAACCAGAAATTAATGTTAAAATTTACACACAACTGTGGCCTGTGTCGTAAGGCAATGTCTTTATTTTATAAAGGTACTCTTATAAAACTGGCATCAGCAGAGCTCCCCTCTCTGGTCGTAGGATTTAACAATTTAGCAGAAGTTACCAAGGATCTCGTTTTTATTTGAATAAGGACTGGAGAGTAAAACTTTAAACGTATTTTTTCTTTTGTAGCAATTAGATGTACAACAATGCAGTTGTCAGTTACTTAAAAACTTTAAATTCAATTAATTTATAGCAAGAACTTATCAAAAAATCAAACAAGTATACATACAGGGCGATTTATAATTATTAGGATATAGGCTAAGGGCAGGTTATTTGAACCAAAATATGGCGATAGGACCAAATATACATTAATAAATTATTGCTGTGGAATAAGATATAGGGCGTTAAAGTTGAATTTTTTTTTTCGTTTTTTTCTGATAATAACACAGTATATTTATCAATTGTTATCGAAATCGGCACAGAGGCATAGTTTTGAACAAGGATTATTATTTTATATATTATTTCACATTTTGATACAGGGGGCGCCACGAGAATAATTCCTGATGATAAAATTAAATGGTAGCTTTTTTGATGAAACTTTTTAGTGATTTTGATTAGAAAATATGATAAACATAATTTCTACGTAATATTGGTACTTTTGTTTAAACACGATAATTTCACCCGTTTTCGAGAAAAAACGCAATTGAACAGTTCAGAGTCACAGAAGGGGATTTCAAATATTATTTCATTTATGAAAAGTGTGCTTTAAACTGTCAGATAATTGTTTCTGGTAAATGTCATTTCTTGTCAGTGAAATGTTTTTGCTGTGAGGTTATAGTCTATTGTTGCATTTCTTAAAGCTTTTTCGATTAAAATGCTTCGTCCCAATCATTTTACGAATGAAGAAATGCGGGATATGGTTTGTGTATACGCACAAGAAAATGTTTGCGGTCGCATTGCAGCCAGAAGGTATGAATTGTTATATCCAGACAGAAGGCAACCAAAACTTTTCCAAATCTATTTCGTCGTTTGGGTGAAACCGGGTCATTTCATAGTAAAAATCTGGATGGTCGTGCAATACAAATAACATCTAATGAAGAAGATGAAATTTTGGTTCGAATAGATGAAAATCCTGAGGTAAGTTCACGTCAACTGGCAGCAACAACAGGAGTAAGTTAGTCGTCTATTATTAGAATTCTAAAAAAAGAAAAGTTCCACCCTTATCACTTCACTCCTGTTTAAAATTTGCGTCCAAGAGATCTCCCACGACGGTTACAGTTCTGCCAACGTATTCTCAACAAGCATGATGATGATCGATTTTTTTTTAATTTTACCAGCCGAGGGGTTTTTAATTGGCTAAACAGTCATTACTGGGGAGAAGAAAACCGCATGCTGTTAAAGAAAGACATTTTCATCATGACTTTAAATTGAATATTTGGTGTGTAGGCGACCAACTACTAGGGCCATATATTCTTCCTCCAAATTTAAATGGATATTCTTATTTATTCTTTTTGCAAAATACTGTTAGTGACATTTTGGATGATATGTCACTAGATGTAAGAAGGAAATTGTGGTTTATGCAGGATTCAGCTCCACCTCATTTCCCATTAGTTGTGATAAATCATCTAAGTGGTATATTTCCTCAACGATGGATTGGCAGAGGAAGTGATTTTGAATGGCCACCAAGAAGTCCTGACTATAACCCCCTTGATTTTTATGTTTGGAGACATAAATAAACAAGAGCTGAAATCACTCACTGAAGCTGTAGAAGTGAGAATAACACTAAAAATTGAAGATTTTAATCGAAGAATAAACACACTAGAGTTTAAGAACGCTGAAACCACAAATAGAATCGAGAGTTTGGAGAGGAAATCAAAGGAAAATAATATAATTATTTTTGGATTAGAAAGCAAACCAGAAGATATAACTACTGATTTCATCAAATGTGAAATAAAGAAGCTGGTATATGTAAATATCACTGAAAGTGATCTGAATAACTTTTACCCACTGCTCCACCATGCATAAACCAATGTTTCGGTCCGAGTTGTAGTGGCACCTCATTAAGTAGATCCGGGAGAGTGTTTTGGAAAAATTCTAAATAACTTTCGCCATTTCGTCGATCCGATAAAATAACTGGACAAATCAAATACCAATCAATAACACCGATCCAAACATGAAACATGAAAAATATTCAGTATTTTTTAAAACTTTAAAAAGAAAAAGTATATACAGGGTGATCCATTTGAAATAAAAGAGTTCATTGTATTTCCAGAAAAAGGAAGATCTGACAACAATGTAAATACTACCATAAGATCGGCCTTATTACAAAACTTTCACAAACCATATTTTATAAAAATCGTGCAAGCCGTTTCCGAGATAATTGAGGCGTTCCATACTTAAAACTCACTCTGTATGTATGTATGTATGTAAATTGTTATGGATATATGGTAGGTATCAACACAGATAGAATGCAAAAGAGTACATAGAAGAGATAAGGCAAAAGAAAACTAGATAGACCAAATAGAGAAAACTCAGCGAGGTTTAAAGGAAAATTAATCATCCTATTGAGAACGTAGAAAACATTAGTATAAGAGAAGTCGAAACATCAATCAAACACCAAAGAAGCAAAAGCACTAATTTCTATATTATAACATAAGCAATCAAATTAAATTTTAACGCCACTCTGTCTTATAGAAAATTAAAATGATGATAGAAAAGAAAAGTTCCAGGTCCGGACAATTTAGTACTATTTATATATTAGAATTTTAAAATATTGTTAAATTCGTAAAGAAAAAAAAATGTATCGAACATCGCTATTCTTCATTTACCGTCTAAATATTTAAAAAAGATAAAGTTTCTATTAAATTATAAAATGAAATATTTAATATTAATAGGAATGTTTCCAGACTAATATTATTATTTGGTACTCATTAGGTCAAAAAAACTATTTTACTTTACTGCTCTTTTCAAACGAACTGAGTGCAAGAATCATCGTTAAAATTGTTGCCAATAGCGTTAAATTAATCACGATTAGTCTTGCATACGGTATCCATATGTTAAAAACATCAAAAATACATCTCTCCAAATTTTAATTTTTGTTTACAGTGTATTTTGGAGCAATAAAATAAAATACCTTTAAATTCTTACCAAGTATCAAATAATTGATTTCATTTAAACGCTAATACTTACCTATTGACTTGACATGCAAAACCTACATTCCTGTCATAAGGGGTGTCAATTTCCAAAATTTTGGATTGGCTATGGCTCTGAAGATTGAATTTTGTTTTAGAAAACACAAGAATGGAGAGGAAAGAAGTTTACTAGTGGCAGCAGTTTTCTGAATTATCTCCTAAACGGGGGAGCTAACCCAACTCCAAAATTTTAAATTGAACCCCTATCATCTTATAACTCAATTTAAAGATCTTTCTAAAAGTGATAACACTTTTTTCTCCTGGAATACCATGCAACCCAAAACATTTATTCTTTGCGAATATTGGGTATGATGCTCTCAAAATACGAGGATTTTTCATTATCCCAATAACGACAATAAGGAGAAAACTTATTTGATTTGATTACTTTCCGAATCCACTTATGTGACACCCTTGTTACCTTTGAAACTTTGCGAAGCAACGCTGTTGAACAAATAGCGGCTCGACCTAACATTTCCATTTTATCACAAACTTTTATCAGCATTATTTTTCACAGATCCAGTACCTGTACATTTCCTCACAATAAGTCACATAAAAGCAAATAAAAGTTTTTTGTAACTTTGTTTGATCTAAGGTATTTTTTGACTCTTTCACTTATCTGCTATGTTCAGGTAATTTAATGTTAATTTGAATTTTGCTATTGACAAATTTTGATCAAATATAAATTGGTTTTTTGAAAATAATTTACAAAAATGATATACACAATTGCTGAACGTATGTAATAATAATAATAATAATCCTCAAAAAATAAATGTTTGGGCTGGCATTATAGGAGAAAACATTGTTGGACTTTTGTTTCTTAATGAAAACCTTACAGGTAATATTTTTGTGGATTGGCTTAAAAATACAAAAGAGCCGTTTATTGATCAAACTTTGTAAGATCGAATAGATGGCGAGCCGCGATTAAATGAAAATCTTCTTCATCTTCAACTGGATGCTGCTGATACCGTATTAACGCCTTGCAAACAAAAAAGTGGTTAAATCAACATTATGCAGAAAAATGGATTGGTCACAGAGAAGCAATCGAGTGGCCACCGCGATCACCGGATTTGACGCCACTGGATTTCGTTATATAGGGCCATATCCAATCAGTCGTTTATAAGACGAAACCAGTAAACCTACAAGACTTAGGTAGAGCAATTAATTACCGACGTTTGTCATTCCATCATTTGTGAGACATTCCAAAAAGTGAGACAAGAAATCGAATTCCAGTTCTTTTTCTGTTTTGGAAAAGAGGCGAACAGTTCGTCCAAATATTTTTAAAAATAATATTTCGTTTTCAACGTGCTATACCTTTTCAAAAAATAAAAATGGTTCACCACAAATATTGTTTTTAAATGTAAATTGATGTACTGCATCATAGGGGTTGTAATTTGAAATTTTGAAGTTGGGGGTGGGGAGTTCTACGCTTTGGAGAGAATTCAGAAAACTGTTTCTCTCTCTATTTTGCCGAAACGGTTTTTGTGGCTTCTAAAACAAAATTAAATCTTTAGAGATGTATTGAAAACACTAAACCCTTAAAATTGTTTTACGGAATTTATTAACATTAACATGTTATTAAATTTAATATGTGTTTGAAAATATGTTTATACAAATTTTAAGTGTAAATGCATGCTGGACTAGTATAAAGGTATTTAATAAATTAAAAATGAATTTACATTAAATAATTTTTATAATTAAATATTATAAATTCATGGTATTCAATTTTTTATTTTCTTAATGTACAAAAACCTCAATTCACGTTCAAAGTTTGAATAGTAGAATGGTAAGCGGAATAATAAATCGTATACTGCATAATTTAGTCTTTTGTGGTCTTTTAAAATACGTTCTGATAAGCTTAATATTAATGAAAACAGGTAAGAAAAGAAGTAAAAATTCAGATAACTCGTTTCTTTAGCGCAAGACTAAGCCATATACGAATATCCCAAGACAGAAACGATAAATTATAAATTATTACAACATAATTTTTACTGTCCCAATAAAATAACTGTAAACCTATTCCCTGGAATTCAGATATCGATGGCAATTCGCGATATATTTATGTTGGAAAAACGAGATTATTGAACTTGGTGGACGGTGAGCATTAAAAGTTACTTCAGAAACTTGATCTACATAACTAAATTGATGCAAAAACAGGTCCGTAACTAAAGATGCGAGATAATTTCAATATTAAATCTTTTTTTATTTAGGAGGCCCATGAAGGTAACGCTCAAGTTTTTTAAGTAAGTATCGTTAACACAACAAGGTAAAAGATGATCACAGAAGGTAGCATATACAGGGTATCCCAGAAGTTCGAAATAAAAATGAAAGAGCGTATATAATGTTAGTACTTTTATCTTAAAAGTTTCGATTTGGACTATGCCGATATGCCACACTTGGAATATAAGACGAATAGTTTGGACACCAATTAAAAATTAGATATTTTTGTATCTTAAACCTCTGCTGTGTAAAAACAATTGAAGATAGTGGCTTTGCAGGTATTTGTACAGCTACAGGGTGGTTCAAAGAATTAACTTTTTGATAACCGTGTTATAAGGATAAATATTTTCTATAGGTCAAAAAAAATGCTCTAAAAGAATCCCATACAACACGTGGAAATCTATTAAATATCTATTAGACGTATTAAATTAAAGTTTTTTAAAATTTGAGTTCTTTAAGAGGCCCCTACATTATATGAATATTCATTAATCTTATCGGGTAGATATACATGTGATATTCATAGATATCGGTGATTATCACATAGATATCCATTAAATATCAAAATGTCCACGATATCACTGTGGACATTTTAGAGATTTATTATAAATTTTACTGGATCTAAATATGTATTTTTTCCTTCTAGTATTCTTATCCTAGCCCTCTTTATATAATAAAAGGACTGTTTCTCCTTATTTCAATTATTAAGTTTTAGATTCTCAACCCTGTTTTACTATTATATTCCCTCTTCAAAAACTTTTTTTGATTACATTTTCGTCCTATTAGTAAATGTATCCTCACAAAATTAATCGTCCTATTATTGTAGAAATTACTTTGCCTGTTCCTGGAAATAATTATATATATAAATATATATGTTCGTCTTGGATATTTAAGGCTACATATTCACTACATATTCACTACAATATATCTATCCGTGGATGTCTAATGAATGTAGACATTCCATCAATTGCCACACCGCATTCATTCATCTTCTATCTTTTTTGTCGTTGTATTCACTTTCTTTACAACCTCTGTTTTTACCTTGTCTGGAACATCTGAAAATATAAAATAAGAAACGCAATGTATGTACAGAGAACATTTAAATATGACATCGACAAAAGAGTACTAGAAAAGAAACTTATTTCATAATCTTTTTTACTTATAAAATCTATTAGTAAACTAGACTTATACCTATAACAGAAAACAATACGTACCTTAGAAAATGGAATTAAATTTTAAATGTACATCACAACTATAAGGAAGAAGCATGTAACTGAAGGAGGAGGCAGACATGTTAATAATGATTTTAAAGGGAAAGAAACACGAAGAACAAGAGTAATATATCAAGAAAGTACATAAACAAAAAACAGATATAAACAAGAGTTGGATGAAAAGCAGATACAAATATAAGACAGATTAAATAAAGACAACGTAGTAATAAAATATAATACATAAACAGAATGGTGTAAAAACAAAATGAAAGATATAGAAATGCAAAAAAAAGATAAAAGCTGTAAATCTAATAATATATCAAGTGGAAAAATTGGAAAACAAGATGGAATATCTAAGAAAAACATGACATATATAGAATGTAAACAAAATGAAAGTGTGTAAAGTAAGAAGGTATAGACAAAAAAAAAAGAGTAAAAAAACTAAAAAAACATTGGGGTAAGAGGTTAAGCAAGTCACAACTGAAAGAAATATATTATAGTCATAAATAAAATATCTCAAAACGTAAAAGAATAATATGGAAAGAAAAAACCAGATAAATAATTAGTCATACACTAAAAAGTAGAAAAACATAGGAACAATAATAAGTAAGAGTTTTTTGGGTTTATAAGAAGTAAATACCTATAAAGAGCTATTTATGTATTAAGAGCGGAAAGTGTTACTTTATCGCTTTGAGAGAGAAAGCAATGCATTGAAAGTGATGAAGTACTTTCCGCTTGATTTGCACACAAGATTTTTTCTACGATGACATTATTTTAGAGAGATATTTTAGTAAAGTATGAATAATAGGTTTATATTAAACTCAATTCTCGCCATTTTTAGTCCTTCGTAATTAAACCTCTATAATATAGGTGGCGCTATTAAATTTTGCCATTTTATGTCCATATGCAATGAATATCCATTATGTATATATGATTTTCTGCGCCAGCTGAAGTTTTTCTTGTCCCATAATAAGAATATGTGTGAGCAAATATTTAAAAATGGTAGGTGAATAAAATTATAAAATAGTTTTCTTAAAAGCAGCCATATCATTATACAAAAGGAACTAATATAAGGATACTTGAAAGAAAAAAGCATTCAGTCCAAGTATTGTCTCTAATATGTCTCATAAATATCCCACGATAATATCTAAGAATATCAATCAAATCGTAGATATAAAACAAACATTTGGACTTTCAAAAGATATCCACTGGATATTATGGATATCTATCGGAAATCTCTAATAGATTTATAATGGATATTCATGTCCTGTATGAGTATTTTTCAATTATTAACACAGAAGGTAAATACGTGCTTATTTTCAAATTGCTGAAGCCGGACCAGTATTACCTTTTGCATAATTAGCACGAGATTAAATTAAAGATCACTGTCCTAAAATTCGAGTGGGCCTATAAGTAAGAATTTTTATATCCAGCTTCAACGCGTTAACGATTTATACGAACCCTTTTTGGTTGTGTACGAATTTTATTGAAAAAAATATAAAAGTACGGTAAAACGATCGAAAAAAGAGGTTTCAAGACAAACCCATTATTCTGTAAAAATAAAGGGGGCGAGTTATTAGCCGATGAGAACGAAATATTAGAAATATGGGAAGAATGCTTCAAGACATATTAAATGGAAATGCAGCAGAAGAGGAAAATAACGACGGCAATGATAAATCAGAAAATACAACTCCCAGTCGACAAGAATTATCGGGTCTCGCAAAAGTAACATAGATAATAGCGAAATTAAAACTGAACAAAACCCCAGAAAAAATTGGCATTCCTGCAGAATTATTGAAATATGGTAGAGAAAGGCTAATATACAGAATATATAGCCTATTAAAAAATATATGGGTACAAGATAAAATCCTAACTGAATGATCAACAGCTATATTACCAATACCAATACTAACGAAAGGTGGTACCGCAAACTGTGAAAATTATAGAGGGATAGCCCTACTGAACATATAAGCATATAAGATACTGACGATGACGATAAAAAAAACAGGCTAAATGAAAAATAGAGCAGATACTAGGAGAGTACTGAAGTGGTTTCCGAAAGAGCCGGGGAGTAGTGGATCAATTATTTACGATAAGAGAACTACTAGCAGAAAGCTGCGAACATCAAAAAAAAACACACATCTTATTTATTGACTTTAAACAGGCATACGACAGAATTAATAGAAACGAACTATATAGAGCTTTACATGAAATAGGGATTCAGAGAAAACTTATAAACATGATGCAAGCGAGCATCAGATGCACAGAGAACACGGTAAAAGTTAAAGGAAAGGAATCAAAAAGTTTCAAAGTTGTAAATGATTTACGTCTCAAGATCTACTGTCCATAACTCTATTTAACTTGGCACTAGAAAAGATAATAAAAGAAGTAAATATAAGCAGATATGGTCTATTGTATCATGAGAGCATCAAAGCCTCGTCTATGCAGATGATATTGCTATTCTAACTCGTATTAAGACAGAAACACAAGAGGTAGTAAAAAACCGGCAAAATCAGCGAAAAGATGGGCCTCGAAATAAATGAAGAAAAAACAAAATACATGTACTGCGTGTACAACCCATGTCAAAAAGGGAAAGTAAGTTCAATCGACATAGAACAGTGGAAAAAGTTGTGGTTTGAAGAGTTAGAAAGATTTAAATACCTGGGCACAATAATCACAAGAAAGCCGAGATGTGAAAAGTAAATAAAGTCGAGACTAATGGCTGGTAACATCTGTATACGCTCATAGAAACTAGTCTTTAACAGCAAGCTAAAGATCAGAATGTACAAAACAGTAGTTAGACCAATAGTCACGTTCGTAAGCAAAGTCTGAATTATGAGACAAACAGATATAAGAGCATTGGAGGTGTGGAAAAGAAAAGTCCTGAGAAAGATATTTGGTGCCAAAAAGATAGAAACGACATGGGAAACTATAAATTGAAAGAACTATACAAGGGAACCAGTATCACAGGAATAATAAAGATACAAAGAATACGCTGGATAAGACACGTGACGAGAATGCCAAATAACAGAGTGCAGGAGCAAAAATTTTTAAGCAGAATTCGGTCGAGAGGCACCACATTATTATATCTCTCTGGGTTACTTGGTTATATAGATATATTTCGTATTCTCTTACTTCTTAACATTTCGCCTATGTCTTTTTAAATACTTTCTAAACCTGTATATCATATGTAAAATGTTCATGTTATGTACCTTTAAAATGGCAATTGATAGCACGTATCAGGTCTACTTCCACAGCATTGATATTCGAGTATTATTTTTAGTTATAACCATTCCTTGTTTCTTGTTCGTTGAGATAACTCAACATTATACCGGAGGTCGAGTATTCTATTTCGTAATACAACATTGGATTTTTAATTTGGTCCTTCGGGTGTTCGATAATCACATGTTAAAATTTAGGGGCCCATTTAGAAAAAATATTTTATTACTAAATGTTACGTGACAGTTATGGCTACTTTTCGACACATCACATTAATGATTGAGGCATTTCTTGTACATGTGGAAAAGTTTTCCAATACCCTCTTCATAAAATATTGCCGCCAATGAATTAAAATAAGTCCTTGTTTTGAAGCTCGTCGTTAGTTTGGAAAGCAGCTCTCCTAGCTACTTTAGTTCAGGAAAAATATGTAAGTTACTTTGTGTTAGATCGGAACTGTATGGCGGGTGATTGAAAATGTCCCACTGAAATTGCTTAAGGAGCCGCTGGTTGCACCAGCGCTGCGGTGACAGACGTTGCCATGGATCAAAATGACTCCAGCATGCCTCATAAAGTTTTCCCCATACTCTCCAGTCATTCTTCGATGAATTGGTGCTGCATTATAGTAGATATTTCATTAACTGTTTCAGGTAGAAATTCCACCCGCTTATTATCGTGATGAATGGTGATATTGAAAAAAACTTTTTTGTTTGAGAGCTTAAGGTGAGTACTTTTTAAGGAATTGAACAACTTTTTTTCATTTACATTATGTAATAGAGAGATCCCAGTATATATTTTATTAAAACTAGAAATTTAGGCTCAACCTAGGTAGTTAGAAACATGTGCCTAAAATCCTAGGAAAGGAACATCAACACAAGGGAATAGGAGAAGCACAAGAAGCCAAGAACCAGTACCAGAACTACCATGGACCTGGTATTCGAATTTAGAAAATCGAAGAAGTCATGTTTTATTAGTGATTGGAGTTCTCTCGACGGTCAGCAACTCAACAGGACTCTCATTGGAAGGAAGAATAAGACGCCACACATCAGCACACTCCGGATTGAAGTAAACACAAACAGAAAACAACTCTGCAGCAAGAAAAGAAGAAAGAACAAGACGACGGCACTTCGACAGGAAATACATAGAAACAGGAAGATAGTTGGAGCTCGTAGTTTTTTTGTCAGATCTTTCTCGCTCAGTATGAATAAGGAATGCATAACCGATTCAAGATTTATCATTTACACATTTCCATTATCAAGAAGGCGCAGTGTGATTTATCATTTCTTTTTGTAAATCAAATAACTCTGTATATTCTAGATGGTCTGATATATTTCGTTGCAATTTTAAGTCGAAACTAAGGTGTAATAATTGTTAGACAAATTGCCGTAGAAAAATTGTAAGTAGCCGGTGTCGGACTTTGCTTTTAAATTCCTACACAAATGTATTATACCCACAAATGTCCATAAGGTAAATTTTGTTAAACATAAATCTATAGTGCTGAAGAGCTCATAAAGTCAAAATGTTCAAAATTTATAAAACGCAAAATTGAGACAAACTTATATCGTATAAGCAACTTGTCTAGAATTTTTCCGTAATGAGTTAAATAACGCTTGTTGGCAATAGGCTATATTAATAGTCGCAAATTTAGGTTGTCCCATCCTCTATGTTTCATTATAGTTGCCCACAACTACCGACCGAAGTCGATTTACTGTTTAATCAGTGCAAAAGTAACATTTTGACTAAACGTAATTTTTAATGTAGATATAGTGGATAGTCACAAAATTATTACTTGGTATTTTCTTGTATCCAATGCACCCCTTCGGTTTACTGTTGGGTCCTAGAGTGAAACTGTACTTTCTGTTGGGACGGAACGCCACTCTCCCCTGTGAGAGCTCGCTATCCATCATTGTAAAGGCACACCAGTCTTCGAGGTTAATACTACCCAATTTTGACATGTATTAGTAGAAATGATCATCAATCTGCATCTGCAAAGCCTGTGAAGAAGCTCTATATGCTCTAGTATATACTAAAGCCACCTAATGGTTCTTGTTGTCATGAATTCCCAACCTTGTCTGGTCAAAGGAATTGAGTGTCACTACATTATGTGTGCCAATTACATGCAACTCCTCTGATCATATAACATAAATTACATCAATTAATACATATTAATAACAAGAAGAAGACCAGGAGTGGGCAAGCACCGGTCCACGGACCACATACGGCCATCGAGCAAGATTTGTCCGGCCGGTCACTAGTGCCGATACGGTAGCCGACTACACTAGATGGTACAAGTAAATTCAGGAATATTCGAGATCTTAGGCCACCCGTTATATGAGCGGTAGCAGCTGTGATTCCCAAAAATTTTCGATATGATCATTTGGGAAATACAGAAGTTGGATTAGTTTTTGATTGTTTTGAAAACTTTGAAAAAAATTCTAGTCCTAAAATATGTCCGGACCTTCAAGTAGTAAATACAGAAAGATTGATCAATAACGTCCTACCTTCCAGGAGAAGTGGACCCAAGAATATTTGTTTCTTTTATAAGGCCATAGCGGTTTTAAAAGAGTACAATTTAAAAAAACAATATTAATTGAACAAGCTAAACACGAATAAGTAAAAACCAGGACAACTTGTCCATGAGCTATTTATTCACACATGTAAAATCTTCAAAGAAAACTTCAATTGTGAGAAAATTAGATTCGTGCAGGAAATACAATATAATTTTCCCATTCATGACACCTTTCGATGTGGAAGTGAAGCAAGTAGAAATGTCGCTTCAAATGGAAGTACTTGAACTCCAAGCAGATGATGTTTTGAAAAGTCAGTTTTGTGAGGTACATCCGCAAAATTTTTACGTGAGACATGTTTTCAAAGATAAATATCAAAAACTAATTAATTTTATATGTGACACTGCGCTCCTGTTATAATAATAATAATAATAATAATAATAGAATTTTTGCCCAACAGATTGTACAATCCCCTTACAGAGTAATAGTAATAAAACACTAAAAAGAAAACCAATGCATACACAGTAAAAACAGAAACATTAAATATTTACAATACAATGAAGAATAGAAAAATTCATAGATAACATCACATATTCCGCACTGCAAGCCTAACCTAATTTAAGCTATCAGCAAATAAGTCACAATTGTTAGACAAACTACTGAAATTATCACACATTACACTAATTGATGATTTCATGAAGATGTTAGTTCTTGGCCTAGCATTATAAAATGTTGAACTAGTCCTGCTGTTAAAATGAGGTACACTGAAGTTTAGTTGGCTCAAGAGATCAGGGCAATCAATAAAAATGTGTGCAAGTTTATATAGGCAAGTGATAGAAACTAAACATCTTCTAAATTCCAAACATTCAAAATTGAATCTGTCCAACATCAATAGATAATCACTACCTCTCTGTGGATAAGTACCGTCAACCTTATAAAGCCAAATATTTCAAGAACTTCCTCTACACATTCTCAATTCTTGAGATCTGTATAGCATAATGAGGACTCCATATCACAGAACAATATTCAAATTTTGATCTAACATAAGAACAGTATAGAGTCTTCAAGGCAACGATGTTAGTGAAGCTCCTACAATTGTGAACTATGAAGCCGTACATTCTAGATGCCTCCGCAATTTTGCAGTCAATATGCTGAACAAAACTTAATTTGGAGTCAAAAATAACCCCCAAATCTTTAATGGTAGAATCGCATGAGAAAACAGTTCCACTCAAGTTATATGAAAACTCAATAAAAAATGTTTTCCTTGTGTAAGTCACGGATTTGCATTTAGACACATTAAGTAACAAATTATTAACTAAACACCAACTAAGTAACTCATCCAAGTAATTCTGAAGCTGTTCACAGTCTGTTAAATGGGACGATAATTATCAATATGGGAACGATCACCTGTTTTAAAGACCAGAACAATTTTAGCCTCTTTCCAGTCATCTGGAAATGTTTTCAACTTTAAAGGATAAGCCAGGACTCTCATACAGTCTCTTACTAAGAAAGATGGGATTTCATCTGGGCCTGATGTCATTTTGTTCTTTAATTTCAGGGCAGCTTTAATAAGTTAGCAGTATTTATCGTTGTGAGCATTTTTTCAAAAATGAATTTCACAATATCAAAAAACAGTTCAAGTATTTGAATAATAATTTGAAAGCTACTTACACATAGCAACAACACTTTCACCAAATATTGAACTTCTTGCAATAGAAAACACTATATTATTTTATTGTATGTAATACCAACGCCATGTATACTTACATATCTGTACCTTTCCTTTTTTAAATAAACATATTATTATCTATCAATTGTTTTTGCTTTGTCTCGTGACCCACCATAAATTTTTCTATATGGCTACCTACAAAAAAAAAGGTTGCTCACTTCTGATTTAGATCATTACACCGTTACGACCAGCTTCCTGCATGAAGTAAAAATATAGAACAAAAGCACAATATACATGAAAAAACCGACATCAAAAAGTTAGAACAGTTATAAATGATTATATACAAAGTACATAAAAAAACAAATAAAAAAAATGGCAGAAACAATTAGCACAGTAGTCTGGGTGGCAAATTAAAGAAAAGAAAAGGTGTATTGAAAAACATCACCCATATGTGATGGTTTGACTAAAATTATAAAAATAGAGTACATAAAAAAAGCATGGAAAAAATGGATAAGAACAAACAGGAATTCATACGAAAAGCTAAGAAAAGAAACAAATAAAATATTGACAAAATCGAGTCGGACAGCAATCAAAATATAATCAGTGAAATAGAAAAAGATACAAAGATATTCGACCAAAGAATAAATGGTCGACACAAAAGATATAAAACGAACCAAATAACAGGAATAGATTACATAAAAGTTTGGGTTGAGACAGACCAGGATCTCCTCAAACTAAGACTCGTCCAACAAGACTGAGTTGGGACAGATTAAGTTCTTCATAAGGAGTCAGGACCCGATCAATGTAGGATCTGGTTCAACAAAGCTGAGTTGAATCAGTCTAAACCCTTATAAAAATCCGGGATCTGATCAATACAGGACTAGTCCAATAAAGCTAGGCTAAGGCCCGGCTAAGCTCCTTATGAAGGAACATCTGAGTGAGATGATCTAAGAACTTCTAAAGATTTATTCTGAAGTGCCCCACTTAGCGACAAGCAAAATTGGTCCCAAGACCTGGATGCTACATTTTTATTTTGTTTTGTAAAGCAGACTTTATTAAGAGGAGTGAATTTATTTTATATTAACCTTTGAACCCCACTTTTATTTTCTTAAGGAAATAAATAAACTACTTAAATCAGGTAAACTTCTAATATACATATTTATTCAAAACTTACAATATTTAAATAAAAAGCTATACATTATGTTAATAAATTATAATTTTAATACACTAGTTTACAGTAATAGTAGATGTCATTGGACTTTTTTATTATGCTTACTTAAATACATAAGTCAGTTTCAATTCACACATGGTCAACATGTATTTACTAATCGGCTAAAGTGTACTTTTGAATCAGAAGAGTAAAATTGGTTACCCTCAATGATAATGACTATAGTATTTGTCAGAAGCTGACTATAACCAGTACTCTCCATCTTTGATTTTAGAGTTTTAAATGCTACTTTTATTTCCTTGTGACTAAGATTAACTTCAGTTCCTAGAGTCCCTGGACAGTAAAAATTGGTTTAAACCACTAAGAAGAATAAGTTTGAAACAACAGAAACCGGCCAGCTTGTTTAATAGAGTCGGTTGATTTAATTTCCAGAAACTATTCAATTACGTGTCAGCATTCTGCAGATTCACTCGTAGGGGTAGAATATTTAATATTATTATTATTATTATTATTATTATTATTATTTAATCTGAAAATCGAAAAATGTCATTTCCAAATAAATACCAAAAATGAGAATATCGGTCTAGCTTTTTGTAACTGTAATTAGTTAGTGCTGACCGCGGTTAGTACTTAGATGGGATATAAAAAAATATAAGCCTTTAGCCTAATTCAAGTCAATTTTTTATTGTTTATAAACCAGTGTTTATTTTAAAAAGTTCACTAACTGGGCTACAGTGTGTTCTTGAGCAAGAGCAGCTAGTTCTTTTATCCATTCGTCCAACAACACCGCACAAAGTGCAACGTGTTGGCCTTCATTGAACTTCGGATAAATCAAATTAAATTGTCCTTCTTCTGGGGCAATAACCGTCGGGGGGCTGTTTTCTATTTGGCTTGGTCTTCTTCCGAAGAAATTACTTATAGGAGAAATTCCCAAACTTCGGCGTTTGGGGCTGTTTCGTTGAAAATGTTCAATTTCGACTTTTTTTGAAGCATGTTCCACATGGTACCTTCGGAGATTTACTAACATTATTTCTCGATCAACGAGAATGTCTCTTACGTGTTTGATTAGTTGCTGAGAGTTTGATTGTTGGAACATATATTCATCTATTTGTTGTTTCAGTACACCAATTATCTGAAACATTTACTGTTTTTATGTAAAATATTAAATATTTATAAGTTAAATGACGATAATAAAGGACACACAGTTTAAGGTGTGGAAGGGAGAAATCGATTTAAGAATAGAAGTCTTTGGTGTCGAGCAGATGGAACTTGAGGACCTAAATACTCTTTCAAGGAACGACGTATGGATCTTCATAATAAGCATCACCCAACCACCATTTGATGAGTGGCAAAACGAGTAGCATTAAGAAAATGGGCCGGAATGGCAAAAAAGGACCTAAACAGGCCTAATTGCCAGGCGTCGACTTCCCCGATAATACTGCTTGGGGTTGATGAAGCACTCAAAAGAAATAGGAGACCATTCAGAAGGCCAGTAATCATGTTCAACAAGATAGTAGAGGCAGGTATATAGTATATAACAAAGACCATGGCGATGAAACAGGACATCAGTAGAATAACAAGAATGAAAAATAAAAATAATCCAACGATTAACAAAAAAAAAGCAATCAAAAATACAATAGGAAATAAAGAAACAATATCAAACGAGAAAGTGACAATAAAGAATGGGAATAAATGTACTTAATTATATAATAATAATGATAATAATGAGTGTGTTTTTGAATTTTAAAGATGAATAAATATATCATAAACAGACTAATATAAGGATTAATTGTGGGAAAACGAGAAACTAAAAACTCACTATACCAGTAGCTTATGGCCATTCCAAGAGATCAATAAAAAGAATGTGAATTACATTTTAACATAAAATTGACTTGATTAATAAATAAGTTTGGCGATAAGAAATCTGAACAGAACAATTGGATCTGCTCAAATAAAATCGGTAGGAATATATGGCAAAAAAGTTTTGTCAATACAAATATGACAGTTATTTATACCTTCTTCATACACCAAAGTATTCGCAAGTTTTCGATTTTTATGGAATACATTATAAATCTGATTGTGGCCAAAAGGGATGTAAAATAATGACAGACGATGATCATTGAAAGACGAGCTGAATTTAATTTGGATAATTTGCTAGTAGAACCAAATCTAAAAAAAGAAGAAAATGCATAATATTCGCTGCGAAACAAATATCTAAAAAGCAGTCACTAATTATAATGACAACCTATATTAACATTTCGTCTACTAAGAAAAAACATTCGACATATTGAACACACATACTATTTGGGATACATTGGAAAGAAACAAATTTTTATGCATTATTAAAATCATTTACAGTAGCACCAATAATGTAGTTACAAGAAATAACCAAGTCTAGGAAGAATTTGTTATCAGCGGTGAAGAAAAAGTGTATGTAGTATATGACCTGAGATGAAAAGCATTTTATATCTTCTCTTAACATGTAAAATGCTGTTTACAGCTCATATAATAATAATATACTATTACATAATTCCACACATCAACATTTTAATAAGTTTATGTAAAGCACTTATTTTTTTAACAGTTAACTAGCAAACTCATCTTAACTTACCTCAAAAATAGATGGCACATTGGGCTGTAATACTAAACTGTAATCTAATAAATACGCTCTTAAAAGTGGTTGAGGATAAGCTGCCAGTCTTGTTATCAAACCAGTCAAATGAAGATTCACATAGAATGAATTGGACAGAAATTTTTTCAATTTGTCCATTAAAATAAATAGAAATGGTCCAGCAGATGAACGAGAATATTCAATATCACTCATTCTTGGGGGCGTTATAACTTCCTTTCTCTGTTTAAAATTCATTGGTGTCTCCCAGTATTCTTCGGTTCCTTTAGAGTCCTCAGCAGTAACATTTAGACTGTTATATCCACTACTCCTCTCAAGACTTGCACTGCTTGAATTATCTAAAAATATATCAAATTAAATAAGATTTACGGATATTAAAACTGCTAGAAATTTACCAGAGTTAAAATCATCTTCACCACTGTACAAATTATTCCAAACAATGCATGACATTTGACACTGAGCTATCCTATTCCTAGCATCACATAAATACGCAAAATATTTTCCATACAAACTTTGCTTATGCTTTAAAGCATACCATTGATTATTGTTATCGCTAATTTCTTCTGGATACTCTATGTTACACGATTTAGGTGCCAAACTCAAAAGTCTTTCAAAACTTTGGCAGTAAGGATCTAGAGGAAGCAACATATTCCTTTGTGAGAGCATAAGATGTAAACATGGTTGCAAATACTTAAAAACCAACTCCAACATAAGATCTTCACAGTTTAAGTCAACCAGTGACTCAAACATTGCTAATGATACAAGACATAATTGTTTATTATCCGACTCTAATCGCTGTATAAGGATTCCTGAAAAAAAAATGTGAAGGACACATTCGATTCCACGATATTTTGGTATTAATAAGAACAAACTGGTTCTACTACATGTCCATAAACTTTAATAGAATTGTAGATGTGGATAAGCGTCATTTAATTTCTGCAACATTTAAGTCTTACAACCTATTGAGCTTATGAGCACTAATCCTAATAAAGTCTTCTTCATATTCTAGAAGTTCAGATAATCAGACTCCTTTTGTTTGGTTTACGCCACTTGTCAATTGACCTTTAGTATTTTTGTATCCTTCTGTAATACTTCTCTTGTTTAAGAATTTCATCACAAGATTACTATAAGTCTCGCCTTTGCATCCATAGATGTACTTTCGGCATTTTTCAGGGGTGTTAATCCAGACCATTATTCCTTACATAGTATTGAAGTACGCCAAATACTGTATCTGGCCCTGTATACCTCTTCTGAGCCTTGTCTGGCAATCGGAACGAAGAATGTACAAACACAGACTTTTGACCATTCTAAAGATGACGATGTTAGATGCTAGAGATGTAAAACTTTCTTGGTCTTTACAAATACAGATGTGGTTACTGATGTAAACTTTTAACAGGATTAGAAAAAAATTGCTGAACAAACTATTGAGTTGATGGACGTGGAGTAGAATCGGTATATTCTTATAACTATTGGTTAAAGAAAACAGAAATCTTACCTAATAATTTCTCACAGTCGAAATCGATATTGAGCAAAAACTGTAGCAGAGAATGTAAGAGACCAGTATCACTTACAGTTCGAATAATTAATTCTAAATAAGCAGTAGCAGCGATTTGCTCATAAATGTTAATTTGTAGTAATGCTGGCCCCAATACGGGTATTAAAAATCCCCGATATAAAAATTCCTGTAGTTGTTTTCTTATCATAGGGTGAGCTACTTGTGCTACTGCATTACTAAATTCTAAAGAAGTCACAAAAGTTAACAAGCCTTTTATCTCGTTTACATCGTCTGGTGTAAATCTGTGCCAGTCAGGTACTGAAATGTCGTCTAAAATATTTGGTAACACAGAATACAATTCACTTAATCCTGACGCAAGAAGAATGCAAAAATTTGAATGTTCAGCTATATATACAGCCACCCTTTTGTTTTTCTTAGAAAGCGACATACAAAGTAAAAGAGCATCACGAGCTCTCATACCAATTGAATCTTCTCTACGTACAAAAGGGATTAACAATGAAAATATAATGAAACTAAAACAAAAATTAATACAAATATTAGTATAGTCTAAGTGCATCATAGTATAGCGTAAGTGCATCACAATTATATTAAATAAAGATATAAAATGTATTACACAATAGAAAAAAAATCTAGCAATATAATTGTCTCTGACGAAAACTGGACACGGTAAGAGAAAAAATCATAATAAAAATGGACCAAAAAGTATAGACTACTGTCAGAGAAGTTACATAAAAATAGAGAATAATTATTGGGAACAACCAGAGAAATACACCTTTACGAATAATAAGGAAAGAGATACTAAGTATATACAATAACTAAAGCAATAAAAAACAGAAACAAACAAAGAAGCAGAGATTTAATCATAGAATAGTAGTAAATCGACTGAAAATCGTAGGAAAATCGCAACACACAGGTGTCACAGAACAGTACTAAATAAACCAAGAGATTCAACAAACAAAAAAAGAAACATTAGGTAGCGACAAATAGAAAATTTCAGAGACTTGGAAATATAAAGTGGAAATGGTTTCTGAAAGAGTCCTCAAAAAACCATGAAGTACAATACTTATATCCTGTGATGACTAATATTTATCGTGAAGACTACTCTCAGTACCCTTAATTGAAAAGAAAGAAGGTACCAATCTCTCTAATCCAAATAATTGGGAGCATTTATAAACCAGTGAGGGAAAACTCAAACTATTTATAAATATGAAAAACATAATTTATACTTATCTGTGTTTTAATACAATTAAAAAAGCATTTGAATCCTTAGAAACACAGATAAGTATAATTTTTTTTTTCATATTTATTATGGATAATTTCCACAAAGTAAGAGTTGAAACAATTAATTTAATTTTAATTATTTATAGTTCTTTTGAATAATTTTTCAAAAATAACACTAGTCATATGAGTGTACAGACTTCAAACTAGTTTCTGATTCCAAAAGATTAATCATTTCAGTAAAGAAAATGACATTTACAGTAATGTCCAGAAAATTACTAAATTTTATTAGGTCATAAAACTAAGAATCGTTTATCATGAGACTATTAGTGAACAAACCCTTTGATTGAAATAATAATAAGTTTAAAATCCTAAAAGTTAAACCAATCACTCACCTTTGCACATGTTTCACATCTTGGAAAAATACATCTATAAATTCAGCATTTTGCATAAGGAGAGCGCAGAGCTGATTTATTAAATCAACAAGTAATTTTTCAACCTCTTTAGAAAACACTTCTCCATTACAAGAACACAGTAATTTGATCAGAGGTTGTAAAAATGGTTCATGTAACAATAAAACATGTCTAGATTGACTTAGTAACATTTGATAAACTTTTAATTGTTCACAACGTATTGCGTTAATGTACCTAAAAAAATGTGAAAACAATTATAATTGAACATACCGGGTGTTCCTTTGGTAAACGAAATAAGCTCTAACTACAAGTAGAGATCACTAAGGTGCTTTCAAAAACTAGTCTATTGTCTACAGATGCTCTTAAATTTTATTTTGAACGTACCAAAAAAATGTGCGAAAAATTCTGGAGCTAATTTATTTGCACAAAATGACAAAGTAATTTACTAGATAGAGGATCTAGATTGGAACATGTGTAATATAAGCATATGTATAGTAAGCTGAGAAATCTATTATGGGAATCTTGTTTTCATAATATTTTACCATATTTAATTAAGCTTTATGTAAGCAATCATCAGCAATAACTGCAAACAAATAGCCATAGGAGAACATACTTACTGGCCCTTCAATTCAAACAAAATTCCAGATGCAATTAACTTTTACATAACTGAACTTTTCATTACATTATCAAAATAAGATAAAAACAATATATGTAATGCTCATACAACAAAAATAAATTAAATTAAATCCCACTCTACAATATTGTACATCACAGTCAAACATTTAAGAGTCGCCATGTATACAGCAACATCTTAATAAAGCAACAAATAGGACATAGATTAGAAGATCGCAGAATAAAGGAAGTTATTTACAATTCTGTTTTATGTGCTGTTTTCAAATATGAAATTGGATTTTGCAAATTCTGATGTACAGGATGTCATTTTTAGGATATAATTTATTATCTTTTTGTTAATCTGGACCTGGATTTTTCTTCTGTTACTCAATCTGTTTCAGCAGTGGAAGGAAAACATGTATACCATATACCAAAAAAATATACTGGGTGGTTCCTTAATTGTGATCTTACAATTAAATGAGCATAATTGACTTGAAATCTATTAACCACATCTATATTTAGTGACCCCTACCCATGATTATATTTGCCCATTTACCAATGAAACACCCAGCAAATGTTAGGCCCTCACAAATCCAATACAAAAATGTATTTAAGTAAATGTTCTATTTACAAATATTGTTAATCAATAATCAGGAAAAGGTTTACAAAATGTGATTTCATTACAGTAAAATATTTCTTTGAAATAGGTTTTAAAGCTACATACTTTCCTGATTTTGTACTCCAATCAAATAAATTAGCTAAAATATTCTCCGACAATAAATGTTCCAGACATTTCGATGCAGAACAGGACATGTAGAGCCTATCATTTCGATTAATATCATACAATAGCAATGTAGCCATTTGTTCCAAGTGGTTAACAACTCCCAAAACATCATCATGACTAGGTAATTGCTAAAATTAAAAATAATCGCAAATTACGTCTGACTTAAATAATCAAATATATTTACCTGAACTCTGTTGAAAATCTTGTAGACTTGGTGCCAGTGCTCTTTGAAACTATCATAACATGCCTGAGGATCACATTCGTCATCAGAATTTATTAATGACTTAGAATTTTTTGGCGATAATAAGGAATTTATCCAATCCATATCGACCAATTATTTTCATAATGCAATTTTAGTTCAAAGATAATTGCAATTTTATCAATTTCATTATGAAACCTTTATTAATTCTGAATTTTGATGAATGACAGACAAAAATAAACAGAAAATGTTCAATTGAATTCCTCAATACATAACCCTGAATTTATTGATTTTTACATTCAATTAATTTTAAGTAATAATTAAATTTCATATTTTTCTACATCGATAAATTATATAAATTCTAAGTAAAATGTTTAAAAACATTATTAATAATATAATTTTAACAGTAGATGAAAGTAAAAACATTGTTATCCTTGTTGTGTTGTTAGCCGAAGCAAATCCGATTAGCAATCGAACACACATTAACATTTGTTAAATGTCAATCTGACAATTCCAAAGTGACAGTGATTCATTCATTCATAAAAAAATACAAATGAAATTACTAGTATTATATATATCTATGGTATGGCCCTAGTATAGGTTAAACATAAAATTGTTATTTTAAGAATGTAACATATTTTAATAAGAATGAAGACGTTTAACAATATGGTGCTTAAAATAATAATAATTTAAATACACATTAACAATGTCTGCGTTTATTATTAAGCCTTCATGTGGGTGGATTCATTCCGATAAATTAATTGCAAATCAAGGGGCCACATATACTGTAACAGTAAGTAATTTGGTATAAATATGTAGGAAAACTAAGATAAATTTAGATAATTGTAACTATGCAGTTGATAGAGAAAGAAACTTTGAGAATAACATAATGATTAATATGCTAATAACAGTTAATAGTACACAATTTATTCACTCATTACTAATTACATATCCCTAATATTATGATTTTCAAATGCGTTAATAGACTTCATTAAAATATATTTTTTTCAGTATGTTGGCTGCTTGGAAGTTAAAGTTTCAATGAAAAAATTAAACTTCAAGACTAGATCAAATGTAGCCAAGTAAGTATAGAAATCTCTATACATTGGTGCACTTTGGGGAGGGCATTCGAAAAAACACAAATTATGATAATATATTTATTTACTGTATATAAATTTAAATAATAGTCTAGAAAAAGTGTAACCCCTCCTAATAACTACCTTATTACAAAATATTTGAGGAAATACTTGAACAAGTCGTTTTTTATTTCTGATGAAACATATTTAGATTATAAAAATGACATTCCAAATATCAACTTTAATATAAAGTAGCTGCCCCCTTAAAAACGTTATATGGCAATAGAGGTTAAGTCATAGCTAGGGTATGTAATTCTCTGTTCAGCGGAATAATTGTAAATCTGCTTTATTGATTTTTGACTAAATTAAATTTATAATAAACTAACCAAAAAAACACTACACTTGTTTATAATTGAATTACATCATTTAAACGTATATTTACTCAATTTATCAAATGTTCAAAATGTTTTCCTCTGACTTCTTAGCAGAAAAAGTCTGTTTTTATTACTTTACTTACATTTTGCGATGTTTCCTGGGTAATTGAACCATATTTCTCCATTATTCATTCTTGTAAATTTTCTATGGATTCACACAGGGTAAACTTTAGACTTAAGGTACTACCACAAAAAGATGTTTACTAAAACAGTAAGATCTGGTCATCTTGGAGGCCATTCCACGGGTCTACAGTGTTCTATTCATCTTCCCTCATAAACAATATTTAAATAATTTCTTAAGTTTATTGCAAAATAAGCAGAAGCTCCATTTTGTTGAAAAGTAATATCCATATTAAATTCTTCTTTATTATATACGATTCTAGTTATTAGTTGGTTGATTATTGTTTATAATAATTCTAGATATTGGTAAATAAATATTGGACTTACTATATGGTTATCTCATATTTCTGGTCAAGCATGACATTTTTTGAGGAATAAGTTATGATTTTCACCTATTAATCGCATATTTTCATCAGATCAATATCGACACTTTGCCTATGAACAAGGCAATTAAAAAAAAAGGTAGCTTCATTGCTAAAACAAATGTGGTTCAAGAATGTCATATTACGCAATGTATTTACTACAATTTCGCAATATTTTAATGGTCAGTCAATATTATCTTCACTCAATTCTTGTACTAATTTATATGGATGAAATTTAAATTAATTGATTCAACTCTTACTTTATGGACATTATTCATAATTAAGATGGAAAGATAAATAATACTTATCTTGAATTTCCACAGTCTTCCAAAGCGTTGTAATATGTATTAAGGTCTACCTAGGTTTCGGTATCTGACAATACCATTTTCCAAGACAGATAGAAGTATGACAGATCTTTTTTAAAATTCAAGATAAGTATTATTTATCTTTCCATATTTATAGATGAAATTTGTTTACTTTTAGTAAATTTAACATTTTCATCTCCGAAACTTCACAATTTATAGCTACAGTCCTGCTGGATGTCGAATGATTGTTGACAAATTCCCCAACGATTTAAATTTGTAATTCTTCGGTAGTGGTAGACTGATTAGTTTCCTCTTTGGTTTGTAGACTGCCAGTTCCAAAAACTTTATTAATAACGATTTTAAATACTAAAAATAATCGCCCCACACTTTTCAGCCAATTTGCGTGGCAAAACCATTTTTAAGATAAAAGTCAAGATATTATACTAAAACACAGTGTCGTGTTGTTGTGTTTTGGTTAGTTTAATATTAATATTTTTAGATTCAAGTATAATTTGAGCCCTAAAATATTGAAAAAGATTGGTCTCATTTCTCCAGTGTGAACTACAATGTTTTCACAAATTAGAAAAACCCTATAAAAATGTCAAAAAGTTGCTGTTTTTATAGATAAATTGTTGAAAAGTTTGTTCCCCCGAATCTTGAAACTCTTCCATTAGTTTCTTACACATTCGGGGTTTAAAAACATACTGCAGGACCACGATCGGCCAGAAGAGATTATCCTCTTTGGCTATCTAAATATTGAACTTGATATTGAGTAACTAATTAATTACTTTATTCAAGACAGAATAGAAAAATGTAAAAGTAGAACGCAATCTTAATGTTATTACCTCGTCTGAGCTCAAATTAATCTATATTCAATACATTATAAAAATTCATAAATTATTGCCTTTTTATTTTACTAAATGCTTGTAATAGTCCAATTAGTAACAAATCAGAGTAATAATTTGTTAACTTGATTATCCAATTAATATTAATTTTATACATTCTTATGTTGGTACAAAAAGTTACAACTTTTTTAAATTTTTGAAATTTTATTTAATCAAATTCATTTGGCTAGGATTTTTTGAAAAGATAGATTTTTATTAAAATTTTCATTGATTTTATTAGGTTGAATCATAGCCATCAGACTAGACTCCCTGATCCCAACCCCTCCAATCAAAATTCTGATTTTATGCCCTAAAAAACTGATATATTAAATACGATAATTATAGAAACGTTATACTATTTGCTGCATTATTCCATTTAAATAATCAAGAGAATATATTTGAAGAAACTGTTATTAATTATTATAATAAAATTATTTTATTTAATATAATAATGCATTCGATAGGTCGTCAACTGAGATCCATCAGCAAATTATTCTCATACTGCCCCTCCCTATAATTCACATTCGTCTTTACAACGACATTGGTTTAAGAGCGAATATATAATAATATAATAATATTTCAAAAGTCTTTTAAAATTATCCAGTCTTTAGAAATACCGTTTTTGACTAATTATAACTATTATTATTGCAAATATGGCATGTTTATAAATAATTTCATAATACAATCAGATGGTTATTAACAAATACAAATAATATAGAGAATGGAGCGTTTTATTTTCATTCGTTTTTGCAATTCCCTATATACAGAGTGTCACCATAGACGCGAAGGTCGATATCTCCAGAACGATTCATTTGACGAAAATTTTGTTACAGTATTTTTTGTGTATATTCAAAAAACCATAATTTGAAATTAGCTCCACTTCTACAGGTTGTCCCAAAAAAAAGATATCTATCAAAGTTATGTTTTTTTAAATGGAATACCTCGTATGTTTTTACATTTTCATAAACCTCTTATCGACCTGATTTCAGTGACATATCACACTTGATGTGTACTACGTTTAATATAGGATTTCAAATTATACTTTCAAACTCTATATCAAATATTTTTTAATACCATAGCATAGAACTAGAAAAGTTAAGGTAGGTAAGCCTATTTTATTTATTTTCAATGGTTGGGCTGCTACAGACATCTAAATTCAAAAAAATGTTATTTGTAGGTGGATGTAGATCCTTCATTAAACATAATAGACATCAAGTGTGATACATCGTTGAAATCAGCTCGGCAAGAGGTTTATAAAAATGTAAAAACATAAGGGGTATTCCATTTAAAAGAACAACTTTGATACATATATTTTTCTTGGGAAAACCTGTATAACTAGAACTAATTTTCAAGTATGGTTTTTTTGAATATACACAAAAAAGTATTCTTACAAAATTTTCATCAAATGCAGCGTTCGGGAGTTATGGACCTTCGCATCTACGGTGACTCACCCTGTATAGTTTTTTTTTTTTGATAAATCCGAAACGATTGACTACTAAATATACTCAAATTATATAGTTACTACTGAGTCATTTTTCATTTGATAGAAATGGCCTGTTAAACATTGTCGGTTTATTTTACAACCAAATGTACTTAATTAAATTTATTTTTAGAGAATGCATCAACAAAGTATGCGAATATTCAAAATTAAAAAATTTAAATAAGAAGAGAAAAGTGGATAAAAAAGTGCTTAAGGCAATAGCTGAAGTGCCTAATCTCAAATATGCAGGATCATATGTAAATTTAAATGTATCTAGTATAAATTTAACCCTAACATCACTAGACACCAATCAAATTATTGCCTGGCATGAAATGCCAAAAATCTCATTTGCATCTGGTGGAGACTCTGTAATTATTATTTTTCCATATAAAATTAATTTAGTTATAAATGATGTTCAATTTTTAGGATACTCTGGACTTTGTAGGATATATTGCCAAAGACATAAACGAATTAAGAGCTTGTTATGTATTAGAATGTGGGGGAGGTTTAGCTAAAGATATTATATCAACAATAGGACAAGCCTTTGAACTTAGATATCAGCAGTTTGCAAACAAATCTCCAATGGGGTAGGTAAGCTATAATTCTCTTGAAAAAATTTTTAAATTTTTTTATTTTTCAATTCCAGATTAGGAATAACTGTCGGCCATTTCTCAGCCTCTACTGGTGGTGATGCCGATAAGGATTACTACAACGATCTTCCAGGAAAAGTACCACCAGATATTTGTGAACCACCACCAATTCCACCTCTTCCATCAGTTGTTCCCCCACTAACGACTCTTCCACCTGTACAAACTCCTAATTTAATCCATTTAACCGCAGATGCTTTTGTAGAAGGTCCACATCATGATTATGTTAATGACAATGTCATGATTGCTCGAGAAAGAGATGTTTTTGATATGCGTAAGGATTTCTTTAAATTAATTGATATTCATTAGATTAAATGTTATTTTATTTCAGAACCCTTTACTAGTACAGCGGGAGCAGTGGATGATAAATATTATGATCCAATAAGCAAGCTGGCAAATGAGATATGGTTTCATGGACCAATTAGTCGGGACGAAGCGGCCAATTTACTTCAAAAAGACGGCGATTTTCTTGTTAGAGAAAAAAGAGACTCGATAATTACTGTAGAAAAACAATTTATACTTTCGGGGATGCAAGATAACAATAAGCAACACTTGCTATTAATAGATCCAAAAGGAATTGTAAGTAATTACTTTTAACAGTATTACACAGACCCCCAGGAACATTATAAATGATTGCATTGACACTCTTAAAATGAAGACAATCACATCTTTTAAGTCTTATAATTGGTTGAGTGATTAGATGCTGAACAAGTCTCTTTGGATGATTGCTGAGACTTGTGGTATACCTAAAGTTTGAGTCTTTCATTTTCGATTTCACCGTCTTTATTCCAATAATACGTGATAACATAGGAACAAACCATGGCGCATCGACAATCCTTCCAAGCAATTTTGATTGAAATTTTTCCAATATTTATGTGTTAGATATGGTGGTAATGCCCTAAAAGTATATGCCGTAAATCAAAGTGGTCCTGCGAATAGTTCTGCTTTGGCCCCGTTGCTTTTAGCCCACTGGTCTCTCTCAGTACAGATAGGAGGATTGAAAACTTGAGAGCAATTTATCTTTTTTGTGGCTTTTCAAAAACTGTAGTCTACAATTTCGGTTGCTGTTAAGTTTTTGGATTCCATTATATTTTTTGTGACCATTCTTTAGTTTTTGTCTAGCTCTATTTAACGGTATTTTGTCTTTGGGTGCATGGGTAGGTCGCCATCACTTTTTTAATCTCCGTTTGTTATTTATACCTTCCCTTACAAGTGGTAGTCTTCAGCATTAAATAATTTTTTTATTTCCTACTCAACTTTCTTCGATCCTTTTTGTGAGAAAATCGATTGTCTCATCAACTTTGAATTCGAATGATAAATTTAATATGTTGTCAGCTAGTTCTTCAATTTTATACCAGTGTGTTTATTAGAAAATGAGGTTCATTGTTTCTAATTTAGATGAATTAGTACTGGAGAGGGGTATGAAGACAAGTTAGATTAGACAGGATAACTTTACTGATTCCAAAGTCAAACTAAGATTTTGCGGTTAGATTAGACGGGATAACTTTACTGATTCCAAAGTCAGCAAAGTCTGATAATTTATTTCTTTCTGTAGGCCCATACGTTGATTTTCCTGTTAAAATATAGTTTAAGTTATTGGCTACTACTAAGATCGTAACAGGTAAGAAATCATGAATCTATATATGTGAGCTCAAAACTAAACAGCCGTCAACTGTATGAGTCTTTCAAGACGAGCCAACTCCAACAAAAACTTGCTCGCGCATGAAGCACTTTGAAGCTAATGGTCGCCTGTTTCTTAGGAAAAACCGGACATGTCGCCACCTTACCATTAGAATAAGTAGAACTGCCAATTCTTAATAATATGCAACAAATTTGTTTGCCAGAAGTACGGGCCGAAATGAGGAAAAGGAACTGCCAAAAAACAAATAATTCTCCATCACGACAATGCAAGCTCTCACACATCACGTCATATGAATGACTTTTTGCTCGCTCAAAACATGGAATTCATGGGTCATCCACCATACAGCACTGATTTAGCCCACAATGACTTCTTTTTATTCTGCTACATTAAAAACAAATTGCATGGTCAACGTTTTTCGACACATGAAGAAGAGGTTGGTGGGTTCAAATCGCATGTATTGGAGCTGCCTCATTCTAAGTGGGAAAAATGCTTCCAAAATTGGTTTAAACGCATGCAAAAATGTTATGATCTTCAAGGAGGATAGTTTGAAAAATAAGAAAATCATTTTCGGTACAAATATTTGTTTTTATTATTATTGCTCTTATTTTATAGTGTAACTAGGAAAAGAGTACACAATCACAATTGTAAGTGGTCAACTCCAATCTTCAGTAATACACTAGCTGCTTGTAGGTATTCTTTTTTATAGCTTCTCAATTCATATTATTTAATAGTATTTTTAACTATGTATATGTTGAGAATTTAAGAATCCTAAAATACTTTTTAGAGCTAATTATGATATTCATATTGCATTAAATACAAAATATTTTAATTATACCTAGTGTAATCCTATGAGAGCCCATTAGAATTTAATTAATTGTATACTAACAATAGTCAGTAGATTTAGTATTGTTCCTATTTACTCAATAAGACTTTCTATCATGTATTTAAGTTCTAAAAGATCATTGTTTGGTGTTGCAGCATTATTTTGTAATATCTAATTATTAACTGGTCATTCAATATGTCAGTTGTTTGCTAATTTTTACGAATCCGGAATCTCCTATGTGACTAGTGAGGGATTTCTCTTTGTTATATATTTTGGATCTTGAAGGTAAATATTTTTGTTGATTAATTCCGTTTACACTGCGTCGTCATTATAGTTGGCAACTTACTTTTTTTGACGGATTTCCATATGAAGATTTATTCATTTTATTTATGGCTAAAATTTGGAGTTAGATTTAATGTGCTTTTTCGTTTAATTTACAAAAAACCAAGATTTAAAAAAAAATTATATTAAATTACTACTTTTCCTTCCGACCATTTATTTATTATAAGTTCATCTTTGGGTTTTGTTTTCAGGTGAGAACTAAAGACAGAATATTCAACAGTGTTAGTCATCTGATTGAGTATTATTACGAAAATGCGTTACCTATTATATCTGCAGAAAGTGCTTTAGTAATGGGTGATTCATTTAGACCTTTTTTTTTTTAATTGTTTTTTTCTTCACGTTCCTCGACACTGGTCTCATACTGGCATCGTAGTTTTATTCAGTATTGCTTGACAATTCGCCATGGACAGACTTACACCGCATCAGCGTCTCCAAATTGTTCAGTTGTATTACGAAAATCAGCGATCTGTGAGAAATGTTTTTCGTGCACTTCGAGCAACGTATGGTGTGCATCATCGACCTTCCGAGACTACTATTGCCAATACCATTCGCAAATTTGAGGGTCAGTTTACGTTACTTGATGACACGCGACCGAATAGACCACATTCAGCCCGTAGTGTGGAGAATATTGCGGCTGTAGCGGAGAGTGTGACTGAAGACCGTCAGCAATCAATTCGACGCCGATCTCAACATTTGGGTCTATCGTATTCGACAACTTGGCGAATTTTACGAAAAGACCTTGGTTTAAAGGCTTACAAAATCCAACTCGTTCAACAATTGAAGCCACAAGATTTGAATTTACGCTTCAATTTCAGTCAATGGGCTCTGGAACAGCTTAATGAAGATCCGCTGTTTTCTCGTCGAATTTTGTTTAGTGACGAGGCACATTTTTGGCTAAATGGATATGTCAATAAACAAAATTGCCGTATTTGGGCCGATGAGCAACCCGAAGAAACTCTCGAACTACCGTTGCATCCACAAAAATGCACTGTTTGGTGTGGTTTGTGGGCTGGTGGAATTATCGGTCCCTATTTTTTTAAAAATGAGGCCGGACAGAACGTAACCGTCAATGGCGAGCGTTATCGCACCATGATAAGGAACTTTTTATTGCCTGAAATTGTAGCCCGTGATGTCGGCGACATTTGGTTTCAGCAAGACGGAGCTACGGCACACACGGCGCGCGAAACAATAGCTTTATTGAGAAATCATTTTGGTGAGCAGATAATTTCGCGTTATGGACCTGTCAACTGGCCGCCTAGATCGTGTGATATCACACCCTTGGACTTTTTTCTTTGGGGTCATGTGAAATCAAAAGTCTTCGTCGATAAGCCAGCTACGATTCAGGACTTAGAAGCCAACATTACTCGCGTAATTGGGCAGATACCGGTGGCAATGCTAGAAAGAGTGATTGAAAATTGGACCTTCCGAATGGACCACGTACGGCGTAGTCGCGGCCAGCATTTAAATGAAATTATTTTTAAAAAATAAATGTCAAAGATTGTTGTTTCAGGTCATATTAAAGATTCCGCTCTCCAATTCCATTTTATGTTTTATTTAAAATTAAAAAAAAAAAAGGTCTAAATGAATCACCCATTATTAAGAAATAAAATACCACGAGCTTCCTAATATTAATATTTTTATATACAATTTTATCAATTATTTGTATAATCTTATTTTACTTTAAATACAATATAAAATGAAGAGTACAATGTTGCTTATTTTTTGAATTTATCAATCTTATTAAATACTAATTTGTAAAAATAAAATAAAAAAGTTTAAAATTGCAATAAGAAAACTGCAAATAAAAAATTGGATGTTGCTGCTCATTCTTAAAAAAATCTAAAAGAACCTACTGTGATTTTATCGGATATCAACAAAAA
Organism: Hermaeophaga mercurialis; assembly: GCA_951812935.1. Taxonomy (NCBI): domain Eukaryota; kingdom Metazoa; phylum Arthropoda; class Insecta; order Coleoptera; family Chrysomelidae; genus Hermaeophaga; species Hermaeophaga mercurialis. Next base: position 15,575,913 of record OX638364.1, read on the forward strand.
TGATGGGAATATCTTTAATTTCACTATAATCCGTTTGATATTCAATGATAGCACGCATTTCTATGTAATAAATATCTTCAACTTCAAATTTTACTCCTGTGAAACTTAATAACGAGCTGAAGATACATCAGGGTATGTATAACTTCTACCATCAGCTTTAGTGGCAAAATGTTTTAATATGATGGAAGTTGTAGATGCAACGATTTATTGACTTCCGAAACAAAGAAAACCGTTTGTGTTAAGAGACCATCTGAAAAAAACCTCTTATTAAATCGCGAACAAAATGCATTAATTTTATTCTAAAAACTTTGGACGAATTTCTACCACTGTTGTCGAAAAAAAGGAATTACTACTGGTAAAAATACCCAAATTCTGGAAAATAAGAATAAGAATTTATTTGGCAAACCAAAAATCCGTTCTTACCGAGACGAATGATATAATTATACAGAACGATGTAAATGTATGGAATAAAGTTATTTCAAAATTTGATGACTTGAACAAAATTCTAAAACACCTCAAATTTAGTTTTTAAAGGTCCATCTCATGATTTACATATAGGAGTTAGGTCAACAGTGTTGGCGTGATAATGTAATCCATGGTTTTTAAATTTTAAATAACAGGGGTCATGTGATACCTCATTTCAAAGGTTTCCTAATCGCCTAACCAACGGTCTAATTATTCGAATATTTATTTCTACAGTCGTCCAAAAGTATGTATTTAGTTAAGTACAATGAAATGAGGATAAATGCTCATTCATTAAACTAAGGACCAACAATAAAATATCCTAATGTAGTGTCTTTTACTTGTTTTATTACACTCTAATTTGAAATTAGTACTACCAGTAAAGCGTTCAATATTATTTTCATAAAAATAATGAAACCAGTATAATCTAGCATATGGCAATTACCAAACGAATCGAAGTATTCTTTTCAAATGAGGTGTCACTGTGTATTTAAAACAATAGTCGATTGCGTCATTACACCAACACAAATGATGTAACGTCTCTTACATGCACAGATAGTTTTCAAAAACTAAAATTGAATTCATATTTTAATTATTAATCGAGATGAAAATAATTTTAGAGAATAAAAGTGATCTTTATATTATCAAACATAAGCAAAAATGTGCCATAAATCCATTTAACATTCAATAAAAAAATGAACATGTGGAAGCTGGTTATCCTGAGAAAAGAAACCACACAACCGGTGATTATTTCTCCAAAAAATCGTAATTCTCTTGTTTTGAATGCCGATGACACATTAAATAAAGACTTATTTTTATTTCTTTAATTTTCCGTTCAAAAAACATAAATTTCGTACTTAAACTAAATGTCCAAGTCACCCCCTGCTATCAATGCAAATCAAGTGAACTTATATGTATAGTTTTACTTACCTCTTAAAAAACTCGGGTAAACGCGTCTAAATGAGTGCATAATTTCAAAGAATAATAGGCATCTACGCCCATTTATCTAGATATGGTATTTGGGTGGATGGTTAAAAGTAACACAAAATTTAATTTCAAACAATTTATTATTCGTAGTTAAATCCAAATTTTTACCGAAGTGAAAAATAATTTTCAAAATATTTTGATGTAATATAAAACATACGTAGAATAAAAGGATAAAATAACCATACAAATGAAATAAAAATTCCACAAACCATAAAACTGAATTCATACCTTAATATTGATAGAGATAAGGAAAATACTTAATTTTAGGGAATAAAATTTATGTTTGAATATTAATATCAATAATGTCAAAATATGACGTGAAAAAACGAATTTTAATGCTTCCCACGTTAAACATAGAATGGAAAGCAATGTCAGACTTACAATTTTCATGACCACCTTGTAGTAAAACTCATAAAAAAGGAGTGAAAATTGCAAATAAGCAAAAATACAAACGAATGTTTTTTTCTTACAGCTTCCAATTGAGAATCTGTAAATCGGATTGTTAAGTAGCAGTATTTTTATTTTTTATTTTTTTGTCTTAAGACTGTTTGCAATTTTTATATTTTTGTTTGTTTTATTTTTTATGAAGGCATATTCTTTAATCTTTCTTAATTTGAGTAGAAGCTTGTTGTTTGGCTTGATGGGCTTGTAGTACAGCAACGGCTTCCTCCACTTTGTTCTTGAGCGACTCCTGGTGCTCCAACATATGCAATAATTCAGTATTGTCGATTTCCAACAACATACCAGTAATTTTACCTGCAACAAAAAAAAATTATTTTGTATATCTTGGACATGTTTCAGATCTATAGAATTTTTCAATATTCAAAAAATCCGAATTGTTACATAATAGAATGTTACAATCATTTTACGTACCTGCCAAATCGGCGTACATGCGCTGGATAAGAGGGAACAACCTTTCTCCCAACATCTGTTTCTGTTCTTGTGGAGGGGCAGCAGCCAACATAGTAGCAGTAAGAGGTTCCTGTCCCTGAATATGTACTGCCTGTTGGACTGGCGCTTGGGCTCCTGGAAGCAAAGCTTGTGGGGGATTTCGCATATTGGCAGTGTACTTGAAGTTGGCTGTACGGTTTCCACCTGCCGCCACACCTGTGAAAGTTGATCTATTAGAAATTTGCTCAGATTATTTCAAGCACTGAAATGTACTTTGTCATTTCAGTTTAATTGAAATAATTTGTTTTACCAAAATAAAAATGTCTATTAATTGTAAAATATGAGATTCCAAAAAAGTTATTAAACTTTTACCATATGTGAAATGATTAATGGATAAAAGCCTTTTATTATAACTTAATTTCAGAAATTCTTTTTATACATGCAAATCATTAACTCACAAATGACAAAAATTTAACAAGCCAATCAATCTCCTAAGTATAGTAATTTTGTTAGTCTGTTTATGAAAAATTATTTTTTTCTATAATTATAAACTCGATTATTTGTGTTGTATATTGAAATTATGAGGTGCAAAATGAACTATTATTGAAAATGATTTTGTGTATTAGCTATTTATGCGATAAAGGTATATATTTATAAAATATATTATATGTTATTGAAGAATTCCAGGTGTTCACCCGCTTTGCCAACTTTTGCTTTACGTTTTACTGGCGTTCCTTATTTCGTTTAATGCCTTAAACACCTATTCGGTATACTGCATAGTTATTTAAGATATCTGAAAAGTCTATTAATTCAAAAATCCCATCTCCTTTTTGCTAAATTTGAGATGTTATCAAATTTTTTTTAAGATTCATATGTAAAAATCAATACTGTTTTATATTAACATTTATCTAAAACTACCCCGACAGTAATACTAAAAATGTTAATACCAATAAAGACAAATAATTTATAATACTAGTGTATAAAGTTGTTTATCTTAAATATTAGTTAATATATTTATTAGTGAAATAAAACATGTGAATAGATTATATATTTTGCTATGAAATATATACCGAATCAATCAACCTATGATTTTATTTCCAAATTTATCAAACACTTGAATCCGAAACCTACCCTTTAACTTTTAATAGAAATATCATTGCAACTTAATTCTAACTCCTCTCCACTCAAAAACACAATTATAAATATCAGGATATTTTAATCACTGCATCAAAAAAACTTATTACAAAAATTTCAATAAGCATTTTTTACTATTTAACTTTATTGTATTAATATTAAAAAAATAAATTAAACTACCCTCCCCCCTAGAGTAGAAAAAATAATTTTGCACTACGTCATTTTCATATAGATATAAAAATACCAGAAAGAACTTCATTTTAGAAATTAGATTTCAAAAATAGTTCATAATAGAAAAGTTTAGTATCATAAAGCAGAAATATGAGGTGAGTCAAGAATAACTTTGTATACTTCCTCAGCAGATGGAGATTATTGGAGTAATGACACTGTGAGCAAAAAAATTTCGTTTCTAGTGGGTAAAATAAGCTCACATTTGGTACTTTATGAAGTATGAATATACACATATGTCAAATATCCAGGACTACAGTAAGTAAGTTCCTCTTCCATTTTACATTTGTAAAAATACAGTTAGATACATAAACCAAATTACTTATTTTTTTAATTCTCTAATTACAATGAAACTTTCAGCAATATATTTTTTAATGATTTGTTCATACCTTAAATACGATTTTTTTTTTCAAATGTAAATTTCAATGTAAAATATAAACTTGGGTTAAGCCACATTTAATAATGGTTTAATACCTATTCAAACCTCCTTCACCTGCTGAAGAAGTAGGTATTTATAACTCACCCCTCCATGAAATTCCAACTTTAAATTGATTGTTTTAAAATAGGGTATCTAACTGGTTATTTAACATTTAGTAAATTGTGACAAAATTGGTTAAATACTCTATCTTCAAATTGCCGATGAAAAATGTAAACCAAATTTAACGTATTAATGATTTGTTAAGGTTAGATTCTTGCTTACTTACCAAAGAAACCGACAGCAAATAATAATTATAATAATAAGTTAAAGTTTAACTTTACTATTCGGTTAATACTATATTGGTTATCATTATTCACAATCAGTTCTAATTTGGACAGATTCTATCCACTAAATAGAGCAAGGATCTCTCCTAAGTAGTGTCCGCTTTGCTTGTTGGTCCTTCATTTAAACACCACTCGCTGAAACCCAACTCTTAAAATTTAATGAGGTTATCCAAGAAATGTCCGAATTAAAAAATAAAAAATTTGGAATTTGGGTCTAATAACTAAAAATTCGAAAAAGGTTCTCAGCAAATCATAACAATAAGAAAATCATGATAGAGCCTGTTTCATGTCTAATTAAAAAAAATAATTATAGACAAGCGGCAAAAAACCAACAGAAACGTCATTAATTAATTAATTAAATAAATAAATAAATAACACATTTGTAAGTATTGTACACGTTTCACAAATTTGCATCATTCCAAGAAAATCGTGATTGGAAATTATTTTTTTTAATAAAATTATTTCTTATAAGTAAGAAAAAATCGATGATTACAGAGCAACACCACATAACTCTTTTTTGACAAAATAAGTTATTTGTTTGGTACATTTCTTAGAGAACTGTATTTTCCTCTCAAATGCCAAATATATATCGTTATAGAATTAATAAATGCCAGAATTTGCTTTAATTTGTAATGAACCACACCATAGATTGGTAGATTTTTGGTCTCCTGAAGTCTTATAAATGAATTGTGGTGTCTGTGGCCATCAAATGAGTTTTATAAATATTTTAATAGACTTTAATACTCAAACCAATCCTTTTAAAGCATGACAAGAACGAAAGTGGAATAATATAAAAAGTTGTCTTTTTCGAACACCTGGATAATTCAAATTCAAAAAAGCACCAATATCGATTAATGTAAAATTTCAATAAACAAATCGACCAATATTAATACCACGTGAAGTTTATAGAAAATAGTTTCATAATTAGCCACCTTCAAAATAAAACAATAGCCAAATGAAACGTTTTGTGTAAATATTATTGTCAGGGTGGTAAATAATTTAAAAGCTGGTCACACACCTTGGATATCCTATTATCTTATTAATTTGTAGATTTCAAATTTCAAAATAATTTTTTGTATTAACAATACATCTTCTATAAAACGAAGCATAGAATAAAAAGAGATTAACATAAAACAAAGATATCAGAAGGATGAATAAAGTTTGACTGAAATTAAACGTCTTGAAAAAGAAGATTTGATGACGGACTGCATCCAACAATAGGGGCAGAACCAAACAAAAGACCAACAAACCCAACCGCAACACCGTATCCCTACCGTTACCTTGTCCAGCAAGTGGACGACCATGCATACTTGGAGGTTGTTGTCCTGTGATAGGCCTGGGAACGCTGATGCTGCTGCGCATGGTAGATTGATTTGGAGGTCGAGCCGCTGCTCTGTATGAATTCGGAATACCGGTATAGCTTGCAGTACCTCCTTGGGTGCCAGGTCTGACAGGAGTTTGAGCAGGCCACCTTGGACTTGTACGGATCGGCATCTGAGCAGGACCGTAAAAGCGGGGCGCTGTAGCTTGAATGGTAGGCACAAAATAGCCACTGGAACCTCCTGGTTGGATAAACTGACCCATCTGGTGCATTCTCATGTTTGCCATACGCTGCATATACTGAGAAGTTAAGTGAGCTTTACGATCTTCTTTGCGCTGAGCTAAGGCAACGTACAAAGGCTTTGTACCCACGATTCTACCGTTCATTTCTGTTACAGCCTTAGTGGCTTCTTCAGGAGAAGAAAAGCAAACGAAACCAAATCCCTTGCTTCTACCTTCTTCCATCATTACTTTGGCAGAAGTTATGGTACCAAATGGTGAAAATTCTTTGCGGAGACGTTCATCGTCAATGGTATCGTCCAAGTTCTTAACGTATAGATTTACACCCTGGTAGCGATTGAGCCTTTCCATTTTCAATGCTTCAAATCGACGTTTCAGTTCCTGTTGACGCTCAGCTTTCTTTTGAGCTCTTCCAACATACAAAGGTTTGCCTTCCAATATTTCTTTTCCTGTAAAAAACACACCCCATATAACATCCCAATAACTGTTCCTACATAATATTGAACAGATTTTCATCATATTCATTAAAAGTAAATTCGTACACTGAATTTAGTACCAATGTTGGGGTTAAGTAAATCAATAGGGCCAATTAACTTCTTATAAACCAAGAAGGGTTGAAGAGATTATTTATAAAAAGAGATTAATAATACTTAGTTTAATTTTTTGGGTCCAGAATAAATATATTTTAATTAATGATTTATACAGATTAAAATAATACTCGCAATTCAAAATTATCTTTAGAATATGTTTTTACTACTTACAAACATTTAAAATTTGTTATCAGAAGTTTATTGAAATAATACTTGGAAGCATTTTTAATTAAAATAACAACTGATAAATAATACACGTATATAGATTTTTATTGTTTCAAAACAATCATTCAGATTCCATTACAAGTATTTCAGAGAACATATTCAAAATATACATAATCCAACCTTCCTTTACTTCCACGCTAAATAAGATAAAAATTTAATTTAAAAACATGATTCAATTTGTATCAAAAGGAAATTTAATCAATTATATTGTAAATTAATTGTTTCAACCCTTACTTTGTGGAAATTATCCATAATAAATATAAAAAGATAAATTATACTTATCTGAATTTCCACAGTATTACAAAGCTTTTTGGTCATTTGTTACAAGTCATTTAATATAATATTACAATAAATTTGAAATTTTCAAAATTAATTTTGTTATGAATGGATCAAAATCAACAATGAAAGAATAGAACACTTTTTTTAAACTAAATATGAGTTTTAACATGTTTTTAAATACAAATACTTTTTGCTATGTTCTATACATCTACGCTGATCTTAAAGGGTGAAATAATTTTTTTATAATAAACAACAAGATCATATGAGAATTCTGTTTATGTCTAATGTCTAGATAAGTAATGGGAGTTCAACGCAGCTTTGACCATATAAATATATCAATAGCTATAGTTTTTCTCATATTTTTGTAGTATTGACACAAAAATCGTAATTTAAATAAATATTTATATAGGGCTTACCATTGAGACCTTCGACGGCAGTTTCAGCTGCTTCTGGACTTTCAAAAGCAACAAACCCAAATCCTTTTGATTTACCGTCATCTTTACTCATAATTTTGTAACTTGTAATTTTTCCATATTTCTCAAACATAGCACAGAGTTGATCTTCTGATAAATCCTCACCAAAGTTCTTTACGTAAACGTTTGTGAACAATTTGGCTTTTTCTCCTAGTTCCTTTTCTCTTTCTTTGCGAGGAATGAAGCGGCCGACATATACTTTCTTTCCATTCAACAACATACCATTTACCTATAAAACACAATCAAATGTTGATTTCAAATAAATGCCAAAAAAATATTTTTCTTCTGTACCTTTTCAATAGACTTATTTGCTGCTTCTTCAGTCTCAAAATGTACAAAGCCATAACCTTTGCTAGTGCCATTTTCATCCTGAGCAACTTTACAGCTGAGGATGTTACCAAAAGCAGAAAACGTGTCATACATAGCTTTGTTGTCAATAGACCGGTCTAAGTTTTTGATGAACACATTTCCGACGCCAGATTTTCTCAAAGATGGGTCACGCTGAGACCACATAATGCGAATAGGTCTGCCTTTAATCAAGTCAAAGTTCATAGTATCCAGAGCACGCTCGGCTGTAATAAAAATATTGAGATGTTAAGGTAAATGTCAAGGTTAACTCCATTAAGGGAAATAGAGGCAAATGTGGTAAATAAAACACAAAGGTTTCTAAAATTTTATTAAAATACTTACTGGGAATAGTGAGAATCCAAAAAGCAGTGTTTTGGGAACAAATTAATATTATTGCCCCCAATCAAAATTTAATTCATAGTAAGTGTGTCAAGAAAAGAAACATTTTCGAAATAAAAACTGTAGAAATTTGAATTAAATTGGCAGTCAAATTCAAGTAGAATTTTGGAATTACTTAATTCATGTATGTACTTCATAATCATAAGTTCAATTGTAAGGATATGAACAAGACTTTTAATAAATTACAATTAAATTTTACAGGAACTTCCTTTATTGACTTGCAAATTATTAACATATTAACTTTAGATATGCTATCAAAGTAGGAATTTTTCCTTGCTGTATTTTATAAAAATCAAGTGACTTCCAACACAAACGTTGAATGCTTAGATAAAAAAAAATTTATACCACATTCTTTGTGCATAACTCAAACACCTTGACTTACTTTATATTAAGCTATAATTAATCGACATTCTTTATTTATTATAAGTAGCCTCAAATTGAATTCGATAAAGATTTTATACAAAACATGGTTTACACGAAATGGTACAACTTAATGATGGAGAAAGAAATGAGTCATTCAATGTCATTTCCATAGGACGTTGAAACTTAGTTTTTTTCCATATGGAAGATGAAAAATATAACTATGTAAAGACAACTTACCATCAGCCGGCTGTTGGAAATTTACGTACGCATAACCCAAGGACCTCCGGGTAATCAAATCCCTGCAAACACGAATCGAAAGAACGGGGCCAGCAGTAGAAAATTTCTCAAAAAGCATGGCCTCGGTTATATCAGAGTGTAAATCCCCGACGTACAAAGACGCCATAGGGTAATTGGGGGCGGCTGGATTCATTTTTAGTCGCTACACTAGAAATACAGACACTCGACAAACATATGAAACGAAAAAAAATATTTTTATCGTTTGTTATTTTACTTTTTTCCACTGTTTTACGATTTTTTTTGGTATTTTTTAAGAGTTTTTTTATATTTTTTTGTATTTTTAAGTTAATTATTTCACAATTTTAAGTGGGTTGTGAGGTATCCACAACACCACACGCTCACACACTAATTTATAACAAAATGGAGCGCCGGAAACCATTGCTTTCACTTTTATATACTAAAAGGAAGTGACGTCAATTCACTGACATTTTCAAGGATCGCCAATATGAAATTTAAAATGCACTAAATTTTTAAACAAACTGCACGTTTTTCAAGACAAATAATTTAGAAATACAAATTACACTAAAAAAAAAATGGAGCTAATATATAATCAGTTGGTATTCCTTGTTTGTGAACATGATTTAGCAAAAAATTAACATACTAATTTAGATAATGCATCTGCGAGACTATAAAAATTTCATTGGGATTACATTTTATTTTTAATTATTTTATTTATTAACATAAAACAAACTACACTCATTTGGAAAGTCTAAAAAGAATTACTGTTTTGTAATTTCAGTATCCTTTGTTCTTAGCGTAACCACGCGTAACTATGTTCTACCATGAACAGAACGAGTACAGAATATTAGAACGCAAGGGACTATCTGAAGTTGGCTACAATGTAGATAAACCGGAAAAGTGTCACCGTTGACAGACGGAAGCAACATTTTACCAATAATTTTTTCTTGCCAGTGTATGTTTGGTTGTTGTAATAGTTGCTTTGTGTTGTCATTGCGAATATTTCAGTAAAATTATTGACCTGTTCGTAATATTTACAAATTGAATTTGTAAATTAGTTTTACCGCATTATAATGTCAGATATCGAGAGTAAGAAATTATCTGAATTAAGGGTTATTGATTTGAAAGCCGAATTAGAAAAAAGAAATTTGGATAAAAATGGCGTCAAGCAAGTTTTGATGGATAGATTATCAAAGGTAACTAAGCACATTTTAATATAATTATTTGAAAATTTTGAATCAGTGTTCAAACAATATAATTCAACTTTTGTAACAATTTGAGACAATTAATTTCTTAATTCCGGTAAATAATATTAAGATTTAAAAAAAAATTATAATTTATTTTATATACTTAAACATTCTGCACTATAATATGGTTATATCATTGAACATTACTAATTTTGAGTTAAATTTATTCTTGGATGATCAAACTAGATTTATTTATGTATGTTTTTTGTTTATTTTTATTCGTTTTCGTTTTCATATAGATATATAATGATTTTCTTTCATTGAAAAATACAATTTACAAGTAGAATCATTGGATACAAATATACTTCTTTTTAAACAGTAGGTACAGAAAATTTTGGGGTGGTACTAATGCCTATTTACTCTAAATTAGGATCATTTTATTCTTATAATCAATCGGATTTCAGCCCTTTATTTCATAATGTTTTCTTGATCCCTATTCCGAGGATCTAGCCTCTGAAATTATGACAATATTTGTACCCTTTTACCTATTATTTTTTCTACTTATTTTTGCTCTAACCATGTTTTCTTGGGTCTTCCCCCTTCATTTTCTAATAATTTTTGCTTCTAAAATATCCTAGAGACGATTAATAAAATTGCCAATTATAATTGACAATGTTATCATGGATGAGCTTCATTGACTGTCTAGTAGACAATTGACACATTTGTCAATTGAATGACGATTTATATAAATTTTGATTGAAGGGCATTACCAAGAGCGATTAATAGTGTAACTAGTAAATTGACAATCTCTCCTTCAGTTCAGCAATAATCAGAAAAAAATTATAGAATACTCTAGGTGAGCACATTAGAACTGATATGTTAAATGAAGCTCTATCAATCGCACCTTCAATTGCAATTCTTACTTAATATTTTCTTACATATCCTGGCTGGTTTCATTCTCATCAAATACCCATTCTATTTTGCCCGCTATTTCTCTTATTTGCTCTTTCCTATTTAGATGTGCCTTCTATGTTACTCAATTTTCACTAACATGTAATAGTGTTAGAGTTGTATTTGTATTATATATTATCATTTCGACTTATTAGTTACCTCTTTTTTTGATAGATTGTGTAATATGTAATATACTCTGGCTATCCATTTTTTTTATTTTCTGTGATATTTTCTGGATATTCATGGGCTTTTGCTTCTCCCCCCTTTACATTTTGTTTCAATATTTTGATCTTTTTACCGTTTGTTTTTCGTTATTATCTTGTTTTGGTAATATTGACCTTCATTCTCATTATTTTCAATATTCTTGGCCAATACTTATATCTTTATAGATATAATTAGGTTAAAATCAGTTTTTGAAATGTTTTCTATTAAGTACTTTAAAAATTTGTTGCGTACAATTGTTAAATAAAATTAAGAATGAATTAAACAATGATTTAATGTATATTGTATATCCTCGATCAATTCTTTAATACCTAATTTACTATCTTCCCAGGTTATTTCAATATCTTGCATTTAAATGTTCTTTCGACAATTATGTATTTGACTAATATTTGCATATAACTTTTATGTATATTTAATCTTATTACCCAAAGTAAGAACTCATAAAAAATATGGTGAAAAATCGATATTGTTTAAAGGAATTGATGTGTACAATAATGTTCCAAATAGCATTAAAACACTTAAAAGTTAAAAAAAATTAAAATAATATTTATTGACCTAAATTGTATACTTTATATTGTTTTTATTAACTCCCTGTTATAGACAATATGTCTATTGGGATTCTTCTTTAATAAATAAAAATAATTAAAAAAAATATTCCATATTCCTTTATATTTTAGGCACTGACTGAAGAAGGTTTAGATCCAGAAACTTACTCATTTGAAATATCTGAAAAGAAGAGAACATCTATTCGTAAGTATATAATAGCAATATTTTTATGTTACGGTTTATAACAAATAATTTCGTGGATATGTTTTCAAAATGTAATTAACTGAAGATTACATAATATTTATATATATAGGCCATTTCAATTTCTAAACAATAATAATAGGTTTATTAACAGAGAATACAGATGATGAAAAGTGTGATGAAAAAGCTGAAACAAAGGTAGATTCTGGAAAGAATGGGGTAGCTGGTGTAGAGGCCAATTCAACTCCTGATAAGAAAGGAAAATTAGAAGAAAGTGATGGTCATGAATCACCAATTCGTCTTACATTAGAAGATGATGAAGCTATAAATGAAGTTGAGGTAATTTATTTTGTTGTTACATTTGAGGGGTTTTGTAGTATATTTTAAAATATGAATTTCAGAAAGAAACTTCAGAAAAGCCTAAGGATGGTGAAGATAACTCAGAAGGTAAGTGTAAATTGTAAATATCTATGGTTTACGTTTATTGTGGAAATAAACAAAAACTAACTGCATATATACATATATAAAAATGGAAGAAACGAGCTGTTAAAATGAAGACTTATTGAAGATCAATATGAAGCTGCTTTCCACTGGTAATGTCTTAAGAAGCATGATTGGATGTATGAAGAATAATTTTGAAAAATATGGAAACTGGCCACTTTGAAAAATGATTGGAGAGATGTCTATTTAATTTTTTTTAGGTTTTCTATCTTCTAAGTCCTTGAATATAACATTCAAGGTGAAGAATATATATTTTATATGCAATTAGTTTTTGATATAAATACAAAATGATTTGTGTTATAAAATCGTAAATGCAAAAATGCATGTTAAAAATATGTGTATACAAAGTGCAGTGATAACCAGGATTTCTTAATCATTTAATACAATTATTATTTTTTCATGTACAAATGAATCAACTGTCAAGTCGTGCTACAGCTAGATTTCGAAATTGGATAAATATTTATGCGTTTTTTAACTTTTATGACATCGAATTTCGTTTCTTCCTATAGATAAGAAGACAGATAAGGATGAATCTACGGTAGCAGATCGAGAGGAGAAAAGCGCAGTATCCAATGGAGACTCTAAGGGAGAAAAAACTGGAGGGGACAATACTAGGTTGGTTTTATGAATATCTACTTTGGCCAGTTCATCATATGCTGCCTGTAGATAATAATTAATATATATAGAGCCTAAACGTTTCTTATGAGATTTTAAGAAGACTGTATAAGATATAACTTCAAATACCTCTGTGATTATCTCAGATATTTAAATAACCCGGGAATGTATTGGAGGACCACAACAGTTAATGCCGAAACAATTAATTTCTTGCATTAAGAAATATTTGTCCCAAAATACATGGTCTGTTGCCAGAGAACCGTTATTAACCATATCCACTGTTCAACTGATGCTGGTTAGCCTTTCTTCAACTATACAAACCAGAGATCTTTGGTGATACAATACAATATTGAAGAACTGGAACAACACTCCACAGTTATTAATCTAACACAGGCAGCATTTACCGATAAATTTCCAAAAAAGGCAGCATAGAGATGAGTCTTAACATCATAAAAATAAGTTATATTTTATTGAATAAGTAGAAATATTGGTAAGGCAACAAAGGTAAAAAAATAAGCAAGTTCTTCATGGAAGTCACATATGGAAGGTTGTCGTTTTCTATTACATTACACTTTTTTTAAGTTTTTAATAGTTAGTGGATGGATGTTGTGTGTCAGGGAATTGTGCGCTGAAGCTTCACATTAATTGATGCGAAATTTTAAATATAATTTAATCCATATTATGTGAGAGGGTCTGAAATCAATTTAAAAAATGAATAATTTGTCCTGTTTCCGTTTTTTTTCTAATTAACTAATAATAGTTGAAAACCCTATCATTGAGACTTTATTTTATAAAGATATTACTTTAAAAATATATGGTTTAGATAAAATAAAAGTAGCCTTTTAGGTAAGGTACAACACGAGACTGCACATAGCTCTCTTTAGAATGACCGCTAGCATATGCATTTTCACTTATCCCTAACGTTAAATATAACTTTCACGGAAGTGTTCAAAGGCCGGAAACATCCACTTTTTAATTTTTTATTTACATTCGTAATATACAATTCATCAACCAATAAAATGACTTATACATAAACCACAACTACTATTTGAAGAGATTAACATCAAATCATCCCTCATTTTTTTTTTAAGTTGTATTTTTAATACACTTTCCCGATAGTTCAAGGGGAAGGTCTGGTGTTCAAGTGGGGAGTTCCACGTAAGTTTTTTATCTAGAATTATGCCCAGATGTCTAATTTCTTTAGAAAACGTCATTTTTTCACCCTCTTATTTGATAGAGCTTGTAAAGCTGCACTCTTTTTGTTAAATGGAATAGTTAACGTTTTGGTGGAGAGTTCAACTAACAACTGTATGTCCTCACGCTATTATGTAACCGTAAACAAATTTACGTCTAGGTGCATATCATTGGAGCCCCATTGCCAGATTAGTTAACTCATTAAACAGATTATCCAACAAAAGTGATCATAAAAGAAGAAAAAACTTATTATGGACAACTTCTATCAGCTCTTGCTTTAATTAAATCACAATTAGTGACGTTTAACGGTTCTTGTACTCAGTTCAGTTACAAAAGTCTTTGTTTATCCCTCTGACCTTTATAGTAGTCTTATAGCTTAAATGCTGAAATAATTTGGGTTTTATATTTGGAAAAAGGCTCATTAGATAATTTTTCGACACAAAATCAAATAGTTGATTAAAAATTCCGCAATATAACGTTTTTAGATTCATTAAAATACAAAAGATTTTTTAAATATTAAAATCAGATTGATGAGGGAAGAAATAAGGTGTTTATAATTAGGCCTGATACATTTTTGGAAAATAACCCTTAATGTTGTGTTTTTAAATGAAACATGATAGTTAAAAAACAAAGATACATTAATTTCGTGTCGATTTTTATGGAGTTTGTTTCTCGTGGAAAATATGGTACAATATAGTTTTTGAAATTATTGGAATCTACGCGTTCTGAAGAATTTGTAAGAAGAATACATAAAGACGATCAAATTTACCTACAGTGTGTTAGCCTCTTTAGAAATGTATATTATTAACTTATTTTGAAACCAAGTCATCCGCAACGCAAGAAATCCTAAAAAAAAATTGTAAATATTTTATGCGAAAGGTATGAAAAATGAATTTTTGTTATAGACTAAATCATTCAAAAGTTCTGAAAAGAGTTACCACATCTACAACTATTTAAACTGAAGAATAACATTTTTATAGTGAACAATGGAAGAGTTACTTGATGATCCTAATGAGTTACAGCGCTTCTTTAAATTTGGTGAACATGATAAAAATCTCTATATTCCAGTTTTTAAACGTGGCAGATTTCCCGTTAAGAAGAATGATGTCGGCAATTGATTTACTTCCATACATCTTCAACCGAGATCCAGAAGAAATCGATTTAAGTTTATCAAATACCATATTAGTACCATATTTTCTATAAGAACAGGGTACATTTTGAGTTTCTTCACTTACCAGGCCTAATTCTTCCTTAAGAATATTCTTATTTCCCATTTCTAGCATCAAACCTGGGGACAATAAGTTACAGAAGAAAGTCGGAGTTAAATCAAATCCCAATGTTGTGTGGATAAGTAATGTAGCTCAAAATACTCGCGCAAGTGAGTTGAAAGCCGCGCTTTCTGCATGTGGAAAAGTCACTGGTGCGAAGATAGTTGTCAACGCCAGATTCCCGGGATCTTGTTGTTTTGGCTATGTCACCATGAGCTCCTTGGAAGACGTGGATAATGTTATTGCTAAGCTCAATAACACAGAATTGAAAGGACAGATCATCAAAATAGAAAAGGTATTAAGAAATAACCCTACAGACGAATGGAAAGTGCATCCATTGCAACATTTAATTTAATTCTTACCTCACTACGTAACAGCATGCGTGTCGGTTCGTTCTTGCTTAACCTTTCAAATTTATTTGATTGGGTTAATACAATAGACATCATACATCCGCTCAAACCAAGATCTCATCCATAAATAAAATACTTTCGCGAAAAAATTATCTTCTGGATGCACAGTGAGAAAAAAACAATAATGTGGTCAAAATGGTAACTGAGTAACACCAATAATATTCGAATATCTGTTAAAGTAGTGTTAAATTTTCACGTCATTCAAGTTATTCTATTAATTTAACAAACAACGTTTCTAAGCATGTTGAATCTATAACGATAATTCTAGATTTTAAACAAAACATAATTTGTTTATATTAAAAGTTCATATTCAATTCCCTGAGTATTTTATTAAATAAACAATTTTACTGGTAATTATCCAAATTTCTGTTCGTTATATTTTTTTAATTGTTTTGATCCTTCTGGTGATACTTTCCACTAATTTAATCCCATTTATAGTTTGATTTGGTAAGGGCTGAACAAATGAAGCAGTTGAGGGATCAACAAAACAAACAAGCTGCACTAAAGGATGGAAAAATTCCAAGAACCCGATCTCTTTCAGCAGGAAAAGATGAGAAGTCTGAAGAGAAGAAAACCGATACTCAACCAGGGAATGAAGAAAATAAGGCAATTCCCGAGAATGGTGAAAAAGATGTTAAACCAGAGGAGAAGAAAGAGGAAGGTAAAGAAGAAAAGAGGAAGACCTCTAAAGATAGAAGTATTAGGACGGTAATATTTTTTTAGTGTTTAGTTGAAATAAAAAAAAATGACATTTTTTTCTTTTGTAGAAATCTAAAGAAAGAAGTAGAAGAGGTTCAAGAGACAGAGATAGACGTAGTCGTCCAGGTTCTAGAAATCGCAATGAGCGTGAAGTGTTGACATTTGACAAAATTCGGGTAAGATATTTTAACGTTTTTAAAATTCATAGTCATTCCATTTATTTTTCTTCATAGGAGGAACGGGAACGTCAAAGATTCCGCGAAAAAGAACGTATGCTTCGTGAAGAGATCCGTCGTAGACATGAGGAAGCTTCACGCCAACGTGATGTAGAAAAACGTCAACGCATGGAAGCGCATCGACTAGAACGCGAAAAGGAAAAACTTAGAATGGAACGTGAAAAGATAGATCGCGAAAAAGCTGAATTAGTTCGAATGGAACGCGAAAGACAAAGGCTAGAGAGAGAGAAACTTGCCCTGGAAAAAATGGAACTAGAAAGAACTTTGATGAGGTTAGATGAGGAGAGAAGAGCCGCCAAGAGACCTGCTCCATACAGAAGAGACGACTTCGATGATAGAAAGAGATCTACTTCTGATAGACATTTTAACGAAGCACCTCCACCGCCCAGGTTTGTTTTAATGCCTACATCTATCAATTATTTTTTTACTTATATTTAAAAGTGAAATATTTTTTCTAGTCTAAAACCAAGGGAACCCAGTCCGAAGAAGTTTTCAAATACGAAAGATACTTACAATAAACCACGTACATCATATGATTCTAAACGCGATTCTTATTCAGACAAACGTAATCGGGAATATCCTTCTACCATTGTTAGACCTAATTCTGGGCCCTCTCCAAATACGAACAAATATGAAAGTAGACCTTATGACAACAGAGACTCCAGGGGTGAAGTCAGAGGAAGAGATATTCCTTCTCGACCAAAAGATGTCAGATATGATGATCGAGAAAGAGGAAGAGATCGCAGTCCTCATTTTAGAAATGCGCGAGATGATAGAAGACCTGTGAATGATGGTAAACCCGACATGTCAATGTCTCGAGGTAAATAGAATTTTTAATTTTTGATAAAAAAAATGCATATGAAAATCTAACTTTAAGTAATGTTTACAATCTTATAAAAATGATGTTGCCAAATCTTTAAAAAATTTGAACATAAGAAATATTGGATGAATACAGAAATAGCCGTTAACTGGTTTAAATGTTGCAATTGAATTAATATTTTTAAGTGTGTTGATTTACATTTCAACTTATTTTACAAAGCAAATTTTTTCAATATTTTAATGACGGGAGAAAAATTACTAAAAATATTGTATCGATTTATTAAGATTGAGACCTGGTCTTGGCCAAATAATTTGATGGTGAAGGCAATAAATTGTACAGTGAGTCAGATAAAAAAATATGAATACAATACCGCTATTAAAACGCCAATTAATTTGGTAAAATATTTGTAAAACAAACAAATTTGACATGTATATTTGCTACATCTATCGAGTTAAATATGACGTCTACCAAATTTAGTTATTTTTATGAGTTATGAAAACTGATGTCTGCTACTGCGGTCTTAGAGATATCTTATAAAAGGAATTCAATTTTAAAATATCCAACAAAAGCAGATCTTAAAAATGAAAGAACATATTTTTACAGTACTTTGGCATCAGCCCTGTTCGATTTGGTTTTATTTTCTCTTAGGTGTGCGTTTCTTCACATAAAACTAAATCCATTACACGTCACTGATCATTTATTTAATTTTAGTATATCACAGCTCCACTCATTTGCTAAAGTAGTGGAAAGATCTCCGAAGAGTTCTATAGCAAGACGAACTGTTTTTTAACTTTACTAATAAAGATGGAGCTTTAGTTGAAAAATATTTTTTGATTAGGGCTTTGATATAACTGTATTCCATAATACACATATCCTTAACCATTAAATTACTATCTGTTATAGTTCGTTATTTTCTTCCTTTTTGGGTGACATTTACTATCAGAGTAAGCTTTTAAATTGCTGTAACTCCTTAAATATTAATTTTAAATTATTAGTTCTTAAGACCTTTTAATTATTGAACTACGTTTGTGTTTCTTCGTTACTTCAGCATGATAGATTTAAAACGCGTGGAAGAAACAACTAAAGGTAATCAGAAGTTATTTTATAGCATAGTGAAACCGTTAAGTGGAAAAAGCGTTGCAAAAGAAATAAAAAATAAAATTTGGGAAGTAATCGCAGAAGAAAAACAAGCAAGTGAATGATGGAAGAAATTACTTTGTACTAAAGCAACTAAAACAATATTGAATTCGTAAAAAAATAAGAAACGAAATAATTGGTGCATTCAGGAAAATTAAAAACTTAATTGGTTGTTGGTTATACCTATTTAAAATGGGATTCATCAGTCATGTACTGGTTATTACTTCATTTATGTTACAGTTACTTGAGAATCCAAGAAACAAAGAATTATTGCTTTACAGACCAAAAAGCATCCTCGCTGAACCTACCGAAGAAACAATGCACCTACGAAATTTCTGAATGGCATGAGTAGCACAATGCAATTCAAATATTCAATGATAATATTTGATTTTATTAAAAATATAACACAAAGTATTGATTGTTTCAGATGCTGGTCCAAGAAACTTTGACAACAGAAACACTGGTAGTAATTGGTCTGGACCAATGCAAAAACCTTTTGGAGCTAATCCACCGAAATTTTTCGAAAAGGAACCTTGGAGACCTAACTCTGGAGCAGACAGGTAAATTTATTTAAAACTTAAGAAATCACTGCCCAAAGGTTTTAGAGAATATAGTATTTATTTTGAAGTTAGATATTTTATTTCTATTCCACCGCAAAAAAATCCGTCTGAATACGTTGGGATTTTGCGGCGAAAAATTAATGACACTCGGATCTGTTTTTAATCGTCTTATTTAATATTTCAAAACATTTGCAGACTTTTATTGGTTGGAAAACTTAGTTATACATATTTCAACGTGTTTAACTACATTCTGTTTCTTTTTGTTGAAGGACGAAAAAGAGTTTGCCAAGACTAGATGTATTTGTTCCTTCACCTTTTTGAATAGTTTCGTCTGTTATGGTCAAGAACCATTAAACCGTAAATACTTCATTATTTAGTTTAATATCAGCTATTTGGAAAATATATTCGTGATTATTACAAAAGGATTAGTTCATTTCTAGGTAAGATTTATGTTATTTAATCGAAATACAGCATAACATCAAACCGTTTATATATTGTGAAACAGAAAACGGAACACAGTATTATAAAAAAAATGCGTACTGTAGTCAAATCTAGAGACCTTGGTGGATACTGATCCTGGGAAAACATTTAAGAATTTGGAAATAGCTGATTCAGTTTGTAACAGGCAATCCTGAAGAAATTTTATATATCGAGGACCAGTTAAGCTTTCTTTAAAAAAGTTTGACCTTATAATCTAGTTGTTGTATAATTCAGGCAAGAAAAGCACCATTCGAGGATATTCTGTGCTATACTCCTTTTCACTTGCCCGGTATCAATACGGCGGTTTAATGACTGTTAGCACAAAAATAACGTCTGGAAAGAGTATCTATTGTATGAAAATCAGATCTCTGTTACATCGTTCCATAATGGCTTCGCAGAATTGAACTCTTCTATCAGAGTTATCTATTATCTCTTTATACGCCATTCTTACTATTTTAGCACTCTAATAACAGTCGACTTGCTTCGAAATGGTGTGGCGTTTTTCTTGAAACGCAAGTATCCGGTTTTTTTTGATTTCGGGAAAAATTTACATTTTACCACTTCTAGCGGGATCTTCAATATTGCCCATTTTTAAATTTTTTCCTCAATTTTATTAATTGTTGAAAAAATGGTTCTCGGTTGGGGTATTTAACATTAAAGTAGTTCCAGCGCGGTAAGTGTTGTCAGAGATTCAAAACCCCAGAACAAGAATACACAACATTCTATCAAATATTGTCGGATACGGTGATCTGACAACGTTGCAAATATTTATGGGTTAAACATTCAGTTCCGTGTTGTTTATATGTAATATTATTTTATTACTGAAAAAATTTCAAAACAATTGCGATATACAGGGTGTCCCACGACGATTAAGACAAGTAATATATCACTCTACCATAAAAAGGTGGAGGTGCACCATCTTGCTGCCACCACATTGTATTTCTTTCATTCAATGGAATGTCTTCAAGTAGATCTGGAAGTATATTTTGTCTTAATCATTACGTACGAATGTAAGATTGCCGAAAATTACAAGGGATTCAATTATGAATTTTTTAACTTACAATCGTTTAAGTATCTGTAGCTCTTGAATTAATCACTTTAGACCCAAGTGTGCTAGTTTGTTGGAATTGTTTTATCGGGAGGAATACAGAAAGGCACAAATATACAGGTTGTCCCATTAATAATTTTGAATGCGACGTCACGTGACCAAAAACAAATACCTCATTGGGTAACACAATAACAAGAAAAGATGCAACATTTGCTCCAATTTACACCCCCAAAATTATAATTCTCTACTACTGCCCAATTCTGATATATTACTTGTCTTAATCGTCGTGGGACACCCTGTATAGGTAAATTTATTAAAGAAAAAACTTCAGATAAAAAATGAACTGTTTCTGCTGCTATGCAGGAAGCCAAAGTAAATAAAACTAAAATGATAAAAAAATAAAGTTTTGTTGTTTTATATGAGCTATTTTACAGAATAAGATGATTTTAGATTGCAAACAAAAATTGCAGGTTTTTGTAATCCTTTAAAATTATTTAAAAATTAAGTGCCAACTAGAAAATTTAACATGAATCTTTGTATGATGTGAAGATCTTAAAAACCTATAGCATTTATTCTAAACATGATATTTATAAAAACAGAAAATCTTGGGCACCTTTATTACTACATACAAGGCAATTGCAAAAAATTGTTAGGCTACCTCATCTACAAAAATGGCAATTGAAGGACTATGGACTAATAAAAAAACTTGTTGATATGGGAGAATAAGTAATAGTAAATAAATAATTAGCAAAAATAAATATTTATATAAAATTAGTGAATAATCATAGTGTTCCTAACGGATCACCATTGACCATGGAAATAATGTATTGAAATTAAAAAGAAAGTATTTTTAAATGAAATCTCGAATGCAAAACTTTGAAATGTTATTTTTTACTTTGTAATTAATTATCTCTGATTCTAAACTGTCAAAAATTCGGGATTCATTAGTAAACGTTATTCTTAGCCTATAAACAAAAATTTAAAGAAATCTATCAAAAAGCGGTTTCACGCTGGAACTACCTTAAATAAATCACGAGCTTCTGTCCCAATGCATATTTAATCTCTACATCCAGTCATAATTAAAATTTCGTT
This sequence comes from Hermaeophaga mercurialis, assembly GCA_951812935.1. Taxonomy (NCBI): domain Eukaryota; kingdom Metazoa; phylum Arthropoda; class Insecta; order Coleoptera; family Chrysomelidae; genus Hermaeophaga; species Hermaeophaga mercurialis. The sequence continues at coordinate 15,598,036 of OX638364.1, forward strand.
TTCAATAATACTTAACGTTTGATTGATTCTAAGTCAACTAATTTCAAATTAGACTGTAGCACTTTTATCAGTTATTATATTTTTTTTTTCTAAACCATTATAAACAGTAGAAGATACTATGATGTTTTATTCTAAGTAGCGGTCCTCAGCATAATTTAGTTCAGTGATTGTAATTTTATTCTACATAATGAAATATATAATTTTGGTGGGCCCTGTAGAAATAAATTTTCGAATATTTATATCTTTGGATAAACGATTAGGAAACCTTTATATACTATTGGATAGACGATTAGGAGACCTTTCAAATGAGGTGCTAGATGTCGCCTGTATTTAAAAAATCGTCAATTCATTACGCCAGTACCGATAACGTAACTTCTCTTATTATTGATTATTAAAGGGCCCTTCAAAAATTAGGCCTGTTTTAGTTTTTTTTTTGAAAATCCGCTTACTTTTGAAATAATGATTTTCCTCTATAAATTTGCATCATAAAGTGTGTTAAAATGACGGCAATTAATGTATTAATATAGTTGACTATGTCTCTAGTGGGTGACTTAAAATCAGTTGTATTTCAGTAACACATTTTAAAATCTTAAATTTGATTTGAATTTTTTTAATATAACAATTGTTGCAAACTCTAAAATATAACTAAAAATATATTAGTCTAGTTCTTGTTTATTTATTTTTATGTATAAATTATTGATTTTAAAATTTAAGATGCGATTTTTTTTAGGTGGGTTCCCTCTCAACCATCTAATGCAAGACCTTTCTCTGGTAATGCTAATATGGGTCCAATATGTCCCCCTCCGCCAGGTATCAATAGTTATCCTGATACGAGATTCAATTCGGGCATACGGAAATATTAATTGCTATTAGTGTATCCAGAAATAGACTATCATTGAATTGAGTGTAGTTAATTCACATTATTATGAATGCCTTATTGTGATTTCTAGTTTATGCGGTATTTTTAAAACAAGTAGCATTTACTCGAGGAAAATTTATTGATTTGATGGACTAAAGAAAACCATATTGGAAATTATATTTTGTTTAATTACTATAGTGAAATCCACATTAATGTGGCAGTACACAGATACAGAGAAACAGCGTTCCCGGTCTTATTGCTATTGTAAGTTAGCTATTTTATTCAGAATTTATTAGAGATCATGTTGTGATTTTCCATCTTGTTGGTGTTACATTAGCAAAATACTCTTTCATATGTGTCCTATCTAAATTTGCCATCTTAATGTGAATTTCACTATAAATGATATAAATATACACCTGATAATATTATGATATTTTTACCTATAATTACACAAGTAAAATTCTATTCAAGTGAAAATTGATTACTTGTGATATTCTAGAAGCAAAATTATTACAAATTTGTGACAGTTTGTTTGTTATAATTTTAGTAACCACCACTTATTTGTAAACTTGAGATTTCCATAATTTACATAAATTTAAATATAGTTAAGGATTCTTTTTCCTTAAATTATCTATAGGAATAGGGACATTGGTTGCATGTTTCGACGTTTTGTAAAAAATATAAATAGTGACAAATCATTTGATTGGTATTGTATTAATTTGATGTTTTTGTTTTGTGACCAAAATAAATGCATTCACTTTTTTCCATTTTTATTACTTTAATAAGCAGAGCTGTGCAGTACTTGGGTACAAGTATTAGAGCAGAGTACTCTTAAGTAAAAGTATTGGTGCAATGTACTCTAAGTACTTTTTATGTACTCGATACTCAGTCCGCAAGTAGATTTCAGAATATTTGAGTATGCAGAAACATACTTGAGTACATGGAATGTGTAAAAAAACAGAATCAGACAGAGCTGGTTAATTACTTGTACTTTTAAAATAATTACAAAGTACATATCTTAAAGAAAGGAATATTTTAATTACTAATTAATTGGTAAATTTGGAACACTTGTTTTCAATTATTTCTCAAAATTTTCGTAATTTATATCCCTGTGATTGTCTTCCAGAAGGGATGCAATTAAATGGTCTACAAAGTACCCATATTTGATCCCATTGGATTATTTTTTATGGGGTCATCTCAACTCCCAAGGTTAGGTACTCTGGAAGTATTGCGAGAACTTATTTTTGAATGTCGCCAAGTAAGCCCCAAATGTGCGACAGCGTTTTGAAGCAAACCAGTTTTAGTACCAGGAAGTTAACGGATAGAATTTTAAACATTTGATTTAGGTGTTTTCGCGCTTCATGTGTTTAATTAATTTTTTGAATAGATAAAATAAATGACTTCTTTTAATTTTACTTTGTCATACAAGTAGTGTTCAAAATGAAAAGAAAAGATTTAGCCGTTAACCATTGCTTCAATGTAACCAATTTTAGTATCGCTATAAAACCCTTCCAAAAACCTTTAATTTGAAATTTGGGAGGTGGTTCTTGCCCTGCCTAGGGTGTTAAGTAAATCGCCGTAGATTTATAAGAAATCTAATGTGTTAAGAAACGAAAAATAAATCATTATGTTGCCTATGGCAATAAGGCGATAAAAAAATGATTGTTCCAAGCGCTATGGTTCCTTGTCTAATAATACTGACTAGTAATTTTAATTTGAAATACATCACCATTTAATAAGATGTAATATAAATGTGGAAAGATAAATAATACTTATCTTGAATTTCCAAAGCGTTTTAATATGTATTGAACTCTACCTACGTTTCGGTATCTGACAATATCATTTTCCAAGACAGATCTCTTTAAAAACTTAAATAAATTTCATGTCATAAACCTGACAACCAATCATTATTAAGCAATATTCTTCTTTTTCTAAGATACATTTGGTTAGGATAGGTGATCTAAGATAATTGAACTTCCCATTTTTTGTTGTTCATTCAATACTGTATATTGAGGATGTTTCTTTATTTCATATTCCTCCAAAAAATAAAGTTCTTCTTTCTTGTCACTTATTTGAAGTACTCCTACTCTTTGTTTCCATTGTGTTATTTTTATTTTAAAAAAGATATATCAAACTTCTTTTAGTCTTGGATACGTGAGTTGGTCTGTGAATTTTGTTTGAAGAGATTCAAATGTATTACATTATTGACCACTGAATGTACCTGAAACGAAAACAAAAATAAGACTTGTAATAGTTTGCTTTAAATATTATTACTCACTTTGCCATAAAGAAGAACATTGTATGTTTGAGTTTTCCAATAAAAATTGCTATTCTCTGACCATACGCCTCTGGGATTTCTTTTTTTGACGGCTGTATACCATGTAAAACACACTCAATTGCTAAAGGTGGAAGTTGGCATTCAGGTCTATGAGGTAACAAATATATTTCTGATGTGGGTACTTGTTGAATATTACCATAATCTATGAAAATTACCTGTAAAAAATAATATTAAGAAGAAATTCTTTAAATCCCTTATATTTTTTTTCAAATATTTGTTTTACAGTATACAAAATACATTGTTACCTTAACAAAATTGGGAGAATAAGATACAATTTGACAACGATAGAATATATTGTCTTCAAGATATCTCGCTGCGTATATTTTACCCAATTGGATAACTCCATTAAAAGCTAGGACTGGATGTAATACAGTTTTATTGAGAATGTCTTCTATACTGGCCAGATTTGTTTCACTTTCTATGTGATTAGCCCAGAAATGCCCTGCATCGATGTGCTACAAATATACAGTATTTATTGTCATAAAATCATATATTTATAATGAACTAATAAGGTAAAAACGCATTAATGCAAAAAATAAATAAAATGTAACAAGTTTTATAAAATCGTACTACACTAGAAAATATTTTTCCTTTTGCGACTTTTTTGTATGTAGGTGTAGATAGCTGTGTGAGTTTCCAACACTCAGATCTTATGAGCCATTGCTCTTACCGCTGAAAGCCTAGCTTTTATCTATTTAACAATTGTGAGATTAGTTGAACGGAGTCAGAAGCAGTACCACTAAATACTGCAGCAATATCCAAAAAGTTTCAATGGTTGGCCCTTTTTGGCTAAAAGTATTTTGTAAACCAAAGATGGCATATTTGATTAGAGTCTTTAGTATTACACCATATTTTTTAAATATACTTAGATGAAATAGGAAAAACAATATTTTATTGTTTGAAGGGTGATTGTGTTTCCCTTCAAGATGCCTATTGCACTACCGCCTATTCTGTTCATCAATCACTCAACATTCAATTTTAATCGACAGTATATTACCCAAAAAAATTGAAGCAATACTATATGAGTTACAACAGCTTTAAAATAAACAATGTCAACAAATAACAGTATACCTCAGTAATTTTAATTACTATCCACTCCAAATCCAGAGGAGGTATGGGTGAATAATTATCAAGAGAGAAACAATTCCTCTCCATTGAGGTTGTAGGATATTGAACATCTTTCATTTTCTGGAGAGTAGTTTTTCTTGTGAAACCGTTTTTTTCAGCAAACTTCCATGCTTCGTGTAGTCTAAAAATAACCATATTTACTAAAAAAGAATGTTTTTAATTTGAAGTCGGAAAATTTTGAAAAAAAATATATTGTGTTCTCGTACAAAGTAAATGCAAATGTTTTGGTGTATAATGGACATGTACTTCTTTATAATCTGCCAAAAACCCCATTATTAAACAAATAATATAAAAAAATGAAATCGAAGTTATAGTAACCAAAAAGCAAGTAGTATGAAATTTGTTTCAAAGATATATGGTATGATAATTAAAAAAAGTCTAGTGACGGCAAGGATAGTTACTTTAAAAATAAAAATATGAAATTGCTTTGATGTGATTCCACAAGTTTTTCTGGCATTTTTTTACCACTAATTTGCAGTATTGTTTGTTTCTTCACAAAACGCTTAAAAAGAAAAGTTCAAAATGTTTCATTCCAAAATGCAAATATATCTCTTAATTAAATAGAACGCCCAGTAATACATATGTCATTAAATAATCAACTTAAATCGTAGGAATGTAAAGAAAGACGGATGTAATCAAATTTGCAAATATCGTGATTCACTGGAAAATTGCTATTTTCTATTGAATAAATTTGAACCTTCTGTTAAAAAATAAAATTTAAAGAATATAAATATTCTTTGAGGTAATCGTTTTTAAATGGCACATTTTAAGGACTGTCTTATTAATAGACATCATCAAAATAATAAACTGCTTATTGATTTTCAGATGACTTACGGTAATATTTTTATTTCTAAAGGATATTGCAGTTGCCTTTTTCTCACAGCTTCATAGACCTCTTTATGAATTCGTCCTGGAATAGTATCGGCTATAAACTGTCTTCCATCAACAGATACAGTAAGCTGTTCACGTTGTTTATCAAAATTTTTAAATTCGATATAAATTTTGCTGCTTCCATCAAAACCAACAGATATATTACTTTCCAATTCATTATCATTTTTAAACAGAGCCTTAATAGATCTTATGTACAAAGGAACTGGTTGTGAAACCTCCATCCCTGTTGGATACACAGACCGAAAAGGATTTCGACCACCTATAACTTTAATAGCTTCTTTTTCATTTAGTTGTTCACCATTAGGTTCTCTTATGAAGAAATTCGGGTAAAAAGCTCCAGCTGTGATAATCTAAAATAAGAGGCTTTAACATTAAAATATAATTCGAGAGCGTCACATTCTGCTGAATTGTTAATTTCAACAACAAATGTAAAAATAACGAAATTATTTTGTTATAAAGTTTAATAAGAATAATAATATTAACTTTATACTTACCTTCAGTATCAAAGGCGCCTCGTCATGTCTAAGTTGAATTTGTCTAGGAAGAGTTGTTATTTTTAATAATTCAAGACGCTGTTTGATTTCTATAACCAACATATTCCATTCTCTCAAGCCTTTCAAACTCACCAGATTCATATTACACCATCGAAATTCGGATTGAAAATTTTCAAATTTGTTATCTCGTTTACAGCCTTGCCACACATACCAATAAAAATTATTTAAGCTATCAACAGTTTGATACAAGCCATATTCACTTTTCGTTTACAAGCGAGTTGTTTATGAAGCAATCTGAAATGGTCTAATGTAATTTTATGACAAAGTTCGTTTTGTCCAATTTTCGGAATATATACATACAATCGGTCCAGTATATCTCTAACTGGACGTAATTAATATCTGCTAATTATATTTAAAATATTATTTTATTTTGTTATGGTCTTTTTCATATCTATAATTGTAAAAGAATGTTAATCTAATTAACAATATGTGTGTAATATTTATATATTCGTAGGAATATTTTATTTGCAAAATACGATTGTTTCGATTAGAATTGCTCGACTATTTCATATAAATAACGCATCCAAAACTTTGGTATTGGTATAGACTATTGCAAGAGTTTGAAAAAAAAAATTTCGTATTTGAACGAATTGACCCTTGTCTATCGAAAAATTCGTTGATTCTTGTGAGAAAATCTCTTCTGCTTTTTCGGGAGTCGACGTTTTAAGTCCTTTTACCAATTCTCCTCTATCCAATCATTCCACGGTTTCTAATTCCTTAGCAAATAATTTTTATTATGCCTTATTCATTTCATATTAATCTTTTCTTAATTCACCTGTTGAAGTCAATTTTTCTTTGCCTTGCTTTTCTCCTCTTTCAATTTCCAACATCCTTCTGATAAGACTTTATGAATACTTCATTTTACCTATCCTAGATTAGTGCAGATTTCTTCTATTCTTTGTTACGATTGATTCCTTCATTTTTTCCAAAACTTCTTTAATTTGCTTCATCTCTGCTGCAATTGTCACGCCTTCTGCCCTTTTATTCATTATCCACGTGTCACTTACATTTTATTATATCAGTTTTTAATACCTTTATCCAGTTCTACCCTTTTATTTTTGTTTTTTTTAAATACTGTTTTTTTAGCGCTTAATAAACTTTTGTAGCCTAATAGCATAATTTTAGTTAAGGTGCACAAATAAATATCCATTGGGAGACCTGTATAAAACATTAATGTTATTTCTATATAACACGATAAGTTAAAAGAAGAATATAGTCGATACATCTTATTGGGATATAAAAACTTACCCGATATAAGTTAAGAAGAGCAATTAAATCACTAAAAGAACCATCTGCCCATAATAGTAACTTTCTATAGGCATTGAAAAAATGTTTTGTATAGAACAACCGGCAGCTAAAAATTACAGTTCTTTCATCATCTGATATAACGAAATATTTTAAAAAAAGTAAGTGCATATTGAAGAACTGGACCTTACCCATTATAACAGCTTCTTCAAGACAACTAATTAAATGTCCCAATACAATAAGTTTTGATAAATGAATATCAATTGGTAATGAAGCCATTACAGTTCCCAAAAACGTTACGTCACCATCTGATGGAGTATACTCCCCTCTACACGTTTGTAGTAAACCACCAAGCTAAAATATCCCTTTATAAAAAGTATATAAGCATTTAAACTAAAACTACCTCTTTTAGAGAAAGGATGGTCATTCTTATATTATTCAGATTAGGAGGATTCATAGCCAATGCTAAAATTTGCTGAGGTGTGTCATTTAAGTTCAACATTTTTGACTGAAGAACAACTCTTTCCAAAGGGGCTCTTAAAATTTCCGGAATACTCCTCTTTGCCATTTTTATCTGAAATGAAATACAGTTAAATGACACGTTACAAACAGAAAGTTAAAATTAATATACGTTTCTGCATATATTTTTATTGAGAGAAGGAAAAACAAACTATGTTTAGTTCTCTAACAGGTGGTTTTAGATAACAAGATCTTAAATACATTTAAAGTCGATACATCTGGTCATTCTTTCCAGAACCACCTTCAAACAATCATAGCGACCAACAATAAATTCTATGTGTTTACTTACATTATACAAACTTTTTGGAACCAAACGATACACCCTACCATTACCAATTCTGCCAACTCTACCAGCTCTTTGATCACAGTTTACATAAGAACCCCATTCAAGTTTCAAACTCATATATTTCGTAATCGGATCCACTGTCATAACTTTCGTCATGCAAAAATCAATCACTAAAAACAACATTACCAAGTGTATTAAAAATAGAAAATATATTAATGTCATATTTTGTTGTTTTTGCAATATACCGTTTTTATCACATTGAATTTTTTAGTGAATATTTAAAACCATATATTTTTAAGCCATTCTATACCAATTACGTGTAGACATAAATTTCAGACTATTTGGTTGTTTAGGAAAAAATTTGTAAAAATGTATATTTTTATAAAGTAAAATTTTGGCAAGCGCCTCCCCCTGTAACTTTTAAATTGCTCATATACTTTCTTGAAATGATTTATTTATTTATTTATTTATTCAACTCATATATGAGGACTGTTCAATAGAAACAAGTTTAGAGGTTGTAAAGTAGTGTTATTCATTCCCTTGAAAGTGTTTATGGAACCATTCTCTCACTACAATCTCTACATCATTATCTGAATTAAACTGTCTTCCTTTCAATCATTCAATGGGCTAAACACATGAAAATCGCATGGGGCCAAGTCGGGACTGTAAGTTGAATGTAAAAATTCTCATTTCACATAACCGAGCAGATCTAAGTCTAAGTTACATGTGGTCCAGCAATATCGTGCAGAGCATTCTGGGACGTCCATTCTTGATTAAGGTGACTGCTCAGCATTAATGTTGACAAGGGTTCTTTGATGAGTCTATTTGAGCGTAATGTAATTTACAGATATCTCACATTTTCATCTGATGCTGCAACACGTCAAATCTATAAAAAATTCTCTTGTCGAAATTTATTGCACCATTCAACCACTGCCGTACGAGAGTAACATTAATCAGTATATACAGCTTTCATTCTACAAACTGTAAATAAATGAATTACATTGTCGTAACAACTAATACATCACGCAGATCAAAGAAATTTCTATTGAATTATCCTTGTACCATAATGTTTAATAAGACTTCTGAAACGTGGTTACTTTTTAAAATGTCAGACTGTAAATCTTTTATTTAACATTCTTAAAAAGTAATTATATGAAGTAACATTTAAAATAAACAATTCTGTGTAAAAAAACTACCTTGGAGAATTTACATACCATAATAGGAATCCTGAACTGTGATGGAGCTTTCCGCGATATTTGTAGATAAAATAATTTTTCTAGTTCCTGGTTTGGCAGGAATAAAGGCTTTAGCTAACTCATCATTTGGTAGTGAAGAATGCAATGGAACAATATCCCAACTAATTGGAGGAGTTTTAGTTTCTTCTTTGCATATTTCTTTATAATGTTGATTAAGCAGCCTACTGGCTTCTTCAATTTCGTTTATGCCAGGTAAAAACACTAATACACTACCAATTATTGGTTTGTTGGTTATGGGATCTACAGAGTCCAATTTATCAATAATAGTTACTAAAAATGTGAATACTTTCCACAGCCCTTCAGATATTTCAGGCTTATCAATATCGAAATCGGGGACCTACAAGAAAGTATTTGTATATCAATGTAAGAAGAGTGATGGAAGTACTTACTGTGGTCCTAGTTGTATCAAAATCTGTTTTAAGATTATCTAAATAAAATGTAGTCTTTGTATACACATTCTCTTTGTTAACAAATATTATAGGAGCAGAAAGTGGTGTATTCATAGTGTGTGACCTAAAGTAATATGCAAATTCTTCAGCCTCTATGGTGGCGGACATAAGAATAACCTACAAAGTAGTTAATTAATGTCATCACAAATAAAATAATAGTTTTTTATGCAACCAAAATATAAAGGTAGCCTTTTTTTGAAAATTGAAATTGCATACATTTTTTTTGCTGTCTTTAGTAATCAAATAATTTATTTTACATACACATAAAACTTTTGTTTACTATTTCTGCATAAATTGAATCTTTTTTAATAGCATCTAATTTAGTTTATGAATATCAATAAAGTACTACTACTATATCACAGCTTCATTACACATATTTTACTATGTTGCTAGATCATGTTTTATGAAATTTTATATGTGTATTAAGAGTAATCATGTTAATATGTCCTGCTCTTTAAATTTACTCTCGCAAACATTGTGCATCCAATTTATTATTGAAAATAAAATTTTTTTTTTTATATCAATCAAACACCTGCTTTTTTATGAAGTTTATTTTTAAACATATTTTGTTACAAAAATTACAGAATAAATTATTTAGTTTTTATAATATACTTACTTTTGCCCTGGGAGAATTTGTAAATAAAAATCGTCTTATAATTAACAATAAGAAGTCTAAATCCTGATTTCTTTCATGGATTTCGTCGATAATTATATGTGTAAATTGATGCAATGATTTTGATCTTATAATTTTTTGAAAAAGCACTCCTGTAGTCATGTAAGTCAAAATCATATCTGGTGAAAGCTTTTTTTCCAAACCAACCTAAAACAAATCGATTTTCTTTGAAAAAAATGTAAATCTTAGTAGAATGTATAATATATCTTAAATTTTTCAATAAATAAATAATTATAAAGATAAATAAACATATCTTACTTGATAACCACAAACAGTGCCCAAAGTCCATCCTCTTTCTTCACAGACCCTTTTAGCCACATTAATTGTTGCTATACGTCTTGGTTGTGTTACTACTATATTGCAATATTCATTTTTTTCTCTATATTCATCCAAAATAAATTGAGGAACTTGAGTAGTTTTACCACAACCCGTTGGTCCTTGTACTACCAACACATTATTGACTTAAATGAAGAATCTAAAATACTCATTCTGGGAAATCTATTTCAAAAACATAAATTCTATTTTACCTTATCACGAAATGAATCAATTGGCAATTCTTTTTTAAAATTGTCCTATTAAAGTCATATTGGGAGTACACATTCAATGGATTATTTTTATAATCTATTCCATCAACCCCTTCAACATCTGACATTTTACTAGGTACCTAAAGAAGATATATAATAAAAAATGTATATTAATATTTCTACAAAAATGTTTATTTGTCCCAATATATAAATCTGTTAAATGTAAAAACTCTAACTAAATCATAAATATATAATAGTGTACAAACCATAGAAAACTAATAAAAATGTATATGTATGTATAAGTAAACAAAGCCCTATTTTTAAAAATATGTCAATCTCTTATTTTTGTCTTTGACTACACCTAGTTGAAGGAGTAACCCAATACTTCTTTAACATTTTAAACATATTTAATTGTGCCTGTATACATAGTATAACACTCACAACTACAAATTTTTAAAATTGTTAACAAGCAGCCTCCTCCATATTTATAATTATAACATCGAATATTTAAAAATGATGCAGGAAAATATAAAATAATGTCACTTAAGAAGATATTCTTTCCTAGTGTTTAATATATGAAATGTCTTCCAAATATTGAACATCCAAAACTAGCATGATGGAAACAAATCAAAGCATATCAGTACCAAATTCCAAATACATATATCAGAAAATTACTAAACTATAGTGACATTAGAACAGTTCAGAAATATGAGACAATCCCACAGAAAACCGAGTTTTGTTGCATGTACTAAAAATAACAATAAAACTTATGTACATGTTAGAATGTAGTCATTAAAAGGAAAATTCCTTAAAGAAATAGTAGTTTTTTGCAGATATTTTCTGTTAAATTGTTATGTACATTAATCATAAGTGGGTAAATCTTTACTCTATTCAAATGTGCCCTAAATGCAAAAAAAATATTACAAGCAAGTGTATTTCTTTAGGAACAAGAGTTGGTCATAGAAAAATATGGATCATTTAACGAGGGGGGTTTTATTAATAAAAATTAGTTTTTATTTTGTCAACTACCTACTTAATAAAATTATTTTCCTTTAAATCGACAATCTAGAAACATAATATATTCATATATGTAAATATTTAATATCTAGAATGTATACCTTTTAATAAGAACATTTGACAAGTTATGAACAATTATTTTTTCAAATTATTGACCTTCATAGAAGTTTAATTATTATATACTTACCTCATTTACGGCACCAGCAGCATATTTAAGCATATCCTCAGTAACATACTTTTGTTCATAAGACTCATAATTGGCAACATCTTCTTCATCTGTAGAACTAAAATCTTCATCTAATTCATATCCCGTAACACCATTTACTTGTCCAGTGGGGACAACAAGCTTTTTCTGTAGATCTGCCAATAACTTATTCATTTTGCTAGTATAATGTAAGTATCTAGCTATAATCAATTCATCAATTTAGAACTTAATTAAATATTTTCTTAAGTATTAGTAAGTTAACAACAGAATAGCAAAATGTAACATTACACACTTTTCAAGAATGAGCCTCACGTAGAAGATAAGATAGATTTTTTTTATTCAATTTTATTTTTAACAGCCATCGCTAATTCAAATCTAAATCAACAAAATGACAAGTGACAACATATATCTATGCAAGTGACTTAAGCAAAGTTCATGTACCAACGAATTGCGAATATCGCTTTTCGCATTCGCTACTTTAATTTGTAAACGTTTCATGTACCAACGATAATTCTGGGGAAAAAAGTAAAAAAAAACTAGTGTCACAGTTCTGTCGTTTCGTTCGCTTAATGAAATTTAAATATGAAATATTTAAAAAAAATAAAACTTAATTAAGTCGTCCAAACATAACATTAAACACGAAATATTTCTCTATGCAAAAGACAAAACAAAACAATATCCGTTAAGGTTAATTTACTTTTCTTTGCGGACTGCGCATGCGCAAGTTTGAAAATTTAGCAAATTCGCATAAAAATTAAAACTGTTCTAATTTTCCCGCACCCTAGATTTCAAATTTTGCGAAGTCCTTGAAAATAAAGTAATCGCTACAACTGTCAACGTTAACCAATGGGCAACAAGTTCGCGTTTCGCAATTCGTTGGTACATGAACTTTGCTTTATAGCTGTTAATTTCTTCTTCTTGTAGATATCAAACATTTTAAGAAAATAATTCAACAAAAATTCATCTCAACTGCGAATCAGAGTTGTTAAATTATAACTATAGTATTTTTCAAACCTCTGCGAACTAAAACAAAAAATAAATCCAGTTTTATCAATATTAAATTATGTACGAGGATCAAATAAAATCACTACTGTAGCAATCGCAAAACTCGTGAAAGGTACCAAGTAAATTAGCCTTATAAATATCATTAATATTCAACTGAAGTTAATAAGTCGATCAGATCAAATACTCGATGCCGAGAAATTACTAATTTGACTATAAAAATGTACTATCGCACTGGACGACACCGGTCCGGTTTTATTTTATCTTGTCGTGAACTTATATTCATGAGCGGATCTAACAGAAATTTATCTTTTTTGTTATAATATTTATCTATCTAGGTATTTAAAAAAAAGAAGTATCAACTTTGCTTACCTTTGTTATTGATTAGTTAAAATCAAAATAATTTTACATTATTGATTAGTTCAAATCAAAATAATTTTATTTTTTTACGATTATGGTAAAAAATTACATATTAACAAAAATGTGAGCTAAAAGAAAAATCGTATAGTGAAAGAGAATTTTTTTATTTTTAGTCGCTTTCACTGTCACTACTAGATTCGTTTAAATTAATAACAACTTGATTCAAACTGTTATCAATTGAAATATCCATTTGCCACATATTTGATTCCACCTTTTTCACGTGCTCTATACATTTTTCCCATTTCTGTGCATTTATACCATCAATAGCTTGAAGAAGGATGTTTCGAACATCTGCGAGTTTAAAGGTTCTATTTAGCCTTCCTACTGTGCCCTTTATATCTGCCCAAACAAGCTCAATCGGATTCAACTCGCAGTGATAGGGAGGCAGCCTAAGTACTTCAATGTTTCTAGTTCGAGCCATCTCATCAACACAATATTGCTTGTTTTTTGGAAAATATTGCTTAGCCAACATTAATAATTCTGCTTTAAGAAAGGAAGAGTCAAACTGGATATTTCTTTCTTGAAGCCAATTTTGGATGTTCCAGCCACTTGAAGGTAATTTTTGAAGAAGGCGACTATGGTAGGGAGCATTGTCCATGACTACAACTGAAAAAGGATCGAGTCTCTTCAGAATGTTTTCAAACCATTCTTCAAACACCGTTGAATTCATTTCTTCATGATAGTCACCCGTTTTTTTAGACTCAAAAAGCAGAAGTCCATCATCAACAAATCCTTCATCGCTTCCAATATGGAGAACTATTAACCGGCGACCTTTCCCAGAAGGAATTTTTAATCCTGAAGACCAACCTTCCATAAATGCTTGAAGAGAACTTTTTATGTTCTGGTCTTGCCAAACTTTGGAGACGGTATGGCCTTCATTTACCCAAGTTTCGTCCAAATAATATATTTTCCTTCCTTCTTGCCGAAATTTTACCACCGAACGAATGTATTTTCTTCGCCAACAAATAATTTCATCTTTTTCTACCAGCATACTCTTCCTATCCACCTTACCATAAGTAAAATTTAAGCTTTTTAAAATTCTCCAAAGTGTTGTTTGGCTTAAATTTGGCATATCAGGATCTTGTTGTATATCTTGTTGCAATTTTTTTAAAGTAGGGACTTCATTTTGAAAAAAATATGAATGAATTTTTCTACGAATACCATTTTTACAAAAATCGTCTACAATAATTTGTTGCGGTTTTCCTGGATTCTTCTCAGGTTTTTGAATTTCTCCGTGAACTTTTTTTTCTTTTAAAATTCTATATATAGTTGTTCTACCAATACCAGTATATCTGGAACACATCTCAACCAACTCATTTTTTAGCTTCATTGGATCAGTAGACAAGGCTGAAAAAACATTGAACACCATTTTTTTCTCTTCAAAACTTAGGTTTTTTCGAGCCGTCGAAGATTTGGAACACCCTGCTACATCCATTTTTAAATTATAAAAGTTGTACAACACTTTACCAAACACTAATTTATTATAACTAGCAAGCATACGATTGATTATTATCAGAAGAAATAAGTTTAATAAAAATTAAAATTCCTAAATTCAGTATAAAATCAATAATTTAATCTAAAGGGCTTAAAAAAATGTAAGAAGAAATTTTCAGTAGCGTTTTGTAAATAAACGAAGTGTGTTTAATTTTTATTTCTTTATTTCAATGAATAGTCCTGTACGCCAATGAACCTCATTGATTGCTGCTATGATAAGGTTCGCAGAGGTTTGAAAAATACTATAGGAAAGGAGATTATTATGATTATTACTCTTCATTAATTATTTTACTTAGTAAATAATAATGGAGCAACAACCAAATATCTACAGAAAAATGCTAGCAGCTGCAGTTTCAAGTGTTCTGTTAGAAAATGGTTTTGATTCGGTAGAAAAGGAATGTTTGGGAACACTTAAAGAAATGATGCAAGCTTGTAAGTATACCTATATAATCTTCTGTAAAAATATTTTTATTTTATTTGCTTTAGTTATAACGGAAACTGCAACTCTCTTCTAACATCATTTGATTAATTGATTTGACACGTGCGTTGGTCTGTGGAGTTTGTTTGAAGAGATGAAAATGTATTACATTATTGACCAATGAATGTACCTGAAACGAAAAAAAAAATAAGACTTGTAATAGTTTGCCTTAAATATTATTACTCACTTTGCCATAAAGAAGAACATTGTATGTTTGAGTTTTCCAATAAACATTGCTATTCTCTGACCATACGCGTCTGGGATTTCTTTTTTTTGATGGCTGTATACCATGTAAAACACACTCAATTGCTAAAGGTGGAAGTTGGCATTCAGGTCTATGAGGTAACAAATATATTTCTGATGTGGGTACTTGTTGAATATTACCATAATCTATGAAAATTACCTGTAAAAAATAATATTAAGAAGAAATTCTTTAAATCCCTTATATTTTTTTCAAATATTTGTTTTACAGTATACAAAATACATTGTTACCTTAACAAAATTGGGAGAATAAGATACAATTTGACAACGACTTGTAATAGTTTGCCTTAAATATTATTACTCACTTTGCCATAAAGAAGAACATTGTATGTTTGAGTTTTCCAATAAAAATTGCTATTCTCTGACCATAGGCCTCTGGGAGTAAGTACTTCCATAACTCTTCTTACATTGATATACAAATACTTTCTTGTAGGTCCCCGATTTCGATATTGATAAGCCTGAAATATCTGAAGGGCTGTGGAAAGTATTCACATTTTTAGTAACTGTTATTGATAAATTGGACTCTGTAGATCCAATAACCAACAAACCAATAATTGGTAGTGTATTAGTGTTTTTACCTGGCATAAACGAAATTGAAGAAGCCAGTAGGCTGCTTAATCAACATTATAAAGAAATATGCAAAGAAGAAACTAAAACTCCTCCAATTAGTTGGTATATTGTTCCATTGCATTCTTCACTACCAAATAATTTAGTTATTTTTACATTTGTTGTTGAAATTAACAATTCAGCAGAATGTGACGCTCTCGAATTATATTTTAATGTTAAAGCCTCTTATTTTAGATTATCACAGCTGGAGCTTTTTACCCGAATTTCTTCATAAGAGAACCTAATGGTGAACAACTAAATGAAAAAGAAGCTATTAAAGTTGTAGGTGGTCGAAATCCTTTTCGGTCTGTGTATCCAACAGGGATGGAGGTTTCACAACCAGTTCCTTTGTACATAAGATCTATTAAGGCTCTGTTTAAAAATGATAATTAATTGGAAAGTAATATATCTGTTGGTTTTGATGGAAGCAGCAAAATTTATATCGAATTTAAAAATTTTGATAAACAACGTGAACAGCTTACTGTATCTGTTGATGGAAGACAGTTTATAGCCGATACTATTCCAGGACGAATTCATAAAGAGGTCTATGAAGCTGTGAGAAAAAGGCAACTGCAATATCCTTTAGAAATAAAAATATTACCGTAAGTCATCTGAAAATCAATAAGCAGTTTATTATTTTGATGATGTCTATTAATAAGACAGTCCTTAAAATGTGCCATTTAAAAACGATTACCTCAAAGAATATTTATATTCTTTAAATTTTATTTTTTAACAGAAGGTTCAAATTTATTCAATAGAAAATAGCAATTTTCCAGTGAATCACGATATTTGCAAATTTGATTACATCCGTCTTTCTTTACATTCCTACGATTTAAGTTGATTATTTAATGACATATGTATTACTGGGCGTTCTATTTAATTAAGAGATATATTTGCATTTTGGAATGAAACATTTTGAACTTTTCTTTTTAAGCGTTTTGTGAAGAAACAAACAATACTGCAAATTAGTGGTAAAAAAATGCCAGAAAAACTTGTGGAATCACATCAAAGCAATTTCATATTTTTATTTTTAAAGTAACTATCCTTGCCGTCACTAGACTTTTTTTAATTATCATACCATATATCTTTGAAACAAATTTCATACTACTTGCTTTTTGGTTACTATAACTTCGATTTCATTTTTTTATATTATTTGTTTAATAATGGGGTTTTTGGCAGATTATAAAGAAGTACATGTCCATTATACACCAAAACATTTGCATTTACTTTGTACGAGAACACAATATATTTTTTTTCAAAATTTTCCGACTTCAAATTAAAAACATTCTTTTTTAGTAAATATGGTTATTTTTAGACTACACGAAGCATGGAAGTTTGCTGAAAAAAACGGTTTCACAAGAAAAACTACTCTCCAGAAAATGAAAGATGTTCAATATCCTACAACCTCAATGGAGAGGAATTGTTTCTCTCTTGATAATTATTCACCCATACCTCCTCTGGATTTGGAGTGGATAGTAATTAAAATTACTGAGGTATACTGTTATTTGTTGACATTGTTTATTTTAAAGCTGTTGTAACTCATATAGTATTGCTTCAATTTTTTTGGGTAATATACTGTCGATTAAAATTGAATGTTGAGTGATTGATGAACAGAATAGGCAGTAGTGCAAGGCATCTTGAAGGGAAACACAATCACCCTTCAAACAATAAAATATTGTTTTTCCTATTTCATCTAAGTATATTTAAAAAATATGGTGTAATACTAAAGAATCTAATCAAATATGCCATCTTTGGTTTACAAAATACTTTTAGCCAAAAAGGGCCAACCATTGAAACTTTTTGGATATTGCTGCAGTATTTAGTGGTACTGCTTCTGACTCCGTTCAACTAATCTCACAATTGTTAAATAGATAAAAGCTAAGCTTTCAGCGGTAAGAGCAATGGCTCATAAGATCTGAGTGTTGGAAACTCACACAGCTATCTACACCTACATACAAAAAAGTCGCAAAAGGAAAAATATTTTCTAGTGTAGTACGATTTTATAAAACTTGTTACATTTTATTTATTTTTTGCATTAATGCGTTTTTACCTTATTAGTTCATTATAAATATATGATTTTATGACAATAAATACTGTATATTTGTAGCACATCGATGCAGGGCATTTCTGGGCTAATCACATAGAAAGTGAAACAAATCTGGCCAGTATAGAAGACATTCTCAATAAAACTGTATTACATCCAGTCCTAGCTTTTAATGGAGTTATCCAATTGGGTAAAATATACGCAGCGAGATATCTTGAAGACAATATATTCTATCGTTGTCAAATTGTATCTTATTCTCCCAATTTTGTTAAGGTAACAATGTATTTTGTATACTGTAAAACAAATATTTGAAAAAAAATATAAGGGATTTAAAGAATTTCTTCTTAATATTATTTTTTACAGGTAATTTTCATAGATTATGGTAATATTCAACAAGTACCCACATCAGAAATATATTTGTTACCTCATAGACCTGAATGCCAACTTCCACCTTTAGCAATTGAGTGTGTTTTACATGGTATACAGCCGTCAAAAAAAGAAATCCCAGAGGCGTATGGTCAGAGAATAGCAATTTTTATTGGAAAACTCAAACATACAATGTTCTTCTTTATGGCAAAGTGAGTAATAATATTTAAAGCAAACTATTACAAGTCTTATTTTTGTTTTCGTTTCAGGTACATTCAGTGGTCAATAATGTAATACATTTGAATCTCTTCAAACAAAATTCACAGACCAACTCACGTGTCAAATCCATTAATCAAATGATGTTAGAAGAGAGTTATGCTGAGCCTGCAATAGAGAGTTATCTATCAAAGGTATGTAAAGTTCAGAACAATTCTTACTTTATATTCAGAGCGGAGAATTTATCAAAGTTTTATTTGACTACTATAAACATTTTTTAGGCTGATCACGAAAAGAGACAAAGTTATTGATGCGAAGAATCCTTCTATGGAAGCTATAAGATTGAGTTTTGATAGAGTTGAAAATTATGATGACTTTGAAGAACCTGAAATGTCTAAAAATTATAAGATAATTCGTCTGAGAGGTATGAAACAAATGTCAATTAGCTAGTTTATTAGGAATTGTCTGTTGACTGTACTATGTAGGATTGTGATTTATGAGCTGGTGACACGTTTAACGAAATTTTATTTTAAGATCCTTATGCATTCTGCCGTTGGAGATAAACTGTGAGGTATTTAATGGCAGTTTTTACATTTATCAGTAAAATAATAGTTAAGAAGTTCCCTGGAAATTTGTAGGTGTAGTTTTGGAATACTTGCTATTAATGTCACTGTATACCCTAACATTCTCTAAATTATTCACTTACTAGAAGGTACAAGTGAATGATATTTTGAAACCTTCAGCGAACTTTATTATTACCATTACAGTCAAGTAGTTAATGACTTAAAAATGTTCCTACTTCTATTATTATCTCTAATATATCTATTATCTGATATATATACAAATTTATGTTAAAACACTATATTTTTGCCAATTAGGGAAGTTGTAAATATATACCTATGCAATTCTATAGGTATAAATTTATATTGAACACTTTTAATTATAATTTTCAAAAGTAAAATGGAATCTGGTCATTGAGAGATGCTTGGTTAATTAAAACTATTTTATATAAAGATTAAAATTAGTAAAAAAACAGGAATTAAATATTAAATAAAAGTTTCTTATATTTTTTATGAAATATGTTGTGGCGTCTCTTTTATAGTAATATTTTTGTGATCCATTTAAGAATTTTTTTACCAATTTTCCCCATTAAGGAAAAAGTAAAAATTATTATTTTTTTATTCTTCACAGTAATTAAATAAAATCTTAGCATTTAAAAAAAATATTTTGCATACTATGACGACCATTATTTTAAAAATTATCTATTGTACTCAGTGACCTACAACTTTTGTTCACTATATTTATAAACTTACACAAATCTTATATTAGTTTTACACATACCTACTTTGTATTTATCCATCTTAATTCAAGGACACCAAATTTTTGTAATGTGGATATTTATTAAATAATTTGTATAATAATAATTTGTGCACAATTATTTTTCCTTTAAAAATTTTTTTCACCCCCTGGTCCCGTTTGTCAATAAAAATTTTTGATATTTTTTGATTATATATGTTAGTAGAGATCTAAAAATACCGGTCTAATAAACGAACAACAATCTTTTTGGATAAAGTAAGATATAACAAAAAAGTGATACATTTTCCTTTAAAATTTTTTTTCACCCCCTGGTCCCGTTTGTCAATAAAATTTTTTGATATTTTTTGATTATATATATTAGTAGAGATGTAAAAATGCCGGTCTAATCAACGAACAACAATCTTTTTGGATAAAGTAAGAAATAACAAAAAAGTGATATATTTTCCGTTAAAAAATTTTTCCACCCCCTGGTCCCGTTTGTCAATAAAAATTTTTGATATTTTTTGATTATATATGTTAGTATAGTTTTTGAATACAGTAAAATGTAACAAAAAAATTATATATTTTTGTTTCAATAAACAACTTCTTAATTAATTTTTTGTTGAAAAACTATAATTAAGTCATTATCTTTGTAACACTATAATAAACTCACTATTTTATTCTAAATATATTAATTTTACTGTAATTTGTTTTACACTATTTTCGGGATTATTATGTACCCCTCGTATTGATGTGCGACCGAGACATCGTACGTGCGACGTTGCCACATCCACGTACCAGCGCTTGGAGCTAGGAGCTAGCTTCTCACCCATATAGTTCTCAGCTTGTACTGTTCTTAGTGATGTTTGGAAGGTGACGAGGTAAAATAAAACAAGTAATACATATCTAACATTTATTTCCAGAACCGGAGAATTTAATATGAAAACCAAGGTAAAATTAACTAATAAAGTATTGCCAAATGTTAGACATGACTGGTTCGGTGCAATATATCTAAAAATTATAGGGGAAAGAACCAGAAAGAAAACCCCTGTTAATTCAGACAAAAACATAATTGAAAGATAAAACAAACATAAGTCAGGTAAATCAAATAAATCAGATAAATCAATTAAGTAAAGTAAATCAAATAAATCAAATAGGTCCAAAAAAAACCAAATAAATCAAATAAACCAAATAAACCAAATAAACCAAATAAACCAAATAAATCAAATAAATCAAGTAAATCAAATAAACCAAACAAATCAAATAAATCAGATAAATAAAATAAGTAAAATAAATCAAATAAATCAAGACAAATAAATAAAATAATTAAGTCGGCTAGATGGGATAAAATGGAATAGGAAGAATAAATTAAATAAAAACCCAATAAATCATTTGCAATAATTAAAATCTAATAAACAAAAGTACACGGATAACAAGGATCGACTCAAAAAGAAAAAAGACATAGCTCAATGTTTCCTGTAAACTAGATTATAAAATATATTCATTTATACATTAAGCGATACGCCGTTAAGTAACAAAACGGAGGATCGCCTTTAAATATCAACAATTTTCACACAAAACAAAAGCAGGGTAATACGACTAGTAGAACGGTAATAGGGAAGTATACACTCGGCTACCTGTCTAAAGTTGAGGTCCTACTTTATTCTAGGGGCGATATCTGGTAGGTTAATGAACACCTATACCCTATGTCACCCCTTGCCACGGAAATATTCATATTCAAAAACAAGATTCAAGATCATCCTCTCAATTTATGAAAAATAAATTAATATTTAGCAATCCCTCATTGTTTCTATGTCCCTATCTTTGTGTAAATCGAATAAATTGCAAATGATGTATATAATGAAAAGGAGAACATAAAACATGCAATAACAAAGGAAAAAAACATGTATACCAATAAATATATTTTATGGTTAGATTTAAGTGCATTTGATGGAAATAATAGGTATAAATACCCAAAATTAATGCTTGTTGTGACACAACACTCTTTTTTAAAAACCCACCTTTCTTTCGTAAGGTCTGCTACCAATCTTCCCGATACGCAACCTGCTCTCGTTTTCCAGACTTTGTTTACGTTATCTAACCCAAAGAGGCGTGAGAATTTTAAAACAAGACACAACTCTGTCGAATACGGGCCCTTTCAATATCAAATCTAAAATTTTAAATAAATTTAGTACTACTGCTGAACCGCGAAATTCGTTAAATAAATCGGCTAACAGTAATTGTGAAATTCATCTTTACTATTTATAATTTTAAGAAAAAGACATAGGTGGAGCCGATTTTAAATCGCCATAGTATGCCAAAACCTGGCAGGCAATGGGCAGAGTTGAAAGTTCTACTGAGTGCCGAAAAAAAAAGAGAAATCAAAAGTAAAAGCAGCAGTATTAAAATATTAGTTTACTGTTTGGACAGCCTTTTTCCACATTTTCCTACATTAAACTGTTGCATATGATTAACGCATTTATATTAAATTACTTCATTAACAGTTCTTCATTTAATTTTTGACTTATGGTAAATTTCCACAAAACCTTCTATTATGAAACTTTCCTAGAAAATTTTAATGATTTGAAAAGTTTTTTTATAGAAAATTCTAGAAGACATTAAATAGTTTTCACCATGGCTCCGTAAAAAGTTTTGTTCTTATTTTAGTTGGAGCAACTTACTATGCTACGGAGGAAAAGCAAGAAATTATTTCCTTGGTATGCACAAATAAAAGACAGAAGATCTTATGTATGAAGCCAGGCCAGGAAAAAACATGAAATTGTCATAAAATTGTTTTGTAATTATTTTTTTAAGTTGTAAATACGTTAGAAAATTTGTTTCTCTGTTCATTATATTTTTGTGTTTATTATAGAAAATAAGGAAATAAATATAGAGTAAATGGGTTAAATAAGTCACATAAAGTCAATTCTCTTCAAATATTGAATAATAACTTTGATTAAAATGATGATATTATTACATAGAAAAAGGCAGTATATGTTTCCAAATTAATCCATTCAATATTTCATAAATTTATTTTTATTTGATAATCATTTTGTGTAGTAAATATATTGTTTTTCATTTTTGAGGGTTCTCTTAACCTTATGCATAAACTACACAAGGTTATTATTCATAAACATCAAAACCTATATAATATAAATACTGGACGATCTTGTTGAGGTGGCTCAAGCGATCTCAGGCTGTAATCAAACGGTCTGAGGCCATAGCAAGCGGTGTTACCCCATAAGATCATGTTTTCAAATTGAAGTGGCAGATTAAGTTAATATAAAAATTAAATTCTTCAAACAACAAGTAAAAATTCCATATAGAAATCAATGTCTTTTAAACAAATTTGCAGACATATATCTCGTGTATTTGGAAGTTCACTAATGAATCATTAAATCCATAAATAAAAGTGTATAGGTTGTGGTATCCATGTACCAAAAATTGAATAGATAATAAGTTTTCTACTTGGTTATATGATTAAACCAAAATGTGTTCTGTTGAAATTATACAGCATGCATTGAAAAAGTTATGAAATATATAATTTTTACAAACTCAAACATAATATAAATCTAAATGCCTTAAAAACTAAAAAGTTAATATTGAATGCAGATAATGCTAAAAGTCTGAGTTTATCTTAGTATGGATACCTGTGTATAAGCAATGGGAAATAAACGAGCTGGTAAGGGTAAAATCCTAAATGTACCAGTGAATATTACCATTGATAGACATGATTATTTTCCATATCTCAAAAAGCATATTTCAACGATACATAATAATTGGATTAGAGCGTTTTTAGAAAAGAGGAAATTATATCCACAACTGGACAGTTTTCTTCATAAATCTTGGCTATCCAAATTTCCATACCTAGATCGTCGACATATCAAACTATAATAAGGTTAAACACTGGAATACGTTTAGTTAAGTTATTTTTAAAA
The DNA here is from genome assembly GCA_951812935.1 of Hermaeophaga mercurialis. Taxonomy (NCBI): domain Eukaryota; kingdom Metazoa; phylum Arthropoda; class Insecta; order Coleoptera; family Chrysomelidae; genus Hermaeophaga; species Hermaeophaga mercurialis. The sequence continues at coordinate 15,622,101 of OX638364.1, forward strand.
TTGTATGTAGTGTAGCGTTCACCCGTTTTGTGAATGTGGTCAGTCTGAAAATCTTCATCGTATATTCTTCAACTAAACTGTAAAGTTTGATTCATATAAAGAATTGATAAAAAGAATCTGCCCAATACCCATATCACTTATTCCTAGTATTATAAATCAAGTAAATTAAAATGTACTTTACTGCATTAATTATGAAATTTGTTAACACGTTTAAACAAAAATCAAATAAAGAAAAAATAAGTAAATACGTGTATATTCAAATTAATCTTATAAAAATTCCTCATCTGTCTGCCCTCAGTACTCTTATTCATTATTTCGGGTTTGTGTATGTGTGTATGGCTCAGCAGTTGCTCCGGAGCGAGAAAAGTATGTAACTTTATTGTATTGTGCCTTAACATGTCAGCTTAAGAAATATGTTCAAATGAAAAATTGTAATAATGGAGTTTTCAACGGCAAGATGGAAAATTCCGGAGATTCTTCAGTAAAAATCCCCAAACTTTAAATTAACTTCTCTGGTAAAATACCCAAGGTGTGGAGGCCAAGAACTAAAAACAAAAAGAAGAATCATAATGTCATCAATGTTTTATGTGTTTGTTGTGTTTCTTGCTCATATTTAGAATGTCAACTGACAATAACAAAACCTGACTAACATGGCGCCGCCCAGAAAAGGGCATTTTCAAATTGTTTTTTTATTAATTGTAGTTTTTTTAAGTGACATTTTAGGACAATTTGATGATTACCCAAGGTATCCCAGTCGTTACCCTCAAAATGTTCAAAATCCATTTAATGAATATGGTCCACAATTACCATATAATCCATATCCCAACAATGGTTATAGGGCAACATATATTTATAAAGGACGAAGGTATGGACAAAATGTAAACACAAATTATCATGATCAAAGCAGACCAGGGGATCCTAGGATTAAGGGACAGGATGAACGTTTCACTTATGATAGAGTGAGTTTATTTGAACTAAATTTTATGTTTTTATATAAAAACAGTAAATAAGTATTATAATAATAAGAATATCTTCCTTATCAGATAAGTACATCACATTTAATTGTATTATATTAATATATTACAGTATCTTTTAATTAAAACTAAGAAATGAAAATTAATTTAAATTAATAGAAAGAATGAACAATTTACTGCTAAAAGTATGAATCACATTAATTATTGTTTATTATGGGTCGGTATGCTAGAAAGCACCTAAGGCAGTGAACTCTTTTAACATAATATTTCATTTTTTTGTTAATTTATAATGTTTAAATAATTAATACTTATTTCATTCAAAAAATAAATATAATTCCTTTGTCGCTAATTCTCTTTTAATATTTTCCTGCAGTTGTCAGTGTTGTGTTAATTTAACTACAATGTAATTATTCAATTTACGCTATTAAGAATATTTTTTTTTAACAATTATCTTTATTTATCTTTCTTCACGCCTCATTTTATCTTGTGCAAGTGGTTCTGCTTCTCTCCATTACATTTCTTTATCTTTCAGATATGCCACTACTTCATAATTCCATTTCCAACGTGGCCCCCCTCTTGTCAACTTTTTTGATATCTCCATCTTCCATACTTTTTTAATGATTCTCAAAGGTGATATTTTGATTACATGACCATACCACTTTAGTGTATTTTCGCTTGCTTGATAATCTGTTTCTTATTCTTGTGTAGTTATTAGTAAGTTTATAGAAATTTATCTTCTTGTCGACTTCTAATATTCACTCAATTCATTGCCTTAGTACTTAATACAAATACTGCATCTGTAGAGCAGCTTCCTGATATGTATCTATTTTGTGTCTCATCCATATTTTCTTCTTCCTTATTGTCCCATATTATTTTACTATTTATATGATTTGATGGTTTGTTCTTTTAACGTTGCCGGTATTAAAAAATTGTTTTAAATAAACAATAGTGTAATTAACAAAACTTTTAAGTTTTCGTCTTAATTTAAAAAAACAAACTTAATATGAGTTAAATATTACATTTTGTTCATAAAAATGTTTAATTATTTAAAGAAAAATAATTAATTTTTCAATTATTGCAATCCAATTTATCAACTGTAATATTGTGAAGGATTATTTGCTTGAATACTTATTGCTAGCGCAATCTATGCATACATGTTTGAATTGTTAATTCTATTAATGAAAACTGAGGGAGGCAATGCGCCCTTACTTGTTATAAACAATATTCGATAGCCATGAATGTCAAAGCTCTCAATATCAGATTATAAATGGCGGTGTGGTATTAACAAATTTGTATTTAAATAAAATGAAGAGTGAAAAATCGAGTTGTGGTTCTGTTACTGGTTAGAATTGTTTTCATCCTAACTTTGTTACAGAATATACTATGAAAATATATGCAAAACATATAAGAAGGAAGTGTTTCATAATAAATATCCTAATTCTAGAGTTCTAGCCTAAAGTATCTCCATGCAGAATTCTTGATGTTATTATATTTATTTATTATTTAATGCATCAAAAATTGCACAAGTTCCGGTCCTACTCCATAGGTGTTTCCAAAACTTTCTGATAGTCTGTTTCTTATTCTTGTGTAGTTATTAGCAGGTTTATAGAAATTTATTATTCATTGCCTTAGTGCTTAGTACAAATACTGCGTTTGTAGAGCGGTTTCATGATATGTAACCATTTTGTGTCTCATCCATATTCTCTTCTTCCTTATTTACCCATATTTTTTTACTATTTATATGATTTGATGGTTTGTTCTTTTAGATATGCTTTCTAAGCCTGTTTTCCCAAACAACGTTGCCGGTATTAAAAAATTGTTTTCAATTAACAATAGTGTAATTAACAAAACTTAAAGTTTTCGTCTTAATTAAAAAAAAATACATTTAACTTAATATGTGTTAAATATTACATTTGGGCCATAAAAATATCAAATTACTTAAACAAATGTAATTCAATTTTCAATTATTGCAATCATGTGTTACATCTTTTAAAATTTACCCATGACAACGTTGTCTAGGTGCCAAAATATAATTCTGAAAATACCTAAACTTGACTAAACATGTTCCTACCTAACAGCGTTGATGTTCATAAACTGCGTTATCTTTTTAAGGACATAAACGCCTCTAGATGCTCATTAAAAATATTCTTCAAAACCAAACAGGTAATATGTGGATTTATCAACTTGTGGATTTATCAACTGTACTATTGTGAAGGATTATTTGCTTGAATACTTAATGCTAACGCATTCTATGAGTGAATGTTTGAATTGTTAATTCTATTAATGAAAACTTAGGGAGGCAACGCGCCCTTAATTGTTATAAACAATATCGATAGCCATGGATGCCAAAACTGTCAATATCAGATTATAAATGGCGGCGAATAAATCGAATAAATTTCTGGTTGTGGTTCTGTTACTGGTAAGAATTTTTTTCATCCTAACCTTGTTACAGAATATGAAAATATATGTAAAACACATAAGAAGCAAGTATTTCACAATAAATATTCTAACTCGAGAGTTCTAGCCTGAAGCATCTCCATACAGAATTCTTGATGTTATTATATTTAATCATTATTTCATCCATCAAAATAGTGCACAAGTTCCTGTCCTACTTCAGAAGTGTTTCCAAAACTTTCTGATAGTCCATTTCTTATTCTTGTGTAGTTATTATTAAGTTTATAGAATTAAATTAATTGTTTCAACTCTTACTTTATGAAAATTATTCATAATAAATATGGAAAGATCAATAATACCTATGTTTCGGTATGTCAAAATACCGAAACTTAGGTAGATTTGAATATATTTTAAAACGCTTTGGAAGACTGTGGAAATTCAATATAAGTATTATTTATCTTTCCATATTTTTTAAGTTTATAGAAATTTATCTTCTCGTCGACTTCCATTATTCACTCAATTCCTTGCCTTAGTACTTAGTACACATACTGCATCTGTAGAGCGGATTTCTGATATGTATCCATTTTGTGTCTCATCCATATTTTCTTCTTCGTTATTGTCCCATATTTTTTACTATTTATATGTTTTGATGGTTTGTTCTTTTAGATATGCTTTCTAAGCCTGTTTTTCTTTTTTGTTACATGTTTCACCTCCTCTGACCACCAATGCTGTTTCTTTGTTATTATTATCTGTTGCAAATTATAGTAGAACGAAAATTCAAATTTTGTAACAGTGGAAACAATCGTAGTTATTGACAAAAAATTCGAATTTGAATAAACGACTGTTAGGCTTAAGTATTACTGAATTAGTGTCATATTTAAATACACTTTTTGTAGCGGTACTATTGTAATGCGCTGCGTATAATCAAAGTTGAACTGCCATCATAGAGTAACGCCTGAATATTCCAAGAAGGATGTTCTCTTATAATTTACAATGGACAATACCCTTTACCATTGTACATATTTCTATGGAACAATCAACTATAATGTGTTCATATATGTCCCACAGATATTTATTCTATGTACTTTTATATATTTTGGATATTTATGCAAACTTATTTCCACTTTTCCTTGTATTTTTCTCGTATTTCTTTTTCTTTTATGAATTTTTATTTTATATTGTGGAGATCATTTAAAACTTATATTTACAGACAAACACTCTTACTAATAACAAAATTAAGTAGCCAACAGGTAATTTTTGAAACGCCTTTTAAAAATTTAGTGTAACTGATTTCTCATTCGACTAAATGATATCAGCTGAGCGTATTGGGCATCAATGGGGTCAGAATCATCCATTTCGGCCTAAGTGTATAGACTAACAAATATGACTGACACGACTTGTGACCTAACCACTAATGCGCCATTTTGAATGTCAATGCAATTTCGGGGATTATTTTGGGATCTAAAATGCACAAATTTCAAATTGAGTTGAAATCGTCGTAATCAATCTTCAATTTTTTATTACAGGCAGGAAACGCTGAGCCAATGTTACCGGGTATACTGGGTAGTTGGAGGGAAGACTTGCAAGGCAAGAGAAGAGACCAAACGAGAGAACTACATAGAGATGTATTTGTACAAACGACTCATGGAAGTGTTCAAGGATTTCAGGTGTATTTGTTTGATAACCCAGATCCAGAATCACTGTATAGACCTGGAGCAGAATTTATTGAACGGCAACAAGGAGTTGCGTCTGCATTTTTAGGCATCCCGTATGCTCAACCTCCTGTTTTAGAAGGTAGATTTAAGGTAAAGTTTTAAATTGTACTTTTATTTATTATATCCTCGAAAAAAGTATCTAAAAACATGTTTAATTTTTTAGCCTCCACGATTACATAGGGGTTGGCAGATAATGCAAGCAGTAGATTTTGGACCAGCGTGTCCACAACCTGCCAAATACACTGGGGCTACTTTAGGAATAAGAGATGTGGATGAAGATTGTCTCTATCTAAATGTGTTCACTCCAGACATTGTAAGTAACATTACAAAAAATGATGATATATTTTTATATATTTTTAATTGCAGACAGAGGGTACAGGACATAAATACCCTGTAATGATTTACATCCATGGCGGCGATTTTATCCATGGAGCATCTAATACATTTCCTGGTCATATTTTAGCTACTTTCTACAAAGTAGTAGTTGTCACTATAAACTATCGTTTAGGAGCTTTAGGCTTTTTAAGTACAGGTGATGTCAATTCCCCTGGAAATTATGGTATTATGGATCAAGCTATTGCTATTAGATGGGTTTATGATAATGCTGAAAATTTTAATGGAGACAAAGACAGCATAACATTGTTTGGACCAGGTGCAGGAGCAGCCTCTGCTGGATTGTTAATGGTAGCACCTCAAACTAGTCACATGATCTCTAAAGTTATTGCACAGGTAAAAATTTATTAATTTTTGTCGGATATTTTAGGTAATGTATATCAGAAATTCTAGTTGTTCTGCCCTCGATTTTATTATTAATATTTATTTTCAGAGTGGATCTGCTATAGCAGATTGGGCAATGATATTTGATAGATACAGAGCACAAAACACTAGCAGAGTATTTGGTAGGCAAATTGGATGCAGCATTGAATCCTCATGGAAGTTGGTGAACTGTCTGAAAAATTCCAGAAGTGCCTTTGAAATAGGAAATGCAGAATTTCCACCTGAAATTGGTCTGTTTCCTTGGGCTCCAGTAATAGAAATGAACATTTCTATGCCTTATTATGAAGGATGGTATGAAAAAGATTGGCATTTTATTAGTGAAAATGTGGAAACCCTGATCAAGAAAAGAGCTTTTAACCAAGGATTGCGTTATATGACAAGTGTTACACTTCAGGAAGCGGCTTATTTCATAAGTAAGCCAATATTTTTTGTTTAACCCTTTCATGGAAAATGAGAAATAATGTTTACTCTGCTTTCTTGTTTACATGAAAATGTCAAATACGGGACGCATTTTAAAATGTTTAATCTTTTAATTTTTTTAGCGTCAAACAAAAGTTTGGAACCTAATTTTATAGTATCACAACAATTCTTTGATCAAAAAGTGAAAGAATTAGTTTTAAGATATAACTATACCCTCAATCCAAATGGTATATTTGATGCAATTAAATATATGTATACATATTGGCCTGATCCTAATAATGTGACACATATCAGAAATGAATATATTCAAGTAAGTATAATCACTAAACAAATATTTACACAACTGAAATGCAAAGATTTATGCATTAGCATAATCACTCCCATATATCAAAGCTTTCGCTTCTGTATATTTCTTTGTTCTGTGGTAAATTGAAATGAATATAACATGGGTATTATTGGAGATAACTGTTAAATTATTTAATTATTTACGTTTCGCCAGTGTATTTCATTATCATCAAGACTGGACTTGAAAAACTCTAAATTACACTAAAATATTATATTTTGTAACAAGGTTAGAATGAAAGAATTTTGCCATTGTAACCAACTAACAGACTATATTTTCTCCATGACCACAAACAAATAAAATTAATATTCCTTAAGGCTGCGTTTACCCTAAAAATGACGCGAAATATATATGTACATGTTAAAGCTATACCAAATTTTAAAGCTGGTTAATTTAAATTCTGAAATGAACATCTGTTTTTAAAAAGTGGGGCCAAATAAAAAATTGTTGTAGCTAGGGGATGGCATATTTCATTTTACGAAAATATATTCATTTTTCTAAAAATTATTGAATGTAAATTTTCTATTTTGAAATTGGTATGACCTTCGTGATTTTTTCCACTTTAATTTAATATATATATATGTAATAACTTGCATAATACAACTAGCTCATTCCCTTCCTTAAATGTTTTAACACGTTTTTGCAAAAAGGTATTTGTGAAAAAAGGTCTAATAAATTCAAAAAGCATCTTTTTCCTGAAAAATCCTACAAACTCACAATTTTCTGTCAATTTTAGTTCAATTTAGTGAAATTTTAGGATGTTTTCCGTTTTATAAATAAATTTTCTTATTTTTTTATATAATTGATATTTTCCAAAATTATTATATCGTCAAAATCAAATGCTTTTTCTTACAATATGGCCTATTCTATTATTTTGCATTGATAAATAATAAAAATAAAACTTGTTAAAATATGATTTGTACCCGATATATTGAGCATGATTCAAAACACATTAGTGTTACCAAATTTAAATGCAACATATATATTTTGGTCGCTTACAACTAATTATTTTCATTACTCAACTACGATATTACTTGGTTATTATGAACATAACAGTACTTTGTATAAAAGAATAAATATTATTAAAATATAAGTTTAAAACCAAAAATTGTGGTCTGCGAATTGCACTTTGCTTCATTTGAGGCCATTTATAATTTATTAGCTATAATTAATATCAAAATATTTCAAAGTGCAATAAATAAACCTAAATTATTGTGTCTGCCCTTACTTTGTGAAATCTATCCATTATAAACGCAAAAGATAAAAATATACTTATCTCTAATGTCACGAGATGCTGTAGTATTCTTATAATATACGTTTCGCTAGTAATAGGCTCCTCAGATAGGCCTGCAAGAAATTGTTTAAATTTAGTGCTTAAACAATTACTTGCAACCCCATCTGAGGAAATTATTACTAGCGAAACGTATGTTATAGGAATAAGAACACTAATGAATCTTATCATTTTTATCTTTTGGATTTGCAATTCCGTACTTTGTTAAAACATTAATATATATATATATATATCACTTTATTGCTAATGGTTTTTCTTATTTATGCTGAACATAAAACAGACTAGTAGAGGACAAAAAATATTTAATTCAAGACCTTTTTTGAAGGTAATGAAAATAAATACAACTATATACTTTATGTAATGTTTAATGTTTTTCCATGTTTGGCTCGAAGACCTTTAAATAAATTTTTATAAATTATTTCTAGATACAGCACTAAAAAAAAGTTTTTAATTTTGGTAGCATTTCACTTTCACAAAAATTGTGATCCCTTCAAATGACCTTCTGGTATAGTTCTTGTTCATCATTTACATAACAAATAAAAAAACAGATATCTTTTTCTGCAATGTTTAGTTGCCCCTGGATCTGAAAAATAAAAGTTTTGCATTTAATGTACTTATATCTTTTTAAGATATATTAAAAATTGGGTTAATATACAAAAACAAGAAAAAAAGGAAATAATTGATATTTTAAAAGTATACTTGCATATAAATAGATGTAGTATCTGATAATAATAATTATGATTTTGTTTTAATAGAACTTTTTCTTTTGCTGTCAGTTCTAGACATAGCTGTTTATTAGTTTTGACTGATTCTCTCAGTTGAGACATTTGACTTTTATTAATTCAGCCAAATGAGATTCTTTAAAGTTAATAAAAAATGAGATTTATTTAAATGAACCATAGAGTGTTTAGGTGTACTGGAAGTTTTTAACAAAAATAGTTATATACTTTTTTGTTGTTCTATTTTTTTTTCAAAAGTGGCAATCCTAATTACTATATAATATAAATATATAGAACGAGTACACTTACGAGTTTTTCTATAGAATAAGTGAAAAAAAAATTCATCGAGCATAAAAAAATTCTCAATCAGTGCATTCGACTTGCGTCACGGCTCCACAGGGGTCCTACGTGTTAGTTCCATTTTCGCCACGACCTACAGCCGCAAGGATTAGATTCCTTTTAAAAGAATAAATAACAAATAAACTGAAAAAATTCAGAATTATAGCAAATTAAAACTTTAAATATTTTAATATTTATTACAATTAAAAAAAGACACTGAGTTTGACAGGGACCTGTAGCAAACAGATTTTATAAATTGATACATATCAATTGATTGGTCCTCATACAATTGGTGTAATTTATTTTCAATAAAAGCTTCCTTGTCTCTAATCATTTTTCTAACCATTTTTTCAAATCTATGTGCGGTATTTAATTTATAATATATTTCCGATTGAAAATTTGTTAAAATGTCTATAAATTGTAAAACTGTTCATTAAATTTCGAACGTAATGATTCATACATATTCGTTGTACGATTAGCCTTCCCAAAATTGAATGACCAGATATTAGGCGGAAAAGGCGTATTTTAAATAGTATATTCAAAAAGATAACTAAGTACCTACCTATATGAGAATTGTTTCATATTCCTCGGTCAGATTTAAAGCCCTCATTTTTTTATACCAATTTTGACATAAATGAAACTTGCAACCAATTATTTTTGAATTTGACAAAACTATCGAAACAGATCGATGAATAGCCATTTCAAAAAAGATCATAATTTCTAACGGATCAAAAATTGTTTTTACTTTTGCACAAATGGTTTTTACAATCTGAATGCGTGAGCATAAGTTTCAATTTTTTGATCAGGGAGCAAACAAATTACTACGGGTATGTAACGTCCATTTTTATAACTCTGTGGAGTGGACATACGATCAAAGAAACTGGGACAGTATTTGAACGTTCCATCCACGTAAATTCTTCTTCCATGACACAGAAAATATAAGTTCGAATAACAAGACAAAATTACTAACTTCTGGATATCTTCAGCCCAGAACAGAAAATTTTCATCTTTGCTTGTTTTTATATCAAGGGTATGAATCACCTTGTCTTGATTTTTTGGCAAATAAAACTTTTCCTTAATGAAATTAAACATTTCTTTTACATCCATTTCCTTCCTGATATGTATCCATTTTGTGTCTCATCCATATTTTCTTCTTCATTATTGACCCATATTTTTTTTACTATTTTTATGATTTGATGGTTTGTTCTTTTAGATATGCTTTCTAAACCTGTTTTCCCAAACAACGTTGCTGGTATTTAAATTTTTTTTTAAATAAACAATAGTGCAATTAACAAAACTTAAATATTACATTTTGGCCATAAAAATGTCAAATTACTTAAACAAATGTTATTCATTTTTCAATTAGTCCAATCTAATATGGGTTGATATCTTTTAAAATTTACTTATGACAACGTTAACTAGGTGCCAAAATATCATTCTGAAAATAACTAAACTCGCTTAAACAAATTCTTCAAAACCAGACAGGTAGTCAACTGTCTATTGTGAAGGATTATTTGCCTGAATACTTATTGCTAGCGTAATCTATGAGTGCGTTTTCGAATTGTTAATTCTATTAATGAAAACTGAGGGAGGCAACGCACCCTTAATTGTTATAAACAATATCGATAGCCATGGATGTCAAAACTGTCAATATCAGATTATAAATTGCGGCGTCGTGTTAACAAACTTTAGTTTAAATAAAATTAACAGTGAAAAATCGAGTAAATTTCTGATTATGAAGGAAATGGTAAGACTTTTTTTCATCCTAACCTTATTACAGCATATACTATGAAAATATATGCAAAACAAATTAGAAGCAAGTGTTTCACAATAAATATTTTAATTCATAAGTGAGAATTTTTATATTCTATTATTAAAAATGATTTCGGACTTAATACATTCACTAATAGTTATGGAGAAACGTATATTCTTTTCAGTCACGACCTTAAAATAAAAAAATATAGGTTTTCTTAGATTTTTCTTTTCCAATTAGTATCAAGAAATATAATATAATTATGCTGATCAAAACTCCATTTTTAGATGCTTTCTGACTTTTTATTTACTGCTCCTATCGACAAAATGGTAAAACTCCTTGTTGAGCAAAACGTTCCTGTTTACATGTATGTTTTAAATACTACAATCGAATCGTTCAATTATCCTGAATGGCAAAAAGTACCGCACAATATAGAGCACTATCTTCTAAGTGGCGCCCCATTCTTAGATGTTGAAATGCTTCCTTCTCGAGAAAGATTTGTCAGAGATCAATGGACCAGGAATGATAGAAACATGAGCCATTTTTTCATGAAAGCGTACAGTGATTTTGCAAGATATGGAAATCCAACTCATACACAAATTTTAGGATTACATTTTGAAGAAGCAAAACATGGACAGCTGAAATACCTCAACTTAAATACTACATATAATTCTTCGATAATGTGGAATTTTAGGCAAACTGAATCAGCTTTTTGGTCTATGTACGTTCCTACTTTGGTTGGCCATCTTGTTCCCACTTATCCTCCTACCACAGAGGTATTTATATATTAATATTTAAAAATGAATCTGCTAATTGTTTTATTCAAATTAGAATCTCTAAGATTAATGTTTTCAAAAAGATTTCAGTATTCTATAAATATTTTTAATAAAATAAAAAACCACTGAGGTTGAACTATTTGTGTAACTTTTAACTTAATGTGGCCAGACTGCAGCGATGGTTATTACAATTTTCCTAATGATAACCGGATTGCAGCGGCGGTTATCTTAGATAGATTAATTGGAAATTGGTAATTACACCATAATGCATTTTTAAAAGGTATGCAGATTTAGGATACAATTTTGTGTTTTTAGATTAGGTTTGTTTGGTAGAAATACACTTGGAATTGGTATTTAAGGACTAAAGGCCTGGAATTTATCGATAATCATTATAGACTTTGGTTGCAGTTTAGTTATGGTATTAAACTTTAATACATTGACCTTTTTCTTCATATTGACCATCGCTGTAATTCGCCGATGCCCCTTTAACCAACACGATATTAATGATAATTTAATTTCAATTTTTGAAAATTTTCTTTTAGTTTTGGTGGGAACCTAGAGCACCTCTGCAAATAGCCTTTTGGAGCATTTCTGGAATTTGTCTACTTTTGATTGTCCTTTTGGTTATTTGTTGCATGCTGTGGAGGAACGCTAAGAGGTAAGGAAGGTAATGGAAACTTTTAACTACTTGATGAATGGTAGTGTAGAAGATTTCCTATTTATTTACTAATATTAGATATTATGTTTTAATTAAGTCTTTTTGAAACGGCCAAGAAATATTTTAAAAATTTTTGAAATAACTTATTTGATATTTTTGGTGCAAACAATTTAAATTTAATGGCTTCTATTGTCGGTTTTTTGTATAGTGTATTAAATATCACAGGATATGTACAGGTTTGGAAAATTAATTTTATGACTTGCGGGTTGCAGGGACTGAGGAGATTAAGATGTACTGTAAACTTGTAATACACAAACATTTTTTTGTACATCAGATATAAATTTAATTGTTGCTTATATTTTTTATGGACTACTGGTGTTGTAGTATATGGAAGTTGTGGATAGATAATTCTGTAAAGTATAGAATTATTTTTGTAATGACTCTGGTAGCAGAGGAGTGTTATCAAATATATTTTTTAAATAGGAAACAAATTTAATCTACTTATAAATTAATAAATATAACAAACGTCCTAGTATCTTTGGTATTATATAGGATAATCAGTTCAGTCTTTTGAATTAATAAAAGAAAATACTCTATTTTCACCTACAAATTCTTCCGAGTCACTTTTAATGTCCAATTAAGATTCACCTTTGTCTTCATCTTCACCTACATACATATCGTTGTCAGTTATGGTTTATTTTTAATTAATTCATTTTGTACTTTAACACGTTCTCATCTACTTTTCTAATTGTCTTCAGAATAGATCTCAAAACAATCGTTGCAGTATTTCTTAACATTAAAAAAATTAAAATCGATATTCTTTCAGCAACATAGTCTTTTATTGTAACCTAAGGACTTTCAGTGGGATTTAAATCGGGGTGATATGGGGACAGCCTTAAAACTTAAAGATTGTAGACCACTATGAATAAATAGTTCATGAATTTGATACATTTTCTCTGGAGATTTGTACATTTTAGCATTGGTGATTAAATATGACTTATTGAGCGTATCTGTGAGATGTTGTTATGATATATTTAATATTAAATAATAATTTTACTATTGGCGACAGACTATTTAATATTAAATACAAATTCTACTTTTACTACATATATATATATATATATATATAACAACTAATTTATAAACTAAAAATAAACTCTAACCTTATAAAGTCCTGATACTTTAACTCTGGATTCCGTCATATATTTTCCTATGGGATGTGAGATACTTTTTCAACTTTGATTATTTTATTCATATAAATAAAATTGTATGGTTTATTTCCTTTAGTTGTTAGTTGGGTATTTGGCCACTAAACTACGAATCCGTATCCCTATCGTTAAGTTATCACGGGATTTTTGATCTTCATATACAAGGCGAATCACAACTGATAAAACTGTCTATTACGAGTAAATGGACGTTGTTTTTAAGTTTTTATCCATGCAGGGTATGGATATATGGAATTAATTAAATAATTAATATTTTAAAAATATAGAAATCTGCAGGAAGACGCAAAGAGCCACATATCAAAGTTAATTTTTCCTTATTGATCTTCATTTTTAGATAGTACATTTAAAATGAGATGAACTTTAGCAATGTCAAAATTTTGACGGTAAAAATTATACGAATAAGTAATAGTAATGACATATTTAATATTCTCCAAAATGATATTTTTTCTTAATGACATATTCAAACACCAATTTCGTATTTATTTCAAATGTCATAATGATTGTTTCTTCCCTTATTTTGTATCCATTATAAATGTAAAAGATAAAATATACTTATCTTAAAAATATATGACAATTGTTATAAGAATACTTAAAGGATTTTAGAATTTCGAGGAATTTTAAGATAAGTAGATTTTATCTTTTATATTTGTATTTTAAATGTGACACGCGTATTTTATAATTCCATCATATTGTCAACCACATTATCTTTCAAAATTTATAAAAATCTGCCTACCTAAGCCTTTTAGTTTTGGTGTTTGTTATTGCTCTAATATTTACTTACTACTACTTTATAATTTTTTTTTAAGAATGCTCCAATTCACTGAATATCAAAATAGTGTAATTTACCCTCCCCCTACCTAATACATCTTTTAACTTTTTCCACATTGTAATTACAATCGTCATCGCTATATTATTTATTTATTTATAACAATGGCCATTATAATTACAACGGTGTCATCATAATGACAGATCACAAGAATTTATTTCCACCCTGTCGTTACAGCTTCTAGATAAATTTACCTACCATGTTGAAATCAAGGCATTTATACCCAGATTTCACTCAACACCTGGACAGTCGAGGATCTCTTGTGATCTTTAGTTGTCTAGCTGACCCTTTTCCCGGTAAACAGTGAATAAAGTTTGATGTGAGTAAGACAAAAGAAACTTACATCACGTAGTTCAGTTTATTCCCTCTTAATTTACAAAATATACAACCTTTCATAAAATTGTGATTAAAAGATTTCTATAATTCACACCCGAACTACGAACACTTGTCACCGATTTATTATATAATGTTTTATTGCTTCTCCTTAGCGAATGGATTCAAGATTGGTTTACCTCTCTGCATGTTTTGGATTTCCGTGGTTTGGTCTCGGCCTCTTTTCTTTTGTTTGTACCTTTTACATGTGTGTGGCTGCAGCCTCTTTTATTATATATATATAATAATACGACATGCCTACGCAGATATCCCAAGCCTTCAATACACCAACTAAAATGTGATATAATTTATGATTTATCCAACCATGGAGGAACCAAATCAGAGTGCAAATCGAAAACAGCTGTTATTGACTTTCTTGTTCTTAGACTATCAAGTGGGTCGCCGTGTGATTTAAGATGTTACCATTTTAGACAAGCGACCCCAAGGATGTGCCGGGAACAAACCTCTCTCAGGTCAAAATGTTGTTAAATATTCGCTATTTGACACTTACCAGATATTAGACTCGATAGTACTAGATCGGCCATATATGGTTGAATTTAAACGGAAGGCGGGAATTAGCAGTTGTAAGGGCGCCGGGACGTTTGTGATTGTCGACAGATTTCAGATGCGACGAGGTGTGTCTTGTCATCGAAACGTGTGCATCAAAATGTTGCTTTAGCTAGGGGATTTATAGATTTTATATTGAATTTTACAAAATTTAAATATTTGTCTTGTAAACTGAAGTTTTTTTTTTCTTTTAAACACTGGTGAATTTACGACTGAGACTATCAGAGATTCGTCTTAACAGCTAGAAATTTAGAAACGGAATCTCTTTTTTTCTGTGTTCTGTTGTATTGCTTTTATACCCTTTCCCCAAATAAGATAATCAAGATATTTAACTTTTTTGTTTACATGCTTGTTAAATACTCCTTTCCCAGGAGAACTGAAATTTTTTGTTGTCAACTTACAATCGTTATGTGCTCTAAGATAAACATGCACAGGAACGATACTAAATTTTAATAATTATTGCATCTTATATCTGAATTTAGGCCTGAGAAAGTTCTGATAAGAAAATTGAAACTCTAAAATTGAATTTGAAAATAAATATAATGTTTTATTAACTAGGCGGTGAGAAACATCGAATAAATTGTACGAAAAATTCTAAATTAAATGATACCTGGATATGATACGTCACAATATCTAGCGAATCATAATTTTTTGACTTATATAATAATGTCCATCTCATTTTTTAAGTATATTTTAAAAATGCATTAAAGAGCATTTCATAACTTGGATACGCACACTTTTTTGGGACGTCCTGTATATTTCTCTATGATATTAAAATAGTAGTAATATAGACCGTCGCGTCAATGGTGACTCACCCTTTATTATAGCATTTATCTGGTTTACTTGTTAAGGAGATTTTTGTATTGTGAGTTGTAAATAGGTATAATTGTAGTTGATTGACCTATATTAGTAGAAATTAACATAGATAATATCGAGGATTGCTACTTCCGAAGGATCATGTAATTTTTAAGGCATTTTCAACGTTTCGCCGTCTATCATAAGCGGCGTCTTGAGGAGGTGAGATGTACACGGTACCGGCTACTCCGACTTCAAGCCATAGCCACATTCACAACCTCACACGGCCCAGTAACATTACAATTTAAATTCATCCCATCCCATTTTCCAATCTTGATGTATTTCGCATCTGACTACGTTTTGTAGTTGAGTTATGGTGCACATCTCACCTTCTAAAGCAGCGGCAAAATGTTGAGAACCATCTAAAAAATGACGAGCTCCTTAATAGGCAATATAAGGGGAAATAATCAGTGTTTATATTGTGATTACCGCGGTTTTATAAAGTGTATACATCTGTGTGGTTTGTTTCCCTTTCTGTTTCCATCTCTCTCTTAGACCATATATTTCTTAAGATCGCTCTAGTATCCTCTCACTCTATGAATGTTCATTACAACGATAGCGATGCAAGTGTGGCTGGAGAAATCTACAAAATTCAAAGATAATATTTATGTTCCAAGTGTTGTTTTATAATTTTTCTAGGTCATCTGACCGATATTACAGTCCTTACTTGTATCCACCTGATACTGATACAGATAATGAAGGTATAGAAAATAATCGTGGACCTGATGTCAACGAATATATAGAAAAATATGGTTTCCGAATAATGCCTCCACGTTCCAATAGTGCCTCGTCGTTTAATACAGTTTCTATGAAAGAAATACAGGGTTTCGTAAATAATACTACTAATGAAGAACCACTGCCTCCTAGAAAAGGAACTCCTAACTTACCTGCCAAGATAAAAAAACCACAAATCCTACCACCGGGTGTGCCGCAAACTGACGTGTAATGTATAAAATTATTTGTGATTTTTTTTTCTGAAAATTTTTTATGTATATAGATGCTTGCTTATATTATAATCGAGTTTTTTCGAGATATTGTACGTATATAATTTAAGTTAAAGTAGTCATAATATTAAGGAGAGCATGAAAAATACAACGAAGTAGGCAGGTTTTTAAACTCTGTGTTTAGAAATGTTATATTTACATAAAGCGAGTCAATCAAAAAGAGAAATTGGTGCGGGAGATTCACAAAAAAGTTAATCGGCTGTTAAAACATTGCCGAAATTACTAAGAGATGTACAGTGTGCAGAGTATTAAATACATTATTAATTCTGTTCTAAAGGTTCAAAACATTTTTTTTATTTTAGTAATTTAATCAAATTAAAACAGTACATTTTCGAGTGCCTAGATTAACCACAATTCTAGATAGAGAGAGTTTTTCCTCTGTTCATTTTGAGAGGATATAATTTATCATTTTCATTTCAAATAAAAAATTCTTGTTAAAACGGAATATGAAAAATGAAAAAGCAAGTTATTTATGTTTTCATTAATTCAGCAACTTTGGGTATTTAATTCAGTTAAATTGTTTTTTTTAATGTACAAACTTTTGTGTTGCCATGTTTAGACAAGAGTATAAACAAAAAAAGTTAAAATGAAATAACTACATAGAATTGTTTGATCTAGTTTTAAGTAAAAAAAAATTTCTGAACCTTAATTGCTTGTTTTGATGCAGTATCATTAAGCAAAAACCTTAAAATTGTACTATTTAATATCATATTAGGATTTGTAAAAATTCATTGTGAGTAGCTACTTGAGAAGTTTTGATCAAATATTTCATATTTTTTCTTAATTTAACTTTCTGTGATGTGAATTTGTTGTGGTATATCCGTCCATTATAAAAAGAGCAGCAATTTAAAATATTCCATTTGTCTCCTTGGGCTGTTACTGTACAGTTTTGTTGAAATATTTATGGATACTTATCCCGATATTTTATTATTCCTGTGACTTGAATTATAAAAGTTAGTTGCCCATTTACACCAGAATCTAAGATAGAATGAGAATCTAATGTGATCTGTAGCAGGCAGATTTATGACGAATTTTAATGTATTTTTATTTCCCGTCATCCCCTTGTTATTCCAAGAGAAAAGCTGAGTATGCAAATCCAAATATAGCGTTGATATTAGCTGTCGCCTTTTGTTTACTATTTTTTCATAATAAAGTTTTATAAATTCTGTAGCGACTCTACAAGCTTTGAAAATTTTTGATTTCATATTATTCATCTAAAATAATTAATATTGTATTAATTATTTTGAATTATGGATGATATTAAATCAAAAAAATAACCCAAGCTTGTAGAGTAGGTGAAAAATTCATAAAACTTTTTTATAAAACAGTAAACATAAAACGACAGCTAATATCAACACTATATTTGGATTTGAATACTGGACTTTTATCTAGGAATAACAATTGAATAACAGGAAATGAAAATATATTAAAATTCATCATATACCGTTTAAAATATTTGTAGAGGACTTTAAATTTGTTTGGCATAAATACTATTTACTGTTATCAAGTTAAGATGTGTGATTAAAGAAGGTAGTTTGATAATTTTATTTAATTACCTTGCAAATTTACAGAATTTTATTAAAAAACTGATTTAGACATATATCTTAATACTTGCTCTATGTATTTTGCTTAATTATCACATTCCATTATCACTTGGTAGAATTTAGAATTTTTATTTTTTATAAAATAATATTTCTGTATTAGTATTTAAACGATCAAATGTAATCAGTATTTTTTATATATGATATATATACAAATATAAATCTTTCCGTCCTTGAAAAAAACTTAGAAAGTGCCTTTTAAAAAAATATCTTAAAAAGACTTATAAATGCTTTTATAATTAATAAAAAATAAGCTTTAATCGATAAATATCTGCTGAAACCTAAAATTAAATTCTGTAAAGTGTCCTTTTATTATAGTTTAATATTTAAATATGAAATTGGCTCTTCATAAATATGTATTTTAATTTGGAGCTTTTATTTTTTAATAGTATTACAATCTATCAATAATTTTATAAGAACATTATTATGTTTGTTAACTGTTTTAAATTTATTGCGTTTCTTAATGTTGATTATTTTTTGAATTCCATTAGACATTCCATTTATATATATTTATTAAATGATGTAATTAAATTATTTGTAATAAATGTGTTCAAGAAATTACGTTTAAGGTATATAAAAAATTTGCAGTTGTAATAATGAGACCAACTGCCTTTTTGTGATTGTTTATATTGTGAACAAATTTTTGTTAAATAAATATATTTGAAGAAAAAAGAGAAAAAGTTTTGTTTTTCTTAAGAAGAGATTCTGTAATAAAACTTATGTCCTGGTCTTAACCTATTTTTCCTTAAGAGGCCTTGTAATGAAGTTATTTTACATTTCAGATTTTTAATGATTTTGCATTTTAAATTAGTTCTATGTTCAAATATTTGTTTTTGTGTATGGTGTGTTTGTATGGGAGGTGGAATTGAAAACGGGCTCTTTAAAATTGGGTTCACAACCACAGAATTAATTATTAAACAAGTATTAGATGGTATTTTAGAATATTTAACTAAATTTACAAGGGTATTCGCACCTTTCTGTTATTTAAGATTAATAAGTGCTGTAAATTGATGGGTAGTTTATATTCCATTATTGATAACGACATTGATGAATGTATTTATTCAATTTATAAGATTGGTAATGATCAATTGATTTGTCTGCTATCGAACTCTTATCACAGGGATTATCCCTAGTTTAGCTAAGTGGGCAGGAATAGGCCCATAATTGAGTCTCATTCATATTGGCCGGATTGACGTCTGTCCTCCTTTGTACTGATGTAAAAGCCGGTGGACCCATTCCACCATTTTCTCTCACTTCAGATCAGTTATTCATCTTTCTTACTCGTTGGACTGAAAGTAGGAGTATCGTCCTGCGTTTCTCTCCCTCTAGGACTTTTTTGGGCGTGGTCTTTATTTTTAGTATGTCGTATGTTTGTTCTTTTTGTTTTAGCTTTTTGGTCCTTTATTGATCCATATCCCGATCTATGTCCTTTTTTCTATCCTAGTCGAATGTCCTCCTCCAGCTGTTTCCTTGATGTGGCATGTTTTTGCTAGTCCTCTCTCATATAGTGATCAGTCTCTTAGTTCCTAGTTGGGATGATTTCTTAGTTCTAATACTTTCCTGGCACTCTCATTTATTATTTTCCGTATTAGTGTGGGTTCTCGTTATGTTTAAAGAGTAAAATTTACCTACATTGTATTGGATGTGTGGCATGGTGCACAAAAGCTCAGGATAGATTAGCGTATGTGGAATATTAGAGATTAACAAAATTGTGCCACTTGATATCACAGCTTGTTTTCATTTCTTTTAACATCGATATTGTGGTTTAATGCATAAAATTCTTAAACGTTGCCATCAAAAACCGCGTCTTTGGCATGTTTATAGATAATTTCGTTGCCTTCAATACCAGCATTCCCTTTTGCCCAAATGAAAGTTATAATCTACGAATTATGTTTTGATTTCAAGCAACTTTTTAACTTATTGATTTAAATTTTTAGTTTCTAAAATTAGCAGCGCTAATTTAGATACTATTACAACGTTATTATTGTTAATGTAATGTCTGCTATAGTGCGTACATTTTCGATGTATAAATTAAGTATGTTTTATGAAGCCGAATTTTAATTGAATGGCATTTGTTTGAATTACAAAAAGCACATCCAGTGTCATAATTGCCATTGTATTCATTGAACCGTCAGTAACATTTTTTTGCATGAATTTTACAATTTAAAAGAATGGATGTTGCAATATTTACGAGATTTATCTGTGAAAATAGGAAGAACAAACATCATGTTTGGCCTGATTATATAATAATATGTATGTTTAAAAGTACATTACATTTTTTAGTTGTTTCACTTTCTGCCTTAATGTGTAAGCATATGAAGGGTTTTTATTGTGTCTACTTTCTTATTATTCCCATCAAACCTGGTGTTCCCCAGGGCAGTGTTCTGGGGCCACTGCTTTTCTTGATATACTCATCAGATATACTAGAAACCAACAACACCAAAATAGCCTCATTCGCTGACGACGTAGCCATCCTAGCCACAAGTAACGAACCAGTAGTAGCCTCTGAAAACATGCAAAATCATCTTGACTTACTTAACGAATTGTGTACCAAGTGGCGAACTAAGATCAACAACAACAAATCAGTTCAAGTCACATTCACGATGCGCCAGAATGTTTGCCCACCAGTAACTAGTTATAATACACGAATACCTGTGGCTACAGAAACCAAATACCTTGGCCTCCATCTTGACCAGAGACTCACCTGGAGAAAAGAGACTAGACTAAAAGAAGGCAATTAGACATCAAGTTTCGTCAAATGTATTGGCTCATGGGACGAAAATCGAAACTCAATAGCCAACAAAATACTCGTCTATAAAGCTATTCTGAAACCTATATGGCTATACGGTATTCAACTTTGGGCATGTGCCAAATCAACATCAATTAACATAATCCAAAGGTTCCAATCCAAGACACTAAGATCCATAGCAGATGCTCCCTGGTTTGTTAGCAATTACACCCTCCACACTGACCTGAACATCCCTTATGTTAGAAGCGAGATTCTAACCATTGTCAGAATCATACAGCCAGCAAATAGAAAATCACGACAATGAACTAATAGCAGAACTACTCACCGCCGCGCCGGTCCAGATACGAGAAGACTACATAGAACCTGGCCACATGATCTAATACAACATTGAAAAAATTTGTCAATAAGGAGTAGCATCAATGGATGCACCCCTTTCAAAAAAAAAAAAAAAAAAAAAAAAAAAAAAAAACAGTTTTCGGGAGTCTGTTGTCGACATTCTGCACAGTGCATAAATTTCAATCAACATCATCGCATCCGTCTTCTATCTTTTCTTTAAAAGTTGAATTTTTAATATTTCCTATATATTCCATTATTAATTTAATTTCTTCTTGCTTGATTTTAATTCTCTGCAGAAATCTTAGTTCCATTACGTTAAATTTAGTCTTTGTCGTTTCGTTAATCTCCATGTCTTAAAATTATACATTATAGTTGATATTACTACCTTCTTTACAATTTCCTTAATAGCCATTGTTATTTTTTATTTAAAGATGTATTTTTCATTATAATAAATGTTTTTCCTACTATTTCTATTCCTACATCGATTTCTTTATTATTTTGGTTTATTATATTTTCATCTTGTTTAAACGTATTTTCTTTTATTTTAGATTTGGTTTTTGTTTTTTGAATTTTACCATTCGTTTTTCTTATGTTTATTTTTATACTGATTTGCTTTAATTATATATATATATATATATATATATATATATAATATATAATATATAAAATTTCTAATTTCCAGTAGTATAATTTTATAGATTTAATTTTTTTTATTTATTTTATAGCTCCGTCTAAGACTACTAAAAATAATATGGGGCTTAGGATGTAACCAAGCTTTACAACCATTTTGTAGTTTCTTTATACGTATTTTTATTTATATACGTATTTTTATTTATTGCTGTATTTTTATTTTCCTTTTTTGTAATGCATCCCATAGGTGTTTTGTTTTTTTTTTGGCCACTCTCCTTCTCGAGATCCATAAAACACATGAATCTTTCCATTTTTATTTATAATTTTTTCACTTATTTGTTTGTCACATCATACCGTCCAATAAGCCTTCTACCGACAATTTCAAAGCTACTAGAAAGGCTCATTCTTAACAAATTAAACAAAGAGGTAGAACCCCTAAACTGGATTCCAAATCACCAGTTTGGATTTAGAAAATTACACTCAACAACACAACAATGTCATCGTATAGCAAATATAATAAGCGAATCACTGGAAACCAAAAAATACTGCACTTCTGCTTTCTTGGACATAAGCCAAGCTTTCGACAAGGTGTGGCATCCAGGACTACTCTATAAAATAAAAACAGTCCTCCCAAACAAATATTTTAACCTGCTGAAATCATACCTACAGGAACGCCAATTCGAAGTGAAAGTCAATGAAGAAACTTCCATCCGTTTACCAATCCAGTCAGGAGTGCCACAGGGAAGCATACTAGGACCCCTACTGTACGTATTATACACAAGCGATCTTCCCACCACAGCATCAACAACAACGGGAACATTTGCAGACGACACCGCCATCTTCGCAAGTCACGAAAATCCCACAATAGCTTCTCACAATCTACAATATCACCTAAACTTGCTAGAAAATTGGTTAAACAAATGGAAAATAAAGGTGAATGAATCCAAATCATCACACATAACATTCACTCTACGGAAAGGAACTTGCCCACCAGTCCACATAAACCAAAACAATATCCCACAAAATGATACAGTCAAATATCTAGAACTAACATTTGACAGCAAACTGAACTGGAAACAACACATAAAAAAAAGAGAACCCAACTGGACCTAAAAACGAAAGAAATCTACTGGCTAATTGGAAAGAAATCCCATCTATCCCTGGAAAATAAAATCCTAATCTACAAAACAGTCCTGAAGCCGATCTGGACGTATGGGATCGAACTGTGGGGCTGTGCCAGCATGTCAAACACAGCTATAATACAAAGAGCACAATCTAAGATTCTCCGAACTATAACTGACGCACCCTGGTATGTATCAAACCACACCCTACACACCGATCTCAAAATTCCATATGTGAACGAAGTCATTAGAGAAAACGCTGACAAACACTATGTGAGGCTAGAGGACCACCCAATCCTCTACTACAGCCACTACTACAACCCTACGACAACAGAAGACTCAAGAGAAGTTGGCCAATAGACCTAAAAGAAGACTGAGGTAACATCACTGGATGTTAACCTCCACAAGACATTAAATGTACATTATAAATTACTGCTATGTACAAGCCATCCTATTGGCTTATAGATTATAATTGACTCTGATTGCCAATAAAAATTCATAAAAAAAAAATACTTATTTGTTTATTTACGAATATTAGGCTCCTGAGCGTTTCTAATGGCTTTAAATCCAGATTTCTTTATTGTTGTTTCAATTTTATTTCTTATTCTTTCATCTAATATTTTTAACATAATCTTCCTTGGCTTTTTTGTGTTATCCCATGGTTGTTATCGCGTATACTCTTGTCGACCTTTTTATATAAAGTTGACATAATTCCTGTGTTTAATTTTTTTTATCTTTAGTTTTAATAGTAACGTTTAATAAATCTTTCAATTGTCTCGTTCCTGTAGTAACCATATATAAAATTTTCGGTGTAATATTGTCCCTTCCTAATGCTTTTCCATTTTTTTGATCGCATTTATTATTTAATCTATTTCTTCACCTTCTGCTTCTTCTAAATATGTCTCTGTAAGTTCTTCAAAAATTCTTTTCTTCATTAATGCATTTCTCATTTTTATTTTTTTATACATCACGTTGTGTCCTTTCTTATAAATTGCTTTAGGGTACCATAGAACAGTTTTTGATTTTTTTTCTAAATTTTTTGTAATGTTTCTACCGAAATGGATCCATTATAGTTCTTTTGCCATTTTTATTTCCATCTTTGTTTCCTTTTTATTTTACATTCCTCAATAGTGCTACTTTTGTTTTTAGGGTATTTTTTCGAAGTTTGTTTTTCTCTTTAGTTATATATATCTGTTTCACCACTCTCTCCCATCTTTTAGTGAATTTGAAGTATTATTTACCCCGCAACTGAGTCTTTAACCTCTCTACCTCTTTTATTCCATTATGTTCATTTTTAGTATCACTTTATTGGATATTATAATTAAATGGTTGATATTGAATTTTCCTATAGGAGAATGTTAATTGCATTTGCATAATTACAAAGATGTAAAACGGGTTTGATAAATGAATTCCAGTAACTCGGTAATTTTCTCATTACTGTTAGTCAAAGTTTGCTTTCTCAATACAATTTTGGAATAAAACCAACGTTCAGATTGTGACACATTTTTTATTAATGCACAAATACGGTAGGTAACATTTAAATTGTATACATGTGTATTAACATTATGAGTTTATTTGGTAACTGGCTACAAAAAATATGGCCTATTGTTTGTTAAAACTTTCGATTCCGGAGCTTTTAACATAACTTAACAAAAAAAATGTTGGGTAAATTATTGCTCAATAAATGAAATGTGAAGTAAACTATTTTAAATGGAGAGATCAGCTTGATAATGGTTTAAATATACCGAGTGTTTCAACAAAGGTTGTTTATTTCTATAATACATTTTATTTGAACCACCTAATATTTTATAATTGTCCAATTTTTCACAAGAATTATCCGACGAAAACTGTAGATAGAATAATTATTTGTATATTTTAAGTCAAACACGCTATCTAGAATAGAATATATTTTTTAGTATTCAATACTAATTTTCTAATAAAATTTTTATGTTCAATTCGATCTACAATTTTCCTTAATGTATCCTTAAAACTACTCTGTGAATGTTACTTAATACATTTATAGCAAAAACGTCTTTTCATTAATTCTGGATAAATTCTAAAAACGATCGCTTACAAAAAAGTTAATCAAAGTGAGTTTCAAAGTGTTAGATCGTTGTTCTAATTTGTTTTTTTACTTTTACTGAAAAACTAACCACCGTATTACTTTTTTATTTTTTCCATGTCTATTATATTTCTTAAAAGTGGTATTTGTGTGAAGCTAACTCTTTTTTTGCGAAAATACTTATCACAACAATTTACAGTCAATTTTTTACCTATCTATGATAGCTTACCATTAAAGATGAAGAGCTAGAAGGAAATGTACACGTTTAAGAATTTGTTTGTTGCAACACACGGTACCTATATAATGATATTTTTTAACTAATACGGATACAATGAAAACATTATATTACATACGACTTATACATTATTATTAAATGTTTTCTTAATATAATTTTATACCTAAAGTATTGTCATGAACCAGATATAAATAAGTACATTTTGAAAAAGGTTAAGTGTGTTTTATATTAGACAACACTGTCCAAAGGAGCATTTTGTTAATATATTTTTCATTATTTTAATGAAACTAATTATGGTTTATTTAAAAAAATCTTGTGAAATTATTCCAATTCTGGATTACCCGCAAAATTGATTCAAAGAAATTTTAGGAAAAATCCATAATTCAATTAATTTCAGTTATAAAACTTTGGAGTAAATTTTATTTGGGATTCTATTAGATTTAGAAAAAGTATCCAAAAATTAAGCTCCGTTTTTTATGTACAATTATTTTACATATTTTTATACATACTTCATCAACAATAGATAAAATTTTTAGAGTGCAACTTGGTTATAGATTGATACGATTATAAAAATGAATATAGAAATAGAAATGCTCTTCTACTATGTTACTTTATAAACTTTATAAACAAAAATAGTCGATTATCATGATATGAACAAATATTGCTCCTTTTTTCTATTTGTATAAAGTAAACCTTTATAGTTTTGTTAATATATCTGAGACATTAATATCAAAAACCATTAAAAAAGACCGTATTCATTTAATCAACTTCCATTTTTTGTTTAATTTTTCAGTTTTAGCGCCATCTTTGCTGAACCAATATATTTTTCTTTAATTGTCCAAATAAATAAAGTTAAAGTATGTGATTGATATTGTCAAGCAAACTAACTGAGGATTGAAAAACCGGCACCAAGGTTTAGTCTTTCAATTAATTTTAGCCAATGTTTCCACTGAAATACCAATCATAATTTCATCGTTTTGAGACAAAAGACAATTGTAGCTTGATAAGGTTTAACTAACGAATAAAAATATATATGTTTTGAACATGTGTAGAATATGATATACAAATAAATTTAAAAAATATTAAAAATGAATAATAAAATATTAACAAAAGCACGAAAGTTTAGTACTTAATCTATTAAAAATATAAAAATAAATTTTGCCAGGTCATTTGGTAAATTGACTGGGTTCAAATATTTTTGTGGTTAAAATATAATTTTTACTAGAAGCAAATCACCGGAATGTTTTATATTTTTTGGATGTGTATGAAAATTAATATAAAACACAACGTGAACCGGTAAATATCTGGTATGTATTAAATTTCACACAATTATGATACATCTATAGCATGTCGAATGACGAGATTAAACAATTTTTTTTCACATTTCAGCCAAAACTTTATATAATAAAAAATATAAATGGCCTAAATATAACTGGCAATATTTTTTTCCTAAAATATAAAAATTTATTCTACCTAGTAATAATACACCTAATGTCCCATAATCGTGAATCATACTGTATATGCAATATACAATAAATATTTGATGAAAAAATTACTTCGGTTTTATTTCTATTACTATTTTTGTGCACTAAAAGACTAAACAGATTGCGAGTTAATCATCACAAAATTACTTGGATTTAGATGTATGTCTAACAATTATAAAACAGCTTTAGATCACCATATATATATTTTTATTGTATATAGGGTGTTTCAAAAGAAGTTCCAATCATATATTCAGGACCAAAAAATATTAATATCATGCAAATGTTAATACAAATAAATGGCGGTGTTTCGAAAATATTTTGTTATTTTTCTTAATATGCAAAAGCTTAGCCATATTTATGAAAATATGTACACATATTATTTTGATCAATAAAGTATTTTTCCTCAGTTGTGGGAAAATTTGATACTAAAAATGCGAAATAATAAATCTGTTAAATATAGTCTATGTGACGCTATCTCATTATTGAGGAAAATAATTATTGATCACAATTTAAGTGTACCAGTTTTCACAAATTTAGTAATTAGTTGAATTATTAGAAAAAATAAATATATTTTTGAAAATTAACTCCAAGCATTATTCAATAGATAGTAACATTTTACCACATCTTATTAAGCAATATAATTAATATTGTTAGAATTTTGTCCCACATTTTGCCTATCCTTAAATTTATCAGCCTGGTATATCTACTGCCATTCTTTATGAAATACTATATTACAAAATATTTGGAAGTGATTATTTTTCAATATTCAAATACAATTTGAGTAACCTTCATTGAATTTGAAATTAGAATTGAATTAATGCAAAGAAAATTTTATAAGAATAACAATAAAAGGCAAAGATAAATGGATATTTTTATTCATTCTAATTTCATATTTTTAGGCAAGCTTTCGATGATATTGGGCATTTGAATTAGATTAGATCGATTCCTATAAAGTTTCGGCGGAAATTCTATCATCTACATTTAAAAACATCAACAAAACAGTATACGTTATATTTTTTAAACATTAAATTTTCCATGCAAATAACATTTTTTTGGCAAGTTGTAAAAGGTTGAGACTAATTAGTCTTTAAGAAAACAGTATTTAGTTATAATAATTGTCGTCAAACGTTCCACAACTCATAATAAGGCTGCCAGTGCCGTACGTACGATTATATCCATTACAATATATTTATTCTTTTCTTGGTATATAATTTGAAAAATTCTATATATTTGAGTAACAAGTTATAACGCACTGATAATAAAAAAACTAGATTTACTGTTAACTAACGACTAAATAAAATAACTAAGCTAAAGATTTACTGAATATTTACAACTAAAATTAAAGTTGTCCACTTGATTCGTTCATAATATTTAAATTTTTTTAATCATTCAATAAAGGACACAATTTTCAACTGCACGCAATCATACACACATCCTAACGATTTTAAAATATCTTCATAACTTAATTAAAACTTTTTCAAGTACGTTTATATTTACTATATATACAAAATTGGAAAGAAACTTTAATATCAGGAAGATTTTCATTTTTAACATATTATAATTTCAGTACCTTTTGTTCTAACTAACTAAATTAAATGCTCTTTATAATCACTAGCATATAATATACATATATGGCCTAATCTCACTTCTTGAAGTGCAGTTGAATTACCTACAAACAAAGTATTTTTACAAAAGGCAAGTAAACAGAAGTAACGTGCACAAAATATCTAAATGAATGTAAGGGGTTGTTCAATAATCCTTATTTATCCGGTGATTCATGGTAGTGGTACATCCACTTTTACATAATTTACTGGGAAATAACCGGTACGACCATTTACGCTGCCTTCAAACCAGTTTTCATCAATTTTGTTAATTAGCGTAATTACATCATTCTCCTAAAAAAATATATAAATAATTAGAATTATTAAAAACAACCTTCAAACTTTGAATAACGCGAATCAAGTTGGAAAGCCCTTTGATTTTCCTGAACAGTGGTCTACAGTTTTTGAAAATTAAATGAGCTATTTTCCAAAAAAACAAATTTTTCTTTGAAACTGAACTTTTTGATATTTTTACAAACTACAAACATTTAAGTACGTCAATGGAAATCTAATCTGCATTTTTGAATTTTCTACAAACAAATAAATAATGGTTTATACAGGGTCTCAATAGTTCGTGCCATAAAAGTGGAAGCTGACAAAAAGACTAAAAATAACGGTAGAATGTCATATAACTTTTTTCCCTGTGAACCTTCGATGTAAAGTTTAAAGTTTATTTAAAATTGCTAAAGTACTTATTAGAATTAAAAAAAGAGGTGTTTCTAAAGACCATAAATATATTTTAGCGTTATAAATAAATTCTCGTTACCATTTTGAAGTTAGATACGGTTTATGTTTTATGGTTTAGCACAACATTATTTCATAGATCATGTTTTAAGACTTTTAAATATTTCATCCCGTTTCTTACACATGTTTGAAAGTAAAATTTTCTCTGCTGACAATTCAATAATATTAACAACTTTAGAGAAAATTAATCTAAATGTGACAATTCTATAAAAAGAAAAATTCTTTTTATGTCCATGTTTCTGCTCCTCATATATTTTAATTACCAATACTTTTCTTCCTGCTGTTTCCCTTATTTCCTTCTGCTGTTTTTTCTCCCGTATTTCCTCGTCTATTCTTTCATCCTCTGATGTCATCGATCCCAAATATTTAAATTTTCACACTAGGTCAAAATGTTGTTCTTTTCTTTTTGTTGTTTTCAAATCATGGTTTTTGTTTTGTATAGAAGCTTTTTTGTATATCTTAATAGATTTTTGTAGTGTGCTATTCTTTTGTTCTGTTATAAACACTTTTTCCTGTCACAGTAACTAAATTCCTGTGCTTTTACTGTTTTTTTGCTTATTATATTACATTATCTAAGATCAAAGAAAACGGTAACAGACTTCTTCTGTCTGTTCGTCAGTGTTTCTAGCAATACGTATACGAATGTTTCATACAATGACCCCCTACAATCACCATATTTTTTCTCTATTAGACATGTTTCTGTGGGGTTACTTGAAAAGCAAAATTTATTCTAGCAGATCTGTTTCATCGAAAGATTTACCAAACAAATGTCCGCTAATTAATATACGAATAAAGTGGTAATGTAGACAGGTAAGTAGGTAGAATTAATTTCAAAATGTTTTATTATTTTCCTCCTTCTGTTTAATAAATGCAAAGGGTTTCCAATAATGTACGACTTGACCCCTGCCCTATATAAATATTAGAATCTGGTTACTCCACTCTACCCGAGGATTTGATAAAATTTCTGATAAAGGTGAAACGTGCACTTTAAATAAATAAATAAGAAACTACGATTCGATTGAGTTAACATTTAAAAAAAGGGGGGCTATAACATGGTAATTGGATGGTTTAAAAATGACAGATTATACAGGAATTTAAAATATTTAAAAACTTATACACTTATTACCTTAAATCCGAGTTCTCCTGGGTTTTCTGGGTCAAAATCATACAGGGCTGTACAACACGGTTGCCTTGACATTGGAGTCCTGGCAGGAGATTTCATTGGGGACGGCAATGGTGATGCTAAAATAAATAGTATTGCAGATGAAACGATATTTTAAATGTTTCCAGCAGAATTCATGGTTCATGATTCTGCACAGAATATCAAAAATGCTAGAAACTACCACTAATATAAATTTAAACTAAGTCGAAAGGATTTTTTCGATCATTCAAATGTGAATTTTTTTGGAAGCT
This sequence comes from Hermaeophaga mercurialis, assembly GCA_951812935.1. NCBI lineage: Eukaryota > Metazoa > Arthropoda > Insecta > Coleoptera > Chrysomelidae > Hermaeophaga > Hermaeophaga mercurialis. The sequence continues at coordinate 15,653,086 of OX638364.1, forward strand.
TAGAGGCAGTACTGTGGGTATGTTCAGATTTTTCAGTTACGGTTCTGTATAAAATAAGTTAAAAATAATTTTTTTAATCAATCTGTAAATGGGCGCCTTATTTTTGTAAAGAAAAAGTCAATCCAATCAAACTATACATAATTCGACTTTTATCCTAATGATACATGCACTTGTCGTTAGTAAGAGTAGAAATTCGAAAAAAACTAAAGTTTTTAAATAAATAGTGAGACAATTTAATTTTTTGTGTTGATAAAGATGTATCAATTAAATTAATTATAGTTAATTTGAATATGGATATTTTCTATATCTCTTTCCACTGCTATCTGAAATTATTCGATTATATTTGATAAAAAGTGATGAAAGCCGCCTTCAGCTCGATAAATGTTGTTTAAAATGTTTTAGTGCAAGATATTAAAATTTAATCAAAAAAGTCGGTGATGTTTAAGAAATTACCATTTTTCAATAAATACGACGTAAATAATTTCAAAAGTAGATAAAAAATAAAATTTATTTGAACCGATTCTTTTCTATATGAAGATATTAAGTTTATGATCTTGCATCCTTCAGGCATTTTCTTTGTTGCATTGTACTAAAAAATGGAGAGCTTTATATTAAAAATCTACCGTTTAAATATTTTTTGAAGTTTTAAATTCATATCATCGTTAAAGATGCCACCGAACGACGGCTTATTATTTTCTTAATTTTTACTAGACAAGGGACAACTTTTTTGTGCGGAAGGGGTGGACTTAATATTCCCAGGGTACAACAGGCTTTTAGATTGCAGTGTATCTGCTTATTTATACACATAAAGAGTGTTTTAAAAATAATTTTTAACTTATTTTCTAAAAAAATTACCTAAAAAGATACTCGTTTCAAGCTTTCAAAAAAAATGTTAATTGATAACCAAGATAAGAAGGGGTGAGGGGGAGAGGGGTTGGACCATCTACATCAAATAGTTTGTATTCTGTATTAAAGCTCTCTTTCTGTATTTTAAGAATGGGCTTTAATTGACGTTTAATTACTTGTCAAATAAATGTAAATTTGGTTTATGGAATTCATTAATGATTTATTTAATTTCTAATCTACTTTAATATTTAAGAGAGAGAGAGAGAGAGAGAGAGAGAGAGAGAAAGAAAAAAGAGAGAATGAGTTCGAAAAATAATATGAAACGAAGCTTTTAGGTTTTATATTGAATAGACGAGATATGTAATTTATTTTGATACACTCAAAATACACAAATTTAATAAATAACAGAATTTAAAAATAGTATCACCAACTTAATAATGGGTGTTACTACGTTATTAGTGGCATTGAAGAATATTTTTAAATATTTCCTGTGTTCAGTTATAATATTTCTAAATTTGCTTAATAAAGAAAGAAAACAGAATAAACAAAGTTTGTCAATTCTAAGTAGAAAGAATAATAATGTAACCACAAGAAAACAGCAAAATAAAAACATCAAATAAGCGTAACTAGATAACGTTTAAGAACAGGCGGTGAAGAGAAAGAGTTTACCATTAGCAGATTGTTGTCCTGGGTGCAACTCAAGTTGGTATGGCTTATGTTGAGGTGAAGACACTTGCGAAGAGCCTAACAACACATCTTTTTCAGAACAACAATTCAAGCATTTTAGAAATAACGACAATCGAGCACTTATAGACATTATTCACAAGCTACTGACTATTCAGCAGTTTTAATGGATTCTACTTCTCATCACAGTCGGGAATATAAACATGCTTTTTTTTGACATTTAGAAATAGATACACGCATCATCACGCCTTAGCACGACTTCGCGTTTGGAAACCTGCCAAGTTGATAGCGTTTTTTTATTTCATCTAAATATACATTGAATTTACGAATATGCACTTAAATAGTACTAGTACCCTTTTACACATAGTGAAAGCAACTTTACTTACTTCAACCTTAAATATGATTCTATATGGAATACGAAATTGACATTAAAATGTGTCTGTTTCCGCTTTTTAATAATATATTTTTAAATTGGAATTAAATCTTTTTTCGACTATAATTTTTAAAGGATATCTCTAAATTAGTCCACTTCTTGATAGACATATATCACAATACATTTTTTTGTAATGATTAAAAGAAAAAGTTGAAAAATATAATTGGATCGTGTATTATGGTCCGAATGATAAAGCAGTGAAAGAGGAAAAAGGTAAACTGTCCACCTATTAATAAAAAGAAATAGATAAGACACAACAAAGAAATAATAAGGCAGATTTCAATGGGAGTATTGGAAATATGACTAATGGAATAGAAACCTGTTTGGCAAGACATGAAGAGAAAAAAGTTTGAGGGAGAAATAAAATACACCCCACAAGAGTATTCATTCACATTTCGATTCCGTTGAGAAATCGTTTAGTTAATCTATATGAGAATTAATGGCAGGGACATGGATATCCTAATCCTTGAACTCCGAGATCCCCTGATTTCAGCTATTTTGTTTACAGACAAATTAGTTGCAGGAGATGAAGGATTCTATTTTCTATTTTAAATTAAATATTAAATATTAAATTGATGCGAAAAATTAAGAAAAGATTCCTCGTCAAAAATTACGAGGGGTGTTTCTTATAAAAAATGTTCTGAACCCAACCCCTTAAGAGATAAAAACCCCCAAAGGAAGTAAAATTGAATTTTTAATATTTTTCTCAAATCTGGATTAATGTGGTTTCCACATAAAATTTTGGAGATTACATGCATGTGTAAAGAGGTAATTTATGGATTTTTTCTCAATTATTGAAAATATCACAATTATCTCATAATTTTTAATGAGGAATTTCTTCCTTAACTTTTTTCGCATGAATTTATACCGTAATCATTGTTGTTATTTGTATAGTTTTTTTTTCTTCTGTCTATATTTATTTTTAGTTTGTATATTTTTATTTTTAATTAAATTTATTTTTGTTTATTGATTGTAAGGTACCAAGATGATATTTCTCTAAGGACCAAATAATTTTTAAAACTGACTCTGTAAATTCGATATAATTCTAGTGGAATGAAAATACAGTAAGAGCTACTTTTATTGAAATATTTGCATTTAAAACACTTTTTGTTAAAACTAAACAAGAAAATGAATTGCGTTCCCTTATATCTTCAGTTTTCCTCAAAATCGATTCTCTATGAAAAATTTATCATGGGTGAAATTCTAAAACAAATAGTTGTTTACATTTACAGGGTAAACTATTTTCTTTCCAGAAATTGGTTCCATGAATTATTTGTCTACCATAAACTGAACTAATTTGAAGTAGTAATTTAAAAATAAATGACAATAATAAAAATTTATTGCGATTGAGTAAGAAATTAATTATTGGACAACATTCTAGTACTTTATGGTTCAAATTCGTGTCGACTGTAACTAAAGCGGTTTTTAAAAATTAAAGATAAAATGTAGTTTTTATCTCAGGAGGAACATGTTTATTCTCGCGATCAACATCGATTGCATACACATTATGCGACAAACATATAGAAAGTCACAACAAATAGTATTGTTTTCTTTTGCAGTAATTCAAATGTGATAAGCGTAGGAAATAAATTAACGTTAACATACATATCTAAGAACGCACAATAGAATTTTGATTCAGTAACTAATGTGATCAATTATATACGGTGATCTAACGAAAACTTGACATTCTTCCCCAGAAAATCATAACCAATCAATAATTTTAAAAATAAGACAAGCAGCAAACTCTTAGGATTAACCGGCACACCATTTTAAAGGCTTTTCTGTTAGCTCTGTAATAAGGTTAATAAAAATGTGTGCTACACTTTTTATGAAACAGGATATTGAACTTTTTAAAAATATAAATAATGACAATTATATTTAAATGACAAAATAGAGTTAAAAAAGATTGAATATTTGAACAAGGTATAGTATGGACCAAAATAAGTCAAAAAGTCTTAACAGATAAGATGTTCAAAATGCCCTCCTCCCATTTCCAAACAGGCACGACATATCTGCTGAAAGGATATTTGAACTCTCTTTAAAACTCCTATATCAGCTCGGAATTGGTGACATTCTTGATTAATTTGTTGTTGCAGCTCTTCGAGGCTATTTACAGGAATAGCGAACACTAAACTTTTTAAATATTCCCAAAAAAAGAAATCCAGAGGGTTTAAATTAGGCGATCTTGCGGGCTATGATGCAGGCCCGCCCTTTCCTATCCATCGACGTGGAAACGATTTTGTTTATAAGGTTCTATCGTTTGCTTGTACACAATCAAAATAATGTGTAAACGCAAAATGCTTGAAAAATAAATAACTCTCTGTATCTCCGAAACCGTCAAATTGCGGATCCATGTTTATTAAGACTTTGACTTATTTGGATCCATACTACCCTGTTCAAATATTCGATATTTTTTTTAACACACTGTATAATATGTTATTTTTACCGTACACCAAGCATAATTTATAAATTTACTATCAATTTACAGATACATGAAACTATTCATTTACAAATTCATTCAATTTAAGTCACTTTAATTTCTCTCATGTTTATTATTATTCATATTTCTAAATACACCAAATTTTCGATGTACCTTACAGCTATGTAAAACAAAAATACCGTTGAAATTATGTGTCATTTGCCCCAAGGAGTAGCTGTTGGTCGCTCAGGGTTGGATTTCTGGGTGAGAATTTTTTATATCAAAATTCGTGTCTCCAAAATAAAAATTTACTTTTAAAAAAAATCTTTTCAAAGCTCTTCCGTTTTTGAGTCTCCAAGCGGAGTGGTGTCAAGAAATCATTGGAACACTGCGCAATTTACGTATTTGGTAAGTTTTTGTATAAATAATGTCATTTTGGTAAACTCAAATACTTGACATTTTTAATCTTGTGAGTCCTGCAGTGGGTGGAATGGATAGAATATTTTATAAAAATCAAATATATTTTAGAACAGGAATTCTTAGGATAGGAATTTAAGGAATAAAAATAATAAAAAAGAAATTAAAGCTAATTAAATAAAGTGTAGAAACGAAATGAAAAACAATATTGTAGACTTTTAAAGTTTTCAGTTCTCTTTACTTTGAAGTTATTTTTTAGACTTTCCTGTATCTTTTCTAAATTTTCAGGAAAAGTTTAATTTCCAAAAAAAAAAAATAAGTAAACCGCAATTAATAAAAAAATTAGTAAAAACAACTTAAAACTAGGTTAATAAAATAAATCATAGAGTTCATTTACCACGCCAATTCGACCAAAGGAACGTAAAAAAATGTAAAGTTCATTTTTTACTGCAATTTGAAAATAAATGAATTTGAACTAAGTCTAACTCTATTACACAGGCAATATCTCTGTTGTTTGAACACCTACAACTTCAGGTTCAACAAATATATTAGGTCGGAAGTATATTATCGTGCCCTCAGAAGTACTCTACAAATATTTTTGCTGCACGATTTGCATTCAACCAATGGCACGTAATATCAAATGTTAACATTATTAAAAATAAATACTAAATCTGCGCTCTGGTTTTAATGCAAGTTTGTTATAAAACTACTTTCTTGAATCTGAACTTGTATCACTTTAAATAACTGAGATATTGGCCGAGTAATAAAATTTGGGACACTTTGTATATTACCTGATTTTAATGCGTTGTTATATGTCTGTAAATGAACTCTGTATAAAAATAATCAAAACTAAATAAAAATACCTTGGGGATAACTCCAGGGATCAAACGGATCGGGTAATTGTTGATTTTTGTTATGGTTGTAACTAGTTTTATTGGCAGGAATTGATTTCGGGGCGGGCCTCTTAAATTGATAGCCACTACCACTTGTACTTAAAAAATTTGAGTTACTGTGATGATTATTACTATGACTAAATAAACTATTGTGAGATGTACCATTTAGTCCGTCTGGTACAGTTTCTATTTGTAAGTCAGTCAGACTCTTTGGAATAAATTCAACTTTTGGACGATTCGCAGCTTCATCTTTCCTGTAAAACAAAATAAATGCTTACGTAACATATATAAGTTAATTTAAAAATAACAAAAACAATTCAGTGTTTACGTTGAAAAAATATGATCATATTAAAATTTAAAATTTCAAAAGTGATCACAAACGTATGAAATGAAATCAACAAAATAACAGATATGATATTCAGCAAACCGTTATTTTCTCAAACCAATTAAGATGTACAAACTAAAAAACGTCATAATATTGTTTTGTGAAAAGTATAAATTAAATGCATAATTCAGCAGATCAAAAATTAAAATAGTATTTTAATATAACGGGATATTACCAAAGGATATTTTTAAAATATATAATGCCAAAATGTTAATCTAACAATAGCGCATTTACGCAAATAGACAAGCGGATCAAAACCGAACTTTTCCAAACGTTTTGTTATTTATATGCATGTTCCAAATAAGTTCTGTTAACATAAAAAATATCAATAGTAGGTTAGATGTTAATAATTGATAAATGATTTGTTGATATTGTTATGATTATTTGAGAATCAAGAAGGAAAACTATCAGATATGAAAAATTTGTGAAAATAAAGATTTTGAAAGAGTAAGAACTAAAAGTAATTGAAAATAGTTTTAAAATGGAATTTTTGAAAAATTGAGAAGTAAAGATACTGAAATATAAAAGAAGGAGAAATTTTAGAGAAATTATATATCATAACAATATATTGAAAAGTGACATGACATACTTGAATATACGCACAAATAGAAAAATGTAGGAAAAGTAAGGTTTTGGCTCTTGAAATTTTTGACAAATTGGTAGCTTGTGCACATTCGTTTTTTAGTTTTTTAAGGATCTTCTTTTTTAATGAATTGACATATTTTTTGAACTATGAGGTGTGCAAATTAAGTAATGCGACTTGTAACATAGTGTTCAATATAACAATTGGAAATGTGGTATGTGATAACCTGTGAGTACAAGGTTTATCTTCTGGAGTCATTTAATTGTTCTTAGTGATTTTTTTAATAAAACAGTTTTTTCTAGTGCGTTCTACTAATGAGTGACATCAATTTCGAACGAAGGTATTGCTTCAGAGCTCAGGTTTTTCAGTGGTTTAAGGCATTTGCAGGAGGAAGAAAGGCAATTAAAGATGAACCAAGCAGCGAATGGCCTTCATCTTCAAAAACTAATGAAAACGATAACAGACCCTCGGATCTTGTGCGTTCTTTGAAGAAGAATAAAATTTGATTCACAAAAACGTTCATCAAAATTTTACTAATGAATTGCTGATGAGAAAAATCTGCATTAAGATGGCTCCAAAAATTCTTTCCCAAGACCCAAAGGACTTCAGAAGGGAAAGGTACCTTCATTTTTTGAAGAATGATGATGATGAATTTTTTGGATTATCATTACTGGGGACAAGTCTTGGTTGTTTGAGTACGACTAGAAAACCAAGCGCCAATGCATGGAATGGTATACTTCAAACAGTTAATCAACAGTTTTACTGGAAAGTTTTTGATAAACTTCAAAAACATCACAAGAATAATTGGGTGTTGCATCACGACAATGCTCTTTGCCACAAAGCAATTTCAATAAACTAGTTTTTGGCTCCTTAGCCTCCTTATTCATCTAACTTGAGTTCATGTGACTTTTTCTTCTTGTCCTAATTGAAAAATCACCTTAAGGGATGTCATTTTGGGACACGAGAAAATATTAAAAAGGCACTACTATGAGGATTGGAATAACTGTCTCCAGCGCTGTGTGGTTTTCGAAGAAGTTATTTTAAAAAAGACAATATTAAATTGTAATTCGAATATTTGTTTTGTTTTATTTTCATAATTTACACACCTCGTAGTAAGCGTTTGATAAGCTACTGTGTTTCTATATTTAAGCTTTTAAAATTATGAGCGTCTGTTAATAATTTTATTTGATAATATACATTTTGAAGTTTCATAAATACGGATTTGACTAAAAACTTTTGGGAAATTAAGGGTTCGAAGAGTTTAAAATGTTATTTGGTGAAGTAAGGTTCGTAAATATCTAGACCTCAATATATTTAAAGCTACAGGTTAATATAGAACATTTTTTATCTAAAATACTCGAATGTTATCAAAACTCCCGCATATCGATCAGAATAATATTTACGAAAAAAGGGTATACGTTGGTGCCCTCAGGGCATGAATTTAAAAAGGTTAGGAAGCTTTCAATTTAACTGATTCATCATCAGGAAATACACGATTAAAATTCTAATACGATGGAAACTAGACTCTTGGTCAAGTATAATACCATTTTTCAAAACGGTATTGCATTTTATCGATCAATTAATAAAAGGTCATCATTCCTACCTTCTTCAGAAAATAAATTCTAATGCTGTTTTTAGACCTGCTCTTTTGATATACCAGTTACGTACGTATAATCAATGACAAAGTTAATAAATTGATAAAAAGGAACGCTGTGAGATTGGCAATGTTATGATAAATATATTATTAAAGTATTAATTACTGATTTTTGAAAAAAATATTTGTGCTATATTATTATATTTTTCTTTACAAAATGTCGTGTGTCCAGCACTAGTACAGAAATGTAAATGAAAAACGAAACTATCTATTTGATCTGGGGCAGCTTCAGTGGTGCAATTTAGAAGTGGCTTCCACTGTTCAAATCGGTTTTTTTCCTATATTTCTATAACATACTAAGCTTTTAATAAAATAATTGGTTGCTAGATTCTATTGGCTACTCTTTGCGGTTAATATCCTTATGTTTACGGATAATAGTTCTTGTGTTATATCGTGGCTTTCGTATTTGTAGCTGAAGTTCAATATTTTGTCAAAACTTTTCCCGAGACACCTGGCCTTGGACTTTGAGAAGTTGAGGAGGGTAATGGAAGATGATGAGTCTATGACTTTATGGTTGACAAGAATAAGTATTGTTTTAACGTAATGTTCATTAAAAACTTACTTTTCCAATATGGTTTCAGTTAAGTGCTTCAATACTTCTGTACACTGGCTATGGTAATCTAATAAGCCTTCGGCAAATGTGGCTAATTGAGATATTTGTTCTACCTAAAAACGTATCATTCAATTAAAAAAATTGAGTAACACAAACAATAGACTATAAAAGTTTAAAAACCAAAATTAATGAAAATTAATAGTTATGAGTATGTTTTGACAAGATGAATTGAAATAGTTCTAAAAATAAACCAAGTAAACGAAGGCGGCGGCAAATAGATTTCTAATTTTTTAAGTTTTAGTTATTTTGTATATTAATAATGACACTATAAGTTGAGAACAGGTGAAAAATTAAATTACATTAAGTAAGTATTCGGTATACTTTTATTTTGTGACTTTTACCAACCCTTGGTATAGAGGGTGACCTATTAATGAAATAAAGTCTCTTTTGCCATTAGAGGTATCAAAAAAGTGTTTAAGAAAAAATGTCGACATACTTAGTTAAAATTATTTTAACTATTATGGGGCGCATTTATCCAAATGGATAATCGGGTCAAAACCGAAAAAAATAAAAAAATGTGAACTGGCTATGTTAAAATTATTTTCACTTAAATGAATTGTCTGAACCCTTACTTTGTGGAATTTATCCATAATAAATATAAAAGATAAATTATACTTATCTTGAATTTTCACCGTGTTTCACTATTTTTAAATATTTTTCTCTAACCAGATTTCGCTAATTCGCATTTTCAAAGAGTGACATAAGAAATCTGTCAATCTTATGTGACTCTTTGAAAATGCGATTTAGGGAAACCTATTTTTAAAAATAACTCTGAAATACTGTGGAACTCTAAGAATATATAATCAATTTTAGGTAATGAAAATCAGTGATATGAAATTAAACAACAAAACTTAAAGCCATAGGTTTTATTTAACAAACAAAGAGCAGTCCTTTCGATATTTCAAAAACTTCATTCAGGCAGAGTCGAAATAAGTTTAAGTTGTGCGATTTCAAGTATACAGAGCGTTGTTGATTTTTATATCAGACTGGTCATATTTTTTAACTACCCTGTATAAACCTATACAATTTGATTTTTTGACTTTATCGCACTAATCGATCATCCTGTATAGTATTGATCTAGTTTTTGATACGCCTATGTCTAAATAATTAAGAATAATATCAAAAACATGAGTTCACCCAGTTATTTTTAATCAACCATAAATAATTTTATGTATATTTGCTGCTTTTAGGTACCATAAGTTTTAAATTTTTAAATGAGTAAGAACTCTATAGTTCAATTTTGCGACCTTTTTTGTGTATATTAGTGACAAAAAATATTTCGCATTTAGTAGGTACTAAGAAATCGGATCGAATTATCCAAGCATCGAAAATAGTGCATTCGTTTAGATGCTGAATTTATTATTAGTACGTTTATTAAGGAAAATAAAAAATATTCTTAAAATTATTAAAAAAAAAAAAAAAAATAACACACGAGAAAGTGCTCATACCACATCCTCATCCAGGATTTTTAATTTGGTGAAAAAACTCTCATAAACTTTTAACAATATTTTTATTAAATGAATTGTTTCAACTCTTACTTTGTGGAAATAATTCATAATAAATATGGAAAGATAAATTATACTTATTTTGAATTTCCTCAGTCTTCCAAAGCCTTTTAATATACATATATTCAAGTCTACCTAGATTTGGAATTTTGACATACCATTTTCCAAGACAGAAAGAAGTTTGACAGATCTTTTTAAAACGTAAATTCTTCTTTTTCTAAAAATATATTTGGGTAGTATTATATAGGTATCTAGTTCAAGAGGTGATATAAGAGAATTGAAGTTCCCAGGTTTAGTTGTTCATTTAATACTGTATACTGAAGATATTATAACGCCATCTATCTTGGACAGAGAATAAGAAATTTTAACATACGCTACTGTGAACACTTACGAGCTTATAGATTAAAGCAACCAGATAAATCACATTGCGCAAAACAACTCATTGACACCAAACATAAACTTACACTTAACAACACAATTGAAACAACGGTGGAGGTACTTCATGTAAGTGACAAGAAAGAAGAACTTGATTTTTTGGAGGAATATGAAACAAAGAAACAGCTAAAATATCCTCAATATACATTATTGAATGAACAGCTAAACCTGGGAAGTTCAATTATTTTAGATCACCTTTTGAACTAAATAACACTACCAAATATATTTTTAGAATAAGAAGAATATTGCTTAATAATGATTGGTTGTCAGTTTTATGACATGAAATTATTTACGTTTTAAAAAGATCTGTCAAACTTCTTTCTGTCTGGAAAATAATATGTCAAAATACCAAGGTAGACTGTGGAAATTAAAAATTATTAATTATATATTATTAAAATTTTTATTTACTAATAATTTTCTAATATAACAAATTCTGGTTGTGGGTTGGTTCAGTAAGAACTAAAAGAATTTAGGGTAACATTTTAAATGTTTCACGTATAATAGTAACATACCCCGCAAGATATTTGAGGCGAAATTGAAGAATTTATATCAGAAAATATGTTTAAAGTCATTTTGTAATTCCGTGTAGTCGTAAACAAAAAATACAGGAACATCATTAAAATACACAGAAGAACATGTATGGATAGCTAAGGTAAAAATGATATAAATCTGGAAATAATATTTTAACACTAATTAATTAAAATAATATAAGATGAGTGTAGAATTCAATAAAACTTAAAAAGTTTTTGCAGTTACAAAACAACATAAAGTAAATATTGTTATTATATTTGTAATTTTATCTTTTTTATTGCAAATCATTAAAGTAGTAAGAAATGAAATCAGGTAAAATTGTTATTTTCTTTTATCGGTTGACTCATTAAAGGAGTCGCTGTCAACTGTCAGGCTGAGTCGAGAGTAATTTTCAATAGCGGGATATCCATTAAAGCGAAAATGTTGCGGTAAATTATTTACCACCAGGACGGCAATAATCAAGAAATGGAACAATCACAAATTATGAAGAAACTGAACCCATTCCAAGACCAAACAATGTTTCCAATAAAAAAATATTTATGTAAGAACTTTCAATATACGGTGGCCTAATGTTTTCGATGGTTTCGGCAGGCAAATGAAAAAAATCAGAGGTAATTATTCGAACTGTTTTCGGTGAAACTCTGTACAGAATTATAAAAGTTGGTCTCAAAGACCAAAGAAAAAAAGTAACTCTGGTGATTTTAAAAATATCTTTTAAGCCCGATAAGTGAAGTTTTATGTGGTATGTTTGTATAGAACATTAAGTTCAATCTAGAAAAATTATTAAATATGTTCAAAAAATATAGTTCAGAAGTTAGGGTTTCAGAAATAAAATCGTTAATAAAAGGTAAGTAATAATGGAGATCTTACTTTTAATAAAATTAGTATTGTAACACCATCGCGTCTGGAAAAGCAAGATCAAATGTGAAAGTTAGTAATTTTTATTTTCCTAGGGATATTTCAATAAAAGTACAAAGGTCTCAGTTTAATACCCGTCTCGAAAATGTCTGGCTGTAAAATGCTGGGTACTTTATCATTATTATTCAAATCATTAATTTAATTCGTTTTACTGTGAATTGACTCGTTGTTTTTCATTGAATATTTATTTGTAATTTTCATTTGTAATTTTCCAACCTGTTTCGTTAACAAATCTATTGTAAGAACCACCTTTCGCTCCGCTCGGTAAAACCACCATTACAATATCACGTGGGTATCGTACATACATTATAATTGGCACCCAGCCACGTGTATTACATTACATTGTGAAAATTACAAAATATTTTAAAGACCATAATATGTATTATTTGATTGAAACGTGGTTTGGCAGCAACAATACAAATCGTAGAGCTCAGACAGACGATTCTAACATACTAGAGAAAAGCGAATTGGCCAGTAGTGAAAAAATGGATGGGTAAATGAAGCGTTGTTGTTTTCGTCAAGAAAAGTTAATCACCAAAATAAAAGATTATAAATATGTTAGTAAATTATTATTACCAGTCCTATGTCTGGAAAAAACGTGAAAGAAAAAAATATTTTTTTCCACGTTTGTAACATATAATTTCATTTCATTACAAAACACATTTTTTTCGTAAAAATGTTCGTTTAGTCTATTTTTTAAATAAATTATGATTAAGTATGTCCAGCCTGCCCTAGGAGTTCGAATTTATTGTATTTTCGCCATTAAGAGTGAGTAATTAAAATGGGTTTTTATCAGTAAACCATGGGCACATAAATGTAAAATATTAATGAATTAAGATGAGAGTTCTCATTTATAATACCGATTTAATATCAGAATATAAAAATATTTAGAAATTTACTTATTATGTTCCAAGAACAATTTAATAGTTTCTTGCTATCATAGACAGTTTTCTTCTTAATATTTAAATTAACAATGCCTCTTAGTTTAATTGAGTTTCTATGTATTTGGTTACCATCCATTTACAGCATTTATTTTGTAATCCTCTTTATTCCCTAGGTACTTGAGTAGTTAATGCACCTTTAGTTACCAAACAACTAATAATTGGAATGATTACCATTAACATAGCAATATTTATAAGTAACGTCGAAAGTGGGTTAATATTTGGTATATTTACCTGCTGTAATAGACGAATTGGGTAAAAAGTGTCAGTAAAGAGAGTGAAAATGGAAAATAGTTCGGAATGTACTCTCGTGAAACGTATGAAAGGTAGTCCATTATATCGGTAAACGAGAAAATTATAATAAAAAATGTGTATGATTACGTAAGATGAGACAATTCATCTGAAATTGTGGAAAACGCGGACCAAACGACAAAAAAGGTGTGGGAAACTATATGTAGACTGCTTAGAGAGTAAAAAATTAGGAATTCTGAATCCACCAAAACAACATGGTGGAAATAAACAAAAACAAAAACTTCCAGAAGAAATGAAAAGAGCGATCAGACGGAAGGCACATGAATTTTATTTTAAAAAAGAAAAACCACCGTTAGCAAACATTTTCCATAAAAGAAGATCCCTATTTGCCTGACATAAAACAAACAAAACTTTAAAGAATTACATTTTACGTAGTCAAAAAAAGATAGGAAATCTATGCTTATTGATAATGACAAAATTATTTGTCGGAGAAGAAAATATCTTAGGAAAAAAATTTGCAAAAATGCATCAATCATGCTCTTAAAGAAGAACAGAAAATGTGGAAACTTCACCAATTTACAGAAGAAACGGTAGAACTTCTAACTTCTGTTATTAACAATACTGAGTGACAGCGATGACACTCTTTTTGAGTAAATGTGTTTATGTGACAATGTTTTAAATAAATTTTGGAAATTATAATAAATTGAATTCTCAAGGAATAATATCTATGTACATATTATTATTAAAATAAATGTTCTTTTCTTTTATAAATGATTAATGTATTATGAATATTTGACGTATTTTAGTAATCCCTTAAACATCCCACAAGTACGGTAATTAGGAAATAGAAAAAGGTCTGGTATTGTTATTCGGCGGGTATACCAGGTAGCACTGTAAAACTAAAATAAATGTGATTCATGCTTTACGGTAAAAGCTAGTGAAATATACTGAAATTTTTTGGGCCACCTGTGTTGTAGTTTGCATATATAATTAAGTTTTGTTACTCTCTCCTGATGACGAAAATACTATAGGCATTTGGCAAATGATGATGTAATCCTTTAACAAGCGTTGTTAGAAGATCCCAAGATTGCCTCAAATATCTTACCGGGTATAATATTACTTATTTTTTAATAACCAAATAAGTGGTGAATTAACGAATCACTAATTTCTGATAAGTGAAGAAAGAATAATAACAATTGTTGCGAAATTAGTTTTGTAGAACCACTATCGCTATTTTGCGGATATAGTCGTAATGAAGCTGGTGAAGAATAAAGAGAAGATGGGAGATAAACTAATAATCTGAAATGATACAGGAAATTACTCACGTAATGCAAATTCGCTATTGGTTGTAATGGTTTACCTAAACGAATAGTGCTTACCACGTGTCCTGTATATTTTGCAGGTTAATGTAATGTATGTATGTTTCAATTGCCAGCACTCAATTAATTTTAGAGCAATTTCAACAATCTTTCACCTTTTTTAAAAAATGCACTATTTTCGATGACACCCGGTATTTTTTATAAATCAATTTGATTTGTTTTATGCAGTATTGAAATTTAAAAAGACAGTTGATATCGACTGTTAAATGATGTCAGAAATATGTACTTACGTCATTTTCTAGTAAATTGAACATTCCCACTTGAGCAAGTTGTAGGGATTCAGCGAATTTTTCCTCCGCCATTCTAATTTCATCATCTGGAATATTTGATCCTGTTATATTAAGTAACAGGTCAAAACATGCGAAATTAATTCATGCTCTAGAAAATGCCTTACAATCTAAAATACTATAAGTATACAGGTTGGTGACTACTATAACATATTTTTTAACTTTTTTACTCAGGCAAAAAACTGTTGTCTATGTCGAATTAATTTAATACCAAGCAATTATATATTAAATTATGTTTTTCTAATTTAAATTTGCTTTCAAATTGTAAAAAATGGATTCCGGTTTTAAAAAAATATTTAATTATTATACAGGGTGTTTTAACAGTGAATTAAGTTTATCTAGATGGTTACCATACTAAATAGCCTTTATAACCGCTTTATCGATTTTTCTAAAATACATAAAAATCAAATCACTCAGCATATTGACTTGATATTTCATACATATGTTTTTCTTCTACTGGCTAAGTAAATAACATACTAGCCAGAAATAGATTCTAGATCAAGATTAACAAAAACTATGTTCATATCCTCAAAACAACACCTGGTTTATCAGAAATTTCAAAATCAGTTCAAATTGAAAAGGATACTAAAAAATTGAATAAATTATAAAGTGTATTTTCTCACTGCGTCATTTTTTATGATGATCATTTTCATATGATTTCATAAAGGAAAGTCATTCTTGAAAAAATTGTGGACAAATTTACTAGATCGATCGAGATTGACTTGGGAAAAATGAAAATACAAATGTGCTAAAAAAATTTTTGTTGGCAAAGTCGATGCGATAATTTGGACAAAAACAAATTATTCTAAAATTAGAAGGTCTTAAATGATACTTACACCATCCATATACATATGTATTGTGTATCTTAATAAAAATATTTAAATTTTTTAATACGGAATTCAAGAAAAGTGATCATAAATTGTAATCGTAAATAACGGAATAGGTCACATTGAATAATATGGAGCCTATCCCTTTTTTAGTGAAAAAAATTATACTTTGCTGCAAACCACAAGATTATGTCCAATAATTCCTGCACTGTACAATGTAAGTAATTATTGAATATCATTTTCTGCATTCTTCAGTTTATATATACAGGTTCAGAAAATACTCAAATTGATATAGGCGATATTTTAAGGAGCTCGCAGCAATGTGTTCCCGCTCAACAGAATTAGAGGTACGACCACGACTGCCGGTACGTTATTATCGAATTGACTGGAGCGAGGTTCCCACCTCGATATATCCCTACTTCAAGATATTAGTAATAC
Organism: Hermaeophaga mercurialis; assembly: GCA_951812935.1. Classification (NCBI taxonomy): domain Eukaryota; kingdom Metazoa; phylum Arthropoda; class Insecta; order Coleoptera; family Chrysomelidae; genus Hermaeophaga; species Hermaeophaga mercurialis. The sequence goes on from OX638364.1 coordinate 15,669,526, forward strand.
GTTCTCTCTCTTTCATAACCTGTTCTTTATCACTCGCATGGATTCGTGTCTTACCTCAAATATTCAGATCGAAACAGTGTATTTCTTTTTTTTCTGAAAGGAGTGTCTTCTTAATCGTTAATTCTTAAAAACTATCTCCTGACTATCGACAGAAATTACAAAAACCAATAAATGTGTAATGTCCAAATGTATTATTTTCTATTTTTTTATCGAATACAAGATAAACGACATTAAGAACTTTGATGTGCTTTTTTCATTTATAAAAATTATATGTATGTGTCAACTAGGAGGACATACATTTTAAAGTTTCTATTTAATGTTGCAAGGAAATTATACAAAATCAAGTTAGTGGATTCTTTTTCGTTTTGATCAGTGTATTTTTGGATGGTGTCATTTTAGGACATTAAGGGCATCTAATTTTACAATCAATTATTTTTCTCCAAACAGATCGGCCAACTCCCACATTTGCGGTTTTAAAAAAATACGTTTTAAAAGTGGGCACTAAATTTTTCTTTGTGCTTCCTTTTAATTTAATTACATTATAAAAGGGTGAAAGCACAATGGTTATCAAAATGAAACTTACGAAATCTAGAATTTGAGAGTATTTTGATTTAATTGCATTATATGCAACAGGATTTATTGGAAATAATATCTTTTTCAGATAATGTATTTTTTCTTTGAAAGGGGCGCCACATTTTATTAAAATGTGACTTACTTAGCCTAGCTACAATTTGAGAAAATTTTAATTCAAATACGTTATATAGAGCAAGAATTATTGGATATAATTTCATGCAATTTTCAATTTATATATATGTATATAGTATACTTAACTTATTAATAATTTAGAAACCTCAATATATTTCAGTAAGTTTGCTTTACATGTTATTAAATTTTGAATAATTGCTTCACCCAAGTAAAACTATTCTAAGTCTATTACTATCAAAGTAATATTTTTACAAAAAAAAGTTTTTATTTCTTTAAGTGTTAGTATAAAAATGATGAATAATCTTTCTGCCACATTTTATAAAAAAATATTTAACAGCGTCAAAATAATGAACCAAAGTCGTGTTTAAATTTTGCAATTATACACCCTATATCTCAGTATTGAAGCACATTTTATCTAAATGTTTACGTTAAGTCTTTATATTTCATAATACAAAATGTAATGTTCCTATTTTAATGTTACTCTAAAAATAAATGCCTGGTAATTTTATTCTGAATAAACTTTTGTTTGATTCGTTTTTTGCCTGATAATCTTATAACACAAAAATATTACAGAACGCTACCTAAATAAACATCAGCAATAAAAAATAAATACATAAATGTTTGGCAATGAAAATAGAAAATGACAGAAAACAATTCTAGTGACGAATACAATATCACGTAACAATAGCAAAGGTAGAAGTGCGATGAAATTATCGGGGGCAATTCAAAAATACTAAACATACCATGATGTGTTCCCTGCGTTTTTATGGGACTGGCATAAGGGCTTAGAGACCCTTTAGATGCTATAAACCATGCTTATTATTGTAACATGCTTTGGCAGTGTACAGTATATTGTATTTCGTGATAACAAATAACCGGAAAATTTAAATCAAATAAAAATAAAATCAAAAACAATAATGTTTTTATTACAAACAACAAAAATGATGTTTCATTTTATATTCTACTAACATGAAGATCGTCACTGCTAATGCTATCTATATATTTATTTATATAGGGTGTCCGCGAAATTAATGATTATTTTTAAATGGTATGTAGAACGTGTCATTTGCAACAAAATATTCTAATACATTTTTTTTAACATCATTAGTTTACATGAAAATTTACTTTTAACATTTACTCGAAAATTTATACGTGGCAACACCTCACACTTTTAAAAAAAATATGTGTCATGTAAACAAGGAATATTTACCTGATGAATCATAAAATTGTGTTAGTTTGTAGATGTTTCGGAACGTTTAATCGTTAAAGTTTATCGTTGGGTAAAGTAGTTTCAATAATTCAGTAAAAAATGGCATTTTATCAAATCAAAAATATCACATTAATCTAATCCGCGATGTTTTGTATCGGTGTCCCAAAGATTGTTGGAAAGTGAAGTGTACTACCTAAAAAAAGTGGTGGCATAAATCATTCGAATCGGTTAACAATTTCCGAGAATACATTTATCATTCTTCTACATCCCCTGTAACCGACTATTCTAAATATCTGGGCGTACTAAAATAAAATCTTATTTTTAGAACGTTTAAAAAACCATTATTTATTACCTTATCAGCATTGTACTTGATTGAGTTATCTAAGTGTCGCGGTGTTGCTTTTCAATAAATAATATTTGGAGAGATGTAAAATACTAATATTTATTTTTTTAAAAATGGCTGACTTTGGAAAAAAAATTATAAGACATTTTTATTCTACATTTATATTATTATACTTGATCTGTTGAAATGTGCATTATTTTCACGGACACCCTTTATAAAGATGACTCTGACTGGATGTTATTACATTAAGAAAGGATAGATTTATTCATTTGATTATCATCCCAACCGTTATCGAAAACCCATCTCTATTAATACTATGGCCTACCGAATAATTTTCTCTATTCTGTATAGGTAAACTCCGTAAAACAGGGTATTAAATTTAATACACTAAATGGCTCAACTGAGATTATTCGACCGCAATAATTTAAATGAAATTTTATTACAGTGGTCTCGTTAGTATCAATAGATATTTTTACATTTTTTAACTACTCGATGAATTTTTAAATAGTTATTTGACTTTAAATCTAAATTGGTAAAAACCAAAAACAATTTTTATAAAAACAGATGGTTTCCAATTAAACATAACATCTCAGTTGGGTATTTTAAGGCATAAATAAATATCAAATTTCGGTGAAAGATCATATTTACACCGACTCCTAAATTTACCCCATAATGTACGGTTTTTTTTTAAGTTGTTAGTCATTAACAATTACAAGGGGATGCAAAGAAGATTTTTGAATATAGGTATTTCAAACAGTCATTGTAATTACACGTAGGTACTACAAATGAATTTCACCAACGATAAATTGCCGCTGAGCTTCGTGTAAGCCAATGTGTGATATCAAGAACTTGGAATGAGGTTTTTGAATAACAAGAACACATAAGAAATTAAAACCGCAGCAAGAGTACACGAGGACGAAAAAGAGAACCAGAGGGAGAAAAGGTTGGACGCTACCTCGAACCACAAGGCAGAAGACAGGTAACTTCCTACTCCCCAGCCCAAAGAGTAGGAGAACTATAGTTAAGAGTATAGATAATTAATGATGAGGACTGATCGAACGTGATCAGAGATGCTGGAATGGGTTCCCCGGCTTTTAGATCAGTAATTTAAACAAGAAAACCAGCACAGGACGAACAACAAGAACACACAAGAAATTAAGACCGCAACAAAAGTACACAAGAAGGAAGAAGAGAACCAGGAGAAAAGGCTGGACGCTACCCCGAACAACAAGGCAGAAGACCATAGATAAGATGTCTGAGTGAATAATGGTCGTGACCAGATGAGGTGGAATGGGTTCCATGACTTCTATATCATTACAGTAACGTCGAAGCCAGGAAACCCGAGACGAGTCTCGTTTTCGATTATATGGTCCTGACGGAAGATTTTCAGAAAATAGGATAAAATATTCCACGACAACATGGTACAAAAGACTGGGCATTTTGGAGAAAGATCAGTAATGTCTTGGAAGAAATGAGTTCGGATTTTGAGGGAGGGGATTTAACAGGACATCCATACATTACAGATATCTTACAATTTACGAATTATGCCCAAAATTACAGCGAAGATTTTATTTTCCAATAGAATAATGCCCGTCCCAAAGAAAGTCGAAGATTTTTTGAGAAAAACCATATGTTGTTTGTAGATTGGCTAGCTATCAGTGCGGACTTAAATTCCATCTGTAGGATGAGTAAGGAAGGCACATGAAAAATACCGAATAACCTACATCAATTTATAGATGCCTTACTTCAATAACTGGAGCCAACACCTCAAGAAAGAATTCGCAATTAAATCAATAGTATGCCAACTCGATGTCTAAACACAATACGAACAAGAGGAAGGCATTACTGAAACTTGTTTTAGAGGTTTAGGAAAAAATGTTTTTCTTTAGATATTTATTTCAGTTTATTTAGTGCGTTTATTTATATAAATTTTGTTCTTAAGTACGCTGTTTAAAAAAATATTTCATTGTTATTTATATCTATATTTATTATTATTATCAGAAAAGCGATTAAAGTTGACAACGCCGCACCGCGTTTCATGTAATTACAACGGGAAGCACTTGTTTATAACAAACCTAAGGTGCACAGCGTCAAGTTGCCAAGTGTAATTTTGATTTAAGAATTTTATCCTCAATTTTTGAGAAAACAAATGGCTTACGGAAAATACGTTATAAGAATTTTGAACGCACTACTTTCGGGGACACCCTGCATATTTACAATTTCCATGATGCCAAAATTGGCCCTAAATACTATGAAAAAAATTCGTATACATTCTATCAGAAGATGGCTTGCAATTTAATTTTGCATATTTTTGATGGACGTTTCGCTACTTTAAACATAAGTAGACACGCTGTTATTAAAGTAAATAGACCCGTGAGTGCATAATACAGAATATAACCCCACAGGAATTATGAACCTATTAACCCGTTTGTTGGGAATTACAATTGAGTTCCCTGGATATTACTTTAGTTCCTACGTAAAACTGATTTTTTGTACCATTTTGGTATAAAGACATTTTTACAGATTCATTTCTTTTTTGAACTGACGCTTTTTAATATAAATTATATTTAAACAGAGTGTGACATCTTAAAGTTAGTAGGGTTTGCATGAAAAAAAAAATGAATTCAAAGTATTTCAGTAATGAAAAATAAAAATAATGTATTGTAATCCGAAAAGATCAGAAAAAACGAAAAAGTCAAAGAAATTATTAAATACAAAAAGTAAGTTTCTCAGAGTTTGTTTAAAAAATGTTTTGCGAATAAGTGCAATTAGATAAGGAACATAATTTCCAACAATAATTTAACCATTACTATATTGCAAGCAATAATATATAGAAGGATGAGTAAATGTTTATAAAGTGTTGCTTTATCTCAGAATTTATCAGTTGATTAAAAACGACAGTATTATTAATTTATCTTTATATTGTTGCTGTTTGTACAGATAGTAAGCAATAAAGTCACAGCAGAGTGGGGTTAATTGTATACGTGGAAAAATTCCGAACGTCGTCCAATTTGCAACAGGGCATGTATTGTAGAAATATGAACATATTCCTTAAAAATGGCACATAAGAGCAAGAAAACGAAATAATAGGAATAAGAAACCCACCTGATAGATGAAATTCCTGATGATGATGATCACATATGGGAGAAAATCATAAGTGGCTGCAAAACTAACACTCAAAATCTGGGAACAAGACAAATTAACTGGAAGCTGGACTGAAATAATGTCAATTTCAATTTACAAGAAAGAAAAAGGAATGCACAAGTAATAAAGAGATTGCACTTAACTTAATTAAACAAACGTTAAAAGAAACTGATAATAGGGTGAGAATAGAAACAAGAACATCCGACAGGCTCAATAAACAAGAAGGTTTAATCCGTTGTTCTCAATATAGTGGCTATAAACTTAAGAAAAAAATAGAAATTGTCTTTTATACAGTAAAAAAATATTAATGCCTAGCCTTTGTTTAGTAATAGTAATAGAATTAGAAAAGAATGCACTTCGAAGTAGGATTAGAAATAAATAATTTAATAAAAAACTACACAATTATTTAGCTAGGGACATAAATTTGTAGGTAACACTTAGGAAAGTGACACGTAGAGAACTTAAAGAAATCTTAAAATAAAAATATGTAATACAATTATCAGAAAAATGACTTCCTGTTTCCTAACTTTTTTTATAAGTGCCACATATTTAAGGCAGTAGAACTACTTTTCTTCTTTGTTCATTTAATTTTTCAGTTACTTTGTTTACTTTTGAAAACAATGACTATTTTAAGGGTCCCAGTAAAATTTTTATATTACTCAATATTCTGAATTCAGCTTTTTTCATTAAAAAACAAATATTGAATACACTTTCAATTTCATATAGTGTACTGCTGTAATTCAGTGACAGCTTCTTTAAAGTAATTAGCGAATGCTATAAGAACTATTTATTAATATTAAAAGATTCTAAAGAGGGTGCTCGAGACGTTTAGAGCATTATTTCCCAAAATTCAAAAAGTAGTATTAGCAAGATTTTAAGTACCATTAATTTTATATTCAATTCTATCAGCTTTAGTAGAGAATGCACCCTAAAAGAAGAACCAATTTTTGCGTATGGACCCTTGATCAAACACATGAAGACCATATTTTTTTATAACGTGTTGATTATAGAAGAGTCCACTTTTCAAAATAATAATAATAATTAAAAGAAAAATTGTCAAACTGCCATAGTTTTCACTATTATGACAAGAAAATATGTATTGTTTTTATACAACTGATCGGGAAAACAGATGGAGCATTAATAATTATGTAAAACTACATTAAGTGAAAATCAAAAACCGACCTGTCTCAGGATTTTTCCTCAAAATTGTTTGTTTAGCCTAAAATGAATTTATTCCATACTTTATGTACACACTGTATATATTAATTTTGTCGAGGATTGTTGGAAATTACATTCATTTAGATCAAATTCTAAGTAATTCTTTAAAATAGTTCAATTTTTAATAATCTATAAATTACCTTTGGCTTGCCGCCTTCGCTTGCAGTCAAAATCGAGTCTTCTACCTTGTAATTTTTTCCGATGATGCTGAAATTAAAAAATGTCACGAATTCAGAAACCGGCGAAGTTTAATGAAATCTCATTAGCAAGCAACTTTTTCGCATTTTTATATTTAATATTGCAGTGACAAGGAGTCACTGCCGACAGCTTGAGGTCGATGAGAAGCAGAAAATTGTCATTCATTATCATATTTGTACAAAAAGATTTAAAATAGTTGAATGTAATATGAAAATTAATTGTCGTGTATTCTGCGAACAAAAATGAATATGTTGGATTGATGCAAGAAAGGTAACTTTTTGAATGACCAAAGACTTTGAATTTGCCCATCACTAGAACAATTCGTTTTATAAATAGGATCTAATATGTGTGTTTTTTACCTACAGTGACCTATTCAGACATCGACAGAGGTTTACATGGCAACTGCATGAAAAGTAACTTGCTTGTTTGTACCGTGCTGATGAAACATGGCAAAATTGATTTATTTATTGACATTGGCTGCAGGTGTTAAACCAAAATAGTACAATGGCATTAATACTAAACATATAATGTCGTAAGAAACTGAAAGATAACAGGATATCAAAGTAAATCCGAATTTGCAAATATTCGAACGTTAGGACATTAGCAACGTTTAAGGTACCTTTAATGATCATGAACATTTTGATAATGCTATTAAAAGTGATGAGTTAACTACACTAACTTGGTCTTTTTTTCTTTTTGATTTTGGTCGCTACTTAACCCTTTAACTGCGTTTCTAGTAAATAAACGATTCGTAAAAAGTCTAATACCTCTTCAAAATTAAACGCAACGCCTATGTTTGGCTAATGTGGAAATGATTTCAACTCATTCTGCAATAGAATAATAGACCATTTTGGACGTAATAAAAAAATACCTATTAGATTAGGTAGCACTACTGGTAAACGCTACCAAATGTCTTAGTAACTACTTAGTAAATATTTGCAAAGTTCAGTTTTGACGTGATGAAAAAAATGTGACACATTAGCCAAACGTAGGCGTTGCATATAATTTTTAAGAAATATTAGACTTTACGAATTGTTTATTTACGACACTTGAAGTTAAAGGGCTAACAATATACTATTTTTATAAAAGAGCAAAGAAATGAGTAGTTTTTACCAATGAATAAGAAGAACTAAAAAGCAAGACAAGAGCGGTCTTTTTTTATGTGAAAAACGGAAAAAGATGCTTCTTAGTTGACAAGGAAGGAAAATTAAATGCGTTTGAAAAATATTTTACTGACCTGCCAAAGATTGCAGAAGAAAGGGACAGTGATAATAAAGTGGACGATATAGACGAAAACACAAGTTCAGTACACCCACAGAAGAAGAAATTCTAAAATGAGGTGGATAAACAAAACAGAAAAGAACATGCAAATTGTTAAAAAAGATATAGGAAGAAAAAAAAATACCAAAAGATTGGAATAAAGAACTGTTTACCCATAAATAAAAAAGAAAACAAAAAAGATTGTATTAACGACATACAATGAAGTGAAGTTAGTAAACAATCATTTGTATGACAAGTGATAAGTACCAAAAAGAGCAGGTAGGAATAAGTTTTAAGACAGAAATAACAATCGATTAAATATTTATTATGAAACTGCTACAACAAAACTAAAATGAACAGAATTTGATCTTGAATCTGATATATACAAAGTGTGTAAATTAAGTAATTATACTGGTAACATAGTGTCCATAATAACAATACTGAAAATGTGGCAGCAGTGTTTTGTCGAGAGCTCAGGTTTTTTGTGGTTTTAGAAGAAAGAGAGTCAATTGAACATGAATCAACCGGCGGGAGGCCTTCATCTTCAAGAATTAATGAAAATGTCGATAGAATCCACCATCGGTTGAACGATTGTAGAAGAGATGAATTTGAATTGCACCACTGTTCATCAAAGTTTTACTAATGAATTGTAGATGTGAAAAATCTGCGCTAAAATGGTTCCAAAAATTCTTTCTCAAGACCAAAAGGTTAAAGGTGTCTTGATTTTTTAGAACCTGAAGGTTATTCCAGTATCCTAGTTCCAGCACTGTTATAAAGAATGAAAGAATCATTTTCAGAGTTGTGTGGCTTCTCAAGGAAGATAATATTAAATTGCAATTCTATTAAAAAATATAAAATAAGTCTCCTTACTTAATTTATACACCTTGTATAAGTTGACTCAAATGCACGTTTTTTAAATAACCCATGTGTTAAATTGATTTGGCCCTATAGTGGTTAATTAAACACGGAACATACAATGATGTTTAAATAAAAAATTAAAAAATAGACAAACTGCTAAAAAATTGTACAAGCATAGTGTCAATTTCATTTCGCTCTTTTAATAAATAAAAAAAAAACAAATGGAAAGGTAAAAAATTCAGCTTATATATCAGTACGAATAAAATTGAAAACAAAAAAAATTGACCGTGTAAAATCTAGTTTCGACCGATTTAATTATATCCTAAAACTCGACAAATAAAAGTGCTTTGGAAATGTATTTGTCCATTCAGAGAATTGAAAATAAAACAATTTTGAAATTCTATTTTGTTTATATGACAGTGTCTACTGCATACGAATAAACATTTTAAACCAATAATCAATATGGACAAAATGGTGGTTCCTAATTTTGGTCTGGTAAAACAGACTGTTTAAGATCGCTGACTAGTTAATAATGGGATGGGAGGAGAAATTAAAATCCAGGATTGAAAAATTAACTGAAATTAAAATTACAAATTTTGATGGTTAAAAAGGTTCCATAAATAAATGCAGTTTAAACTATGATGCTGACACAGATAAAAATGACTTTATAAGTATATTTTTCAGTAGTTCTCCACTTCACTTCTTATTTCTAATTAGCAAAGTTATTAATTCTTTTTGTTGCTATTTTCATCATTTCAGAACTAATAATTGGTATTCATTATAAACTTTTAATCAATTTTATATGAAAATGTAGAAATTGTTTTGTTAACGTCTTAAAAGAGAATATATTTATCTTACTTCGTTGATAGTTCAGAAAATTGAATCTCTAGAAAGTCCTTACCAACTTTAGGCCGGATCCACATATTGAAACGAACGTTGGCGCCAACGATGGCTTGTTTTTCTTGAAGTGCCCACACATTAGGGCCAACGTCAGTTGCTTACATGTAGAGCAAACGTCTGATGCGTAGTAGCAGTCGGTGAGTCCTTTACTATTGCCTCATTTTCGCCAATACTTCTAAACGATCCTCAACCGTTCGTTGCTAAACGTCGATTGAATAGAACGCCAATGTGTGGTCGCAATCTGCAACGTTGAAGCCAATGTCTTTGATGTTTGGCGAGAAAACCGACTCGCTTCGGATACGGTCCAACGTTGGCGCTAACGTTCGTTCCAATGTGTGGATTCGGCCTTATAAGGAATAAATGCGTCATACAAATATGATGAAAAACGGAGTCGCAGCTGTCTTGTGAAAAGGATAAATTAAATGAAAAGCGAGATAAATATATTTTTATTTTATTTTATTATAACATGGAACTTGTTGATCATTTATGATGTTGTCAATAATTTAAGTTTTGTCAATGTGATTAGTGATGTAGTAATGCAAAGAAATTTAATGGAATAACATTTTTTTTGTATTTTGAATACAGTGTTATGAATTACATTTATTTTATTGCAAAACCTATTAGCGCGAATTATTACAGAACTAATAAATTTAAATTTAAACTCATAGTTCATGAATACGATTAATACATTTTCTATCTATATATAGCTTTTATGGATCCATCACTCAATTATTTATTTAATAGGGAAGTAGGAAGATTTTCAATAGTATGTATTAATTACTACAAATTAATTGTATGGTTTTTCCGCATTTCTATATTTATTTCATTTGATGAAAACGACTAATAAATTCTTAATGAGATACATTTATGTAATGAGTTTTGATTAGTAAATATGCAAACGCAAAATGAAGGTAAGGGTCATTGAGATCTTTCTAAAAAATACACGGTTAATGGATTTTTTACCCGTTACATCAGAGATTACAGGGGGTTTTATTACCGTTTTTGTTTCTAAGATTCTAATTGAGCTCTACGTAACTAATCATAATTCAATATGGAAAATATACTAAACGATTATTTTTACCTAAAATAATATATTTTACAATGAAATAAAATAGCTTATGCATTTCAGTGACTATATTCTAATTAGTAATATTATTTTACTTAGACTAACTATACCTTTTTTAAATGCGTATTTTATACTCGGTCCAGAATTGTTTGTAGGGTTGCAAGAGATTAAAAATGACTAACTCATTTTTATTCATCTATATATACAAAGTTAAAATTTTTGTACACAAAATCTTGGCTGTATGGTAATCAGAACACCACGTTTATGTTTTTTTCAAATATGCGAACGGATATTAATTTGAGAATATAATAGTTTATTATTTTTTTTATTGATTCGGATTTGGATTTAATTGTATGGGTAGTGGAAAGAAAGAAACTTTAGAAAGATATTAACAAAATCGATAAGACATCCTGTATCTCTATTAAGATCACATTGAAGCCCATTAACCACAATTTTTTATAACTATCTCAGTGCCCCCTATCCTAAGTTAACATTTGTCCATTTACCAATGAAAAACCCTCCATAGTTTCCACCAATAAAATATACTGCAATATCCTGAATAGATATTAGTCCAGAAAAATTTTGCGCTGTTTACTTGCTAATGAGTTTGAAAGATACTGAATAACATTCAAATGGTCAAACTTACCATTACTTCCTTCAAGTCTTTGGTTTGGAGGTGATGTAGGGGTTCAAGGAAGTTTTGTTTAATATTATCATCAAGTGAATATTTGACATCCGCCATTTGCTTCAGTGATTCACCCATTTCGATAAGTGCTAGTCCGAAATGACTGTCATCACCTAATTTTTTACCGTACATAAGCATACAGTCTCCTAATACTCCTTCGGGTTGAGGATACGTGTTTGATTTGGCCTGACCGCTCAGCTTGCTGATACCTTTCACCGCCGCCATCTTGGCTCGTGCTGTAGGGTTTGGTTGTAGGAACTCTTTTGTTTTCACTTGTAGCTCTTCGACTAGTTCAACGGTCACGTCTGTTTTCTTAAATAAACACAAAAATAAATTGTTACACTCGTGATTATTAACGAGTTTAAAAAGGAGGAAAACTGCTTACCCTTTCCATGTCCATAAAATCCAGATCTAACTTGGTGCCTTCCGCACCTCCCATTTTTTCAGTAACATACTGTAACAAAAAATAAAAATTAACCATAAATCAGAAGTAAAGTTTAACGATACTACCATAAAATAGGGTATCGAAGTATTAATAATAAATTGTCATCGATACCCTGATTGCTATCGAATGGTTTAAATAATTAATGCTTTCTGTATTCTTATGCCAGTCATTCACCTTGTGGTATTCATGAGAGTTTTAGCTAAACAGACTATTTGTATGTATGTTGGATGACTGTAATAGGAGCAAAAATATAGCAATGAAAATATTGTTTTCTTAAAAGTAACACCCTATATATTTTTTATAGTTTTAAATTTTTCTCGCTGTACACAATTTGAAATAGCAAATTTTGCATTTTAAACGTCTGCTGTGACAAAAAACTAACCATTGGAAGTAAAGAAAAACCATTTATATTTTTTAAGTAATTTTCTTTGGTGCAAGGGAAATTTTTATACATGATGTTCCAAAACTTATATTTTTTATAAAAAATTTCTTCAATGCGAAAATAAAGTTTTGCCACATTTGCTAAGCTAACTCAAAAAGATTGGATTAGATTGCTCCGGTATTGACATGTGAGGAAGAACAATTTAGGAATGGTTTAGATAATTGTGTTCATTTGAATGTTTTCCTTCTTATTTTTATTTAAAGCCTTGTGCCACTACAGCGTCAATTAGTTTGGAATCTTTATAACCATTGTTTCCATTCCTGTTGTGTTTATTTTAGCTCTTGTACTCTTCTTTTTACATATTTCTCTATCTTCCCACTTTTCTCTTTCCACAGCTTCTTGATTTCGGTACTCGATACTAATCTTCGTAGTTTCAGTTGTTTTTCTTTTATTATTAGATTAATCGACTTTTCTTGTGATTTTCCTTAAATGTTTTTTTCCGGTTGACGCTATTTTGTCTTTCTGGTTTCTTATTGGCCATGTTTTACTTCCATCTGTTTAAGCTTTGCAACCACTATCCGTTGTATATTCTAGTTTTTGTTTTGATATTTCTTTCTTTTCAGATTTTATTTACATAATAGTATAATTGTCTCGATATTTTGCTCAGTTTAATATATCTACATCTGTTTTTCCACTGTTGCTTCCCTTTTCTATTCGTTAATCTTTAAACGTTTGCATTTCTTGTGTTTATTTCAATATCCAAGGATTTGATTGTTATCTCTTGTTTGATTATCATTCTCTGTGTGTTCTCCTTTGCTTCTGCCACGAAAGCTGCTTTTAGATGTATAAATACTAAAAATACATATTTTTTACTGATTATTTTCTCTCTATTATTTTTTAAAGTAATCTTTTTATATTTCTAATATTTCTTCATTTCTGTTTTAAAAGTTTTTATCTACTATGTTCCACTTATGTTCTTTTCTCATGCCTTTTAAGCTTCACACACGTTTTCTTTCATTCCTTTTTTGCATGTATGTTTTAAATAACAATAATTTATCTGTGTTCTTTGGTTCAGCTGTAGTTAAGCTCATCCTATATCTAAGTCTGATTCTAATTTTTATATAAGTTGCGACTTCTTTACTAAATAAACATTTGTAACATAATAAATATAATATTATTTACTTATAGAATTAAGTTTAATTATAAAATTCGAGTGATTATTATGGAATTCTATGGAGTCTCTTACAAAGAACAAGTCTGAGATCTAAATTTCTTAACAATACAATAGGAATTGATTTTTTTTAAGGATTTATACTGGAGTGTCTTTCAAATTTCAATCCCAATGTAGGCGAAACCTGTGCAAATGATAAAAAACGTTGAGAACTAAAAACCGTGCCAGCTCTTTATGAATAGCAGCAAAAATCGATTCGCCTCTCAGGCACTCCAATCTTAATCTCAAAGACCAAAATCTTGTTTACTTGCTTTTGATAAACATAGATTATTCAAAGCGATTTAACAGCGCCCGTGTTAGAATTTACTTATTGGAAAATCTTTCGGTTGTTCCATATAACTTGTATGAAAATCCGTTAAACGGAAAGATGATTACGGACCAAAAGTTTCTAGTTTATAGATACCAAAATAAATAATTTTTTCTTTCAGCATCAAGTTGGTGCTTGGCCGTTAAAGCTAGTCTTATAAATTAATCATTAGATTTATTCTGGTAAAATTTTGAAACTATATACTTATTTACTAAAGTGAGTTGTTGATGTTAGTATCTCTGGTAAATTTCGATAGTTGGATACCGTAAAGCCAAACACGTTTTAGAATCTGATTGCAAATCATTACTGTATAACAATTGCAAGAATGCATATGAAAGGCGCATAATGAATTAAGCTCGAATAGAACAACGATAACAGCAAAAGCTATATACCAAGAATTGCCATCGTAGTGTACAATAGAAAACATAAATTTTTTGAGATTATTAAATGTTTGTAAATTATTAATTTGTAGCTTGCCATTTGATTTTATTTAGTGTTGTGACGTAATAGTACAAAAGTATTCTTATGTGTTTTTTAAAATACAACGTTTTATTATACAGGGTGTACAAAAAGTAACGTAACTTGCTAATTTCTTGATTTCTGATGGGTTTACAAAAAAAAGTTTTTAATAAAAGTTTCTTCAAATAAATCAAACTATTGTTATAAGTTAATTAGGAATATACCTGGGTACCCCGTTACTCCAGAATATCGTTAAGATATATTTTTTTAAATAGTACACTCGGTAATTTTTTCAATTTTTCATATTCTATTAAATTAGAAACACAACCGTCAAAATCGCATGGTCCAGACTTAATTCGTTCCAAAATTACAGTGGATTGAAAGTAAATTTACAAAAAAATATTTATGGCAAAAAATATAAACACTTTTTTATCATTAACTGTTTTTACGTATCATGAGTGACAATAATTTTAATAATTTTACCTTCATTAGTTATTTGTTATTATCACTAGCAAGAATACTAAGTATTTTAAACCTGTTTATCTTGTTACTTTTAAAATTTCATTATGTTTACTGAGCAGGAAAGTATAACAATTCTGATGATAAGAGGTTAAGGTGATCATAAAAGAACAACTTATGATGAGGTGGCTCAATTATTTAATGATACATCTCCAAATCGTAACCCGATTACTAAAACTGCAGTTCGGAGGATTGTGAAAAAAGGAAGGTAAATACTTTTCCATAAATTTCTCTATTTATGCTTTTGTCGTAGTGGCTTTGAATATTTTTTATATTTATTTCATGATAAGTGCAAGTAATATTTAGGTTTTACATTTATATTTGACTAAAAAGAATAATAGACCTTATAAATAATGGAGAATCAGTAACAAAACCTTGCACGAAGACTTAAGTATACCATATGTAGAAGAAAAAATCAGCAAATTAACAAGAAATTATTTTGCACAGCTCTCCAACCACCCTAACGAAGAAGGAAGACAACTGAGCTGGACATCAGAAAATTAGATGACATTAGTCTACCAATTTGTTGAATTAATAAAAATAATTATTTGAGTGTTGTCGGTGGATAACTTCTCCCCTATATTTTATACAATCAACATATTATTGCTTTAAATAGCAGAATGTAAATGTAAAAATTTTAAAAAAATGCCAGCACCTGTGCTTAACTGAACTTGCAAATATAAACCTAGAAGCTTTTATTTTCATTGCATTGCTTTCGTGGGGTTTTCTTGCTAGTTTTTTCCCCGACTGTGAATATTATCGTAATTTCATCGAACCGATACCTAACCTTTGTTTTCTTTTTCTTTTTTTCATTTCATTTTGAATAAAGTCTAGACATAAATTTAGTGTTTTCTTTATTACTTTTCACCTTTCTGATATTATTTTTTGCCATCGTAAGAAATATAGTGTCCTTTAGGTAAAGTCGTAAAGGTTAGTGGGAATAGAATCAAGAAAAAACCAAATTCTATTAATAATACATATGTCGACGTTTCGATTTTAATTTAAAATCTTTTTCAAGGCTAAAACGACATTACATGGATGAAGTAGTCACAATGAATATACACGACAATATTCCATTTTCATTGCAGACAAAAAATTGTTAAAAAAGGAAACATAATATTGATATAAAATGAACAATTGAGAATATTAAAAACTTATACAATTATAAACTTTTTCTTTATTTTATAAAATTCACTTAATTATGATATAAATATTATTAGTCATCATCATATGGAAAGAGACAACGAAAACCTTATTTATTACTATCAATATTCCTGGCAGGTTAGTTGGAAATGTTAACGGTAATTTCTAAATAATTTCACAATTAGTTTTTTCCTCCTTATCCTTTATATTATTTTTGTACATATTCAAAACATGGGTGTACGAAGTGCTAAAATTTAAGCTGTCTGTTCTGTAATTTAATGTATTATTGCATCTGATGTGTATCATTTCCTCGAAATTTAAATGTATACCCTTCTTTTTCTAGAATTTGTGGTTTTTCAAAGTCAAAACCAAGTGTGGTCATAAAATGATGGTCGGCTAAAGCTGTTTTTTTCTTTGCTTCATTTATTTCCTTGTAAGCATAAGAATGTTGATAGACTCTGTTTGGTAGTTATTGTGTTGTGGACCCAATGTAACAAAGGGGACAATCTTTGCAATCTATTTTATAATAAAAATTAGCCTCCTTAAGCTTTGGAATTTGATCTTTAAGTTTAGTAAAAATTAAGTCTCTCTTGTCGTAGGATATGTAGTTAGTATACAAGAACAAGTTTTTTGTTTAAGAACCCGTTGAATTTTTTCGGACAACCCTGGGATAAACGGAAATCTGAAATATATTACCCCCTTATGCCTAAATCATGGATATTATTTGAGACTACTTTACATTAATTAACTATTGTACCAATCTTCTGAGATGGGTGGTTTAAGTATAAGCCCTCTTCACGATGCCATGGGATTCATGTACCAATGGGTAGTAATTGAACCCATCCAAATTCCTTATGACGTTCACATCTAAGAAGATGAGTGACCTACGTTGTTCAATTTTAATCGTGAACTTAAAACGCAGCTTGAACCTATTAAAAGTTATTCAGTTGTATCATCAGGAACAGCTAGAATAGTATCATCGTGTACGTAAAGTTTTATGAACGGTAGAGTTCCAATACGGTCCGTAACTAATTCAGCCATCAAAAGATTCGCTAGTACAGGGCTAGCAGGGTACCCATGGCAGTCCCATTTAGTTGTTGGTAGAGCAGCACTCCATTAAATGAAAAATAGCTGGACTCAAAAATGAAGCTTACAAGTCTCAAAAATAATTCGAGAATTATATACCTAAATGGACATAGGCGAATTTTTAAGCGCGGGCAGCGATGTGTCCCTTCTCAAACGAATTAGAGGTACGACCACGACGACCGACTGGAATGATGTTAACACCTGGATGTATCCCTACTTCAAGATATTAATAATACGCTCTCTTTTTCATAACGCGTTCTTTATCACTCGCATGGATTTGTGTATGTCTACAAATATTCAGGCCGAATCTGTATAAAATTAATTCTTTAGGAATGTTGTAAATAAAGACGATTCATCTAATGATACTAGAATACATAGATCCCTCTGGTAGAGAAATTTATTTGGAAAATTCTACAAATTCAAATGATTTTTTTATCTTAAAATGAAACGTAGTTTGGTTTTTTAAGGGGTTAAATTTTAGTATAATTACGGTTAGCCATTTGATAAGATTTCGTAGGATTGTACTTTAAATTTTCCTGATGGTGAATTTTTATTGAAATAATGAATAATAATGGTTGTAATCAAGGTCAAAAGTAATTTTCAAATAATGAATAAAAATAGAGGTTCGTATTTAAAAAGATAAAGTTGGAGGTGTCTCAGTGAAAAGGAAGCGTTGAAGCCAGAAAATTGAAACAAATTAAAACTTAAAAAGTGTAGGAAACATTTTTTACTATTCACTCAAAAGCAGGAGGAATCTTCAGATTTCACTAAATTCATCCTAAAACTTTTCCCATTTAAGCGTATACTCATTATATCCAGCAAACGTTCAGATTATTGCTTAACTAAAGCTTGACGATATCAAAAGGACACGACGTAATTTTCATCTGTCGTTTTTATTATTGTTATTTCGGTAAAATATTTGATTTATTTTCTTACTAATAATATCAAGGGTTTTGAATGATCATATCTTAAATTTACGATTAAAAATTTGCAAAAACACCTTTTTAGAAGAGTATATTCACAATTTTGATTTCTTGGTAATAGTATATTGCTTACTATTTCTAAATTATTAATAATAATTATAGTTTTATTAAATAAATATTGCTTTGTACTATGCTATTTTCTATAGTTTTTCTATTCGCTTTAAACTAGCTTCAAAGCCGATTATCTTTAATGGAAACTGAATTATTATTTTGGGATACTCGGTTAACAGTTATTTTCAGATATGTCATTGAAACAATTACATTGACATTGAAAATATATTTAAATTGAAATTGTTAAGTTCTAACTTATTTTTTTATATTGTTAGATGATTGAATACAATATCATCCAATTTTTTTTCTAAAACAAATGTAATAAATCACATAGTCTATATTTTCTCATAATTTTTAATAGCAAAATGTCAAGTGGAAAAATTAGGTTTCTGTGTGAATTGACCTACTTTTAAATTTATTGAACACAATAAACGGGTATACCATTCATTTCATATCTTTTCATAGCAGCTATTGCTTCGGTAATTGATTCTATATTTGTCCACCTGTAAATTGTTACTTCTCCCATTTTTCATTCACAAAAATCTAAAATGGATCGTTCTATTTTTATCGACACTTTTATGAAAAGAACAAAGTTAGCATTAATGTAATTTTCAGTTGCAGGATCCAATAATGCTAAACGGTATAATCTAGCGCAGTAACCAATAAATGTTGTATATTTAAGCCACAAACAAAATGGATATTTCGGTGTGTCAAAATCTGCAAACTAATAACCATTACATTCTAATACCTTTATCATCAATGTTTATACGGCATGTGCTAGATAGAATGTTATTTGTGAAGACAAGAGAGTTATCGAAAAATTGTTCCTAATATTCTAAAAAGTGTGTAAAATCATCTCTCTCAAAACCACTCCTTTCAAACAAATGTGGTTAAATAATAAAGTATGTGTATTAAAGATTTGTTTGCCATAACATTCACATTTCTAGTTGATCCACCTTATAGCCCTTTAAGGTATTTTGGTAACAGAGGTAAAATTCGATAACCAGCTCGACTTCTAGAAATTAGTTTTTCAGAATACTCACGGATTTTCACCATGTTTTAAGGAAATTTCAAGTTGCAATGATCCATAATCTCCACACGACTTTTAAATTTTAAAAATGTCTTATTGTAAACTCTTTTTTAACAATTTAAAATTACTTAAAATTTTGTAACAATAATATTTTAAGATTCAAATATACACTAATGATTTTTGAAATAAAATAGGAATTTTAATTTTCGCTTTGTAGCAGACTAGTTTCATTTGAAGTGCTGCCAAACATTTACTTAGTTAATATTTATGTTAACTAATAAAATGTTAATTTTAACAATCTAGTATGTTTCTAATTTAAATATGTTAGATCCGACTAGTAATCCTGTTACGTTTTTTGCATTAAATAAATTTAATTCGAAAATTAAATTTTATGAACAATGTCATACATATTTAAATCTGTTAATATCAATATATTTTGCGAAGATAAAACCTCCTTGCTATTTACAATAGTGGCAATTTGTTTCTAAAGAGGGAGCTTAAAAATGCCAGAGTTGCGGGAAAATATTAAAATGAGTTTCTGATCTTAGCAAGTGAAATGTACGAATACAATTTTATTTTCTCCAATGTTGTGAGGTTTACATACAATATAAACGATAAATCTACGCCTAAATAGGGAATTGTTAGTGAGATTGTCCCAAAATTTTTGCGAGAATTTCAAATATATAAGACTTAATAATTATTATTATTATAAATACCTTTATTAACACTAAAAGTTAAAATTTTCGCTATGTAAGGGCGAGATTTAGCCAAGCCTACTCTTACATCTAACCCTTTAATAAACATGAAAATAAATAGGTAAGATAAACAAATTACAAAGTTGGTACAAACAGAGAGTAGTACACAACAATCAAAAGGAAGAAAAAAAGTAAAGAATTTTTTTTGAGTGGTAAATGTATATGCTGGCCATAATAGAGCCACCTAAAATTATAGCATAACTATCAAGTTTTTCACAAGATAAAACTTGATCTCAATATTTTTTAACGGCTTTATAAAAGGCAGAACAAGCAATTTTTAAAAGACACGATAATGTTGGTACAAAGTTTTTCTGATACCATATGCAAAAAATTTCTGGTACAGAAAAAACAAACCATCTAAACAGAAAAAGTTTATTTTTAAACATTAAATTCAAGTGTTAAATACCTCCAATTATTGTAGTTAGTGATGTCAGTAGTATTTATTGGGTACTTATTATTTTACTGAAATAATCACATCCATATTAAGGGCTAAAAGAAAATCCACAATTTATTTTAATATTATTGTAAAAGAAATAATGATTAACATCAATAAAGTAGGTATTTTAAAGATTTCTACTTCTACGTAAAATAGTGCCAATATCACATCAATATCTGAAAATATTGTCAATAATATTGATCGTGTAATTGATGAATTGATTAGAATATTGATGCTAATCCGGATTTTATGATTTTCGATCCAAAGTAGGAATATTGACAGTAGGTTGATCGGATAGGGTAGTTTGCGTCAATACTCTCTTCAATAATCAATTGATATTTTATAACGATACGGAGGGTCACATCGAGATGGAAAGTATAGACTTTACAGGCATTGCAGAATAGTGCGCATTCTGCATATTCGAATAATACAGCAAGAAACGCGCGCTAGATAAGTTGTTTCCTCTTTTCAAAAGAAAATAAAGCAGCACGCTCAACGCTTAGATGCATGAAAAAAGATAAACTCACTAAGGACCAATTACCGCAGAGTTAAAAAAATAAATCAATTCCAAAGGGTCTATTGTTGTATTGTAGTAAAGTGATTGAATCAAATAATCAATCATAGTGTATACATTTGTCATATATTTCTTTACAACAAAAGAATATTTAAAATATTTCAGTTGATAAAACTTATCTTGCGCAGTGCCGTACACAGTCCCAATTTTTAGTTTTTCCTCATTGGTGAAGTATCTACAAAATTTATAGAGAGTTTCTTTTATACTCATTAACCCATTTATACAGGATGATTCGTATAAGAACAGACACATAGCAGGGGTATCTAGGCGAACCTAAAATATGGTGATTTAATGTAACTTATTTCTATACAACAGATCACTACCCTATATATCTACAAATCTGCAATAAAATCCAAGATAAACCGCAGCCCCTAAAAAAAACTATCACAAATTTTGACCATTTAAAATTTAAATATTTAATTAGTCAAGAGTCTTGGATTTCGGTTTTGACAAATAATGAAGCTAACACTGCGTGGAACTTATTTTTTAAAACTTTTATAGAAATATTTGACAAGTGCAGAACAACAAAAGTGTTAAAAATTAAAAAGCATGTTAAAATCAAACCTTGGATCACAAATGCCATTATAACTTCTATAAAACACCGTGACCAATTAAAGAAAGACCTAATTAAAAATAGGACCAATAATCTACTTATTCAGACATACAAAACAGACAGGAATAACCTAAAAAGAATTATAAATGAAGCCAAAGCCAGATATTATCGCGAAATTGTAAATTGTAACAAAAATGACATGAAAAAAATATATAACATAATCAATGAAGCCACAAACGCAAATAAAAGTAAAAACAGTTACACTGACATATTAAGTAGCAATAAAAAACCATTTGAAAACACAAAACAGATGGCAAACTATTGTAATGATTACTTTACAAAGATAGGACACCAAATGGCGGCCAAAATAACAGCACCTACCAAACACCATTGCTTCGATAATTGCCGCGTCACTCAAAACATGTTTCTAAAGCCAGTTCATAAAAACGAACTTATTTTACATATAGCGTCACTTAAAAACAATAGTTCCCCAGGGTTTGACGAAATTAGTACTAAACTTATAAAAGATCACCACTTGTACATTATTAAACCGCTCATGTACGTCATAAACCTAATCTTCCTGCAAGGATCTGTTCCAAATGACTTTAAAAAATCTGTAGTGGTCCCAATCTATAAATCTGGAAATAAAACTGAAATTGGCAATTTTCGACCAATAAGTCTGATAAGTACTTTTGCCAAATTATTTGAGAAATGCCTTAAAGACAGACTATCCAATTTTTTTATTAAAAACAAACTATTGAATAAAAATCAGTTTGGCTTCCAAAGAGGTGTCAGCACAAGTCCTGCTATATTTAGACTTATTGACTCTATTAAATCTGACCTGGACAAAAACAAAAAATGCCTGGGTGTCTTTTTGGATCTTGCAAAGGCATTCGACACAGTGCCTCATAAAAAACTGCTAGAAGTGCTTGAGCACTATGGAGTGAGGGGCACTGTGTTGGACGTTTTTCGCAGCTATTTGAGAGACAGAACTCAGCAGGTGAGAATAAATAACATCATGAGCGACCATCTAACGATCCACTTAGGCATACCGCAGGGCACTGTTCTGGGTCCCCTCCTGTTCATCATATATATCAATTCATTACTGAGCAAAAAAATACAAAGCTTAATTATATCATATGCAGACGACACAGTTTTGGTATTTAGAGATGATAGTTGGGAAGGAGTAAAAGGTAAAGCAGAACTGGGCATTGGAGTAGTAAAAGACTGATAAATCAAAATACATCGCTTTTTCTCTTACTGATGTTAACAGACCAAATTTTAACTTTTTACAGCTGACAAGAACAGGACATAAAATTAATGAGGTTAGCAACATTAAATACTTAGGTGTCATAGTTGATAAGAATTTAAAATGGTCTAATCATGATAATAGTTTAGTTGTTAAAACAAGAAGGCTAGTTTTCAAGTTTTATGAGCTACGTAAATTTATGAACAAAAAACTACTTATATCCATCTATAAAGCTTTGGTTGAGCCTATTCTACAGTATGCTATTATTGTGTGGGGTGGTCTGTACATAAACTTCTGAATGTTGTACAAAATTATATTTTAAAAGTCATATTTCAAAAAGAAAAACGATTTCCTACCGAACAGCTTTACGACGATAATATACTTAACATCAGAATGTTATATTTTTATAACATTTGTCTTTTTCTGTACAATAACAAGGACTTACAAACAAAAGTTGAGCATACATACCAAACTAGACAAATATCCAACCATAATTTAATTGTTCCTTTTTACAGAAAGGATGGTAACCAAAGATTTATTACGAGCTTAGCTCCTAAAATATATAATTATTTGCCAATTAAGATAAAACGTATCGCTAAATATGATGCATTTGCCAAAAAATGTAAGCCACTCATCTACAGGAACTACAAAAAATTTCTTGAATATCTGTAATTCTCAGCATAAGTACTGTGCTTAAACTTTTTTGTCTCTTATTATTTTTTTCTCTGTATTGTTTCTCACTTTCCTTAATATCTTTTTATTTTAGTACATGCAGGTTGTAGAATAATTTATTTCACTCCATTATATTATAAGAAACTAATTTAACCCCTTAGATTTTGCACATACAGATTGCTTGTAATCTAGGTGCAATAACTTATTTAAGTAGCCCAAATTGTAAAATGTTATTTAATTATGGTATTGTAAACCTATTGTAAATTATCTGAATAAATTATCTTATCTTATCTATATTAAGTTGCACTCCTGAGAAGTTATAGGCCTTGAAAGTGGGCTTTCAAATTTCGAAATAATCAATATCTCAGTTATACTTGAACATAGAAAAATCAAATTTGGTACACGTTGTGAGTGTACCAAGAGCATTAATTGACAACAAGTAGAGTTCAATTGTAGCATTCTAAGGGGTTGATAAGGGATAATGCAACAACAAAATGTGACAGCATTTTTTTAACCCGTTGGGGCACTTACAAATTATTACTTTATTTTGTTTCTAAAACTTTTCATACTGTTGTTGTTTTTCAAAAAACTTTGTTGTTTTTAATAAAAACCCGAATAACTAAAAACACGTTTGAAGATGTGTTATTTAAAATAATCGAAAATTCAAAAGTTGACTATGAAATTAAACGTCAAACTTGACGATCAGGAAAAAACGTTATTTAATTTTAATAATTGGTTGCTGGGTTTTTGAAAATAGCGGGAAATTTTATTTATTTTTATTTAGCGAACAAGTTGACGTGCTACTTGTTTCTGTGAATGAGATTGCAGAAAAATTGTTGAAAAATATTGGAGAAGATTTCTTAATCGTTTGATCACTCATAAAGAAACCTTTTTCAATGATGAAAGATGGGCTCGAGAAACAGACAAGTTTTTAGTTGCATTAGAGAACGTGCTATTGCAATCAGAGCACAAAACGAAGAAGTTACTTTGGATACAATTGAAGATGATCCATATATTAGTACTAGAATTCTATCTCGACAAACTAGTATGTCGTGAACTTCTGTGCACCGAATTATCAGATGTAATTTACTACACCCATATCGTATCCAAAAAGTTCAAGAATTGTTACCGGAAGATTTGGTTAAAGAAGTGAATTTCTGTCAGTTTATTTTGTATCAAGACATTCATTTTCAAAAACAAATTCTCTTTACTGATGAAGCTTGTATCAGTCGTCGAGGTAATTATTACAAATTTACATAACTATCATGAGTATTCCGATGTAAACCCTCATTCATTACTTCCTCGACATTTCCAACGCAAGTTTAAAAGAAATGTTTCGATCGGTATTTAATTGGTCAATGTATTTTACCAAGTCGACTAAATGGCGAAAATTATTTAGAATTTCTCCAAAACACTTTCCGGATCTCCTTGAGGAGGTGCCATTACAACTCAGACTGGCACATTGGTTTATGCATAATGGAGCACCGCCTCATTTTAATATTATTGATAAGAGACTTTTTAAACTACCAGTGGATAAATAAATGAATTGGAAGAGGAAATAATTGCCACAAGTTTGGCCACTACGACCACCAGACCTCAACAAATGTGACTACTTTCTTTGGGGAACGTTAAAAAAATTTGTGTATTCCACGCCAATTACGTCTCTAGCTGAATTGTGACATCGCATTACGGATAAATGCACATGAATTTGTATGTTATTTCACTTTTTTAAGTTGTTTGTTTTTCTACTAAATTATTATTATTATTTCAACTTTTTTCCTGATCGTCAAGTTTGACATTTAATTTCATAACCAACTTTCCAATTTGTGATGATTTTAAATAACACAGGTGCAATACCTGTTTTTAGTTTTCCAATTTTTGGTTGAAAACGTCTTATTCAGTTTTGCAGTTATTGTAGGAAACGTAAAAAAATAAATTTAGTTTCTTATTTGCTTGCAGGCCTTAGTTAGCGACCATTCAGAGAAGGTTCAAAATGTTGAAGATTTAAAAACACAATCAGATGTTGTAGTTAGTGTCTGCAAAAGCAACTATATTATCAACTGAACCAGTTAAACTTTCCTAAACATTAATAAGAATCCAGTTACTAAACAAAATGAGCTATTGTCATTAGTTTGTAAATACCTTTAAAAGCCCGCGGAGTTCGAAGATTCTGTGTTAACTTTAGCTAAAGTTTATGGTAGAAAACTCAAAATCTCGCTAATACAAGACCAACGCATTTATGCAAAAAAACCATAAATGATAATTTGTTCGAGGCAATTCTTGGCAACTTAAATAGACATGCGGTCCGAATTAATGAAGGCGAATGTAGTATTTCATATTTTACACGTACCCCTACAACCGTTTCATAATATTTGGATCAAGAGAACAAAATACATAAGCAGGAACCTGTTCAAGAACAGCCTCTAGCAGTCCTATTATGCAGGACTGTAAATGTTACGATTTTTTGTTAGAAGTTTTAAAAATATATTATGTGGAATGTTTCTGTGTTTCTTGCATTTACTTACTACCAAGGCGTGCATATCGGTGGACAATAGTCTGGGGCTACAGATGAAAAATAAAAAATATTTAAGTCTTACACCAAATATTTTTTTTACATTCTGTGTTCAACTCTTGTCAAAAAGTGTCCTATAACTTTTTGCCTTAAAATTAATACTTATCAAACTACGAATATTTTAGAGGTTAACAAACGATTTTTAGAATTTAACTTCTAAACTTGATAAATAAGGAAGCAGTTTGTAATTTAATTTTTGGTCGTCATTTTCTTTATTTAAATGTTTTTATTATTGAATACCGCAAATATTAAAGTAGATATGTCCAGTATACCTAATATTCCAATTTGATTTTTTGATACGTTAAGAGGAATGTCAATACTTTGGAAAGTTAAATTTTTAAAGACAGAAACAAGAAAGATTGAGCAGGCAGTTTTTGGCCATTTATAAAGACACTCAGCCAATGCAAATGTTGATGGTATTAAGAAAATATTAATAGATATACATTTGGGTTACTCAACTCAAAAAAGTAGAGCAGAGAGAATGGCTTGGAGCCGATGCCGAAGACGAACACATGTTCTTATTTGTGGTATTATAGTATGGTTAGAATTATACCGTTGACCTTTTGACTGCAATAAAACCCTCATTATCACTTTGGCCATAAAAGTTTATCACCTTTTCAGATACAACCGGAAAATAATACAAATTTTAATTATCTGCATTTCTAAGTATTATTTTAGGTAAGTATAAATTCCTAATATTATAAATAGCAAATTGATTTGTATTATTTTATTAATTTTAGTTTTAAAAGGTATTCCGAAGAGTAAATTTAGTTATATTAGTATTTCGTTTACTAGCGAGTTGCTGGAAGGAGTTTTTAATCCAAGTGATGCCATAACCGACACGTCTGCTTTAAAAACCACTTTGTCTTTAGTAAAGGATATAGTACGAAAACCAATCATTCCCAGAAAAAAGTTAAGTGACTTTGGTATATTTAAAAGTATTAACGAGAGTGATTTGGATTTATTAAGAAGGAGAATTTATCAAATGTATGAAGAACAATATGTACCAACTCTGGTAAAAAAGGCTAACCAACGATGAAACAAACACTTCTGGTAGCATTTAAGCTTAAGAAGAATTTTGCTAAAAATGGATTTTAAATATCAGGCGATTGATAAAAGATAAACCTTAATGGATTCTCAAGGTTTACGAGAATGGCGTTATAAATATTTATCGACTATTAAACAATATAAAGCAGAAAATCGACCAATTATCTACCTTGACGAAACGTGGTTCCATACACATTACACAGCAAGAAAAAGAAAGGAATGATTTTTCAAAAAATGTTAAATCAAGCCTATTTCAAATAAAGGTAAAAGTATGACAATAATCCAGGCAGGTTCAGAAAATGGTTTTGTTTAGAATTGTTTGCTGCTTTCAGCAGATTCTTCTCTAGACTGCCACCAAGACACTGATGCACAAATGTTTGAAGATTGGTTTAACATTGACTTCTTAAAAATATACCAAAAAATAGTATTATTGTAATGCACAATGCTAGTTACCATAGTCGTCAAGTAAAATAGATTCCTAATTTTAATAGTACAAAGGTTGAAATTCAAAATTTTATGATGAATAATAATTCATATTTTGAAGAGACTTACACAGAACTCGATCTTTTAGAAATATTAAAGGCTTTTAAAATTGATA
Organism: Hermaeophaga mercurialis; assembly: GCA_951812935.1. NCBI lineage: Eukaryota > Metazoa > Arthropoda > Insecta > Coleoptera > Chrysomelidae > Hermaeophaga > Hermaeophaga mercurialis. The sequence continues at coordinate 15,697,205 of OX638364.1, forward strand.
GAGATTACGTGTGCGATCAATTTACAGCAAAAATGGACAGAGAGAGAGTTGCGCCTTCTACCCTGCTATTATGTATTTAATCCAACTGAACTAATATGGCCCCAAGTAAAATAAATATTAGTAGAAGTAATATATTCCTCCACATTAAATACATATGTAGTAGAATTAATAAAAAATATACGTACTTAACATTTCGACAGACAATTGGGAAAACTGCAAATAATATGTAATTAAGGTGGGAAATGCTTATATGTGTATGAGTACTAATGTTCAACCCTTAATAATATGTTTAGATGAAGATGGTAATAGTGACACAGAATTAAATTTAAAGTAAAGTAGAATAAAGTTACTAAAAAATGATTATTTTAAAACTTTTCTGTGTACCAACATATTGTGCTGTATTTTAATCTTAAACTAAATTTTAATCTTGTATTATGTAGTATAAATAATATAAATAATAAATTTCAATTATAATAACTTGTAAAATCTTATTTTTTATTGAAATGAATAAATCAGTATTTCAGTATAGCACTAATTTTGATTGTACTTATTATATTGTTGCTAATAATACAATATATTATTTTTAATTGATCTTTGTTTTCATTTAGTTTTAAATGTCTTTTTCATTCAAAATAATAATAAATTAATATGCGACAGCTATATTTTAAAGCCGACCCTGCACCCATTTATTGTGGTTTGAAGATGTTGAAACCTACACAACGGGGTTTAATCACTGGTTAATTACAGTAAAGGTGAACGGTATATTTCTAACAATACTATGCTTTACAGTACTGGAATTTCTATATTTATATTATGTTAGGTAACTGAACTATACAATTATATATATTTGGTTGTTTTTGTTTTTTTTGGCTTAACTGCCTGCTAAAGCATTATCACAAAGAGCAAAAAACCATCGGGTCATATGATATGTTCATGACAGAGAGAAATAGGCTATTGAAGGAAGCATTAGAAAAAATGGCCCAGAAAAATGAAAACAAGGATGACGCACTTGTTTTCGTCGATAATTGAGCTTCATCAAACATGAAACTGTTTCCAACTCAGCAAGAAGCAGTAGAATAAAACCGTTGAAAGAATTTTAGTCTTAAAACAACTAGAAGTACTTTCATCTGCTTCACCAACCCCTCTTTTTCCACCTGACCATTTCGTACAGTCATTAAAATCCTCACATTTTGTCCAACAACTTCTCCCTCCCCACAAAGATTTGAAAATTTAGTAGACCTAACAAATAATGGTCAACTAGTTGATTATAAATAAATAAAATAAATATTAAACTGTCACCAATTCCTCATTCATTTTTTAATAATTTTATTTCATTTCTCCATCACAAGCTCCAAAATTAATGGTATAAACAACAGATATGTACTGATGTAAAATATTTAGGTACATTATATATCGTATAAGAGTAGATATAGTGATATTGTATTAACGAAAATATTTAAGTTAAATGTTGCCAGTTTTATGAATTAGCGGTGTAACGAAAAACCAATACAACCTTATTTATACAAAAAATAAATTTAAAAACTATCATTTATTCCGTTGCTGTTTCATTATGTTTTTGAAAGGCTCAAACAATTTGAGTACTCGGTATGAGCTTTCGATTTATAATTTTAAATGCTTATTAAAAATAAACGGTATCTCCGTCAGTGGATGACGTATAGGAATATTTTCATTGTGGTTTACTAATTGGTGAAATGTCATCTCGGTCACGTGGAAGATAATTAATTCAGAAAGCTCTACATAACTAAATACTATAGAAATGATTGTGGATAATGTGAGATATGGGTGGTGGGTTGGTTGCAATGTATATTACTATAACAACAAAACGAAAGGATAATACACGTTGCCAGCCATGTGATCATAGTTTAAGTTAAGTGAATCCTGCTTCGTGAGTTTTTCATGGCAATAAGTTCAATTTTTAAACAGGACGAATAAATCACGTTTCTTTACTTCACAGCGGTAAACAATTTCATTAAATTATTTGCTCAAAATTACTACTAAAATGCACCGCCAAGTGAAGGTTTAATGAAGGGTACTTTAAAATCCGCGGATTGAAATTGTATTATAATAATATTAGGCGGATAATTTTGAGATAGAGTTAGTCGAGAGTGTATTCGATTACCTTCGATTACCATCAAATTCCATATTAATTCTCTACATTATGCTCCAGCACGGTTGTTTTGGAGTAAAGTAGGTAAATATTTACTTTACAGTGATAAGTGTTTGTGAAGACATTGGCATAACAGAAAGGTTTTAAGTTTTAAATTTAATATAAGATCAATATATGAAATACACTGGCTGATTAATCGATAGCAGCATTTTTTACGGGTGGTTCGCAAAGGTTTGTATTTATTTACTCGTTACTATGTTCTATCTTTATTGGTAATATGTGGACTATTCGTTTCCTAGTCGCTTTCCTTAGGAAAGCCAGTGTTTAAAATTCACTTATTTTAAAGAAAATAATATTCAATTCACATTAGTACGGCCTGTACATTCTCTAAAATGATTTCATATACTTGAGGTCGATCACGTAGGCAAATACAAAGAATTTTTACTTCAACCAATCAACATTTCGCCAATATACGCTACAAAAATTAACCAATGAAAACTGCCCTCTCTGTGTACAGAATTAACCAATCAGACGTGATCACCTTCTACTTTAGTCACTTCCACAGTTTCAAAAAAGTGGCTAAGATCCCACTAAGCGGTTAGCACATGCCCCGCTCAAACTGAGATTTTCTCTAGTTGTTTATCGCTCTTCACATAATTTAAAATATACATCGTCACCCAAAGTTGAAGTTTAATAGTTTAATGACTCTTCAGATAAAATATCTAAAATTAAGTTAGTTTAAGTTGTGATTAGCGAAAACAGTGAAAATGTGTGCCAACTATTACGTAAACCATTCAAAGAACTCGCATAAAAGTTATCGTTAAAGTGTAAATGTTGATTTCGTTATCTTCATTAAAGTTGTTAAAAACTAAATTAGTTTCTCGCTTATTTTATTGGATGAAACTGATTTTTTGAAGAAGAGAAGTACATAGAATTTATGCATAGATAATACTAAGCGAGTGTCCACTTAAAAATGCAGTCGATTTTTGTGTAAAAAGCAATTATGCTATGCATAAAATTCTACAGCCAGTATCTTTATCGTTTATTGATTTATTATGAATTTTATTTCTTTTTTAGTTATTGTATCAGTCTATTGAGTCAGGTCTAAGGAGGGCTTACCTTTGCACGAAACATCGAATAGAAAATTTTATGACAATGTTAATTTCCTATTTTTTTATATTCTCAGAAATAAAGAAATAAAAATGGCACCAATACATTTCGTTTAAATATTTTCCTCCCTGTATATCTCGATAGAGAACGACTTAGATGCTGGTATATTATTATCTTCATTTTTACTTTTCATAAATACGTTTCATAACTTCTGAATTTCAGGTTCTCGACGGAACTCATTGTAAATATCTGATGCGTGTGAATACAGCTTTAAGTCGGCGTCCAGTAAATATCCCAACGGCAAAATTAATATCTCTTCTAATTATTTCCCCGGTCAATAATGAATTCATCGTCGACGGCAGGACCCAGTTTCATATTCAGGGATTTGTAGTTATTTTAGGGTCGTTCACTAATATTATGGAACCAGTTCGACAAATTGAGATCGATTCCATGCTCTCAAGAAGATTGATTTCCATGAGTTAGTGAATATTAAAAGGCTATTCATAACCTTTGCCACGTTTCCATTGAATTTTTTACTACGGAACGCCGAAGGTATAGACTGTAAATTATTACACCAAAAATTCTGTACTCAATTTAAGACTCACCTTCCTGTAGCCTAAGAGCAAATTCATTGAATTTGCTACATCGGCTCTTAATTAAAATCTTTTGAGTCCAACAAATCGTTTCAATTATCGATAAATTCGTTTGATCTAAGATAATGATCTGTGACTATAGAGAACATGATAAATTACAAACTGATGGCTTTCATAAATCAAAGCATACAAAGTGCATTGATAGACGAATTTAACCAATTCTGACAAAAACCAAAAATCTTTGACAGTTAAAAAACGACTTTGCAAATTAAATCATTACGGCAAAGTTAATAAATAATAAAATATTTTTTAGTTAGCAAGTTTTGCATTAAAAATTGTTATTATTAATAATTATATAAATTACTGACTACTAGGTTAATGGATAAACACACCAAAGGGGTTTAGACGTTTCCTAGATCCGATACTTCAGGGATGATTAGTTCCTATTCGCATTTCTATATTTTTAAATTTTCCTTTCAATTTTTTGCTTTCGTTCAGCATCTTTAGTTCCTGCTTTACTCAGATCTATCTACCTGTACTTCCGCCAACTACTTATTTCTTGGTCTCCCTTTTCTTCTTCTATTTGCTGGTTCCCATTTGTATAATGTATTTATTGTAGATGATTCTCAATATATCCATACATGTCGTATTCATTTTACTCCTTGTCTTTTTTTTTGACAATATTGTTACCTTTTATCTCTTTTTCTATTCTTGGTTTTGCCTTATTCTATATTCATTTCCATTCAATCTTAGTGGGCTTAATATTGGTCTTATTATCTTTCTTTCGTAGATTATATTCATCTGATTTTGTCATCGGCATAGTTTCTGCTCCGCATGTCTTTTTTGGCTATATTTTTGTCTCATATATGCTCATTTTTGTTCTTTCTTATAAATTTTTATTTTTCAGGATATTTCTATTGGTCTTCCTCCATCACTCATAATAGTTATTCCTTGATAAGTAAATTTATGTACTTCTACAAAGGCATAACTTCCCACTTTTAATTTTTGTATTTCCTAGAGTTTTTCCTGTTCTCATCATTTTTGTTTTATTTTCATTTATTTTTAACCCAATTTTGTTTCCATCTTCAACTATTTCTTGTAACATTTCTACCATAATATTCCTTTTATTATGAAAATGGCAATATCATCGGCATAAGCTAGAATCTGTCTCCTTCTAGTTCTTAGTAGTCTCCTATTTAAATTTCTGGTAAGTTATTCAAATGTACTGTTATCGTACACCTTTATCAATTTTAGACATCTCTGCCTCTCCTTTTTGGGTTATCACACTAATCATTGAGGATTCCACTATCATTTTTATCTACCTTCTTAACTTTAATCAAGGAAACTCAAATTAATAATTTACTCAAATTAAAGACAACTAATTTCGACTCTATAGAGTCATCTTCAGGTCTGAAAAATTATTAAAATTATTACAATCGTGTAAAATACAACTACATTAAATTGTTTACAAAAGTCAAACAAACTTCCTTAAAAAATTATATAACAGGATTGAAAACCAAGAAATAAGTGAAAACAATGACGTCAAATTTGATGATATTAAGTTTAGTAATTAACTTTTTAATTTTTCTTATTATATAATGTTATATTTTCAATACAACATATAATTCGTTATTGTTTTCAATCCTGTTATATGACATTTGTTTACGTAACGAAATGAAAATATTTTGCAAGATATAACTATGTGATTTTGACTAATTATTCTGAAAATTCTTTCGAGTCAATATAATTTGTAACCATAGGCCAATTGGAAAGTATTTAAATAATTCACCTTATAATTATTATTAAAAATATGACTACTGACCGTGGTATAAGTTTTAAGGCGATAGAATCTAATAATAATATACACAATTCACAATATTTTGTAAACAAATAATTGTTTTAAGTAATTTAGATCAATAGTAAGTGGGCAGAAGAAAAAATATTAACTTCAGTAAATACATTTCACTAGTTAGAATTACTTTGTAACGTTTCCCTGTTTCGGTTAGATCAAAGATCGCGTGCCAGATCGAGGATTGGCTAACTCATAGTCGGACTTGAAATAGATACGTATACCTATTTCGTCTTATTTTTAAATTATAAAAAATCATTCGAACATGAGATGTTATTAGGAAATCCTAGGACCAAGTATCAATAAATTTACGATTAAAAGCACGCAGGCCTTCTCACCACTTAACGGTTATATCCCTTCAGAAGTAAAATAAGAACAATAACGTTTTTCAATTTCAAATAAAAATTAAAAACTTTCATCACTGCTGTCAGACTTCTTCCAGATTCCAGAATAGATTTCACATGACGAATGCAATTGAACCATAACTCTGGAGTCAACTGTAACTTTAAGATTGGCTTTACCTATATGATTAAAATTTATAATATTTGGATGGTTTAATATAACAACTTCTCTAAAACACTGTGTGACAATGTAGAACTGGCATTCCTCTTCCTTACATCCCCTTTGACGTTTCTTAAAAATAATTCAATGAGGTTGAACATAGAATAATATGATGACAAACGTATAACGGTATGACCAATTGGGCTTCAGATTTAAACCTTTCATTATGGTAAGCAGGTCATTGCTCAAAGCTGTAGGATACATTACAGCTATGTTATCTAAAAATGTGGATGTTAGCTCTTTTTGAGCTTTGGTTTTTGCAATATCTTTTGTTCGCTGTGAGTAGTAGGGGGCATTATCCATTACTGTAACTTCATTTGGTGGAAAATTCCGTATTAGTTGTTCGCTATACCATTTTTCAAATAAGCTGGAAGTCATATCTCGATTATAATCATCAGACTAATTCGAAATATACTGTGTCGATAAAAGTAAGCAATTTGCCGTAAATCCATTTGGAGGAGCATATAGGGAACAGAGGCCTGACTCACCACTCCATTAGGTCTTCGATATTTTAGTTAAAACGTGAATTCTCTCTACCACTCCATAGTTAGGCCTGTTATTTTGTATCTTAAGCTGCTGGTACATATTCTCTATTATTCTTTAGGAAGGGGGCGCTATCTAAATTCTTGATGACCATCCTCTTCTTCAATATTAGTAAAACTATAACGGGAATTAAATAAAAATATTTATTCATTACCGAAAATACTACGAATATCAATACCACATTATTTTCAAGACTATGTGGAAAATCCTAATGTACAAATTTGCGAAATAAAGGCAAATGACTAATTAATTTGGTTGAACAATGAATTCCAAGATTGTGTTCCTGGTACAGCAAAACCTCCATTAGTCCATGGTCTCCACAAAAAAAAATGCCACAAATTACGATTCATTAATTAATTACAATTTAATTGCGAAATAAACAATTTGTACTAAATACAATCCTACAATTCTCCAAATAAGGAAACTGGTCAATGGTCAACGTGGACCTCACACAGTGCAATTATCACTAATAGAATTCAACTAACAACAAATCAAAAATAACAAATAATCTCGAAGGTGTTATTCTCTCTCTCAGTTTAGATAAGGCGTTGCCAAACATACATTCACTCAGCCTCGTTAAATCTTTTTATGAAGTTTTCTGCGCACGGCCGTACCGGAATAAATTATAATAGGAAATTCTATGCGTGCAAATTGCATCGCGAGTTTTCGGCATTTGTTTGATATTTTTTTATGTAATATATATCTATATACACCAAACCAATATTACAGAAATCTGATTGTGACACATTACAAATTAATTTTCTATTATATTATACTCATAACATTGCAGAAAAAGCAGTATCGAACTCAACCTTCTTTATTTTCTTAGCTTTGCCGGAACTCCTAAGACTTCAATAGCTTCAATTAATAGAGTCAAAGGCTTTTTGGAAGTTTGTAAATAGTATGTCTAAGTTTAAGTTGTATTCATTTGCTTTCTCCATTATTTGTTTTATGTTACGTATCGCATCTGTTATTGATCTACCTTTTGTGAGACCACATTGGTATTGTCCTATTTTATTATTTGTAGTCTCTCCTATCCTATTTTGTATTATACCTGATAGTATTTTATAGGTTGTACTAAGCAAGCTTATTTCCTTGCAATTATTGCATTCTTGTTGGTTTACTTTCTTATGTATTGTTACGATCTGTCCTACTAACCATTGTTATGGAATCTGTTCCTCTCTCCATATTTTTAATATTAATTTATGTATATATTGTTTCAATTTATCTCCTCCATATTTTATTAATTCAATGTTTACACCATTTATTACAGGTGTAGTTCCATTTCGGGTCTTATTAATAATTTCTTCGACTTCCTCTAGCGCTGGTGTATTCACAATGATATCATCTGTTTTTGTTTTTTCTTCAGATGTGTATTCCCTTAATAAATATTTAAAATATTCTACCCATACTTCTTTATATTCTTTTTGTTGCTCGATTACCTTTCCTTCTTTATTTTATATCTTGCTATTTTCGGGTTTATCTACTCGGTTCTGCTCCCTGATTTTTTTAGGGTCTATATGTTTATCTTAATTTACCCCATTTTTGTACTTGCTGTAGTTTTTGGTTGAAAAGTTAGGTATCTATTTAACAAAATTTCAAAAAAAAAATCGAATCGGGAATACTAAAAGGAAGTGTATTGGGTCCGTTCCGTTCTATTATATAAGTAAATTAATAATTGAAGAAACACCTGGAGAATTGAATAAAATAAATATTAATCGATATATAGCGCATATACATAAGAGTTGTTACTAAAATGAAGAAATAACGGTACTAGTTTATTATGTTATCTCAAAATTTAGAAAATGTACTACTTTAGTTTTATTGTATTTTAAAAGAATAAATGTATACGTTTAATATATTCTGTTTAAATTTTGATGTCAGTTTTAAAAATTTATTTTCAATGCATCCAATAAGCACGTCTACATAAATTTTGATCTTAAGTAAAATAGAAAGGATTAAAATATTATTCTTTATTTATATACAGTAAAAGCTATGGTCGAAAATGATAAAATGTTTTAAAAAGTTTTACCCGAAATGTAGTGTTAGTACCATCATTTTCCTACAACACTAAATATTTACAAAATTAAAAATAGGCTCCTTTGAACTTAACATATGTGTATAGGGTGAGTATAGACCCAAATACATTAGTTTATCAAAAATTTTAAAATTCTATAGTAAATTCTATAATTTCTATAGTTTGCCTGTGTCCTTAAAATAATAATACCTTAATTCATAATAAGCAAACAGTTCTCACCAAATTTTTAATGCGTAGTCAATCCACCATTTTTTAAAATAGGTACAGTGAAGAGGAATGACACCTTTCTTAAAATTTCGAAAATTATCAGAGTAGTTATTTAATTTTTAATTATAAAACATTTATTTAATTTTAATAAGTCTAGTACTAATTAGTAAACAACATTGGGTATACTTTATAAAGTACAAATCTACTATACTTCCTCTGTAGGTAGGTCCAACTAGTAGTACTAATCTGAAAAGTTTACTTTAATTATAAGGAGAAGAAACCTGGTCTATAAACAAAACTAATTATAACTTATATGTTATATAAATGGCATAGAAAGAAATATTTTGGCAGTACAACAAAACTATTGAAAATGTCAGAAGAAGAAACAATTGAAAGTAGAAAATTCGAATGAATAGAACATACGCTTAGAAAACCGTAAAACAACTTAACACATCGAATATTAGACTTAAATACACAATAAAAACGACGCGTGAGAAGACCGAAAGATACATGGAAGAAAAATATACTGAAATAATTACAACAACAAAAGATAACATAAAAAAAGGGTAAACATTTAGCACAAAATCAAAAAAATGGGAGGTACTTAGTAGAATAATAAACCACAGCGAACACATGAAAAATAACAATTAAGCTCAAAGTGTTGGCTAAAATGGAAATTTTAAGTCAAGCTGCTATTTGTCCAGCAGAGTTGCTTCGCAAAGTTTCAAAGATAACATGAGTCGGTTCGGAAAGTAATGAAATCAAAGTTTTCTCCTTATTGTCATTATTGGGTTAATGAAAATCTTCGCATTGTAAGAAAGGCTCATACGCAATATCCGCAAAACAAGACATGTTTGGGCTAGATTTCTAGGAGAGAAAACATGCTATAACTTTTCAAAAAATAAAAATGTTTCGTCACAAATATTTTTTTTTGTATGCAATGTACAAAGACCTTAAAATGGGATATATTTAGTAGAAAAATTAACCACAGCGGACATATGGAAATTTTAGGTCGAGCTACTACTTGTCCAACAGAGTTGCTTCGTAAAGTTTCAAAAATATGAAGAGTGTCACATGAGACGGTTCGGAAAGTATTGAAATCAAACAGGTTTTGTCCTTATTGTCGTTATTGGGATAATGAAAATCATCGTATTGTAAGAGAGGGTTACACCCAATAACCGCAAGAAATAAATATTTGGGCTTGTATTCTAGGAGAAAACATATGCTATAACTTTTCAAAAAATAAAAATATTTCATATCAAATACTTTTTCTGTATACAGTGTACAAAGACTTTTAAATTGAGGCATCACATGATAGCGGTTGCAATGTGAAATCTTGGAGTAGAGGTAACTACCACGCTTGGAAAGAAAATATGAAAATGGCTGCTACTACTAAACTGCCTCCCCCTCCACTCTGCCGAAACGGTTTTTGTCTTTTCTAAAACAAAAATTTTGAAATTGACCCCCAGTAAGTATAAAATTGAAAACTGTCCCTGCCAACATATTATAGACAAAATTATAAATTCAAGGATTGTCCTTAAATAATTAAACGGTAGCAGGTTTATATCAAGTTTATGTCGTATTTTAACTATTTTTTTAAAATTGTATATCGAGAGAAAAATTATCAATTACATATATTTAATATTGTTTAAATCTGTTATACGGAAAAAAACATGTAACTACAGAGCAATCTTTTTGCAATTAATTATTATAACGAAGCTCGAGGCATTTTTAATTATGAGAATAGTTCACAGTTAGGTCGTAGTTTGCTGTTTTTCGGTTTTTTTACTTAAACACACGAGTACTAACTAACAGCATCTATATTTGATTTAAAATAAACAGAATTCTAGTTTTAGGACAATATAAAAACAAGACAGTCTTATTTCAGGTTTTTTTAATGGTTTTATAATTTACAGCATTAACTTCTGAATAAGAGATATTAGATAAAACTAAGCAACTATTTATGCGACATCGATATGGCATGATGGTGGATTTAACCCGAAACTAGTTGCCTTTATTTGTAATCCTTTTTAATAATAGGTGATGATAGAGTCCCACTATTTTTTGTTAGATATTAATTGTTGCAAGCCAGTCCTGGAATTTTTGAAATTGATATTGCCAGATGGAACCTGGCCCATAGTTTACAATTTGATACATAAAAAATAAAGAAAAAGCAGCGTGGAAAGGTATAGTTTCTGGTTTGCAAGAAAGATTTTAAATTTTAAGACGATATTATAACATTTGTATAAATGGCCTTATTTCAGCACTCTTTGGGGATTTTTAACTTTCTTTTTTTTCTTTACTATAATGGGCGAAAATAAGAGCTGAAAATCTTAATATGATAAAATAATTTCTGTTCAAATAATATCCTAAAAAAGAATCAATTAAAAAAATGTTTATATTGTAATTAAATTATTTATTAATACTTAAAGAGTAATAATATAACTTTCAGGTCAAAGAATTATAAAACACTTTTTTTGAATATTTTATTCTAAGATAGCGCAGTTTATGGAATATTCAGAATATAAATCTCCTGTTTCTAGCACGAATGTTTTTTTTATTATTATAAACAATTAATTAGTTTCATTTATTTAATTTTAATATTCGTCACGTCAAGCAATGTTTGTTTTCTGTATATTTATCACACGAAAAATCTATAATTTTATTTTACATTTATAGCATCTTAACATTAAATAGTGCCAGAAATATTTCATTATTAGAGTTGTAAGTTCATATTACTGCCAAAGTGTAATTTTATGAGATATGTAAAAATTTTTCTCCACGATCATTAGTGAAATCTGTGAATTCCAAATTCATTTTTAATAATATAATGCAAACATTCTCACTCTTGAGATAGAATATTTATTACGAAACGCTTTCTTTTTATTTGCATGTATTCCATAACAAGTGATGGAATGAATATTCCGTAATTGTTCTAAATAATATCAACAGTCATGGATGTCAAAACTGTCAATGTCACATGTAAATTGCAGCGTCGCAAAAACAAATTTTAATTTAAATAAAATAATAAGTGAAAACGGAGTAAATTTCTGGTCGTGGAGAAAATATAGTCTGTAACTCGGTTAGAATAATAAAATTCGATACTCGTATAATGTTCCACTCGAATCAATCTTTTTTAATTCTAACCTTGTTACAGAGTCCACTATTCTGCCATTTTGCTATAACTGTATAATAGTATATTCTGTAACAAGGTTAGAATGAAAAAAAATCAATACGAGTATCTTACGTTTGAGGTTGAAGTGATAAAATATTGATCTTCATAAAAAATTATATACTTTTTTTATATTTAAGCGTTACATATATTTTAAGCGATTAATTATATTATGATTAATTTCGCCAATAATGCTGCCTTTTTACACATCTAAAAGAACCTCGCGAAATTTTCAATTTTTAAATAATCGATAATTAAAGAATTGTCCTGAATGCTATAGATTTTTAGTTTCATATCTAACAATAGAAAATAGTTCACCAAACATTCGAGTAAAATATCTATACTTACAAATAATAATACTTTTTAACCAAAAAAACTCCAACTCATTACCACAAAATAATTTATTGTATAAATAGAGACGACTAGTTTCGAACACACAGGGCCATCTTCAAGTGTAGTTATAGTGGAAAATTAACAAATTAAAGTTCAACTAAGTTCACATGTGGTATAAATAAAGCAAAAGTGAAAACATTAAAAACTTAACATCAAAATTAAACAATTAAAATATTAAAATAGTAGTTAAATTTTTATATTTCAAATGAAAACGGCACAAAGTGAGTCAACGCTTTTAGTGCGAGTGTGAAACTCAGAAACGACAGGATAATATTGAAAATTCTAAAAGAATGTAAAGAAACACTCTCCGCAACAGGAAGTGGAAATAAATGAGACAAAGATTCAAATAGAAAAATAACTTGGGAAAGTGAAATAAGAAAGGTACCCAGATCAGGGTGGAAAATGGCTGCATGTGGGTTGCCACTTACGTCTGACATCCATTACAAAGGAAGAGACCTGTGTAGACAAAACAAAATCTCACTGTTTAGTTCACTTTTCACAAGAAAAAGAGGGATCAGAATACCCAATGGCAGCCAGTCAGCTGCCACACACGACTGGCATCCTTTTTTGCTTTTTTCCACTTATTATAACTAGACCTGAAGATGACCCTGTGTGGTCGAAACTAGCCGTCTCTATTTATACATTAAATTGTTATGTGGTAATGACTTTGAGTGTATTGTCCATACCATACTTGAGTTCAATGGATAACCTTCTTTATTTTAATAATACTTTTGTTAACAAGTTATATCGCATAACTGGGAAATCCTTGAGAAGACAATTGTTTGGTCTATTTTTTCTACTTATATCTCATTATTTTTCTGCAAATTATATCATAATGTATAGTGATAATCAATAAAAAAATTGATATTTCTGATCCGCTAAATCAATTTATCTGTTTGCCCCAAACAATATAGGAATTGATATATCAGAGTGAAATGTTTTCGATGGTACAAAAACCGTCCAAGTGGTTACAAATCCTTGTCTAGAACGGTAAAAATATTATAATAAATGTGTATTATAAACTTAAATAAGATTTTAATCAAACTAAAATTGATCAAGTACTAAATAAATGTGTAATTTATGTGGGTTTGTGTATTATACGATTAAAGAAGAAGTCGATGTTGGAGAAATATCGGTGCCAAAAAATCTACTGGCAGACCTAAATCAATGACAGAAGACTGGGTAAACACCACAGTGAGACAAATAGTTTATTCTTTAAAAATGAATTATTTATACAGGGTGGCCAAACGAAAACGAAAAAGAGCCATTATCAGGAACTACGTCCACGTTTTAAAAAAACGTCGATTTTTGATCAAAGGGGGACACTTTTTTCCGGTATTTTCGACTTCGCTGCTTACACCTCCAAACGAGGGTAACAATCACCCCAACATATTTAAATGGCATTAGGGGTCGAGTAAGATATCATTTTAAAGCCCTGCAATTTTCTTTATAACAGTCTTTAAATTTTAAAATTCGGCCAGATACTTTTAAAAAAATTACATTTTAAAATTTAAATTATGTACTTGTTTAGTTTTTAAAATTGGAATTTTTTCAATTTTGTCAAAATAGTGAAAATGACACATGGGTCGTTGAGTACGCCAATGGTTTAAATGTTGATTTTCTTGCTTTGCATTGTTTTTGTAATTTTTTTTATCACATTTGTAAAAGACAAATGGATACGATACGGACACACAAAGAACGTGAAATTAGTGGATTCGTATATCGAAGCGAAGGTTTGTTTAATTGTGTTTTTGAAAATTAAATACCATGATTCAATTGCGGAAAGGGTAGATATAATTTCGCTTTATTTTATGAACAATAAGTGTGCAAATGTAACGGCTCAGTTATAATATCAAGATAAACAGGTCAGTAGGAAGTATGTTCTAGAGTTAGTGAAAAAATTTCAAGGAACTGGAAATGTAGCTAATAAAAAACGAGAAAATAGACCGCCTGTAGTTAATAAAACTAGTGAAGTTGCAGTTTAGTGAAAATAATGTTTCAACAGGACGGTGTCCCCTCGCATTAAGCTTTGATTGTTCGTCAGTATTTAGACCAACATTTTCCACGGCACTGGATTGGGAGATTGGGAGCATTAAATGGCCTCCACGGTCACCAGATTTGTCGCCCCTTGATTTTTTTTGTGGGGATACCTCAAAAGTAAAATCTACAAAACACAACCAGCCTCTTTAGAAGATTTGCGTCAAAGAATTGTCGAGGAGTGCCATCGAATCACTCCGGAAATTCTTCGGAATGTGCGAGAACGTTTCGAACAAAATCTTTATTATTTTATGATCAAAAATCGACGGGTCCCGTTTTCTTTTGGCCACCCTGTATACAGTTCATAAAGTTTTATTAGAAATAAAAACTTAAGTAACACTGCCAAAAACATCAAAATTCGGTTTATTAAACCTGATGCAACCAGTAAACTTTTGATTTCAATACAAAACTGAGACGTTATATTAAAAGAAAAAAATATTAACCTGTGACATAATTAAGAAAATTTATTAAAACAACATAACAAATAAAAAAAATTACTATTTGAAAAAACTTTGGGTTGTATCAAGCCATTCTGCGACAAAAATTTGAATAAAAAGTAAAAAAACATACACTTATGCAGAAAGTTATTTGTAGTCTAAAAAATCAAACAGAAGAAAAAAAGCTCCTATATAATATATAATATAATAAGTAATTGCACATATTGAAAGCGTAGATGGTATGAAGACGGGCTATTATATTTTGAGAAAACAGAAAACTATCTCGAAGAGGTGAATAGTTTCGTATATGGAACTTGATTTAAAAATATTATCCAAGATATGCCATGATAGTCATGAAAAATTCATTCTATCATAGTAGATTGGAAGAGCCCCTACCGATTACCTAGTGGACAATGATCTGCTTGACTGAATTTAAAAAAATATTAACTGTGACACAACATTACTAAAACGGGATGGTTCGGACTAAACGTATTAAAGTACTTCGGTTGGCACCCAGAATTAAACCCATAGGAATAAATTTGCACGATATTTAACATTTAAATTGGTCGATGTAAGATTGTTTCTGGAAACAGTTGCCAATATTGGCATTGAAAATTGGAAAAATTGTATATAATACGTTGTAAAGGTAGAAAAGTTATTTTGGAAAGCAGCTACAGTAGCAGAAATATTAATTGAATCTGTGAGTACATTCATCTTGGCAGTAATGATAGAGACTTGGATTCTGATGACAGTGACATGACATGTCAGCTTTGTTCTAATTGCAACGAGGATAACAATAAGTATAACATTTAATTTTTTAATTTATTGTAACACATTTATTTTTACTTACTATGATATGAATATTAATTTTTACCCAAAATTATATTAACATATTTCATACATTTCTACGCCACTGAGATTTGACATAGTATGCACCCCTGTCCTAATTTTTATATATATCACTCACCTGGTTGGCTTTGTTGATCTGTTTCTTTAGCCCCGCAAACGCCATGATTTAATTTTGTCTTCTACCTGAAACAAACAAAGCGTTTGAAGATCAATGTCGCGTATATTCAACACGGCTTAAATGAAAAATTAATATAATGAGAAATTCAGCGCCAGACGAATTTTCGACAAATTAAAACAGTTCCAGAGGCAAAAACTTTTTCGAAGGTGATCGGTCACATATTTAATCATTAAAGTTTCTCATAGCGAACTCAGAATAGTGTATGAATCTATATTTAGCTAATTATTATATACACGTAGAATAATTATAGATATCTACCTTTTTTAAGAGGATATTTATTATATTTTGTGAATTCTCTTTATTGAGCTAATTTCTACGACGTAGATATGATTTCACTTGTAAGGGCACAGTTGCAATACAAACCAAATTGCGTCTTTTCTATATTTGTCGTTTAAGGAACGCGTCACACCACTGGTGTAGTAGAAAATTTATCCTGAAAGCCATCTGTTTGCTTTTTTGACGTTTGACATTTGAGGTTGTGTATTTTCTATCGTTGTATCGTGTATTTTAGGATGTTGGTTTGTTTATGTATTGGTGTAAAAGAAAAATTTTAAATCGTTCCGCTATTGATTTGAATTCAAACATCAAATTTACAATATGACAATACGTTCGCTCATACGCTGCAACTTAATGTTGAGCGCTTTACAAGTGTAACCATCTCTATCACGATATATGTAATAATACCACAAATAGTTTTTGAAAATTATGCGCCCAAATTCCAATTAGAATTAAACGTTAATTTTAAATACATGAATTAATAGATTTAGAACACTTGACTGACACTAGATTAAGTTTAAACATTTCATAAGAGTACTAACAAGTTGTTTTGGTTCTCTTAATCACGCAATTATAGAGAGAATCAAACGTTAATTTCAAACGCATCATTTAATTGTCATAATACCTGATCGATACTAGGTAAGGCTAAACATCCCGTAACAGTGTTAACATTTAATTACGGCTAGTGTCGCGAATACAGATTGTCTTCAGTTTGTCTCATCATACGTCTGGCGTCAGCTTGTTTAATATTGGTTTAAATCAGGACAAAAGGTTAACAGTTGGTAAACGTCAGTTTTTTAAGAACATCTCCCACAAAACGAAAAAAGTACTTTTTCAAAAGGTTGAAGAACAATATGATGCCACTATTAATTAGGAATAATAGTGTTTATATTATTCATCAATATTATACTATATGAACAGTGTGGTGTAAATGTATGGAATAAATGCATTATTACTAAAATATGCGACGGTTTTAATTTTTAAAGGGAACTCTCATGATATGTATGTAAAAGAAGTTGGTGTAATAACGTAATCGAGGACTTTTTTAACTACAACAAATAAGAGTCCAAAGGCCTCCTAATCATCTATCCTACGGTATAATTATTTGAATAAATTTTGCCAAGCACCAAATTTTGAGGAAAAAAATGTATGTTCGAGAGAAAACGGTGATCATTTTGAATAATCTCTACAATAACTTCTCACTGCAAATTGTATATTATTTCTGTTGTTTAAGTTACTTGTTATTTTATTAAATTATGATTTCAACTTCTTTTCCTGATCGTCAATTTTGAAGTTTTTTCATAGCCAATTTTGGGTGATTAAAAATAACACATCTGCAATAAGTATTTTAGTTACTAGGATTTTTGTTGAAAACGACGTTTTTTGAAAAATAAGAGTAAGAAATGTTCTAGAACTAAATTCCTATAAGTATAACTGGGATATCGATTTTTTTGGAAATTTGACACCCCATTTTTAATACCTATAAGTTCTTAGGGGTGCAACTTAATATAGAGGTAAGTTGTGTTAAATCATCATATTTTAAGTTCCCTTACATGACCCTGCTCTGTGTCGATTCTTATACGAATCTCCCTGTATAGGGCAGTGGTTCCCAAAGTGTGAGCCGCGAAGTCTTAACGTGGGGCCGCAAAATATTGCAAAAATTTTAACTATTTTTTGAATTTCAATTCAATTTTCTGATTTAAAAATAATTTACCAAAAAGTAAAAGACACTAAACACCAACATAAATATAATGACAATTAGACAGCTATTTGTCTTTAGCATTTTAAAATATACATATCATAATAAATCGATCACGGGTATAAAACACGCTATAAAGAACACCACGATGTAAAAGGAATGTTAGCCAACTAATCTACCGGTCAAAGATATTTTACATATAAAATAACCCAAATCTATAATCACCTTTCAGAGGCATATAAAACATTAGTCTTCTCCATAAGATAATTTAATGTATTCAAGAAATACATTAAAATGTACATATTAAACTTAAATGAAAGTACTATAGCAAGTCTGATATAACGTATTAAGTCTGAAATTGTTGGTAAAAGAGTAGTAAAAACATTTATTACTATATTTAATTGTGTGTTGCAACTGCATATATTTGCTATTTCTTATATTTTAATTTTAATGATCGGTTATTTTATTATTATTATTACATATGGTTTTTTTTTTGGAAGTACTATCCCAACAACCCTAACGGGCGGATTAGTGGAATATTTGTGTTTATTTATTTATTAATTTATTTGTAATAGGTGTCTAGAGTATATTTTTTAAAACATACATTATTATATATATTATTATTATATTATTATGCATAGCTCTTTGAAGATCTTCTTATCTAGTAAGGGCTATATGATCATCAGCAAACAGTAAAGTTTCCGGTGATATTCTAGGATGTATTTGAATTCCTTGATTTGGGGTTTCTTTCCATTGTTTAATTATATCATCAATATAATGATTGAATAAAAGCGGAAACAGTCAAACTCCTTGATTGATATAAATTTGTTTTATAGCGTCGTCTTTATTTCCGTCGTCTAAAATTATTGCGGTACATTTGTAAATGCTTTTGATAGCTTTTATAAGATGGTCACGAATTCCTCTGTTTTCAAGTATATCCCACAGCTTTGTTGGTAGGTTTTGTTCTCTTCGTTTTTCAATGGTCTGTGAAAACGCAATTAATGCAAGACCTTCCCCTTCTAAATTCATGTTATTCCTCCAGAAGAAAGTTTTTGTAAATAATTTCATTCTAGATGTTAAAATTCTTGCATAAATTTTATAACCTGAGTTCAGTAGACTGATACCCCTGTAATCGCCCTTGTTTTTATATAGAGAAATAATTTTTGCCTTCGTCCAATCTTCAAGGATAATCTTACGTTTCCTGCACATGTTGAGAAAGTGAAGGAATCTGAGTTTGACAATGATATCGTTGTATTTAATCAGTTCTAAACTGATAATATCGGGACCTGGTGCTTTTCGATTATTGAGGTTTTTCAGTTCCATATTCCAGTTCTGCAAGGGTTAGGTTAGGTTATGTTAGGTAACGATAATGACAAAAAATAACGGCCTACACCAGAATATTCGGCACAATAAGAAGAAATCTAAACCAATGCAGACAAAAACCCAGTTAAAATTTTGTAAAGCAACGGCTGTGCGAACTCTTCTGTATGGAAATGAAGCTTGAGTTATCAAAAAACGCTATCGGGAAGATAATATCCGCAATGTTGACATTAGAGAAGAACACAGATTTTTGCTGTTAATGCTAAAATAAAAGAAAATCGGCAGAAATGGTTCAATCATGTAAACAGAATAGAATATAGAGGAAGGATGTCTAGGGCGACAGAGAATGAGGTGGATTGGAGTATGGCCTAATCCGTTATGATGATGATGATAACTTTTGAACTTCAGCAGGAAACTTTCCTTCAAGATGAAGAACAAAAAATTGCTGAAAAAATTGCAAATACAATTTTTTAATAAAATTAGCATATGTACTTATGTTATATTTTAGAAACGATGAATTACCTGAATCTCTCTCTCTACAAGGAAAAACACACACTTTGTGAAGTCGATGGAAAAAGTTTCAGCCTTCATAAACAAACTCAAACTCTGGAGGAAAAACATCAATGGAGGTACCAACAAGAGTTGTTTTTTAATATTAGAGCAATTTTCGACCTCAATCAAGTTAATTTCTCTCAATGTATTAAAACTATTTTTGAAAGGCACTTTTCACAGCTAATTACCTGGTTGTTTGAGAAATACTTTGAAAGTGAAAATGTCAACAACTTTGCATGGATTCAAAATCAATTTAACAGTGACGTTCCGTCTGAATTTATTTGTGCAGAAGAAGAGAAAATATTCACTCTACTCTTTTTTATTTTAAAGATTCTGGTATAGGATATTATTTTCTCTACATATTGGTTCTGGAGCATTTTATTTATTTTAAAAATTAATCCAAATATGATCAAAAGTTCGAGCAACATCTTCGATTGCAACAAGTGCTTGTTAAATGACATGTAAGTAATGTGGATACTTTTGTATAAATCCAAACTGAGAGTCGGATACTAAATTGCTTCTATTATTATCGGTCGTAAACTCTTTATAATAATTCAAATAACTTTGAAACAACTGGCACTAATGAAATGGGTAGATAAGACTTTAAATTATGAAGCAGTTTTTCTGTGTTCGGTAGCATAATGATTTCTGCAACTTTCCAGCATGCAGCTACACGCCTAATTTTAATAACCAAACATTAGATCATAACCTGCTACTTTTTTCGGGTTAAGGTTTAATTTGTCATTGGTTATTGTTATATTACAATGCCCTCAAAAGAGAGAAGGTGGAAATTAAACCCTACACAACTTTTGTTATGTTTGTGGTAAAATTATTCTAAAAAAGACAAAGCGACCAATCAACGAAGCAGTAAAACTGGCTTACTTCCACATTTGGTAACAAACCTTGATAAAAAATGGCTTTTTGGAATGGTACGTGGAAATTGTAGAAGCATATTAACGACCTCGGCTGTAGAAAACAAAAAATACTTGCAATTTGGAGTCCCAATATTGTGGAGAGAATCAACAAATCATGCTATAAACTATTACTTTTGCCTGACATAAACTTTAGGTTTTGACAACAAAAACCAGAAACATATACAACATTTTGATGTTATATTTTGACGAAATTGCTTACCACACGTTGTCCAACAATTGAACTAGAAAAAATGAGCCGCTGCTCCTGGAACCTGAAATGGAGGATCTAGTTTGAGCCAGAACATTAATTTAGATGATCTTAATGATGCCGATCTGAGTAGCTGCGAATTTAATGATATTGACTCACAGTTGAGCTCAAGTTAATTAGAATATCTTGTAAGAGACTTGTGGGATTCAAAAAATAAGTCAGAATTGCTAGCATCAAGGCTGTAATGGAATTTGTTAACTCCTGATACCCGAGGGATGTAATGTTTGTGGTCTTTTCAAGTTTATGAGCCAGACGTACGATCCTGAAGAACACAATTGGAAAGTGTATGGAATTTCAAAGTTGTGGAACTACTGTTTGGTTTCCAGAGTGGCTATAACAAACGTCGCTGTTTTTTATGTTTATGGGATAGTAGGACTAGGAAACATTACTATATCCGCAAAAATAATACATATATTTATAAATGGGGTACAAAAACGTATGCACAATTTTAGTTTCTAGATATTTAAAATGGTCGATTACAGGGGATGTAGAATAGTGAAAAAAGTATTTTCGGCAATTATTACACGATCCAAACGATTTCTACTACTACTTTTTTATTTGGTAATATACTACACGTTTCCAACAATCTTTGGGATGCTAATACAAAACATCGCGAATTAGATAAATTAACATATCGTGATATTCCTGATTTGAATAAAACGCAATTTTCACTAAATTATAAAAACTACGATATACTAAAACGATCTGAATCTTCTGCAAACTAACACAATTATATGATTCATCGGGTAGATATTCTCTGGTTACATGACACATATTTTTATTAAAAGTATGATGTTAGAAAAAAAATTTAATAGAATAGTTTGTTGCGAATGACATGTTCTACATACCATTTAAAAATATCCACGTGGACCCTGAATACCCAACAAAATGAGCGTTTAACACAATCTTCTAATTTATCCGAAAAATGTGATTTTACAACCGTTTAATATCAAACTAAGATTAATTTAAAAAGTTTTAAAATTTTGATCGTCACTTATCTAGTGTTGAACTGAGTATTCTTTTAAAGCGGCAGTGAAAAATTTATTGGGCAATAATAAAACGGAAGCTTATGAAAAAATTATTTATTGAAGAATTACCAGAAAATGGGAGACTACATGTCTTTAAAAATCATTTACTGGCATCTGGTTTCTTTTCCTGAAAACCAGAAAACGCAAGCGATGAATATGGTGAATATTTTTATCAAGATGTAAAGTGCTTTGAACAGACGTACTAAGGTTTTTGGGATAAACTATATTAGTTGATTACTCCTGATACATTAAGAGAAACTGACAGTAATCTGTATAAAAGAAGGAGTAATTTTTGCCATTTTGACTTTTTGGGATTTTCATATGCCAAAATTGTGAAATAGAGATATAATAAATCTTTAAAAAACTTGACGTCCTCATTGCAGTATCCAACTTAGGGTTAATTATTCTACCAATACACATTGGTTTCATTCATGGGTAAAAAATGTTGTCAGGTAATGTTACTGTAGAATAATATCCTATAATATAAAATTAATGTAAGTAAATTATTTTATTGAAACATTGTTTTGTAGTGAAATTATACTCGTACATTTAGTCTTTGTCGAAATAGCATATTAATGTATTACAAGTAATAAATGTATTTATAAGAATTTCATTTATCTGAATCAACACTGTATTATTTAAGTAAATGTTTTTGCATCGATAAATTGGATAAAAAATAAGTGATGCTAAAAAATGTTATTTCACGAATTTACAAATCACCGGCTTAATTAACATTTGAAAACAGTTTCTTTTAGTTTTATTTTTTCTGAAATAAGTTTCCAAATATTTAAAAATAATAAGAATTATTTAATCTTCTTCTTTTTCTTCGCCCTTTCCTTATGCCTTCTCAGGCGTCGGATATGATCTCCGGGTCCTCTCTCTCCCAATTAATAATCCATTTTTTGCTTGGCCTTCCTCTTCGTTTTGTTTTTAAATCTCCCATTTCTATTATTTTTCTTGTTATTCTATCTTAATTCATTCTGACAACTTGTCCGTACCAATTTAGTTGTTCTTTTCTATTTTTTCCAGAATGGGTTTTTGTTTCGTTATTTTTCTGATGTCCTCGATTTTAATTCTATCCTATTTGGTTTTACCTGCTATTATTCTTAGGTGTTTCATTTCCATAGCACTTATTTTGTTTTCGTCTTTCTTTCATAGTGTTCAATTCTCACATGCCTAGGTTATTATTGATATTGTTATAACATTGTGTATCTTCATTTTTACTTCCATATCGATATCATTATGTCCCACTATTGTCTTATTCAAGGAGTAATAGACTTTCGTCGATTTGTTTGCTCTGTTTGTTATCTGTGCTTCTATTTTTCCATCATCTGTCTCTATGCTTTTAATGATCATATCCATAACTAATATAAATAGCAGACTATCCCCCTGCTTTATCCATTATTCATTCTGAACTCTTCTGATTTTTGTCCAGCAATCTGTATTCTGCTCTTACTGTCATGTATGTACTTCTGATAACTTGTATCAGTTCGGTAGATACTTCCATTTCTATAAACGTCAAAAACAGTTCTTCCCCTTCTTCTACTTTTCTTTCTATTGTCGTTTGTTTGTCTTTAGGCATAAAAGATGTCTGTTCTTCTAATTTATGTTCTATATATTCTCGTAGTATTTTTTCTAAAATTCTAATGTAAAGTTTATAACGGGTTTGTGCTAAGCATGTTGACCTATAATTCTCACATTGAGTCTGATCTCCTTTCTTATATATCGATATAATTAGGTTATTTTCCCATTCTCTCGGTATTTTTCGTTCCTTCCATGCTTCTTTAAACAAATTCGAAATCCATTCTTTTTCACTTTTCTCCTATCCATTTGATCCTCTCCGGTGCTATATCATCTTCTCCGCTTGTCTTTCCTATTTTAATCCTTTGTATGGCCTCTTCAATTTCCTCTCCCGTAATTTCTTGATCTTGCTCTTTATCTAGTTCTTCTTCATTTATAGTTTCATCCCAACTTATTTTTTTAAATTTATGAATATAGTGTTCCTTCCATGTTCTTAGAATTCCTCTCATTTCTGTTTTGTCTTTTATTGCTTTTATTTCTTAATTAATCTAAACATCAATTTTAAATATTTATTGAACTCATTATTGAAATATAATTAAAAGTAATTGTAGTAAAAAAACTAAATACATATTTCATTTAACCGCTTTTCGGATACTGAAATTAATAAAATATGAAGTACATATATAGATATATCCAAGTTCGAAATGATACCAATAATATATTTTACCAAAAATAAAACAGTTATGGATTATTGGGTAATAGCAATACTATAGATAAGTATATATAATAATAAATTATTAGATTTCAATTAATTTTTGAATAACAGAAATTTACTATAACTATTTTAATCAACGTTGAACATAATTTTTTAGCACAATGTAAGTATAAAATATGTCAAAATAGTAAAAACATTTTGAAAAAAATGCTTTAACAAGTTAAGTCAAGTAAAATAAAATTATTGTTCATTTTTGTAACGGTAAAAATAGTAAAAATGTAATAAATGCGTGGTAAAATGATTGTCAAATTATCAAGAAGGCACAATCAGGTCAAACGGGAGGTCACACGAAGATAACAATTGATTCAATGTTAAATCTTGTTTTTTTCCGGAAGGGTACACTTCCTTTGAACATATATTTTTAGAAATTTCAATGCTAAATTTGCAACAAAGTTCAGAATACTTTCAGTGATAAAATTAACAGCAAAGTTGAACATATATTTGAGGACCTCATTTTGAAATTATCTTTAAATATATAGGGTCGCCCACAAGAACACGTAAAAGAGCAAAAAATAAAACTTATCAAGTATTGATATCATATATTCCAACGTTTGTTAGCTCCCCTATCTATTTAGAATATGTAATAATTAATTTGTTACAATAAATAATAAAAAAATAATAAAATGTTTGAATAACAATTAAGTATCACGAGCGTTCAATAACACACTACCAGTAACAATTTTAACTTAAATAGTAAAATAGCATGACAACGGAATTCGTAGTTAAAGTTTCTAAAATCTGTGTTGGTGTTTTTAATCGTCAAATATCAAAAGGCCTCATTAGACTTCTGGTTGTTTATCTGGATATTTATTTATAGACTATCAGCGTATTTCTGAGTAAATTTAGTGATTCTTCTTTGATAGAAGGTTGAACATTTTTGAGTTTGGTACATATCATGGAGCATCCTTTATGCTCTATGGATGAAACTTTCTAGGATTTCGATGTTGGGTATGGATGTATATCCCCCAAAGTTGTATTCCGTAACACCAGATTGGTGAACTTAAAGTTTGCTGTCGAGTTATAGTTTGCTAAAACCCGTTGTATGAACTGATACGGTTGTACAAACCAAGGTTTAAGAGACACATTGCAGATGAAATTATAAAAGACAAAGGTTTTAGTGTTCTACGATTGCCACCTAATCATCCAGATTTGAACTCTATTGAATCGGTGTGGACTTCATTAAAAAAATAAGTGGCAAATAAGAATCCAACGTTCAAAGTGGAGAATGTTAAGCAATTGTTGACTTTTTCAATACTTCTTCCCAAGAACAATGGCAGTCGGGTTGTAGGAACGCTTTAGAATGGGGAATTTTTTTTGAATATAGACGTTTGTTATGATAGTGTAGTAGACAAAATTGTAATAAATTTAAACGAAGATAGTGTTTTTATTTTTTGGTTCTGAAATTACTTGATTTATTTATGCTAATTTATTTATTTAGCTCGCATTTTATTTACTTATTTATTGGCCTTTTTCTTGATTTCTTTAATTCACTTGCATTTCATTTATTTATCTGCCTTTATTTGATTTCTTCAATTTCGTTGTATCATTTTTTTATTCATATGGTTGTTTATTTGATCTGTTTGATTTTAATCTATTTTATATATGATTACTTATTTATAAAATAAAATTAAGTACCAATTTATTTAATATTACTTTGGTATATTTTAGAATATTTAAACCTTATTTCACTTAAAGGATTACCTGATGCATGTATCGAAGTCGTAAATTTATAAATATTTTTATAAGTAGGTACCTACTCTTGGTATTTTTCGAATAATAGGTATTAAAATATTACCTATAAGACATTTAGTATTATATTTGTTCTTTCTTTCATGTGGTCTCTGTCTGCGCCAGTTCAAAGAGGCGTTTGCCAGGACAAAATCTGTCCACTATACATAAACAACATTTAGAATATCGAAAATTATTACAAATCCTAAATGTAAATTATAAAACTATTGCAATGGCATCATTTTTCATTATAAATAAATAATTAATATTTGCTCCAAACGATCAGCACTCAAGTTTTCTGCGAAATTCCATTTACAAATTGAAAATGCAGTTCCAACGTCGACCGCTGTTGTTATTTTGTTTAACACACACTTCTTTACCATTTAAAAGATTCACTAGACATAACATAATTGCAATCCCAGATTGTTTTGTAAGACCTTTTTACTATCCCTACGATTGTGAAATGTACTGTCAGAGATCGTACACGATATTTAGCGGATTTTTTAAAGTAAACTTCATATAGTGCTGTTGTTTTTTTAGCTCAGGGAACTATGTTAAAATGCTGGCGTATAAAGACTGGTTCTCTGTAAAGATTGAGTATTTGCAATGGAAGTCGATTCAGTACATTTAAGGTTTAAAATTACTTTCATATCATTAAAATATTGGAATGTCACAGTAAACCGCGCTCTCTGACATCAGATACGATCTGATGTTGTATTAGAAGATGTTCTATTTTGGTGAATATCAATGTTTTTAACATTTCAATATAAAAATAGAAAAGTGAAATCTCGAACAGCTTAAAATTTCAGTCCAGCTCTAGACGTTCCAACATTCCTGCAGTCTCGACACTCCAACGCAACCTTATTTTGGCGTCAAAGAAATTTCTTTACAAGGTGTATCCCATTTCTTTTCTTTCTTAAGAGGTAAAAAAAATGATTGAATACTGAAATTCGAGACGTGTAAACTGTTTTACTCTATCTTCAATGCTTTCCATACACCAGACGTTTAAAATCCAAACTATTCATTTACCCCAAGCGCAGCACATCGTCGAAATCAATTCAATGAAAATATTTTAAAAATATAAGAAAGTATGTGAAGTATTAAAGAAACATAAATTTTTGATACACCCACACATTATGCATATTACTAAATATTTTTAAAATCCATTTATTTATTTATTTATTTACGATTGACTCCATTACAAAAAACCATATAAAAATGTAAATATATGGTCAGTAATTAATTTTACAAATACTATTCAAACTAACAAAATTATTAAATTATAATAAAAATAAAATAAAATAAGATTATAACAGAATAGAAAAGTTTGTTTTTGAGTATAGACAGACTTCCTTTTTTAGTTCTAAATTAATTTTATTAGCTGTTGTGTCAATGTATTGTCCAGAAATTTGGTATGCATATGTAATACTGGAAAGTGATCTATTAAAATATACACTAATATATTTAAATCAAACTGAATATCAATGCAATCTTCAACAGATTTTACTGATTTGAATAGTTGTAAATCGTCAGCAAATAACAAGACTTTTATAACCAATGTCATTGATAAAAACAATAAATAGTAATGGTCCTAAATGGCTTCCTTGAGGAACTCCAGAAGTAACATATATTGTGTTGAGAAATAAAGTTTTCCAATCTTCACATTGTTGATGATCTAACAAGTAGCTAAATAACCAACCTAAATTTTTATCAGGAATTTTTGTATTAAAATAGCCTGATTTACTCTATAGAATGCTCTGGAGAAATCTGTATACACAGAATCTACTTGATAACCATGCTCCAAAATATTCAATACAGAGTGAGAGAATATAAGTAAGTTGATGGTTTTGGAAGGTCTAGTTGTAAAACCGTGTTGTTCAGATTTAATTATATGGATCAATGATGCTATAATAGTGTCACAAATAATACTTTCAAAAGTTTTCTGAAGCACACTCAGGATACTTATAGGCCTATAATTATTAATATTTGCTTCATCTCCAGATTTAAAAATAGGGGTAATAAATCTATCTTCCCATTGTGAGTTTATTAAAGCTTTAAAAATAACTAGTATTGGTTTTATAAGAGTAAATTGACAATTTTTTAAAAGCAATGGCGGAGTTCCCTCCGGTTCTAAGCTTTCGCTATTGTCAAGAGAGTTTATTTTAACAAAAAGAGTTCCCAGTGAAAAATTATAAATACTTATATAGGGTTTTCCAAAAGTTCCCGAACGGAGTCATAAGTTTCTAACGAGTAAAGAAAAAAATCTGAAAATTTGGAGATCACTAAAGGGCCCTAAAAACTACATTTTTAGATGGTTTAAAACACTGGGGAGGTTTTTTTGTAAATTGTCGAGTTTCACCTTATTTTAAAAGTAACGAAAAAAGAAACCCATCCTCAAAACCAAAACCCGGTATCTTAGTTATTTTAAGAATTTAAGAATTTTCTGGAGTATAATCTTTTTTTATTAAATGTTGATTTTCATCAGCCCAATAACGACAATTGTGCTTATTAACTTTTAGCACTTAAGTAAAAAGTAGCTTCATCATAGAATAAGAATATTGAAAAGAAAATGTCTGTCACCATCACATTTTTCACGGATTATTTCGCAGAATTCCAACCTTCTGTCGAAGTCATCTTCTTTCAATTTCTGAACTAGGTGAAACTTATAGGGGAAATCATTATTTTTTCGCAAAATTCTGTGAACAGAACTTTTACTGATTTCATGTACCTGACACGCTTTTAATAAGGAACTTGAAGGTTCTTTAACAAAAGGCAGCAACACTTGTTAAGTTTTTTCTGGAGTTGTTGCAGATTTCGGTCTTCCAGTTCTCAGAACAGATTTTTTTAACTTATTTAAAAAAGGAAATAAATAGGCTCAAATTTAACACAACAATTCAATCAATAAATTGTCACTGTCACAAATTGTTTACTAAATTTACACCTATTATCTTCATTTTTATTTTTATTTCAAAAAAGCTAAGCTAAACTGATAGCATACTTGAGCCAGAATGAAATTATTTGTATTACAAAATGATAGTTTTGATACACATGGTAGTCAACGTGTCAAAATATCGGGTTTTGGTTTTGGAGATGTGTTTTTTCATTACCTTTAAAATAAGGTAAAACTCGATAGGGGTTGCAATTTAAAAATTTTGGGGTTATCACCCTCTAACAAAACTCCCCAGTGTTTGAAACTTTTAAACCATCTAAAAATGTAGTTTTTATGGCACTTTAGTGATCTCCAAATTTTCAGATTTTTTTCTTCACTAAACTTACGTGAGGATTACTAACTTCAGCTCCGTACACAGATAAAAATTCCTTACGAAAATGGTCTGCAATATTGTAACCATCTGTATACTTTTGGTCATTTAAATACTTAAATACTTAAGCAAGCTAGATTTATCCCGTTTTCGATTCACAAAATTCCAGAAAGTCTTTATGTGAGAAGTTAGATTTACTTCCATTTTTATCACATAGGATTTGTAATATATTTTATTTGCTTACACATATTCCTTAAGTTTGAAAAAAACTAAATAAACGTCCCACACCAGAGTTTCTTTATACCTTTTATGAGCTAGTTTTTTTTTTCGAAGATTATGAACTTTAATTCATTGTTGACCCAAGGAGGAAAATTTGATTTAACAATACGTTCATAAGGAACATAGCATTGAATATCGTAATACGAGTACAACACATTGTAAAAAGTTTCAAGTGTTGTATCTATATCTTTAATACCACTAAAGATTAGTTCCCAGTTTACATATGCTAAGTAATAATTTAAACCCACATAATTGGGTTAGGTGAAGTTAAATTTATAAAAATTGTGATGTAACAGTTGATAAACAATATTCAAATTTATTATACAGAGTAAAGCAGCATGATATTGCTTTAAAAAAACTTTTAAAAATTGTGGCGTTTAGACAAAAAAGATGTCCCCTTTACGCATATTACACCCTGTACAAGTTAAACATTACTCTTTGATTTGTAATAACACAAATACTACTACTGTGAAAAATATTATTGCTATTCCTCATATGAATATTAAAATCAGTTTTTTTCACGTAGAATTAGGTACCACGCTCCTATTGTATTGATATTTCAGATTTAATGCAATAATATTTACTTTGTTTTAATTTTATACACCAAAACAGTGTTTATAAAACGGAGTTAGTTGCTAATCCATGGTTTATTGATTAAACCATTGCGTGATTTCAGTCAGCGTTAACCTTATTTCGATTTAAAACTGATATTTCGTCAGGACAAATTAGTCACTTCTTGTCAAAGTATGGTCAAAAAATACCAAAGTGTTCGAATGGAACAAAAAAACTATACAGGGTGTCGCGGAATGAGAAAGCGAGTACATGGAGCCAAAATAAATAGTAGATTTTGCCTCAAGTTGTTTTAATAAATTTGGCATTTTTATAAACTTTCTATAAAATCAGGAACGAACTGAACCCATGGGATTTTACCCCAAACTTTTTCAGGTATTTTAATTTTTGTCCAGAATTTCCGCGACCCCCTGTACAAAAAAGGGGAAGTAAGAGAATGCTCAAAGTACCGAAGACCGAATCTTAACTTTAATGAGTATTTCAACTAATTGGCTAGAATAATGGAAACAAAGATAAAAGAGAACTTAGGAACAACAAACGGAGGAAGCGCAATGTGGTTTCAGGAAGACTCGAACAATAAAAAAAAAATAATGTTTTGTGTTGTATAGATACTGATGCAGATAATATCAATATATAGTGTGTTATTTAAAAATAAAAAATTGGTATCATTTAGGGAAAAACCGGAAATGAAAATTTGTTAGAAATAAATACAGTTATTGAGCGTGCCTGCATATCGTTGTCACCCCGTATCATCCCTTTCATAGTTCTGCTGGCTTTCAACTTTAGTCACGCATCTGAGTAGAAAATAAAGCTGATATCATTTAACGCTGAAATATATGAGGATGAAGCAAAGTTAATGGAAAGTCATAATACATTTCAACAAAAAAAGCTATTCCCAACAGCTATTGCTTAACTCTTCCAATGAGAACTGTGGTAGAATTGCGCGAATCAAAATGAAGCTTTTGGAATACTGAATATTTTTTTTTATAATTTTGACACAAAATATACGATACCTACCTCGCAAAAAATTACAAAAGATAATATAGATGTTTCAGAAACTACGGTTATCGGCGCAATCTGGTCACTATTGGAAAATAGTAAAATTAAATTGAAATCGTTTGATCCATAGTGTTTTCTACATATAAGTGTAATTAAAAGATGGTAGATCGATAAATTGTGGGCTCGAATGCCGATGTAAAGTGTTTTGATTTAATTTAATAGTCAAAACTACTTGGTTCGCATTAATATTATAATAGGTACTACTAGGTAATAGTGCCATATACTAGATAAATATTTATAACGAAGGTCGAAAGTATTGCTTGTATATGTTGGTGTTGGTATTGTATGAGGTCTGCTGCTTTAATTTCGGGATCAACACAAACAAAAACATACCGGATTCAAGAAGTGGATTCGTTGCTTCTCCAATTATTCTCCTTGACAATCTATGCACTTTTATGCGAATAAACCAGTTGTCTTAACAGTTTTTCCAATCAGAAGATAGCACGGTCATCACGGCATCACGCTTCAATTGCATCTTTTGGGTTTGAAAAACTTTGATCACGCATTTGACTTTTGATTTCTGGAAATGTGTGAAAGTTGTTTGAACTAACATCAGGGCTTTATGGAGGATCAGTCATTAATTCCACCTATTATGTGGTTTAATAACCAATTATTCATTGCAGCGTGCAGATTATCCTGGTGCAGAATGATGCGACGTCTTCTATTGATTTTTGGCATTTCAGAGATAACTTCTGGTAAACAAATAGTTGTATACTCAGCATTCACTGTTTTGCGATTTTCTAAAAGGGTAGAAGTGATATGCTTAGTTTTTGAAGAAGAGCAATAATTTGCTTCGATATCGTAGACCAAATTTAGCATACCTGAGTTGAATCGTTTGAGTGTTTCTTTGCAACATTTGACTCGAGCCTGTTAAATTTTGAGGTGTCCATCGAGAATACATTTTTCTTACATCTAAGTGATCATAGAAAATTTGATTAATCGATCTACCATTATCATTTCTCTTGTAGCATTAATATTTTCCGCTCTTTTGAGGTTGTTGGCCGACCTTCACGAAATTCGTTACTAGGACTACTATCACCAAATTGAATTCTTGATATCACCGCAAAACCGTTGTTCTTGATGAACTACAGTGGTGTCATATCCCGAAATTAAAGCAGCCCTCGTGTTTATTATGATAGATTAATTACAATGTGCATGATGAATATAGAAAATAGAAAATAGAATTTAGATTTTTTAATCGTACGAAAATTGGTCCATTATCAATCAATAAACGAAAAACTTATTATGAATAACATTAACGACTTTTTAAAAAAAGAAAGTTCATCTGGAACTATTGAGAAGCGCACTTGAAAGATATAAAATATGTTAGACGTGAAAAAATCTATATAGACAATACTAAAAAAACAAAAATCAAAAGTTCCTACTCATTCAAAACAAGATAGTGGAGTTAAAAACAAAAATTTCTTTAAAAGTATATCAGAAATAAGGTGCAATAATGGTATTAAAAAAGAGAGAAACTTCGGATGCAATAAAAGAAAACTTTGCTTAACGTAGAACAAACAAAACTTTGGGAAACTCTTAAAGAATCGATCGAAAAAAGATAGAAAATACATCTTTATTGATAATGATGAAATTATTTTTTGGAGAACAACATTTTATTTAAACAAAACCTGTGTCAATAAAGGGCAGGTCATATCAAAAATATGTCAAGATACAATAATATTTAGAGGTCATGTTAAGCTTTCTTACAAGGATTATCCTCTCGAATGAAAATTCCCTAAGGTAAAAGGCAACGGCTGGAACATTGGAACATTAAAACAAGGCTGTCTCATATTCGCATCAATAATTACTATGAGAACACGTTTTTGAGTAGTATTTCGAGCACACGATAAAGTTTATTCCAAAAAAATTCAGTAATGATAATGGACTATACCACTTATCATTCAAGACAAACGAACAAATTCTCGAAATATTTTGGGATAAAATCTAATGTGGTAAGTAAATCATAATATGACATATGCAGTAATACTTTAATATTTATAATTGATTCTAAATTGTTTCGATTTCAACAAAAAATTACTACATCTATCGTATAATTTTACATTTTACATTTTTCATTGTCATAGCAATAGATCAATTGAGCTGATACAGGCCCAAGTTAAATATTTTTCTCGGAAAACTTTTAAGCTCAACGATATTTGGAAATAGCTGGAAAACTGTACTAAGGAGGTAACCGGCTGAAAATTAAAAATGTATTGATAATGTGAATAAAGAGCAAAAAATATGGAAACTGAGCCATATTACAGAACAGACACTAGAACTTTTAATATTATACGCTAATAATAGTGAACCGTCTAGTGAAGATAATACTTGTGAGTAAATGTTACTTTTATATTTTCACGCAATTTTTTACTAAATTTAAGAAAAATAATATCCTGAAAATTTTATAAAGTAAACCTAAATTATTTCAGAAATGAAACTTTGTCACTGTCTTAGTTCATAAGAGTCACTTGTATTTGTAGTAGTTTTCAGCAGTTCGATTTACCACGTTTACCAGACTTTTACATAATTTTCTTGGTAAGATATTTAAATAATAATTTTCAAAACTAATTTAATTTGCCTTAAAAAAGGTATCTGGGTTTATTAAATAGTGCTTACATTTGAGCATACTATTTATATAGCTGTGCCATATTTCATTTATAATAACATTTATTACTTTTTTAACTGATAAGACTTAGTTTCATTTTACAGGATATGTGAATCATCAAAATTATAACTTGTGGGCACTGAAATTCCACTGTCTTTGTGGATACGATTTTGTCACTCGCATGAATTTATGTATGGTATTATATATTTACGCCAAATCTGAATACAGAGTGGACCAAAAGTCTGGAAACGGCCAATTATCTCGTAAATTGCTAGTCCGAATTCTAGAAAATTTGGGATAAGCCTATTTTGGGATACGGAGATTCCAGATTTGACATTTACAATGTTGCTAGATTTGCCGTTTTTCTGATATTATTAGTCACTTTGGTTTTTTAAATACATCAACCTATATATTCAGTCATTTTTGGAATCTTCTCTTCAATATGAGTTCAACCATGTGTAACACTTATGTTTTTATGTAGTCTAAAAGATCTTAAATAAATGAAGAATTGTGGTAAACGCATTCTACTATCGATTCGGGTACTGTCACCTCACAAATGGAGCACATTTTGAACACTTGATTAAGTAATCATTATTTTAAAAATGTTGTAATCTTTCAATTGATACGTTTTAATGTAGTTGAAAATAGTTTGTATAAAAAAATTTATTGAGACAATTAGGCGTTGCCAGATTTCTGTTTTATTTATTTAAGACCTTCTAGACTACGTAAAATCATAAGTGTTACATATTGTTGAACTCGTATTGAAAAGAAGATTCCAAAAATGGCTGAATATAGAGGGAGATGTATTTAAAAAACCAAAGTGACTAATAATATTAGACAAACGGCAAATCTAACAACATTGCAAATATCAAATCTGGAATCTCCGTATCCCAAAATAGGCCTATCCCAAATTTTGTAGAATTCGGACTAGCAATTTACGAGATAATTGGCCGTTTCCAGACTTTTGGCCTGTTATTCAATTTCTAATTTGATTGTCCAATAAAATAATAATCTTTTACCTTAGGGAAATTTTTGACAAATTTGCTCTATTTAAATTACACTAGGGATAATTCTAATTAATCTAATCATAAACTACTATATATCCGTTCTAATTGTAACGTATACGGATATAGTTAATTTATTCAGTGATATTCATAAAATCATGAATACATTACAGTTCGTTACATTACAAAATACTTTATTGTCACAAATTCGTGACAGAATAAAATAAATAATAAATAACCCAAACAAAGTTAAATGACTTCATCGCAAATTCTGAATATGCAAGGTGGCAAGTTTTGTAAAGAAATATTATTAGCTTCTATTTTAATAATAGTAGTAATAATGGTGTTTATTATGTTTATAATAATACATATAAAATACTCCTTTTTAAAGGTAAAAGAAATTACATAAAGATAAAGGACGAAGTTCGTTTTCCACAGCGAATAATTGCAATTTATTCAAAGAAAACTTTTAGGATACTTGAAGTTTTATACTTTTTCCAAATAATGGATTCGTGAAATTCTTACAACTTATCGACGTTTAAGAACATGAGTCTTTGGTGTCGAGCAGATTGGAATTTACGGACCTAATACTTTTTCATAGAGCGAATTCTCAGTCCGAATAAAAAGGTTAAGACGCTTCTAGAAGGAGCACAACGAGTGGGGGTATGTATCGGGAAAAGTGGGAATAGCAAACATGGTCCTAATTGGCCTAATTGCCAAGTGTCAGCCTCTCACATATTACTACTGCTACTACTACTACTGCTACTGCTACTACTACTACTGCTACTGCTACTGCTACTACTACTAAGTACGAGAAAACAACCATAAAAAAAATGATCCATCTGTAAATCTGTGTCCAAGTGGTGTTTGGTAAGATAATCCATAAATAAAGAAATTAAATTAAATTCAATAAATTATTTTTAAGTAGAAAAAACTAAGTATTCAAAATATTTTTAGAAAGGACAATTGTTAGAATTGTTGAATTTTCTTATGGGCGTCACGTCTCACAGACGCAAATAATAAAACTAGGTATACAGACTGAGTATTACCAGAATTAACAACATCGCCATTTGAGTTGCATCTCTCACATCGAGCGGATCAAATTTGTTTCTTTACAGAATTTATTTCTAAACATTTTGGGTAATGCACTTAATTAGTCTTGTAGTTGTTTTCAACCTATTTAGTTGTAGTTTTTTAGTATAATTTATTGTTATAAAGGTTGTTCACTATTTATAGGAGCACTGGTAATAAATTATCGTTAAATTGTTAAAGATAGCAACGCGCTACCCTCAGCGTGTTTCACAATTACAGGAATGAAGTAACCTAACTATCTACTCGATGTTTTTAAAACTGATTTTACTATTTTTTCAGCCGTGTGCCAGCTTCAATTGGCGCACATTGTTACTATTCCGCAACTCTTGACAAAATCGATTTATTCTTTGCTTTTTAACTAAAGAAAAACTTTGATAGTTAAAAGTTAAAAATTCACGCGACTTTCTTAAACATTTATTCTATTTTTTTATTCAGTCGAATTTTAGTTCCATGCTATTTGGACGATAATTTTTGTATTACTAAATTTACAAACAGGGTGTGTAATTTTATTCCGTGCATAGGATGCAACTACTAAGAAGTTCGAGTAGAAATGTTACAACGTTGCTGAACCGTGCATTTATCAGCATAACATCTGAATTCTTAACGTGGCTAAGTATGCTAGGAATAAAATTACACAGATTTTATGAGTGAAACTGTCAATGATTGCATTGCACTTTTTATATTATTATTGAATATTTTCCTGTATTCTTTAAAAGCAAAATAAATCGTATAATTTTGAAAAATTATTTTACTTATGTATTACGAAAGAATTTTTATTTACATAAATTGAAATTCTTCAATATATTATATATATACAATGTGTCCACGGATAGAGTTTGGAAGAGGGAAAACTTTTTTATTTGTAGATTTAGAAGAAAAAGTCATTCTTTATAAAAACGTCAGATTGTGTCGAAACTACAATTTTGAATATTAGATTTGTGGTTACTATACAGGGCTAGTCAGAAATAACATTTTTAGTTTTTTGGATTTTGTTTAAAACTAATTTTACGTAAAAACAAACAACTGTTGTTGCTTTTCTACTTAGAATATGATTTTATATCTGGCCGAATAATGATTTTGTTGTAAGAAAACTATTTCTTATTTGTATTTTTTTTACTATTACATTGTCATTTTATTCAATCATAAATATTAAAATAAATAAAGTTCTATTCAAACGTGATACCACCGAGTTCAGCGCATAGTTCAACTCAATATCTGAATTCCCCATAAAAATTCCTAATTTGCTGTATTGGGATATTTGCAATGATTTCTCTTATTTTTTCTTTCAAGAGATCTAAATTATTATTGCAATTATAACCACTTTGAGAAAAATGTTTATTAGACTTTTTTGCACAATTGGTGTAATAAATCACGGTTTTGAAGATATTTTCATAAAATTTCAAAAAAAAAAACGAAATCAAAATCATTAAAACTGTTATTTTTGTGTACCCTGTATAATAATCGTAAATGTGATATTCGAAATTGTAGTTTCGACACAGTAAATTTTCACTATTATATAAGAACGAGATTACTTTATATGAATATTTATAATCTTGATGTAAATGAAATCAAACAATAAAATATTTATCAGTGTGTAAACGATTTATGTCAAAACAAAGTTTCGTTAAAAAATAAATTCGGAGGTCTTTCGTTATTTAATTCAAGATTATATTGAGTAACTGTTGTATGCATAGGAGTATAGTAACATTTTATCTTTATTGTACTTGTTAATTAGGATAATTTTTTTAATTTCATCGGAATATAAGAAATATTTTTATATTTATAAACTTCTATAATAAAATTATTGATATTTTAAAATTTTTACTTAAAACCATACATTAATTTAAACTATTTTGTTCACTGAGACAGTTTTTACAGTTCTATAACTTGACATATGTAATATTTCACAATACCTGATAAAACGAGCATATTTTGTTAATTGTATATATTATAAACATTCTCAAAAGGATATTAAAAGTTAAAATGCATTTTCAGAAGACTATATGATATAAAACATTTCGTAGCGGATTAACGTAAACCGAAATTACGTAATCTTTTAATTTTTCTTTATTTCTATAAAATACATTATTTCTGTAAACGTTTTATTATAAGAATAGTTTACAACACAGATAGACGATAATTACATAATCTATAAACCTAGTAATTAGTAACGGTACATAGAAAATTATAATGATTTCATCTTTAATGTGAGATTCATTTCACACAGCAGGTATTTATGATTATATAAGATCCTTAGTATACAGTATGTCCAAAATAAATATCTAGATAAAATAATGGAATTAGTTATTTTTCTCTTTAAATTTGCAGGCAATTTGTGATAACAACATTCACACAAGGTGTTTCATTAGTAAAGATTTCCTTATTCAATGATGCTTTTTTTATAAAAAAATGGATTTGTTATATTTCCATTTACATTAACTCTTCAAATCATTATATTCGAAATGGTTATTAGGTCAAATGCGTATTATGAAGTAAATATTAATTCATATTGTGAAATTCATTTATTAAAAATCGCTTATTATTTCAAAATGTTAAGCCTGAATCAAACCACTTTTCGACAGATATTTTCAAATTACTGTTTATGGGCTAAGCATAACGTTTACTAATAAATCCCGAATTTTTAGAATTTTTCCATTTAGAATGCGAGAAAATTAACAAAAAAGTTTTAGGATCACCTACCGTTCAAAGCATATCAAACTTCTAGTCTGCCCAACTATTTTCTGTTATACCTACAAAAAATATCTCGATAGGATTTTGAAAAAAAAACTAGGAAAATAAATAAAAAAAAAAAAGGGGTAAGAGAACCGTAAAATTTTAAAAGTTTTATTAATTTTCACCTAAGAAATGTAGAATATCCTAATAAAGTCTTAAATTTATTTTTAAACTTATAGCCTCAATAGTTCAAAAAGTGTCACAAAATATACATCTTTTTGAAATACAACAGTTCCTACGGTAAGTTAAAGCGTAAGTAAAAAAGTGTCAAACATATTTTTTTGGGAACAAAATTTTATTAGGAAAACGTAGAAATTGACCGCTCAAGTAACAAACAAACCATTAGTTTATTGTAATTTGGGAGCGCATCAGAAGGTTTTCCTCTGTGAAATGCTTCCTGTCCGGGGTTGTAACCCCATAACACCTTCACCGCAAGATATTGTTTCGATTGAGAAAAGCCGAAATTTCGTAAATAATTAGAAAAAAAGGACGTACCAACGTCATTGACTGATCAGAGCTTTACGTCAGGCAAGCCAAGCTGAGTCAAAGCAAAAGTACATTTTTTAGCCAGTTGTAGTTTAACCCTCGTTTCGAATGGGGCTCTAGTTACGCGATTGCTATTACATCGGTACTCTTTTAGTAAGTTATTATTTGACCTCAGAGTATACGAAGTGTCAATTTTCTTTATTAATACCGTACGGATATCGGCTGATCCGTCAGTTAATTTAATCACAAAAATTCACATGCTTTCGATCGGCACAGAATAATAAAAAAATATCCAACGTGTATAAAACCAGCTAAGTAAAATATTTTAATAAGTCGTGCGCCGCCACGATAACGCCGCATGTTACAATGTAAATCGTTTCACAGGCACGATAAAAGATTTTATTTGAAAATGTGCAGAAGTAGTAGTAGTGTTCGGAAAAGTACAGTTTTCTGCCTCTAAACTTTTGGACAATTGCGCTAATGTTATAATTAACTTTTTGACATTATTTATTTTAATTTTCCAATATTTATTACTTTCTTTTTGCCTTTTTGCCACTTTTAGTGGGTTTTCTTTTTACAACCCTTTTGAGGGAGGTTTTTCATTATTCCCCAGTCTTTTGGGTATGGAGCTCATGGAATGGCCTGATCTTTGTTCATAGACACGTCTCTTCCTATAATATTGGATGCCAGATGTGGCGGGCAACTGTCTGGCTGCCATTTTCCAATTGGTGGCTACTTTTTCTAGATTTCACATCATTAGTGACGCTCATACAGGTTTCATCTTTTCTTATTGGTTGTCAGAGTTGTGTGGCTACCTACCTAATTTTGCTTTCTACCCTATTTTGGGTGTAAATGTTTAAATTGGTTGTTAAATTTACTAAATATTTGTACCAAAAATTTTTACTTAATTTTCACTTTTTTAATTTTTAACTTCACATGTTAACTTTATATTCAATTATTTCATTTTTGCTGTTTTATTGTAATTTAGGTAAGTTTATGGATGTTTCCTTAAACACATTTTAATTATATAACTTATGTGTTTTCAGACCTGATTCGCGCCCAATGGAGAACCTTCTGTATTATTATTTATTTTGTGGTTTTAGTATTTTGGCGTTTTCTGGTTATATGAAAATAATGTTTTGATTATTTCTTTTTGGCTGAATTGTGTTTGTTATATTAAATTTTTGATAAAGTAATAATTGTATGTCTATTTTATAGTCCTAAGTTTTTCTATTATGTGTTTACTAGTAAGAACTGCATCAATTGTTGATTTCGCTTGAGTGAATCCACACTGGTATTCGCCTATTACGTCGTTAGCTTTTCTAGCCAAGCGTCTCTTAATTATTGTCCATAGAATTTTGTACGCTACGTTTAAAAGTTATGTCTCTATAGTTTTGTCCAACTCCCCATTCTTCAGGCATTCGTTCCTCTCCTCCATATTTAATTAATTATTGTTCCTATTTCTTCTAATAATCTCTGTTATTTCAGTTCTTATTGGTTCCTTCGGCTCATTTTCTTCCACATTCCCTTCATGTTTTTCCTCTGCGTCGCCGTTATGTAAGAGGGTTTCAGTTAGCAAGTCCTGAAAAGATTCTTTCCAGAATTGTGTATATTGATTTTCTTCTTGAATTACTTCCCCAGTTTTTTACTTTACCTTTGTTTTATTTTGCACATTTATTTTTTTATAAAAGGATGACTTTTTGCTATTCAATACTTCTTAGTTTCTTCACATTACAATAGCATATTTTCTGCTTGCTTTACATATTCGTTTCTTGCCTTTTCATTTTAAAATTTTTCGATGTTCCATTTCGTTCGATTTGTTTTGTGGCCTTTCATCGCTTTTATTTTTTGTTTGATCGTGGTTGTTACGATATAATAATAGTCCAAATCGGTTTTTGCTCCCCTACAAAGGAACATATTTGTTGAAAAGAAGAAAGGGAAGATCATGAGATGCACAAAAATAGTATTAAAAATGCATAGCTGTAAGACAAAAATAATAATATGGAAAACCTTGCAAAAACAGAGTGGTACAAATAGGGGCATATGAATTTGAAGAATTAGAGAAGTTAGAAACTTGATCAGTGGTAATGGAGAACGAATAACAGATAGACCAAAAAGTAATGGCAGCTCATAAAGATGACACGCAAATAAAAAGTTACTGAAAAGCAAACTATAAACCAGAGCTATCAAAATTAACATTTACAACCTTAGACCATTTATAACGTTTACAACATAATAATAAAACCAGTGATGATGTATCGAGCGGAGACCACGACAATGACGAAAAGAGAGGAATAGGAACTGAGAATAATGGAACGAATAATAATGAAAACAATAATAGGGCCAGTAAAAGTTGACCAAAACCAATACAGGCAGCGGATAAACCATGACATATTGAAAGGAATAGATATAATATAAAAAATAAAGGCGCAAAGAATAAAATGGCTTGAACACATATGGATAAGACGAGGGAGTGCAATAATTTACTCAATGCTGCAGGAATCGGAATGTAAGAGAAGGCGAGGAATATCCCGATTTAAGAAGCTTAGAGAAAAATATCCAGATGGAAGGAAAAAATTATGGACAGGACCACATAGAAAAAAAATAAGCGAGATAAAGATGAAATGATGGAAATTGATTCACCCCTTAAAGCGGATATAGACAGCTTTATGCGGCTCAACCCCACCAGTGGTGTTTAGCCAATGTATATATACATACGTTATTTTGTTGATTTTATCTAAAACGTTATTGCTTTATTGTTTATTTGTTTGTTTTAATGTTTTAATATTTGATATACTATGGTGTCTACACTTTCAACACATTTGTTAGGTATACTTTTGTACAGGGTACATCAGTCTAATGTTTTAAAAAAGTTATCTTAATTTAATTTACATGCATTACTTTGTCTACCCTAATAATTTAGATGAGTACGACCATAGAAGAAACAATTAGTGTCATAGAAAATTATTTAAAACCAAATGTTTAAAATAAAATATAAACTTGTAGGAAACTTCCGGCTAGTAATTTCCCTTCTATTAAAAATAAATTCGACTTAATTGATCTTAAAATGAGAAAATCCTGAATATCACATAAATTTAGGACACACTGTATATAATTTCTGTTTGCGTCTTTTAAAATAATTAGGATATTAAATTATTTACAAATAATTGTTTACTTAATGGTATACTTAATGAACAAGTTTTTAATTTCCCGCTGAGGTGTTTATTACGAGATCGCGTGTAATAAAATAGAGACAAACCATGCAGTGCAAGCAATCATCCGAAGGGACTTTTGATTGGAATCTTACCAGTATTTCTGGAATTGGATGCGGAGGCGGTACACCACAATTGGATACCGCAACTCCAAATGGACATTCGTATGGTTTTGAAAATTAGTAATTTATTGTACGATGATCGGCCAATTAGATTCAGATTAAGATTTAATTAATTTCGTTTGGTGTAGAAATGCTTCTTTATTGTCAGCGTTCGTCAAAATGCATTCCTAGGTATGAGGGCGGCTTCAATTTCAGGATTTGGTATAAATAATTTAAACTCGAAGAAGACAAATTACGTGACGGTGAACCAACAACACCAAAAACGACAGAAAACATTGATGCTGTAAGAAAAATGATAATAGTAGATCGTCATGTGACACATAGGGAAAGTCAGTCCTATTTATGTATTGATATGAAACAGATTAACTAAATTTTGAATGATAGATACCGCATAATTTAGCAGAGGGTCAAAAGCAGACCCTAGCCATATGGTGCGAAGAAACGATTCAACTGAGGTGCGTTAAATTTGACTTACGAATCGTTATTGGTATGAAAGTTGGATATATTCTTAAGAATCGGAAACAGAACAACAATCCTGCGTTTGGGTGTTTCAAAATTAAGCACAGTCAACAAAAGTTACTCGAATTCGGAACGTTTCAAAGAAAAAAATGCATGGTTTGTGTCGAAAATTAAGCATGTCGTTACTATCCCTTTAGAAAATCCCTAACAGTAAATGCTGAATGACACACAACTATTTGTTTATCAGAAGTAGTCTCTGAAATGAGAAAAATCATTAGAAGACGTCGCGTCATTCTGCACAAGGACAATGCAAGTCCCTACACAGCGTAACGAACAATTGATTATTTAACCAGACAAAAGATCGAATTAATGATCCATATTCCATAGACCCCTGTTTAAACGACTTCCACACATTTGAAAAAAAACATGGTCAAATATTTTCAAGTCCAGATGATAGAGTGATGAACGTGGCATCTTCAGATTAGAAAAAATATTATGAGAACTGGTTTATTCGCAAGAAAAGTGCATAGGCATTCAAGGGGAATATTTTGAAAAGCAATAAATCCTCTTTTTGAATTTTAAACGTTTTTGTTTGCATGTATCCCGAAATTAAAGCAGCAGCACTAATAATTGGCTTCATGTTGCTGGAGCAGTTGATGGTGATTTACATTTACAATATGTTAAAGTTATCTACACTGATTTTATTTGATTAGCTTTGGTT
The DNA here is from genome assembly GCA_951812935.1 of Hermaeophaga mercurialis. Classification (NCBI taxonomy): domain Eukaryota; kingdom Metazoa; phylum Arthropoda; class Insecta; order Coleoptera; family Chrysomelidae; genus Hermaeophaga; species Hermaeophaga mercurialis. The sequence continues at coordinate 15,740,986 of OX638364.1, forward strand.
CTACAAGACTTCTTATGCAGTGCTTTTATTGTTGATGAATGCCAGAATGGCAGTAGTATTTGCAGCTAAGAATTTGTCGGCAAGAAATAATTAAAGAATGAGGGCGTAGTTGAGTGATAGTAGTAACACTTTTTCATTTGAAACAGATCAGCTTGAATACTTTTTTCCTGTCACAAGTTGAATATTCTTATCGGTAGCCGAATTAGTAGCTGGGAATAATTTCTTCAACCACACTAACACTAACAGATTATTATTTCACGCAAAAAGTTTAGTCCTTATTAAGTTAGTGGATCGCTTCAACGTTCACGTGCTAAAGAAGTCTTTTGAAATATTTGAATAACTTCAATATTACATTTGCTAGTACAGCCCTAAAGTTCCATAAGTGCAAATCGATTTCAAAACATGCTTATACAGAATCAGTTTATTAAATATTAATAGCTTGGAATTTCTCCCAAGAGCACAGTACATATTTTTCCAATTTATTATTTTTTTATTGCATAGAGATTCATGCTTCATAAAAAACAAATAAAAAAAACTGGGAGCTTCAGATCATCATTATTTGTTTTTCCGTAAAAATTGCAACTCTAAAAATTTCAGTTTGTTTAATCAGTTATACATTTCTATTGATATTTAGCATTGTGTGTTAAACACAACATTTCGAAAATTTTAATTAAAAATGAAACTGGTAAGTTTAATAACATCCAATTTAAGCGATAACACGAGAAAATTAAATAAATTTCACGCATAACAATATAAAAACAATTCTATATGCAAAATCCATAAATAATATCGGTTTAACTGGTACAATGTAGTATCTGCTTTACTAGACAATGAAGCATCTGTATAAATGCAATTGAGTAAGTCTAAATTAATTTCATTGTTTTCAAGAAAATTTATATCAACAAAACTTAAACTGACTCATTGGTTAAATACATTAGAAATGAAACTGAATCCCAATTGTTAATTTACGTAAACAAATTCCATTGTAATTCCTTAAATTTTTATCATTTTTTATCCTTACGATATTCAAAGTGAAACTAAAATTTTGTTAACATCAAAAACTGGAGTTATTTAACTTCCCAAATCAAACATCAAGTTTAAGAATATTCTAAAATGGTCTTCTGAAAATTATTTAAGAAAAAATTTCCAGCATGACATTTTGACAGTCTTTTGGTTTTACTTGACCTATATTTATGTGCCTTGACACATATTATTAAATTCAATAAACGGAATTTTCTCTACATGCCTTATAAAACCTTAAGCGGTTTTTCATAAAACCAAGAACAAGAATTTATTGTCAGGTAGTGGTTTTATTATATAAAGAAATGATTGAATGAATGAATGGAAAGACATGAGGGTTAGGTCTCTTTAATACATGTGTAATATCGCAAGAAAATATTTTTTTTTTTATTGAATATATAAAATGAGAGGGAAACGTAATTTAAAACGAAATTTCAAAGAAAAAATTCAAGTGGATTGAATTTGTTTTAATACGTACCGGACAATTTAAGAAAGGCCTTATAACCGTCCGGTAAAGGACACAAAATCAACACTACTGAGTTAACGTGAAAACTGAAAACACAATATTCATTCGCCTATATTCTAACAGAAATATCGACTGGAGATGTGAATGAAGTTTGGCGCATTTGTACTGCGCACTTATCGATACGTATGCCGTAATACACTATACGCGAGAGCTCGACGCAGGAACAATGTGCCAAAAATTCGAAAACCCACAAAAACTTGTTCGAATCGCCAAAGTCAGGAGATCAAACGCCTTCGCAATATTCCTACTTCAAAGGAATCGTTTCTATTCTTTACCATATTCCACCGTCGATATATACTGCGTGTATACGTACGCTCCAATTTTACTTTAGCAATACTTTCTGTACACCGGCTGTCCTATAAAGATATAGGCCGTATACATTTATAAAGCTGAAATTGGGCCAAGGGCATCTGTTGGGGCGTCCGAAAAGAGGTAGACGAGGAAGAGGGGATGAAATCAATCTTAAATAGTGTTCTGGCTATATAATAAGGTATAAGTTAATTGGTGGCTTTCAAAACGTTCAAATTTTGAAAAATTAGCATTAATCTTTCATACTAATAAAATAAATTGATATCCGAAAAAGAATTGAAAATAAATATATTTGCCATTTAAGTAATATATTTTTTGAAACAGTTGAAGTTGAGGACATCATTCACCCATCAGAATCTTAGCAAACATTATAGAGGGCGATTAATTAAGGGTGGAATTGGTCACCTTCAGAGTCGATGACCGATATTGGAAAAAATTCTTAGGAAAAAATGTATAGTTCTGAAACAAAAAATTGGTCTAAGAAACTTGTAGGGGCGTTTACAGAAATCTGAAAGAGATACGAGGGTTACTATTTATATTTCGGGAACTGGCAATACTGTTGACAAGTGTGTCCATCTGACGTTTTTAACATAAAGTTTGACATTTTTGACAATATACGTACTCAGAACAATGTGTCATACTTTTTATTTATTTTATATTGTGTTGGTAAAAAATGGAACTGAATCGTGAACATTTTCGTGCGATGATATTTTACGAATTTTAACGTGGATTATCGTAACAAGAGTGCATCAATAAGCTTATTTCGACTATCGGCGATGATGCTCCATCCAAAACCACTGTGTATTGTTGGTATAGTGAATTCAATAGAAGTCGTGGTTCGCTATCCGACGAGTTTCATGAAGATCGTCCAAAATCGGCTGTAGCGCCAGGAAACATCGATGCTATGCACGAAATGATAAAGCAAAATCGTCATTTGATATATTACGAGAATGAAGTATCCCTGGACATTAGTTCCACCAGCATACATGCGATTTTATCTGGACACTTAGCCATGAGAAAACTATGTTCTCGTTGGATCTCGCATAATTTGACAACCGCTTAAAAAAAGGCTCGTGTCGATTGATGTAAGAAATTTTCAAGAAATGGAATCACAGTGCTTCAAAAGACGTTCATAAAATCGTGACAGGTGACGAATCATGGATATATTCACATAAGCCCGAAAGTAAGCAGCAGTCGACTTTATGGGTGTTCGAAGATACTCGTAATAATAATAATAATAATTAATAATAATAATAGCATTATTCCCCAACAGTTTTCCATTTACAGAGGAATTCAAAAAATGAAAAGTTGTATTTACATCACTGCATACTTAATGTGAACAATAGAAATTAAAATCTAAGATTACGCAAGTAAAAACATGTTTAACAAAAATAGGTAAATATTTCAGAGGTAATAAAAATTATAAAAATTGCTATGCGTATTTGAAATCATTAATTTGTTACACCTATGTGTTACATTGTTTTTCTTTTCAAAGATACTACAACAGAAAATATCAAAAACAGATGGGAGTTTATGCATTGGCATACATGATATTAATTGGCGCTTTCAACATTAAATTTGTATGAGCTCGTTTACATTGAAACATCTCATTTTGTCTTGACATGCATGGTCCGAAGAAGCTGTTGAAGCATTTAAAGACCATGTTTTGGATATACCTGGTTACGAGTGGAATAAATGCTTAAAAAGTGGTATAAGCGAATCCAAAAGTATATCAATCATTGTAGCAGGTACTTTGGAAAACAATAAAAAATATTAGCACCTTAATTACTTATTTTTGTTCCTATTCCCGAAATATAAATAGTGACCCTTATACCAACATATAAGTTGCCTTATACCAACTATTTTATATGTTTTCCGAGTAAAATAATAAGCCCGATTTCAATTGGTTTTTATCGTCGTTAACAATTTTTCAAATTTTGAAAAGTATATATCAATCTTCCACACGAATAATAAATAAAAAAAGTAATATTAGAAAAGAATAGAAAATTAGGTGCCTCCCGCTTAATGTGCCCAGTTTTTGAAAATGAGCGTACTTGAGGACAATATTGACCAATCACAATATTAGCAAAATAACAATATACACGGCATTTAATTAAATATCGGACGGATTATATCTCCACAATCCTTCTCCGGCAATTTTGGAACAAAAATTCTTAGAAAATCCATAATCCATAGAAAATTTTTAATTCTATTAATAATTATGTATACTTTGCCGTTAAATAGCGTAATTTATTTAAGTTTTACAGAACATAATTATTGTACTTTTTACAAAATATTTTCCAATAAACTTTCAATAATAGGTATAACTAGCATGTAATTCTACGAAAACTTGTAGGGGCGTTTGTAGACATTTGAAAGAGATACACCAGGATCTGGAGTAAAAAAATTGCCTTATACAAAAGGTTATTTGTTCTATTGTACTATATACAGGTTCAGCAAGTATCTAAAAGGACATAGACGAAATTTTAAGGAACAGACAGCGATATGTCCCCTCTCGGCCTAACTAGAGATACGACCATGACCGGTACGTTATTATCGAATTGACTGGAACGATGTTCCCAACTCGAGGTATCCCTACTTCAAGGTATTAGTAATACGTTCTTTCTTTCAGAACGCGCTCCTTATCACTCGCATGGATTCGTGTATGACCTCAAATATTCAGGCCAAATCTGTATATATTCTGAATAAGATAAAAAGGCCGATTTCAATTGGTCTCTTTTGACGGTAACAATTTTTCAAATTTTGAAATAATAATTAAATATGGGAACTGTTATATCCTCAAAATCGTGGTCCGGCTATTTGGGAATAAAAATTCTTATAACATCCACCAATTCAAAAGACTAAAAATAAGTTTAAATGTGTGGCTTGCTACTATGTAGCGTAATTTATTATTTACAAAATTTAATTGTTTTTTTTTATAAAATATCGTTCAATAAAATTTGGAAAAAACATCTTATTGGCTCCCAGCGAGAACACATTCCTGGGAAGATATTTCCTAATATGGATGAAGTGAAGTTTGCTATAAATGACGTATTTGCAGATTATTGTCAATCTTTTTGGGTGAACTGCATTATATTCACTGCAGATTATGTTGAAAAATAATTTTTCCTTGAATTATTTTTTTATTATGGAAGGGATCAGGAGCGGAGTATGTGATCAACCCTCGTTTAAAGATATTGCGTGTTAGTCGCTTGTACAATAAGGATCAAGCCAGAATAACATTCTGCACTGTAAATATTTTGATGTTTCCGTTCGAGGATTAGTTTTCTTTTATAGATTTACCAAACCAGTGTTTATCTTGTTAGCGTATATTTTGTATTTTCCTAGTTTCGATTTCTTTTTATTGAATAAGAGATTTATTTTTAATATCGTTTATCAGTCGATGTTTTTTAATTTTTAGACTATGATATTCAACATTGATGAAAATTTTACTGCTTATGTTAAAAGCAGATTGATTAATAAAACCTAAGAAAATTTCATTTTCCGCATTTCTTACGTACGGGAGAAGAAATTCCGTCATGTTCTATTTTCCCTAACCAATTTTATTATTTCGTATCATATATTTTAATATATTTGATTATATACGCTAAATAAATTTAACTAAATGGGAATACAAAAGAGATGAACTTTATAGACATAATTCATGACTAGATAACGTTTTGTTAAATTACATAATCTCTATTAAGTGATAAATATACACATACTATTTCTGTCAAGTAGATCATGCCTATGAATAAAATTGTCAGAATTTTGTGTGAAATCTGAGCGAAAACTGTATTCGCTTTCCAGACATTGCCGAATGTATTTGCTTTACTTCTCGATACAAAGTTTGCTCAAATAGAAGAATAACAATAGAAATAAACAGCTGGTGAAATTAGTTATTTTTTAGTTGTATTGCAGCTTAAAGTCGCGACATATTAGTTTAGGGGTTACTTCGACTCACTAGTGTTGTAATGGAGCCTATTATGCAACTAATGCCATAACTAGAATAATTTGAAAAAATTACTTGAAAATGTTCGAAATTTTAAGACAGGACTACGGAACAGATGAATCAACTAAATTAAAAACACAAAACTAAAAAATGTTTCGAATAAATTATCTAATTAATAAGCAATTAAATAAGTTAAAAAATCTTTTAGAATTGCTTCATTTTAAAGTTAAACTAAATAAAAAGGATACATAAATTACTAAATAACTTGACATTAACTAAATTAGAAAAAAAATTAAAATCTGTTTATATGGTTCTTAAGGGGCAACGATACTGCATGAAATCGTTAATTCCAAATATTTCGAACACGGATTGAGTTAATGAGATGATTCAAAAACTTAGATTTTTACAACATTTTTTTAAATACTTTTAAAAACCGGAGAAAATGAGAAAAAATTAACAAAACAAAAAAAAGCATACGTCCCCCCTTCGTGCAGATTTTTTAAATTTAAAGCTTTAATACAACTTTTTTTTTATTTTTACCGCTTAGGAGTAAAACGAAATTTCAAATACTGGAAAAAATTAGTCAGTAGATTACATTAGAAATATACAAATCTATAATCTGGCAACATTGTTCATAACTTTTGACAGATTATGTTTTCATATTTGAAATTAACTGCGGCCAAGTACAGGTTTTAGGAAAATTTGAATTACTATTTATACAGTACCATTCGCGGAAATTGTAAACGACTTGAGTTAGACTTAAAAGATAAATGATAAAAGTCATAAAAGACGTTTGTCGTTTAAACGAGTGATTTCTTGGAGAAGAGCGCTAAATGCCATTAATAATAGGTAAGTGCTTTTTATGTAATAGTTGCTAAAAAGTAATATGTTTTTTAATTAATTAATTTAAACTTAACTCACCGCAAACCTACTTTTACCCCATTCATTCGGATGTGTGCCAAAAAAATTTAATTTATTTTCTATTAAAACCGGGCTTGTATAGTATTCTAGTAGAAATGCTATATTGCCAAAGCATATTTGCTGAAATTGTATTCGTTTCTCTTTTTGTTTCATGTAATCAAATAGGAAGAAAGAAGACTCGTTTATAGTTAGAATGTTTGTAGGTGTATATTGACTAGTTGGTCTATAAGGAGGCAAATTTTTTTAATCGAAAAATGTCACGTGATGATGCTCTTAAAAACACCCTACTCGAAGCACTAGTGCTGTAATAGGATACTTGACCGTTCTAGTGGTATAGTTATAGTAATATAATGTAAAATATAGAACGTATCGAAAGGGTGAATGAGGCAAGAAGCCTCATCGACGAGATCTGTAACATGTAGGCACTCCGTATAAAATCTGTTTAAAATATATAGTTTTGGAACTGGTCTCAGTGTAGATATCGCTTTGGCAAATTCAAGAATATTTTAAACTTACAATGGGATATATGGTTAGCCCTAGTGGCAGAGAAATATTTTGATCCTAAGTTTTACGAGTTCCATTAAAGCGATCTACCAAACAATTTTAAGGGACATGTATGCCTTAGGCTAACGAATCGATCGTAAAAGTAACAAAGTATAATAAAATCATATAGAAGAATAAATGCTAATGTGTGAATGAAACCGTCGAAATTTTTTCATCTTTCAAAATCAACAGTATTGTGGCTATACAGGGTGTAGAAAATTGCACACTATTTGTATTTAAACACATAAATTTTATAAAAGTGATCTTTATCTTCTCTAAAATTTCTGGAGTTGTAGTTATGTACTAAAATTTTGGAATTATTCTAATTTTCTTATGATACAAAAAATGAAATAATTTAACTTTGACAATTATTGCTTTGTCAATTTTGCAGCTGTTTACATATCCCAGTACTGTTTTGAAAACCATTTGTGCATATGTAGTGCGAAATAAAAAGTGTAACCTACAGAATAGGAAAATAGTTCAAATAACATGAAATCATTTTTGTAGTATTTCATATTTTGATTTTTAAATCCCAAATTTTAAATTATTATTTCATTTTACAGATTTAAGCTTTCCTTGTATATTTTTCCTATACTGATTTTATCGATTCAATTTTATATTAATGCAGAATTTAAAGCTATTTTAGAAACAGAAATTATCTTCGAAATATTACTTCATTATATTTCAATCAATCTTAATATCCTGGAAAATATATTTTCTTGAAATAAGATACTCGAAATAAAATTATAAGTGGGGTTCTAAGAGATCGTAATTGCTATTAATAAAATATAATTCTGTAAACTGAATTAAGGACATAATAAATTTAATTATTCTTTACTTCTTTTTCAATAGTCTCAACCAATCTCAAGAAAATATTAGGAAAATCAGGTTTATTTCTCGTTACGTTTTATTTTAATTCAGTTAATTTTTTGTGCAATTATAAGTATAAAGTTGCGTAATAATTGGAAAGGGGGTACGCGAGCTTGCGCAATGCCTTAAGTGGTAGGTGAAGGCAAATATTTTTTGCGTAAATTTAAATTAGATGGTGACGTCTAATTTGGAGTTGGAAATGGAGATTCCATCAATTGATATTGTAGGTGGTTCTATTAAATTTGTTTTTTGTGAGTTCGTTATTGATTAACTTTTTCGGACGTTGGAATGGTATTTTGTTGTGAAAACCAAAAACCGAATAAAAATCCGAAATTACAAATAATAACATCATTGTCTACCAGCTTCAAGCAACAGCTTTATCAAATATTAGAGAAGGGTACAACTGAAGTTTCTCACGGAGATTTTTATCTTTCATTCCAACTATCTACATATACATATAAATTGGTCCTTATATCGCACGATATTATCATCAAAATGGCCAATATGTATATCCTTGCAATCATATATAACTATCTTTTTCTAACATATTTATGACAACTTTTGAAAACCCACAAAGGTTAGAAGAAATCAGGCAATAAAAGTAAGCTTAATATTCACCAATTTTTCTTTACTTTATAAGTACTTAATAAAAGCTCTTTTCGTCTGCCCAAGCTTTATAAGTTTACATAAAGATCACAATAGCGAATATGTAATAAACAAGGTTGTACAAATACAGCGACAACATACGTAGTACGTGTACAAATAAATCTTTGTAATATCATTTATGAAATGCATTGTGAAAATGACACGTTTGCAACACATTTCATAATGACCATATCTAGTTGTATATTGGCCTAAATCTGTTAACAATTTATAAAATTAATTGCATAATCCTGGCTCGTTGTTTTGACATAAAATAAACAAGTAATCACAGGAAAAACACGAATATATTCTTGACGAATTTTTTGAATGAAAAACTAGAAGAATTTTTTTGCAGCCTTACATTTCAGCTTTAGAATCTATTAGAGACAACATTAATACTCGACATGAAATGAAGCTTATATTGTGAAAATCTAAAATGTCATATTTGCATCACGGATTGAAACTAGTATTTTATCCTTTGTAAAATTAAAAATATTTTGAAAGTATTTTCTCATGATGATATTTTAAAACAGGAAGGAAATCATATGCTAAAAACTCTTCAACATATTTTTTAAATCGTTTTAAACCAACAGGATTCAAAACTATGCTTTTTTCGGAAAATATAATATTTGCTGAAATATCAGTTTAAGATCTCCAACCTCTGACTTTTTATTTTTAAGGTGTTCTTTATTTTCACTACATCTATATTTATACACAAGGACAAAAAAACCTTACTGTTCCCTTAACTAACCTGATATTTAAAGTAAAGCTTGTTATTTTGAGAACTGGATCGCTTTGTATCAAAACTTATTATTTTCTTTAAGTAAACTGAAAAATTTCAAAACTTTTCTCTTTAAAGAGTTTGGTCTTTGATTTAATCTTATTAGAGTTCTCTTTAAAATTCTTTCCGGATATTAGATCAAAAATAGTAGACATTTTGTTAAAAATATACGCTTGTTATTTCTTAGACCATAAGGTGGATGAATTAATAAATCGATATTTTTCCGTGCTAATTAATCAATTGTTGTTTGTCCTCTAGAAGAAACAGTGTTGTCTTAACGATACATTTTAATTAAAAAATTTTAAGTTCCGTCAATAAATACCGATTAAAATGGTTAAGGAAGCAAACTTGATTGGAATGCACAGAGTTTATATTATTTTTCTTATATACAAACAATATGTTCAATAATTAAAGAGACTTACTGCTCTCAATATAAATATTTAGTCTTTATCCAGTATCTTCTATTTCAGCCCTCGAAATACTATCAAGTTTTTTGTATTCGTTGAATAAGTACTTCTCTATATATAGCTTGAATTTTACTAACTAAATCTTTAAATCGATCATACAAATACAAGTCTAATGAGGTAAGGTCCGGGATCTTGGTGGCCATACAAATAAACTACTTCTTCCAATCCAGTTACCACAATACCGATATTGTTTGTTAAGGAAATCCATCAACTTATTCGTAAAGTGAACTGGGCAGATTATTTTGTTATATCAGAATATTTTTATATACCTCTAAAAAACATATTCCAATAAAATTGGCGGTACCTCTTTTAAAAATTACAAGTAAACGATCAGTGTTTAAATTTCTATAGACAATAAAAGGATCTAAAATGTGTCTACGGAAAATCCTTCACCACACATTTACAGGCCATCGATCTTGATTGGGCTTTTGTCTTATCCAGTGCAGATTATGTTCAGACCAATATTGCATATTGCGTATGTTTGCAGATCCATTACTGCAAAATGTATAGCTTAGTCGAACCGGAATCTCATTATGTATAGAATTTAGCCAATTAAAACGATCTATTTGCTTACATTATGTGTCGATTTACAGTAAAATATGCAAAAACATTTACTGCATTAATAGTGCTTCTTCTTCATTTAAGATGGTTGAAATCGATTAAGCAATATCAAAGTTAATGAATATAGAAGATAAATTATACTTACAACAAATATGGACAGATAAGTAATACTTATCTTGAATTTCCACAGTCTTCCAACTCGTTTTAATAATTTTCAAGTCTATCTAGGTTTCGGTATCTGACAATACCATTTCCCAAGACAGATAGAAGTTTGATAGATCTTTTCAAAACGTAAATAATTTCATGTCATAAACCTGACAACCAATCATTATTAAGCAATAGTCTTCATTTTATAAAAATATATTTTGTTAGTATTTAGTTCAAAAGGTGATCTAAGATTTCCCAGGTTTAGTTGTTCATTCAATACTCTATATTGAGGATATTTTAGGTGTTTCTTTATTTTATATTTCTCCAAAAAATCTATTTCTTCTTGTCACTTATATGAAGTACTTCCACTGTTGTTTCCATTGTGTTATTAAGTGTAGGTTTGTGTTTGGTGTCAATCAGGCGTAATGTGACGTATCTGGTTGTTTAAATCTATAAGTTCGTAAGTGCTCACGGTAGCGTATGTTAAAATTTCTTAATATCTGACCAAAATAGATGGCGTTACAATTCAGACAATTTAGTTTGTGAATACCAGACTTAGAAAATTTATTAATTTTAGGTTTTACATTTAATAAAAATGAACCTACATTATTTCTTACTCTAAAAGATATTGTAGAAGATGTTGTACGAGATATGATTTTTGATATTTTGTTTGAAAGATCTTCAAAATATGTATTTGTTCCGTATGACCCGTCATTTTTAGGTTGTTTCGGAAAGATGAATTTAAAATAAAAAAATATCTAAAATGTCCTCAGTATACAGTACTGTAACGCAGAATTAAACATGGGAAATTCAATTATTTGAGATTGCCTTTTGGACGAAATACCTATATAATAACCAAGTTTTTCAGGAAAAGGAGAATATTATTATATTTTAAAATTTTATAACAACAAATAATTGATAATGATTGGTTGAAATGTTTATGGTATGAAGTCAAGTACGCATATAAGAAATCTGTTAATCTTATGTCACTCTTTGAAAATGCAATTTAGCGAAACCTGGTTAGAGAAAAATATATTAAAATAGTGGAAATTCTAGATAAGTATAATTTATCTATTATGTATTATGTACAGTTAAGTTTTACCTTCAACGGTTACAGACGTGTCTCGGCTACTATCAGTAGGTGATAAAATTCTCTCATATCGTTAAACGAAAAACAATACAAAACAATACAACACAGTTTTTAACATCATTAATCATTAATAATGTGTATGTGCTATAAATCTCGAAAAATTAAAAAATAATTGGGATAGTTACGTTGTAAAAATCTCATTTATATCACCAGGGATACTACATCCAACACAAACAAATTCTCAAGAAATATGCAGTTCCAATCTAGTTCCAACTATGCCGACAGGATGTTACACTCCACAACCAGTGGCATACCTAACACAATCTCAGATGGTCGGTGAACAGTACCAAGTAATGCCAGGTAACTCACTAACGTCCTATCCTTTACCCTCCTTAAATCCACAACAGTCACAACAAATCAGTCAACATCAACAAAGCCAGAACAATCCAGATGAGTGGACTACAGTCGGAAACATCAAAGGCAGAGAGTTAGCCCAGATAAAAGAGCTGTCAAACAAACAAAAATAAATTATTATTGGTTGAATTCGTCAATAGAAACATCAAATAGGTACGCAGAACTTGACGATAACCAGGAATTAGAAAAAGAAGGAGACACTAATGACTAAGAAAGTAAGGAGGTCAAACCTCCTCCTATCTTTATTCAGGGTGTCAAAAATATTACTCCACTAACTAAACTGTTACAAACCATAGCAAAAAACAACTACGAAATTAAAGTATTAAACTTTGACCAAGTCAAAATTCAAACCAAAAACAAAGAAAGCTACACAGAAACCGTTAAGGATCTGGAAGAGAAAAAAACAGAGTTCCATACTTATAAGCTAAAATCAGAAAGATCCTTCAGGGTAGTCCTCAAAAATATACATTACTCAACAGACACAAATGTGTTAAAACAGGAAATCGAGGGTTTTGGGCATACCGTTGAGAATATTTGGAATATAAAACACTACAAAAATAAATCTCCTCTGCCAATGTTCTTTATTGACTTAACGGCAGCAGATAATAACAAAGATATATATAACATAGAATATTTATTACACCAAAAAATAAAATTTGAGCCGCCCAGAATGAAGAGGGATATACCATAATGTAGCAGATGCCAACGCTATGGCCACACAAAAAAATACTGCCAGTTAAGACCAAGATGTGATAAGTGTACAGGTGATCATTCAACCCAGGATTGCCTACGTAGAGAACGATCAGCTAATGTAAAATGTATTCTTTGTGAAGGGAACCACCCAGCAAACTATAAAGTTTGCGTAGTATACAAAGACTTAATTAAAAAGAAATACCCCCCACTTAGACCAAAGACAAATACTAAAGGCACAATACAAAACCAGATGAACTACACACAACCCAACATAAGTTACGCCAAGGCAGCAGCCAGTAATCAAGAGCAAATAAATACCGCAACTCTACATAACAATAACCAATCAAACTCTGATCTTTTTGAGCTTAAAAGTATGATAAAAGGGCTAGTTGAACAAATGGGCACAATATTAAACCTACTAACCACAGTAATTACAAAGCTTACTAACTGATTATGTTAATTAAAATCGCAGCTTGGAACGCTAATGGTTTAACCCAACACTCTGAAGAGGTAAAATCTTTTATTATCCATCACAACTTAGATATATTGCTAATCTCCGAGACCCATTTTACCATAAAAAGTTATTTTCGTATTCCGAAATATACAACTTATCACACCAACCATCCTGATGGCACTGCTAACGGCGGGACGGCAATAATAATCAAAAGTACAATCAAGCATTACGAAGAAACAAGTTACCGAAATCAAAAGCTACAAGCAACTACTACAGGGTGTTACTATATTCGACCGACAACGCTTTACCCCAGAGAGCTCTCGTTAATTGATGAATTTTGATATAGGAACATAAACCCTTAAAGGGCTTAGTTTCCGAGATACAGGGTGTTAAAAGTTTGAAATCAAAATTAAAAATTTGTCATAAATCAGAAACGCCTCCAAATATTTTTTTCAAATTTGGTGACCAATATGCTCTTTAAGAAAGTAATATTTTGACATAAACTGACTTTTGAAAAATTTAACCAGTGGAGCGCTATCAGGGTTTGTGGCAACTTTTATCCCCCTATCTTTTACGCCACTGGAACAAATATTTTTTTTTAATTTTTTTAAATTTTCTGTTCATTTTTAGGTAAAAAAGTAATAACCTTTTATGGAGCTAAAATGAACGGTATTGTAGATATTTGATTCTGAACAAAAGTCTGCAAGTACTTAGATAATTTGTAACTACTCAATATTTCTAAATTCTGATCTAGCAGGCACGTGTCAAATTTTTAATAGTTCGTGTATTTGACAAGATCTTGGTAGATTAAACAATACAGTTTTAAACTAGTTTTTAAATTAATTTTGTTGTTACAAAATGAATTTTTCATTTGAAGAATTGACCGATATGTTAATGATCTATGGGGAAGCTCGAAAAAATGGTAGAATGGCAGCTCGTTTATACCAACAAAGATTCCGCAATCGTCGAATTCCACATCATTCTACATTTGGAAGTATTGAAAGAAGACTGAGAGAAACTGGAAACTTGTTAATTAATAGAAATAATGCTGGAAAGCCACGAACAACAAGGACTGTGCGTCTGGAAGAGGCAATATTAAATAATATTTCTGAAAGGCCATTTTTAAGTACTCGAACTCTAGGCCATGCATTAAGAGTGGACAATAATACTGTATGGAAAGTTTTAAAAGAACAAATATTGCGTCCTTACAAATTCACCAGGGTTCAAGCATTAGAACCTAGAGATTTTCCGGTACGTATGGAATTTTCAAACTGGTATGTACAAAAGTGTCGTGAAAATCGAAATTTCCCAAATTATTTATTGTATACAGACGAGGCCAAATTTACCAGGGAAGGCATTTTTAATTCCAGAAACAGTCACGTTTGGGATGAAGAAAATCCACACTCTGTTCCTTACATCCTTACATCTAATGAAGACAAAAATATTGCTTCCCTCAAATTGCAAGAACACGTACATAAAATAGAAAAGTGGCTCAATAAGTGGCGCATTAAAGCTAACATCACCAAATCTGTCCAAGTTACATTTACGAACCGCCGTGGAAACTGCCCACCAATTAAACTCAACAACAGTCAACTACCACACCGTGATGAAGCGAAATACTTAGGAGTTTACCTTGACAGACGTCTCACATGGAGAAAACATATATTCTCAAAATTTAAGCAGCTAGGTTTTAAACTAAGGCAGCTCTACTGGCTAATTGGGCGGAAATCAAAACTAAACTTGAAAAATAAGCTACTAATTTATAAAGCCATCCTAAAGCCAAAATGGAGCTACGGGATCCAGCTGTGGGGAACGGCATCGCTCTCCAATATAGAAATCTTAGAACGTTTCCAATCAAAGGTCCTTCGACTGATGACCAATGCTCCATGGTTTGTACCAAATTATCTAATAGCGAGAGACCTACAGATGAACTCTGTGAAATCGGAAATAACGAACTACTACGTTAAGTACAACATTCGTTTAAAAAAGCATCCAAACAGACTAGCTCGAAACCTAACACGTAGACCAACTGTGATATGAAGACTCAGGCGTTATATGCCGTGGGATTTAAAAGATAGATTTTAAAGTGTAATGTTATGTACTCCCAAATTTTAAACTTAGTTTTTAACCTTTGTTTTTAACTACTAATTTATAGGAAATTGTCACAGGACACTTTTCCTACATGACAAATTAATAAATAAATCATTTGCTTATTGTTAAAATCTGTAACAGACAAAAAAAAATATATATATATATATTATGGATAAATCCCACAAAGTAAGGGTTGAAACAATTAATTTAATATCAAAGTAAAAATATTTTACTAAATGAATTTTCCGTACTCGTGTGTACCAGTTATTTTACAGGGTAAAGCAAAAATAGCTTGATAAGAATTTCTTAAAATTGCATCCGCATTGTTCTTTTCTCATTTTCATACTAAATATTTATAAAAAAAAAGGGATTTTTTGTGTTATATTTCGAATTAGAGCCCTAGAGGAAAAGCTAGACCAATATTTTTTTATAATTTTTTCTTGGAGTTTTAATCAGACATCGGGTACTTCCAAGAAAATATTATTTGTAATAAAATACATTTCTTATACCTTATCAAATAAAATTCAATGGATGTATTTAAATTAGTTTTATTATTTATCGATAACTATAATAATAAATTATTATTAAAATAGTTTACAGAAACCACTATTAAGCTAAGTACTTTTACGAATAATTGGTTTAGCGTTGTTGTTTTATAACATTTTTCATTAGGGTTTTAAAACAAATTGTCAAAACAAAAATTAAATTAAAAGTAAATGTTAACGTAACTTTAGCTCTGTGTAACAATAATGTTAATGTTAACGTAATGTAATGTTGAGATTTTTCTTTTTAATTAAACAAATAGTTTTAATGTTAAAAACACCTTCAGGTGTTTGTCTAATTAAAATGAAAACACATTTCTTAACATTACTTTAAGTTGACAATAAAAATATTGTGACACAGCACTTAGTTATGTTTAAAATTCACTGCCGCTAGACCCGTCATTCTCACTGCCGTGTCCCTGTCGGTTTCGTTTAAATTTATTAAAAGTTTTGACAATGCTGGCAAATAGTTAAAATATTTTCTATTATCCGTATTAATCACATGTTTAACAACGTTCCTCCAATGTGCGTAAGTAATTTGTCTTACTTGCTTTCTAATTAGTTTCCAAAAAAAATTTAGGAGCAATATTGTTTCTCCTAACATTTCCTTTAACTGAGACCTCAATAATTTCATTTTATTTAAAATGCAATAATAGAGAGGAATTCTTACAGTGTGTTCATTGCTTTCTGTAAATTCATCTATGACATATTCTTTCTTGTGGTTTTAGTGCGAAGAACTAGTAATATTGTTTTCTTTGCAATTCTCTTCTTCTTCTGATACAAAAATTCTTGAATTTCATCCTAAACAGAGTTTGTGATAGGAAGTTTTCTACATAATCTTTGTTGCAAGGTGCAGAAACCATGGACTGTTTATCGTCATTTGTCATACCACGTTTTGTTTAATATATATTTTTTTCAACTTCACGATATTCTTTTATTTCTCTCACGTAGTATTTTCTTAAAAAAATATTCGGTCACTTTCCATAATAGTCTGACGTTTATAGATGTATTTTAACTTAAATCCATTTAAGAAAGCGTCTATGTTTTCAAATGCTATTTCTCTTCCTTCTTGCCTTATACTTCCCTTTATTATATTTATAAACTGTACCTTTAGGAACTTTGGTTAAAAATATTGTTTCTTTGAAAGAATCTACTTCAGGTAATTCTGTATAAAGTCCATTATACATATTCAGCACAATATCTTTAGATAGAGAAGGTTCTCCATAAGTCTCAAGTGAGGTATGTAGGATTAAATCAAAGAAAACTCTAAATATTTAGCACAAAAACTGTAATTAAAAAAAAAACACTAGTTTCGACTGTGACCAGTCAATATCAGGTTCATATAAATAACAATTATAAGCAAAACAATCATAAACTTACTAAAAAATGTTTACAAAGCAGCAAAAAATTACACCATGTTTACTCTTATTTTCCCATTCTACGTTTTCCACTTTCCCTCATGCTATTGGGCTTTGAGCTCATTGAATACCCTGATCCCTGCCTTTATACGCGTCTCTTCCATTTATTTTGGTTGTCAGACGTGGAGGGCAACTGATTGGCTGTCGTTTTTTACGTTGTGAATATGTTTCCCTGATTCTTGTCATCTTCCCTTTTTGTTAAGGGTGATCCTCACAGAGATCTTGTATGGCCACTTATCCTAACTGGTTTTTTACCCTATTTTGGGGTTTCCTCTTGTTTTACTTCCCCAACCTAAGTTTAATTTTTAGTTGCTGGCTTCTTGTTTCCTCCTCGCCTCATGATGATTTTGGTCTGATCATTGACCTCATTTCAGCAACTCTATTTGTTTGGTTGCTATGTTTAACACTGGCACTCAAAAGGTAGACCAATTTTGTTTCCTTTCAGTTTTATATTAACAAAATGTGTTTTAACTGTTAAATATTAAATGTCTAATAGATTGTTAAGTTTACCACTTATTTGCTTTTAATATTGTAATTAATTTTCACCTTTATTCTTTGGTTTTTACCTTTATCTTTGAAATGTTTTGGTAAGTTTATGATTGTTTCGCTTATAAATGTTATTTATATGACTTCCTTATTTTTTTTTAAACCTGATGATGACTGGTCTCGGTCTTTTTTGATTAAAGTTTTTGTGTTAAATATTTAGTGTTTTCTTTGGTACAACAATATTTTTAGCATCATCAGATAAATAAATGTTTTTCCCCCGAAGGGTAAAACACAATATATAGGGTGCGGCATTAATGCGAGGTCCAATTACTCATTTGTTGTAAGAAAGACGAAAAAATTTTAGTTAGATAAAAGTTGAGGTATAGGTAGGACCATATTTTTGAAAATATTTTCAAATATACAGGACCACCCATATTGACAGGGTGAACCAAACTTATTTTTTTAACGGATCACCCTGTATATTTTCACATTTTTGGATTCTCCTCGATATTCTCGTTTCTGCAATATGGGGTTTTGCAATATTAGACCAGGTAGTTTAAAAAATATAAGCACTTTTTTATTAATTTTCTAGCAACGTTAACGCCCTATAGCACTGTACAGATTTGACATCAAAAAATCTATTTATGTTCAAACGATTTATAATACTATAAAAAAATGTATTATATATTATTTATATGTATATTATAAAAATTTCTTAAAATTTATTTTTATTTTTTATTCGTGATTCTTTCAACCAAATATTAATTGATCCCAAAAATAGGTGAAATCAGGTGAGCCGTGGAAATATTTTTATCTCAATAAATTTTTTTCGTATCCCTTACGACAAATGAGTAATTGGACTTCCTCGCACTAATGCCGCCCCCTTTATTTTAGGTCTTGCCTAGGCTTGACCCATATGAGAAAACATCACCTCCCACCCTCGTGTTAACACTCAAGTACCATAATTTTTTCTGCCTACTATCAGATCTTTAAGTCGTCAAGGACTTATGTTCAAACCTAGACAAGATCTGAAATATTTCGGTTTTTGAACTTCGGGGAAAAAACGTAGGATGAGAAGTGTTTGGGGTTTGACGACGCATGAAACCGTACCGTAATAAATATACAGGATTACGAAAATAATGCACATATTTATGAATGAGGTATAAAAACGTATGCAGAATAAAAATGTCTTATAAAATATATTCCTTAAGTTAGCCATTTTCAAAGGAATACATATTAGTAATTTAGATCTATCCAAATATTATTTACCGAAAAATAACTAAAGCCGGCAACATCGACAACTCAGTCAAGTACAAACAAAAATAAGTTTTTATTTTAGTTTACCTGGATATTTAGAATGGTCGATTACAGGAGATGTAGAAGAGTAAACAATTTATTCTCGGCAATTATTACACAATTCGAACGATTTCTACCACTATTATTTTTAGGTGATACACTACACGTTTCCAACAATCTTTGAGACGATACAAAACATCGTGATATTCTTGATTTGAATAAAATGCCATTTTTCACAGAATTATTGAAACTACTTTACCAAATGATACACTTAAAACGATTAAATTATCTGAATCTTCTGCAAAATAACACAATTTTATTATTCATCTGGTAGATATTTCTTTATTACATGACACATATTTTTATTAAAAGTTTGAGGTTTTGTTTCGAGTTACAGTTCAAGTGAATTTTTGGGTAAACTAATGATGTTAAAAATTTTTTTTTATTTTGTTGCAAATGGTACGTTCTACATACCATTTATAAAGTATGCATTATTTTCGCGGAAACCCCATATATAAAAAAATATTGGACATTTAAATAAAAAAAGGACAACTCCTTTTTTATGAGATCTTGTATTGACTAGCTTAAACTTAAATATAAATTCTTGTAATATTATGCCAGCAAACATAAATAAATCAGTAAAATTAAACAAAAAAACAATAACATCATAACAACGGTTAACTCTAGAATACTAAATAGGAATAAATGAGTTTTCAGCTAAAAGTTCTTTTCTTTCCCGTCCTTGTGGTTTTTTTTTGTAGTAAAATTGGAAAAATTTATCTCTTGCTTGCCAATTATTGCTCTGTAAAATCGAGTCTGAAGGGATGTCGTTTTTGAATTTAGACGAGGCTACTGCCGATCTTATGCTACCGGGGATGAACAAATATCGACCGCTCAAATGTGGTTTTTACCCAACCAGAAATTACCGATCTAGATGCTGGCCTCACCTAACCTGTAATGAACCATAAATGGTTTAATTCATGTCCAGTTTTCCTTTTGTTCTCTGATATCAAAAGAAATCAATGCTGATCATCAAAACATTTCTCAGTACTGTAAACGGCACAAATTAAAGTTAAATTCTGGTAAAACTAGTACATTACTAATATGATCTAAGTCACAAAGATTAAATTTAAAAAGTAACTTAGAAATCAGTATTAGTGATCAGTAGATTCAATTCGGTGCTTCTGTAAAAATTTTAGGTTTAGTAATTGATGAAGAACTTCGTTTTCAGCAACAGGTTAACAATATTATGCAAAATTAAAACTATTATTTTCTAATAAACAAGCTCTAGATTTTAACATTGAAAAATTGTTCATTAAAAGTTTCATAATCTCTATTATAGGTTATTTATTTACGTAACATTTGTTCAGAAAATATTATACACGTCTATGCCTATTTATCTGCTAGAGAAACTTATCACTAGGGGCGCAGCTCATCAGCGTAACATTCGATATAAGAACACTCTCACGATGCCAATCCATTTTAAATCATATTTCAGGCAAAAATTTTTTCGTACAATACAGTAGTCTTATATATATAATAAAATTGGAAATAAGTTTAAAGATCGCACTCCCAGACTATTTAAATGTAGAATGAGAATATTTACTATACACGTTTAAATGCACTTGTGTAGTATGTGTACTTGTATTTGCTAATTTATTACTTTTTTTAAGTATTATTATTATTTGTTATATTTTTTACAGGGTTAAAAGTAAGATTAGCCTTAGTCTAAATTTCGCATTTAATAAAGTCGATTTATTATTATGATTATTATTATTATTATTATTATAATATTGTTACGATAGTATGTACAGGTATTTTGTTAAATATGGCCCTGCAGATGAAACTTATTTTTTATTGAATATTTTCTAAATTATAACATTCACTATTTATTTAATATTACGTGAGCGAAAGTTTTGGACAAGGTCGCGATCGGATAACAAATAAACATTTTTGTTAGAGTCATCAAAATTAATAAACATTGGGGTCTTCTTGGTTGGGAAAATACAAAGAGTGGGAGTCAGTTTGGGTTCTCGGATGATCGAGTAGTTGATAGTGCCTACCCCTGCGATTAAATATATTACCTATTTAAAGGTATTAGTTGCCCTAATATATTGTAAGACTTGTTTTTATTCATAGATAAATAAATTGTTTTGGTTTCACTCAGCCTCTTAAATTTCCATTTGCTTAGTTAAGTAGTCGGTTAAGCCCTCTGAAAATAGTATTTAGATTTGTTCATATAGTTATTTATTCAGAAAAAAGAACCCAGTACGTAACAATATCACAATAAATATCTTAGTCCAACAGACTAGATTATATAACTGTCTTGAACATCTCAGTAGTTTTAAGCCGGATTTTCTGTAGGAGCTCCTTTCAGTTTTAGAGTCAAAAGTTGGCGTTAGAAATAAAATCTTCATTCACTTTTAAATGGTTCTCGTTTAATTTAGTTCAAATTGTGTCACATGTCCGAAACTGTATTCTCTATTTTAATCGTTTTTTACTTTTAGTTTCTTTATTTTTGTTTTCCACTGATAGTTATTTCGTTTTTGTCCTGAATAATTCTTCACCCACATTATCTTGATTTCTCTTCTAGTTGCTTCAATATTTTTTCTTTTAATGGAGTGATGAAGAGGTGGTCACCTTGTCTGATACCTTTTCTAATGTATATTTACTTCTAGTGTGACATAGCTCTCGTTATTTTGTAAGGTCATCTTCATTAACTGTGCCAACTTTAATGGTATCCACAGAGATATAATTTTCCCAACGATTCGTGGAATTTATACATTGCATGTAATCAAAAATTACTTAAAAAAATTGAGTAATATTTGATAATTTGGTTATGATGAGAAAATTTACTTTTGTACAGAACAGGATAAAATCCGTTCCTAATATTTTGAAAACATGTTCTTGTCTACTGATTTAAAATTTTATGGTTTATGTCTTAATTTCCGACCATAGATTCTCACCAAATTTGAACTCAACTATAACAGACATTTAATTTTACCTATAATTATTTTTGCTAGGCACAGTCACATATACGATTTATTCGTGTCCTAGTTCCGTCGAAAGAACTTCAATTTTCTTTTGATATACACACAATTGTTATAATAGTCAATAACATTAACGTGAGCTCTTTTAACAGAACATTAACCTAATAACATTCTAATGATTGTAATATTGATGTACGGTAACTGGCACGTTAAAATAAAACATATTTTTTAAATAAAAACGTGCTCATTTATTATTTACCTTTTCTTGTAAAAGCAAATCACTCGTATTTATCGAGTTTTGGTATAACTTCATTTCGAAGTATAGAGCAACGGGCGGCTCAAATTTAATTAACTTGTTGGCCGCTGTATGTCCTCGCGGTTAGTTATAGCTTTCAGTGGCGCCCACAAAGGGTTTAATGGTGGGTCGATTAATTGGAATTATTAAATTTCCTTGGGCTTTTGATGGTACAATTTGAAACAATTTTAATATAGACTCGTTCGTGTTTACCACAACTGATAAAAGCGCCCTTCATTCTATAATGTAATAATTATTATTTTTATTATGTTATTTGGCGTATTTTAAAAAATCATTAAGTAGAAAGGATTAAAGTGGTTTATTTAATTACTATTATTAAATTAATAAATATAAGCATATAGTATATCCGATGAAGTTACACACATTTTGTATCTCTGAAACGATATACTGTAATTAGTTGAAACTCAGGATTAAGAAGAGAGCAGAAAGATTAGCAAATTATGTGTTACTTTATGGGTTATGGTTTGTATTCATTTGATTTTTTTATATAAGATATGTGAAGATAACTTTTATTTTGAAGGACGTCATTATGGATTTTGATTTCAACTCGTTAAAAAAGAAAATTGTCATTAGATTAAGATTTTATAAATTAAAAATAAAAATACGTTAGAAAGTATATAAATATTTATTAAAAATAAAATTGTAATATTCATAAATATTACAATAATTGGCGCCTGCAACGTGGGGCAAAGAAGTTAATAACTCAGTTAAAAATTTGGAGAACCGAGAATATGAAAACGAGAATGAGTTATAAAAAACGAGAAAGAAAACGTGCAGAAGAGATGCAAGAGACATCGATAGGAGATGGACAAAAAATGAGAAAGGAGATTAAATCTACAGAAGATGCAGATAGAATTGACATTACAAGAGAAGAACAAGAAGATTGAAGTAAAGAAAAAGCAGCCACTAAAGAAGGAAATAATAAATAGAAGAAAATTCTGAGAAATTTGAAAGTGATATTGGGAAAAAGGTAGAAGAACTAAGAAAACAGAGGCAAATAAAGAGAATCTACAGTAGAAGAAAAGGTTAAAACTACCATAACAGGGATACACATAAGATTGGCAGAAACTATAGAAGAAGTGAAGGAATGTAAGAAAAATAAAGAAGTTATAATAACTAGAGAACAAATATTAGATAATACCGTGAAATTTGATGAGTATATTAGAAAGTTACATCCGAAAATATTTATTGAGCAATTCATGATGAAAATAATATGATTAGAGAAAATAGAGGAAATAAAAGGGGTCATGAATAGTTTACTAAGTGGACATGAATTGTTATGGTGGCAATGTAAACAGAATTTGATTCAAAATATTGAAGAATTGAAAATTAAATTTTTGGAATATTTTTTTGGGGGTGAAGTAAAATAATCAAAAGACATGATAAAGTTTATCATGGAAAGTATGATCCATTCCCAAATAATACATATAATACATATGCATTACAGTTATATAATAGTGCACAATATTTAAATCCAAGAACGAAGAAAGATAACAAGAAAGTTAGAAAAAGAGTAAGGCTTAAAAAAGAGACTTAGTGATTATAAAAGCATTAAGAGTACCGAATACAAACTAGAATGTATATTTAACATTATTATTAACATTTGAGGGACCATATTAGGTCGTAAATGAATAAGGGTGTAATAGTTATGAATTAAGAAATCCAATAACAAAAGTAACAAGAGGAGTATTTAATGTTGAGACAATATATAAGTATGAAGAAGGAATGAATGCTGAATGAAAAAATATTTAAATTTAAAAAATCAAAATTTACAATTTCAATCGTTTTAAATTAAAATTTTGGGGTATTGTTGGGTTATTTTATGGGTTTCCGTTTCTATTGATTTAATTTTTTTATACTACATATGTGAAGATAACTTTAATTTTGAAGGGTCATTATGGATTTTTATGTCAAGTTACTAAAAAAGAAAATTGTCATTAGATTAAGATTTTATAAATTAAAAATAAAAATAAGTATATAAATATTTATTAAAAATATAAATCTAATATACATAAATATCACAATAATATATTTCTATGACATTGCTGGCTATAAAATGTTATAGCTAAATTATTAATCAGAGTAATAATTTGGTAGATCTTAGTATGAATATCCTCTGGAATTTTTCGAAGCCGGCACTGTGGTTAGTAGTTCATCTCTACTAGAGAACGAAGCAGAATTTTATTCTAATCCAAATGTGATATTTTACAATTCTGGCATCTTAATGATTTACAGGAAACTTATTCTGATCTAATATCTTTTCTCTTTCGCCATAATGTTTAGAATGCTTTTCTGCGTTAATCAACGTTTTGCAAAGGCATTATATTCTCCGGTAAATAATAGCGACACAGCGAGCTGAAAGAAGTGGAAAAAACAAAATGTACGCAAATAAGAATAAGAAATAATTAGAAAAAGCGCCTGGTGGTTTGAAGAAAAAAATTGACTTGTCCATTGAGTAATAATTTTGGAATAATTTTATAACGAATGGGTGACAAAATCGCTTAAGTATAATATAATTTATTTAATTATAAATACATCCGTTTTATATTAATTTTATTACCTTTTCCAGAAAATTATAATTAAGCATCTCACTGCGCTTTAAAATCCGCGGTAAATCCAACTAATAAAAATTCAACTAATCGATTCAGCACACCGTAATATTATGACCAGCTTAAGAAGAGTGCTTACGGAATTGACATTCTGTTGATACTTCATCAAAATATATATTTATAGGGAAAATAAAATAAATGCTGAAAATACTAGTAACAAAATTAAAATGTAAAAATGAAATAATATTTATTATTAGTTACAAATATCTAGAACAGTATTAGGTAGTACCATGATACTTTATTATCGCTATTTTTCAGTAACAATATATTTTTACTTTTTGAAAATTCCCTTAGAGACACTTGAACACATCTCACATTACAACAACACATTTTCAGTGAACGTTAAATAATAATGATATGCAATTAAATATTTACCTATTCTCGTATTTGCATTTAAGGTGTATCACTTAAAATTCATCCTTTTAGATTATTAACCTGTTCTTCTAGATCCTTTTTCTATAACGTGTTAAACATTATTAAATCATTGGATATTTTTGAAAAACGCTATATCAAATCCTTTTTGTTCTATTTGCATAACTGTCAACTGAACAAAATGATGGAGTTTTCATATAATTAATATTTTGTAAACCTATACGTAGAATAACCGCCCTGTCAAAGTAACGTAGGTGAAACTGATCAATAGGTTCATGTTCTACATAAAAACAATGTTTAAAGTATTAATAAAATATTAGCTGGTTTTAATAGTACAATAATACATTTTAATTCATAAATATTTTAATAGCTTCTGGCCAAAATCAGTTATAAATAATATTAAGTGTGATTATTAATAGTATTAGTGCTGTTTCATGAATATTTTCTGTAATAACCTTTCAGTTCAAATGTAGTTTGCTTTTAGCTTTGCCAAGAATGAGCAAATAATTATATGCTGTGGGCGGTACATTTTTCAATTGACTTTTTTCATTGTTTTAATAAAAATCTGTTTTACGCACAATGACTGTCATTTTTTACTAACACAAATAATACATTCTGAATGTTGAGAATATGATGACTGGGAATGTATATAACACAAACTAACATTATTGAGAGCCGCTAAATGATGGTAAACTGGAATTTCTTGTAATCTGTGAACTATATCCAAGAATCTTAATAAAGCGATTCTAGTTTCTATTAGTTTGACGTCACTTACCAATACTTTTTGACTTGTATATTAATTATTTTAACGGTCCGTTTTAAAAAGGCGAAGCCCGTTGAAAGTTTCTTCGGTAAAGCTAA
This sequence comes from Hermaeophaga mercurialis, assembly GCA_951812935.1. Taxonomy (NCBI): domain Eukaryota; kingdom Metazoa; phylum Arthropoda; class Insecta; order Coleoptera; family Chrysomelidae; genus Hermaeophaga; species Hermaeophaga mercurialis. The sequence goes on from OX638364.1 coordinate 15,767,357, forward strand.
ATTAACGCATGTATATATCTGTGGAAAATCCAAGATATATCTTTTTATGCAGAAAAGGGTGTATTAAATAGGGATCGTCGGAAAAATATTTGATGTAACACGTGTGCTAACAGCTCAATACTAAAAATACCGTTTTATTGTGCAAAACAGATTATTGTGAACATATTTCCTACTTGCAATTCTTCACAGATAAAAATAAAATGTTGATAAATAAAAGATGAAACTTCATCTAAACGCCCACAATATGCGAAATCGGTTGAAATTTGAGAACGCCGTCTGAATTTCAGAATTACTTAACCGCTCACTAGAGTAGAGAAGAGAAAAATACACTTACACATATTGTTCACAAAACGATATTAAAAAAATTGCAGCCATTTTATCTCCAGATGTAAGATACAAAATACTTTTCTTGTATAAGTTAAAAATGTCTTGATATAAATTGATGAAAAGTATTAAGAATATTTACATCGTTTATATTATCAGTGGGACAAAAAAGTCACGTCCAAATTATTATACGCAAATAATAACATTATGAATAAAAGGTAAAGTCTATTTATATTCTCTTTATGAATATTTATAACAAACATATAAATGAAGTAATCTGAAAAACACGATTTATCATATTTATTAATTGTGTTTATTCAAAATGTATACCTACATAATATATTCGTATAGTAATATTTATTTATATGTATATTCGATGTATCAGTTTGATTAGATAAACCAGATAATTAACCTTAAATAAAGCAGTTGTTTAGATTTCTATTCTGAAAAGTTCGTCTACATAAAATACTTAATATCCGTTGTTGAATTTATTTATTCTCCTTGTGTATAGTTATCTTAATACAAAAGAGGAATTATCTACAATTTACAACAATTGAATAATTTTATGTGTAATATATGGTCCTACTTTTAGGTTTTTAACTTTTCAATTCCCTGTTTCGTTCTAATCGTTTTCATTAAACAATTTCTTATGTGTTAATTTAAATGGTTATCAAATTTAATAAACAAATATTAATAAAGAATGGATTCAAAAATCCCAAACAAAACAATTAATTTTTCATATATGTTATTATCTTATCTAATAAATATGACAGATATCAGATTGGTTAAAATTCTAATTCGGTACTAGAGCGACGTCAACAGGTTTCTGATCAGATTCTTCTTAATTCTTAACTAGAATAAAACAATCTAATTTTAGAATTTATTTTTAAATAAAAATGTTACGACGTTTGATTGGCTTTTTTTGTTATTAAAAAGCGACAATTTAACTATAAAAATATTATCACTGCTCCTTATTGATACCAATCCTAAAAAGAAAGGTAATTCCTTCATATAAAGAACATTAAAATAACAACTTATCCTTTTGGTTTTACGTACATATATATAATTTCATTTTTAGAACTGTTTTTAAAAATATTTTAAAACACATGCCGTTAAAAATGTAATTAAAATTGTTAATATATGTGTAACTATCTAATTAATAAACGAGAAGGTCAGATTTTCTATAAACTGAAAAACAAAGCTTGTTTATAGATAAAGAGATAATGAGTACATATATCAAACATATGTAATAAAATTAATCAATCAGGAAATTAAATAAATTGTCTAACTTATTTCTTCACAAATATCTACACATTATCACAAGTGCCATTATTATTAACTACAGGAACAGTAAATTAAATCAGAGCAATAGGATATGGGAACTATAGAAAGTATTATGATTTCACTTTTATTAAAATAAATAGGAAAAGGAAAATTAAAATGTATTTATATATCAATAACATCAACTAGCTTCAAACTTATAAAAAACTTTCTCGTTCTACTTGGGTATTTAAAAAGAACAAATAATTTTTTTAAATGTTAAATAACATATTAAACTATGTTTTAATTTTTTTAGAAGTTCTTTACTACGAAATTATATACAATATCGTATATATATATATTTTGTTTTATATTTTGGTAAGAAATTTAAAATATATAAACAATTTTAATACACTATTAACTATGATAGACATTCAGTCTTTATGGATTATTGGACCCACAGGAAGACCAAATACACATGAATTTTATTAATAGGGCTTAACTTTACCTTAAGGTAATGATCGCTTTAAGCTATAGATATGTCGGCACAAACAATGTATTGATAATTATTTAAACACTAAACTTTTACAATAACACGTTCGGAAACAGTTAAATGAATAAAAAACGTACTAATCAAACAAACAACTGTCAGAAACTGGCAAACGTCAAATTTCACAGTTGATATTCATATAAAAATTGGCATGTGCGACTAATTTCAACTCTACGTGCTTCCAACGTTGCCACATACTTTTCAACCTGTATTTTACTGAGGAAAATTAGTTATTTATTAAATGTGCGTGCGTCATAAAAACGAAAACTATTGTCAGGTATTGCATGTATGAACATTAAATAATGTAAATGAATTGATCTACCAACTAGTACCGTTAGTGGCTAATAATATCATAAAGGCAAGGGCCTGATAGAAAAGAGAAATAACCTCAAAATGGATTTGACAACTTGTCCATTTATACAATTTGATTTAATATTGCGGTACGGTAGTTCATAGATTCTCGAAATATACGGCAATGGGTATGGATGAAATTTATGGTTGTTCTCAATTAATAAAATGTGTATTTTTAGCGGTAGGCACAGGAACTTCCTTTATTTTGGCTTCGATAAGTTGGATTTTAGTATTTTCCGGAATGCAAATGTTTAAACCCTTTTTCAGCGGCTCTCAATTGCATACAATTTTAGGAGGGTATTTAGGATCTGTACTTTTTATATTACTTTTGACGTCTATTGGGAACCTAGAGAGCATCGTTTTTGGAAAATCTTTTCAGGTCAAACTCTTCCCTGAAGGTAAGGAATGTTTTGCCAATTGTATATAATATAGAAAAAAAATTGCATACCTATTAATGTTTTTCTTTTTTTAGTATCATCTTGTCTGCTTATTGCAATTTTAGCTACATCAACTATTCACCGAGTATGTGGAACTTCTTGGTAAGTAACAATAACAATAATCTTTTCTTTTGAAAAATGATCCTATTAGATAATAGAATAAACGAAATAATGTCTCAGCAATTGAAACTTAACACGTTTTTTATAAATACAAATTATCTTAATGTTTTATACAAAGCCTTTCATTAAGTAACCAATATCCAGTAAAAAAATAATCTGTCAACCTGCATGTCTAAGGAGCAAATTTTGACTAGTTTTTAATATTAAGAATTGTTGAATGAAAATTGCAGTTACTGTTAGAATTTTACTTTCCTGAAAAAACTTTCTCATTCTTTAAAATCCATATTAAAGAGAAGATATATAACGCTATTTTGGACTGAAAATACTTGTTCTAAGAAAATGTCAAGCATCCATAAAATATATACTTGACTTGTAATCATTGTCACTTATGCACATTATTCCTGTTAGCATGGCAATAGTAGTAATGTGCACAAGTTTGTACTAAATTCTAATTGTTGTTAGAACAAACTAATAGCAAACTTCATAAAATCTGTGAACGCATTAAATAATTAGCATATTTTCTTTTTCAGTTTACTCATTTCATTGTGTTCACTTTACTACATGAATAAATATTCACTAAAGGTCTATACAGTTCAAGCCCCTCAACCAGTAGTTCAGACTGGCAAAAAGAAGAAACATGCTTCCTGAAGGGATCATGGCACAAAATAAAAAGTACTAATTATATAAAATAAGCAAAGTTATAAAGGTTTTGTAATTTTTTTTTATTAATACATTTTTTGTATAATACATAGAAACATTTTTTCTTATTGGAATTATATTAACTAGGGTAGAAGAGGATATTTACGTATATGTATAAATTAAGTTGAATAAATTCTTAGTCAAAATGTTTGTACATGTAGTTACAACGGCACCGTGGGGTTATATTGCCACTTCGACTTCAAAACTTCCAACAGATCTATAGTAAAAATATTTATGTATCTTACGTTAGAATATCTTATCCAATCAGGTCCTTTGACCTAGGCTCCCTAATCTAGACAGTCTACATTTAAATTAAAAATGACGTACCACAAACAAAGGCACTTTCAAATTTATAAATATAGAAATAATATAAAAATAAAAGAATGTTTAGTGCTTTTGTATACAGTTTCAGAAATTAAATTTATATACATTAAGCAAAAATCTAAAGGAGAAAAAGAATATACTATTATAATTTCCAGTTAACCAAGATAGTCCAATAAAGATCTAAGACAATACATACTAGATTAGTCAAGCTTTAACATTAAAATGGAGAATATGCATCGATTAAACATTGTCCTCTTTATATCAAAACAGCATTGTTCTCAAAACGTAATTAATTTTGTTTAATGATTTGTAAAAAATGATGCTATATAGTGTATTTACGCGTTTTAATGGTAAAATATGAAAAATGCAGGAGTAAAGATCCACTGGACAACCAGAATAAATCTCTTTATTTTTATGTTAAAATCAATAAGGATTATATATAACCAGTCTTTGTTTTCACTTTCTCACCATGTAAGCAGGTAGGTAATAAAAAATATTTTAATATTAGTGTCTATTATCTATTTGTATCTACACATTACATAAAATAAATACTATATTAATTTATACTCAACTCTTTTAATTATAACATTTAACATCAAGCTGTCTGTACTACTTTACATTGATAATATTTTTTAAAAGTATACATATATGGTTATTAGAAAGGAATATTCACGTTCTAAAAACAACGAAGTTGGTCATTACATGAAAAGTTCACAAATCGGTTATTTAAACATACCGGAAGACAAGAAAATATAGACCAAGATTAAATACAAACTTTGGGATCAATTTCCAAAGAGGAACAGTTTATTTTAAAGTTTTTGGGTTGGTCTATAAGATACTTACATATAATATAATAATAAAAATACTCTTATTTTATGTAAGGAATGACACACAAATTGTGAATATTTCTACATATACCGTTTCAGTAATTTGCCTAGATGTTAAATGTCATATAGGAATAAATAAGTAGAACAACAATACACTTAATACAAATAATATAAATAACTTCTTTTTAGTATAATTAACTGATGTAATGAAATGAAATCGATTTACACATCTGCATTGAAATAGGCTTTCATTTTCGGGACTTCTATCTTCAGTGGATGACACTCGAACTTCATGGATCATCAAGAATTCAACCTGTAAATGTAATAAATTTATTAGATATTAATTTCACAAAAACCTAACATAAACTAAATTCACTACCACTCTAGATTTTTCACCTGTTGGACATCATCGCTGCACCAGAATAAGTATGGCAGATAGTCTTTAATTATCCCCACTGCTTGAGAGGTCTATTGCGCTATCCATACAATACAATAATTTCCAACGATAAAAGTCTCAAAAATAATCAAATATATTGGACCTTGATAAAAAAATATCTTGGGTACCCCATACTGACAATTTAAAAACCCACTGCCTCATTACAACCACGTAGAAGGATTTTTGAATCAGTGTAGCGTACACAACTGTGATTTGACCTTCCTTCTTACATGCATCGTCTATGTGGTGGTCTCAACAATAGAGTTACACAAATTGTAAGGCTGGCATGTATTGGTGCCACAATAAGTGTACTATACTTAGTATATCATCGGAGATACTATTTTCGCTTGTAGGGACTAGTAGCTAGGCTAGTCGATATAATAAATGGACCATGAATACCCTGTATCAATTAACGCAGAAATAGAGGTTTCTAAGAATATAAACTAATCCTATGATCCACCCACCTATGTCGTCAGCAGACCGTTTACAATAGAAATATCAAGTTGAGAGTCTGAGACAAAAACTTTTGTCTTTTTTGGATTAGTCTGGTTTATGGATGGGCCAAAAAGGAACAGAGGCTCTTGTGTTTGGTATCTGTGAATGGTTTTGAAGTGTCTCAATTTTCTTACTCTTGGGTTAAAGGTGTCGAATGTAAGTACCAGTACACAGTAATATCGTGAGGAATAAGGTGGCCGAAGCAATTGCCCGAAAAAGTTTTCATAGAGAGATAGGCAAAATTTGATTTTCCTTACAACTATAGGATCAGAATTAAAAAAATTCAGGAGTCCAACGGTAGGGTGATGGGACATTTATAAGGTAGTTGCACGCTGAGATATCTCAGTTACTTAGCAAAAACAGAACTGTTAACACTATATAGGCTTAAAATTAGTTTTTTCTTAGCTACAATCCGTAAAATTTTAAAGTAGAAAAATGCATTGTAAATTATTTGTATTAGAAGTAGCATTTAAGAATTCACTAACTTAAGAGTTCCAGGAACACTCGGGACTCTTCCTAGAGCTCCATAGTCTAGTAGAAGTGTTGAAGCATGTGAAGATTCCATTTCCGGTTGAGCGTGAAGCCCAAATAACATTTCGGCTGGCTGTGCAGTTCTTCTTCTTATCTTTGACTTTGATGTTGATGGAGTTAAGTGAGATTCAGTAACAGATAAACTAAAAAATATGATATTAATAATACCCATCCATGAATGTATTATATACCAATCTTGCGGAAAAATATTAAGAAAAAGGATTTTTAACATTTTTTAAAACTTTTAGGTGGTAGGCAATTCCTGTGAATTCTACTGCTGAATAAGAACTTCAGGTGAATACTGAAGACGATCGTAAGTAGACCACCGAGCGACGGCTCCACAAATCATGAAACAATTTAAGTCCAAATCTAGGAGCAGAATTATTATGTTTACAGGCTTTGTATAATCGCCGTACAACCCAAACATATTTTTTCATCTTGTTTATTATTCTTATTAAAGTTTTCTACAAGATTGATATACTTAGTCTAAATATTTCGAATTTAACTACACTATTTTACTACAATTATTATTCATGGAGATAGCTAAGTAATGAAAAAGAATAGGTTTAGTGCGAGATCTTATTATGCTAATTCTTGCATTTAAGCAGAGTATCTACTTAAAAGTAGCACTTAGTCACTTACTGCATATCTAATGGTACAGGGGAAGATGATCTAGAAGAATTAGAACTGGCAGTATCATTAGTAGTACTAGAAATACTAGTAATAAGTTCCTTTGAAAATATAGGAATTTCATTATGAAGTACATGGTCCAATAACTGGCCTTTAACTTTATTTTCTTGTTGCAACTAAAGAAAAAAAAAAGTCATCAGTTTAAATAATTCACTTTTCGTGTTGATTGGAACATTTATTTTATTGGAATAAACCTATAACATCCTCATATACGAGAAACAATAACGTTTTAATTAGTTATTGCCACAGTTAATGATTTAACAGACAAAGAAAATTACCTCAGCCAAAGTTGCTTCACTTTCCTTCAGCTTTGCATCTCTTTGAGCTACTGCATGATTTTGGCTTAATGTCATGCTATACAGCTTGTTAATAATATATTTTGCTTCATCTATGTCAAAAATTTGAGCGACTAGGTTCAACAGATCAGTATTTTCGCTTGTATCTTCAGCTTCTTCAATTGCCATTACATTGTGCTGAGTTTCGCTTATTGTTTCTTGTACGTAATTTATATTTTCTTTAATATCTTCAATGTAACTGTCTAACTGTGTTATATCCTGATTCTTTTCGACTGCCTGTTTTCTGCGATCTTCGAGAGCTTCTAATTCCTTACCTATAAAAATATTACAAAATATTCAAATTGCTCTACAAAAAATTATTGACCTACCTAATACTTCTCTTTTTTCTAGAAAATGTTCCATCCTTACTTCTTGTTCGACTAGACCCCGTTTGCTCATAGCAATATTGTTAATAACCTTTTCTACTTTGAGCCATTTCTGTTTAGCTGCTTTCTCAGAAAAGTTTTTAATAATTCGACCAGATGCCTTGACGCTGAGTCTACTTCTCTGGTTCTTTCTTAATACTGATACTTCTTCTTGTTTGCGTTTTAAGACTTGATCTTTTATCTTTCTTTCGTTTTGCATAGATTTAATCATGCTGGCATTTTTTCTAGATTCCTTTCGGAGTTGTGCGATTTCTCGAATTCTTTTTTGTTCTGCTTCTTTATGTTTTTGAGACTCTTCTTTCATTTTATTTATCAATCTCACTTTGGCTCGTTTCATTTCCAATACTTCGTTCTTGTATGATTTAAGTTGGTTTTCGTATTGGCTTTGGCTTCTTACAAGTCTGGCATGTTCTTTCTGAGCAGCTTGCAATCGTTTAAGCTCTTTTTGCATATCTGAGAGTTTCTTCGTGTACTCATCTTTGACTTTTTTTATTTTATCCGATGGTTCTGCTTGCGCGCTATAAGAATGTAGAATTTTATCTCTTTCTTCTTGGGTGGTCTGGATTTTCACTTGTAATTGCATTAATTTATCTTCATAATGTTGTCGCATGGTCTGCATTCTGCGTTGAGAATGCTCCAATTCATCTATTAGTTTCTGTTTCATATCAATGTCGTTTGTCAGTGTAATTAATTCATCCTTTAATTCATCATTGTGTAAATCTTTATCTTCACTTTCGCTGCTACTATCATTCTCACTGTCTCCATCAGTTTCATTTTCAAGTTCTAAAGATCTCCTATTCAATACTTCTTTTTCTCTTTGGAGATCTTGTTTGGCTTTTTCTATAAGTGAAGCATTTTCCTTCAAAGTGCTATCGAACATTGATAATTGATGGCTGCGACTAAGTTGTTTTCTTAATTGTTCACACGTATTTGTTGATTCCATTAACTTTGCTCTTAGTTCTTCTATTTCCTTCAAATATCCTTGAATCATGTATGAGACATCTTGTTCATTGTTACTGCTACTTCCAATCCAAGCTCCTGTCGCTTTTTCGGCAAGCAAAGTCGTATTTTTAAGAGTCAGTGCATCAATGGTTTCTTGCATCGCTTTAACTCTCGTTCTTAAATTACCAACTTCACCTTGAAGCATGTTGTTTTCATAGAACATATCGTTGACTGTTTCCGCTCCATCTTCTCCGATGAGTCGTTTACCCTGTTTGTATTCCACTAATTCTAGTTGCAGCTGAGCTATTTGTTGCTTCAGTTGCGCAATAGTTTTTGAACTTTTATCTTGATTAATAAATATCTTATTTTTAATGTTTCGAGCTCTGTTGGCATATTTCAAAGTATTTAAGGTTTCCATAAAATCTCTATCACTAGGACTAACACAAGCAATCATCACAGTCTGGCTATTACCTCCGAGGCTATCTTGTAACAGCCTAGTAAGCTTCGAATCCCTGTAAGGTATGTGCAATGCCTTTTTGGACTTATCTCCTAAAGCTGATATAACGTTACCTAAAGCTAACAAACCGCAGTTAATGGAAATTCCTTCTTTTTGTCTTTCACCCGTCGCTCCTGTTCTCTTTAGTCTTTCAGACCCAGCAAGATCGACGAAATGGAATTTGGCACTGAGCGTTTCGAACTCATTTGAAGGCTCCATTTCGTCTTCGGAAGGAACTAATCGTTGCTGCTTTATGTGCAAAGTAAATATGGCATGAGATCGAGATGACTGAGTATTCATTTGAGTGCTGGCTGTTGTTCTCGATAGGGCTCCTAACCTTAAACATTGCAGTGCCTCGTCCGCAGATACCACAGTCTTGAATGCCACTCCCTTCACTTGGATACCTCCATAGGGATCTTCATGGATCTTATAGACTTTATCCTAAAAAACATAAGTTATAACTCGTTAATAGTAATACATTTTATAATAGTTGTTACTGTTATAAATCAAAAACACATACCATACATACTAGTAATAAAAAAATATTGGAAAATGTATATGAATATAGAATAAATAATATGGATATATTAGTTATTTACTGTTTTTAATAAGCGTTTGACTTCATAAATGTTTAATGTGTGTAGCTCTGAGCTATTTATTATTTTATACAGGATGATTCGTATAAGAACCGACAAAGAGCAGGGACATGTAGGTTATCCTAAAATATGGTGACTTAACGCAATTTATCTCTATATTAAGTTGCAGCCCTTAGACGTTATAGACCTTGAAAGTGGGGTTTCACATTTCGATAAAAATCAATATCTGTTATACTTGAACCTAGAAAAACAAAATTTGGTACACATATTTGGCGTTTAATTTCATAGCCAACTTTCGAATTTTCAATGATTTTAAATAATACAGCTGCAATACGTGTTTTTAGTTATTTGGGTTTTTGTTGAAAAATAACAAGTGTAAGAAATGTTTTAGAATGAAATTTTCCATAAAATAAAGTAATAACTTTTAGGTCTGCCAAAGGGTTAAAAATATCTGTCACATTTTAATGGTGTATCATCCCTTATCAACCTTTCAAAAAGCTACAATTGAACTCTACTTACTGTCGATTAATGCTCTTGATACACTTACAACGTGAACCAAGTTCAAGTATAACTGAGATATTGATTTTTTTGGAAACTTGAAACCCCACTTTTAAGGCCTATATATTTCTCAGGGGTGAAACTTAATATAGAGATAAATTGCGTTAAGTCACCATATTTTAGGTTCCCCTACATGTCCCTGCTCTTTGTCCGTTCCTATACGAATCCCCCTGTATATACAGTGTGACTTGAACTTTAGTTAGTCAGAACATGGAACATAATTTTTATTCAAAGGTCGAAATGACCTCTACTGAAAAAAATTATGTGGTAGAAACCCATGGGCCAAGTATGTTCCGCTTTTATAGAAGATTTTCTATTTTTTAAAATGAAATAATTTAATAAATAAGTCAAATTATTTGAAATTTGAAAGCATATTTTTAAAGTTATTAACAAAAAAATATTTTGAAATATTACCTTTGATGACTTGTAATTCTGTAATAAAGGCTAGAAGAAAAACTTTCACGTTTTTTCATTTGTTTGGGGCATCCTATATAGCATTTTAATATAGCTCTAAATATATAACAAAGAAAATGATAAAGATATTATAAGAACTCTGGGAGAATGCAGGCAACTAATAGAGTATATAGATGATTTATACATTAAATCTAATGAAGACGATTGGAGGTACAGCCCCGATTGAAAGTGAGCTTTTAATTTTCAACTCGAAGTGTTTAAAAGCAAAAGGAGTAAATATGTTTAAAATTCAGAAGTAAATTACAAGTTTCAGGGTTATTTTAAAAAAACTATTAGCAAGTTAAGATTTTGAACACAATGACCTAAATTATGTAAGAATAATCAAATAAAATTTGTGTCAGTCATACAAAATTTAAGTGTGTAATAGTTATCTTTGCGATAATTAAATTTGGCCTGTAAATTAAAAGAGACAACATAGTGGCAAGTTAAGTAAGTCATGTACATAAATATTAAACGGAAAATGTCACGTTAGCTTATTACTCAATTCATAATAGTGAAGTATAGACACGTTTGCCACGTAAAAATGTAAAAATTTAAGTAATACTGGGAATAAATAAATCTTCCTTATTTTGTTTCATTTAACTGGATAGTCTTAATTGCATACTCGACTTACTTTGCTGTAAGAAGGATTAAACAAATCGATAACTTCTTCATTATAGAGTTCCATGAATTGTGCAGAAACTTTAAACTCTGGAGGTAATGTTCCAGTTGATTGTGCCTTTTGAATTCTGGAATGGATGCCATCGAAGAGATGGTGAATGGCTCTTGGAATGATTCCTTTTTGTTCGTCTTTAACTTCAACATCGAATCCTGAGCCCATTGTGTATGTTTTCCCCGACCCTGTTTGTCCGTAGGCAAGAACGGTGGCATTATACCTAAGAGAAATAATTAGAATTGCTTAATACAAAAAATTGAAATGTATTATTATAGAGTTTCCAATAATAAAAATAAAGTTTGAAAATACATTTGTATTTTTTCCTTCGTATAGTACTCGTGTTTTGGTATACTTATTATAGCTATCATTATTATACAGAGCGATTCAAACGAGAAAGACAAATTCAGATCTTTTACCAAGGAGTATTCTTCTTGAATTACTGATTATTATGCGAAATCGTTTTATTAAAAATACTATTAATCATTGTTTTTTATATTATTATACAGGGTCTTGCAAAAAAAGTACTTTTCAGAGGGTTTTTCTGTTATTTTTATTTGTTGTCAACCAGCAATTACCGAAATATCCTGAGAAAATATAGAGTGTATTTTAGAAAAAATACCGCAATAAAGGATATATTATTGTGATATTTATGAATTGCTGTTCTATTTTTAATATAAATATTTATATACTTTCTTACGTAATTATTTTAATTAACAAAATCTTAATACATTGACTATATTATTTTTAACAACTTGACATCAAAATCAATAATCATATTTCAAAAATTAAAGTCCTCTTCATATATCCTCTATAAAAAAATAAATAGAAACGTAAACCCAATAATATAACAATAGCCAAAAAATTTAATTTTAAAATAATTGAATTATTTCGATTTTTAAATTTAAATTTTTCATTTATACTATACCGTTTATCACGCACTTGTAATTCTTTTACTTAATGTTCAATTCTTTAACATTTTGAATTAAATTCTGTTTACATTGCCACCATAACAATGCATGTCCACTTAGTAAACTATTCATGACCCTTTTATTTTCTCTATTTTATCTAATCATATTATCTTCATCATGAATTGCACAATAAATATTTTCGGATGTAACTTTCTAATATACTCATCAAATTTCACGGTATTATCTAATATTTGTTCTCTAGTTATTATAACTTCTTTATTTTTCTTACATTCCTTCACTTCTTCTATAGTTTCTGCCAATCTTATGTGTATCCCTGTCATGGTACTTTTAACTTTTTCTTCTACTTCTTGAAGATTCTCTTTATTTGCTTCTGTTTTTTTAGTTCTTCTTCCTTTTTCCCAATATCACTTTCAAATTTCTCAGAATGTTCTTCTATTTCTTTTATTTTAACATTTTGCTCTTCGAGCTTTTCATCAACATCTCCACTTATCAATTCTCTTGTATCATCAATTCTATCTGCATCTTCTGTAGATTGAATCTCCTTTCTTATTTAGATATTTTTCTTAATGATTTTTTGTACTTCTTGCATCAAGTATTAATATATGTTATTATATTTTGATAGCTTATTTTTTCGAAACACCCTTTGGGTTTTGAATTGTCTGTTAACTAGAATTTTATTCGCTTTCGATGTGAAGGAGAAAAAAATATTAATAGAAATTAAAAAAGCAGTAAATCACTTACATAAAAGAAAATTTTACTAAAAAATAATTTTTGTTGAATTTTTTTATTAAAACCAATTTTTAACGAAACGAAAAAAACTTCTATAATAATAGCCGTAAAATTTTGATATACATGGTGTTGTTTTTAAGATGGAAACAAATAGTCAAATTTTGTTAAGCTGGGTCTATATTTTAATTAGACTTATTATCAAAGCTATCCCAGGTTCGAAATTTTAGAGGGGTTGGTAAATTTTACCCAATTTAATGTGTGATTTTGAATTATTCGAATGCCCCATATGTACAGTGAAAGTATGTATATTTGACTCTAAAACACCCTGTACAGAACAGGTAAACAAATAAAAAACGAAAACTACAGACAGGTATGAATAATTCAAACTCAATTATAAAGGATACACTAAGATATTAAATAAAGTAAAAATCTCTTTACTATAAATATTTACAATGCTTCCCAATTAAGGAGGTTGGGGCAGGATAGTTGGATTCAAAAGTTATTTAAAATTGTTTTCCAAATTAATTTTAAATAATTAATTTTTTAGATCAGTGATAAAATATTGTTGATTGTTAATATATAGAATGTAGAAAATTGAGTTAGACTAGCCTTTAGTTTAATAATTAAGGAGTAATTTATAATAAATGAATTTTCTATCAAATTGATGATAAAGAAATGAAATAAGAATTATAATGTATATAAATATGTAAATAAATTTGTAGATATTTTTTGCTAATTGAATGATTTCATTTATCAATGCTTAGGTCAGCAAAAAGTGGGAAATCCAATAATTCAGATGACCTCCAAAATAATGCTATTTATGGCACATACAGCGTTGCTATTTCACCAACTTGTTAATGGAAAAACTGTAAGTAATTGATATATAATTATTTTATTATTACAGAAGGAGCTTCCTAAAAGTTTTTTATTTTGTATGAAAAAAATCGTAAAAGTTTTTTCTGTCATTATTATTTTGTACGTTTAAGAAAAAAAATGTTCCAAATGTGAATGATGTTGGCTCATTTCCCATAAAACTACATGTAGGAGCTTTCTAAACATTTAAATTTTGCCAAAAAAAATTTTAAAACATAAAATTAATTTAAAAAAACGTATGTTTTTACTTCTCTTTAATTTCGTCTAATGACCCAACCTCCTTAAATTTTGTAGCCATGGAAACCGAAATTATTTTTACCTGTTTAATAAATATTTGTCAAAGTTTTAATAACAGTACAGCAGAAGACTACTTTAAATTATTGATCATTATGATAATGTTGCTTTATCATCAACTGAAGTGGCGTTGTTGATGTTCATGGCAATACTTATTGTTTGTATAAATCTTTTAAGTACGATAGTTTTAAATAAAAATATCTTTGGTAAAAATCCGGCTGATTTGTAATTTTAGGTATAATTGTAGCAATTTCATAATGTGTGAGTTATGATGTTGTACACAGAAGTAAAGCATTTCAGGAAATCTGGATAATAACAACTACAATTAGTCAAATCTGCTTGGCAAAAGATCTAACGTTTAATTTCAGCGTCTACTTTGCTAATTAATTAAAACTGGTCTTTGAACTTAAAAGTTAAACAAACAAAATAACATTTCAACATTCAACTACTTTTTATTTAGTATTTTGCATTTGCAAGTTTTTTAACTTGTCCTTTCTCCAAGTTTAACATTTTTTTTCTAGGATCACCTGTGTTGTTTTATTACCTTTCTTTTAAAAAACAAGCCTTTATAAAACCAAAAAAGATTAATTTACGTGCAGTAATTATTAACAAATACATCCAAATAACGGATTCACAAAAATGTGTATTGTATTTTGAATTGAAATTTTCCTAGTGACCATAGCAATTCGTTAAATCCTAATTTTTTAATTAATTAATTATAAGGTGAGATGAGTAAGTCTCGCTGTTAGAATATTTATTCCTTCGTATAGTACTCGTGTTTTGGTATACTTATTATAGCTATCATTATTATACAGAGCGATTCAAACGAGAAAATCAAATTCAGATCTTTTACCAAGGAGTATTCTTCTTGAATTACGGATTATTATGCGAAATCGTTTTATTAAATAAATTATGTTAAATACTATTAATCATTGTTTATTATATTATTATACAGGGTCTTCCATCATGGCTTTTTTAAATGCTTCAGTTGCATTTGCTGGGCTTGAAAAACATTGACCACATGCAATTGATTTTTAATTTTTGGAAATTTATGGAAGTCGTGTGGACTTATATCAGGGCTGTATGGAGGATGGGTCATTAATTCCATTAATTCCGTCTATTCTGTGATTAAATAATCAATTCATGTGTAAGGTGTACTTGGATTGTCTTGTTGCAGAATGATGGGACATATCCTATTGATTTTTCTCATTTCAGAGAAAACTTCTGGTAAACAAATAGTTACGTACCTCTCATCATTCTCTATTCTGCGATTTTCCAAAGAGATAATACCGACATGCGCAGTTTTCAATACCAAACAAGCAACTATTTGTTTCGAAACGCTCCGAATTCGAGTAACTTTTGTTGGCTTTGCTTCATTTTGAAGTTCCTAAACAGTGGATTGTCATTTCGATTCCGATTATAAGAACATATCCAGCTTTCTTCACCAGTAATGACGATGTAGAACAAATTTGATGTACCCGAGTTGAGTTGTTTGAGTGTTTAATTTAAACAAGAATGGTTCTTTTAATAAAAAGGTATCTTGGTTACCAACATTCTATTGTAAGATTAGATTCCATCGAGACTCAATAAAGATTCCATGGATTTCATCGAGCCATCAATTATTTAAAACCTAATTTAATTATATATACATTTTTAATTTATACACACACAAATATCACATGGACGAATTCTTTGTGACTTCATATAACCTGTGAGATCTTCTCTGCGTGTAGATCTCTAATTTCGTAATTAAATAGGTTTCTGCTATTCTTTTGGGAACAAACATTATTCTCCTGATGATCCTTTGTTATATGGATTGGTTCGCTAGAATATGTTACCACTGGTCGTACTGTCATCTTGTAGCTTCGTCGTTTGGTGCGGTTACTTAGATTTTGATGTCTGTCAAATGTAGGTTCGGTTTTTGAGTTGTATTCGTTCTTCCCTTTTGTCGATGACCAAAACTTATGAAATGGGTATTGTTTATTTTCTGTTTTTTGTACTGGTAATTATTTAACTGTATTTACGTTACTTTTGTTATCAGATATACATATACTAGGTTTTAATCTCTTTGATTGCTAGGCCTCTTATTTGTGCTACTTTGTCTAGGCAAGAAACATTTCCTTCAAACTTTCCTGGCATCTAGCAATAATTAATGTCACCTGCATATGCTATAACTAGGGCTTATTTATAAGCTATAATTGCAGTCTAAAGCTCTTATTATTCGTTCCAATCCAATATTGGAGGGATCGGCGTATAAAGCATCACCCTGTCTATTTCCACTTTCAATTTTTATTGAACGCAATGTACCATCTGGTGTTACTATATTAGCTTGTACTCTTTCTATCGTGATATCTAATCAGTTAACTAGTGTCGATGAATGGATTTGTGATTTTATCCCTTTTCGGACTCCAAATTTAATTGTGCTTTCTTTTACTGTTGTATTACTTACTATTTCAGAAACATTTGAGAATTTTTTATATATTAAAATTAAACTACATACATAATTAAATTAGGCTTTAATTAAATGATACAATTGCTCTATGGAGTTTCGACGCAATCTATCGTTAAATTACAGTTCTGGTAACCAAAAACGTTTTATCCTAAGTAGACCACACTTGAACTTGCTTGTAGCTCTCACGCATTTCAAGTTTTTTTGACATAAACCGAAAAAGTTAATAGAAAATATTTAACCTATTTCGAAATAAGATGATGGGTTTTGGTACCAGAAAGGCGACACCATATTTAAGTTTACTATTAATGAAAGAAATGTACAGTGTCTGTTGTGACACGTCACAGACTCGTTGGACATGAACAGGTGAATTTATGTGATGGATGTAATAATGCATATTTTTAAATGGTATGTAGAACATGTCATTTGTAACAAAATATTACAATAACATTTTTTTCTAACATCATTAGTATACACAAAAATTCACTTTAAACGTTTACTTGAGAATTTATATGTGGCAACACCTCACACTTTTAATAAAAATTTGTGTCATGTAATCTAGGAATATCTACCTTAAAAATGATAAAATTGCGTTACTTTGCAGATGATTCAGATCGTTTAATCCTTTAAGTTTATCGTTTAGCAAACCACTTAATAACTCAATAATTCAATGAAAAATGGAATTTTATTCAAATCAAGAATATCATGTTAATTAATCTATTCCGCGACGTTTTGTATCAGTGTCCGAAAGATTGTTGGAAAGTGTAGTGTATTACCAAAAAAAAGTAGGGGTATAAATCGTTCGGATCGTGTAATAATTGCCGGGAATACATTATTCAAGTGTCGTGGTGTTGCCAGCTTTAGTTGCTTTTCGGTAAATAATATTTCGATGGACGTAAAATACTAATATCTATTTCTGTGAAAACAGTTGACTTTAGAAAAAAAGTATAACACATTTTTATTATGCATACGTTTTATACCTCATCCATAAACATGTACATTATTTTTGCAAACAGATATCTATGACTTGTATCGATAGTTATGTCTAAATAAATAATACATATTAGACATTGATAATAATAATAATTACCCTTCAAGAGAAGATTCGACTAGAGATGCAACCGTAGTTTCGTAAACCTCCGATTGAGTGGATTCCATATCGAAGACATGGTTGTAGGTAAAGGCTTTATCACTTCCTAGAGTAACTTGTGGCTCACCTGGTGTAACCGTCGTGCAAATGTGGCACATGTCAATGATTTCGCGAGGTGTCTGTGGGCGAATTCTGAAAAACAAAAATTATTACGGTGAATAGGTATTCTAACAGTAACAGTAACAGTAATTAAGCATTAACATTTCTTTGTACTTCACTATATTTACAAGCAAGCCCACGGAAATACCTAATTAAGATTTACAAATAAAGAATTAATTAAACATCAGGTAGTTTTTTTATATGATGATTCAACTACTCGTTGCGATAAATTATTGTTAATTAAAAAATTTAACACTGAAAAAATTAAGTATTTTTTTTTATAAAATGAGAAAAAAATTGATTTACCAATGATGATATCCGAATAATCCGGAACCGAAATTCCAGTATTGCAATCCAAAATTTGTTATACTAGTATTGCATAATGTCTTTATATGGGAGTTGTTAATATGCCTCCTGATTCTTAAATTTTATGAGACTAGGTACAAGCTGATTTATCTAAACTTAATTAAATAGAATGTAAATCATGTAGTCATGATTCCACTTGTAAAGGGTACGCTGTGAAGTTAGAACCATTACATGTGCAGAAACCAAATTGTGTCTTCTTTATCTTTGTCGCTTAGTAACGACCGGGTCACGCCATTGGCGTAGCACGAAGATTTCTGTAATCTTTTTATTTATGTTTGGCATTTGAGGTTGTGTATTTGGAATCGTTATTTGTTGAATATTTGC
This sequence comes from Hermaeophaga mercurialis, assembly GCA_951812935.1. Taxonomy (NCBI): domain Eukaryota; kingdom Metazoa; phylum Arthropoda; class Insecta; order Coleoptera; family Chrysomelidae; genus Hermaeophaga; species Hermaeophaga mercurialis. The sequence continues at coordinate 15,786,056 of OX638364.1, forward strand.
GATTTTTGACTAATTTAAGACGTTAGTTTGTTTATACGTGGTTGCTGTGTGTTTTATTATATTTAAAATGTTTTCAAAAAAACACTGGTGTAGAAGGAAATTTTAAGATTATGTTAAGATCTCAGAACCAAAGTATGTATGTTTAGAATTCAGGATTCAGCTTGTTTATAAAATTTTTCAGGAATTTTTCGGAAAACGAATATGAAATCTACATATTTTTTATATAAAAACAGTATGTCTTATTTTTAGCATACCTAAAATTCTTTTTGTTCCCAAACCAACAAAATTTTGAATAATTGTTTACAGAAATTTCCAAAAGAATGTAAAATACTTAAAGGCGTTATTTTTTAAAATCCTGTTAAAAATTTTACATTACTATTATTGATTTAAACTTTAAAATTAATTGTTTTTTAATGCATTTTTCAAAATCGTCCTATATCATTTATAATTGACAATACATTCCATATTTCTAAATAACTGGCGCATTTAACAAAAGTATAAATAATTAGAAAAATTAAAACCTATACAAAAACATACTATTATTAAATTATTTTTCAAAATGCAAAATCCAACTTGAAAATTTTAGGTGGAAGCGTAACGTACTTATCAGATAATAGGATTGAAGAAAGAAATAAAAACTGCAGACATCTCATTATGAATTGTCGTATAATTTTATAAACGTTTATTAATTAGCACGTTTTTGAAATATGTTTGTTATTTCATAAAATTTTACGTCACAAAAAGATTTGTAGCTCCATAAAGTTTATCTGTTAATTATATTGTTCTCAAATGTGTTAATATCACCGTCAAAAAATAGTGATCAAAACTGGATACAGTAAGAAAAATTACATTTTACTTACAATACTTTCTGAGATAAGAAATATTGAAATAAATTATCGCTAATAATATTTTAATTATTTGAATAATATAATAATTCCAAATTAAAGAGGTATAAAAAAATATTGTGATAGTACGACTGTCTCGATTGGTAACAGGTATGAGTTAAATGGAATAAAATACGAAGTGATTAAATGAAGATGTCAGAAAAGTGTTTTAAAAAAGATAAGAAAATCAGATAAGCTTATTTTCGTAGAAGAGAAAATATTGACTAAAAATTTAGAAAAAAATCAAAAATAATTAGTTAAAAATTTAAATAAGGTAGAAGGATACGAAGAAATAGAATCCAGGATGAATAGCAAAATGAGAATAATATGAAGAGCTTAATAAACGGAACACAGATATACAAATTAAAAAGATGGAACTAAAATACTTATTTATTTTTGTCAAAATAAAAAAAAATCTGTTTACATAAAAGTAATTTTAGCTTAAATTTAGGCCTACGTCTAGTTACTAGAATGTTTAGAAGACTTCCAAGTTGTACCGCGCTTCACAAAATATTCATTTTAGGTGTTATATATATATATATATATATATATATATATAATATACTTTTTTAAATCAACTGTTAATAAAAAATATAGTAATATAAAAATAGAACTATTGCCATATCTTCTATTTTGGTAATGGATCACTGGAAGACTGGATATCGGCAGGATAGCAATAATATTTGATGTACTTTAACTTTTAAAGTCTTTATTTAACTCGACAGTGATGTTAAAATATTACTGTTAGAAAAATAAAATTTAGACCAAGCTATAAGGATGAACTAAATATTTAAATAAAGTATAAATGACCGTTCTAGTTGAATGCGGAAATCTTAATGTTTTGTAATAGATCCTACTTCTGACACCAATTGTAATATATTAATTCATTTTGTGAGATTAATGTTATTGTTCCCACTTCTTTAACACGAATATATGTGTTCTTTTTAAATCTTTGAATAAATCGCTAGTTCAGAAACTTAATATTAATTTATTATAATTAAATTATATATACTTAATTAAATACTTAATTAAATTAGGTTTTAACTCTATGAAGTCCATGTCAACTAGACCATCGATACGAAACTCTTTTGTTAGACTAAACTAAAAGGATGAACGAATTATTAAAATAAAGCACAAATGACCGTTCTAGTTGGATGCAGAGCTCTTGATATTATATATAATTAGAAGAATAAATGTAATAAAGTACAAATGACCGTTCTAGTTGGAGGCGGAATTCTTCATGTTAGACTAAACTAGAAGGATGAACAAAATATTAAAATAAAATACAAATGGTCGTTCCTGTTGGATAGGATACGAAACTCTTATGTTAGACTGAACTAAAAGGATGAACGAATTATTAAAATAAAGTACAAATGACCGTTCTAGTTGGATGCGGAGCTTTTAATATTAGACCAAATTAAAAGAATGAACGAAATAAAGTACAATTGACCGAACTCTTCATGTTAGCTTACTTTTTCCAAGAGTTCTTTCAACATGTTTTGAGACAAATCTAGTACTTACTAGTATCTGTTATACTATAAAAAAGACTATCGAAATCCATTGCGGACAAAATTAAAAATCCCTAGGTATATACCGTCCAAATCTTATTAATAGTTTATTTTTCTAGAAGGTCTGTTTACAGTTTACGGCGCTTGTTAATATAAATAAAAAGCAGGTCGAAAAGTGTTGACAATTGAGAATAAAGAAGCCGATCACAGCTGCTGAGTTAGTTAGTTCTTTTGTCAAAAACCGTCGGTCATATCATAAGTCATAAGGCAAAATAAACCGAAATAAATCTACCTGTTAACAAATAAATCTAAAATAAATAAATAAATAACTCCACTTCTATGCGGGATCTTAAATATTTGTATTAGTGGTTAGTGTATGGTTATTAGCATTAGCTAGATCACTTTTTTGTTTTTTTTTACCAAATTTTCTTTGTATTACTCCGAGCGTCAATTGTTCAAAGGCGATTTTTATATAAATAGAAACAATATTAAAATTTTTGCAACCCTTTTGTCTTTCGTTACCTTGTTTTACCACTCGCTTTTGAATATACAGCTTACCTAATAATAAAAATAAGCATATTCTTTTGTGTGAATTTAATTTAGTAGACTTTGAAAAGAATAAAGGCAAAGGCATTCTGATTTCGCATCGCTCTGAGCACAAAGAGCGAGAGCATTGCGCGCTTTGCTTACCAGTTGAGCGAACAGCAAAATTCTCCGTTTGTAATCTTCGTCTATTCGATTAAGATATTAACCAAAGCGCGTTATACTAACATAAAACTTTTTTAATAGTCAACCTACGTATTTCATTCAGCTAATTAATTATTGTGAGACGATCATTTCGACTTTTCATCTTAACATATTTAGAACTTTAATTAACCTTTATCTCAGATCAAAACATGCAAACCACAAGTAGACCACCACCTTTTAATTACAAGAATATAGCAATCTTTGGGTACATACAACTTAAAACAAAGATAAGCAGACAAAAAATGTAAATATACTAACAAATAAAAAAGATATAGAGAATAAGTAGGATCAAAATTAAAGTGAAAAAAAATAAAGATTGAAACTGGAAAAAATCAAAAATGCAAAAATTAAGAATATAAAAAGAGCAATAGGTAAAGAAAATAAGAAAATATTCAATGAATGGTACAATGAAGCAGTAAACCAAACCATAATTAAAACAGATAAGTAGAGATCAAAAAAGCATACGAGCAAAAGAACACACATAGAACATAGAAAAAAAAAGTAGTAAGATAAAAAAATGTAAAATTAAGTAACAGAAAAACTAATAGAAGCAAATGTGGGTGAAATATTTCGGAGAATTATTAACAGAACTACAGCACGGTGAGGTGGAAATAAGACAGGAAGACAAAAATAAATTAATACTTAAGTTTATAAAAATAAAATAAATTGTTCGTAATAGCCAGACTTCAAAAATACCAAGGATAAACGGAATACTATTTAAACTTATTAAATATCGAGGAGAAGGATTGAGCGAAAAAATTTAAAGGCTCATAAAACAATTTTGTATACAGCACAAAGCAATAGAGGAGACAATTATTTTCACTTCGTATTTGGATACGTTTGGTGTTGTATGGGAAATTGTGTATTTTAGGGAATTGTTATATTTATCTCTAAGTTTGTAGAACGCATTTAATATTAAAAATGGACCACCGTTTTGAGTGCTCAGGCTCGTGATATTATAAACTCTGTTCTGATATTTGCTCAAAGAAAAACTGATGTAAATAAACCCATTATCGAATTAATAATATGTTAATAAATAAATAAATAAATATCACTTCAACAAATGTTATTGTTGGAAATTCGACATTTCTAACGGAAAATTAGATCTCACCTTCTAATTCGAATTTCGAATTAGCGCGCCGGAAATCTTTCCTTCTCACGCCGCCTCTTAAATTGCTTAAGTTCGAATCTCCGCTCCTCTCGTATATTACGATATTAAATGTAAAATTTCTCAAAAACAACAACACAATGAGTCTTCAAAATCATCTTCTAGAAACTATATATAATTAAAACAATATGCCCGTAATTATTAAAATAAATACCGATTCAATTGCTATTGATCAGGCCAGGCGCCAAACAACAATCAAAAATTTAAATAAAATCCTCTCTCTCTCTCTCTCTCTCTCACATATAAAAATATAAGAAGATAAGAATTGCTAGTGCGCGATAGTGATAAAAAAAAGACCAACGACGTACAAGTGTCGTGTCGTGTTGCGTAATTGCGATGTAATTAAAAATTATATTTTATTAGTACCGATACATCCCTTAAATCCATGCTTGTGGCGATGTTGTTGCTTATCCAATTGTTAAATTGCATTGATCTTAAAACCTTTTGTAACTTGTTTTGTGTTTAACTTCCTGTACATATTTGTTTTTCATAGCTGCACAGCAGCAAATATATTTGTTCTAGTTTTACACAGAATTTTAATTTTACTTAACCCCCTCTCGATATTTCCCCGCACGAGATGTCTTGGGGAAAATTGAGGCTAGTTACTAAAAACATTCCACTGCCACCTCCTAGCGAGTAATTAGTCGCTCCAGTTATTATGAATGTACCAACGTCATTACTAAATAATAAAATATAATACCTTAGTTGCTTAGTAATTACGTTATAATATTCGGGATATATTTCAAATCTAAAGCTGTGCTGGTAATAGTAAAATTTGCTTTTAAACAATTTTTGTTACTATGATTTATCTAATACATAACTGATAACAATTTAATTTATCGAATAACTTGAAGTAAAATTAACACGTAATTTATTATTAAATATGTTGAAATAAGTAATGGAGTAGTTCTCTATTTCATAGATTTTAAATAAATATTCCATTATACACAAAGGACTAGATTAGTAGATATAATGGAAGAAATGGGAGTAAAAACAAAATTACAAAGACTTATTATGATAACGAGGAAAAGAACGACAGCAAACATTTGAAATAAATGAAGGGCTTATTAGGTAGGTAGATTCATTAAAAGCACGTCGTTAAATGTTATTCTGGAATATACAAAAACAAACATTAAGAGGATATTAAGAACTAGATGGGGACAAAAAAATAGCGCATAATGACATGGTAGTTATCACTATGGATATTATAAAAAGAATGTTTAATGAAATAATTCAAGAATAGAACAGAAATAAGATTTACCGTATTAAAAACAATTAAATAAAACTCAAGGATAGTAGAGAGAAAAGTATTCCAAGCCATAATGGTGTCTGTAAAAGTAACTAAAAACGAATTTAAAAGTACCGATCAGGAACCAATAGGAAAGAGAATAACCAGGTCAAAGTGATTAAAAAACGCAAACAAGTTTTTAAAAAAGGGAGGCGGATTGAAAAAGGAGACTTTTTTATGCAAAAACGGTATAAATATCGAAAAAAAAATCGTGGATGATCATATGGCTGAAGACTTCATATACGCCTTTCTAATGATGTACCACACATGGTATATTCCCTATTTAAAATTAAGGGGTTGGGGAACTGAAAGGAGGGAGTTGACAAATGGCAGATGTCTGTATCGTAAAAATGTGTCCCCCTTATAACAAAAATCGACGTGTTTCAGCATTTCCTTAAAATCTAATGAATACTGCCAAATATCGGGGTGGACTGTTTTCTGTGGCCCACTCTGTATTATTCCAGGTCACATATCCACAGGTTCAAAATATATCACTTTGCACGACATGGAATATTTACATTACGAGGAGGATTTTGTTGCATTCTCGTTAATCAATTCAAATTGGACTATCGTGTGTAGACACACGTCTATAAATATAAGCAATAAATAAACAAGTATATGATGTAATTAATAAGATAATTGGTAACATTTAAATATTGTTCGCTAGAATAGTGTCAATGTCAATTTAAAAAACGGAAAATATTTGTGTTTTGTACTGCCCGGATTTTATTAATTAAGTTTATACTTTCTTCCGTTAGGTTATAAACTTTTATTGACATTTTCTTGAAAAAACTAGTTCCATTTTAGGTGGGTAATTACAGCATATCCTTAGAAGAAATATTGCGAGCTATTAAGAATGATTTGTATTGGTTTACACACTAATAAAGGTCAGGTCAATAAATTATTACCTACCTAGCTATTACTCACAGGATCTCTCAAATCAGTAACAGATGTGGTTGGCACTTCTTGAAATTTATGTCAAATACTCGGTCATTAAGTTACCAGAAATAAAAACAGGCTGAGTATCTCTTGTTTATTACTTATTTTCTCCAAAAGACTCAATTATGTTGATGTAGTCGTAGGTAATTTTTCTACTTAAAATAATGCTTCTTTAAAAGGAAGTTCCAAATGTTTTTGAATCTTAGGTAGATATGCCTATATTTTGGCATAAAACTAATTTGGACTATTATTTCACCTATTATTACTGGTAAGAAGGATATTGAATCTATAAATTTAGTTAATAAGTAGTTAATAATTAGTTGTTACATTTTCATATTATTTAATAAAATGATTCAAACCATTCTGTAACATGTTTTATTTTAGGTATTACCTGTTATTTATAATTGATTAGCTGGTAGGTACTCAATTTATTCGTGAAATTTCAGGTAAATGCAAAATTTGGGACCCAATTTACCTATTATTCTGATCCTTATTTTCTCGGGAGAGAATTTGTATATTCCCACTAAAATAGGTGTAACAGTAAAAAATTACCCAAATATGAAAAGAGGACAAATAAATATGAACAAACAAAATAATCTTGGTAATATACGCTAAAAATTTAGCATACGCTGAACAAATCAAATTTCAATGTAATGCTACGTTTAGAACATAATCCAACAGTATCCAATATATATACCAAAATGGTAAAAAAAGGAATAAAAATAATATGGATAAGAAGGATATGTAACATTAAATACACGAATAAATGAGTTGTCAAGATATCATAGAAAAAACCAAAACTAAACTTTTACCCATTATTTTCACGTTAGGAAAGACTTCGTAGATAATATAAGTTTCATTCGTTCGATATGGCTGAGTAATCCATCTGTAGGTGCAAATAAAATAACTTCTAGATAAAATTAGGCCTTGAAAAATTCATAACTACGGTTCTGAATATTAATGCAACTGTGATTCAATTTTGGCTGCGGGGATATTGACAAAAATGGATATCGAGAAGATTGCCATTTCTAGTTTACTATAGCTAATCGAAACTGTTTACGTATCTATGACATTGAAAAATCATATACAGAACGACCCAATTAAGTATATGATCTTGTAAATAGATATAGGTATATCTATTTTTATGAATTTATTTCTATTTAAATATTGTTCAAATACTTGACATTTACAAGCAACTTATCTAGATACGAGGGCTGCTGCTTTGGTGATAGACGCAAACAATTATTATTATTTCTTATCAAAATATTCCCGTCAATAATCTATGCACTTTTTAATGCGAATAAACTAGTGATAACATTTTTCCCAATCTGAAGATGGCACGTTCCTCGCGGTTCAACTGCATCTTCTGGGTTTGAAGGTTGACCACGCAATGTTTTGTGAAAATGTATGAAAGTCGTTTGAACGAAAATCAGGGTTGTATGTATTTATTCTACCTTTTGTGTGGTTAAATAGTCAATTGTTCGTTGCGCTGTGTGGATTGTCCTTGTGCAGAATGATACGACGTTTTCTATTGATTTTTCGCATTTCAGAGATAACTTCTGGTAAACAAATAGTTGTTTACCATTCAGCATAATCAATTGTTCGTTATTCTATGTTGGGCTTTCATTATCCTAGTGAAGAATAATGCGACGTCTTGTATTGATTTTTCTCATTTTAGTGAAAACTTCTGGTAAAGAAAGAGTTGTGTATCACTCAGTATTCGCTGTTCTAAATGGATAATAGCAACATGCTTAGTTTTGGATACAAAACAAGCAATCATTGCTTCGAAACGCTCAGACTTCGAATAACTTTTGTTGGTATTGTTTCATTTTGAATCACACAAACAGTAGATTGCTGTTTAGTTTCTGGTTCATAAGAATATATCTAATTTTCATCAGTACTAACGACGTCGTAGACCAAATTTGACGTACCTGAGTTGAATCGTTTCAGTGTTTATTTGCGCCGTTTGATTAATTTGTTTCATAACACCGCCTAAAGAAGACCGAATTTCTCTAAATTTCACTTGATGATCTACCATTATAATTTCTCTTACAATATCAATGTATTTTGTCGATTTTGAGGTTGTTGATCGAACTTCACGAATTTCGTCACTAAGACTGCTCCGACCACATTTAAATTGTTGATAAAATCGACAAACTGTTGTTCTTGATGGTGCTTCGTCGCCAAAAGTAGTTTTTAGCTTATTAAACGAAAATAAAACAAAATCATTACTCAAAAATGCTTGCGATTTAAATCCATAGTTCCTTTTCGATTCCTTACTTAACAATTAAATTGTAGTCGAACGGTTAACTATATTTATGGTACCATATCCCGAAATTAAAGCAGAGGCCCTCGTATAAATTGGGATAGAGTGCAACAAAATATATCGCTATCATACTGCAAAGAAGAATTTTCACTGGTTCATTTAAACTTTCTGTTACTGTATTTGCACTCCAAAATGACTTTTTTAATACCATAATAGCTTATACATTTTTTCCAATTTTCAATGTTAACATATACATTTTTGCATTTTCTTGGTGTCTGGTGGAACAAAATATTTTTTAAATTTAGCTAGACACTTCTTTAGTTCACTTTGTAGTCGGTAAGAGCTTTTCCAGATTATTATGATTATCCATGAATGTTATGGAATTGATCAACAACTTTTGGATAATATTTGTTTCAAATAGAGGGCCATTTATATCTTCATACATACTTCTTTTTTATTATTTATAGGAGTATCTTGCTAATTGTTTGTAATCGAATATATCCTGTATTAATCCAAATTTCTTTCAAATAATACATTTTTTAATTCTGGTTCCCAGCTTCAATAATTTTTCTTAAATAATTACATAATTACATTTCTATGATGTTATTTCTTAATTTTTTAATAGACTGTCTCTGGTTTGTTTTTGAAATCGAAAGTTTAACTGGTGCATCAAGTTCTGTTGAGTAAATTATGTTTCTTCATTCCTCAAACATAACTGGGGCCTTTGCCAGTTTTTGTACGGTCATAGGCAAGTATATATATAAATAATTATACTCAGGCAATTTCGTGTATTCATCCATAGACTGATATTATTTTTTATTTTATAAACAAAAAATAAATAACACATACCTTATTTTAAAAAATAACAATTTTAATAACATAAAAGACAGATCAATTCAGATATATGGACGTTAGCCAGGTCAAATTTCAAAACAAAATAAACAGTACATACGTATGAAATATTTTAGATGAACATTTGGTACAATCTTTTATGATTAATACAGTCTGTAGTAAGAAGTGATCATGAATCGAGCAGTTCAAATAGATGCAAATATGTAGTATTCAACTGGCCATCTCCGCCGAGATAAAATGAATTTAAGATATTACCTGGACTTCTGAGGATAAATGCGCAAACTATCTGCACATAACTTTAATGTTTGACTCATGAAACTGAATCACATATGGCAAAATGGCGTCACTTCAGGCTGACACCAATTCTGGATTATACATGTTATATGCATATTTGAACTTCATAACTCAGTTCTAAATAATGTCATTATATAAAGGGCACTATGTAATTCATCTTCTGTCATTAAAAAACATAGCAATAAAACTTTAAGTAGAATAGTACAACACGTGACTTATTCAAAAAACATTTTTTTATTTATTGGTTTGTTTGTATTAAAGAGCACATCAAAAATGTATCCTACCAACGGGAGGTTACTTATTTTTTAACCAATCAACCATTGAGTGGCAGTGGTGTTTTTATTATTATTCAGTAAGGTATAATATTTACATATAATATGCACTACTAGAGCAGTACAGTTAAGGATTTATAAACATAGTTCATGTTACGAAATGTTGACATTTTTGGCAGTGTTGCGTATCTTCTATTTCTAATAAAACTGAACTGTGGGCACTTCATTTTTAAAGAAAAAAGAACCCACATTTTTACCCAATCTCCTACTAATTTAGCTCATCCAGTAGAGGTTTTTGTTACCGACAGTTCTCCAGCGGTGATTTCTTCTTTAAGGATATAATAGAAGCTCCTGCGGGCACTTCCTTAAGTTGATTAAAATTTATTTTATAGCCTTTAGTGTATAAATGTTTCCTTTTTAGGCAAGGGTTTGTGAAAACTTCATGATTTTCTTATGCTTCCTTGGGGATAATTTTATTCTAATACTTCACTTTGCATATTGTTTACGTTATCCGCCTATTAAACATGGTACTTAAAATGCAATTAGTTGCAGGTAAATTGATTAAACACATTATCATAATATATAGAAAAAGATAAAAGTAGAGTAAACAGACGAAACCCTTCTCAAGGTCTTTCCGATAAATAATTTTAACAAAAATATTATTACTTTTAATTTAGGTAGTTTACCTAATGTCTGCCTGACCTAGTTTCTCTTATTAGGTATAAAAATAAAATAATAGAAAATTTTGACATTTTTCATTCAGTATATTTTTTTAATTGTTGTGTGTTGAATTGAAAATTTCGAGAAGCATTTTTAAATGTGGGACAATTTATTTATAATATTCATACTTATGATCCAGAGTAATATTTAGTGTTAATGCACTAGAAGGGAAATTAATCTTAAAATCTACGTAACGCTTAAGTATTAAAAAAAATATACATAATTTTGTATAAAGGTCTATATTTAGTTTCGGAATTACTAAACAACAAACCCCAAGCGTAAGAGAGAGTTAAGGTATCACTTTTTATCAGCGCTCGTTTACATTTTAGAACCCATTGATATAGTATAATTTAAACCATCATTATAATAAGCGGCACAAAGTTGTAACTTCCCTGTAATTTGCCCTTGTATTTTAACCGCTTCGAAGTGGCGGCTTTTTTAACTAGTTTTCCCATTTTAATACCAAATTAAAATATTGAAATGAACTTTAAAAGGTTGTGAAAAGCAAAATACCATAGAATAAGTTAGTTAATTAGCATGATTAAGGGCACATATGTGTCCTGAGCCAATTACAGCGGACTATAATATGTTTGGAGCACAAAACGACCACAGTTGGTTAACCCTTTGTCTGCGGTGAGGCTTCTCTCTGGTTACATATGAAATCAAAATGTTTTGGAAGTGTGGTATCAATTTTGCATTCTCTATATTTACAAGAACTAAGAATGGTTCTTAATTGTTTGGCCTTATCTAGTCAATGGAATCGAGTAGGAATAGTGTGGTTATAAACTAAATACTAGGGACAGTAAATAGTAAAAAAAAAAGAATAATCCTAGTAAAAACAAATTAAAAATGGGATGAAAAACAATATAAAAAGTATAAAATCAATCTCGCTGCATTTTTTAATCTGGCTATGCCCAAATAGAACGTGTTGAATTGAATGATATAAATCATTCGTTGGCATCATTTAAAACCGTCGTCTCGATATTTTTATAATCATTTCTGTAATTATTTTTATGTTTTAAGCTTCGTCGAACATTGTTTCTATTGTTTTCAATGAACCCGCATTACGGTTCTCAATCAATGCGTATTTTGTGTAAGAAATGGTAATTTCATCATCAACATTTGTTAAAATGTTACCTAACATTATTTTTTTACTGTATATACATCAATTAATATAGAGGTACAAATTACGACCTTGAAAATTAATTGATATAGACGACCTCACTGTCTGTGAAATGTTTTAAATACTACTTTTTAAATTTAAATATCGGGAATGTCGGGTACGCGGCAAAAAATTAATATTAATGAAAGGAAATATAAAGTGAAAACAGTTTCCTGCGCTTGTCGCAATTGCATTTTAGACATCAAGGGAAACTGAAGACAATTACGTGAAGGTAAATATATATAATCATCATTAGTTCTATTATTGTTGTCCTGTACTATGAAATTACGGTAAAAATATTTGTAATTACATAAAAGTAGGCAATCTATAATAACACGAATGAAAATTTATAAATGACTGAATCTTTTATGCAAATAATGGCAAATCAAATAATATTTTAAAAAAACTCAAAATTCCATTTCAACCATTAACGGGCAAATACTTTTCGGTTATGATCACTTTAAATCCATTAATAATAATAATAATAATAATAATCATGCAAGACTACACATTCCGATAGGAATTAGAGTCGCTCATAGAGCTCATAGCTCTTTTGACTTTGTGTAATGCACCAAATGTTTCAGGAGGTTGATCTCGTGAAAGTCCCTGCAAAATTAATTTTATTGAACTAAATTTTCTTTAAATTCTAGTATTTATGTTTTACTCTGAGGAACTCTGTGTATAAAGAAATGAATGTGTCCGTAGCAAAATTTTTTCAGATGAGCCACGCTCTTTTAAAAATTCTAAGGTTTTGATTGAACAGTCATCGACTATAAACTGATTAATAAATTGTCCAAATCGGGTATAAGGTTAGATACAATACTTTTGACACATGTATAAAGTTGCATATAGAGGTTTAGAAAGTATCTAAAAGGACATATATGCGAAATTTGAAGCACCAGACAGTGATGTATCACCTCAAATGTTCAGGCCAAATCTGTATAGGTTTTAAAAGTACCAAAGTCCTTTCTTTTTTTCTATTTATCACGCCGCTTGTTATAAACCTATACGCTGTTGCACAAGAAACTTTTGTTAAAAAAACCTTTTGACAAACAGTTTCAGACCTTTTTATTTGCGTACACAGACCTTTGAATACGTGCTAGATTTTGACAATATTTGCTTCATTTTTTTTATTGGAAACTTAAGGTTTATTACCTGGTTCTATAAGAGGTTCAATTTCAAAATGAAATGATTATTGTTCCCTTTCTACATTATTGCGTGTTTTGTTGTCATGCTACGCCACATTGTCACGTTAATAGATATATTTACATGATTTCACTAATATACACTACCAAAGCTGAAAGCAATCTACCTCTTAAAGAAACAAAAAACATAAATAGATCCTCGTTTTATGACAATACATTTTTGGATAACCAATTATTTAAAAGAAAATATAAGTCCAGGTGGCTGCTGAAAAAATCCAATTAACAACTACAGGAGAACCCAGACTATCAAAGGAGTAGAGATAATTTTCTATTATTACTTGTATAGCTGCAAAGCTTATCAGTAGTTAAGGAAAAATCTTTGGTGTCGATCAAACGGACTTACATGCCCTTTCATTGAACGGCATAGGGGTGGAAGTAATAAGAGAGGCAAACTGGTTTTGCAAAATATCTGAAAAGATGGAATACAAAGTCCGCTTCTGGAAATTTTCAAGGTAGATTACTATTGAAAAATAGAACAAAATATTTTGAGCCGAAAAACATAAAACGGGATATATCTTAAAATAGATGACCTTTAGTTGCAAAGTATTTTGAACTATCTACTATTACGGTATTTCAGATATAGTTTAAAACACATTGTATAACTGACAATACCTACATAAAAAGATACAGCATCAATTTTATTTCTTTCGACTTCCGTTAGACTAATAACGTAAGTAAACTGGTTTTGTAGTAAATTAGTATTAGTATCTTATATTTCAGTGTACAGAATATTATTGTATCTACTTAAAACGGAGTATTTAATTTGACGCCACCCACAGTTTCATTGCCGGAAGCATTTCCCGAAATTACTAAGCCAATGATATGCTTGAGTGCACAAACTGCACATAACTGGCCAAATAATCTAAGGTAACGGTTAGAAAAAATATTCGTAATATAAGTTATTTTTTCCGCGAATATAAGTCGATAAAATATTCATTTATGTAGGTAATCAATAAAAGTAGATGGAAATGGAATAGCAAAGTTCGAAGCGTATAGTAGGGGTTCCAGAATATTGTTTACAGATATGTCAGCCATCTGATGAGATAGAAAAAAAAACTGTTTTAAACGACATCTAGAAGCACTTCTTACTACAAACACTCTTAAACTTTTGTCTGTATCATAGTTGTTAGTTTAAATTATGCATATGGTGTGGTAAGTAACAAAAAACGACTAATTCAATGTCTTCCTCTAGATCTTGACTATGACTACCAATAATATTATAGTAGGTGTTAAGATTAATGTATCGCCATTAAACAAAATCGTAAGGACGTGTAGGTGGGTGACGTGTATCATCCATATTTTTATTCTACTCTTCTATCGATTTTTTTTCTTCCAACAAGAACATTAAGATTTATGAGAAAAACCACTCATTATTAATTTATTCATAGTATTTTCATTACTGATGAATTTGACTTAACACATAAAATGTTACTTTATTTAACACAACGATTTACCTAAAAATAAATAATAAGTTACTAGTATTAATAGTTTCAATAAAACTTTTAAAAATGAAATGGAAGCTTTTTGTACAATCCTGCCAATTTCGTTGTTTCTCTTTTTAGTCCTATCTTCTTCTCTTGTTTAGTCCATTCTTCTTATTTCAGTATACTTTGTATTCTATTTCCATATGTCCAGAAACGCTAAAAAAAAACTACAAAATTTGGAGCTCATTTTATGTTGATTTGACGTAAATTATTTTATATAAAAATGCTTTCTAAGAGACAAAAAAAATATGAATGAAATTATCCGATACCCTACACAAACCAGCCGCTTATAACTACAATTAAAAATCGTATTTACATTTCAACAAATAAATGTACAGAATGATATCATCATTCAACAATAATGCGTTTTGAAGTAATTTGAATTAAACTGATGTTATAGATCCATCTTTAAAGAGCTCTAGCTTCCTTCGAAAGGTGATTTTATTACATGGACGTAAAATGAGTTCTATAACTTCGAATTTTTTCATTGAAAGGCGTTTCTGTACACCCTGTATATAGTATCTAACTGTAATCACGTAATACTCAATAATTAGGATGTTTTTTGTAAAAACATTTAAAAATGTGGAGTGATTAAAAGTTAACCTTGATAGGGCCATCCCAAATCACCGATCATAACAAGTTTATTTATTTGGGAAAATTAATAACTTATACATTATTATTTATGCCTGTCGAGAAAATTCTGTATAATAATCTAGAGATGGGATGAAAATATCAAAAATGATATGTTGTTTCCTAAAAAATTTCTGAGGAGTTCTACTTTCTAGATGTAAAACCTAGTCATGCAAAGATTTTTTTTCTCGAGCTAATTTTAAATATTTAATTTTGTATTCTTCTAAAATTATTGTTTCTAGAAAATATACTGAATTTTGGAAAAGTGGCTTACAAGGAGTTTCTTTTCAGGCGTAAAAGCATGCACCATTTTGTTTGCACATTTATTTTATTATTTTTAGTGAGAGGAAAAATATATGGGTCCTTAAGTAAAGGATCATTGTTTTAAGAATTCACATGGGATATTTCCTTAAAAAAAAAGGTAATATTTTTAGAAAAAACTAAATAGAATTTTAACAAAGTAGCTCAAAAGATACCAGAAATAGGCACATATTTTTTTGTTTAGAATAATTAACAAGTAAAAATTAAACCTGGGGCACTACGAAATCCTCACAAAAACCGTTAGATCGCAAAGTATATCTTCCTCTTTAATAATATTACATTTGAAAAGTAAGAGTTGCTACTTAATTTATGATTTATATGTTCTGCGGTTTTATGTACCAAAATAAATTGGCAAACTTTCTGAACAAGTGTGAAAATGAAATCGCAAGTTGTACGTACACAACGTAATCATAACTTCTTCTTCCAAGGTCCTCTTACTATTTGGACGAGTTGGCAACTGTATACAGTTGTGACGTACTAATATTAAATATAATGATTGTATCTACCTTTACTTTTTAGAATAATATTCTTCATTTTCTAAAACATTTGGTTAATATTATATTTTGAGTCCAGAAGGTATACCTTGGCAAATCTAGCTCTGAATTTCTAAAAATATGTGATATGAGCGAGTTAGAATGAGAAAGTATTCAGAGGACAAAAAAGGTAGTATAGGCTTGGGCAAATTGTACAGTCAGTCAGATGCAATAGTGCAGTTAAGTATACTTGTTTATCGGACTGGCCTCATCCCTTTTGCTACTGCGCATCGAAAGGCGTGGCGACTTCATATTCATAGCTAAATTTGCCAAGTAATAATCTAAAAGAGAAGAATTTTCCAGATGTACTTGTTCGTTCAGTACTTTATATTTACCTAGCCTAGATTCAAATTCTTCGAAAAAAATCAAGTTCTTGCTTCTTATCTTGTATATGGAAAGTTTTCGTATATGAACAAGAAACAAGAATTTGAAAGCAAAAACGATATTTATAAAATGAAGAATATTATTGGTTCGAACATTAATGATCAAAAAAAGTCTGTCAATTTTTTAACATTTCACCCGACAAAACCAAACAATATTGGTGATACAATTGTCATAAGAATATTTAAAGAATATTGTAGAATTTTAAGACAAGTATATTTTATCTTTTACCTTTATAAGACTAAATAGTTCCGGATAAATTCAAATTAATTGTTAAATATTGTAAATAACGAAAAGTTTATTAAGAATGTATAGATTTTTATTTCTTTCTTTACAATGTTTTTTCTCAGTGTATAGTGTTCGTCACGTGTAGTCCGGATTCTGATGTGACTAAAAAATTAAATAATTTGTAAAAGTTAAGCGGCAGGAATGAAAGAAAAAAGTATACATAACGAGCGTGACTTTTTCTAACCTTAAATCATATTTTAGTTAACCGGATGCACTACACAATAATAGAACCGAACGGTCCGAAAAAAAAACAACCAAATAAAAACTAAAAATAACCTCGTTGCTCGGTGCACACGTTTTTAATTAGTTTCGTATAGAGAAACACCAAATGTTACATTTAGATCATTTAGCCTGGCATAAACTGCTTTACTTAATATATTATTTCTGTCTTTCAAAACGTCATCAAACGAAAGGATAAATAAAAAAACCGCTCGTTAAATTTGTCAAAAAGAAAAGAGAGAGCAACACATCATTATCCAACGCCAAGCCAAATTAAGAATTTATATTTATACATTTATACCACAAGAATGTACAGGTGTAAATTTTTTTACGATAGGAAGTTAGACAATCCCCATTTATTTAAAGTTAAAAGATATATTTTTGATAATACTTTGACATTTGCTTGATAGTTAATGATAAACATCTAATACCCATCTTCTTCGACACACTTTCGTAGATGTCCTGCAGTACTGCACAAAGCATAAGAAAGAATTGTCAAGATAGAGAACTGTAGTATGCCCTTAAGAAACTAGGTACTCAAAATAAACTGACGTTAGTCTGAAATCTAGGAAGTCAAGGAATCAAAAGCAATGAGAACGCTGATGAACTAGCCAAGCAAGGAGCAATGCAGGCTCTAATAGAATCCAAACTAGTAGGGATCCTACATGCCTTAGCAAGACGCAGACCCACCAATGGATAAAGAACCCTCCAGAATAGATACAAGTTAAATTATCTTAAGATTAAGTTCCCATCAGTCAGAATAAAAGTAGATCTACTAAGCTAAAATCGGAAGACGAAGGTAATGGTGCAATTGCTGAAAAGATACAGCAGGCTCAGAAAAAACCAAGATTGGTCTAATCCTCACAGATTTTGTGAGGGGTGTTGATCAGTGAGAAAGAACAAGAAGAATGAAAGATAAAATAGAAATAAGACTCACTAATGGATAAAGAATGCTCCCAGAATAGAGACAAGCTAAATTATTTTAAGATAAAAATCCCATCCATTAGTCATAATAAGAGGAGACTTAATAAGCCAAAGTCAGAAGACGAGGATTATCCTCGATTCTGACAGAAAAAATAAATCGCGGTACTTTGCGAGTGTAAAGAGAAGAAACACGAAGGCATAGAGCTACGTAAAGGAACCACTACCAAGGCTCAAAAGCCTAAAGCTAGATTTAAGTACCGAAGACATAGATCTGCAGTAGGTTAAGACAGAGTTATTTTAGTATTAATGTAATATAACCAGAAAGCAAATTTTGGTTTAAAAAATAATTCACAAAAAAGAAAACATATAGTAAGATGGAAACATGCCGCAGACTGGAAAAGTGTGGGAAAGGAAAAGAGTACCTGAGAGAGCTTGTTTACGTATGTGGGAAGTCAAAATGTAATATTTGCTTGTGAAACATAGAGGAAGGAAGCTAAGTCAAGTAATAAGATTGAGGAGCTTAGGAGATGACTTGTAGGAGAAAATAAAGATAATATTTAAAAAATATCTACATATATATATAGATAAAAATTGGGACTGCTTTCTTCTGGGAGTAAGCTTAAGGATTCTATACGTTTCATTGCTAGAATTGTAAAATTAATAAGAAATATAAATTTACCTATACTTTGCGTGTCTTAAGTTGAAACTATTACAAAAACAGTTTTTTAAACTAATAATAATTTAAAAAAAGATTCTCCGCACTGCTCAAATATGGTAACATCGAATGATCAAAGGAAACTCAAAATCATACCACAAATATTTATTAATAAACACAGACAACTAGTTTCGATTTTTTAAAAAGTCATCTTTAGGTCTAATTTAAAGAAACAGGAAGGGAAATACATATATTAATGAAAAGTTACAAGCGGTAAAGAAATAAAAATTATGAACAAAATTACGTCACAAGTTAAAAAGTTCAATAACTGTTAAAGAATAAACTTAAAAACATCAAACTACTTAAACTTGAAATTAAACTGAAGATCAAAAGGTCGGTCTAACTGTGTACGATTTCTAAAAGAAATTTTTCGTAAAATTAATTTCAAGATATTTCGTTGACTTACCATCTGCTTGGAGAGTACTATTAGTTAATCTTGTAAATTCTTCACTTTAAAGTAAAGAACAACAAGGTCGTACTTGAATGTCGGCCAGGAATTTAGTGACTAGTGATGCTCAAACGCTGATATTTAATTTTTCAAAAAAAATTTGTAAAATAAATAGAAAATGAATTACCTTCACCATCAAATGTTTACAACAAACTAAAATTCAATTTGAAAATAATCCTCCAGTCACCCCAACTTTCTCTTCAAGCAATACAATTATTAGGGGTTTAAATACCATCCTGTACTAATTTGCTTGGATTAACGACCCCCTACCGAGGGATTTACTAATAGTTCTCTGAATGCAAGTGGCAGGTCAACGAAATATCTTGAAATTAACTTTACTGCTTTCTTAATTTGGCCAGTTTAGCCTTTCTTTTAACGTCTTCGGATGTTATTTGATAATTTATCACTGTTAGTGGGTACATTTCTGTGGTTCCTGGTATGGAAATCCATTCTTTATTATGGTGGTACGTCTCCTCATCCGCTCCTGTAAGATTTTTCTTACATTACTTCTTAACATCTAGGAGAATGTGTGGCAGGAAGTGTATATTTTGCCCTTCCTCGCATCTTGTTTGATCCCCTTTGACTCCTTTTCGTTTAATTTGAATAGTCATTGGTTTACCTCTGCTTGCCTTCTCCTTTTTCATGGGTTGTTCAGGTGAGTGGAACAGAATGCCTTTCTGACATTATCGACCCTCTTCCTCAACTTTCTTTACTTATTTACCTAATTTTCTTGAAAAGGTGGCCCCAACGTTCTCTAGTGGTCACTTACAATTACCTAACATTTTACAATACGGTTTATTACCATAAAGGGTCCCTTTTGTCTAATCAATCACACACAGTTAGACCCATCTTTTGATCTTCAGTTTAATTTCAAGTTTAAGTAGTTTGATGTTTTTTAGTTTATTCTTTAGTTTTTTAACCTTTTAACTTTTGAGGTTATTTTGTTCATAATTTTTATTTCATTACCATGTAACATATAACTTTTCATTAATATTTGTTTTTCCATTCCTGTTAAATTAGACCTGATGATGACTTTTTAAAAAGTCGAAACTAGTTGTCTGTGTTTATTAATAAATTATTGTGGAATGATTTTGAGTTTCCTTTGATCATAATTATATTTTAACAGCAAGTACATGTTTTAATAACTTTTTATCATTATAAATTTATCCCATTTTTCTAAGTTGATAGATACACTCTGTCTATAATTCCACCTTACGGAAATTTAAGTATAATGAAGCAAGAAAATAACACCAATTTTGATGAAAAATATATTTGTAAAATAAATATACATTATGGATTTTATTTGGTTTAATAGTAAATGACTCCGTAAAAAGTAAAAACCCGATATATAAAATTGTAAAAACCTGCAGCACATTCTATGCACATTATTGCAGATTGCACTATTAAATATTGACTACTTACACGGTATTGCACATTACATAACGGGTTACTTTTACTTTACACCAATCAGTATGTAAATATGTAAATATTTATTTGTCAATTCATAGATACACGTAACTATTCATTTCTAATAGAGGTGAGAAAATGATTTAAAGGTGTATACACGGTTGAAAACAGTTATGGAATAAAATTATCTTTTGTGTTATTTTAGAAATCTAGGAGACACACTCAGAAAGGTCTATTTTTATTTCTGCTTATATGTAAACGAGATGATTTCTATATGTGGAGTGGTTCAAAATTTGTAGTTTTGGATCACCGTGTATAAATATTTTTCATAAGTCTACATTCTTTAAAAGGAGAATGCAGGAAAGGCATCAAATTTCCAACTGTTTCGAATAAATTAACTGAAATTTCATTTAATAATTATTATTGAATCATTATTTTTTATTTGGAGTCATCGGCATCGACTTGTCTAATCTTTAACTTCGTAGTTTGTGTAGGTTTTGTTAATAGTGCCTACTTTAGGAACTGTTAATTAGAATCCAATAGTGAATTGTCGAGTGAGGAGTTACATCTAAAATAAGAAAATTAATTTCTGTGGTAAATGTGAATAATTAGAAATTTGAAGAGAATAAAGGATAAAAATGCTTTAAACTATGCAGTATTTGACATTCGGTAAATTATTTTATTATTCTACTAACTAATATGCGAATATAAAAAATAAAATGGTTGGGTCGTTTTTTCCCAGTGGATCATTTTAATTAGTGCTTTACTTTTTGTATGCAGTCCGAAACAATAAGCTTTATATATGTAAATGGTTATTGAATGAAACGAATAACGATTCATCCTGGTCAACAATGAGCAGGATATCCGGAAATTCATAGACAATTTTTTAAAAAAAGCAGGAACAAAGAACCATAAAATTCTTCATATGATTACATAGAATTCAACAAATAAGATAAACACTGAGTGTATTGATTTTAAGATGTTTGTGTTTCTTATTAAAACGTGCGTTTATTTCTATACTAATTATGATAACTACATTTTATGTAGAGAAGTCTAATATTAAATATAAAGTGTACTTACTATATAAGAATTTGTAAAAAAAATTACTCACGCGCTATTATTTAACAGTCTCAAACGGCATAGATTGACAATAGTATTATTATATTATTTTTTCTAAGAGTGACAATTAATGTTATTTAACTTTAGACTTTTTCCTCCACTC
Source organism: Hermaeophaga mercurialis (assembly GCA_951812935.1). Lineage (NCBI taxonomy): Eukaryota > Metazoa > Arthropoda > Insecta > Coleoptera > Chrysomelidae > Hermaeophaga > Hermaeophaga mercurialis. The sequence goes on from OX638364.1 coordinate 15,807,933, forward strand.
CATTAACTTTTCATAAGCTATTTCTTATTTTTGCTGGGAAATTTCTGAATCTAGATTGACGGTAGCAGCTGTTCCCACAATTTCAGGTGGTGAACTTTAAAAATTACTATCCGTTTCTATTTTAAAAGAATTTTTACACGTATAACAGAATCTGTCAAAAAATTATGTTTGGATGTTTATGACAGGCCCCACAGTCAACTTTGTAAATCTTAAATTTGTAAGATAGAGAAAGTTCTCCATAATTCTCAAATGTGGTACGTGCGATTAAACCAAAGAAAATTCTAAATCTTTACCACAAAAACTTTAATTTAAACAAGACATCTAGTTTCGACTGTGACTAGTCATCATCAGGTCTACAAAAAAACAAAAAGGTCATATAAATAACAATTGTAAGCAAACTTTCATGAACTTTACAAAAAAATTACAAAACAGCAAAAAATTACATAATTCAATGAACATATGAAATAAAAAGTAAAAATCCAAAGAATACATGTGAAAATTAAATTAACAATAATAAAAACAAATAAGTGGTAAACTTAACAATCACTTAGACATTTAATATTTAATAGTTAAACGAATCTTTTTAAAATAAAACCGAAAGGAACAAAAAGGCTCGTGTTAAACAAAGCAATCAAATAAACAGAGTTGCAAAAATAAGGTCAATGCTCAGACCCAAATGATCATTAGGGGAGGAGGAAATAAGAAGCCAATAACTAAAAGTTAAACTTAGGTTGGGGAAATAGAACAACAGGAAACCCCACAATAGGGTAGAAAACCAGTTAGGGTAAAAGGCCACACAGTCTGACAACCAATATTAAAGGTAGAGAACTGTGTGAGGATGGATCAAATGGGGAGGTGACAAGGATCAAATGAGGAGGTGACAAGGATCAAATGGGGAGGTGACAAGGATCAAATGGGGAGGTGATAAGGATCAAATGAGGAGGTGACAAGGATCAAATGGGGAGGTGACAAGGATCAAATGGGGAGGTGATAAGGATCAGAGGAACATATCCACAAAGTGGAAAACGTCAGCCATTCAGTTGCCTCCCACGTCTGACATACAATATAAATGGAAGAGACGTGTATAAAGGCAGCGATCAGGCTATTCAATGTTTTTTGTAGCCCTGATGATTGCAGTCGAAACTAGTTGTGTTGTTTAAACTTTAAATTAAAGTTTTTGTGGTAATATTTAGAGTTTTCTTTGGTTTAGTTTTTGTTGATTCTCCATTTAAATGTACAGCGTGGGAAAAATACCGTGGGCTTAGTTTTCCAACCGAATTGGCAACTTGTTTTATTGTAGTTTCATGAAATATGAGACTTACAATATATTTCTTAGCAGTCGTAGTAAAACTAAATTTTGAAATGCTACTAGTAAAATAGAAAAGAAAACGTTGTCATGCGACCACAAAGAATGGATGTTCATCAGATTTGTGCCATTGTTAACTGTTGATTAAAATAACAATCTTATTTTCAGCAATTACTGAATACTGTTTTAAATTCTGTAAAGTTCGGTTCTGATGCAATTTCCGTATTTGGTTCATTTAAAACCACATCTACTTCTGTTTTTAATAATGAGTAAAATTATTGCATTTTCTTTCCTTTTATCTCGGTACACAATTTCTACTTGTAATTTAGTCATAATAAATCACAGAAAAGTGAGGGATAAGTCCTTCATCCAAATGATGTCTAAATTTATGACAAGGAAAATTCTAGATTCACAATTAATTTTCTATATAATAATCGATTTCGGTTTAAAGAGCCTGGTGTTATAATTATACTGCACCTTTTTAGATTAATTACTTTGTTAATAGTCAGATGTAGGCATACCTAATTATAATTACTTTTTTAGAAATATGGATGGCGATAATTAATTGCATATATAGTAAAGCAAGCTTTCGTTGCGTTCTTTTGAAACATAATTATATGAAAAAACAATGCAAGTATTTCTCAGATTCTCTCGCAATGTTCGTTTTACCAATTTATTACATTTAAAGAGAACCACTTTTTGATTTGAGCCCGGATAAGTAAAATACAGGGTGTTAAAATTTCTTCCAAAAAAAAAAAGGTTTTTACTCAAAAACTTTTAAATTCATAGTTGTGAACAATAAATTGATGAAAACGTATTTCTACTAGTTTTTTAAATCAATTTTTATAAAAACGACTTAACTACTTATTTCTCTAAAAAACTCTTTCTCGTATTTTATCCCTTTTAATCAGAACTTAGCATTTTCTAATTAGGTGTATTATTTTTTGTATAATATTTAAATAAAATTGAAACTTCATTTCAAAAAAAAGCCGTAAAGTGGCGTATCATTTTTGTTTTCTGAAAGTATGTAATGACTACTCTTATCGACGCCACTACAAAATTATTTAGAACTACGTTTTCATCAATTTATTGCCCTTAACTAAAAAAAGGTGTATACCAAATTTGATAAAAAAATGTTAATTTAAAAGTTATTGAGTAAAAACCTTTTTTTTCGAAATTTTTTTAACACCCCTGTATTTTACTTATATACTCTTAAATCAAAAAGTGGTAGATATAAAGTCGCCAGAATTTCTCATAAAGAATAAGCAAGTGTTCTGTGGGGCGCGAGTTTGGAAACACCCTGTATATATGTCAGTTCTTCTCATAAAATTATCAGATCACTAATAAAATTACGGAATGAGAATTCTATTAGCATTATTAGCAAGCCTTTTGTTATTTTTTAACTTTGTAACAACGGATCAATCTATTGATGTAATAAGCAATAACGATCAATACCTAAATTAATTAAATAAAAAACAGTTTATTTTGCGGTGAATTTGGATATATATTTCAAATTTTAAAAATAAAAGTACATTCTTTAATTTGCCTTCTTTAAAATTAGACCCTTATATATCCCCTCTTTGAGTAGCCCAACATTACATTTTCTTTTTTATAATTCATATTCGTTAAAATTGCAAGAAAATGAAAGGTCGGATATTTTGGGTAAAAATATGGAAAAAGTTTCTATAAACCTATGTCCGAAAACATGTCACATATTTCATGTACGAGTATTAAGGTTTTTATAAAATGCGACGTATATCCAGTAATTGAAAAGAGAATTACTTGAGATTGTTGCTACATAAAGCAACAAGTTTCGTTTAGAAGTTAATTGGTGTAGGCACCTTTAAAGTAATGGTTTTGCATACAACATTTACTTCGTGAATCGTGATATAACAATGAACTATCGATTTTACCTTTAGCTAATAATCGCATATCAGATGAACAATGTAATGTGTCCAAGTTCAAACTAATTTCATTTTGCTAATGTGTTTTCGTCTCTGAATAATGTTGACAATCTATTAAACTTTTTCAACAATTTGAAGGTATTTTCCAACAATGGTTATTCAGGAATATAACAAATGTAAATAACTCCTGAATAATGTTTTTAAAAATAACGTAAAGTAAAACTATCAATATCAGACTTTCACTAAAAAATTCATATTGAATAATAGATTTTAAAAAGAAATGGGATTATATCCTAGAACCACAGTTTAGAAGACATATACAATAAGAAAAAGTATATACTACAGTCAAAATATACAGGGTGTTACTATATTCGACCGACAACGGTTTACCCCAGAGAGCTCTCGTTAATTGATGAATTTTGATATAGGAACATAAACCCTTAAAGGGCTTAGTTTCCGAGATACAGGGTGTTAAAAGTTTGAAATCAAAATTAAAAATTTGTCATAAATCAGAAACGCCTCCAAATATTTTTTTCAAATTTGGTGACCAATATGCTCTTTAAGAAAGTAATATTTTGACATAAACTGACTTTTGAAAAATTTAACCAGTGGCGCGCTATCAGGGTTTGTGGCAACTTTTATCCCCCTATCTTTTACGCCACTGGAACAAATATATTTTTTTTAATTTTTTTTAATTTTCTGTTCATTTTTAGGTAAAAAATTAATAACCTTTTATGGAGCTAAAATGAACGGTGTTGTAGATATTTGATTCTGAACAAAAGTCTGCAAGTACTTAGATAATTCACAAATTATGATTTGTTGTGTAATTTGCCCGTCGGCGTTTTGCTAAACAAGTAAGTATTTGCTTTTAATCCATACTATTAATTCGATTTCGAATAATAACTAAGCGTTAGGCGTTAGTTGAAAAAAGAATACATGCTATTTCTGAGATTTTCTGAGAACTTGATAAAAGTAAAAATCACAATAACGCAAAAGCTATCAAAATTAAATTCAAACAAATGTATTAGATACAACAATAACAAAATTGACAAAATTACAATAGTTGTTCAAGTTGCTGAAGATGTCTGTATTGTGAAAATGTGTCCCCTTTGGAATAAAAATCGACTTGTTTCAACATTTTCTAAAAATCTAATGAATACTGCCAAATATCAGGATCGCCTGATTTCAGTGGCCCACTCTGTATACATTTTACCTCGTTAAAATTTCTTTTTACCAAGTGTCGCCTGATGAAACTTTCAACAACCGCTAAAAATACTTTTTGTTGAAAATTTTTCTGTACAGTTTAGATGTTTTGTGGTAACCATAAAAGAAAAAGTAATAGGTAGTAGCACTACGAAATATATCTATTTTCTTTTTTAATTATCACGAAGTCGATACTTTGTGTGAACGTTCCGCACTAAATCTTTTAATCAGTACAAAAATAAACTAGGGAACTTTACCTTCTACAGAACATATATCGCCGATTTTTAATGGATTAAGGTCTGTGACATATACTCAGGAAAATATATTTTTAGAGGTAAAATAGAAATAGAAAATAACATTTATATATTTATTTTAAATGATGAAAACAGAAAACGAGTTAAAATAGCTCGAATTTATTTTTCGAAGTAGACTTATTCGAAAGTCAACAAGATTTGGGCACTTGTACATTTTTCCAAATCTATCCCACTTTCAGTTAAGATTAAATTACACAATTTCGTGTTTTAAATAAAATCAAGCGTGGTTTAACATTCAAGAGCACAAAATGTAAAGTTTTAGAAACATAATACGTACTTCGAAAACAACACGTTTGAAAAGTTGTTGCCCATTTTAAATTATGAAATACGATATGTTGTAAGAACATTCGTACCTTCAAATTGTTACAGTTGTCAGTATTTACTATCTTTTTATTAAAAATATAAATAATAAAGTTTATTTGTATTGATTTTGTTCATTTCTTTCTAAGATTGTAACTAACGAATTCTCGAGTATATTCTGTTATATTTGGTACACCTGCTCTGCTGTCCTTCTACTATACAAATAATTAAGGTCGTAGGGAGAAGTAAAATCAAACTCCGGGTTAAGAAAAATGAATATATTATTCTCTTCAAAACAACACCCTATATATTACAATTTAGAATATTGTTTAATAAGTTCGGAATTGATTTATATTAAATAGTTTTTATTAAAAAAAACCCTACAGTTTTTAATCCTTTTAATGAATAAAACATTTATTAATTTTTTGTTAATCAGGAGCGGGATTTTTCTCCTAGCTTTTACTTTAATGGTGCAGTCAATTAAAGGAAAAAATTGTACTAATTATAAAAAAAATGCTTGGTTGTTTCATTAATTATGACTAAAATAGGTAAAATCGATAAAACAAACTCTAGCTCTGGCTGAAACTCATCAACGATAGAAGTACCTCAATGAACCTATATTTACAGTTTATCCGTTTGTTTATAAATGTGAACCTTTTCTGTAACCTAAACCTAAATATTATAAACTGTTTATAAAAGTGCAACATATTTCTTATAATAAATCTAGTATGTTCATTAAAGGTCAATTTACTATAAAAATTAATTCCCAGATCTACAACAAACTCAGATTTTTTTAATTTAAATAAACAGTTGCTGCAAAAACTCATTGAGTCATCCTTTATCATAATGAGCTTCCATATTTTTAGACATTTTGGTGCTTGAAGATTTAGCAAAACAATATGGATCTAAAGTGATACTAAACTATTACATTTTTTTTATGAATGTTCCTGTTCTGGTCCCATACGAAATGGTTTGATTTAATAGTGTACGAATCAAACGTGAGATATTATTTCATTTTATTTAGTTTATTGCTTTTGATTTGCATGCAAGATGTTATCAAAACCCGACAAAGTCAAGTAAACTTGTCGAACAATATAAAAAAAAAACTATCTTAGACCAAAGAAAATATTCTATAACTGATTGCTAAAATGAAATATACATCAAAAACACACCAGCACAATTGATTTCTTATAATAGTTATAATATATTTATATATTTTTGTTTATATGTAATTAACATTGAATTAATGAGCTTTATTTCTTGTTTAATAATAAATAAGTTTATTGTCTACGGTGACGATTCCACATAATACAAGAAGTTTATAATATTAATAAATAAATAATTCCAATAACATTTATGTTCTATACACTTAATTACATATTAAAATATTTCTATTTCTTTTATACATAGTTTTAAGCTTGCAAACACCTTCTTGTTGTTGACTTTGACAAGCTAGCGTTAGTCCTTGAATTTTACCTACTCTTAAAATTTTGGTACAAATTATATTTAATAAAATTTTTTTAGTCAGTTTATTTCCAAAAATTACATTAGTAAGTGATTTTGAAAGACAAATTAATTTAATAAAACAAATTACCTATAATAACTATTTATTATCTGATAATAGTTGATCAATAAAAAAGAGGAAAAGGATATCATTAATCTTATATTTTCATAAAAACTATTACATATTTTGGAAATAAATATTTTAAATAATATATCAAAAATTATATCCCGAGTAATATCTTCAGTAATATTTTTTTAACAAATTTAAAAATTAAAAATCCTAAATAAAAATAATCAGGTATTTATAAGTTAAATTATCCGGATTGCAATTCGTTCTTTATTGGTCAAATCCTAGATCCTTAGAAATTTTGAAAGCAGGTGTAGTGAACACTTACGAGCTTATGGATTAAAAGAACGAGGTAAGTCACATTATACAAAACATTCCATTGACCGTAAACACTAACAACAATGTAAATCCTTCATATATGTGATACTAAGAAGCAAGAACTTTTTTTGCAAGAATTTGAAATAAAGAAACATACATCTACGATGTCCTCAACATAAAGTACTAAACGAACAAATAAATCTGAGAAGTCTTCTCTTTTAGATTATCTTCTGGACTAATAATAATATTAATCAAATGTTTTAGAAAATGAAGAATATTTTTGTCTAGACATTATGATCAACCATTTAGTTTGTATGCCAAATGTCTGTCAATTTCTTATAATCTCGTCAGACGATGCCACAAAACAATGACGATGAAACAAACGTCATAGGAATATTTGAAGAATTTTAGAATATTGTGGAAGTTTAAGATAAGTATATTTTATCTTTTGCAGTTATAATAGAGAGGTTCCACAAACTAAGAGTAGAAACGATCATTATGATATAAAACATATTTTCCAATTGACCGTTCGTAAACAAAGTTTATGTTTCTGTATCTTACGTCAGAAATATAAAAAAATCCTTTTGAAGGTAAATAGGTGCGAAATAAAAAATAATTATTTTTAGATTTGAAGTTTTCTTAGACAGTATCGAGCTGATTGTAGAAAATTAGAACTAAATACTCAAGAATCGAATATTAAAACATATATTTTCCTTTAGTAATAAATTATTAACATGAATGAGGTGTTAAATTAAAATTTTAAAAACAACTAGCGGAAATGCTTAGAAAAATATATTTTCTACATTGTAAAGCACTGAATTGTGGAAGATATTAAAATTATGAATCAGGTTAGTAATTTATGATTAATTGCATAGATATACTCGTATAAGTAAGTTTATATGAGAAATATATTTTCTAGGTTAGACATTTCCGTTTTCTTACATTTTGTGAAATTCATTTAACAACTACGCTTGAAGACGTCAAATTACACTCATGAACAAAAGTATTGCATAGTTCGACTTTATATAATAATTTATTATCTTTTACCTATTTCTTCATTTTTTATCGACAACATATGGGAGGATATCAAGGTATTAGCAGAAAATCCGTTATGTAAGCCGGGCCCCAGAATTTTTAATCCTTAAAAGATCCATCAGCAACCGGGTGCCAAAGAATAAAACATAGACCTAACTATACAGTTTAAAATAAACTTTAACAATATTTAGTGGTTATATTTGTCAAAAAGTAAAAAACTGAAATATTTCACAATGTGTTTATTCATCAATTTAAAAAACACTAGACGGAAGCCTGGTTCAAATAAAAACGAAAACCATTTACAATGGGCCAATCACTTATAATAAGCGCATTATAGATCGATTTTTCAAAGTCTACAAAAATGTATTTAATATAAAATGAATATTCAATTTTTTATTATTTCTAAACTTACTGAATTCAATAGATTTATATGTTTCTTGAATGTTGGCTGTCAATAGAGAATATATGACCTGTATATAAAATAATATTGCACAAAGTACGAATATTCGTTTCACAACTAATTATAATAATAATATTGCGATCTTCATTATGGTAATGGTAATTCTTAGTGCCCGGTTTTCAGAATAACAGGTAAAAAGGGTTGACTCCCGTTTAAAAATATGAGAATTTATTTGAGATTTTATAAAAATAAAAAGTAAAGCGTATAAACAAGATTTCTTATTAAAGAACAAAAAAATAAAGAGAAATTTATTAATTAAACTTCGCAATGTACTAGTAGTTCTTTATCTTTAAAATTACGCCTTCCAATTAGAGAAATAAAATTATTTGAAAATTTGTTACCATTTTCTCTAATTTTTAAGGAGGTTGTGTCACTAGACAAAAGTAAAAACATACTTTTTTCTAGATTAATTTTGTTTTAAAAAAAATGTGGCAAAATCGAGATGATTAGGTACCTTCTTCTTGGGAAATGGAAAAAAGATTTCACGTAGTCTTATGGGAAATAAGCAAAATAATATACGTTTGAAACTTTTTTTATGCACAAAATAATAATCATAGAAAAAAAATTTATGTTATCATTTAAACTTTCACTTTTTTTCATACAAAATAGAAGAGCTTTGAAAGTTCTTTCTGTATTAAAAAGTAAATAAATATCAATGACTTACAGTTTTCGCTATCAACTAGTTGGTGAAGCGGCAACGCTGTATGTACCATAAATAGCATTTTGTTTGCATCATTTTTTTATTTACTCAAGCGTTGATTATATATTTTTCATTGAGGTGTTTTCTTTTTTAAATATACATATATTTCTTTGTGTTCTTATCAATTTTGATTTTTGCGAAATAAAATTGAATACTAATCTTACATACTTACACATACATAAGTCAATATCCAGGCTGCGTTGCCGTTTCAAACTGGTCCAAGTTAAATAATTTTAATTAGCAAAAAAATTTTTTTACTAAAATATCCACATATTTATCTATTTATTTGCAATATTTATACTTTTTAATTAATTTCTTTATCATAAATTTGAGATAAAATTTATAACAAGTGATTCAGTTTTTGGATACATACCATATATAAACAATCAACAATATGTAAATACTGATTTAAAAAATTCAATTTGGAAAGCAAATTCAAAATATTTTTGATCCATTTGATCCATTTGGCTATTATACACTATATATTTTGTGTACAAAACTGACAGCTATATTTTAACGTTATTTCCAAAGCAACGCCGTTGACAAAATTAATAAAAATACAGATTTTTTTTTAAATTTAAATCGGTTAAGTTTTTATTATTAAAAGGAATGTATTTATATGTTCTGATTAAAAATATTTATAAACAAAGAGAATTTTTTTATGTAGAACTAAATATTAAAAATATGCAATAATTTTGCTTATGAGAATATAAATCTGTTTTAATTATGCTTGAAGGAATTAGACTCGGACTAGGTGGGGGTCTCTTATAGATGACGATTTATTAGTTCGTTTGAATTAAAAAAAGTTACCTATAAAAATGATATATATATATATATATATATATATATATAAGCGTGTCCCTTAAAACCCTTTTGTCGAGCATGTTCTGAATAATGTATCATTTACTTTTGCTTGGTGAGTATTTAAAATATCCACCATTTTGTGAAATACTCAAGAATTATCTTGAAATCGTTCCACTATTAAATACTTGTTTTTAAAATTTAGCAAAACTTTTTGAAAACTCATTATGAATTAATTAATTTATTAGATAATTAAAAACCGAATCTGACGTTATAAAATGAAGTTATTAACCATTCTCGTAATCTAACAAAATAAAAATGAATCATTGTGTCTAAAATAAAGAAAAAATATTACTGCTTCAAATTATTATTACCAGACTGTCACAAACAAACCTATCCCTCTTTAATTAATTAAGGAGTAATTAAAATGTGGATGACTGTTGAGGTTTTCCTGTCACATGTAATTACTCCAGAACACGAATTAAATATATATAAAAATCAGACAATAACAGTCACCTGAAGCTTCAAGATCATTGTTTGTAAAAGCATAGCCTGATGATGTAAATTATTAAAGCAAAATTTTAAATAGAACTTTAATCAGTGGAAGAGATCCTGATCCTAAATAATTTATTTTAATGCCATTTTATAATAGACAAAGGCTCAACATAGAAATCGATAAAGTTCACTAATCTTGTCAATGTATGATATGAGGAAGTAGTTCATAAAAATTAATTGGGAATTATTGATTATAAAAAAATATGTCGAAATTTATTTGCAATACATTTAATATTTCTTGGCTTGTATTTAAATTAAACAAAATAAAATAAACTCTTTAAGAATTTATTATATGCGCAAGAGTATTGGCAGACACAAATTGAGGACCAAAATCAAACATTAATGAAAAAATAGACAAAATAGAAACTTTGAATTTTTCAACAATTCTGCAACAAAGCTGAAATATTTTAGGGACTTTTTGCCTCGGCTCTGTTTTGTCTTCGGATTTTGCAACAATTTCGAGTTCCGTTTCTTGTTTTGTTGCTGTGAAAGTTTCTAAACAGTTGTGTTTTTGTCTGTTTAGTTTGGAGGTAGCACAACACACGAATTGAGGACCAAAAATGAATAAACAGTTAATCCAATTATATGTGTATGTATGTATATATATATATAAAATATAAAATTGTATACTATGATTAATATAGATCTTATGAATTATTCTTATTGGTAATTCAATTAAAACTTGTGAATCGTGATATACACAACTATTTATTACATAATTTATAGGAACTAAACCTAACCTAACCCAACTATGATAATCCTCAACCATTCTCATTTCAGAGCCAATATTTTGGGTGCTCAGGTTGCCAGTCCTCAATTCGAGAAAACCGAATTTATTAAATTAATAAAAATAAGTCGAAAGCTAATATTATTTGTTGAGCCCAGAATTGTATAAACCTTTTTTTTAAATAATAGACAATTAGCGACAATTTGTAAAATTCAGTAAATAAAATTTCAAATGATGTATCAGTTTATCCATACGCAATTTGACAATTTTGAAAAATTGTTTTTACTTAGAAGTAGCTAGAGATTTTTGGTTTCTACCGGCAAGAGCGCAAGACAAAATGTTTGCAAATTGATAAAGAAAGATAAAAAAAAACAAAGAAATGAAAGTAAGGAAAAAAATCGTTTAAAAACAGAAAAAGAGGAAGACAAAAAGGAAAAATAAAGTAAATGCATAAAATAAAAGACACTGGCAAAATTAACAAAAAAGAACACAGCAAACAAATAAAATTTCAATATAGAGTGCCTTAAAATAATAATAATTCTTTAGCCTTTGTAAAAGCTTCTTCCAATAAATCTAAATCTTTTTACTTCACAGTGACGACAAACGAAGGAATATAGAATATTTTATTCTACGTTTATTACTTTCAAAGTCAGAATGTGTACGACCTATATTTCTTGAGTAAAATTTTATCCTATTTGGCATATTACAACTGAAAACCCCTTTTTAAAATTGATTTATAGATATATGATCAAATTTGACTTGACAATTTTTAAATATTAAATTAAATTTATTTATGAAAAACATGTTTGCTTAATCATTTAACTATGAACTTAATTCTAATGTTTTTAAAAACCATACAATTAAATGACTAAAATACGACGTTATAGACCTCGCTCATTCTTCGATTGGCCATCGTGGATGAGATAGATTAGTAAATGAAACATCCAAGAAATATGCGAACGTGGCGAGGGAAATGGTTATCTTATTCCTATCCTATGTGTGAAATTTGTCAACAAAAGAAAACTAAAAGAAAACGTGGTTTATTTTCAAAACCTATAATCCATTCTGAATTGAACAGTCGATGTCAAGTAGATCTTATTGATCTACAAACACAACCAGATGGAAAATTTAAATTTATTATGGTTTGTTAAGACCATTTGACCAAATTCGTATTATTTCGTGCTTTGGAGACAAAACGAGCTGAAGAAGTAGGGTATCATTTAAATTATATATTTTTGGCACTAGGAGTACTTTGTATACTACATTCTGATAATGGCAGGGAATTTGTAAATAAAGGGAATTGGTAAACTTGTGGCCAGAATTGAAAATAGTACATGGCAAACCTCATCATAGACAGACTCAAGTATCGGTAGAGCGTGTCAATCAAGATATTGAGAATATGCTGACTGCTTGGATCAAGGAAAATAATACAACGAAATGGACCGAAGGTATAAAAATGGTGCAGTTCATGAAGAACAGAGAATTTCATTCTGGTATAGGAGTAGAGCCACGAGTAGGTCTTTCAACATCATCATTGCCTGCAGAATTAATACGAAACATGTACGATGAGAAACAAATTCAAGAGGTTTTGAATACTTTAGAAAACGATGAGGAAGACAAATATACCTGAAAATGGATGAATGAATGAAGATGAATCTGTAGAAAATCATGAACCACCAAGTTCCGGTCAGCTTATTACAAGTAATTTTTAAGATTTCGTTAATTTTCTCTGCATATTTGTAAAAAATCATAATCATTTATTCTTACTTTAGCAGGTGTCGGCAATCTCGAAAATATTATAAACTCTAGGAAGTCTGCGAAAGATAATTTAGAAAAACAAGCCAAAAAAATGAAGCTGATATCGAACAAGTAGCACCTTCCAGCTAATATTAAATAAGAAGGAAAAAGCCAAATTTGTATTATAAGTGTGTAAAGATTCTTTAATGAAGATAGAGTTAAAGAAATTTATATCTTTCTCAAGTCAAAAAGTCGAGCGCTTTCGGCAATACAATGCCATCATCAGGACAAAAAAATTATGTAAAACTTGACGGCAAGTTAGTTATGAAATTCTTTTTTTAAAAACATTTCTAACAGTAAAATATAAATTAACTTAAAAGACAACAATGGACGTATAACTGTAACATTTTAAAAGGTTTTTAAGGCCCAGGCCTGAAAGTTGTCTTTATTAAAGACAACTTTCAGGCCTGTTGTCTTTTAAGTTAATTTATATTTTACTGTTAGAAATGTTTTTAAAAAAAGAATTTCATAACTAACCTTGCCGTCAAGTTTTACATAATTTTTTTGTCCTGATGATGGCATTGTATTGCCGAAAGCGCTCGACTTTTTGACTTGAGAAAAATATAAATTTCTCTAACTCTAATCTTCATTAAAGAATCTTTACACACTTATAATACAAATTTGGCTTTTTCTTTCACCACAAAGTGTGTACGCACCAACACGTAACTTTTGTTACTCTTCATTTAATATTAAATAGTTTAATTTTATATTTCATTTATTTTTGCAAAATATTCGATAGGAACTGGACAAGGATTTTTAAGATGCAACTGCAATAAAAACTGCTTTTCTAATAAATAAAAAAAGGGTATATTATGCAACGCTAAGTGCCATAGATCCTGGCCATGCAATAATAAATAGTAACATTGTTGTAAATTGGCTTTCAAGAAAGGACTAATATTGTTTGTATTAAGAATAATAAAAATATCTTATGTTAGTTTTTCAAAAAGCATTTAACTTACGATTTACTTACATAAGGTTCTATTTATTTGATAATTTTGTATTTATTTATTTATTTGAATACTTTTACATGTAAAACATTACGTTTTAATAATGAGGTCGAATGAGTTTAGCCAAATGGGTATAGATAGGCACATCTAATTCTACCAAAAAACATTAGAAAAAGCTAGTTTTGCCTAGTCAGAACTAGGTGCGCCAAATTGGTTTAGGTAAATCTAGTTTTCTCTAGGCAAATCTAGATTTGCCTGAAATCGGGTTTTGCCGGTATCATATACAACAATCAATATTGAGTTAATCTTACTTTATGTTTAATTGCAAATCATCCAATTTCACTAACTACTTCGGTTACTGCTAGAGGCGCCCAGAGTTGTATACCACTATTTTCAATACTTGATTGTAAATCAGAACTTTATTATGTATCGATATTTGCAACAATGTCCTAATAACCAGCATTGTTTTGTGCATTTTAGACCTAGCTCATCCATTTTTCCTTAATTTGATATTTCTATTTTATAATACTACTTAATATTTAGCTGTATTATTAGCTCTATGTGGTCCGATATTTCTGTTAGCGAAGTTTCTTTAAGTTGTATTCTGCGTTGTTGTTTTTTACTGTAATTTATTATCCACATTGATGTTTTTATATTGTTCTTTTCTGCTAAGATTGCTGTATCATCCATGAATGTACTGTTCCGCAAGAGTACAACAAAATAACAGGTAAAAGCTACGTACTAAAAATGCATTGTGTACTTTATGAAAATACACTTTGTTTCGTTTCTATAAACACCCTAAGAGCTTCACGAAAGACCTGTATTACATCTACAAATGTAGATTACTAACTAAAAGGAGCAATCGGAAGAATTTTACAAAGATGTACGGGGCAAACACAGGGCAACCAGAATTTTAAAGCCATTGTTACCAGTGTCGTTCTTTGTTTTGTACCATTAGTTAGGATTGTTTCGGCATTTTTTTTTTGTTTCCTATGATATCTTAGTTAACTAGGCATTGTTGCTGAAGTCATGTATTGTTATTATTGAGTGTCATTATTAGATTCATGAGGCTAAAAATGGTGAACAAATTCTAGTAAAAAATTACAGCCACCGCTCACAGTATATTCGTTAAGAGTTCGTCTCAATACTTGGGAAAACTAAATTGGGGAGATTTTGTAACTGTCTTTTTAGTTAGGAATCCACATCTATCTGACAGATGGTTGAAGGTCTATGTCTGAATCGAAATTGTTGGTTAGGGATCAGCGCTTTCTTTTCCATCATGTGATTTAGTCATTTTAAAAGAAGTTTCTCAAATAGTTTTGAGATGACTGGTAACAGCGAAATTGGTCTATAACATTTTATTTCGTGGGGTGTTTTTTTAGCTTTTGCATTATTATTATTACATCAGCAACTTGACAAGTGGTTGGGATATATTTAAATCTGACAATAGTACTGCATAACTACTGTAGTATGGTATTGCCTTAAAGTAATTTCTAATTTCCTCAGAGACCCCTTTTGGTGTATCCTGAATTATTTCTTCTTTCTTTTTATCCTGGATGTAATTGACTTATGTTGTTTTTATTAGGTATAACTGCCGGTTTGTTATTATCAAATTGACTGGAACGATGTTCCCAACACGTTATATCCCTACTCCAAGATATTAATAACATGTTCTCTCTCTTTCATAACAATACAAATATTCAGGCTAAATTTGTATATAAAATCTTGAAGATTAGGTACTTTTTGTGGGCCCTTGGGCTAATATGTTGGGCTGTCAGTAGAGTGAAAATAATAGTTTAATTGTTTAAGGCCTTCTCTTAATTGCTCACCTTTAGTAGTATAGTCTTGAATCTCAATAGGTCTGTTTCGTATTATAATCGTCTCGTAGGGAGACGAAGGTAGTTTATACAATTTTCTTATTTCAAGTTGTGATTGATGGGATGGCTCTAGTACACCTACAGTTAAGGTTTGTTTGGTGGATTCTATAATCATCAAAAACAGTTGTGTTTGGTTAAATTGTAGGTGTTTTGATTGCTTGTCTAGATGAACTGTAGTTTAGATATTTCATCCTCTAATAGCTATATTCTATTAATATATGAAATAGATTTCAGAATCTAGATATATTTTGAATATTCATAAACAGATATAGTTCGTTTTTCTACTTTACGCCCTTCCTCAGGTCTGTATTATTCCTAAATTAAAACTGAATTGTTCTAGTGTTTTTTGCAAAAAAAATGGCATTAGAGCTTAATCATCTTTATTTTTTTTTCAGATGTTTTTTATTTAAGGTTTAGGATTGCCAAAAAAAGTTATGCATATTTACACTGCGTAATGAGGGGGCGATAAATAACCTTGGTCGTACTAATGTCAATGTTCGACTAAAAAAATACGTACAAAAACCTTAAGACGAAGGTATAAGTATGTGGTACGTATCTTTATGCAATCGAAACATAGAATGTTGAAAAGTGGGCTTGTACCTACCTATGCGTGGGGTGATAATAGATGACAATCTGAATTAGATAGAACCTGAGTTTAAAGAGAAAATTAAATTATTTGGGCGTAAAATGAATAACTGAGCAAAAGAATGCACTATGTGTATAACAAAAATACATACTATCTTATAAAAATAAGTAGCACAATTAGATTTCGAAACAAGTTTCATTAAAACAAATGATCGATTCTTTTGCATTGTTTATTTTGCTCGTTTCAGTACTTTTACCTGAGTGGTAAATAATTAATTGCATTAAAAATCAATATCTAGATATTTATGTTGTTTTGCTTGTTCTTGTAAGAAATCAAGTTTATTTACGACAAACAATAGCCCTGACATTCAATAAAAGTTAAAATAAGTATTAAAAAAATTGACTAATAATATAAACATAATCGTCAAATAACGAGAAAAACATTTTTTTTCATTCATTTTATGTTTTAAAAATTTTCTATGACAAAATCTAGACGACTAAGAAGCTCTTTGTTCAGAAAATAGAAAAAATCAATCACGTTTGGAACATGTTTTTCTTGAACGTTCAATATAATAGTTAAAGAAAACTAAATTGAATTAAATAATTAAATATCAATGACTTACAGCTTTAGCCATTAAGTCGTTGGCGAAGCGGCAACGCCGTATATGCTATAAATAACATTATGTTTTGGAGGTTATTTGAATTATTAGATTTTTGATCTTTTGCTGACTCAAGCGTTGATAATATACTTTTTCACTAACATGTGTTTTTTCCATATATATTTTTCTTTTTCGCGCAAAAAATTGAATGCTAACCTTACATTTAGGTAAACTTACAAACAAATGTCCAGGCTGCCAACTGATAAAAATTTACACCATTGCCGCTTCTAACTAGTGAAAATTAAATAATTTCATTTTTTCCTTAAAACCCAAATATTTATCTATTTATTTGCATTATTTATTCTTCTTACATTATTTTTTCATTTTTCTACAAGTTTCATAACCTTAATCCGCTGATTATAAATTATTTCTAAATAATTAACTTAAAGACTTTTGTGGGTGCAACTTCCTTAATCCTAATAAAATCGCTAAAAATATGTTAATTTTTTGGTGCAGAATTCAAAGGTTTTATTATTCAGTGTTATAATAAAATATACTGTTACAATAATTTGAAAAATAGTTTGATACGAACATATGAATCGAAACTATCTACACTATGAGTAAGAATTAGGTTTGAGAAAATAATTGTGGTGCACACTGTACCTCATTAATTTAGAATTTTAAAATAGATTAACGAGTAAATTTAGTCCAATAATTACCAGCTTTGCAGGTTTATTTTTAAATGTGGAAGAGACCTTTTACATAATGCGATGTTGATTCACTTTAAAGTTTTATTTTAGACCCGGAAAACTCAAGGAAAAAACGATACAAAAACAATCATTGTTGACAAACTTAAAAAATATTTTTATTTAATTAACTTCCTACTAACTTGAGAACCTGTTTGATTTCTATTTTTGTAAGTTGTGTAATCTTATTGGAAAGAACTTATTAACATAATACAGTCTGAGTTTATTAATATTGTCTTTATTTCAAATGAAAACAAGTTTTTTTAATATTTTAGCAAGAATATTTATTATTTTAACCCACGTAAAATATCATATAATATGCAAAAAGAAACTGATTTTTTTTTTAATGATATGTTATAAGCAAAAACAACAATAAACATAATATATGTATATGTATAAATTTTATAACAATAACATACCGAAGATAGCTATTGAGTAATAATTAAAAACAGCTTTTCTGATAATTGCTTTCATAAAACTCAACTGTCGTAAGTAAAATAAGTCAAGGTTATTGTATCTTTAACGTAGATCTGATAAGAAATTACAATGTGAAAAATAAAACCGAAAAAAGATAAAAATGTCATATCTCAGCTCAATTTATCACTAAAAGTCGCATCTGGGCCTTGTTTATAAAAGTGTTATTCTTTTTTACATAGAATTGTAAGTGATGCAAATTACCAAATATTAAATTATTATTTAAAAAATTGTATAACAAAAATAATTGCTCCTAGATTTAAAACATACGTTAGTTGGCTAGTGGACTATAGATCAATCGAGCTGTACTTTGGAAAAAGAAAATTTGATAAAATTGAGTGCTAAGTCCTAAAGATTAAAAATTTGGTATTCACTTATCCTAGAATATTATATTTCTGCTGTGGGAAAATTTGATAAAAATAAAGCATTGTAAAATCATATGCTCTTCAATGTTTCATCATTCAGAAATATAATATTGACAATTTCTGATTTGTTGCCTTTTCTATACACAGGTCTTACTTAAGAAATTTTCCACATATCAGGCACCCTACAAGTTCTAAGACATAAGTTAAGTAAGGTGGTTAAAGGAGAGGCCAATATATGTCTTTTAAGAGAAACGATGGAATAAAGTCATGACCTGTGGTCATTTTATTCTTAACTTGCTTCAGAGCTGCAAATACTTCATTTACATGAAAAGCGGGAATGTTATATACTTGTACATGTAAAACTTCATCAGAAGTGTCATAATCGGAGCTAACCGAGTAAGATTTAGCAAAAAAGTCACCAAACCCATTAATGATGTCCAATGGACAAGTAATTCAACAAAATGAACTAGAGTTTTACAATTGGTTAGTACCCAAATAAGTTTCATTTAAAAAAAAATTAATAATTTTACAGAAACTTAATCATTTGAAAAATATAAGCTTATTTCCAATCATTTCTATACTATTCACATAAATTTATAATAGAATTAAACCAAAATTTTTGAAACTGATTTCGTAAGCACCAAAGTTCCCTTTTAAAAAATGATGTTGCCCCCTTTTATAAAAAAATATTATTTGAAAAATAAAGGATTACCCTCAATAATTCCTGTAAATTAAACCAAAAAGGTGACAGATTTCGTAAATATTGTAATGTTTTAATGTTTTAAAACATTTGGTCTTACCACCTGACAGAAAAAAATAAATTTTAATAATTAGGAATTATTGGAGAAAATTGATATATCGGAGCGATACTTCGTTCTTTGAGGGGCACAGGATTTGAATCAATTATGTGAATCCGTTTATAACGAATAATTTAGGATCAATAGTAAGATATGGGGAAAGGATGATTAAAGATTATAAAGAAAACCTTCATCCTGAGGTGTCATTTAAAATAAGCTAATTTAGATAAATTTCCCAAACCTTCAAGTTCTGTTACTAAAATTTTATATTTACCAAGAATAAATATTAGGTGACTAATAAAAAATGTTCAATAATTACTTCTTCTTAGAACATTAGAACATTAGAACAAGTTTTAATTCAGTAGCAACATTTTTCAACTATTTATTTATAGATAATGAAGTAATTTTTTAAGGTTTGGTTAAATTAACGATATTTGCTTTATAGTTCTTATTGATAATCTGTAAACAATAGTTAAACAAATGTAATACATCGCTGTTAAACATAAATGAAGATGACCAGAGCATTATAATATCATCCTCAAGGTTCAAAGTGTGTATTATTTAATAACTTCTAAGATAATTAATAATTTTCTTGATTATATAATTGGAAGGTAACATAAAAAGTAATAGAAATATAAATCGTGAATGTATATAATTACAACAAACAAAAATGGAAGAAGACGAGCAACAAAAATTGTTTTAATTTTAATTAGAATTTTCCGGTGTTTTACTAAATTTGAATTAATTTTTGTAATGATTTTTGATCGTTATAATATGATCCTTATACCTACAACACGTACGTAATATCTGTATGTCGGGATGAATTAAAAACACTGACATTGTAAGCAATTTAACATGGCGTTTAAAAAACAAAAATACTTCCTCTTACCATAAAGTCAGGATGCCACCAATTTTGTGTATCCAATGAGTTCGAGGTTGGATATCAAAAACAATGATTATTTTTCCATTTAAGTTTAAGGTATGAATTAAGCAGATTCATTTATTTAAAAATATATGTGTTCATTTAAACCACCAATATTGCAGAACATAAATTTATACTGAGTGTAGAGGATGTTCCGGATCGAATAATCTTATTTTAAGGAAACTTATTACTTCTTTAAAAAGGTTTTCCTTCATACGTTCGCTTACTGATTCTGTACATTTTCTTCTTGGTCTACCATTTTTCATTTTCTCTTGGGTGTCCTCCAATCCTCACAAGCGGTCTTTATATGTACCTATAAAGTTTTATGAAAAGAGTTATATACGGTTCTTTAAACACGAACTCTATTTGTATCTTTGTTGGTATTCCGTACATCGGAAAACATGTCATATGTCATTAAAAACATTTATGTACATGGTGCTCCAGTTCACTTCTGTAATAGTTTGGTTTTAATTCTCAATTTTTTATTATTTGTATGCTTTAATTTTGGAGTATTTAAAGAGCATAATAGTAATAAAAATCCAGAATTTGAGAATATTATGACAGATGATATTTTGAAATAATCTTCATCATAATAATCTTTTATACATGCAATAATAGCACGTAATACTAATATTTTTTTAGGTCGTCTTTGTTGCTATAAAGAATGTAGTTACAATAGTGTTCTTTAACCTGTACCAATAGTAGATATGATGCAATTAAAAAATTGCTCGAGGAAACTTATAGAATAGAGAACTCAGTGTTTTTCTGATATGAGGGAGCGAGGTAAGGGAAGTTTAGTTATTTGTGACGAGCTTCAAGAGTTATGTAATACAATCGAAGATATTTTAATATGTTACAATTACTTACGAATGTGAGGGGAAGAAGGTGCAGTAAATGTCGAATTTGGATTTACATTGTATCAGCATGGCTTAGATGACTTACTGACATTTGATCCCAATAGGGACAAATTAAACGATAAATGATTATATACCAGCACACCAGGGGTGGGTTCAGAAGGTGTGTTGGTATATTTTTTTGCTTGTGTATACTTTTTTAAATAGATACATAAAAAAATCAAAAATACATGAAAAAAACTGTGATTAGTGTTATTTCTTTGTCTAGAATTAGTTGACTACTTAATGTTGGGACAGTTTATTATTAATTGGATTTACTTAAATTAAAGGTACATATATCTTTTGACATAGATTCCAAAGACGCTATGCAAAAGAAGCGTTTTATAAATAGTTTTAGGAAGGTCTCATTACACGCAGAGTGATTTTTTGTCCAATACTAAGTAGAAGTGCTTTTCCTTTTATATTATCAATTGCTCTTTGTAACATAATAATTTTGGAAATTGTAAATTTATTCAACGAAACTGACATGACAAAATCTTCAGACTGAAGCACGAGTGATTTCATCAAATTTCATTGTTTCGAGTAAAATAATTGATAAAATTATGAACGAATTTTTCGGTCGAAATATCACTAAAACATTTATTGCTATATGACGAAATTTAAAAAATGAAATAAGTACAATAACTTCCTTGATTTAAGAGATAGAACTTTGGATTCAATAACGAATTTTTATTACCGTGCAGTTCAAAATAGCGCAAAGAAGGAAAACTATATTTTAAACTGGAACACCCTGTATTTTATTACATTTTTGAATTCTATTGATTGAGTTTTGGATACCTATTTTCAAGAATTGTTTTAGATTTATTTTAAATTGCGATATTTATGATGATTTGTTTTCGATAGATGACAGAATCTGTAAAATTAACTCTTAAAGTTATTTCTACAAAGAGTGTTCTTTTAGTATTTAATAAATCCGAATTTGTTCATAGTTTTTTGTGATGACTGATTCAAATCGTAGCTTCAATGGGGGCATTTTCTTAAAAATCTTTATTCAGTATCAATTTCTTATTCTATTTCTCACGTGTTTTCGTCTTACATTTATTTAAATTGAATCTCATTTAAAATTAAATCGTCTATTATAGTTCTATTAAAAATATGTCGTATTCACGAATTAAAAGTATTTATTTCTGTTGTTTCCATGAGACTGGTAGAAACAAACGTAATGTTATAGTTTTATTCTATAATTATGACTTTTTTATGTAGGAAAATAACGGAATAAAGTCTGAATGGCAATTATACATACAATGGTTCAGAGACCGAGATGATTTTTTGTAGTATGTACTTTCATTTTACTGATTTTTTACACTTGAAATAATAAGAATACAACTTTACTGGCCACTATTGAAGAGCACATGCAAAGTAAAGAATGTGCCACTGTCGAAAAATATGAATCTTCAAATAAGTATGCAACAGAAGATGAAGAATGATTGAATAAAGATATCAGTTTGAAATGTTTTGGGATAACTTGTTGATATAAAGTTCTGATTGCAAGGAAAAAGAAAAATATACAAGTATAAATATTTTTGAAAGAAATGTCAATACAGAAATTTAAAAGAATGGCAAATTTGAAAATAGGAAAAAAGTAAGAGAAGGCAAAGAAAAAGGTAGGAAAAAGGAAAAACCTTTAAAACGAAGGTAATAAAAAATATTGGTTATCTGGTGTTTTTACACTTTTAATAAGAGATATTAGAGAAAAAGATTTTAATAGAATAGAAAAAATTGATTAGAAGTATAACAGGAAACAAAATCATTGGATACGAAAATAAGAATATTTGAAAATTTGAATTAGAATGTACTATGATGGGCAAAACAAATTTCTCGAAATTTCTTGAAATTGGGGGAGTAGAAAAATTCGTAGGGAGCGAAAAAGGAAATATATTTTTAATAAGATGCAGATAATGAAAGAAAAAAGGCAGAAAAAAGGAGTATAAAAGGAAAAGCCTTTAAAATGAAGGTAATCAAAAATATTTGTTATATAGTGTTTTTACACTTTTCGTAAGAGATATTAGAGAAGAATATTTTAGTAGAAAAGAAAAAAACGATTAGAAGTATAATAAGAAATAAAATCATAGGGTGACAAAATAAGAATAATTGAAAATTTGAATGAAAATATATTATGATAGACAGAATACATTTCGGGATATCTAAGTTCCTATTCTTGAAATTAGAGAATTAGAAAAAGTTCCTGGACAGCGAAGAAGGAAATATATTTTTAATAAAATGCAGACAACGAAAGATGAGCGATTTCTATTTCTTCAGTTTCAGGAAGAGGCACCCTGCTGGGAAGATTAGTTAGTCCTGTGGTGTATCTAATGTACCAATTTTTAATTAGCTATTTCTCTGGCTTTATTCCGATATCGGGTGTAGTAACATAAGTAAGGACAAACCAAACCATAGAACAATCATTCGATGCACTTTTGATTGGAACATTTCCAGTATTTCTATTTTAAAGTACGTGAATGCGATGTTTGCTCTCAATAATGCTAAACGATAAAATATCGATATGCAAAATAGGATTTAAGAATGAAGAAGCAGTTTATGTCATTTGATGTATGTTGCGTTCTTTAAGGGTAGTATTTTAATAGGGTTTATTTCCAGAGGGATAAATCAATTGGAACTCAACTACTAGTCGGTGTGTCTGTAATTGCAGTTTATAATTGATAAATATCACTGTTTTACAAAGTTAGTGCTGGCATGTAAGTGTTACACTAACAAAGGGCCGTTGCTGGGATGTGCAGCTAATAGTAGGGATTTCATATAACAGATGTCTATTATAGTTTCATTTCAATCGAATAATATCCAATAATACAATAGTTTTAAAATGTTCTATAATATAACAATTTATTAGAGTTTTAGAAAAACGAGATAAAGTTTCTGCAACATTGGCAACAATTTTGTTTACAAATAAGATAAAAATTACTGATTACATTGTGACGCCAAACGGCAAAAAAATGAAAAAAATATTTTTCTATAGATATAAAATCAAGTTTTTTGTTATTAAACTATTGTTTATATTTATTCTTAGGAAAATAAAAAAGTGGTAAATTACCTTTAATTTAGATATACACTTTTACATTTTTACGCTGTGTTTATTTTTATTTTCTTTATTATTTCTCATTTTTATATATAATTATTTTTGTTGTTTCTATTAGATTTTTTGTTGACATTTTTCTATACATGTATCCAAATTGTATATGCCTTTTGTGGGCAACACATTTTATTTTCTAGTCATGTATTACTTGGGAAAAAATTAAAAACAGGTAGGATAGAAATTGAAGGACGAACTTCTTGCCTACCTGGTAAGTACAAGTACACATTATAAGATGATGCACATATATTACATTTAAAAATAGTTGTAAAAAGTGCACTAGTAAAATTTAGGACGTAAATATTAACGTGCGATAATAATAGACCTAGGTGAATAAACCCAATATAACTTTGTTATGATTGAACGTAATAAAATTTAGAATTTTACAGGAAATAAGTCACTATGTTCTACAATAAAGTCGGGTCTTTTGTTTAAATATAGTGAACCAATTAAATAATATAATTTTTAAATCTTACCTAACGCCTACACGCACAGAAATATCGTCTTCATCCATTTCTCTTCTAAAAACAATACAATTACATTTGTCCACTACCACACCTGGCCATAACACCTACCTTTATTTAAACTTTATACAAACACTTTACTTAACATTATAAAACAATTGTTTACAAATGAGAGTTGAATTATTATCGATTATAAGAGTACTTATTAACATTTTTCTAAGAGAACAATTCGGTATTTTTAGCCTGAGAGGGTTTGTATCGGGGTTAAAAACGTCTCTCTAAACGCACATGTAAATATCAGCCGAGTACAAGTGAAAGTGTTTTCGAATTAACTCATACGACCCACGGTGAAGCTGTCGAATGTCGATGTCGTCTCGAGAACGTGTTTGGAGTGGAGCGACGCACACAACCTCTCCTTCACCTTACCAAAATCAGACTGTGGAGAACCGGAGAACGGCACCGAAGCACAAAATACGAAATACACCTCCGACTACCTGTATACGAAGTACCTGTAGTCTGCGATGCGCTTGTCTTCTTTAAAAACCGTTCCGATGGTCGTTTCGTAAAAAACATGAATTGACTGGTCATAATAGAATGCACAGTGCATCCTAATTTCAGAAAATAATCGCCTACGGCAGACTAGTTATGATATCATACACTAGGAACAATTTTTGTATAGCTACAATGGGAAGTTCACTTAAGTTTGATCAGTTTTGATACAGGTTGGAGAAAAATTATATTTCTTAAATTTCGATTGTTTTGTTAATGTTAATTATGGGACTAACAATCAAATTTGTTACAAATGAAAGCACACATCTGCTTTGCATTTTTCAAATTTCGCGGTTTTTATCTACTCTTAAGCTAAAATTATCTTCATTAACAAAACATGTTCGAACCTGCATATTATTTCTTGAACTAACATTTAATAAGGATTATATTAAAATGAGGAAAATTTTTAATGGGTATTCTTTTAATCATGTTTAATGCTCTGGTGTAAAATATGGTGTTTTGGATATAAATGGTTCAAATTCAATCAATTCAATAATCCAAGAAGGGGGTGCTATTGGTCTCAGTAATTGGTGCTTGAGACATCGCAGGTTCGAATTTCGGAAGGGTTGAAAATTTTTTTGATTTGCTTACAAGCCAGAAATGGATTTTCTAATTTGACTACCAGTTAGGAAACGAGAAAAATGATATACCTTAAATTTCGATTGTTTTGTTAACTATGGGACTAACAATCAAATTTCTTAGAAATAAAAGCACACATCTGCTTTACATTTTTTTCAAATTTCGTGATTTTTATCTACTTTTAAGCTAGAATTTTCTTCATTAACAAAACATGTTTGAACCTGCATATTATTTCTTGAACTAACATTTAATAAGGATTATATTAAAATATGGAAAATTTTTAGTCAGAAAAGGATTTTCAAATTTGACTACAAGTTAGGAAGTCAGTTTCCCTGCCTTGAAGGTGATTCCCACTTCTGAATTTTTTTAAAAATTGTTCTTGTTTAGTTTCCATAAACATGTATGACATTGAACACTAGAGACCATTTTTGTATATTCCCAATGGGAACTTGTTTTTTAAGTTGAATCATTTTGATACTAGGTGGAGAAAAATCTTATTTTTTACTTTCGGTTGTTTTGTTAATTATGGTACTAACAATTATGTTTGTCCATATCTGCCAATTAGAATGAGTAATTTTCATTACTCAAATGTTTTCTAAATATTTTTCAAACGTTTCTGGTCTAGTTTCCATAACCATGTTTGATATCGAACATTAGAAACAATTTTTGTAGATTCCCGATGAAAAGTTGTATTAAGTTTGATAATTTTCGATACAGGTGGAGAAAAATTATATTTTTTACTTTCGCTTATATTGTTAATTATCGTACTAACAATTATTTTTGTCTATATCTCCCAAATAAGAATGAGATATTTTATTATTAGATTAGATTAACACAAAGTTAATTTTTTTTAATGGCAATTTTTTTTTACTTTTAAGGATCCTTATTTAAATATTTGTTTTATAACAAATGCATAAAAGTTCCCTTGTAATAAATTTTAACATTTCGTCTAATCCAATACAACCTCTCTCCTTTTACCAAAAATATTATGATAAAAACTATTTTAAATAAGAAATAGTATCCTGTAATTTTAAATAGAATGGAGTTAATGTATATTATACAAGCCTTACTTCTCTAAATAACATCTTAATCAAAATTTGACTCTTTAGACCACTAATTTCCCAAAAGGGTATTTAGTCAAATCAGTATTTGTGAAGAAATTATTACTTCAAAATGTATATATTGAAATAAACTTATTGACAGACGCTCATAATTTTAAAATGATAATTATACAAATACACTAGCTTATCAAATACTTACTATTTAAAAAACTATGGTATCAAAATCATTAAAAAAAATTCCTTAAAAACAAAAATATGCGCAAAAAGGCTAAGCAGTCAAAAGTTTAAAGAGCCAAAATCTCAGTTTTCCAAATAGTTTCCTATTTTTGCATATGTCCGAATACATCTTGTTAAGTGTACACGAAATCCATATGCTTATGATTTTTTCTTATTTTAATACAGCATTAAAATACTCGAAAGATAGTAGAAAACTATTTTTTTTATTAGACAAAAGATAAAATTTTATTTTAATTTTAAGATAAGTATATTTTATCTATTACATTTATAATGAATAATTTCCATATAACAAGGGTAGAAACAATCATTATGACTTCTTGAATCCTCTTATTTATATTTTTAATATTTTTAATATACTTTAAAAACACTAATTTAACTTTTACGTCCCAATTACTAAATATTTTTTTTTTTTGGAAATTGGACTACGCAATGTTTTTAAAATCACATATGTACTTATATTTTAAACTATATTTTTGGATATCAAGTAGTTTTATGCCAAAGGACCTTTCAGATCACTAAATAATATAAATATATTAATTTATATACCAGGTAAATTAAAAATAATTGTAATAATTCATTTATTACTTAGCGTATACTCTACTTTTTTATGTTTCTGTGATTTCACTTACTGCTATTTTATTTTTCATATTATTTCCATTGATCGTTTTTCTTTTCTATACTATTTCTTACCTTCCATGTCCCTATTTTGATCTCTTTTTGTCCTGTTTTAGTTTTTTCTATTTATTTTTACCCATCTTCGTGGCTTTTTTCTGGTGAGTGCTAATTGTATTTATTGGCATAATAATGTAATTTGGGATTAAAAGTAAAATAAATGTTTAACAGATTTCCTCTAGTATTTCTTAGCTAAGTGAATAATGTACCTTTTTACTAAGGTCAATGTCACATTTAAAAATATATAGAATTATTTAGTAAGTAAATAATAAAATGAATTCCAAACTAGTACAAGGTTAGAGATTTTACATCATTTTATTATAATCCTTACCTTTTAAGTATAAATTAATAGTAAAAAATATATAAAATATTTATAAAAGGAGTCTTCATTTTTTTATTAAATGAATTAGCCAGGCAACCTTCTAAAACTAATTTTTCAGATTCTAATAATATATATAAGTAATATCTGCTTTCCTTTTCCGTTATTTCGATATTAATTAAGTTGACATTATCTAGATGTTATCGTCCTTGGTTTAGTGAATATTCAACAGGAATTATACGATTTAAAACAGGTTGATGACAAAAAAAGCAAATAAAAGTTATGCCAATATTTGGTTTTTATATTGGGATATATACATCTTCAGGTGATTTATTTTACACGTTTTCTAAATATATTTGATATTCCTAAAAACAACCTTTATACAAGGATTTTTTAAATATGTTAATAGATCTAGAAAAATCATATAAAACAGTGAACGAAAGACTTTTTGTATCCTGTAAGTAAATACGAGTTTATAAGAAAATGTAGAGTTTAAACAATTCAAATATTTATTGCTAATAGTGATTAGTTTTTACGATTTTTTTATATTTTATTACATACACCCTATAGATCAATATCTTTTTTTGTTTATTCCATTTGGAAAGAGTATAAAAATGCATCAATTGCCATAATTATTAATTTTCCAAAAAAATGTAATTTCTTTAAATGAATAAAAGTTATACCTGAAAATAGGATTTGTTTAAAACAAACAAAAATGTTTAAATTATCCACTTTCATTTTTTGATATTTGTTGTGTAAACGTATCTTACCAAATCTACAGTGGACAGATTTTGTCGTGGCAAACGACGCTCTGAACTGGCGCAGACAGAGACCACATGAAAGTAAAGGACACAGCTAGTGTACACTACACGAAGCAAGTTTCGGTGTATTATGAATTATAATATATTTAAACGCTAGTTCTAAGAATTAATTATGGTATGGGGCGTTGTCGATAACAAGTACACTTTTTGGAGGAAGATTTGGAAGAAGTTTTTTTTAAGCCATTTGCAATAATTAGAAAAATTCATTTAATCGTGAAAAGTCTCCACTTTTTGTTCCAGATTTAAAAATCAAAGATGCGTGTGGAATGAACCCCATATCACCTCCTGCATGTACAATTATCAGTATGTGTCCCTTGTTCATTGGTTTTTGAAATCCTTCTCCAGAGTTATGACTCCAACTTTTTTGGTTTGTATGAGACGAATATATATACGTTTCCTCCAAATAAACAATAGGCTGCCCTTCTCGTCGGTAGCTATTAATAAGAATAAAATAGTCCAAACGAAGTTTTTTGATATTATGTCTTTCCATGATAACTTTTCGATTAGTTTTCGTTTTCCTCCACCGAAATCCAATATCCTGAATAAGTTTTCTTAAACAGTCAAGAACTCCATTGTAACCTGTAACTTCTTTAAAATACGATAAAATGGTTTTAACTTTTTCCCCTTTTCACATTCATCTATTGCGTTGACAATTTTAGGTTTCCTTATATATTTTCTTGGTGAAGAAAATTCAGTGACATGTTTGTTGTCAATCTTTTTTATCTTCTCAACTATTCCGGAAACAGTTTTTTGGAAACGCCGGTGGCGGCTGCATTACGTCTTCCAACATCAGAAGATGGTATTAACGGTACACCAATTTCCTTTTCTTTCGTCATAAGCTCTAGAACATTGGCCACAATTTCCCTCGATTGACTGTTTTTTGCACATCCTTTTAATTTACTTTTAAATTCCATTTTTGAATAATGAATTGTCAGTTCTCAAAAGAACAGATTTGTAAAAATGTTAAAACAACAATTAAATACAACGATTCAGTGTACGGAACAGAATGACGGGCGAGCGAATAAGAAATAAATCTGAAAACTTGTTGCACTGAATGTACTTCAGCGTCGCATTTTCTGACTGTGTTGTTGAGATGCTTTCGATTTGCCACTGCGCATACGAGCATCGAATGCCGCGAGAAGATCGGCCGACTGTAAGAAATTTGTTATTTAAACAAATATTTAACAAAAAATGTTAAATCCTGACCTGAAGTTTATTATTCATTTACAGTGTAACTGGAGCAGTACATTTTCCCCCGACTAATCTAATAGTGAATATCATTCTTCAATTGAAAAAAACTTTAAAATGAATTACAAAAATTCTCCATTTTTTAAAACTGCTCTAGGAATAAGAAAAATAGACATTGTTATTACGTTTCAAAATAAATATCTAAAAAAAATTGTATTTAATGTTCGTTAATTATTCCGTAAAAGTGAGTTAAGAAAATATAGTTTTGTACCTAGATATAATGGCTATTATTCAATCGGTTTATAGCCTATTAATATCTAGTGAGTAATAGACATTATTATACCCTTGATGAAAAATATATTATAGGAAATACCAAATAATTGATTTCAGTTCAAAGTTAAATCTTTGTAGTATTAAATCTTTTATAAAAGAGTATAGATTCTCGCCAAAACTTAATTTGAAGGATAAGAAATTTGAATGAACTAATTTGCTGTTAGTAAATTTAAATTGATTTTAAATATGTCGCATTTCAAGATATATGACTAGTGTGTATATGGAGCAGTCAACTGATTGAAGATTATTAAAATTATCAGTAATAATATTCAAATATTTCACAGAAATGCTTGTTTTTATTTAAAAGATAAAACAGTGGGAAAGTGAACTTTATACAGTTTGGTTTACTTCTTTACTCGCTTTTTGTTAAAAGATTTGATAAACGTGGATATATAGGGAATTGCTTCTAGGTATATTAAATAAGACATTTTAATACCTGTATTTTGATTTCGATTTTAAACGAACCCAGAATAGTCAAATGGGCTCATTTTATATACCGGTAGTTGAAGATATATGAAACTTTTTCACGAAAATTTCGAAAACAACCATAATGATGGTTATTTAAGTTTGAATCGTCTTGCTTTTCAAGAAACTCTGGTATATTGTCTGACCTAGACTAAATTGTGCCCTCTACTGCCCACTGCCTTTCAACTTTATAATATCTGAAGTGTATTATTTAATTGTTTAATAATATGGGGGCTCCCACGATAATTCCGAATGCACCATGGTCTGTGCGCGATTTGGTACCACCCTATATTAAAAACAAAAAGGTATTTGTATGTAGGTATGTTCTACGTCCCACATTGTGTTTATCAAGACGCTTAGCAAATTGATATGTTTGTTTCACATATTGAAATAAATACGATAAGGCATCTTTTATCTTATCAATGTTTGAAGTGAGATAAAATTGATCGAGTTCTATGAATCAGCTTATTCGCATATCATTTTTTCAATTCAGAAAATATCGATTATGCAAAAAACAATTCGTATTAACTAAAGCAGGTTAACGCATTTGTTCGACGTATGTTCTTTAATTTAAAAAATAGACTTTTAGACATTTTAATTGGATAGAAGAATTTGAGCTTCGCTAATTTAATTATTCCTTAATATACAAGGTGCATCGTTTTTAAATGATTAAATAAAGTTCTTCATTATTTGTCATTTTTTTTTATTGAAGTCTAAATTATAATAATAATAATAATGACAATACCAATAATAATAATAACGGTTCAGCTGCGGATTGCTCCACCTCTGGTCTTCCACCAGTGCCAAATCGATAATAAAAGAGAGTAATAAGAAGAGAAAATGAGAAATAGAAATTAAATCGAGCGAAGGAAGAAGGGCAAAATAGACCTGGTAGAAAAGAAAGGGGGGACAGAAAATATTTCAAATGTATACTAGTCTTGATTTCTAAGCAATATATCTTTATACCGATTCTTAAAATTGTCTGGTTTCAAAGTTAATAGCGATTTATCTATTTCAAAAATATTGTTGATACAGGTTGTGTTGTTTTAAGTAGGTGAACCTTTAGAACTAGATTTGGAAAATCTAGGTAGTCTGAGAATAGTTTTAAAGTTAATATTGAGATTGTGAATGTCAGTTCTAAACGTTAGTCTTTCGTGCAAATATAAAGGTGTATTCTCACTGAGCAATTTTTATTAAAAGCAAATCTCCCTAAATTTACTAGAAATATGGACATATTCGCGAATTCGAAATATCAATCTGACACAAATATTTTATGACTGATGAGGTACATTAAATGATTAGTGTTGCAATTACCACATGGTGTACAATAGTAAATTTTGCTCAATTCCCAGATAGATTTAAAGCTAGATGTTTCATTTATTTCAATTCTGTCATTTGTCTTTTTTATTACGAGTCCAATAAAGCTTTTAAGTTCATCGTCTATGGTAACTTAACATTTTTTTTTGTAATTTCTCAAAAATTCCATGACTTTTTAATTTTTTTTTGTTTCCTCCTATTATCATTCAATCATCTACATAAATTGTAATTATTATTCTATTGTTTGGATTCTTGAATATACAGGGTATCACAAAAATGGAGGGCAAAAGTTAAACTAGATATTCTGTAAGTAAATTATTAATGTGGCACCATTAGTTAAGTACATTATTATCGAATCTTTTTTGCCTCTTAGTACTTTTTCGAAAAGCCAGTTTTTATAGAGATGCGGTCTCTTTTCCATTATACCTCAAAAATTCTGTAGTAACAAAAAGTAGGTTATAAATAAAGTTTAATGTTATTCGCCGGTCCAATAAATATCTATTAAATCTTACTCACGTTTGTACAAATGTTCAAAATTTTCTTGCATATAGAATCGGCACTGATGTAAAAAGGAAAATCGAATATTTTGGAAAAACATTGGCTTCCTTCTAAATCGATTTGCAGTTTCAATGATTATATTTCTCAGTTGCTGTTCGTCAATTATTTCTACAGCATACACATCCTCTTTCATAAAACCTTAGAAGTAAAAGTCAATAGGCGTAAGATCTGAACATCTGGCTGGCCAAGAAATAGGTGCATCAGACCTCCTTCTGATTTAACGTCAAGGGTACTGCCAGAAAAGATATTCTCGAACTGCACCAGAGCTCCATCCTATAAAAACAGAAGAAACATTCGCCTTATTCAGTTATTATCCACAATTTCTGTCCAAATATTGACTTTAAAAGGGATATACCTTTTTTGTGTTATGGTAAGTTAGGTTTAATCGAGCTATTTTTGGCTCTTGAATAGGTAGTTTAGTTTATGAGCTCCCTTTTTTATTACACACTGTATATCTTTCTTTTTTAGTTCTTCAAAACCACCATTTTTCATAAAATTGGAAAATTTTTAATTCCAATACCTATAGATGACTGTTTTAGTCCATACAGTGATTTTTTATATAGTTTATTTTTATTTCTAATCCTCTTGGCAATCTCTTATAAATATTTTTATGTAGCTCTATATATAAACTCTATATATAAACCTGCCGTTTTCATCTCAAATTAACAAATATAATAATTTTTTGAAGAACCTATAACTAATAAACCTGTTAGTGTAATCTATTCCATATTCTTACTTATACTTTATACTACTAGTTGTGCCTTGAATGTTCCGTTATCTTTCTCTTTAAATATCCAGTGGTTTTTTAAATCTAGTACTTCCCATTTTTCATTTCTTATTAGTGAATTTATTTCGTATTTAATTGGTTCAATCCAGTCTTTCCTCTTTGGTCCATCAAGATCTTGTTCATAAGTGAAAAAGATTTTTTATATAGGTCACAATCATTATCTTCTAAATATTTTGGTCCGTTTCTATTTCTTTGTGGTCTCTCTAATATTACTTGTTTATTAATTTTTTATTCCATATATTTGTCTCCATCTTCATGTACTTTCTATAAAATCCCCAGTTTCTATAAGGTCATTATGGTTCAGGTAAAAAAATTGATCGTCACTTTTTTCTGTACATTTTAATTTTTTTTCTTCACTGGGTTTCTCTACATTAGTATTTACACAGCTTCTATCAGTAGAAGAAGAACTATAGTCAGGTGTAAGAGAATAACACTTTGAAGTTAGTTTACTTTTCTCCCAGTGGAAAAGCTGTAGAATATATTTGGTTTTATAAAGAAACTCTAATTAATATGCACGAAAAATGTTATGTTAATTATTGTTTTTTGATCTTTAACATCTTTCATTTTTTTGTCGTTGGGAATTTATTTTAATTTTATATTCCCTTTTACTATTTCACACAAACTATACATTTTGGATGCATTTAATATTTGGAATTGCTTTTGTTGAAAAGATTCAAATTTGATTGTTGCTTATGAGCTAGTTTGATAATTTTTTAATATTGATTTTTCTTATTTATGTTTATTTTTATGAAGATATTGACATTCAACAATAAACAAAACTGTATCATAAGTCATTATTCATGATTATATTATTATTGTTTAATTATTATTTATCTAAAGATGCATACAGTGCCATTTTCCTACTTATTAATTACGTCTAATACGACGATTACAAACTGGTTGTTCCAGCTACTATGCTTAAATATAATTTTTTTGGCAGTTGTAGAAAGACAAACTTCGTTTCTGTTTCTTACGAGTGCTTTGTATATATTTGGAACACGTTGTACAAACACACCTGCTTTCATTAGGTGATATGTCGAGGTTGGACGACCCTAATCTATTATTGCTATAAGTCGTTTCTTTTCACATATTCCACCAAGGAAATTTGATCACGAAACATTCACATTTGATTCTTGGTAAAGGACGCCACTCTCGATGACCTCCTACATGTTTACATTTTAATACAAACACAAAATAGTTATGTTTACATTGATTTTATCCTACAGGGCACCATGAAAGGCGCAAAATAAAATTTAATGTTCATAAATACAAGTTTTTTATTCCCTTCTTTTGGTTTTAATATTGATTTAAAGTTTACCTTTAAAAAAATTAATAAAGCATATATTCAATTTTCATACATTTTATCTGCAATACAAGCGAGCGAAGATATTTACGTTTATAATTTCCTGATATTGGAATTTTTCTAAAAGCTTTTACAAAGTTTTATTTTTAAATATTGCTTCGGCGTCCAAAGATTTCAATATTTACCAACAAACCTGGTTTTATTTAGAATCAATAGAATGACTGTACATTCTGAAGCCCAAGAAACCATCCAATAAAAAATGGTACAACTGTGTTCAGTGTGATCATTAAAACCTACAAGAATAATTTTACAGATTGAACTAAATTCTTGTACTCATCTCCTAAATAAAGCACAGTAACAGAAAATGCTCTTGGATTTTTGTGAACATACGAGCTTATCATAACGAACACCTTTTATGAACACAAAGCTTTATAAATATACAAAAGAAGAATATGCAAGAGACCAAAAGTCAATCATTTACAATGTAATATTAGAGAGAGTAAACCGAATGATAATAAAAAGAGGTTTCGAAACAAATAGTGACCACTTAGTACTGCCTAAAATTAAACAAGAGAGAAGAGAGAATAAAGTGTTAACACAAGAAAATGGAAAAAGAAATCCAGAAATAATAAAGTCATACAAACTGAAAGAAATAAATGAACGGAAAAGAAGTGGAAAAAATTGAAATAATCACAAGATAAAATAAATGAAATAAACTTAACTGAAATATCGGAAGTAGGTAAAAATACTAAAGTCAAAAGAAGTATGTGGTTCATATAGAATAATAATAATAAAAATCAAACAGCATGGTGGATACAGGAAATCAAATAACAAGGAGGAAATATTTGGAATGGAAACAAGTTATCAAGCTTATAAGAAGCCAAGAATAAAATGACCTTCTGTCATAGTCAGAAACAAAATTCATGGACAGAATTCGGAGAAAAACATAAAAAAATGTTAAAGTAATCAAAAACTGTTTTTCAAGGTTTTGAAAAATATAAGAAATGGAAATAAGAATGAACTAAACATATGAACAATAGTTTATTATATATACATATATACAAGTATAAGTATACTGTCCTGTCATAAATTCATAAATTCATTTTAGCCTTATCTTTACAAAATATAGCTTATTAAGAAATTTTATGTAATGACTGCCTTTCTGTGTGGACATCTGATGGATAGAATATCTTTATATGCCGTATTTTAAAAGGTTATATATGTTGCTTAATAAGGGTTTTATACAAGCTCCACTTAGACGAACAATTAATATTTTTAGCGATTTATATTTACGATAGATTGCTTTTTAAAGAAGAAAAGGAAATTAGAACTCATAAAAAATAGGTCATTTTTGGACCTTTTTTGGGAAAAAACCTGCTGCAGGACAAGAATCCAAAATTCCACCAAAATTATAAAAGCTAGAATAAGGACTACAGAAGAAACCGTAGTACTACTTTTAGTCTCCTCAGTACAAAAATGAAATTAAAAAATTACATATTCTTAAAGTGCATTATGTATTAAATAATTGATGAAAGGTAGAAATTTAAATTCAAAATAAAACCAAAATTAATATTTCAATTTATCGTCAGGGTTAGATGATAAATGGTTAAATATTCATATTAATTCAGAGTTAACACTGCAGGGCTTTTTTCCTAAATAATGATTTCATCCAATTTCCGCAGCAAGGAGTTAATATTAAAAAATATTTGTAATTTAACTCACCACGAAAGTAACAAGAAAAAATCTAGAAAGCGTTTGGTTTAAAAAGATGCCTCCTAAAACGTGATTTCTGTGTTGCAAAAAATGGCGAGATATGTCCAATGCCAATTCTTATTGTATGTATACATTTTGACAAGCCTAAAATATACGGAACACACTGTATAACAGTGGCTGTAAAATCTAAGGCCGTTTTTTTGCTGTACACATTTTTTGGTTTCATTTTTAATAAAGAAAATATTAAACTTTCTTGGGACACCTTGTATCTGTTTATATACTTATTGTTTCATTCACTGCGTATAGCAAATGGGAGATTTTCAATGAAAAATTACACGATTATCATGAATCTATTATATATGTTTATTATTCAAGACGAATATTCCACGTAATAAACATTACATAATCGCTACTAGTCGAGAATTAGGTTTTGCAATTTGCACTAAATAAATTCATCTAGTGGGCAGCAAATATTTATTCATTACTTTAAATATTGAAGGTTATTAAATACATGATATCATTTATTTGCCGAGGTGTACTGGTGTTAATTATTTGGGTAAATATCGGGACTTCCGGTTTGGCCAAATAAATTAAAGAGGTTAAGTGCGTTTGTTAGTTCCCCTTCCCCATATTCCCTTTAATTTTTTTATATAAATATAATTACAGTCATTAGTAACTAGCATAATATGTAGTTACAACGATGCAAGTATTAGTCAACCAATTGATAGAAGAAATATGACCACAGATAATTCTTTGTGCTATTTTTAGTTTTATAACTTTTGTAATATTATTTTATAAAAGAATTTTTGTTTCAAATGTTCATATGATGCTTATTCTGTGAAAGATGATGACTTTTTTTAATTTTAAGTCGTTAATTTATTCCTTTTTTTATTAAAAATCCGTTTATAACTAGAAAAGGACCTCTCACCTTTTTTTTCTACATTGGTTATACAGTTCACAGAATCTGTGAATAACATAATAACGCCCTCAAAATGCATTAAATAGAACCATTGTGGCTTGTCCTGTAACATTTTTAAGACATTTGCTGTTTAACAAGTGCCAGGAACTTGGTTTATTTGCATCATTTTGTTTTTAAATAAATAAG
This sequence comes from Hermaeophaga mercurialis, assembly GCA_951812935.1. NCBI lineage: Eukaryota > Metazoa > Arthropoda > Insecta > Coleoptera > Chrysomelidae > Hermaeophaga > Hermaeophaga mercurialis. The sequence continues at coordinate 15,845,708 of OX638364.1, forward strand.
CAATTTATCATCCTGTGAAATTTGTCATCTCGTCCATAGATGCTCAAAATGGGATTTTTTGTGAATCATTCCGCAATTGTTCTAATTTTTGTTGTAGAATGTATTCAAGTATACCTCCTTAGCTCACTTTCACTCAGATCTGAACAATATTTATTTATAAATGCACAAAAATGACTGTTTTTTAAAATATTCCAAGCAAATTGGTACAAATAATCATTAGTGCTAAGTTGAACTGAAATTCTTCTTTAAAATTTTTCTTAAAATTTTATGTTGAATAGCAGTAGAGTTTGTTAAATAAGAATCAAATCTGGTTTTTATTTTAACACTGCAAGCTGTAAACTTCAGAACACATTTTAGATGAATAGTCTTTGATTTAAAAATTCAATTAGGGATAATCTACTAGATTTCGGTAATTGCAGTATAATATCCTATTCGCTAGGACTGTACTAAATGTATACTACTATATGTTTATACTACGAGGATGAATCAAATATAAACCGAAATAATTTTTTTTAAATTTATTGAAGTATCATAAATATACAAACTTACAACGTTATTTTTCTACATAATCTCCTGACTTGGAAATATATTTTTCCCAACGGATAGCTAGTTTTTTGATCCCGCTATCGTAAAATGAAGATGGTTGTGACACAATCCAATCGCGCACAAACGCTTCGAAAGCAACATCAACATCAAATTTCTGTCCTCCAAGTGCTTCTATGTCCAAACACATGGTAATCGCAGGGCGCTAAGTCCGAACCATAGGGAGGATTTCAAGTGTATTCCAAAACAATTCCTCAAATTTTTGTTTGGGTGGCTGTATGGGACCCGGTGTTGTCCTGAACCAGGATAACATCTCGGATTGGAAATTCACGTCTTTTCCGATTATATCCGAGTTTTGTTTCGCCTAAAAGTTGGCAGTAAAATGCTGCGTTTACAATACGACACTGAAAATCCATATGCAAAACTAATTTAAAATCAAAAACTATAGTTTTTGCTTTAATGGTGCAGATTCTTCCTTCTTTCGCCACTCCATGCTGGCTTGTTTGGATTCCGGGAGGCAATGGTACACCCAAGTCTCATTACAGGTAAAAATTTGGTGCAAAAAAGCCTCCCCTTCTGCCTCGTAACATGTCAATAGTCGTTTGCACACCTCGAGATACCGCCGTTTTTGATCTTCGATGAGAAGGCGAGGGGCCTATCTGAGTACTGTCTAACAATGCGAATATTCTCCTTACTCACGCTGGTCCTCGGGCGACGTCGGTGGGCTTCACTTTCAATTGATTCTCATCATTCTAAAAATTGTTTATGCCACGTGTACACTTGTGTCTTCTTAAGGGTGTTGTTCCCGAACTGTGCCACAAACCTTTTAAAAATTTCGGACGGAACTTCATAATAATCCGTTGCACAACGGATGAGGATAACTTTTGTCCTGATACTGACTAAAGAAGCCGAAATGTGAAGTCTCTTACGTGAAGAATCTCCTTCAGACGTCTCCACCTACAACACTCAGAAGCCACGACACTCTCCGTTCCCCTAACGGCACGTCAAAAAATAATTCCGGTTTATATTTGATTCGCCCTCGTAGTATCTCTAAAAGGCTCTAGCAAATATATCGGGATACTCAAGTTAAAGTATTAGTATTACAAAGGCCAAAATCCCATGATAAACACAAACTTAACTAGAATATGATAAAAAGAAAGAAATTTGTAACATAAAATAAACAAAACAATACTCATCAATATTATAATGTAAATGAACTACAGATAATTTAAAAAACCCTTGAAACATTTCCTTATGACAATAATAATAACGGAACTTGAGATCAGCCCATCTAACTGTTATTGGGAAGTACGAGGATGTATCAGAAAATAACGAGAGTGGTGCTATAGTATAACAATGAAACATTTATTTAAAAAACTTATCCCATCGCTTTATCCACTTGTCATAAACTTCTGAGAAACCATTTTTTGATAATCTGTTTAGTATACCCATCACAGCGTTGTTGAGCTCTAAATCCGACTCAAATCTTCGACCTCTCAATTCTTTTTTGACTTCAGGAAACAAATGTAGGTCATATGGAGCAAGGTCGGGAGAGTAGGGGGGGAGGAGTAAACCATAATTTCTACCCCTAATTATTTAATTGTTCGTTGACAAATCGCTGATCTGTGAGCCGGAGCATTGTCGTGAGGCAGCGTCCAACCAAAGTCTTGATAAAGCGGTCGTTTTTTCTTTAATTTTGCCTTTAAGGGTTCTCGAAGTACATTAGAATAGTACTGCCCAGTTACTGTATTTTCTCTAGATACAATGTGATCGTAAATAATGCCACATTTATAAAAAAAAAATCAAGGGCATCACTTTACCAACGCTTTTAACAGTTTTGGCATTCTGCGGTATTGGGCTACCTTTATGCTTCCATTGGATACTTTGTGACTTCAATTTAGGATTTTAATGATAAAACCAACTTCGTCACATGTAACCACATTATTCAAAAACTGTGGATTACGTTGCAGTTGCCTTTTTCACTGCTGACAAATTGTCACTCGATTCGCTTTTTGCTCATCGGTCATCACTTTTGGAATCCATCTTGCTGCTACTTTCCGGTACCCTAAATCTTGATGAATAATTTTTAAGTAGAACCGTAAGACAAATGAACAATGTCAGAAATTCGTTTTATGCCAATCCGGCGATCATTTTGTATGAAGTCGTTAATTTCTGTGAGATTTTTGTGTCAGTTCTCGCAGTTTGTGGTCGACCAGGACGAGGTTCATCTTTAACTGATTCACAACTTCTTATACCTCCCAAACACCCTACATCGTAATAAACTATTATCTGGTTATGCACTCTTAATCATTTCAAAAGTTTCAGTTGATGTTTTATTCAACCGAACACAAAATTTTATCGCATATCTATGCTCCACTTTTATTTTTTCGACGGGTACGCAAAACACTGACCGTTCAATAATTAATTTGTAATAAACCTCAAAAAAGTTAAATCGAAGCCTACTTGAGGAAAAGTACATTAAAGATAAAGCTTTCATGTCACATTTTTTTGTGTCATAAAATTCTACCTCTGAAGAAGTTACAGCACCAGTCTTGTTATTTTCTGATACATCCTCGTACATATAAAAACAGCAAATAGGCTAGTAAGAAAAGTGTTTAGTAGATAAAGGAAAGCTTAGAAAAGCACAGAAAAGATTGACAGAAAGGAGATCTGGAGAAAAAAAGGGAATACAATGAGTGAATTGAAAAAAGTAGCTCTGGACCGTAATAGGTGGAAAAAATGGATAAAAATGGAAGAAGAAATGCGAAATACTAAAAAAAGTAAAGGATTTATAAGTTTTCTTTTATTTATTAAATTTAATAGTATAACACTTTAAATTTGTCAAAAATTGAAAGATTCTTGAATTATAATGATTGTTTCTAGCCTTACTTTGTGGAATCTTTCTATTATAAATGTAAAAGGTAAAATATACTTCTTAAAATTCCACGATGTTCTAAAATTGTTTAAATATTCTTATGATAATTTTAGAATTTTGGAATATCATATCAATTATAATACAAAATATAAATGATACCCAGATGGATTATGTCACAATTTTATTTGCAAAATAATTTAAAATCAATATTTATTCGTCTCAAAATGTATTTACAGAAAAGTCAAATGTAAATATAAGAATACATAACTACAAACATAAATATAAGATTAAAGATACATTGCTCTTAACTTAAAGAATTAGTTTGTGTAAAATATCGAGAATAAAAAAATCAAAAGATATGAATCCTGTAGAACAGAGTGATGAAACTTGTAGGTGTCAATTCTTCAGTAGTTTGAGCAAAAACAACCACATTTTATATTATTTCAGCTTTACTAAATTTGATTCCTTTTTAATTTTGCTAAATTTAAAAAATCACTTGTTTTTCAATATTACATAAATAAGCCTTTGGTTGCAATTTTTATCAGATAAAATTACCAGGTTAAGTAAAAACATATAAGGTTTCATTGATATGCTTCATTGGCTTCTGTATCTATTTCGTTCCTGTATTTCTATTGAAAATGTTGTCGAAGGTGTTGGTTTTATTAAACTACCAACTTCCATAATAGTGTGCAAGCGTTCCCATATTCTATTCAAGAACAGGGTAAGTTTTTCATTTGTACCAATAAACACCATTTTATCACTCCACAATTGAATATGTCGTATTAAAACAAACCATTACCTAAATAAAAGGCGTTGCTTATTTATTTAATTTCCAAGAACAATTATTAGTGCGTAATAACATAAAACAACATGTAGGTACTATATTTTCATTGGATAAGTATTTTTTTTGTGAAATAACGAAATGGTGGGATTGTTACCGAAATACTGAAAAACGATAGTATGAATTTCTTACGCAAAATTAGGTGAAACACTTGCGTACTTTTGTTAGCTGTCTAATTGAAAGAAACTAAATATCTTCTAGAAATGTACAGGTTATTGCAAAAAAAATTAAGTGCGTTTTTTGGTTTTGATCATCTCTATCTATAAAATTTTGTATTCTGACGTTGACAAAAGAACTATGAGAAATTTAAAAAGTATAAATACTATTGAAAAGAATCTATTAAATACTTTTTCAAAAATTACAGACTTTAGTATTTGATTATCCACAAGTTTAGTAAATGTAAGTTAATGACTTTTTGCAATAAGCCGACGATATTTTAAACAATACATTTTATCGTGCTATCCTTAAGTTCGTAATAAAAAATATATAATTAATTCTGACATAAAATCAGAAACTATATTTTCTACGACGCGAATATATTCCAATTAAGTATACTAGTCTGTTATTAAATTTATGTATATTAATAATTCATAAATTACACTAATTACACTAATACTACTGCTATTCAAAAAAATTTATGATTTAGGCCAGACTCAATACATCCTTCTCCAATTTCATATTGAAAAACATAAAAGATTATGTAAACCAAAAATATATCGGGTGCATGCGAATTTGTTTCATATACAGGGTGATACTAAATTATTCGAAAAAATTCAGTAGCCGATTCCTCGGTAAAAGTTATGAGGTGCCTTTTCTATAAAAAATAATTCCCTAAAATCAACCCGGAAAGGGTGAATTTAAAACAGAGTTTTTAATTTTTTTTCTCAAATTAAAGTTGAAATATTAGGCATTATATATACAAGAAGTAAATATTGGTTTTTTCTGTATTATCAGTACGGTATAACATTTATTATAAATTTAGGTTATGTTCTTTACATCTCAATTTTTCGCATTTTAAATTATATTATATACTTTTATGTATATGAAATTAAAAACCATGCTATTGTACTTTGGTTTTTTTTCTCTTTGAAAATTATTATTTCTATGGTAAAAAGCAATAATTAAATATATTTCCCTCTTTTTGGGGCTGATATCTCTTTAGAGTTTGAGAATTGTTTTTATAGGAAATACCACTCATAATTTTTAACAAATTTTTTCGCAATAATTTAGAGACAACCTGTGTAAACAAAATAACCAGACAAAACAACAAAACATACAAAGATGATTTTTTTCATAATTCAACAACTATTAGAGAAACTTTGAAACTATAAACCTATAGCACTGCATATTAACAAAAGGAATACCGAAGATAAAAAATATATACATCATACGAAAATGGAAATACGGAAACGGAGAATTGTTTTAATAATTTATTATTAAGGGTCAATAATATCTACGTTTTATCCTCTAAGTACTCAAACATTTCTAAGTTCAAATTTTAGTACTAAAATTACCTGTGCACAAATATAAATTGTAATTTTTGATGAGACAATCGCTTTCTAACTTTTTTTTAAACTGGATTAGTAATTGTTTAATTAGAGCTTTGAATAAGAAACATGTGTACCAAATATAAAAAAAATATACGGGTTCGATAGTAATGACCCCAGGAAGAAATTAGCCAAATTCATAAAACACACTGTATCTGGTTACAACGACGATTAGAAATATGTGGTATATTTAGAATTGACTCAGTGACTTCTATTCAGGGTTTAAGTATTTGCCTTTCCCAAAGAAACACCTTGTATAACTAATTACAAAAAAAAAATTAGAAACTAAAACAGGACTTTCATACTTACGACCGGCAAACCACTTTTAATGTGTGAAACGTTGAAGAAGTGATTGATTTAGTGATTATACGTAAATACAAATAAAAAAGTAGTGAAAATTCCTACAGAACAGAATAATCAAACATCACGAATTACTAAATTGGTTCAGGAAAGAAGCACATTATAATTATAAAATTAATTTACAAAAGCTTATACAACAATCAAGGAACAATTAATTAAAAGCCCTTTATTAATAAAAAAGGAAACTCTTCATCAGCACTCTAAAAATGCATAATATTTGAAAAAAAAATTGGAAACGAAATAAAAACATTATAATAAAAAGAATAGTCTGTATAAAAGAAATCTCAACTGAATACCTTTCGAACAAATGGTACTGAGAAGATTAGTACCCCTCCAAATTCTAATGATAATATTCAACAAAATAATAAAACCATGTATATTTTACTTAAAGTATTACCGTAAAAAAAACTTTTTAGAAAAGTGTATGTAATGTCTTTACTAAAGGAAGTTCTAGGGAAGATGCATTTTTTTTCATTAGTAGAGGATTTATGTGATATTAGATAAAAATATTTCCTCTCTTTGTATATTTCTCCAGTTTCATCTCCAATATTATGGAATGATTCAAAAACAATAATCTCTCGCTGAATTTAAAAAACACTAAATATTATTCATTTCCATCATATATTACTGGATTATCACATTTTGACTGTCTTGAAATTGATATAAATATGACAATTATCCAGAGAATGAATATAAAATATTTAGGAATTATTAAAAACAGTCATCTAAGACCAGATTTTTAAATACAATTTATTGAACTGGTTTTAAAAATAATATAGTAGATGAAGTCAGAATTGAAGATTTTGATTAAAAAGAAATAAAACTAAAATTTGAAGTTAACCAAAAAATGATATGTCATTATAAATTTAAATTTATGAAAAAGTATAATAATTAAAAAAATATTTAAAAAGTAATAATATATAGGTAAGAGAAAAATAATAGAATCTAATACATTTATACAAAGCTTTTAGTTAAGGAGATTTTAGTCAAGGAGTTTTTGTTAAGAGATTTTATTTAAAAAAAGTGTAATAAATATACATCAGGAAATTCATGCCAAAGAGAAGAAATTTAATTTAAGGTGTAGAGCAACATTTAAAATAACAAATTTAATTAAAACAGAAGGAGAAAATAAAAAAAGAGCAAGGCTGTATAAGGAGAACAGAAGATAATTTAATAAAATGTATAATGAAAAAAAAGAAAAATAATTATATTTATTGTAAAATTTAACACTACCTACAGGTAGGATCGATTTTTTGTTTATTACAGGGTGTCCGCGAAAATAATGCACATATTTATGGATGAGGTATAAAAACGTATGCAGAATAAAAATTACTTATAAAATTTTTTTCTACAATCTACAGCCGTTTTCAAAGAAATAAATATTAATATGAACATTTATTAGATCCGTCAACACCGATAACAAGTATAAACAATGGTTTTTTAAACTTTCTAAAAATAAGTTTTTATTGTAGTACACCTAGATATTTATAATAGTCGATTACAAAGGATGTAGAAGGAGGAAAAATATATTCTCGGCAATTATTAGAAGATCCGAACGATTTCTACCACTACTTTTTTTAGATAAAACACTACACTTTCCAACAATCTTTGGGACACTGATACAAAACATCGCGAATTAGATTAATTAGCACGTCGTGATATTCTTTATTTGAATAAAAAGCCATTTTTCATTGAATTACTGAAACTACTTTACCAAACGAATAAACAATCCGAATCATCTTCAAACTAACACAATTTTATGATTCGTCAGGTAGATATATTCTTTGGTTACATGACACATATTTTTATTAAATGTGTAAGGTGTTGCCACATATAAATGTTCGAGAAAATGTTTAAAGCGAATTTTTTGTAAACTAATGATGAAATTATTAGAATATTTTTTGAAAATGACATGACAAAAATATGCATTATTTTAGCGGATACCATTAACATTAGCTTTCCCGTAGTTAAAAAATTATGTTTGTTTGATTTATTGTATATTAATATTTGTTTAGGAGTAAAATAATTTAAACAAAATTTAAATAAACACAATATAATTCAAAAATTAATGGGATTTCTAACTAAATTTAAATAATTTAAAGAATTTTTGGAGCTACAACAATTAAAAACCCTTTGTTACACATTACTTACTTCAGTATTCTGGATACCATAAAATATAAATTATTAGATTAATACATAGAAAAAATATTATGTATTCTAATATTGAAAAATATAAAAAAAACACTTCATAAATGCTTATTAAATATTTTATATAAAATTTCCAATTTATTTTCAATAAAATAAATAAATAACAATTATCGCTTAGGTAAACGTAAAAGTAGATCTACAGCAAATTTGTAAGAAATTAAAACGAAATAAAAAATATTTTAAATGTGAAAAAGTTCTAATGGAATCATTTCCCGGAGTGCCCACAAAAATTATTATATCGCAATATTTTCCTGATTTAGAGTTTATTCAACTAGGAGTTATTAATCAATGTTAACTAATATATGTTTAATAGCGTTATATTAATTATTATATAACTACTTTAATCATCTCTTCGTTCATTAACAATAGATTATTTTTATTAAGAAACGCAGATACGTATACATTCTACAACAATATGAGGTTTTTTAATAGCAATATTGTAATTCTGCCACTTGGTGACCCATATCGGGGCTTTTTTAGTCAAGGATGAGTTTTAAAATGTATTTCAATTTCGCACAGCTTGCTCTATCTCGCAGTTTTGATTAACGATAGGACTTGGCCTGTTAGAGTACTCTGACATTTAATTCTGAAAGCAGACGTTGCATTTTAGAAAGAATAATAAGGAAAACCAGTTAGAATAAATGAAATATTAAGTGTCAGTCACGTTTTGATATACGTATATTAAAAATTAAATTTAGATTATTTAATAAAATAGTGTATCTACGTTGTCCAGTTTTCTTTGAAAAGAAAAATTGGATTCAAATCAATAAAAATATTTATTCAAAAAATCAATGTTATCCTACGATAATATAATATTTTTAGAAGAGTTAGAGCTGAAAAATAACTAAATTAAATACCGAATTAAAACAGGGTCAGCATGTGATGGTATTCTTATAAAATAGCTAATATCGAAGCAAGGTTACAATGTCAGCTTAAAATATAAATAAAATAATTATAAAACCGTTACATTTGCTTATAAAACATGGGCTTTAGCTAAAACATTAAAAGAAGAGTACAAAATTTGGAAAAAAATGTGTTAATCAGATTTTTTGGGGGCAGGAATCTGGAAGGGAAAGAAGAAATAAGCAAGAATTGTATGATATATATCAAAAGCCTAAGATATGCAGTATAATGTAGTATTAGATAATTAGCGCATATTTTAAGAAAACGAAAGGGCAGCATTATTAATGCTGTCTTGAAAACACAAAAGGAAAAGAAAAACAAAAATGAACTAGTAGAGATAAGTTGAAATTAATTTGGAATCCTTTGGAATAAAAGCATGAACTAGAATATCCAAAGTTAATAAACGGCGTTCCAGTATAATTTGGCTCAATTGGGTATTTCAATTGTGTCCGTGATAATTTAAAAACAAATTACATGGAAGTCATTTTGAACAATACATTCAATAGATTTAAAGCTTCTTAGTTATTTTTATTTTAGTTCCAACGAACTTCAGATCTTTTTTTAAAGAACGTGTAGATATAATTAAAAAACATGTACTGTCATGTATAGAATTGAAACAATTCAAAAATTATATCTTTCGATCAACTTTTCTAATTGGGATTTTTTGAGAGGGGACTTTGGTGCATGGAGGGATCAACATAAGTGTAAAATTATTATGGAAACGTTATTCATGTGTTTCACCAAATTTTAAAATTATCCATATATATCTAATAGGTTATCTCAGCTTTCCATCTTTCATGAAATTTCATGAAATACATAATCATGCCTTTTCTATTAGAGGTAACTTTGTCCATAAATAATATATAGTCGTCTAGTCAAAAACCTTCAAAATTCTTACAAAGTTCAGGCCTCCAAAAAACTGAGGGCCCTGATCTTCTAAAGTACTTTCTATAGGCCTTTTGACATTTGTAGCTTATTAACCTCCACTTTGTACTGAAGATACAGTTCTTTCATTTCAAAACCAACCAGTCGAAATAACTTTTGATCTTACTTAAATTTTACAAAAAACATCTCAAATTTTATATCAAGGGGGAAGTTTAAAAATGTTATTCATCTATTGAAAAATTCAAATGGCAACCCCTACCTTGTGATACTTCATATTAAAGCCTAAGAAAAATCCAAACCAACCATGTAAACGAAAATCTATTCTGACAATTTATTTTTTAAGTAACATTAAACATAGTGAAATTACAATAGACCATGAAAGAAAGCACCTCTACGCCACTGTGAGATAGAGTCCAGTGATCAAATCTACTTACTTCTGAATACATATCATATTGTTGTAAGGTTTTGTCATTTTTTTTTATTTATTTATTTGTGTATTCCCTGCAAAAAAGAATAAAATTAATAATTATTTACGAAGTTCAAAACAGGGGCGCTCGAGGAACAGCTCGAGTTTTTAACGATAGGCATCCTATCCGTAACATAAACCACGAGATCAAATAATTTTAAAATGTGAAGCTTCACTCTATCTATAACTTTTATTTAAAACATTCTTTCCTATTTCTCAAGATAACGGAGATATCAAACTTCGTAGTATAAGTTTATCACCCTGTATAAGCTCGTAAGTGTTCACAGTAACGTATGTTAAAATTTCTTAATATCTGGCCAAAACTGTGGAAATTCAAGATAAGTATTATTTATTGTGAATAATTTCCACAAAGTAAGAGTTAAAACAATTAATTCACTTCTAATTAAGATACCGTGGAATGTAACAGCAAAACCCTGCACTTCCAGATTTTCTATCAATATTCCTGCTCCTTTCTTCCCGTCTCCTTAAGAGCCATACGTGTAATAATTCAGGCTCCCACCCTCCTATTTCTTCCTTGAAGGGATCGTGAGTTTGTATCTATGATCTTCCGTACCTTGTAACATCGCTTGTAGGGTTAAGAAGGGAAAAACATTTTTCTTTAACTTCATGGCAATCACAATTGAAATTATTTAGTTTAAGCAAATAATTCATACGTTCCTCCAATAAACGAAAGCTCTCATAAGAAAAAATAATGACGATTGGACGAAAAGTTATGATCAAAAATTTGAAATCCCATCTGATTTTTATCTATAAGTTGATCACCCCTGTATAGTGGTAATAATTATTAGAATATTTGTTTTAACAATTCGAGAGTAGACTGCCCTCCTTTTCAAGTTTGTCAAAGAATAATTTTTATAAGTGATTATCTTAATATTTTTGTTTAATTTTAGACTTAATATGGCACATCCCACAGAACGAACCAGGTTGCTGGTTGAAATGGATCCGCAAGAATATATGTTTGAATCCAGAGATAGAAAACAAAGAGTCAGACAATTCCAATGTTGCTTATGTGCTATAATTTTGTAAGTAATGTAATTACCGGGTGTAGAGTGTAATTAAGTTGATCTTCATATTTCCTTTTATTTTCTATCTTGTGTGGTGCGCATGTTTTGTTTAATTTTAATTAACTCCTCTCTTGATTACTGATATCGTCAAATCTTCTAACCATGTTTTACTAGAGTTCTTTTGAGCCATTTTGTTATTTTTTTATTATTCAACATTATTACACAGTTATAATCCTGTTTATTAACTCCACTATTTTATTATTTTATATATATATATATATATACAGGGTGATATATAACTATTGGTACAAAAGCTAAGGGCAGGTTATTTGAACCAAATATACCTTAATAAAATATTGCTGTGGAATAACGTTAAAGTTGAAATTTTTTTCACGTTTTGAGTACGTATACTGTCAAAAATGTCAAACTTTAAGATGGCAATGACAGATTTCACCTGACAACACTGGTGTTGCCAGTTCTCAATACATAAATAGCAACCCTCGTATTATTTCACATTTTGTTACAGGGGGCGCCACGTTAATGATTCCCATGACGAAATTAAGTGGGAACTTTTTTTGACGAAACTTTTTGGTGATTTTGATTATAAAATATGATGTTAACATCATTTCTACGTAATATTGATACTTTTGTTTGAACACGATAATTTCACCCATTTTCCAGAAAAACGCAATTGAACAGATCAGAGTCACAGAAGGGGATTTTCTAACCAAAATCACCAAAAAGTTTCGTGAAAAAAAAATTAGTGTTTCAATTATTAGGGAAACATTCCCAATGAATGTTTATCATAAATTATTTTATTTGTTGAAATTGTTTTGGACATTTATGATTTCTGTCTCCGGATTTCTTTATTTAAAAAAATATTCTATACATATATATAGTTACACTTGGACAAAATAGTATTCTTCTAGTTCAATTATATTCTTTTTTTCTGTCTGGTTATCATTATTTTAGTTTTGTCTTTGTTAATTTGTATATTAATTTTTCACAAGGCGTCTTTGTAAATCTCTATACTTTTTTATTTTTGTTTCGTTTAAAATGCAGCACAGTTCTGTTATCAGTTATCAATTTTTCATTTCCCAATACCCCCACCTCTAATGCTTTTAATAGGTTATTTCCTCCATTATTATATTCAGTTAAAATTTAAAACATGACATAGTAATTTAATTAAAAAAGCTTTTACAACCAAATTACATACATGTTAATTTTGTACGAGATTAAAAACAATCAAAAAATTTTATTTTCAGATCCATTTTTGTAGCAACGCTAGTAATAACAGTTATCTACAGTATCAACGAACAATTTCCAAATAATTCCACTATTGGGCCAAATACAAGTGAAGTTGATATTCAAACGTCTTACGTTTTAGTTCTTATGTCACGTAGTTTTCCATTACCCGATAAGAAAATGAATAATAAAACACTAGAAGGCACAGAACTTTGGAAAACAGTTATTGAAGAAGGAAAATTGGGGTTGGAAAATAAAGATCGAATTGAAGAAAATGTCCCGTCATTGTCACGTAAAAGTCCTAGTTACAGGCATCAACGTGTTACAGCAACAACAGAAAAAGGACGAAATTTATCCAGGAGTGGGTTTATAGAAGAATATGCTACCAGACATTTATACAGGTACATACAATAATATTATTCAGTTAATAATCATTTATGTTATAAGTATGATTATAGTTTTGATATTATTTATTATAACTACTTTGATATTCTCAAATATTATACAGTAACTAAGCAACACATTTAGTATCTGTTAATTAAAATCCTTACTGATATTTAAGTGAGGAACAAATATAACAGCGACGATAATAAACAAACAAATTAGACAATACATACAGAAACTTAGAAAAGATAGTGAATGAAATAGGTAAGAAAATGGATCCGAAAATTCAGCAGGAAAATTGAAGACAATCTACCGTAAAAAGTACAAAAAGAAGTAAACAAACAGAAAGAAAATATTTACAATGAAGTGGACAAGTTAAAACTGAAATATGGGCAAGTTAAAACTGAAATATCAAGTACAAGATGAGCTACTGGATACTTTTAAGGTAAAAATAGAACAAGAGTTAGGAAGAATATTATCTGTAGAAGTAGGGTAACAACTAGGACAAAAACGAAATCGAAAGAAATCGTAAGAAAGAGAAAAAGTGTGAAAAAAAGTAATTTCGAGAAATAGGAATAAAACAAACAGACATCTATTTCACCTTTCTATTAAACCATCTCTTTCTTGAAAAGACACTTGCGAGCTCTCTCTTGATAAAATCGTTATAACGGTTTAACTTTATATGGGAATTAGCCTATTCTGAACTCTTAATTGGTAATAAATCACCCCTGCACACAGATATCTATAAAGAAATTGATGATGTAGACATATTCAAGCTCTAGAAATGTTAATAAAGGGATACTCATTCTATCTTGAGCTTTGAACCCAAAAACATCTAATACACTCAATTATTAATTTTGACCGAAAAACATCTCGTCAAAATACTTACTCTCTTCTGATTTGAATCAAAATGTATAAAAAATATTTACTCGGAACTAATAAAAATAGCAAAAACATAAAAAAATAACTAGTTAATTATAAATCAGGAGTTCTTAAAATTTAAACTAGTGACAAATCAAACTATAAGTGTATTTCTGAAATTTGTGAAAGTTTAAAAAACTGTAGCTTTAAGGATTATTGAATTATTTATTTATGAAACTTTTTAACTTTGACCTGTGAAATTTTTGAACTTTTATTTATATAATAAATCAATTGTGAATTTAAATCCTCAATTTTCTGTACTAACTTTGTTTTACTAAAAAAACTATGACCAATATCAAAGAAAACTTGAAAAACCATCAAATTTCTACAACCGTGTTTTAATAATTCCGCACTTCCTAGTGTTGACTCCTTTAAAACTTTATATATCGTAGATTTTTCTATTACTTCAGATAACATTTCAACTACGGTGTCAGCCGTATTCGAAGGATTATGTTGTCTAAAATAGTTATAGACATTGAATATAATAAATAGTATTGTTATTGAGTGACAAATGGTCTAGTTTTAATGTTTTAGCTGGTAAATACTCATTTTACTTCCATTTTCAGTCACTACTATTTCTACAAACTTGAATTTTATTAAAATAAAATATCAGCTACTTTGGGGTGCGTGGCTAAATATAATTGTCCCTATCTATTACGGTTACGGCGATGACCAGCGTAAATCCCTCTTAGATGCTCTGCTATAAAAATGAAAGTTAGTAAAATAATACGATAGTCTGAGAAATGTATTACGTTTTATACTGAAGTCGTCGAAAACAATTTAAAATCAGTTATAAATATTACACTTATCGCAAGGAACGTACTATAATTTGCATACTAAATAAGGTATTATCACAAAACATTTCTGAGAATTTATTCTACCTTAATGTTCAAATGAAATATAGAAAAAAATCTAATGTCTTAACAATAACTATGTCTTCTAGGGGAAAGTATCTGGGTACTGGATAACTGTCTTAAATATTTCTTAAATATAAAGTTCTCTTAACTGTTTCAAACCCGGTACTCTGAATTATAACACTTTGTAAATAATAATGTATTTAGTTCCACTAACAAATAACTGGAACTGATTTTTGCAACTTCATAGTGCAGATTATATAAATCTATCCATTAAACCAGAAAGACCTTCGAATTTCACTGTGTTAAATTTAAGTTGTAGATACGTTATTAATACCACTTTTCAGTATCATATTCTTTTAAAATTAAAAATTAGGTTAGAGCTTTTTAGCAATTACTGTTATGAAATTGCGTAAACTATTACATCAGTTCCTGTTTTATTTTTTTAAATTTTGATCAGGGTAACGAGAAAGCATTAAAAACAAAAACGAAAAAGATTCAGGAATAGTGAAGTCAAAGGGCGAATAATGCTTGTAGCATAGAACCTACAAGGCACGTATGAAAAATGAGCATTAATAAATACAATTGAATAGTGCATGTAAAAATTATAAAGTTGACATACAGGAGAAAAAACAGAAGGGAAGAACGGTGAATCAAATTGACCATATATTAGTAGAAAGGTGTGGGGAAAGAAGCATATTAAATGTAAAAAGTTACAGAGGTCCAGATATGAATTCGGACTACTTCTTACTAGGAATAAAACTGAAACATTTCGGTAAATAAAAGTAACAAAAAAACCTAAAAAAAAGGAGAAAGATTGAGCGAACAATATAATAGGAACAAATATCAAAGGATTCTAAACACAGAACTGGAAAAAATAAAAGTAAAAGGTAATGTAAACGAACTACGGGAGGAAATAAAGACTTTTATGAAACAATGTGTGGAAGGATGTCCCGAAGATAAAGAGGAAAATATGAAAAACTGGTTTGATAAGAAATGTAAAGAAGCAGTGAGCAAAAGGAATAACTAAATAATAATACCGCAGTAAATAGGCAGATTTACAGTAATAAATAAAAGAATCTAAAAAGGTAGTGGGTAACAAAAAGAGAGAATATCGTGAAAAAGGAATTATAAGAGAAATTAAAAATAAAAAAATTATAACTTTATATATGGCCTCAAAGAAAGAGAAACAAGGACAAAAATAAGATTCTATTATCTTCAAAGAAGAAAAAAGGGGACTAATCGCAAACAAGAATAGAACAACAAAGAGTTGGAAAGAATAGTTGGAAAAACTGTTAAATTGCGATCCAGATAACGAATATTGAACGAAAAATAAAAATTATAAAGTAAGGAGGAGAAAAGCTAATAACGTAGATCAAAACACTAGTGGACAACATCTGGCAAAAAGAACAAATGCCGATAAACTGGAAGGAGGCAATCGTGTGCCAAATTAACAGGCAAGGGGATAAAAATAAATTGATAACGGAGACGAATAGGGTAATGTTAAGTATCAGTCGGGCTTTAGGAGTGGAAGAAGTGGAATAGATCAAATTTTTATATTGAGAGAAATACTTAGAGCATAATGAGTAAACATTTATACTATTCATAGATTTCAAACAAGCATACATCAAAGTGAATAGATTACGTGTGCTAAAAGGAATGAACATTCTTAAAAAAATAAGATCAATGATATAACAAAGATTATAACGTTCAGAAACAAGAATAAGAATCAAAGGAAAATTAGCTGAAAAGATCAGTGGAATAGTTTTGAAGCAGAGAGAACTGTAATCACCAATATTAATTAACATGTCTCTGAAAAAAGTGATAAGAAACGAATATATCTATATATATATATATATATATATATATATATATATATATATCTATATCAGTGTACAGCGAATGCAGACGACAAAGCCCATATTACAAGAAGTGGTAAAGAGATTGGAAAAATCAGCACAAACGGTGATAAACAAAACCAAGATAAAATTCATGACCTGCAGAGAGGAAAAATACTCAGAAGGAAAATACTTAACGATAAAAACTGAAGAAGGAAAACAATAAAAATTTGAAAAATCTATAGCAGCCTTTAATTCAGGACCTAAAAATAAAAGGATATCGAGAAAGCTGAAACTGCGGATTCATAAAACGGTAATAAGACCTATAGTAATATTTGGAAGCGAGGTGTGGACCATGAGGGAGGAAAAAACACGGGCAATCGCAATATGGGAAGGAAAAGCCCCGACGGAAATGTTTGGAGGAAAAACCGAGGAAGACATGACTAAATAAAGAAACATATGACCTTTTCCGGGAACCCGCGATATCCGGGATGGTCAAAGCTTAGGTTTTGAGATGGATGGGACACATAGTATGGATGAAAAATAACAAAACTCCAAACATGGTGCTAAGGACGAAGACGAGTGAGTAAACCTAAACAAAGATGGAAGAAAGAAGCGGAGGACATAAGAAACTTAAACATTAGGCAATGGAAATAAATGAAAATTGAATAGAAATGATGGAAAAAGATTATAGACCAAGCAATGGGTCAACTAGGTCTATAATGCTCTAAAAATAAATATGGCTTAAAGTTCGTAGAAAATATCTATGAAATTTCACATTTTAATTCCATTATTTTGGTAACATTCACGACGTTTCGACAACAGTTGAACTCTAATCTTCTATTGCATTTTTTAAAAGTATTTGCAATGTCATTTACCATCATTATTTGTTTATTGAATTTTGATTAGTATCTATTTACGAATTTACAAAACATAATACATTTTATTAAAAAAAATATTTTCTGTTTCAGGAATAAAACTAATGATAAACTAGTAGACATTATATGTTTTAATGGTACCAATTTATTTGGAGAACATTGTGAAAATACGAAAATCGAATGTAATTTATTTCAAAAATATCGTACTTTTAATGGAAGTTGCAACAATTTAAAAAATACAAATTTATTTGGAGTCGCTTATACACCTTTCCGAAGGATGTTGCCTCCTGATTACGGCGATGGTAAGTATAGATATAGAAAAATAGTCGTATATTTAAAATATTATAATTGTAAACATATGGTCAGTATGATATATTGCTTCGAACACAAGGTTATTTGCAAATATTTTAAAAGCGGTATAATTGAAGTAATTTATGAATTATTATAGGTACTTATTAACTTATTAGTCACTAAAATGAGAAAGAAAAACCTATTGTATAAAGAATAAATTAAATACGTTTTCTAATAATTATTGCCTCGAGTGCAAACCATTTTCACTTGAACCAATCATGTTGAATTATTGTTTTTCACAACATTTTAATCGGTCTTGTATCTTCGAAATAATATAAAAATAATATTTAATAGCCTGCTTCCACAAAGCAAATATACATCTTCAATGATATTTTTCCTGAAATTTGTTAATTCGCTAAACAAAATGTTTTGCTAGTGGAATTTTACATGATAATTCTTAAGAATTTATAGTCTTGAGGCTTTCTCAAAGTTTATAGGTCAAGAAACATATAATTTTACAGATTAAAGAGTAAGTTCGCGTGAAATAAGCAAATTATAAAAATCTAAGATTCAGGTTATATCGATTGTAACATTTATCGGCTTGAAACAATTTTAGGTCAGCCATAAAGAGTGAGATACTTTTGACGAAAAATACGGCTTATGTATTTTTTATTACATTTACGGGCCCTAAACATTATGTATTCAGCCTTTTTATAATCTATATTTAGATTATTTTACAATAGGTTATTTATTTAAAATTTACTCTTTTAAAAATTCTATAATTTTACAGTTGCTAATGTTTCTTTTATTTGTGAGAGCATAATGGATCAATATGCTTTTATATATTTTCAAATAACAATAAATAATTCAAAAATAAGTGATCATTAAATCGCACAATTTTCGGGTCTTTGGAAATTTTGATGTTTGACATTTTTGACGTTTCAAAGTGTGTCGGTATCTTTGTGACAGTTTCCATGATTGGTTTTTTAATTTCATTATTGAAAATCAGGGAATTGATCGTAAAGAAGTGTGCGTCGGGCGTGAAAACGGTAAAAATTGCCCAGAACTTGCAGTTAGCATAATCTACTGTATGGTTATCATAATTTCTTATGGAGAAAATCGTCACACGGACGTAAAAAGAAAAAGCTCTGGTTGATTCTGGTTAGTAATAGAGGGATTAAAAAGAAAGTTAGTTCGAAGGAGCAATAATATCTCAATGAAATTAGGATGGTAGATCAATTTGCAGAAAGTGGAACCATAAAAATGGTGTCAGTTTCTACAAGGTAACTTAATTAAAGAACATCCTAGGCTTTTAAATTTTAAAATATCGATGAAAAATAAATGCAGGCTAAAAAAACCATTACTCACGCAAAAAGATAATTGGCTTGGTGCAAAAAAGAAGAAATTGGACGGAGAAGCAGTTGAGCAAGGTTATCTTCAGTGATGAATCTAAATTTAATGCGTTTGTTGGCAATAATTGAAAAAGAGTCATTAAAGCGTTTTATAAAGACTGTCTGAAGGGTTTCATAAAATTTGTTTCCTGAGTAATGGATTGGAGATAGATTTTAATTTGTGAAGTAAAGCAAGCTGATAGAGGTCTAAAAAATTTGTACTGGTTATGTAAAAATATAGGAGGAAGTACCTCTTAAGAAGTATATAAAAATGCAAAAACCAAATACAATTTAATGGTCAGAGAAGCTAAAAAACAATTTAATGATAATCTAATAATACATGTAAAACTATTTGGAATTTAGTTAATAAGGCGAAGGAAGAAAGTTAATGACATGACACTTAACTCTGAGAGTAAAATTTTAGAATATTTATAATATTTTGCGAGCGTAACAGAGAACAGTCTTAACTCTTACTATTATTTTTCTAATTTAAACACTTGTACTGTATCTCCGATGTTTGAAAAAACGTACTTCTTTGTACTTTTAGAGCGAAGAAATCAACTGTAAGTGCCGCTTGTAGTCTACTGGAATATGTATATTTAGAAATAGATAATAAAAAGCATGTTGCAGGTATTTTTTTGGGTCTTTCGCGTGATTTCGATTGCCTAAACATAAAATTTGTTGAAAATAAATTATATAAAGTATACATAGGGCAGTTCCTCAGGGTTCTGTGCTGGGTCCTCTAATATTTCTACTTTTTATGAATGATTTACCAGAACATTTAAAATCAGATATGTCATGTTATTGTATATACATTTATTACTTGTCTTCTATATATTAGAGAAAACATGTCGTTTCAACTAAATTCCTCCAATCACTTGCATAACACAAGAACCGCTAATATGTTTGGTACACCACTATATTTGAAAATAGCTGTATGTATAGCGGAGTTAAAATATATAATCATCTACCAAAACCAATTAAAAAAAAAGTATAAAAACGCCATTAAAGACTTGCTCTTGACCAAATGCAATTACTCTATACAGGAATATCTCCAAGATGAGTTTATAGTGTACATCACCCATTTTTTTCTTAATTCTATGTTCATTTTTATTAATATTTGTAATCAGCGTTTGCGTTTTTCCTAGTAGACGTATTTGTATTTGTATTGGACTTATCCCATACGTTATTGTAATGTCCAAGGGATTTTTGAAGATTATTATTATTATTATTATTATTGTCAGCTAATAACCTCGGTGATATGCTGTTTGTGGAATAAATACTACAAAGTATCAAGAAATTCTTGAAAATAACTTGATTCCAAGTAGCGAAATATTTTTTTGGAAATAGAAATACAGCAATAATACCAAATGCGAAAGGAGTGGTTACACCGTATTAAGATATTTAATGCTTATTGATTTATTTTGTCCGAACATTTAATGGTCAGTTAATTATTGAATAAAATATTCTCCTTATTAGCAAATACCGGAACATTGTTTTCCAGTATGGTATTTACACATGGTCAAAACTTCAATATCTGTTAAATCTATAAGAAATTTTAAAATTAGGTCTTATTTTTCAAACCTAATAAATATTGAAAGTAAAATTATAAAAAGGACGAACATGTAGTGGTTAAGACTCGTATTATTCTTGTTATTTTAGAAAGAAATATAATTGTATTATGAAGCATTATAGGGTTATTCTTCATCCTTTCTTCGTATTAAAATAAAACAAAGAGTGTTAAAAATATATTAAAGTAGGTATAAGGGTAATTTCTTAATTCTTTTTAAAGGGTATTAATTAAGAATTGAGGAGTGACAGAAAAATTATTAAAAAATAACATATTGCTTAAGGTTACCCCTTATGAAATTTTTATTTCAATAATTAAAATTTCTATATCTAAAAATTCGAATATAAACTTTATTTCCAAAGTTTTGTAATACTCCTCACTCTTAGATATCTATGTATTTAATAACATAAAAATAATAGCTTCAAACTGATTTCATTTTTTTAAGAAAATTGACAAAGTAATAGATATTAGCAGAATATATTTTTGATTTTCTGAGTCTAGAATGATAAATTTTAACATGATATACACATTTTATAAAAAAACGTTAATACCTCTTTGTGTATTTTTGCTATACCTGTTTTGTCAAAAAAAATATCTCATGGTCAACTTCTCGTATTTTGATTTATACCACAAGCAATAAAAATATGCTTATTATAATAGTATATATTTTTTTATTTAATATGGAAAAATACATTTCTTTCACATTTAGTCCAATAATGTCACAGAACTTATTATATTACTAGTATTATTTTATGTTATCAAAATTGGTCGTTTTGAAGGTATTTGAAAACTTGTATTTCAGTTTTTGGTGTTATATTTTCTTATAGAATATTGTGTTTTTTTAAATTATTACAATGAAATATTTTATGTAATTAGTTTTAAAATGAATATTTGAGATAATAATAAAAATATGATTGAACCGTGTGAAAACAAATGTCAAATTATTTCAGAAATATTATACTAAATTTTTATTTATACTGTACCGAATTAAAATAAAAAAATGTTTTATTTAGTCATTAATTATTTTATTATAGTAATTTATTAATTCAATCCTTTATTTCTTCGTATTTACCAAGCCTTCTGGATTAGCTTCTCTAAAGAGAAAAGTCAATTTAGTAGTTTTTTAAAATTACCAGCAATTTTTATTACTCTAAGTTAACGAGAAAAATCATTTGTAAAAAATACTGCTTTTTTTAAATCCGCTTTTTTAAATAGAAGAATGCTCCTAAAAAGCTAGTTCTAAGAATAAATCTAATTTTTCCCATATTCGCTAATTTTATTATTGCTGCTAAGTTTTAAAAATATATTCTATCTTATCTATACTGTAACGAGTATAAAAAAGGAATGAAATAATTTAACTTTAATTTACACAAAAATTGATATGTACTTTAAGATTTCATATAGGCAGTATAAGGTGAACACATAAATAAAATAAAAAAAAAGTAGTTAGAGCAACATATAAGAATAATTTCATTAATTATATCAGAATTCTGAAAATAGATAACACTTATTTCTATAATTTATCATGCTTATCCTGTATGTATGAACATGTGGATGTCAGGCCTAAATTAATGTTTTTAGTCTTAAACTAGTCAAAATTGCGTCAAATTAATGGAAAAATGTTAATAAAACATTGTTCACCATTTAAAAATATGTAAGAATTTAAAATTTTTCAACTTAAACAAATTTAAAGTGTTTTATTGTAAGAAAATGGGTTTTGTTGTATCTGAATATTAAGCTAAATTTTAATGTAGAAATGAAAAGTATAATGTCAAGATGCAAATAGATACATCATATTTTAATTATAAATAGTTAATTCTCTGGATACAACAAAAATAAGCAAAATTCATATCATTCTAATCATAATTTAGTTGAAGTTCAAAAATATTAAGTGTCAAAACTAAACAAAAATTATATATAAAGAATACTTTGGATGGAAGAAACATCATTATTCGTAAGAAATTTAAAATTACTTAACCCTAATTTCAAAATTTCTTAAAAAGTAACCAAACTAAAGATAATTGATATTACCTGATAGTAAATAACTCTCAGCATTAAGTTAGTATTTTTTTTTTATTATTAAAAAGACTATTGTATAAATATAACCATAGTGTATAACCTAAAAAAGAAAAGACAATAGTCTATCAATGGAAGTGAATTAACCTTACCTGCTATGGATGGACTCTAATCAGAGGGTAGAATTTGGAAATTTTAGAAATTTGAGACAATTGAAACTTTATTCGGTCAACGGCCGTAATATGACAGAAAGTTTAAACTGAAAAAAGGAAGCAAGAAGACTTTTACTTTGTGAACAAGACACGTCAATGTGGTAACTGTTACGATTTAATTTTTTTATGTTAAATAATAAATTTAGATTATTCTGTTATAACTATATTGTTTGAACCATTTTTTTTACCCAGAGATTATTAGTCAATTGCATTTCATATGATACATTCAAATTATACCGGCCACAATAATAAACAATAAAACATTACTATAATTTAAATTTTCATTATAAATTTAACTTTCAAAATACAAAATTGGCACATCACAAATTTGACAATTAATATAAGAAACCCATTACAAAATTTAACTACTCCAACGTGGGGCACATTACCATTATTGGCGCATTACAAGTTAGACCCATGATCAAAAATATAGATAAGGTATATTGTTTATTTAAATAATTATGAAAAGGTTTCAGAAATATATTTTAGTTCGTTAATTTGCTGGTATTATGATAATAAATTTCTTATAAGTGGCTGAAAATTGTTTATATGTATTTCTTTACAATTAAAATGATTTATTTGTTAATAGTTTTAAAACTTATAGACGCTAGGTACTTTTAGTTTACGTTTTGTAATTGTTTATAACGTAAACAAAATACACCTAAAAACAAATGTTTCTAGCGTATTGGTTGTCATCAGTGCGGTGTAGCAAATATGTTGTTTCTGCTGTTTAATCGTCTAACCATAATCATTTCCAGCATATTAAACGAGAATAATATACAGGAGGTTTCAAAATTTTAAGTTCAGTTTTAAACCATTGATTGCTCCCATGAAATAATAAATTATTAAAATCGAAGAAAACTCAAAATCTTTATCACATAAAAGTAAAGATTTTGAGTTTTCTTCGATTTTATCCTACGTATTACATTTGAGTTTCATGGATAACCTTCTATATACTTGTAATAAATATTTAGCTAATTTGCCGGTTTTCAAAAATCAACTGTTTACAAAATACAGGGCACTGAAGTAAAAAATGGTGCTTTAAATCATAAGACTCTCGGTGCATGGAATAAAAAAAAGTTAATACAAACAATGTATCTGTTTATTAACTAATAACCAATACATATCAAAAGGGAAATATTCTTTATGGTTTTTAATAATTAGACTAATCTTGTCGCCCCCCTTTTCCTCTACATTTCAGCCACTTAATGTTAAAATAACTTTCATTTTATTTACAAAAAATAATCTAACGTTTCGGAAAACATTTTCTGTAGACGAAATTTCCTCTACGTCTGCATGTATTCTTACAATAAGATCTTCATCGCTCCCCATAGGAACAAATCCATTGGAGTTAGGGCTGGAGATCGTGGAGGCCACGTATTAGGCCCTCCACGATTCTCTAGGTATTTTTTAATGAGTTAATGTCTAACATCGACAGTAAAACGGACTAAGGCTCCATCATGTTGAAACCACATACTGCTTCTAATATTTAACGGAATATTCTCTAGAATTTCATCCAGAGTTTTTCTCAATAAATTAAAATAAATCTTTCCATTCAGTTTCTTAAGTAACAAAATGGGATCCAAAATGCAAGGACCTATTATGCCAGCCCAAAGATTTACAGAAAATTTTAATTGTTGTGTCTGTGTAGCGCCTGGATTTTTATCTGCCCAAACATGACAATTTTGTGGTAAAGATATTGAAGTTTTGATTTTTTCTAATCCCCAATACCACACTTGAGAAAATGGATAATCTTTATCAACTAAATGACTATTTCTACTACAATAAATATCTTCTTTTGTAAATTTGGCTTCATATTGAAGTGAAAGGATTTTGAAAATGTATCAACTTTACCATTTCTGAAAAAATATCATTTTAGCCTTTTAAATAATTTCAGTTAATGAATTGAAAGAAATTTATAACTATATGATTTAAGATTTTTGAATAAAAATATTTGAAAAACTGTTTTTAACACTAAACATTTTAACACTATTAAAGGTTATGCGTTTTTTCATCAGATCAAAGAATCTAAACAAAGTGCAAATTTTCTAATTTGGTCGGTGATCTAAAAAAATAGGGCATGAAAAGTGTTCTCGAAACCCTACAGCACGCCAATGGAAAAATTCTTTGAAATGTACTTTATAACAAAATATTTGTCCCTTAATGTTGTAATCGCATCCCAAGTTTGAAGTAAAAATTTCAAGTCGTTTTTGGGTCAAGGTCGATATTTAATTTTTTTTTATAATTTTTAAGCTCTGTCTCGTAAACGGGGGATCTTTGAGAAAAGGTATTTTTTAACAAAATATTCATTATTTGACGAATGCTATCCAATAGTATCAGTTTGGTACCCGAATTTTGAAACACCCTCTATATTTTTCTTTAAAGTTTCAGTCTGAAATAGTAAAACGACCCACACTTTCGTTTACAATGCGGAGAAAAATATGTCATAATTTTTATGCAATATTATAGAAATATAATAAATATACTATTGTCATTGTTAACTACTGTACTTTTCATGCAAAACGTGCACATATTGCAGGTGTTTTCTGGGTCTTTGAGTTTGCAAGACGTCAGCAAAATATTCATTATTACCCTTCAAGGAACATTTTAAATTACTTCACAGATGTTGGTGACAGCCAAGCAAATTATTAATTTTCGAGAAATTATTAATCGATCGAATTTATATATGGCTATAGGTGCAAACATTGTACATTTAGATAATTCTTTCTTCGCGAACGTAATCGCGCTACCATATTCAATTAATTCAGGCAGAATAAATTAACTATACTTATTCAAATCAATTGTTCCTCGTGTCTTTAATTCTAATAATGTGACAATGAAAGATTAATAAAAGTATTTTAGTAATTTCAAAAACCAACATAATCATTTTTGACACTGACAATATTCCCCTCGGTCGAAATGTTCAGTACTACGAGGGTTGTTATTTATGTATTGAGAATAGAAAGAACAAACAAATGAATTTTATCAAAAATATATTTATTACTTTTCAAAATATTCGCCTTTAAGCTTTATACACTTTTGCATGCGATTGAATCACCCTTCAAAGCACTTTGTCCAGTCAAAAGATGATGGCTCTAAAACATTGTTTTTGAAGGCCTCAACCGCTACTTCGGGCGATGAAAATCGTTGTCCACTCAGGTTATCTTTAATTTGTGGGAACAAGAAGAAGTCATTAGGTGCCAAGTCGGGGATGTAAGGCGGATAACCCATCAATTCGATCTTTTGTGTGTCCAAATACTCGCTTGTTTCACTTGATGTGTGTGAGCTCGCATTGTCGTCATGCAAAATGATTCGTCATTTTTCATTGGTTTGATTGGTTTTTCTCAATTTACCTAAAACTTCTAGCAAGCAAATGGTGGTATACTACGCTAAATTAACGGTCTTTTAATTTTTTCGAGAGCCACAGTTGGCACATGACCGGTTTTCGTGAAGAAACACGCCACCATTTGCTTCTTAACACTTCGAGAACGAGTAAGTTTTGTTGGCTTTTCTTCACATTGAAACACCCAAACTGCCGATTGGCCTTTTCTTTTTGACTCATATGCATAAATCCATGACTCTTCACCTGTGACGATGCTGTATTTTTTATTCATTTCACGGCACTAATCGACACGAGCCTTTTTTTGAGCATCTGTCAATAAATGTGGAATCCAATGCGCTGACAGCTTCGGAACACCCAAATGTTCTTGCAAATTCTTATGTATGTTGGTCATACTAATGCTTAAACATGCCTCAAATTCACGGTATGTCACGTGACGATCTTCTTCAATTAGTTTTCTCATAGTATCGATGTTTTCCAGCACAACGACCGATTTTGGACGACCTTCTTTATCTTCGTCCGTGAGCGAACTACGGCCACGTTTGAATTCAGTGTACCAGCGAAATACACTGACTTTGGATGGTGCTTCATCGCCAAAAGTTGATCGATGCACTGTTCTTGAGTTACACCACGTCGAAAGTCATAATAAATCATAGCTCGAAAATGTTCGCGAGTTAATTCCATTTTTTGGCCGAGATGAGATTTTCAACTTACTGTAAAC
The DNA here is from genome assembly GCA_951812935.1 of Hermaeophaga mercurialis. Lineage (NCBI taxonomy): Eukaryota > Metazoa > Arthropoda > Insecta > Coleoptera > Chrysomelidae > Hermaeophaga > Hermaeophaga mercurialis. The sequence continues at coordinate 15,873,022 of OX638364.1, forward strand.
AACACAAATAGTAGTACTTATACTGTCAAAAATATCAAACTTTAAGATGGTAATGACAGATTTCACCTGGCAACACCAGTTGTCAATACATAAATAGCAACCCTCGTATCAAATATAAAAAAAATAACTAAACTTAAATACCTCTTTCTTTGATGCCACAGAAGGAGGAGACGCTGTTCTTTACCAACATTTGACAACTTTACATTTACAACATATTTTATTTTAGGATTAAGTAAACCTAGAATATCAAAAAATGGCGGTGATCTACCTTCAGCACGAACAGTGAGCTTAGTCGTACACAGACCATATTATAAAAGTGACCCCAAATTCTCTGTGATGTTAGCCATTTGGGGCCAATTTTTGGACCACGATATAACAGCAACAGCCTTGAGTCAAAAATCCAACGGCACTACAATCTCTTGTTGCGATAATTCAACTCTAACTTCTCCTGAATGCTTCCCAGTACATTTAGAGGAGGACGACCCTTTCAGAGAATATAATGTAAGTTGTATAGAGTTTGTGAGATCTGCACCAGCCCCTACTTGCTGTCTGGGACCAAGAGAACAGATGAACCAAGCGACACCCTTCATTGATGCCTCTGTGGTGTACGGCGTAGATGATGATTTCGCACATAAGTTACGAAGTTTAGAAAATGGCTCTATGAAAGTTTCTGTCACTGAACAAGGACGTATCATGTTACCTATTTCTGAAGATATGGATGACGGTTGCAACCGAGAAGAGGAGGAAAGTAACGGAAGATACTGTTTTTTAGCAGGTAATAAAGAAATATTAATAGATTTTGGCATAAACAAGTTAGTGAGCTATCTCCTCTATAATTGATTTATATTTATTACCAGTTCTTCATCAAATTAATAAGTATTGAACCTGGAATAGCTTCTTTTTTAGTATTGGCGTCATTATAAGGTTCAATAGTGCTTATTAACTACTTTGCATCATTTGAGAGATTTTTTTGAATCAAGTAACGTTCCTTTGCTTAAAATTTGGATTGGTTGACTTTAAAAATTTGTTGAAAATGTTTTCGTTAGTGGCATTTGTGTTAGTCCGTTTGTACGTTTGTATTATATGTATTTGATAAAATATAAGTTCCAAATGTATGGTAGTTAAAACATTACATTGGGGTTGCGACTCCTCTTTAGAATTTCTGCTTTCGGGGTGGATTACTCCCCGGGATCTTATATATTGCACATCATTTTCTCCAATTTTTTTCTATCCTTCGCTTTTTCTCCCATATTTCCTTTTCCAGCCATTTTAAATATTCCATTACCTCCTTTAACCACTTTTACATTGGTTTGTTCTTTCTTGCTTCCCGGATAGTTCCTAGTTTATTAAACAATTGATTGATTCTGCGTCCTTTACTCTGAACACGACTTAAGCCACTTCATTATTTACAGGTTAATTTTGTTTACAATGCCTTTTCTTTTTAGTACTTTTTGTTCTAATTTTTCCTTCTTCAAAATTCTTTATTAGTGACTTTTATTGATCTAAATATTGCTCTATAACAGGGCGGTTCTATATTTTGTATAAATTTCATTTATCTTTAAATATTTTGATGGATTGTTTTTAAGTTTTAGAGATTATACTCTAAAAATCGTTTTAGATCTCTCTAAAAGTGGTATGCACCGAGCGGGATGACGCATGAGATCTGTAAAAAACTGAATTGTCAGCAAATTGATATCAAGCTGACTACTCGGTGGCGAGTGGTCTATATGTTTTTAAAATTCAAAAAGTTTCTTACCAGATTAGGCCTTTGTCTCCAAGAGTTCTCGTAGCAGCTCAGATCATCGCTGGAGACGAGATTCTAATTTATATGGTACAAAAACGGAACACTATCACTCGAAACTTAATTATTTCAAATAACAGATTACATATGGGGTTTTTTCCATATATTGAGAACGATTATTTAGAAATCAAGCTACAGAATTCAATTATACCCTTATACAGATAATTTTAGTAAATTTAATTGACCGAATTTAACAGTGGGGAATTATGATACACTACACAACTTAATTTAATCAATCGATCTACTTTAAAAAATAGTACTAACTCTTGAACAAGATGAAGGCAAAAAGTCGTCAAATATAAAAGTTACTCGAACAAGACGCAGAATTCAAGTGACAATTTTTTTGAATTCATTAACTGACCCGTTTCTATCTTTGGCGCGAATTTATTCTTTAGAGATCAAAATTTATCCCATATCCCTAATTATTCCAACTTAACAACTTAAAACTTGCCCTTCCATAGGTTTAAACTTAGCCCAGTGTTATCGCCCACCAATCAGAACGTTTCTCAGATATTCTATTCAAAAACTACCCTGACTTCAGCACGTGGCGAGCTATTTGAATTACTCGAGACTCCCCACTGGGTTGTCGAACTTAACAGTGGCGGCTGGTGTCTTAGTACATAGGTGGGGCCAGTGCAAATTTTGTTTTTTGGTATTCGATAAAATGTTCTTTTGTGAATAATGCGGTAGCTATCAGATATCCTGTAAAACTAAATCTAGCCCTAATTTGTTGTATAATATAATCACAAACTTCCAAGGCTTCTACCTTTTTTTTCCTAACAAAACAAAACACACACGAAACAAAAAAATGCAGTTTTTTTATCACATCCACAAATCCAGTTATTTTTTAAATACATATTCGGATTAAACTTTCTTATACGGCCTTTGAAATTTGCCGAACTAGAGGTAGAAGCCTTCTGTGTTTTTGTAATTGCGTAGAAAAAGGTTTTATTAGTAAATAACTTATTTTATTCAATTCGCCTCAGACGATGTGTAAACAGAAATTATTTAATTATATACTTTAATTTTAAAGCTTAAAAAACATTTAACACGCATAATGCTACTCAAATATTACGGAAACAATCGCGAAATATTAATCCGCCTCCATCCGAGCCATTCAATCGACTGGCTCGGTCTCGCATTGAACATGCATTCTGGATATCGATCATGGTGACCGCGAATAACCATCGGTATATCGAGCGCGTGGGGGCCAATTGAGGATGTGCTCGGCTGGAGATTTCGTAGTTATAATACATAATTTGTTGCGTGTACGAATAGTACGACGCGAATTTTTTCATCGGGACCAAATTATATAATGATAAATAGTTACTACATGTATCGTATAGCCATAATTTGAGCAAATCATTATATTTCTTAAATGTTTTTAGTTTTTAGTAGCGGTAGTGCACCGGCCCCTTGGCTCCATAGGACAAGCCGCCACTGGAACTTAACATTATAAAACTAAAAAATGTTATATAGTTCAATTATTAATTAATTACACGAGATATTAATTTACCTAACCGCCCTTTCAATTTTACAGTCATTAGTTCTTGTTTAAATTAAACTATTAACAAACATTATTCTTAATTTGACTATTTGAAACTGTACTTTATTTCCGTGACTAATTTATGGTTTGAGACCTATTATGTGTGTTCTTTTAAATAAAAACAATCTGATGCTAGAACAAATGCCAAACATAACAAATTTTACTTTTACAATTCAAACGGATATTAACAATAAACAGATTAAATATTTAGCTAATAGGTAATAAAAATAAAATACATTAAACTAATAAAAAAAATTATTACCTGTACAATATACATAAATTTATTACTTACAAACTGTACTTTGGATACTGCTTGTATTTACCGATTTCAAATATTTTAATTGATAATTTCAGCATAAACATTGAAAGACGGAGCCTTATATATTAAAGTGGGTTACCTAGTGCAGCATACAGGGTGTCTATTAGTTCTATCAATTCCAATATATTCTTTGTCTATAAAGTTATTAAAAAAATATGCGGGGTTTTCCATAACGTAGCTCAATCAAAGAATTAATTTTTTTTATATCATAAGTTTGGTGAAATTTATATGAAAATCATTCTTTGTACAATTGTGTCACCTTCAGTTTTATGTTAAATAAGTATGGCTCAGATAAAAAAAATTGCTGTGTTGAACGCAAACAGTTTAAACCACTCCAGGTTACTGAATTAGACAATATGTTAACATCCTAGGCTCATTTTACAAATAAAAGTTTCCTAAAAACATCAAATTATAACTTTTACAGCCTCGACCACCCCGACAAATGATTATAACCAATATCCAAATATTATGAACTGATAAAATATGAACAATATTAATTAGAAATCCCTACCGTTTCTATTGAAGACAAACATGCCAAAATGTCTATAATGACTGTCTGCTATCAACAACTTTACATTAAAGAGTCAACTTACTAGCCTTAATTCCAGAAGGAACTTTTGTGTTATCAAAAGGTGTAAGATCAAGCAAGTTAAAACAGAATCATGCTGTGATTTATCTTATGATCACTTGCCTGTATTAATTAGTATTTATTTAGACATCATACAAAGAAATACCCAACTCTAAACGCAAAATACAAAAACTAGCTAAAATTTAAACAAAAATGTGATCTGTTAATTGTAACTGATGTTCCATCAAAGAATAATATTGACAAAGACATTGCCATAGAAAATGTTATAAAAACCATCCAAAATACCGCTTGACAACCTACAGATAACCAAATAAAAGAAGCATGTGTCAAAAAATTCTGAAAAAAAGCAAAATTGAAGAAAACTGGTAACAAAAGGAAACTGAACAAGGTCCCTAAGGAACCTTGGGAATTACTAACTAAATAATATCTAAGAAATCTAGCCTCTACCAAGGCTAGCAATTACACACTATGGAAAGCCACCAAAAAAATTGGAAAGACCCTAACACCAAATGCGTTTTTTAACCTCAACCAGCAACAGTAACCCCAGTTAAAGAAAAAGTGGTATTGAACTTCCTTGACACTCCCTTCTAACTGCCTATCAAAAAAATCAAAATGTATAACGTACAATGAAATAAATGGTAAAATGCCCTTAGGTACGATTTAATCGGTGGTACAGTTCTGCAAGAACTATCAGATAAGTTCATAATGATTACACACATATAAAACGTGACACATACAGTATGCCGCAAATGTAAGGAATAAATTTATTATTTCAAAACAATCGACTTTTGAAATAAAATGTAAAACACTTCAATTTTAATTTGTGAAGGAGCTTCTCATGATGTGCATGTAAGAAACATTACTCACCTGTTTTGACGTAATAACATAATCGAGGATTTTTTAATATATAAACAGGGGTCATGTGACATCTTATTTGAAAGGTCTAAAGTATAATTATTCGAATATTTATTTCCACTGGATAAATTAAAACTGTTTATTTAGTAAAGTACAATGAGATTACAATAAATATAGTAACTAATGGCCCTCAACAATGATGTACTGGGAAAGCAGAGCAGTAAATTTTTATCTAACGTTATCGAGAAATATTATTTGCAATCTCGGTTTTGAAATGCTAGTTTAACTCTTTCATATAATTTATCCACTTCAATAAACTTTTCTTCCATAAAAAACGTCTAACGGAGTTAAATCTAAAAAACTTTGGGGACCATTCGATCGATCTTCTCCCCCTTTTCTCGGAAAACGTTGTTTAAGAAATATCTGATTCAGCTGTGGCAACAAATAACTCAGATTCACCTTTTGTGCACATTGTCTGTTATACTCCTTCATCCAAATCAGATTTTCATTTGCGTAATATTGATACAGCTTCATCTGAAAAAGTACTGTTTGTATACAACTCCAATCTTTGTTACATCGTTCCATAATGGTTTAACAGAATTCAACTCAACTATCAAAGTCATCTTTTAACAGCCCGTGAACCAGATGTCCTTTAAAAGGATTCCAATTTTACTTTTTTAGCACTTTAACATTTTGAAGGAATATGTAACTTTTTCCAAATTTTACTATTTTTTGATTGATAAATGAATTTTCCTCTATTCGATATGATCCGATCTGGTAAAAAGATAGATAATATCTCTACCTGTACCTAGTGTTCTCTTATTAATGAATCAGTCAGTACCATAATTTCAATTCTCCAAAGTAGTTAAAAGTTGTACAAGCTATTTACAGTGCTTTGCCTATGTAGGTACACCAGGTTTTTAAAAAACTCAACCAGAGGCTCATATATTGCAATTACAATGGCAGTTAATAAAGACGTAATTTTGTATAAAGTTATGTTACGATATAAAGAAATGTTTTCAAGTAATATGTTAAAAATATTCATAGATATAGGTTATGTTTTGGAATAACAATAAAAATTGTTTTAGGAGATGCCAGAGCTAATGAAAATCTACATTTAGTTAGTATGCATCTATTGTGGGTACGTCAACATAACTCTATAGCTTCCAACCTATCGAGACTGAATCCCCATTGGGATGACGAGAAGGTATTTCAAGAAACAAGAAGAATAGTAGCAGCTCAGATGCAGCATATTACCTACAATGAGTTTTTGCCCATTCTACTGGGTAATTATTTATTATTTCAAATAGTTTTCTTTTTTTCAAAGAGGTAGTGCTGCTCGATAAATCTTATTGATTATTTTGATTACAGGTAATAAATTAATGAAAAAATATGATTTACTTCCGAAGAAGAACGGCTATTTCAATAATTACAACGATAGTATAGATCCCAATATAGCAAACTGTTTTGCTACAGCTTCTTTTAGATTCGCTCATTCCATTATACCGAGTTTAATGAAATATCTGGCTAACGATACGTCTACTCCGGAATATGTTCAAATGCACAAAATGTTGTTCAATCCGTTCGAGCTTTACGATTCAGGGGCATTGGACAAGACTCTTAGAGGTGCAATGAACACTAGCATACAAGCCAGCGACTCTTATTTCACAGACGAGGTAATTCAAATATTTATAAAAATTTTGTGGGCCTTTTGTTCACTAAAAAATTAGTCAACTAAAATCACGTGATAATGCAGACTGGAACTTAGATATATGTTTCTAATGGTGCTGGGCTTTGAAAGTGATCTAACTAGCAATTTGGTATTTCATAAAAGCCCCCAATTTTTATTATTATTTTTAAAAGATTCAATCAAAAGTCCTTTCTATAATCATTGACGTTCCATAGTGTCAAATTAACAAGTTAATAAATGAGATATCGAAATAAACATCATTGAAAGCGGAAATTAAAAGCTTGTCCATTACATATACCTACGAATAGACTAAACAATTATCCAAACAGAGAAACGAATGTTGCCGTGTGACCTAATCTGCATATTTTAATTAAATTTTATACTAAAGTGTTAAGTTTATATTTTATATTTGTATGTCACTAAATTTAAAACTAATTAACTTAGAGGAGCCTTTCCTGCTAATCAAAACTTTTGTTTATATAATAAATATTTAAGAGTCAAATAGTATACACTTATATAACCTCGACAAAACTTACGACCATATAATACCATTGTAAGATAAAAGATATAGAAATGTTTGCATACACAAAACTTATGCAAGTGTAAAACTAAGTTAAGTGAAATCGGTGTATTATAGCGTCTACGATAATTTTTATCTTCTTAAAATGTCTGGCTGAATGATAATACAGCTGTAACATTTTGTTGAAGTATTAATAGTAACTTTTATTAATTTATGAATAAATGCATATTTACAATATTATTTTATACAGCTTTTTTGCATACAAAATATTTTACTTCTATCGTCAGTTTCATCCAATGGGTACACACAAAACCTTCACTTTATTAAATAAAAATGATATCTGACATTGTTTAACATCTGTGATATTGGTAATGCATATCTTCGATTCATCTAAGTCATGTGGTTTATTTTTGTAAACACATATTGTGGTCCTGAGATATCCCCGTAAGAAAAAATCTAGGAGACCCTTCTAGCTGGAGAGACAAGGTCAAGGTTTTGATGGACATCACCATGGGAATGTCGTAGCGCTCCATCATGTTGGACCATATGTCCTCTGGTATTTGAGGATTTTTTCTGTTGGGACACAAATTCCACAGTGAGGGCATTATATGATTATGAAGAAGAGACAAGTAATTTGCACCATTAAAGTCATTAAAGCCAACGATTTGGTCTCTTATGAACCCATTCTAAGGTTCTTGGGTATCCAATGAGGATTTTCTGTTGCACAATAGCAGCAATTCTGACGATTGACAAGTCTTTAAAGGGTAAACATTAAATCATCCGACAACAAAAATTTTTCTATTGTATGATAATATTGCTGTCTACTCTTTCCATCATTCACTCACAAAATTTTACTTTCCTATCAAAGTCGTCTTCACACAGCTTATGAATTGGAATTACATTTTTATAAATATGCTTCTTAAGCTTAATGGTCACAATATTTTGTAGAAGCAGTAAATGTAATCTATATTAAATTTTTAATAAAGCTTCTTTACTCAAACAACTAATCAGTCATATAAGCCGGATTAATGAACGATTTTAACGTAATTTATAAAACAACAATTCAGAAAGACAATATCTCTGTAAAAGTTTCATAATAATTATTTATTTTATTAGTGGAATAAGGGCATTATTTACATACGACTGCAGAAGCTACATTATGAGGGTGTTAGCCCGAGTCAGTAACAGCATGAATATGTTAATAGCCCTTATTACACGAATTAAAATACAATAATTTATCTACGACTGCCGAGAATTATCAACAACTACAAATATTTATCAATATGAATGACATTTCGATTTAATTTATTTAACAGTTGGCTAAAATGTTATTTAAAATCAAAGCAGCGATTCTGTAATACCAGTCATTTATTGATATGACAACCTGACAGTTTGTTACAAATAACGTCAAATATTTTTAATTTCTAGAAAACGGGTTAATATGAGTGAGTCTGAATCTGGAAATCTTGCATTAGGTATTGAAGATTGTGCAACGAAACAGTTTCGGCACTAATTCGACAAAAATCACTAATAACATTCTTGTGAACGTTTTAGCAAATGGTTTGATGGAAAGAATATTAAAAATGAAACGAATAAGAAGGTGTTACTAGCTTATTTCGAGAACTATCTAATTTTATTAATAAATAATTAAATTTTGGTTCTGATTTCATTACTACTCTGAGTTAGATAATGGGTTTATTATCTAAATCTAGCTGAAATAGATTGTAGAAGCATCAAATATAATCATTATTAATATCTCAATTTTTCTTTATGACAATATAGTATAGAATCCTGAGAAAATTTCTGTAGAAAGTAGATGATCTAAATAGTTTTCTTTTACGTACACTTTTGCACTTTTTAATATTTTTTATTTAATTGGTTTTAGCTAAAATCACACATGTTTGAAAGATCTTCTGAACAAGTATCGCAGCCAAAATTGTGTGGATTAGATCTTGTTTCCTTAAATATACAAAGAGGTAGAGATCATGGTTTACCAGGTTATGTCGAATGGAGACGTCATTGTGGATTTGGAAAAATAGAAAATTTTGATGATTTAAAGGATTCCGTGGATCCAGAACCTCTGCATAATATAAAAACTATTTATAGGTAAAACTTTTTTCATTTATTTTGATCGTTTAAAGTTTTAAAGTAGGATAATTCCATCAACAATGCAAAAAGATAATAGTGCCACAAAAAAAGGTTAGATCTTCGCATATAAAAGCAAATCTAGAATTTCTTAGATGTTGCTTGCCCTATGACAATACCAATTAAAGCTTTCAGTTCATTAGAGGAAAAACCAGAAATAACCAGAACAAATAATCATAAAATGTTTGGATACGGTTTACTAATTACTGGCATAATATTAAAAAAGTTGACCAGAAAATCTATAGTTTTCCTTACTTCCATCTATAACGAAGTGCTCAAACTAACTTACTTTCCTGAAACATGGAAATTTGCTCAAATAATTATCATTTTCAAGTAAGGTACACCACCAAATAGAGCAACATCATACCGACCTATCAGTCTTCTACCCCATTAATGTCCAAAACCTTTGAAAAGCTCCAACTAAAAGGAATTCAAATCGAAACTAACATAGAAGAAGAAATACCTATGTACTAGATTGGTGAAAATACTTATACAGTTTCTGCAAATTTATAAAACTACCTTAGTCACTGTGAAATCAGGCTTAATAAAAGGAAAGTGTAAATTAATGAAAATAAACACAAGTTATCTTCACCAACTGGAGAGTAGAATGTCCCGCTACAACAATCAACGGTAAACACGCAAGTAAAATATCTGAATCTTATTCTCGACCAGAAACTTATCTGGAAGCCTTATTCAGCATATTCTAAGAGATTTAGTCTAACGCCTTTATTACAATTGTGGAGTAAAGCTCCTTATCAAAATGGTGCTTTTCAGACAGGATATGGTTAGTAAAAGAAGAAGGAGTATTACAAAATATTCCTCAGTTCTTTTCCTTTGTAACCTCTAGTGGACTTTTACATATAAGCCGTAGTACTTTGGTTTTGTTCTTTTGTATTTTACACTTGTTTCCTTCTTCCGGTTTTTGACATTTTATATATCCGACATTTTAAGTTTCGTTAAACTAAGTGAGGTCTTGTCACTAGTGCTTTTTCAAGTTTTATTACTTTATTTATGTCTGTTTGGCTTAATTTCCGTTTTTTGGAGTATATGTTTACTCTAATTTTCGCACTTTTAGTGGGTTTTCTTTTTTCACCCCTTTTGAGGCTGGTCTTTCATAATTCCGCAAGCTTTTGGGCGTGGAGCTCTTCCATTAATATTGGATGTCAGACGTGAAGGGCAACTGACTGGCTATCTTTTTCCACTTGGTGAATACTTTTCCCTGATCCATTTTACCTTTCCAATTGAGTATTGGTGTTACTCACACAGGTCTCTGCCTTTCGTATGGGTTAGTTTATGGATGTTTGCTTAAACAAATGGTAATTATGTGACTTATATGTTTTTAGACCTGATGATGACTGTTTACAGTCGAAACTAGTCGTTCTGTTTTACAAATTAAAGTACTTCTGGTAAAGATTTCGACTTTTTCTTTGGTCTGAACAAAAATACTTTATACAGGATGTACGAAAAAAATCTAACTTGCTAATATCTCAATTTCTGATAGGTTTACAAAAAAAAGTGTTCAATAAAAGTTTCTTCAAATAAATCTGTATAAGTCAATTAGAAATATACCGGGTGCACCGATACTCCAAAATAACGTTAAGATATATTTTTTTAAATAGTACACCCTGTATATTTTTTCGAATTTCCATAATCTATTAAATTAGAAATACAACCGTCAAAACCACAATGTCCTAACTTAATTTGTTTCCAAGTTATTGAAAAATGAAAATAATTATAGGAACGTGTTTATTAACAAAATAAATAACAGGAATAAATGACTTATTAATTTTATTTAATTAGATGGTCAAAGTGTCCTTGCTCTATTTGGCAGTATCCAAGTTTATTGTAAAAAGATGATATATCATTACGCAATTGTTCATAGGTTATTTGACGGGTTGTTATCAGTGTTCTGTTTCTTAGATCATTCAGATTATCAGGCTTGGTTTTGTACACCAGAAAAAATAGTCTATTAATATTTCTTCACTGCTTCTAAAAAATAATTCATAAATTTTCCAATAAAATATCCTGTTGATTTATAAGGAAAAACGTTTTATTGAACTGTAATTCTATTTTTTAAGTCCCGAATCCTTCTGTAATTGTATTGTTTATTATCAATGAAACACTCTGTATACTAATTAATCTTTTTACTTTATATAATGGATTTTACTTATTTTTTACATAAAATAAAAACTTTATAGCTGAAAATTATTATTTTTAGAAACGTTGAAGACATCGACTTATACAGTGGCGCATTAAGCGAAAAACCCATAGAAGACAGTATATTAGGACCAACCCTAACTTGCTTAATTCTAGACCAATTTTACAGAATAAAACATGCTGACAGATTTTGGTACGAAAATCCTCATAAACCGCAATCTTTTTCGCAAGAAGAATTGAAAGAGATTCGAAAAACAACATTGGCCAATATAATCTGTGACAATGCCGACAAACTGGAAGTAATTCAAAAAAGGGTTATGGAAGGAATGGGAAGAAACAATAGATATGTTAACTGTTCTCATTTACAAAAACCTAATTTGGAATTATGGAAGGACAAGTTGGTTCACTTGGAAATTGATAACAAGAATTTACAAGTTTCTGTCTTTAATCCTACCAGTTGAAAAATTGTGCACGGTATTTTATATTTATGTAATTCTGATACCACCTTTAATAAATTGTAATTTTGTAAATAAATTTCTTTACTGTCAAAAAGGGAAAAATAAAAATAAAATAATATCAAAGTGCGGAACGGGTGAACCCAATACCTCCTAATTGTATTGGCGTTTCGACTATGCAGAATGAAGATCATTGATTTACATTTTCGTATGAGTAATATTGTAAGAATTTGCCTGTGAGGACATACCCGTGCGTAAAAGTAATAAAAATTACCAGTAACTAGTAATTTTGTGATTATTTATAGTATTTTAAGCAGTTTTTAACACGTTTTAGTTTATTATGGCTTTGAGTGACACGAGAAAAACTAAGACTTTTGTCTCTATATGAAGATCAAGTTGACGAAATAGATGGGGACGATAATGATAATGAGTCTAGAAGAATTTTTCTGACAAATTTGGCACTTGATTTAGTAAAAGCTAATTCCATAAAAGGGCATCAAATCACCTTATAACCAGAGAAGCTCGAAATATTGCATGCCGATTGACAGGGATACAACTACAAGATTCGAGGACTGCTCCTAATGCCAATCGCAAATGTAGAAAGTGTTATAACAGAAATCGAAATACACAGTATTTTTGCCAAAAATGGCTTTGTTTGGCACATATTCAACCACTTTGCTTTGATTGTACCCACCAGATGAACGTTTTTGAATTTTGCTAAAGGTTTTTTTCAATACGTCACATAATGTAATATTTTTTACATACCAAAGAAAAATATTTTTTATGTTTTATTATGTTTAAATAAACAATTTAAAAACGTATATTTTTATCAAAATTGTGTCATTTTATTTCACATTAAAAACAGAATGATTTGTTATTCAATTTGGCAGAAATGGTTTTTTTAACAAGTGGATTTTAATGTGAGTTATGTGTCATAATAAGTTTATAAGTTTTTTGTTTATATTACAAATTGCCGGCCAGGTTGGGATTTTATAAACAAGAAATAGCTGGCCGAATTATACCGATTCACTTTCAGTATCTACCTAAACGCTGAAAGAAAACCCATTTTTTGATTAGTTAGGTTTTTATTAAACAGAATTTCGAGTGACAAATTATAGTTTTACCGTTAAATACTGTTAAAATGTCGCGGAAAAATCCATTTCTTTAGACTATAAAGCGGTGGATAAATGATTTTCCGGAATTAAAATTTAATGGTGTTAATTTGTGTAATTTGTTACAACTTTTAACTTTAACTTTAAAAATGTTTTTTATTATATTTTGAGTATTTGTTTAGTACAAAAAAGGGCTGAGATAATTCTCGGCTGGGTAGTCCCGGCCGATGGCGCGGTAGCTAGGTGCACCGCGCACTGAAGTGTACTCTGCTCCTTTCGTGACTTTCTCTGTTGTTCTCCCCTGCCCTTACTCCTTACCAATGAGTTGGTATTATTAAGGGGTTATTTGTTGACGAGAGCGGTAATGGCCTTGCGTGTGTTAATGATTCCCCTAAGCTGATCTGGTTCTAAACCCTGAAAAACCAACGAAAAAACAGGACGGCCTCACAAATGGTGGAGGCGTGTAAGCCGATCGGCTGCCAGAATCATCGCATTCTGCCTCTGCGGCGAAAAGCACGTTGATGTTGAAAATTTCGATTTGCTTCACCAGGCGTCCAGCGCTCAGTCCGACCGGCGGGCCCAAGTACCCGATATTTATACCAGGCCCCTGCGCCCCCCGGACAGACCGAACGCCCGCCACTCAGTCGTCCGTCCGACCAGAAGTCTTGAGTACTTAGACCCAAAACTTCTAGCCGCACATCGATCGGGAGTCCCAGCACTCGAACCTAGCAGACGTGTCCAGAGCCCAGAGCGACGGTAGTGAGTGAGAGAGTGCGCAGCGAATGTGCGCCGTGATCATTCGAGTCTCAGCACTCGAACCGAGCGGACGTGACCAGAGCCCAGTGCGACGGTAGCGAGAGTGAGTGCGAAGCGCGAAATTCCAAGACCGCCGAGTGGTCAGTCCGACCGACTGGAACTGGGCATTGGAACCAAGCGCGGACAGACCGCAGTCAGCGGTCAGAGAGCGAACATGAAGGGTCTAAGGACCCAACAGTGCAGTGACTAGTGCCAAGCCACGAATAAAGTGCTGTTAAGTGAATCAGCTAGGAAGGGACCGAGCTGCAACGCAGAACGCCTCCGGGGTAAGTACTTTTAAATTTATCCTAAGTGAAACGGAGAAAATAGACTCCACTATGCCAGTAGACCGGGAAACCCCATACGAGAAATCGGAAACGGGAACCGTCCCCAAAAAAGCTCTTAGGAAAGAGCAATACACAGAAGATGAAGAGAAGAAAAAGAAAAATAAGAAAAACAAGAAAGAAGATGAAATCGTAACACAAACCGAAGAAGTAATGGACACCGAACCATTACTAGAAGAAAACCAAAAGAAAAGAAAAAGCAAAGAAGACAAGACAGAAGAAAGCAATTGTGTTGAAGAAAATGAATCCGAAGCAGGTTTCTCCGCTCCTAAAAGGAACAGAAACCGTGAAGAAAGCCAAACTCAGGCAAATGAGGAAAACACCGAAAAAAGGCAAACAACGCCTATACTGATAAAAACGACAACCGAATGGCGAAAAATTAAAGACGGTCTAAAATCGAGGGGCATCCGTTAGAGCCAAGCCGTCCTCAGCAATCGCGGGGACACTCTTAGAGTGGTCCCGGAGACTGCGGAGGACTACAGGCGTATGGCTGCCTACCTCGAGGAATTTAAGATATTAAATAGAAATTTCAATTGGATCACCTTCGAAGCGCCTGAAAACAGGCCATACAAAGCGGTGATACGAGGTATCCCAAGCGATACACCAACCGAAGAAATCATGACTGACCTGAAAGAACAGGAACTCACCCCGTTGAGGGTCCAATCAATGAAGTCCCGCTTTAACAAAGAGCCACTCCCCCTTTTCCTCGTGGACTACCCGAAGGAAAAGAAAGAGGAAATCCTCAAACTAAAATATTGCGTCGGCTTATCGGTAAGAGTCGAAGAACAATACAGGAGGCAAGGGTCCACGCAGTGCTACCAGTGCCAGGGCTTTCACCACGCGCAGTCCAACTGCCACGTGAACCCAAGGTACGTACGCTGCGGAGGCAACAACCGGGGCGCGGACTGTAAACGTCCCATGGACAAAGCTGCAACCTGCGCAAATTGCAAAGGCGAACACCCCGCAAATTACGCAGGATGCCCCAGATGGCCGAAACCCCCCCAAAAACCTGCCGCGACCGGACCTACGACCACAAGAACCGGAATATACTACGCGCAGGCCGCGAAACCACCCTCCGCGACGCCACCCCCCGCGATACCGCAACCTGTTGCATTTACTCCCGCCATGATACAATCTGTCATGGCGCAAGTGCAACAGCTAATGCAATTCGTGAGTGAGCTGCAACCAACTCTCAATGTATAACACGCCCCAAAAGCCCGATCGCTTGAAGATTATGTCATGGAACTCGGGCGGAATTAGAAATTACTTAAACTTTTTAAGTGAAATCGCGGAACGCGAAGAGATAGACATAATAGCCCTGCAGGAAACCAAGATAACGGCCAATATCCGGCTTATTTTGCCGGGCTATGATGTCTACCGAACGGACTATCGAGCCAACTCGGGCGGAACGGCGATCCTAGTTAGGAAAGAGATCGATAACTATCACCTGCCCACGCCGGATGGGCTGAGAACATTAGAAGCTACCACTATAATGGTACGCACAACACGCGGAAACGTAAAAATGGTCTCGGGATACTTGAGACCAAACGATCTCTTTCACGACGAAGATCTAACCGCGGTATTAGGAAACAACGGAGATCCCTCAATACTAATTGGGGATCTAAACGCGAAATCCCAACACTGGAATAGCAGAATAACGAACACCAAGGGAAGAGCGCTCCTAAACTACGGAGAGGTAACGGAAGAATGCTTCGTCATAGGACCAGTTGAACCGACGCACTACCCAACCGGGGACTATCGTCCAGACGTACTGGACATAGCGATCCTAGTGAGACCCAACTTCGCGTATGATATCGAAACAATACATGACGGAGCAACGGCCCATAACCCCGTAGTGCTAACTATAGGTGACGGAGAAGTTGCGGACAGAGAACGCCAAGTGCGTAGAACAAACTGGACGCAGTTCAGAAGGATGGCAGGGGAAGAGTTAGGAAATATTCCAGTGATTGAAGACGCGATAGGACTCGAAAACGCGGTAAACTCACTCGAAAATTCATTAAAGAACGCGATAGAACGTAGTTCAAAAGCGGTTATACTTCCACGATTGGGCAAGTTTAGGGGCATAAGCAACGAGCTTAAGTCCCTAATCCGGGAGAAAAACACGGCGAGACGACGAGCAAACCGGTCGGGACGCGTAGAAGATAAAAGAACGGCAGACCGACTCACTCAACAAGTCAAAGAAGAACTACAAAGACACAGAAGCGAATGCTGGGACAACTTCATAAATGACCTCGACCCACAAGAACCGGGAATTTGGAAACTTCAAAAATGCTTACGAGAAGAAAGAAGACCACTACCAACTTTACACGGAGAGAACGGCCTAGTAAGCACGCCCGAAAGAAAAGCAGAAGCCCTAAGAAGATCGCTCGAAAGACAATGCCAATTGAACAACCACGAAGAAGAGGACCTGGACTTTGTTGAAGGAGTCGAAAATGCTGTTCTTCATATCAACCGCGAACCCGTGAACATCCTCGGCACCATAAACCCGACCTCTCCGGAAGAGGTCAAAGACATTATCAAACTCGTTAAAGCGAAAAAAGCGACTGGTCACGACCAAATCTCAAATAAAGCGCTAAAGAACCTACCGATACGCGCGATAGTGTTTCTCACCACAATCATAAGCGCGATGTTACGCCTTCAGCACTTTCCATCCAATTGGAAAAAAGCGGACGTGATCATGCTGTTAAAATCCGGGAAAGACCCAAAGTTCCCGCAGAATTACAGACCGATCAGCTTACTGCCAGCAATGAGCAAGATAGCTGAGAGGGTAATTCTGAGGAGACTTTGGAAAGAAACTGACAACCTGGCTACGCTGCCGGACGAACAGTTCGGATTCCGAGCTGAAAGGTCAACGGAAACCCAAGTCCTAAGACTGGTGGAGATTGCAACCCAAGGGTTCAATCAAAGGCAGTCAACGGGCGCGGTTTTCCTAGACGTCAGCAAGGCATTCGACACCGTCTGGCACGACGGCCTCATATACAAAATGGATGACATAAGATATTCGAGACAAATAACTAAACTCTTGACATCATACCTCAGCCAAAGGACCTTCCGGATTAAGATGGGACAAGTCCTATCCGAGTACGGAAATCTGGAAGCTGGGGTGCCTCAAGGCGCCGTACTTTCACCATTGCTATACTTGCTATATACCTCAGATATCCCAAAGTCACCAAGGACAAATCTGTGCCTCTATGCGGATGACACCGCCATAGTCGCCAGAAGTCTAGAACCCCGACTAATAACTCGTTATTTACAGGAAGCTCTAGACGATCTGGAGGAGTGGTGTAAAAGCTGTGCTTTTCAAAAAACGCCGACACGCTCCAGAAGACAACCTGGAGATCATGGGGCACGACATAGTATGGGGCACCTCTGCCAAATACCTTGGCGTGATCCTAGATCAAGGGTTAACGTTTGAAAAGCACGTGAACGCCGTAGTCAACAAAGCGAAGATGGCCAGAAGCAAGCTGAGCGGACTCATTGGACGACGAAGCAAGCTGCTTATCAACACCAAGCTAAGACTTATAAACGCTGTAGTGTTGCCAACGCTTACATACGCCTCACTCGCGTGGGGCCAAGTATGCAGGACAACACGGCAGCGAATACAAGTAGAGCAGAACCAGGCCCTGATGTGGTGTAACTTGGTTTTGTTTATTAGAAAAACTTAAGACATTTTTTAAAAAAAATGTATTATATTTTTTTTTATTTATGTTATTGCTTATCAATTGTTGTTTTTTTTATTACCTCGCCTACTTCGTCTTCTCTTCCTACGGAAAATCCTGCTAGGATTCTCAAAAGGAATAATATGTCTTAGTCATTACTGAAAAAGAAGAGACCAGATGGTTGTCGCCCAAAAACCAATTGCACATAACCAAAAAGTAAAAATAATGACATAAAACGTCAAACATAGAAAAAATAAAATGTCGAAATTCTTTGTGGGCTCGTCAAATGGGACGCAAGCACCACAAATACTCCCCCTGTGATAAAAATTGATCGAATAAATTGATTAATAATTAATCAAATCTAAAAAATTGATAACTAATATTATACTAAATTATTAATAGAAAAAGTGACCTTTTTCGTCTTTTTGATTGGCACTTGTGTGCTGACGATTTGCTCATTTAAAAAGAAAGCTGGTTTAGTCATGTCAATGTTGACAGTTACTTCACGATTACCTTTCAAGATTTTAAAAACTTTGTCAGTCCTGGAAATAACTTTGAAAGGGCCGTCGTATGGTTAGGCTCGGTTTGATGCCTGGAACTTTTAAGAAAACGAATTCTGAATTTTTTAATTCTGGGTGAACGAATGTATTCGATGAACCATGTCTTTGTACTTGAGATGGCTTAATGTTGTTGAAAATTTCACGAAGTTTAATTAAAATAGGATAAATATCTACATTTTCTTTAGAATTATTAAAGAATTCACCAGGAAGACGTAGCGTTTGTCCATAAACAAGTTCCGAGGATGAACATTGTAAATCCTCTTTGATTGCAGATCGCAAACCTAGAAGAATCAAAGGTAATTCATCTTTCCAAGTATTTGAAGTGAGTTTTGCCACAAGGGCTGATTTAAGAGTTCGATGGAATCTTTCAATCATGCCGTTTCCTTGTGGATGGTAAGGTGTGGTGTGTAAACTCTGAAAACCTAGTCTTTTACTAAATTCTTTGAACATGCCTGATTCGAATTGAGCACCTTGATCGTGTGTGATTTTATATGGTATTCCGAAACGTGGAATATATTGATTTATTAAGGTTTTAATGATATTGTCTGATTCGATATTTCTTAGTGGGTATACTTCCATCCACCTAGTGACTCTGTCGATTACCGTGAGGACGTAAGTGCACCCTCCAGAAGGCTTTAATGGACCTACTAGGTCTATATGAATATGTTGAAATCTACCTTCTGGCACGTTGAAATCTCCTACAGCAGATTTGGTGTGTTTGTTAACTTTTGCCTTTTGGCACTGAATGCATGATTTTGTCCAAAGACATATGTTCTTGTTCATGCGGGGCCAAAAATAAATTTTTTTAATTGATTTAGCTGTGGCTTTGATGCCTAAGTGAGCTACGTTATGTACTTTAAGAAAAGTACTGTAACGTAAACTTTGAGGAATATATATTCTTTGTTTGTTAGTGGAAGTTTCATACCAAATTTTGAAATTGTATGTTTCAACGTTAATTTGTTTAAGGAATATTTTACTATTTTTCTTATTTGATAAAATTGAGAGATCTTGTTTTTGTAGAAGATTAGCTAGTTCTGTGTCTGAGTTTTGTTCATTAAAAATATCTTGTAAAGTGAAATTTATGTTATTAATTTGATCGTACTCAATTCGACTCAAAAAATCAGCAACTTCAACATTCTTACTGCCTACGTATTTAATTTTGTTAGTGAATTGTAAAATATATTCGAAATATCTAAACTGACGTGGTGATCTTTCGGATTTTGAGAAAATTGCCTTTTCAATAGGTTTGTGATCAGTCAATACTTGGAAATCGGTGCATTCTAGCATGTAACGAAAATGTTTAATTGATTCGTAGATGGCAAAAAGTTCTTTGTCAAAAACACTGTAGTTTAGTTGGCTTTTGGTTAATTTTCTAGAAAAATATGCTAAAGGTTGTCTAACGTTTTGGACAACTTGCTCTAAAGTGCTGCCAATAGCTGTTGAACTAGCGTCTGTGGTCAGTACCAATTGAGCACCTTCCTTAGGATGATTTAGAAGAGATGCTTTAATTAACAATTCTTTTGCTTTTTTAAAACATTCTTGGCATTTTTCCGGCCAGGTTTCAATATTTTTAATTTTCTTATGGTTTAAAAAATTAATAAGTTCATGTAATGGAGTTAATATTTCTGCAAAGTGAGGTACAAATTTATGATAAAAATTGATCATTCCGACAAACCTTTGTAATTGTTTGCAAGTTTTAGGAATTTCGTAATCTAAAATGACTTTAACTCTTTCATCAGATGGCAGAATTCCATCTGGAGTGATAATGTGACCTAAAAATTTAACCAAAGTGACACCAAAAATACATTTTGAAGGTTTGACATTGACGCCATATTTTTCTAACCTTTGAAATAAAATATCGAGGTGATGTAAGTGATCTTCTTCGTTTTTACTAAAAATTAAAATGTCGTCTAGGTAAACGAATAAGAAATCAAGTCCCCTGGTGACTTCATTAATAAATCTTTGGAAAGTATTTCCAGCATTACGTAAACCGAAAGGAGTACGTAGAAATTCAAATGCACCAAATTGAGTAGTTATTGCTGTTTTATAAACGTCTTCTTCAGCTACGGGTATTTGATGATATGCCCTAACTAAGTCAATTTTTGAAAAAATTTTGGATCCATGAATTTTTAAATTAACGTCTGATATTAATGTTAATTGATAACGTTCCGGTATCGTTTGTTTATTAAGAAGACGATAATCACCACAGGGACGCCAATCTGCACTGTCTTTTTTTGGAACCATGTGTAATGGTGACGTCACTGAAGATGATGATGGCCTGCATATGCCTAAGTCCACCATGTCTTCAAATTCTTTTTTTGCTATTTTGTATTTGAGAGGATCGAGTCTTCGTGGTTTACTATAAGGTAAATGACCTTCGGTAATTATGTGATGTCGTATATCGTGTTTTGCCTCGGAATGAAAATTAGGAGATGAAAAAATGCTTAGAGTATTTTTTAAAATAATCTGTATATTGATTTTCAACCGTAAATAATTTTGGAAGTTCCTGTTTTACATTTTGTACTCTACCAGTTGTAATAAGATAAGTTTCGTTATCTATTAATTTGCGTGTTTTTAAGTCTAATAACAATCCAAAGTTATATAAAAAATCTGCACCTATTATTGGTTTGGCTATATCTGCAATTGTAAAAAGAAAAGGAAATTTCCGGAGTAAACCAAGGTTCACGTTCAGGAATTTTTTTCCATAAGTAAAAATAGAATTGCCTGAAGCAGAAGTAAGTAATATATTTTCATCCTTTTTATGATTACTAAACATATTGTGGGGAAGACAGCTAATTTCTGCTCCACTGTCAACGAGAAAATTTAATTGATTAGTTTTATCAAAAATGAAAAGGCGTTTTGATGTAGGAAAACTGGTGGTACAATTATTTACGGTTGAGCTATTTAGTTTTTTGAATTCGAATTTTGGTTAAAAATATTTGATAAGAGACAAGGTGGACCATTGCATTTTCTTGCGTTATTACCAAACGTGCTATGGAAATAACACAAATTTCCTGATTTGTCAAGACTCTTATTACGATTGTAATGTAAGTATCTTGTCCTATCTCGACTATTTGATCTACCTCTGTAATTTTGACAATGACATTTGTTACTTTGATAATCATCTGATGAAAAGTTATTTTTTGAAAATTTATTTTTAATAGTAGAAATATCTTTTTCAAAATTATGCTTAAGAGAAGAAATCTCTTTTTCGAATTCAGTTTGTTTGTCTAAAATGTTTTTGAAAATATTTTGACATTGGTCGATAAAATTAGTGACAGTTTTATCTAAACTTGTTATTTAATTTTGTTTATTAAAATTCTGAATTTCGAGAACAGGATTTGAATTATTTTTAAGTTTTTCCCAAATTTTATCTGCAAGTGTTAATAATTGAGCAATGTCTTGTTGACTGGATGATGTTAGAGCAATTTCAATTACGTCTGGTAACCGTCTCCTCCATAATTTTATTAATAATTTTTCATCGATAATTTTATCGCCAGCGATTTGCATGAGTTCTCTATAGAAAGCAGAAGGTTTTTTGTCACCTATTTCTGAACTAGACAATAACTTATTTAATCTGGCTTCCTCTGATAGTGTTAATCTACTGAGGATGGTATTTTTTAAAAAATCATATAAATCATTATCTGGAGGTTTACTAATTACATCATAAACCTCGCTGAAAATATTTGGCGGTAAGTGCGCCACTGTGACATGGTATTTGCTTTTGTCAGCTTTGACATTATAAATGAAAAATTGGCTTTCAAGTTGTTTGAACCAAAGTTCTGGTTTGGATGACCAAAAAGCTGGAAGTCTAATATTTTTTAAATTTTCAATTGAATCAATACCTTCAGTAGTAGAGGTACTTGGTTTAGACATTATTGAAATAATAATTTAGAAATAATAATAATAAATAATTATGTGCAATTAAGTTTGAAAGACAAATCAAATGGCTCACCGATGTGATTCCTCCCGCGAATTTCCACACGATGATCCGCAAGAGTTTGTCTCGCGTCTATGTCGAACTCGAAATCTGGGATGCTTCTGGGGTGTCGGGGTTGCTCTAGTCGGTACTGCTCCAGTCGAGGTTGTTCCAATCGGATTTACTCTAGTTAAGATTGCTCTAATCGGGATTGTTTCAGTCGGGGCTGCTCCAGTCGGGGTTGTTCCAATCGTGGTTGCTCTAATCGGGGCTGCTCCAGTCGGGGTTGTTCCAATCGTGGTTGCTCTAGTCGGGGTTGCTTCAGTCGAGGCTGCTCCAGTCGGGGTTGTTCCAATCGTATTTGCTCTAATCAGGGCTGCTCCAGTCGGGGTCACCAATATTTTGTGGTGTAACTTGGTTTTGTTTATTAGAAAAACTTAAGACTTTTTTTAAAAAAAATGTATTATATTTTTTTTTATTTATGTTATTGCTTATCAATTGTTGTTTTTTTTTATTACCTCGCCTACTTCGTCTTCTCTTCCTACGGAAAATCCTGCTAGGATTCTCAAAAGGAATAATATGTCTTAGTCATTACTGAAAAAGAAGAGACCAGATGGTTGTCGCCCAAAAACCAATTGCACATAACCAAAAAGTAAAAATAATGACATAAAACGTCAAACATAAAAAAAATAAAATGTCGAAATTCTTTGTGGGCTCGTCAAATGGGACGCAAGCACCACACCTGAGACAGGCAGTGAACGCGCCTTGGTACGTGAGGAACGAGTGGATCTACAGGGACTTGCACCAAATCCCTGTACTCGACACCATGAGGGAAAGAGCCGAACGCACTTTCGCAAACCTCCGAGACCACCCTTGCCGGCACTTGAGGGAGCTGACAGAGTACCAACCCGACGACCACGGAAGGCATCCCCGTCCCAGGAGACAGACGATCTAGCAGGTAAGTGACCGATTATGACCAGAGAAGGAAGGCGACGGGGAGCGTTGTTTAACGCAAACCGCCGCCGAAAAACCAGCAGTCTTACATTGTAGGGTTAAGACGGCTGGAAACACCGACTCACAAAATAACACAAAACCCAAACCGGCGGTGACCTGGACCCTGTGACAAATAGGGACTTTGTGACTTCCGGGACGGACCCAAAAAAAAGCCTAGGAAAGGGGCCAGGAACCCAGAGAAATCTGGAGACCTAGCGACTTCCAAAGCTACCAAAACTTAAATTTCTGTAACCTTGGTAAGATACAAAACACCACAACACAGACACACGTTGCTACACGACCGTGAAACGCGGGTGTAGCGACACCTTCCAAACACAAACACACAAGCAGACACAAAACAAACATAAACCAAACCGCGAACGAACACACAGAAGACCCAGAGAGAAAAATGCCTGGTATTACCTCTGCTGGAAAAGACAGGTCTCTTTACCCTACAACTGGCCGTACGTAGGGTAAAGTCGTTGAAGGATGTATGACAATGTATGCGAGTAAGAGAGAGTTTAGTTCGGTGAAGGCTTCGTTCGCCCCCTGGAATGCGTCCAAATCATTGGTGCTGCTGTGGCCTGGGATTATGGTGTTCACCGTCTTGCCTGCTAGTGGTGGAAAGTCCTCCCTGTTATCCAGATTGCTGGGGTTGCTCTGGGCTGTTGGTCCTCTATTGCTCCTAGTCCAAGGGTTTGAAGCCGGGATTGGAGCTGTTATGTATCTGCTCTTGGGTGGTATGCTTTTTTGTTGTATGTACTCCAGCTTTCTTCGGTAAACCTCGCATTCTATAGAGTTTGCAGGGTGTGTTCCAGAGCAGTTGGCGCAGGTGGCTGGTGACTCCCTGGACTTATTGCAGAGGAATGTCTTGTGATGTCCAGCGCATTTTAGACATCTTGGTGGCCTGTTGCAATTCGAGGTTGCGTGCCCCCACACCTGGCAGTTGTGGCATTGAATGATTGCCCTCGTGGATTTTCTGTATTCCCATGTAATCCTGGTGTAGTTAACCACCCTGACATTTTTATTTAAGAAATCCAGGGTGATTCCTGGGTCGGTGGTTACCAGGAATAGGGGTCTTTCTAGTGTTTTCATTTTGTATACTTCGCTGGGCACAATATCAAAACTCTGCTCCAAGTCCTCCTTTATATCTTCTGTGGTGGTGTTATCAGACATACCCCTCAGAACGAAGGCATGTTTTCTTTCGTTCTTCGTAGAGTATGTATGGTATGAGATATGTTTTTCATTTAGGTATTGCAGTAGGCAGGTCCTGTCTTCCTCGTCGTCTAAATGGACTATGCAAGCATTTCGGGTAAGTTTAAAGGATATATTCCCCTTAAGTGCCTTCTTCAACTCTTCCCTTAGACCTTTGGTGTCGCTGACTGTGCCATCCAGCACGATCGGGGGGCATGATTATTTTTTAGGCTGTGGATTCGGTTTGTTATTCGTTCTAGTTTGTTTAGCCACTGGTGGCTTGGTCTTCGTCTTTTTTGCGTCAGGGTTGCTGTTATCATCTTCTATGTCCGTATCTGGGTCGTTGGCCAGAGCCTGATATCTGTTACTGGTATTGAGTGTGGCTTTTGCTTTTTGTTGTACCATAGCTCTTAAGTTTGCGCTCTTTTTTGGGGATGTGAAATTCTTGTTCGGTTCATCGCCGCGGGTTATCATTTCGATGATATTCATCTGGGTGTGTCCCATCTTATTACGGCCACACAGCTTCTTGAAATCGCTGTTGGGTGAGAATGTTTCAATGGGGGGGGTCGTTTTCTGTGGTTAATTCTTCGTGTTGACTTGTTTCCATCTCTTCGACTTCTTCCTCTGAAGCTTCCTCCTCTGATGTCGACACGATGTCGTGTTTTATTATGTTAGCGTGTGTGCGTGTAGGATTGGGCTCTCTTTCCGGGTGATACTGCCACCTGACCAGTGTCGGTTACTCCTTGTTGGGGACTTAATAACCTGGATTTGTTCGAAGTCATTTTGACTGGGTGACTTTGCATAGTCTCCCTTCGGAGGGGTGGCATCGTCTTGAAGACATCGGCTAGGGTGTGCTACATTACTCCCGGGCCATTGTGTGGGGCGGGGTATCACGGGTTTTATCAGATCTCTAATATTTGTTCTTTTGGGGGGCTGGTCTTGTCCACAGTCAAGGGTCTTGGCATACACGACTTTGCCACCCTTAAGTTGAGAGGGCGACATAATTTTTGGGCCAATGTTCATTGTTTCGCCTGTTTTATTCTTGACTACCGCTGGCGCGTTGTCAGCTTGCCGGGTGTCTACATCGGTTTTCTCCGCACTTTTTTGTTGTTGGTGGCAGACAGTTTTCTCCGTACTTTCCTGTATCGGGGGACTTGCGGATTTCTCCGCACTTTCCCAGTCGATGTGGTCGAGCTTTTTCGAGAAGTCCGCAACTGCTTTCTCCACACTTTCTTTTTGATATGTTTGTTGACGTTTCTCCGCACTGTGACTGTCTTTGTGTTTCTTCGCCAGGTGGGTGGGCGTGCTGTCACTTTTCTCCGTACTTTCCGACGTGGTGTTTGGATTTGTCGTGGTAGACGTTTCGGGGCTGGGGGTGTCTGCTTTGGGTTGCGGGAAGATGTATTGTTCTTGAATTATAATTCTAGCGTTGGTTATGTGGGAATTAGCTTTCTCCGCACTTTCCCAGTTTCTATTATTTGCACAGGGTTCTTTCGTAGTTTCGCTTTAAACTTGTGGGATTGATTTCCCGTTGTGATCTTGTTGCTGACTTTTGGTGGCACTGTCGTTTTCTTTATGGCATTTTCCGCCAGATACGCGACCCTTAGGCGTTCTTTTAGTCTACGAGAATATACAGTTGAATGATCTTCCTCCCTCAGGGGGGTAGGATCTTTGGTTGGGGAGATATTTTCCCTTAAATTGTAAATGTTTCCACTATTGTCACTTTCAGTCACTGTCTGCACTATAAACACTTTCTACGTACTTTCACTTCGAAAACAAAACTAGCAAAATAGCTCTTCGCACGTCTACTCGCTGCCACGTCTGCACAGCGAATGTAATTTGTTACAAAGTGGTATCCTGTAAAATGAAGTCCCAGATTTTACAGCACGTTCAAACAGATAAACATCAAGCATGTTCTAGTGAAAAAGTAAGTGCCAGAGAACGACAGCAACGTTTTAATTTTGATTTAGTTAAAATTATGGTGACTTGCAACATTCCACTGACTACATTAGAAAAACCCGAATTTAGACAATTCACTTAGAGTTAAGTCAATCCAAAACATGACGTATACCTACAAAAAATCCTATTCCTAATTGTTCCTATTTTATTTGTTACGTTTTTTTATATCGTATCATAAAAACAGAATTTTTTTCAATAATATTTCAACAGTAGTGTCTTAATCAGTGGCGGAACTAACTTGTTATTGGAACGGAGCGAGGTTTTATATGGGTGCCACTTAGTCAAAAGTTTTTAAATAGCAAAATCACATTGATTAGCATGTATAAAATGTCTATCTGTTTCAAAGTGTATGTGTTTTGTACATTTTAGCTCAATTTTGATTTGGTTAAAACTTAGAAATCGCCTGATATAAAAATCTCAAATTTAGCAACTTGCTCCTTCATTAACGAACAAAATAAATTCGATAAAAAATCGAGATCCCATTTAAAATTTAACCATTTGTTTTCTCCTTAAAAACAATATTGCGTAGAATAAAATTTTGTAAATCTAATAGAACATTTCAAAAAAGCGGAAACATCAAATTTTCGAATGTTGTTTTAAAGGGTTTTATTTTTTGTTAAAAATTATAATATAATCGAAAAAAAAAATTTAGTATGTATAAATCATTTTTAGGGCAAAAATATAAAAATACTACTTTTTTATCTAAATGATTATCAAACGCCCAAATTTTAAACTATGTGTACTTTGACACTATTGATTGATTTTAGTGAGTTGGAATCAGAGGCGTAGCTACTATCGTATCAATGATATCGGGCCCCCGTGGCTTGAAATATTATTATTAAGTAGTACTCAAATAATACCGCTAGTAAAAATATAAAATATTATAGCCTACTCTAAGTTAATAATTTATCAAAACAAATAATAATGTCTTGACTACTTACATATTGTTACTCTTAAAGGATCCCATGGTTTGCCACTCGAATTCTATCAGTTTATATCTTATATTTCCCAATTAATAATATATTAATAATATGACATCCCAACCATCTTTAGTATTAATCATTAGAGAATTTTAAAGTCGAAATTTTATTGAAACTTAATTTTAAACCGGAAATTTAAAAATATCGAATTTTACTTTTAAATCACGACATTAAATTCTCGTGTTCTGTTTCAAAATCTCGATTTTAAAGTTAATTTTTCAGTAAATTTGATTTTTGAAGCAGAATTATTAAAATTCGTTTTTTTCAATATCTCGTTTTTCAATTTCTATTACTTTACTAAAGTAATAATTTTTTATTAAATTCTTGGATTATTAAAAAAAATCCCATTCTTTTACTAAAATCATATATTATTAAAAGATTCCAGTTTTTCACAAAAATGTCTTTTTCTTTTTTATAAAGATCCAGTTTTTTCAAAGTCTCTTATCAAAACTTGAATTTTATATTAAAATAGATTTTTAACAGCAAACTCTATTGTTTTTTTATTAAGATACAGTTCTTTATTAAAATATCTGGTTATTAAAAAAGTCCCAATAAATTATTACAAAAATTCCAATTTTTGAAAAAAAAAATGTACATTTTACCATCATCATTAAAATCATTTTATTACATTTTAATGAATGTCATCTTTGAAACAAATTTATGAATCCCAATTTAGAAAACAGAAATTTGATATCGAGAGTTTAATTAATCTCAAATTTACAGTGGCTAATTTAATAAACCTCGATTTTAAACAATAATCTCATAGATGAGGTCAAAGAAAATCCAAAAACAAAAAATTGAGGAATGATAATTTTTACATGCATTAAATATTTGATATAAATACTGTAAAGCGAATAATTAATAAATATTTATTTTAAATAACAAATATTTAAAAAATCATTAAAATTATCAAAAACATTTTAGAGTTATGGGTAATATTATATTCTTCGTTTTGAGATTTACACAAATTACTGGTATGTAGCATTATCGTCCCATATTTTGGATTTAATTGCCTAGTTCATTGGGCGTTATAAACGTAAAAATATGAAATAGTAACTCCCAGAGCATTTTCGAATGAACTTTTATTTTATGGTCATCAATTTTAGCATCCCCCTGGAATTATCGCAACTCTTGCTCAGTAATAGGACCGCCCCTGATATTTAATATTTTGTATTGAAATATTATCACTACTATTCACTAAGAAATATTTAACATTTCAAATTGTGTCTGGGTTTCAGTGGTACTACAAAGTGATTTATGACATGGTAAAATACACGCAAAAATTGCTTCTCAATTTCATTGAAAAGGTCGGGCCAAGTGGTAGTGAGCCCCTGGTTTCACTTTTATATCTGGGAAATTTCAATGTTGTCATAAAACATACAAATTAACTTCTGATTATAAAAGTAAAGTTTTGTGGAGTACTGAGTAAACAATTCATTTTCTTTCCATAAAGCCTAAAACGTTGGAAATTCTTCACTTCAGAGTAACCATTTAGTTCTCGAATATTTACATTTGTCTATTTTAAATTTCCACTTATAAAAGTAAGAATCCTAATTAGGCCTAAATTATTTTAAACAAATATATTTATTTTCCTCTTCGTTATGTTTAATCATATAGGCCAAAAATAGAGAATGCAATGGGTGGTTATAAATCAATAAAAGAATATAAACACAAATACAAAAAAACAGCTAAGAGATACTTGACATAATTAAAATATGAAAACTTGGGGTATGATGTTTTCGAATATACCCAATTGATTATTTAGAACACAGCTACTTCCGGTTATACCGGAAATTGACTGTAACTTCCTTATTGTAAATATATATATATATATATGTATGTAATTCGTAAAGTTTGAGGACGTTTTTGGAGGTTTATTGATTAGTTCGGGGACATTTGTCAACTTTGAGGTCGGTCCTCAAACTTTTTTTGTATTAATCGGTTAGTTTGGGGTCACGTCTCCAAACTTTACGTTGAAGAATTTGTTATTCGTAAAGTTTGGGGACGCTTTTTTAGTTTTATTGGTTAGTTCGGGGACATTTGTTAACTTTGAGGTCCGTCCTCAAACTTTTTTCTATAGTAATTGGTTAGTTTAAGAAGCTCTACTGATGTTTCATAAAGATGATAATTTTACAAAATACCTGCCTTCTTCACTTTAAGGTATACCATAAAACTTAATGCATTTGAGGACATTTGATATAAATTTTTCAAAATGGAAATTAGCTCGATTATAATGACTACAACTTTTCATTATATTTCCCAAGACCAGTATTAAAAAAAAATGCTTATCCAAGGATATTAAAAAAAATAAATTTATATGATGTATTCTATTTCTATTTTAATGATCTCTATAAGAAGATGGTATCAAAAATATATTAGGTGCACTTAATATTTATGTGCTCTTAATAGTCGTGTCGATTTAAACAAAAGTAAACTAACACAAAAAGTAAACTAACACAAAAAGTTAAAACACTCATATTTTTTTGCCCATAATTACTATTTATTAATTGTTCGTCAAAAAATATTCATACAATTATTTTTTTTAAGCCATGTCGGTGGTACCCTCAAGCGAATCTTCCAAACTCAAAAAATTAACAATGAAGTGTATGACTTGACAACATTTATTTTTTTAAAGCTATAATACATTTTAACTTAAAGAAAAGTTCACACCTGTTAATAGATCTAAAGATACTAGAATCAGGTTTAACAAATAATCTCTGTATTGTAACGCAACTTTCATATATTACCTTACAATGTCAGTTTGAGGACATATACAAACTGATGTCCTGAGATTTTTAATTTTATTTCACAATAGAAATTGGGCGTTTTAATTTTATTACGTCTATATCCGGGAATAGCTAAATTTCTTTACTCATTTAATTATTAACAAAAATTAATTTAGATTGTTATTTTTCCTTGTTTTAAAATTCCACCAACAAATCTTTCAATTATATCCACCTTTCAACAAAACTTTTCTGACTTACATTTTTCTCGCTGCTAAAATAACAGATAATTTATAATAATCGGTAGCAGGTTTACCTATTACTTTTATAACATTGTCAGTTTTTTAAAATCTTGCTTATATTTTTTCAAAATTTTTGATTTGGGGTAGGTCTGTCGGGATATTTCTATGGGTTTCTCCCAAAACAAAAATCATGTCAATTAATTGAATCAGTTTTAGTAAAACAACTTTCAGGTAAACTTAATTCAGAAAAAAAAAATGTCAGGCAATAATTATTCGGAACATTGTTAAGACCAAGCTTACTTGATTGAATATTTATTGTCTATTGATAAAAGCTACATTTAATTAGAAAAATGTATGTTGTAAGTCCGTACAAAAAATATACTTGTGTTTGCTGAGAATGTATATTTTTGGAATCAATTTTTTAATTAATATGTAAAAATTTAAGCTATTTAAGGTATTTCATATAAACAATGAGATGTAATTTTTTAGCATCTCCTGTATATCTACTTTTTATTCGATTCAAATTTATTACCTAATTTAGAGAAAGAGAGAGAAAATACGTGTTGATTATGATTCAAAAATTTGAAATTTTTGTACGTTTTTGATACATTATTAGTGATCCAAATTATTTGCAAAGTTTTATTAACAAATAATGCCCAGCTGTTTTGATTGATCTACTTAGAGAGAAAAAAATTACGGCAAGAGGTAGGTATATAATAAATAATAGGCAGAGAATTTATGTACATAGTTTTTTAACTAGAAAGCTACATCTGCGCGCAACCCTTTTCGCTTAACCACTTGACTTTCGATGCCCTTCAACACCGGTTCAGACGACAGGAGAGGCAGGGACGTCTTAAGATTTAACTCTTGTTGGATAAATTTTGTTAGATATTATAACTTTTATTTATATGGGATATAACTGAACATTTTTGACATACTAATTTTTTATATACAGGGCAAAATTAAATTAAATTGTTAATACACATAATACACATTTTTCAGTCAATTATATTTTTAAAATCGCTGTATAAAAAGTAAGCTACAGCATGAGCTTAGTCAGAATATCATATACAATCACATATTATAACAAAAATCAGATACTTTGAGAGAGGATTACTTTTATATAATAAAAAACATGATAAAAGCTAAGTATTTTTAAAGAATAACTAATAGTTATTTCGTTATGTTTAATTATTCTATAGGCTCCATACTCCATCAATTCAATTCCTCTTCTAAACTTTTTGATTTGGGGTAGGTCTGTCGGGATATTTCTATGGGTTTCTCCCAAAACAAAAATCATGTCAATTAATTGAATCAGTTTTAGTAAAACAACTTTCAGGTAAACTTAATTCAGGAAAAAAAATGTCAGGCAATAATTTGTTAAATTGAATATTTATTGTCTATTGATAAAAGCTACATTTAATTAGAAAAATGTATGTTGTAAGTCTACTCGTAAAGGATGAAAAATAAATATGGGAAAATTGAATAGGATGAAATTGGCCGTCTCTTGGTGAATAATTACATAGGATGTTCGATTAAAAAAAATTAAAATCTTTGAATTTAATATTAATGTTTGACCGACTTTTACATAATAAAAATTCATAAATAAATAAATAAGTAAAAAAGTTACTTCATTCCATGTGAAAAAAATTTTAATGATTTGTCTAATTGAATGTTGGACTCTCCCCTATACATAAAAATAATTTTGGGATGTGTGCTTTTTAATACCAATAACGGAATATAATTTTGTACTCTTGTGTCATCTGTGTTACGCTTTATAATAGCTATTATACTTTCCAGTTTCCAGCAGTCGGAATAGTAGTATTACCTACGTACATAAGACAAAAATACTACATAAGGCGTGGTTTATATATACATATATATATAACACCGTACAAAAAATATACTTGTGTTTGCTGAGAATGTATATTTTTGGAATCAATTTTTTAATTAATATGTAAAAATTTAAGCTATTTAGGGTATTTCATATTAACAATGAGATGTAATTTTTTAGCACCTCCTGTATATCTACTTTTTATTCGATTCAAATTTATTACCTAATTTAGAGAAAGAGAGAGACCTGCTGGCGGTTTTTGCGTAGATATCTACGGATGTATATGTATGTACATTTGACGATTGTAAACTTTGAGGACACCCCAATACTTTTAAAACAATAATTCGGACTCATAATTAGTTTATTGTGAGCTTGGAAGAAAAAATAATGTATACTTTAGTGGAATTAAATTAAAACTCCAAATATACAATTCCGAATGGCTTAGCATTTTTTGGAATAAGGTTTAAATTTTTATTTTGTACAGGTTGGTCAAAAATTAATTTTAAATTCAAATATTTTTCAAAGGAGTTTTTTAGGATTTTTCAAATGGAACATTTTAATAACTATTCAAAAACGACCGCCAAAATTCATCCTCTTCCACTTTTATATTTATTTTCCTATACCTACAATTTAGTTTACGTTAGTTTACGTTTAGTTAGTGGTCACTTCCGGTATAACCGGAAGTCGCACAGAGTTCATTTTATTTTAATTTAAAAGAGCATACTCGATTATGTATACCTAGAAATTGACGAAAATACAAATTAATTTATTCTCCAAAACATTCTAATGCCCGCCTGACGTGGGACACGGTGTATAGAAAAGCGTGTTTTGCATAGTGGTTGTAGAAAAAATCTATTATTTCTTAAGAAAATGTCACTATTACTTACTATCCACATTGATAGGTTTTTAGGCAATGAAATAGTAGTAAATGTAAAGTCTCCACAATTTTCCCCAGTGTTTCTAGCTCCAATAATAACTGCGGTCATAGTATATATATATATATATGTATGTAATTCGTAAAGTTTGGGGTCATTTTTTTATTTAAAATTTTTTTGTATACATTCGTATCACATTCGTATACATTCGTATACATTAACACTACAAATTGATAAATTCGAGAAATTTTAAAAAATTATGGGTATTTTCAATTTGGCGATATATAGTAAAGTTTCAGGTCCCCATATATTTTTGATATCGGCTACAAAATCTAACTATGCGTTTAACTGATTATTTTAAATCCAAAATTCATTTTTTAAATTATTTCTGTTCAAAGATTAAGTAAAATACCTATATAAGCTACTGTTTTTCTTTCATTAATAAATGTGGTTGTAGAAAAAATATTGTGTACAACTTGTACGCAAAGCACTTTACGCACTTGTTGTACAAAACTACTATTTATTTCACTTTTTAGAAAAAAATTTAATCAATCACATCAATTAATTCAGTTGCAGTCATATCCAAATAATACCAATCACTTTTTCAGGTATAAGCGTTTCAATAATCGTATTTCCCAAAAAATATCAAATATTTTTGAAAAAAAAAAACAAATTGTCGGTTCCAATAGGTATGCAACTTAATAATTTGGATTTATTTCGTTAAATGTACAAGGAAAACATTTAACACAGAAACTATTTTATCAAAACATGAAGCTTGAATCACTTGATCCAGATACCAAAAAACAAAAAAAAAAAAAAAAAAAAACGTTGGAACGCCGATGAAATATTACATTAAAAAGTATGGCAGCAATTTAATTAAGACATCTTATTTGAATCTTGTATCTTACTTGTTATACCTTGGCTCATCTACGTACGTTAACTCTATACTCTATACAAAATATATAAACAGCGCCGCCTATACCATGAATGACCCAACTATTCTGTATATTAATATGGTTAAATTTATCGCTTTTAAGCCCGACTGAAAATTATGTGGAGGGGTAAATATTATTCAAGTTAACTAATAATGTTGATATACATGATATCATCCATATGCATTTTGGGCTTCATAACGTGCCATCTATATGTCTATATATATATATATATATATATTATTACGTATTTAGATAAAGCTATTCCCTCAATATAAGGTTTTGCTGCCTTATACAGAGGGTTTTACAAAATATGACCATTTTTATCACGAAGAAGTATCCGATCTGGCAACCTGTATTTTTATAATGAATTATTGAAAATTTACATTTGTTTTTCGTACTAAATGTTTTTTGTGTTATTTTGTTTGATGAAACTTACATATTTTTTAAATAGTGTTTATTATTGTACCAGGTGATTCAAAACGCATATTTAAAGATTTCTCAAAAGGATCACCCTGTATATTATAACTTATTTAGAAAAAACTGTTACTGCTCCTTAAGTTTTGTTAACGACGCTCTATACCCAAATCGAACCGTTATTGAGGTTTTAGTTTTTAACGAATGGATTATTAGTTTGTATTTTATTTGTATTTCATTAAATCACAATGAAAAATGTTAAATATTAGAGTATAGCTTAAAATTATCCGACTCGGAATAGAATTGGAAGAACGTGAACATAGGAAAAATTATATACTAGTAAGAAACAATTCTTAAAAGCAGTCTTCAAATTTACGGAATACTTTATTTTTGGATTGTTATAATTGGAAAGACATATCTTTTTTGTTTTGAGATTTCAGGGGTGGGTTGTTTCGCTTAATGGTAGTCATAATTGAGAGTTTAGAATGGTTTTTTTTTAAGTTTTTAATCAGTCTAGTATCTTCTTTTATCTCCATATTATTTGACTGTAATATCAGTTCAACTTTAAATGTAATAAAGTCCGTAGATAATATTTAAGAAAGCATTCAATTCAAAATAAGTTTACTGTCAGAAACAATATTAGATCAAAATTAAGCATTAAATAACCTACATATCAATGAAAAAAAATTCAGATTCAAAAGCAACTAAATCGATTGATTGCCTAGTCACTGTGTTACGAGCACGAATTTACTCCTAATATTGTTCAGTTAATGGACACCAACAGTAATTAACGACTTCTTATAATTTAGTTCCGACACTATTTAATTTTTTTTTTATTAGTAATTAACCCGAGGTATCACCATTATTTAATCTATTCCTCTAATGAAAAATAATATTTATTAGGGGTAAATACTGATAATGAAAAAACAACAAATCCTATCTTGTACTAAATGCAGCATCTTTAATTTCAGGTCACTGCCATCTATACATCACTGACACTAAACTTTTTTCAATTTTTCAATTTTATTTTCATCTGCTATTAATGAACTCTGTTACATAAACAATATCCGAGAAAATCCTTGGACAGAATTTAATCAATTTATAGTTGCATGTAACTACTGATTTACAATAGTGGACGTAGACAAAGTAATTGATTATTATGTTTTAAAAATATTATATGTAGTTTGTGTGACTTCCTTCAATCATCCCAATTCATAAAAATTTACTCATTTAGAAACAATTTTTAGGGTATTAAGATAGAAATAAAATATACTATAAAAATAGTGGAAGTTTATTCATTGTAAATATAAAATTATTCAATGAAAAATGAATAACATTAAACTATGAAGCAAAATATAAAATATATTTATTTTGATCATGATACGTTTGCAGGTACTTCTGTTTACTTATTGTAACTAAATAAACTTTAAAAGATTCTTGTTGTTTTGCTTCATAGTAAATAAAAATTGTATAAAAACAATATCTATTGGACGGATTCAATAGCGTTTCATAATAAAAATACCTATTAAAAAAATACAAAAAATATTAAAAAAAATCAGATCATTCGTTACCAAAATGAAAATAAATATCAACAATAAGACGGAATGAATTGTTCATATAAAAATACAATAATGTCACGTTTTTCTTAAAATGAAGTGTACTGTTAACATAATAAAGTATGTTAGTAAACTAAAATTAATGTCACTAGCTGCGCTCCTAAAGTATTGCGGTTTTCCTAAAAAATATTAAAGCTGTTAGCTATATGTCCAATAGATTAAATTTAAAATTAACTATGCAATATTTATTTTAAATCTTCAAAATAAAAACATATCTTTTTAAAATGATATTTTAATGCATAAAAAAATAACAACTAAAAACAATCATTAACATGCTACCGCCACCAAATGTGTATAAAAAAATAGAACGATTTATAGCGAATATTTCACTAATCAGTATCATGGATAAAGATTTTTATATCTGCCAAATTATAAATGCCCATTCCACACCCGCAAACGAGATTGAAAATATAATTTGTATAATCACTCTTGTGGTAACTTTTACTTGAATTAGTAAAAAACGTATATTTATTTAAAAGTATACGAAATTATTTCATCATATTTGTATAGAGCCAGAAATTGTAATGCTGAAGTAAATCATTGAGGTGATGAGCTACCACCCAGAGAGGACCATGAATAACCATTTCTAGCACATTTTTCGTCACGGTGAACCTTCACATTATACTTATGAGTTACAAATAAAGTAAATTCATAAGATATCCTTAAAAAAGGAATTTCCATTTCTTAGTTATGTATCGGATATTTTTAAAATAGAGATATCCTTTAAAACAGACAAAAAATTGGATGATTAGTGAATGACCATTCTTTATTTAGCAGGTATGACTAAAATATTCACAGTGAATCGTCTAAGTTATTGTCTCAACGCACCCATTTGGAATTCCTTTTCCGGAGAACTCATTCTACCATCTCCACCATTTGAATAAGCCAAAACTCTCAACGTGTACACTTTTCCTGGTGATAGGTTGTATACGTAACCTTCTAATTTCCCCCCAAATTCTATTATTGTATCATTGGCAGTACTTATGTCTTGATCACTTTCCCATACTCGAATCTGTATTAAAAAAATAAACGTAAGATTATAAAAAGAGAGTAGTCTTTCGGTATGCTAACCTTATAACCCTGTAATGGTTCTTCTTCTAGAGAAGGCTGTACGTATCGCCATATAACTTTAACTGTTGATGGATTAATGCCATAAACCCTTACAGAAGACGGAGGTTTCTGTGGTGCTTTTCTAAATGTACGTTCTATAAAAATTATAATAGAAATATTTGAAAATCCTGATAGTAAACAACTATTTACCTATAAAAGGCTGACTTTCTGGTCCTTCGCCAGCTGAATTAAACACCATGGATTTTACAACATAATATGTATCTGGTTGAAGACCAACAATCAACGCCCAAGGTCTCGTATTTCGAGATAAATAATAAACAGCATCTTGCTCATCAAAATCTTTCTTCCAGTACTTAATCTAGAATATAAAAATATTTATTTAAATGTATCAAAGTTATTTATTTAAAATAATCCCTTACTCTGTATCCAATAAGTTTACCCTTAATCATTTCCCTTGTTTGTTGTACAGGCACCCAACTAACGTTAAGAGCAGTAGAATTAAAAGCTTTAGCAACAATCAACTGAGGCGTAGCCTGTGGCATAGTTTCAGCTGAATAGATAACGGCTTCTCGACTTATAGGTCCAGGTCCTTCATCATTAAAAGCTTGAACTTTTACAATGTATTCTGTATAATAATTATCCTGGTTAATTAAAACGACGTTTTGTCCAACATTTCCCAGGTCTTCCAAAGACTGGCTTTTAAATTCTGCTTCTTCATCCCTCTTCTTCCAGAACACTTTGTAATATATTCCAGGACCGTTTTGTTCGTAAGGCTTGAGAGGTTCCCACCTGATAGTAAGATCCCCAATTTTGCCTCCTCCTCCCCAGACACGCTGTGGTGCAATATACGGTCTGTCTGGTGGAGTGGCATGCTTAGGACTGGCTGCTGATGGCACACCCATACCTAAGTTGTTCCAAGCGGCAACTCTAAACTCATACACAGACCAAGGCGTTAAAATATTATCAATTGTAGCTTCTTTCCTTCCTGTATATCTGTCAATCTCTGTGGCTCTAATTCCGTGAGTGATATTTAGCCAAGTATTGTTCCAATTGGTTCTACCACTAATTGTGTAGCTGTGTATCGCAGATCCGTGAGTAGCGCCATCCGTCCATTGTAAAGTAGCTGATGTTTTCTGAATGTTCAATACCTGTACACCACCTGGAGGTCCAGGCGGTCCTTCAACGATCACCAAGGCTTTTGAAAATATTCTACCCACCGCCGATTTAATTACGCACTCATATTCTCCAGTGTCAGAGAACGATGCATTAGTTATACGTAAGTATCCTCCATCTAATTTAATGCGATTGTACGAGTTTTTTACGTCCATGTCGCGGATGACCATACCATTATGTTTCCAAATGTAAGCAATATCTAACATTTCCTCGGTAACTGCATAGCAACGCAAATCGATGTTTCTTCCTAAAGATGTCACTACGGTATCTCTTAGAGGTTCCACAAGTCGAGGACCTCCTGTGAAACAAAATATAATTTAGAAATATCTTTAGAGAATAAATACTAGAATCTTAGAAAAATGACTTTTTATAATAATTGGGTTAAACATAAATACATTTCTCTTAAGTACCATACAGTGACCAATGTTTAGTTTTTTTAAACAAACTTTCACCATGTGACACCTTGAAGAAAAATATTTTAATGTTATATTATATTTAACTCTGAGTTGATTTCGTTTCGTTACTTGGTCGCCAACTTCTACTCGCTATGAACTTCAGGACCAAAAATGATACGACCCGGGACAAAAGTAGCATAAATTATCCTAGTCTTGGTCCGTATCGCTCCCCTCCTTTGTTCTGAAGCAAGGAGAAATCAGTTATCCAAACGAGGTGTCACAAGACATTTAAACACACCAAAATAGCGTCTGTAGCGTCTTTTATTATAATTCACACTACTGCTTTCAATCGTAAAGTATTACTTTGCAACCATGTAACAAAACTTTAAAAGGAAAACACCGCTGGATAGCTGGTTAAGGTAGTAGCATCATGTTTCTATTAAAAAAAAAACGAATGTAGAAAGATTATATAAAAATTAAAACTTACTTAGAACAATAAGTCGTCCACTGGATTCGTCGACGCCAAGTTCGTTTGATGCAGTACAAGAATAGACACCTTCATCATCTCTAGATACAGGACTAATATATAAATCACCATTTTCGGATATTCTTCTGTGTCCTCCAGAGCCTATAACGTTTCTGTCCTTTTTCCAAACGAACTTAGGTCTAGGAGCTGCTTCTGGATTACATTTAATTGTCACATTACCGCCTTCTGCTGCATATGATTCGAATTCTAATGGATGCTTTTTGAATGATGGTCTAAACGCTAAAAATAATTGGAGATCGTATTAATCTTAAAAGGAGGACAAATGTATTTCATATTAACTACCTAAAACTCTCAATTGTGCTGAAGAGTAAGAGGTTTTTAAAGTATTGGAAGCCCTGCATTGATACATTCCTGGATCTCTATCTTGATCTAGATAAGAGATTGTCAAGACGTTATCCTGGATTTTAATTCTCCCTCTGTCTTCTATGTCCATATAACCCATGACTAAAAATTAACAATGTTAAATTTTGAATGAGGCAACCCGCAAAAATATTTACCCAACTGTCGGCCATTTTTCCACCAAGTATAATTTACATCAGGCATTCCAAAGGCTTCACAGGTCCAAATCAACTCGCTTTTGCTATCAGCGTGTCTATCAGTTAATGGAATAGTAAAAGTAGGCTCCGCTAAAAATTCAAAAATGAAAATAAATAATTCTGCGTTTTATTTTTTTAACAACCAATGTACCTTGAATTTGCAAAATAACGCTATTTTCTATACTAGCTCTATCATTATAGGCACGGCAAATATACTCTCCCTCATCTTCTACTTGAACTTTTGGTATCACAAGAACTCTATTGTAACTCCATAGAGAGGCACTTCTTGGTAGGCTTCCACCTTTTCTAGTCCAATTGTAACTCGGCACAGGACTAAAGCGCAAAAAATAGTTTTAACTTTTACAGTCTTCATTGTTCGACGGTAATAATGACAGTGATGTTTAACCGTAATTTTAAACGATAAATATCTATAATTCTACAATTCAAAATAAAAACACCTTTTTTTTCCAAAGAGTATTGGTACTTCAATATTGATTTGGAAATCTGTCAATAAATAACAGTTTAAAATGCTATTTTGAGTGATAAAATATCTCAAATACTATTCCCTAAATTAAGTCCACTGACCTTTAATTATTGGGAATTGGCCAATAAATGAGAATTAACTCAAAACATCATTTTGGCAGATATGTGTATGTTAAATGCTTTTTTCACAATAAGGAACTAACACCTTTGAAGTAAGAATAAACAAGAATGAAAGTTAGAATGTAAGTAAAATATTTGTATTTTTTATTGTGTTATGATATTAATTCATTTTATTGTATTATATTTTTTGTTTAACTATGTTTTATTATGTAAAATAACTTACTATCCAAATGCAACACATTCCAATCTGACTTCTTTTCCCGCGGTAGGTGCTTCAGGGAATGCTTTAGGGAAGTTATTGGGGAATTTTAGTTGTTGATAATTTGCTGGAATAAAAAACAGTAAAACAAAGCATTAAATAACTAATCTCTTATCTTTACTTACAATGGGGATTAACCCTTAAAGGAAAGAATGGTCCATTCCGTCCAGAATCAGAAAATTCTGAGTTAACACTGCAACTGTAGTTTGCTCGATCTATTGTTTCTAAAGCGGAAAAGTATAAGGCCCCGTCGTTTGAAACAAACACGCGTTTGTCTTCTTCAACAAAATTAGGAAAATAGTCACGCGACCAAGAATATTTAACAGACGGAAAATGATTTGGTGGATCACAGTAGATTGATTTTCCCCAATTTTGGTCACCAGCTTCAGGCGAACGTTTCAAAACGAATTCCAAAATAAAACCAAAATTTAGTTGAACACTTTCTGATATTATTGTACCAAATCTATTTGTGGCTTTGCAGTGATAAGTGGCATGGTCAAGTTTTTGCTGAGGATTATGTATTATTAAAGTACCGCCACTTATAGTGTAACGGCTGTCTAGTAATGGATCTATTCTACTAGCAACAAGCCTGTCTTTTTCATAATCTTCTCTAAACCATTCATAAGTTGGGGTTGGATAACCACCAGCCAAACAACTACAAAAAAGAGAATGAAGCTTTCGAATTAATAAATGTTGAGTAAATCTTACCTTACGCTTACGTCATTGTATAGTTTTCTTTTGGAAGTATCAAAAGTGGCGTCAACAGGTTGTTTATTAAAATAAGGCCCCCTTGGTATTTTTTCAGGATCTGCTACATCAATCCCATAAGTGAAACTTCTATTATCAGTAACTAATCTTTGTACTACTAATATATTTGCTTCACAAATAAATAGCAAAGGCTCATCCCCTACTAGAGGTTCAAAGCTCCAATGTAATAAAGTTTTTGAAAAATTATAGGCTAAGTAATCTTTTCCATAAGGATATTCGACCTGAAGAATTGCATTTTCAACATTAGATAACTGAGACCCATCAGGATTTGTATAGTAGCTTGGCGAACTTTGGTGTGCCCCAATGTACCATCTTCGATGTTGAGGATCAATTGAATTTAGTTGATAAATAATAAAACCATGTTCTTCAGAAGTATTTATCGACACTAAATCTGAACCACTAGAACCACTGCTGCTCTGCAGGTTGTCGGGTGTATAAGACTAAAACAGGGAGAGGTCAAATATGTTAATGATTTTTTTTAATTTACATCTGATAGGTAGATCGGGTAACAATTTACTTGTTCAGTATAAAAATTAATTTTATTTATATATTACAATATGTTAGGTTGTTAGGTATAAAAATGTTTACTTATTTACGAGGAGGCAAAGCTCCCTTGTATTATTACCTACAAGAGTGCAATGAGTTAAAAATATTTTATATAAAATTATTTAATAAACATTTTGTTTTTATAAAATTAACTGTAAGTTTACCTCTATTGTCTTATATACTTTACATTTAATATGTATAATAAACACTTATAACTAAGCAATATCATCAAGGAAATGTGCTAAATAGCTTAGCGAAATTCGAGTAAAATCATTAAATAATAGCAAATTCAGTGAAAAATAAATAATATTTGTTAAGATATATTGTCCCAAAATAAACACAGAATAACACTCAAAATATTTGAAAGTTGCAAGGAAAACTTAATGTCAAATAATTTTTAGTCATCTCAATTTAAGTTTCTGAATGCTCTGTCTAGAATTTTCTTATACTTTTAAACCTTTATCTTGATAAAATTAAAAATATAAAAGTTGACGTTTTATACATATAGTTAACATATACCATCAATAGCGTTCAAGAGTATTTGTTCCTGATACAAACATAACCGTCTGTTTAGAAAGTTATTGGATCAAAATGATCAATTGTATCTTTGGATTTAAACCAAGAGGTATAACAGAAGTCAAAAACTAAATCATATCGATCAAAAAACTAGATTTCACATCTATTTGAATTTTTATTATTTTTATTTCTTACAACTAATATCTAGTATTTATCTATACAATATCCGACATAATGATCTAAACTTTTAAAAACAATATTGCAGAATTTTTACAAATAAACTAGCAAACTACGTGAACAATGTCATTAAAGTTAAATACATTTGAACTTTATTCAAACATCCAACACATAGTTTTGTGATTTTTTCAAACAAACAGGAGCATTTATGGACTGTTGTATTGTTAGAAAGACTTTCTCATTCTTATTTTTAAATTTTGCTGTATAAACCAACCAATTAAAAAATAACGAATTGATAAAAAATATATTTATTAACTCTTCTATATTATTTTATCTTAATGTGTTAAGATTTTGGGCAACTGGTTTTATTATTATTATAATTGATATCTCTGAAGTTATGATAAAACACCTTGTATATTGATGTTGAAATATATATATATATTTTTTTTAAATAGATTATGCAAAATTTTAGAAATAATATTATACATACAAGCTACCAATCGCTCATTAAAATTGTA
Source organism: Hermaeophaga mercurialis (assembly GCA_951812935.1). Lineage (NCBI taxonomy): Eukaryota > Metazoa > Arthropoda > Insecta > Coleoptera > Chrysomelidae > Hermaeophaga > Hermaeophaga mercurialis. Next base: position 15,916,383 of record OX638364.1, read on the forward strand.
TGATAGGAGAGGTTAGTAGGTTATGATCTTTTGCTCCATTGATATTTATTTCAGAGATTGTTTAAATTCAAAATATTTAAAGTTAAGTTTTATAAACCAAAATATACTCACAAAATAATAAAATTTTTCTTACCTGACAAATTTTTTTAGCTTCTCTATAAGCTCTTAATGGAGATTTAACAAATTTATAGCAATTATTTTGGAATCTTATCCAATACTGTGGACACTTCAGTTCATCAGTACTTCCATAGTTGTAATTTCCGCCATATCCATACATAGGGTAATTTGTGTTATAATTGTAATCTCTGTTATAATTTGTATTTTGATTATAATTAGGATTTTGGTTATAATTGGAATTTTGATTATATGTAGACCCTGGATTGTGATTATTTTGATTGATATCTGGATAGTTAAAATTGGGGTTGTAATTTGAATTTGGGATGTTTGAATTGTGCAATTGGCTATTATCATTTACATTATTTTGGTTTTCATTTGTGTTATATGGATCTATTTGTGCAAAACTTATTCCTATTAAAGGTGTAATCCAAAGTAACCACATGGCTGAAAAAGAAAATATTTTTAATTCAGAAAATTTTCTTGATTACTAATAAATGGGAGTGGCATGTTTTTTAAATTTAAATTTTACAGTTCCCGCAATTTTCACTTAATCAAAATAATTAGTATATATACTTGATCAAAATCTCTTATCACTTACCTAAACATCCATAGATATAATGTTTGATAAGAAAAAACAAATATCGTGTATTCAGTTAAGCGTCATGTAACAGTCATACCTACTACACTTGAGTCACTCTCTCACCAAATAACAACAAACCATTGTCACTGACAGTTTTGACATCTGGATTGGTCATCTATCGGCTAAGCATGTAATCACAAAAGAATCCATAGTTTCCAATGGTAGAAGTGCTTTAATTTACCACTAGATGGACCTCTCAGAAGTATAAAGTTCATAAGTGATGATATTACGCTATGTAGACATTACTTTTTACATCTCTCATGAGAAATAAAAATATTTAAATTCTTTTAAATTTGAAACTTATTCAACTTTTACATACAGCTGAAAACGGAGCAAATAGATCAATATTTTTTCTTCCCCCGATAGCACAAAATATCTTGTAAATATTAACTTTATATAAAAGAAATATTATATTATTTTTAAATATTTGCTACCCAAACTAAATGTTTTTTAAATATTTGCTCTATAGTATTTATATAAAATGTTTAATGAATACTGTTTATTTCATTGAAAAATAATATTTGCTAAATAACACACAGTAAATATTCGTTTCTTTACATATACAAAATATCCAAGGGCTTATATTATACAAATATTTTAAAAATAATGAATAAAAAATGAAAATGTAAAAATTTAACATTAATTTTTTTTGTTTTTGGAATCTTTTTTCACTCCATTTATAAGATTTTTGGTTTAAAATCGAGATTTATTAAAATCTTTAAAGTTTAGATTAATTAAAATTTCGAAATCAAAGTCGAGATTTGGGATTTTTTATAACTTCTATTTTTATATTCGAGATTCTTAACTTCGACGTTAAAGACGAGATTCATCAACATTTCCATTTTAAAAAGTAGAGATTTTGAAGTAAAACATGATATTTTTAAGACACTTTTTTTAAATTGAGATTTGTTAAAATTTCTCTGTTTAAAATTGAGATCAATTAAACTCTCGATATCAAAGTCGAGATCTTGAAAAAAAAAACACGAAATTTATTGCTTTAAAATAGGGAATCATTGAAATACCGTTTTTAAAGTGGAGATCTTAAAAAATAACAACTAATTATTCATATTTTTATTCGAAAATAGATTCAATAAAACATCGACCTTAAAATAAAATACAAGATTTTTCAAATATTTTTCCATGATTTATTAATATTTCGACTTTATATCGAGCTTTTAAAGAAACGATTAATTTTTAATAATTTTGATTACATTTCGAGAATCATTAAAATATTGAAGTTAAAGTCGAGATTTAAAATAAAATAAAAGATTTTTTGAAATATCTTGAAAGATTCATTAAAAACCCGACTTTAAAATCAAAATTGTATTAAAATTTGGACTTCGTAATCGAAATCTTAAAGAAAAAAGTTATTTTTTCAAGATTCCTGCTTTAAAATCCATATTAATTTAAATCTGGAATTTAGAATGAACTTTCTCTAAAATCTCGGTTTCAAAATCTATACCTTAAAGAAAAACCCGAAACTTTTTAATATTTCTGATAAAGCGATATTTCTTAAGATTTCAGATTTAAAGTTGAGATCCTTTAAAATATTGACTACAAATAAATTTAACTTTATGAATAAAAACACGCTTTTTTAAGATTTATGATATAAAATCGAGATTAAGTAACGTCAACAAAGTGATTTTGAAATAAAACACGAGAATTTAACATCGAGATTTAGAAGTAAAATATGATATATTTAAAATTTCTTCTTAAAAATCGAGATTCAATAAAATTTTCACTTTAAAATTCTCCAATGATAAGCATTAAAGAAGGTTGGGATATAATATTAGTAATATTTGATAAATCGCGACATTTTTTAAAAGCATTTCAATATCAATAATCAATCAATTTTGGTAATACCTATTAATGGAAAAAATATATAAATATAATCGTACGTAAATACATAATCTAATATTTAATCAGTAGACAATATTTAACGAATATTTAAAAATCTGTTGCAAGAAATATTTAACAAATATTGTTTTTATATTTATATAATATTTTAAAACTAATGTTGTCTATATGTTTGTATATAATATTCAATAAATATTTAAAAATCTGTCGCAACAAATATACAAGGTGTTTTAGAATTCGACGGAAAATTATGTACGGTAAACTCCTCTCACAAAATAAAGAATATTTAGGTCAGGAATCGATATTCAAAAATCTTTAGTTTTCGAGATACAATGTGAAATTTAATAATTGAAAATTTTTTATGCTGTAAAGTTTGGGGTATAATTTTTGCATCAAAAGTTATCCCCTTCAGAAACAAACTTGAGTGTTTCAGGTTTTTTTCTTTTTTTTACTCCAGGCAGTTATGTCCTTCAGATCCCTTTCAATGGGCCTCCCCGTAAAATGTTAGTATCGTGCTTTGTTTGAAAAGTAGTATTTAAATTTTTTCATTTTTAATTATCAAATCAGTTAAATGTTACCATTTACCCTGAAGACGAAAAAAAAAAATTCTGGAAGCTTGGAATTATTTTAGAGAGTGCACTTTTACTCTGTTGGATTTCTAATAATTGGAGATCATTTTATATATATATACAGAGTGAGTTTTAAGTATGGAAGACCTCAATTATCTCGGAAACGGCTTGCACTTTTATAAATTTTGGTTTGTCAGGGTTTTATAATATGGCCGATCTTATAGTAGTATTTACATTGTTGTCAGATCTTCCGTTTTTCTGGAAATATAATGAACATTGTTATTTCAAATAGATCACCCAGTATATTTTTTCTTTTTGAAGTCCTTAAAAAATACTGAATATTTTTCATGTAATATTCCCTATATCTAAATGCCATAATTTCGGAGTTATAGCTAAATTTACGTTATATCCATCCAAGGACCCTGAAATTAATTTTTCAGAAAATTTCAAAATTATAATAAAATACAAGGTGATCCATTAAAAAAAAACAAATTTTAAATTGTAGCAGCCACAGATCTAGATACATCTACCGAAGGAAAACATTAATAATCATAGGGATGTAGTCAAAGAATGTGGTACTTTTTAGTAAATAATTTGCATTGTTTTTTGTTTATTAAGCCTACAATAAACCAATTATATAAAAAATTGTTGGTAAGAATTTATTTAGCTTCATTATGAAGCATAATTAACTCACCAAAGCGATATTTAAAAATAAATTAAAAAATTAAAAACCAACTTATGAGAAAATATTTTTAACTTGGAACGTTCATCGTTAAAATCTAAACTAAAAACTGAATAAAATCATTCATTACAATTCAAAAAATTTAACATACATAAGATTTCAAGGAACTTCAATGAATAAACAACGAAATATCCATTACTGACGGTTTCAAAGCCTAATTGCCTTATTAGATACTTTTTTTATTATTTGCATATATTGCACGTCTACTTTTAAGATGAAATCACATTCATAGAAACGTATCAAGAGTACTTTTTTGCATAAAAAAGACAAGAGAATTTTAATTACCAATTTTTTTTTAATACTTCGGCATTTAAAAAGTACGACGTAATCAGTCGTACTTACCTCCCTAAACTACTCCTTAATCAGAAGGGATAAAATGACTAATAACATAAAATTAAGAATATTTCTGTCATTTTCAAGATATTTAAAAAAAACATTTTTTTATACGATTTTAGCGGCGTGTATCTCCCTTATTATTGATCTTTCGAAAAAAGTGTATATATAAAGATAACTTTATTTTTAGGTGAACTATCATCCCTAGAAGTATTGTTCAATAATTTTGGACCACCTTGTATATTGAAAAGTATGTATAGTTCCTCATGACTCATCCTGTGTATTATTTACGAATGGCATTATTGTAATTAGGTAGTTCTACATGTTTCCTATTACTATTTTTAATTTAATATTTCAATATTTTACTTAATATTTGTAACTTTTTGTGGTGGCAACGTTATTCTTATACTACTAAAATGTTGAGATTTTTTATCTATAGAAAAATAAAATCTATTGCTATTAAATTAATGTCTTCTAATTCACGCTAGGGATGCGTGTTCATCATTAGGGTGTCGGGACAATTAATTGTCTAAACGATGGAAATAATGATCAATATTTTCAGTCAAAAAAAGATACACAACACAATGCTCTGCATACATATACGAGACACTACAACGCCATCGTATTTTTAATAAATGATAAAAGAGAGAAACAAGTAGGTCAACGATTAAATTTAGAGAACAAAAAACATAAAAGATATGGTCTATTGGTAATAAATGAATCGAACATTTTTTCTTAAGATTCATTATGGCAAAAACGTATGAAAATATATTATTATGGGGACGATGCCAAACGATTTTCAATTACTTAAATAATTATTAAGCGAGACTTGGTTTAATGTAAAATATTTACTCTTTCATCAATTGATAACTACCATTACGTCAGTATTTTATGTCAAATTACGTCAAGGTTGGAACCACAACCAAGCTTTTCTCAAGTCAGCAGTATATACATTTTTAATTTTAATTTTTAAATAAATTATCAAATTTTTTAAATAAATAATAAAGTTGTTCAGTTTATGGGTACCAATAAACTACTAGCACCAGCACAGCTTAATATTCCATAACTTACTTTGGAAGGACTGTGTAAAATTATTTCATATTTCAAAAATTTAGGCTTGAATTAAACGCTGCTAATACTAGCTACATTATGTATACGGCTAAAGCAGGAATGAAAGGTAAACCTAGGTTTAACCGGTTAAAGTGCGGATTACTAATCATAGTCGGATAAACCCCGAAGAATTCCCAACGCTTCCACCTTTAGCCGATTAAAACCGGGTCTAATTGTTGGTTGGTATTGTGTCATACTTTGCCTATGCGTATTTGTTTCTAACATACTGATGAATTTATCTAAAAAAATGGAAATCGAAAATATGTTTAGATCAAGATTCTACGAACACTTCCAAAATATTTTGTCCGCTACTTTTTACATGAATAATGTACAATATAATCAGTTTATGAAGATATGAAAGAAGCTAAAGAGTCTGCTAAAGGAACAACTTTGTGCTGTCGTCAGTTGAAACGCTTCGACATATGCAATGTCGGTGGCATTGATAAATTAATAGCTCATTCAAATTTTAAGGATCCGTAAACTTTCCTCCTGTTTCTACAGCCACCCCTGTAATGAAATTTTTCGTGAAAAATGAGGACTTGTTTGATATGCTTCATGCAATGTGTCCTTTGGACATGGTGGTAGGAACCAAATGGTGAACGAAGCTCAAAAAAATATAAAAATATAATTCAGGAAATTATAATGATATACCTTCAATTATGCAAGTCATGCCAAATGAAATTAAAATTGGACAAAAAGGAGGGAATTAAGTTCAAATCGATTGTATCAAATGAAATGAATAGTCGTTGCCAAGTCGATTTGAGTAATCCTGAGGGCCATTATAAATTATATACCAAGGTCATCTAATAAAGTTTATATAACTTAAATCATTAAAAGGTAAAATGAAATGGTTACTAAAGAGTCGTTGGACATTTTTTTCATATTTAGAACACCGTCCATTTTACAGTTCCATAACCCTACAAGCGATGTTACAAGGTACGGAAGGTCACAGATACAAACTCACGATCCCTTTAAGGAAGAAATGGGAGGGTGGGAGCCTGAATTATTACACGTATGGCTCTCAACCAGACGGGAAGAAAGGAGCAGGGTTTTGCTGAAGGTGAACACTCCACGGTATCTTAATTAGAAGTAAATTAATTGTTTCAACTCTTACATTGTAGAAATTATTCATAATGAATATGGCAAGATAAATAATACTTATCTTGAATTTCGACAGTCTTGACCAGACATTAAGAAATTTTAACATACGTTACTGTGAGAAACAGGAAAGAATGTTTTAAATAAAATTTATAGAGTGAAGCTTCACATTTTAAAATTATTTCGTAAACTTTGAAATCCCATCCGATTGTTAATCATTCTATATCAAATGTTCTTTTATGCCATAGTATAGAAAAGTTAGAATAGGGACATGTAAGCCGTTTTTATTGATTTTCAGTGGTTTGGCTGCTACCTACATCTAGATTCAAAAAAATCCTATTTTCAGGTGGCTTCAGATCCTTTATTAAACATAGACATAAAGTGTGATACATCGTTGAAATTAGCTCGGCAAGAGGTTTATAAAAATGTAAAAATATACGGGGTATTCTATTATAAAAAAACATAAAATGTGAAACTTGACTCTATCTATAACTTTTATTTAAAACATTCTTTCCTATTTCTAAAGATAAATGAAATATCAAACTTTGGAATATAAGTTGATATCCTGTAGATTAAAATAACCAGACAAGTCACATTACGCAAAACACATCATTGATACCAAACACAAACCTACTTAATAACACAATGGAAACAACAGTGGATGTACTTCATATAAATGGCAAGAAGGAAGAACTTGATTTTTTGGAGGAATATGAAATAAAGAAACCAAATATATTTCTAGAAAAAGAAGAATATTATTTAATAATGATTGGTTGTTTGGTTTATGACATGAAATTTATTTACGTTTTTAAAATAGTGTTTACCGTACTCAAGGCGCCAGAGTTATTGGAAGTAAAGGTAAATCGTATCCATTTGCTCGGACAGTCAGGCGACTATTAGAACAGAGTGCGCTACCTCAGATTCCGAAAGGCTCTGGTCCAGAGATGCGCAAAGCCCTTAAAGATGTTAAGTTTATAAGAAAGATTCATAGTTTTGAGTACCGGTTCATAAGAGCTGGCAAGGGTCGAAGTTGACAGTAAATCCCTTGATACCGATCCCATGGGATAGGTAAAAGGAAAATCTCGTCAATCCTTAACCGTCAATAATGATGAGACTGTTTCAACAAGAAGCCCATCAAGTCAATCGAGTTTAGAAGTAAACACTTTGTGGAAACCCTTGATAAAAAGAATAAAGAACCTTTAATTGGCCACAGAGAAAGTCAATGATGGATGTACATATCCAAAATAAAAGAATGCCATCCAGATCTTCAAAAAATAAATGAATCTTTACTTTATTATTAATAAATTAATGATAATAACTAAAAATAACAGTTTAGTTTTTAATGTGATGTGTTAGTCATTGTTGAATGTATATAATTCAAACCTACCTTATGATTCAATCATGTGTTCTCGGCCCACTGTACATTATTATTTAATAATATATCAGTGGCAACTATTTCGGGAAACACCAAAGGCAGGCACTTTAGGGATGTCCTAAAAGCAATTCTGCTTTTAGAGCACTAAAGGGTGCGCTTAGTTCGAAATTGATTAGCACTGGAAGTGGAATCTCCACCGATAGACGACAACGCTTGTCTTGTTAGAAAATTAAGCTTTTCCATCAAATATAAATACATATATATATTATACGAGTAAGAGGTTTCAGAAAAAACGTATATTTGGAATGAATATTAAACAACATTTATAATTATTTTAAATAAATAGGCTTAAACTTTTAAAATGATAATTTTTATTATAGGCAAATAGAACGTTTTTCACAACAAAACAAAAATCTGATAATCTACTAATAGACATTTTGATGTAACTTAATTAAATTACAATAAAATGGAAGTGACAATTACAAAAATAATGAAAGAAAATTCTTGAACAGAAACAGACAAAAAAGAACAGTGTATTAAAGGGAAGCCGAAACAAACTGAAAAACAGAACTCAAAAGATATTGGAGATATAGAAGGAACATTACATGGAGAAATTCAAAAGCAAATCTACAGAAATACAGCAAACATTGGAAAAACTTATAGAGATATGAATGACGTAGCAAAATCTAACAGACACAGAAATGACTAATAATTGGGCAAATAATCTAATATACAGAGTCAAAGCTGTTCTTCCTTAGTCTATAAGATTTTAACTTATAGAAAATATATTCAGAGAATGAGTGAAAATGATTTAGAATCTGAAAAAACTGAACACATAACTAAACTAATGGAAATATTGTCATGCGGTAAGAGCTAAAAAAAAACTTGTGGAGGATGCGGAAGAAAAATGTATTTTACATTTATACACTTCAACGTAAAAAGTTAGGGTAGTCTCTAGGATCACAATTCATCAAATATACTTTTTTTTATTTTTTCAAATCTAAAGATTGTATTTCAAAAACAAAAATGTCTCTTTTGACGTTTCTGCGAAGATCTTCGGTTTAAAAATTTGCGATTTTTTATTAAACTATTAAATACGCGTTTAAAAATTTCCTATCCAATACTAGTTGGTATATCTACAGAAAATTTTTTACACAAAATTGTATATTATTTACATTTAATTGAAACAAGTAAATACATTCGATTTTATTGTCAAATGTAAGTTTGCACATGTACTAGTTCGATTTAGAGTATTGTTCAAGTAATTAATTGAAAATCGGAGAACCATAATCTAAGTTGGTTGAATTACGATAATACAATCGTGAAAATTTGGTATATCCGCTAATTAAATGAAGTTAGAGTTTCTCGAGCAATTCCAACTTTCCAAATATGTAGCAATGAAAACGATATTATATTACTAAAATATTAATTAGATTGTTACTCGTTGTTAAATTAGTAAACATATAGTCACTGCTGTGTGTTCCACTTAAATTGCCTCTTAATTAACACGTTGTTAATTGTGAAATCTACAAATTTCATCTTAAAGCATCTCATCTAATATTTATTTGTAATAATACATAATACAGCAAACAAATAATTGAATAAATTTCCCTGATTTTTGAAGGTGCTTTAAAAAGTAATGGCTATTTGACCAAAAGTAACAAAGTTAAAATTAAGTAATAGAAGATTATCCATGAAACTCAAATGTTTAGTTTTCTTCGATTTTAAAATGAAGTGTTAACAGTTTGTCATTATTAATCAATCGCTATTGATTTTTCTTATGAGTTTTAGAGCAGAGGCTAGCAAAGGCTCTAAAGATGTTAAGAGGGGAATAGTAATTTTAGGGCAACCAAATTCACCGACCCTATATTTGGTGTATTATTTGTTTATACAAGTTACTTAGATTGAATAATTTTATTTATGTTGATATGAAAAACTAGCATCTACACTTTTTAAATTTTCTGAATTGGTAGGTAGGAATCTATTGCTTATATATATTCATAAAACAGCGCTGCAGGCCTTTTAGGCCCTTGGCTTCTAGTAGCTTTAAATTCTAATTTTTTCTGTCTATTTAAGTATCTTTTTCCACTCCTCTCTGTTCTCTGCTTTGATTTGTCAGTTTTGAACTCCCACTTTTCTTAAATCTCCTGTTATAGTTTCTAACCATTTCCTCTTGGATCTCTCTTACTTTTTATTTCCTCCTCTCTTCTTTAGTAATTGTTTTTGAATTCTATTTGGGTTCATACAAAGAACATGTTCCAATCAACAGCCTCTTTGTTTTCTGATTTTCTGGGTAATTAAGGGTTTTCCATAAATGTCTTTTAATTCGTTATTTGTTCGTCTTTTCGAATTCTTTTATCTATTTCTTGGTATTCCTCGTTCCTGTTTGTGATTATTACTCCTAAAATAAAAAAAAATGGACATCAATGTGTACAACCACTAATAGCTAGAAAAATTGTGTTTTCTGGTAAAAATATGCGGTTTTACTAAATCTGTTTGGGAAGTTATCTGTGTGCTTCGGAAAATAAATTTAGTACCTTTTTGGTGAAACAGGACATTTGAAAGTTTTTTTAGCCTAATATATATATTTTCACTTGTGAAGCGACAATCTAATACTAGTCAAAAGCACTCATAATTACTTCTACCAATTTCAAAATATCAGAAAAAAGAGTGGTAGTGAATCATCCTAGATCAAACTGATCAAGGTCTTTTTTAAAAAGAGCACAAAGTATGGAATATTTTGAATTCATACTGTTTTGTTTGTTGATTCTCCTTTATATGGTCTCTCGTGGAGGTCCTGAAGTTTGTAAGTTTGTATAATTATTACATCGCTGTAAATAACAACTTACTACATTCAGGTCCCATTTTTGCCGTGTTACCATTGTTTATATTTTTTAGACATCGTATCCTGTCCAAGTAGAGAAATTGCTTCTCTTACAATGAAGTAAGTTTGTATAACTATTACATTACTGTAAATAAAAAACAACGTATATTTTCAGATCCCATTGCTGCAACTACTACATTTCTTAAATTTTATTCATATAAGAAATTTCTTAAATAAATTTAATTAATAGTTATGGAGCTTTTAAATTGAACCCTTTGTATTTTATTGCACTCATCTGAGTTAAATACTGTCAAAAATTTGGTAACTAAAGTACATAGTTTAGATACTTTAGACATTTAAATATAACATATTTTGTTTTAAAACTCTGCATATAAAGAGTATGAGCAAGTCAACTCGATGTTTCTAAATTCTTTCAAATATCGGAAAAAATACTACACAAAATTGATATATAAAGAACGATTTCATTTATTTGATTTCCAATTAACTTGCATATTCGTCGCAAAAGTACCATTTTATATTGCATAAATCACTATTCTATTTCTACTATTTTTGGAAAGTTTTTGCTTAATATTCTCGGAATATCAATTAATTTCAGTTTTATACAAACACAAACAGATCGCATTTATATTCAAAATTAATTTTTCAAGCTTAAAGGAATTCACAACGAAAACATATTTTTAGATTAAACTTCTGGAAATCTTTAAAGGCTTTTACTGAACTTCCAAAGATTTTATAAAAACAGATTAAGATGATAAACCAAACTTTCGATGTTTTGTCAACAAGGCAATCATTAGAGCAGATAACGATCTGATTTTTAATTTTTTAAAAGTTTAACGTTTCACCAGAACTTTCAAACAGAGAAGGTCAGATTGAGTCAGAAAAGTTATTATTTTTTATTTTTGTAATTATACAGGATGTGCCAAAATATCGAGATAAAAATATTTATTTTATTACATCTGTATTTCAAAGGTGGTGAGAATAGTTGGACCCTTGTTGATGTGATAGAAAATAAGACAAGAAATACAATTTTCTACTTTTAGTTTACCGGTATTTGAATCATTACCATTAATAAAAGGCGACCCATACATACATATAGACTGTATATGTATAATTTTCTCATTATTACCCATAGAGCGTCTAAGTTTCCTATTTAATTGTATTTTCTATTTTACATTATTTATTGTTCTATTACAACTTTCTTCCATCTCTTCATATTTCCTGTACTTTCCTTCTTTAAGTTCCAAACTTTATAATTTAAAAAACCTTTTTTCATCCTTTAAAATGCCTTCCTTCTCTTATGCTATACAGTTTCCTTCTGGTTCTTGCTTTTCCGTTCGTCCCCACAGTTTTCGCATCCCAGATGTTCTTAATTTATCTCTCCTTCCCCATGCTTCCTAAAGGTATTTCTTTATTTATGCCTAATTCTATCCCATGTATTTACTTTTTTTTTAATCTATTCTTCTTAGTTCTAGAACTTTCCTATGATATTTCATTTCAGCCGGTTGAATTTTTTCCTAGATATTTCTTTATTTTAGATAAATCTCATCTACAATGTATATTATATCTTGTCAACTGCACATATTCTTTCATTTAGTTCATCTTCCACATTTCCTTTATTTCTGTTCATTGTTTCGAGGTAGTATTTAAATCTTCTATTGTTTTTTTTTAAATTTATTTTGAATGCTTACAAACACTGCAGTATTGCACATATTAACAGTAGCGGACTCAAGACTTTACATTTCCTTACCCCATCTGAACGCAATTGGTGGTTAGGCAAATGTGTTTAGGAAAATTAACTGCTTTAGGTCGTGGCTTGTATTAATTTCAAGTATTTAGGAATAGGAAATAAAATCCAGGGCCTCAATGTTGATTTATTATATAGTTAAAATGTTGAAACGTTCCAAATTTTGACAAATTCACTTGTGAATCCTTTTACAATTGGTAAATGTCACCCACGGTTGCAAAAATGATGGTTTACACTTATCATACTTATTATTTGTAATTTACAAATGCCGATATATCATTTTATTACTACTTCTTTTTCTAATAATGTGTATTTAATACCAATTTATAAGTTATTTTTTACAGAAAATTAGCAAATGTTGCTTTATTGAAAATGCTGTGATTGAAGGCAACAACAGATTATGGAGCTTAGATACGGCGTATCTATGATTCACCAATGAAAAACAGAACTGAAGTTATGCCCATATAAGGAGTGTTTTATTCCTATATGTAATGAACGTGGTATAGCAGATTTGTTTTATATTCTACGATAACTTATGCTTGAGTATAAGAGAGATGCTTGGAGGATATGTTCAGTGAAATAATTTGAGAAATGACATGTACGTCTGTAAGCTCGAAGCTAACACTTTTATGAGAGGAATGAATTAATGGAGCAGTGAAATATAGAATATGTTGACTTTCTTTTAATGTGTGAAGTGAAAGTTTTTTGTCAATAATTTATGATATACTTCGATAAACTGGAAGTGCTAAGTAATTTTGTTTAATAATAATAATAACAACTTTTTTTGTTTAAAATTCACTCAATTATTAACAACGTAATGGTAATAGTAATATGGCGGGGAGGCTAATGTTTAGATTATCTCGCTACAGCTAGTTATAACAACTAAGCTAATTTATATAGTGTGTTAAAAAACAAGGTTAAAATTAAAATATCAAAATATTAGAACATAGTTGTAGTATCCCAATTTAGATAAAAATGTTAGGTTGACTTATTTAAAATACATGGTAATTGATTATAATTTAGATCACAAAAATTTCCAATGTGATTAAAGTTATGACATATACTGTGGAGGGGTGACTTGACAAGAATGTTAGTTCTCGCATTACCTGCGTAAAAAGTTGTTCTGCTACGCGTACTGGTTTTTGGTACTGCGAAATTGATTTGTGCAAGTAAATTAGGACTGTTTGATTCTCCTTAGTTGCTAGCGGAGGAGATCAAAACAATCCAGTAAAACACATTGTTCAATACCTCTGGCTGAATACACATTATCAAGTTTATATGCTAAAAATTTAAGAAATCGTCTTTGAATATTTTCTATAGAGCCTATATGAACTTGATAATATGGGTTCCAGACCATAGAGGCGTACTCGAGTTTTGATCTTACTAACGCAAAAAATAGTGTTTTTAATGCAAGAGGGTTAGAGAAGTAACGACAATTTCTTATAATAAAACCTAAAGATCTATTTCCTTGAGAAACAGTTCGGTTTATGTGCTCACCAAATTCTAGTCTTCTGTCAAAGAGTATATCCAAAGTCTTTCATTTCGTTACACCTGATCAAACTTACCTCTCCAACATGGTAACTAAATTCAACTGGTTGTTGTTTTCGAGTATATGTACAGATTCTGCACTTTTCTAAATTTAGGAAAAGGTTGTTTTGTATGGACCATTAAGTTATTTTATTTAGATCCTGTTGGAGAAGCTCACAATCTTCTATCGAATTAATTTCTAAGTAAATTTTAAGATCATGGGCAAGTAACAAAATTTTACAATTTAGTGACGCAAGAATATCATTTATAAACAGTAAAAATAACAGAGGTCTAAGATAGACCCTTGTGGTATACCTGATATTGGCGAGTAAGTTGTAGATGAGAAACTGTTGTATGTAACATATTGTCCTCGATTTTCAAAGAAAGGTTGTATTAGTGTAATTAACTAGTTACTGAAACCAAATTTATTAAGAAGAATTAAGTGATCTATTTTGTCGAATGCTTTGGCAAAATCCGTATAGATTACTACTTGATGTCTGTTGCTGCAGCTGTACAGGGTTAGCATAAAGTATGGAACCAAGTAAATATATGTTAAATGAAACGGACAATATTTATGAAATTTTGCAAGTAAGTGCAATGGAGAAAAATGCAGCTGATGTACATTTTTTGTTAATAATATACTTCCGGTTTAACCGGAAATGCCCTCAACTTTTTTAATTTAAATAGGACACCCTGTATATTTTTGCAGATTTTGAAAGATCTTGTTATTTCGAATTCGTACATACTGGGTTTAGTGTAAAAAAATTGTAAAAACGAGGAATATAGCACATTAATAAACCACTTTTTTTATACATTAGCGTAAAATACCATTTAGATAAATAAATTGATATTATTTGTTTTAATAGCGAGAAATAAACTAGTACTATCCAGTAGGTAACTATTGCCAAACTGTCAAATTGTAATTTACGGAAATAAATTGTATTGTTATTTCTTGTTTTTACAACTTATTTCCACTAAACCCCATATGTACAAATTTAAGAAATAGCAAAAATATACAGGACCCATTTAAATTAAAAAAGTTGAGGGTATTTCCGGTTAAACCCGAAGAATATTATTAACAAAAAAATGTACATCAGATGCATTTTACCCCATTGAACTTACCTACAAAATTTTATAAATATCGTCTGTTTCGTTTTAAAGATATTTACTTGGTTCCATGTTTTATCCCAATCCTGTATATTGTGAAATCTCAACTAAGTTGAAAGTCGTAGACCGGTGTTTGATGAAATCATGTTGATTTGGGGTAATAAGGCCTTTATTTGGTGAATTATATTGTAAATCGATATTTCAAATACTTTTGAGAAGTTATTTAAGATTGATATAGGCCGATCATTATTGATATCACTTTTGAAAATAGGACAAATTTAAGCTATTTCCCAACTGATTATCCCTTGGTTGGGCATAAACACTTTCGAAATAGTTAGCAAATTCTTCAACAATTTCCTAAAGTGTTTCTAATGAAGGCTTTGGCTGCTACTTGCTTTAAAAAGGCGCTCCCGTAGCATATGCGCACTTACTAAATCTGAACAAAAAAAAGTATACACAAAAAAATACTTCTAGGTGTTTTGTTTATCAGTCAAAAAGTACATAATTTCATTTATGGATTAGATACAAACCGATAATAAGCAACTAATTCCTATGTTTAGTTAAAATGTTGATAAAGTCTCTAACAGATTGTAAAGAATGCTATTAATACTATTAAAATATATTCTTAATTCATCTTATGTCCCCGGAAAGAAATATATGTGGCTGATGCTCTTTCTAGAGATTTCCTAAAAAAAAAGTTGAAGATGATCCTGAGATCATTAATTACACACTATATACTAATTTACAAATGAATGAACACAGAAAAAAAATTACATTGTGAAACATTAAAATATGAGATTAGACATGCTTAAAATTATTCGTGAGGAATCCGTAAATCAAAATTATGTACAAGACAAATTTTCTAGTAAGAAAATATGTCTAATGATAACGAATTCTTTTTCTAAATGTCAAACCTGTCAATTTAATAGAAAATTGATTGATTTGTAAAAAGAAATACTTCATCGTGTGTGGCAAAATGTCAGCTCTGACATTTTTGGATTTCAGGGAAAGTTTTATATTTTTCTAGTAGATTCATATTCAAATTGGACTGAAGTTAAAAATATTATAAATATATTTGCTGAGGAAGTAATATGACAGATAATATTCTTTACAATAGTAAATCTCTCTTAAACAATATGTGCGGCAAGTTGATTTTGTGATTGAATTTTTGAATTCTTACAATAGTGAGTTAAACGGACTTGCCGAAAAAGTGTTCTAAAATGAATGCTTAGGAAAACTTAAAATGCTGTTGCATTTATACAGTGTAACCCACTTGATGCTCCACCCTAGTATGTGAAGTTATTAACAAATTTCAACAATTTTTTTAAAATGTTATGCATGAAAAATTAGATCGGGAGACAATATTTTTTATAGTGTGTCTTGAAAATTGGAATAATTATTTTAAACCTTATCCTTAAATTAAGTTTTTGATGCATAACATTTTAAAAAAATGTTGAAATCGGTTAAAAACTTCAAATACTATTCAATTTAGGTGGGCCACATTGTAGATGCCTATAGAATATATGAATACGATTTTACCTAAGTTAGGATATTCGTCCGGTCAGTTGTTACTTAATAATGAAATAAAACTAATCTTCCAGTAATGAAAGAGAACCATATCTATATTAATAAAGACAAATTGAAAGAAGAATATAAACTAAATCAACAAAGTCAAAAGTATTCGTTTCATAAACGATGCAGGAATTTATTTAAATTAGAAGTTAACGATGAATTACTAGTGCAAGATGAAAAAAAAGGAATAGAACAAACATATATGATGATAGATCTTATACAGTTGAATGTGAGTTTTGAATAAGATGAAAATAGCCTTTGAAAATACTTTAAGCAATAGACTAGTCTATGATAATAATGACTTTTTGGAAAAATGTTTCCGTGAATGAATGTCATGGTGAAGAAAATAAGGATGCTTCATCTCCAATTTGTTCACAAAAAACCAGAAAGCTTCCTACTTATTTAAAAGGGTTTGAGTTAGATAAGATCTTAGGCACATTTGGGTCTTCTGCTATACCGTTTGTTGAAGCTCTGTGCAGATGTTCGCCCGATGGTTACGCTGGTCCTGTGTCAGAAGTTAGGGAACCAATTTCGCTGCAATTTTTCTTATGTTAAATTCTTCAACAAATTACGCTGCCAAGCCCATACGACATTCCAAAATTCAAAAAAGTTGTTTCTAATTGTCTCCCAGTATTACTAATTTATTTGAAATTTACGATTAGTTGCAATAGTATATTTTTTTTTGTATTAAGTATTCTGATTTTACAAATAAATTGTTCTTATTTATCTTACACTTTTTTAATGGCAACCAAGTTTACGTAGTGGATTTATAACCTCAAATATTATTTAATTTGATTTTATTTAAATTTATAGTTTTTCTTTTTATAGTAGTTGACTAAAACAACTCAGTAGGTAAAAATACTTACATTATGACGTCGTATCTCCTGAAATATCATAAAGTATTGATCACGTCTACATCATTCAGCAGGATTTTCGATAACGTTACCTTAAAAGTGTTTCAACCACGTCGTGAATTGTTTGCCTTCGGTCCTGAATGATCATCTAATACACAGAAGCAACGGTGTCTGGATTGATGCAAGATGAAGGCTTATCCGAACACTCGTTGTTTTCAACAGTGACGCGGCTCTCTTTAAAATGTTTAAACCACTCAAAAGACCTTGATTTACCTAAGGATTCATCAACGAAAGGTAGAACTATCATTTAATGAGCATCAGTCTATCCATAAATTCATAACTATGGATATGGATGAACGAAGGCCCCATCACTTTACATTTAAGATGAAGGAATAGTCAAAACAATGAAGTGAAAGGGGGAGACTTAGCTCCAAAGGGAGAAGAGAGTCCCATTTGCAAGCAAGATTAAGTTTTTTGGAATATTCGTTGGATAATATGCATTGATTGATAGAAAGGCAACGGCGAATATTGTGCGAAGGTATACCAGCGTTTGAAAGATGAAATAAAGACAAAACGGCCGCATTTGGTGAAAAATAAGTTTTGTTTTATAGAGATAATGTTCCAGTTCATATATCTGTTATCGCGATAACCAAAATCAGTAAGTTAAGGTTCGAGTTGCTTCGTCACATACCTTATTTGCCAGATTTAGCTTCTTGGGATTACTTCCTATTCCCAATCTTGAAAAATTAGCTTGGTGGTAAAAATTTGCTAACAATAGGGTCTGCAGTTATTGATTATTTTGCGTAGCTAGAAGATTCTAACTATCAACAGAGAATCGAAGTTATTGAAAATAGCTGTTAAAATGTATCGAGCTAAATGGAAACTATTTAAAGAAATAAATATATTTTTTTCAGATTTTTTAAATTTACTTTATTAGATCGGTTACTTTTGGACTACTATCGTATATATATTTCATATTGCGTTATAAGTGCAACATTATTTAATTACACAGAGGTAATTTTAATACTTCGTAGTCAAGTTCTTGGAAACGTTCGTCGACAACGTATCTAAATGGCTTCCTATGACACTGACACGAGTAATTTTACTTTATACATAGATATATGCTCATATTACAGCATATCATTATTTTGAAGTCTGTTGTATATAACTTTTTAGTTCGACTCCCATACCGTAGTAAGGTGAATTATTTATTGAAATTAAAGAAGTTTCCTAGAAGTTAGAGATTAGAAGATCTTTTATTCATTTTACAAAGTACTCAACATTCAGTTCGCTATGGTAATCTAAAGTATTTTATTTGGAAATAGATAAAATATCATTAAATTCTTATGTACAATTTTGAACCTTTTACGAGTACCATTAGCCCTTAGGTTTTAGAACTGATATTACAGAACGATCCTGTTAAGATTTAATTTAATTTTCCTTTGGGAAATATATGGGTTCATCTAAAAATACTTCTTTCCTTTTGTGTCGTGATTTTTTATGGGCTTTCTAAAAAAGTTCATTCGTTTAATGCGTCTACTACCATTTACAGGATGTTGCATTATCATGATGTAAAATGATGGCACGTTGACGATTTGTGTTTCGCTACACATCAATTACTCTAGATAAGCAAATACCACTCAGAATTTATTGTTTAATGATTTTATAAAGCAATTGTAGCCACGAGAGTAGCTTTGGCTACAAAACATGCAATTATTTTCTTCGAAGTGTTTCTTGTCTGTATCATTTTGAAACAACCAAACTGAAGAGTTCATACATTATTGTTGTTTTAAACCACAATGAAAATAATAATAAATAATAGCACGCATTTTTTGCTGTGTTAATCCATTTAATACGGTTTGTAAATTTGATGATCACACTTTATCTAAACGGACAAAGATTTTAACAATCGACTTTTGGACATATTGTATTCTATCGTTGTGCAGGTGTCGTTAATTCAGATAAAGAGGGTTTTCAGATTCCCGAATTTACCCGATTGTTCCTCCTGTATTGCTCTAAGGATTTAAATTTACACTCATTAATGCCATAAAGCCTAGTATCCTATAAAAATTAGGTACATTGTAGGAAGTTTTAAGCCTCATAAAATAAGTAACAAAGGCACAGGTCGTTTCATAATATCCAAGTTACATTTTTATAAATAGGAGTCCTTCTATTTGGTTTTAGATTTGAATTTTATGTTTTGTTCTTAATACAATACAAATTGTAATGGATTTTACATAGTATTTTAAAAGTTTGACCAGTAGGTCTGTAAGTATTATTTAATAACTTATAGTTCGTAATCTTAATGATTTAATGTAGTAAACCTGGCAGAAATCATATTAAAAAATAAGTAATAATAAAAGAAAAAAAAAGCTATTCTTACAGAAAGAAATTCTTAGATATAAAAGATGCTTAAAATGCCGAAGGACCAACTTACATTAAGAATAATTTATACATGAACATTTATTCTTTACCATATGTCATCCCCTATGGTGCCACTCTGTTGAAAATAATTATTAGTTAATTCCTGATGTAATTAAATGTGACAAGGGTGAATGTTGCCTTTAGAATTTTTTTTGTATACTGTAGTAACTTAATTCTTGTTCTTTTGAAATATTCTGTATACTAATATGTGGGTTTTCGTTAACTGTCACCAACAAATTCATTGGGTTTTAATCTCTCACAACAGTTTTGTTAGTTCTTTCTTTTGATAGACAACTGAACCTGTGCACTTAAACCATTCATGATAAACTCTGATTGCAAGTAATATGTCGGTATATTATATTCCCAATATTTAGATCGTATCTACTAATTCTTCATGAGTAAATTTCATGTTTGAAAAAAATATGGAACACAGTTGCGAAACGATCTATCAGTTTGTAATAAGTAGTCAATGGATAAATGATTATGGTATCATTCTATAAATTTAAGTCAATTTTATGTTTTTATAAAAAAAAAGTATGCCTCCAAAACAGTAATTTTTTTCTAATGAGGACAGAAAAGTACGCTCAAGTTTAAATTCAAATTCATTTAAAGACAAAAAACTTTGATATATCACGACACTATGAAACACCTTGAAGATAGAATATTGAAGATTGCAGTTTATTCTTTTGATATTTATGTCTAAGAAATTTATAAAACTGTTCTTCAATTTCAATAGTAAATTTTATTTATGGATAAAAATTGTTCACAAAATTAAAGAAAATATCTAATTGTCTATCAATTTCTGTAAAACCAGCCAAAACATCATCAACATATCTATACCAAAACAACACATTCCTGGAGACGTTTGAATAAAAAATGTTTTGTTCTAAATTGTCCATAAAAATATTTGCCAAAATTGGTGATATTGGACTATCCATCGGTAATCTTTCATTTTAAATATAACATTTCTCATCAAAAACAAAGTAATTTTGATTGATACATAAATTAAATAGGTTTATACTTTCATTGACTGAAATTTGGTTAATGTGTTTTCTTTTTAAGAATTTATTGATTAATGGTATACATTCACATGGAGGAATTTTTGAAAACATTACTAACGTCAAATGAAACTAATTTTGTATTTTCATTTAATTTATGTATCAAATTTAAAGAGTTTTTTACTGAGTATTTTGATATGTAACCGTAATTAGTTAAAGTTTCATTAAGAAACTCTGCTAGTTTTGTATTTGGAGTATTGAGTGTGAGGACCCACGAGTATCAAATTTTGTTTTTGTAACCGAGTAACAGACGATACTTTCTCCACGACCACAAATTTACTCGATTTTTTACTCATTACTTTATTTAAATTAAATTTGTTATTACGGCGCCACCATTTACATCTAACATTCATAGTTTTGACATCCATGGCTGTCGATATTGTTTAGAACAATTACGGAATATTTATTCTGTAACTTGTTATAGAATTAAAATACATACAAAACACCATGTCATTTTTCTTTAAATTTATTATTTATTTTAATTAATTTGATATAAAAAAGACATAACAGTGGTCGTAAACATTCATTAACACGTCAAGATGATGGCTTTAGTCAATATATACGATCGGAAATTACGAACGTGTGCATGGAGTACCACAGGGCAGCATTTGGGGTCCACTATGTATATGAAAAAATAAATAGTTTTTAAACTAATGTTATTGATTAGAATTTGTGATTATATATATTTTATTTACTTGAGTCACTAATCTATCTACTTTTTTGTGTCTAAAATTACAATGAATATTTTTCAACAAGAAAACCTGCCATTTTCTTTACGTAGGAGAAACAAGCCGCCTTCATATTTTTTTTAACATTAACATTCACCAAGACAGCAATAAAAGAAAAAAGTAATGTATTTTATTTATTTTTAATATTTGAATATGTTAATAAATTGTTATTTAAACTGACATATATAGAGTATATTTTTTTATTTGTACAGTGGACACGGACAGATTTTGTCTCTTTGAGCTTAATCTTCCATCATTTTGTCTAGTTGTTGAAATAGTTAACTGCTATTTGTAGGTTAATGCAACTTCTTCATTGTTTCTGCCTACTGCTTAGACAGCAACAACGTCAGCGATGGTGGCATTAATATTATTATATAATTGAGGAATATTGGATGTGTAGAGTAGGTATAAGATTGGATAAGATTGGACTCTTAGAAATATCGATATTAGATATAGTGAATACTTAAGAGCTTATAGATTAATACAATTAGATAAGTCACATTATACAAAATAACTCATTGATACTATACAGAAATTTAGAGTTGACAAAACCATAGAAACAATAACGGAAATCCTTCATATACAGGGTTGGGATAAAGTATGGAACCAAGTAAATATCTTTAAAACGAAACGGACGATATTTATAAAATTTTATAAGTGCAATGAGGCAAAATGCACCTGATGTATATTTTTTATTAATAATATACTTCCATACTTTATCCCAACCTATATATGATAGAAAACAATAACTTGATTTTTTGAAAGATTTTAAAATAAAGAAACATGTACGATATCCTCATTTTATTGTACTAAACACACAAGTAAATCTGCGAAGTGTTTCTCTTTTAGATTATCTTCTGGAATAGTATTAATTGTTTTAGAAAATATAGAAAATTATTCGTTTGCACATTTATGATCAAAAATGAAGTCTATATGTCAAATGTCTATCAATGTCTTATACTTTTATCTGAGGATGCCAAAGGATGAAACAATTGTCTTAAGAATAATTAAAGAATTTCATAATATTCTAGAATTTTAAAATAAGTATATTTTATCCATTTATTATGGATAGATTCCAAAAAGAAAGGGGAAAAACAATCATTATAACTAGTTAATATGTACATCTTTGTTTTGATTATTTTTTTATACGTTGTCAAAGAAGCCAAAAAATAAAAAAACACATATAACTAATTTATTTTAGAGTTGTTGGTTAGAATATATAAAACTCTATGTACAAATATGTGGGAAATGTTTCATCATATAAGATGATTAAGGTGTGCAGGTGAATGTGAATTATAAAACAATATATACAAAAGCACAGGCAAAAATATAGGAAATAGAATAAAAGTGCACTATAGAATTCAATATCATATGTTTGAA
The DNA here is from genome assembly GCA_951812935.1 of Hermaeophaga mercurialis. Taxonomy (NCBI): domain Eukaryota; kingdom Metazoa; phylum Arthropoda; class Insecta; order Coleoptera; family Chrysomelidae; genus Hermaeophaga; species Hermaeophaga mercurialis. The sequence goes on from OX638364.1 coordinate 15,939,463, forward strand.
AATACCCTGTATAAAAGCTGGGCATCTCTCTTACGAAAATTTTTAATATGGTTAAGTGTTCTGAAATGGATATCCAGGATCTTCATAAGGAAGTTCTTTGGATTATTGAAGAAAATCTAAATAAAACATAGTAGTTGAGTAAAATCTTTCAGATAAAGACACTTATAAAATGAAAAATAATTAAAGAGTAAGTTTTGCCATGTTGTTTTTGAATCGCAATATTTCTTTCTCATACATTCCTAAATACTAGTACGGAAAATGTTCATAGTTTTACCATTCTCTACTATTGGGTATCCATAGTCAAAAGGCTCCCCATATTATCCTAATAATCTAAAAATGAAACTTTATATAAATTAAAATAAAATCATGTTAAAACAAACTTAAATACTATTAAGAGATAACATTACACTGATAGTAAAAAAGACACATTTTTTAACAAGTAATTGCATAATGCATTTTTCGAGATTTTGTAGAAAATTGTTCCTTCAAAAATTATATTACAATAAAATTAATATTTATAATACATTAAAAAAAACTTTTACGTTAAAAGTAGACTGTTGAGCAATTATAGATAATGAATTAGTTATTTCAGTAATAATTTACTTGGTTTTATTTTTTATTAATAAATATACAAGTGGTCTGAATATTCGATTGGAAATGTTGAAAGAATGTTGTAAAGAAAAATGAGATAAGAATTTAATTTTCGAAATTCAAAATATTAATCTTAAAAATTTACGCCGCTGGCTGAACACCAATAATTTTTACACCCATATTAGCTTCATATTTAATTTTATTTCAATATTGGATAACCTTTAACTGTCTAAAAATTAGAAAGTAAGAGCACACACATCAATTTTTAAGTCATAAGTGATGATGAAAATGGGGAATATAAAATTACGTTTTTGTAATGCAATATAATATTATTGTTATGCAAAGAATGAATCAACGAAATGCATACTTATCTGAAATAGTGTTTGCTTTCCTATTGTTGAAGTCTGGCTATTTAAATATTTAAGAATTGATTATACAGGCTATTAGGAACTTAATCTAGAATATTTTAAAAGCAATTCATTTTTAGATAGCTATACTTAATATTTAGAATAGTATAATCTTGCGATATAAAGTATCACATATTAATTTCATACTTATACATATTAAAAAAATAATTTGGAAAAAAAAGATGAATTTACTGATTTAAACTTTATTTAATAGGCAAACCTTCACAAAATTCCCTAAAAATACAAATCAACCTGAATAACTGTGACATTCTTACTTTAACACATAACTGCCACCACTACAATTTCTCCTTATTTATATCCTTTTCTTTTTTCGCCAGAAATTTCTAGAGATTTACCAGAATATTCTTGACGTTTTCAGGAAACTATCATAGCTGTCAGTAGGTGAATTATGTTTCTGGGTCTCGTCCTGTATATCGATGCAGTAAATGTTTTCATAGCTAATGGCCTCTCCCTACGAAACCAAACCATTACAGTACAATCACTTTTTTATCCATTGATGACCTAGAATAGGAAATAAAAATAATAAACAACAACAATAATAAGACTTCGACATCATATACACCAATGAAGTTCATGGCAATGCACAAAATGCAGATTAAGGTTGCAGTCACGAGGTACTTCAATTGCCATATAAACTTAATGACGTGAATCCCCATCGAACTTCTAGATTATACAGAGCCTTAAAAATCCTGAAGCGGGAGATCTTAGAGTGGAAAATCTTTAATATTCAGGAAATAGTATTAAGCTTCGGCCGGATGAACAAACCCTGAAAATGCAAGATAAACTAAAAGTTCTTCCTCGGAATCACGTATCCGTTACATCCTACCAAACCCAAAAACAGCAAAAGATGCTCAACTGCTCTTAACCATCTGCCATCTGTAACCACAATCCCCGAAGAAAATTATACTATGACAAATTAATTGAAACAATGAAGGTGTATTATTGACAGAGAAGTTCTGAATATACTGAAGCAGTCTAACTTCTGTTTCAAAAGGCTTGCAACAATTAAAATAATGAAGGTGACGTCAGGAAACTGATTTGAACATCTTCTTTTTGACTCACTCAGCCCTCTTTCTTCTGAGAAGCTGTGACATGCAGCAAGTGTTACAATATTATGGGCTACATAATCCACATAATTCATTGATGCTCATCATGTCTCCTAGAATAGTATCGGCTTTATTAAAACTAATAATTTATTCACATCAAAAGTAGGCAAAAACTTTTATTGCAAAAAGTAGGAAAGAATACATTGCAGTTACTCTTTACTTTTGCATTTCTTAATAAAATCTCATAGGAGTTTAACTGGCACGTGGTGAGCTAAACCTCTGGCTGCCAAAAATATTGAGTAAAAAAAAAGATGGAAATGACAAGGTAGACATTAAAGACTACTCATACATCGAGGAAATTTGTCTTCACTAACAGGAGGCGATACTAACCTTATATCAGGCAAACTATCAAGCAAACAATCCAAATGATGGAACAATAACATAACTCTTCAACAAAGCGTACAAGATCGCCGAATGAATATAAGCTAACCCTAAGCGAGTGCAATAAAGATATTCGGAAAGCTAAAATAGACTCGTAGAAGAAGTTCTGCAGTGAGGTTAAAAACACTTTCAAAAGAACATGCCACAAGATCCTAACCAAGAACCCCATAGAACCAACGGTCACGTTATAAAAACCCCATGGAACTTTTACGGCCAATGGAAGGGAGATATGGAAATTGGTCCTACAAACCAAGTTCCCCGATCATAAAGTAATAAATTCCAACTGTAGCAATAAACCGAATTTTGGTATTGCTTATACAAAAGCAAAATAAATGGGAGCATCTATTGAAGAGGTTATTAAACATCATGAAGATAATAAACCTCTTCATCCATTAAAAAATAGGCAGAAAGATACAATACGCCTAAGATTGCTGTGTCAGGATTGCTGAAACCACCCTGTTATTAGTTTTTCTGTAAAATATTGCAAGTTTGTATCCAGTAATTTGTATTTGATAAACCCGCTATACTAATTAAGATCTAACTTTTTTGAAATAACGGAGAAACTCAAAGTACGAGGTATCATATAATATTTTCATATTAAGAATTTAAGTTTCATCGAAATTAAAGTTGAGCTGGATTCTACTTTTAATAAGTCTGATCCATCATTTTCATCAATCAAAACTTGGGTGGCAAAATTTAAACGTGACAAGAATGGATATGAGAAGTTTGCATAGGAAAAAAACTCATTTGTATGAAAATTTGAATAGAGTGTTTGTTGCCATTTAAGCGTAATCTAAAAAATTTTTTACAGATTTATAATTTCGGTCGAGACTTTGGTTCACGATTTTAGACTAGGGACCAAACAGCAGTCAAGACGATGGACAGCGACAATATTATGCTAACTTGCTTGATCAGCTGCAACAAATAATTCTGGAAACAAGACCTGGATTATTAAAAGAAAAAGTTTTATTTCATCAGAACAACATACCTTGTAACAAGTCCAATATTCGTATGACTAAAATTAATGAAGTGGAATTTAAATTACTGCCCCATGCGCCCTATTTACCAGGTTTAGCCCTTTCAGACTTCATTTTATTTCAAATTTAAAAAAATATCACGCCTGCAAGAAATATGCGTCCGATTTGAAAGTTATAGCCATGTAAAGTCATTGAAGTATTTTGAAACAAATTTGAGAATAAAAAAGAAGAAATTTCTCAAATACGAAGCAAAATCAAACTTATTTTAATTTTATTAGTTTTAGAATTTGTTGGACTGAAGAAATTCCTTAATAAGTACACAGGAATATCTGAGGAGACTTCAGAAACTCTCAGATTAAAGCAAATGAGATGTAATGGCTTAAAGAAACCTAACATTGAAGTAAGTTAGTGAAGCATAAAATAAAAAGTTCTATATTCCGGTTTTAAAACAGCAATAAGGAAACGTGAATGTTAAACTGATACATTTTATTTATTCATTTAAATATACAACTAGGGTGTCCCAGAAGTATTGAAAGCTGCTTAAGGAACGCACAGTTTGCTCAGAAAAACACACAAATATTCTATACTGTTTTTTTTGCCCTTCGCTCATTAGTCAGCACTGACAAGATTGTACATTTTGAGAATCTCTTACATTAACGGTAATTGTAATTTATTTGTATTTATTGAAATTGATATTTTCAAACTGATTTTTTTTTCTCATAAATATCAAAACCAGACATACTTCTGAATGCCAATAGGGTGTAAAAATTAAAATCGATTGCTGTTTTTTGGCCTATCGTACATTGAATTTATTTAATTTGGCTGATACACCCTGAATATTAAGAATAATATTGTCCTTATAAGAAATCCTTTTGAACCCCAATATATATATATATATATATATATATATATATATAAATATATATATATATATATATATATCCACCTGCTTTGATTGTGTATTTATCAATATTTCCCTCTAGGTTTCCCATAACTAGAAATGGTTTTGTATTTGTATACCAAGATTGATATCCTGCTAAGATAGCCAAATATACTAGGATATTCACCTGTCTCAATTTATATTGAAACCTGGTAGGTAGTTACTAATGAATATTCTTACTTTAATTTTTGCTCGAAATCCCGGCTAAAACAACCAATATAGAGTTTATTAGGGTCCAACGCTAATTTTTCAAAATATTCTCTTTTGTATGTACCCGGCAAGTTGAACGTCAACAACAAATATTAAAATACAACGTTAAATGTCGAAATAAAATTCCTGTACCTTGCACCAATTGATATCCTGATTCTAAACTAAACTGGGTATTTATACTATACAGAGCAGTGTGCCTTTTCTCAATTTTTTGAATCAAGTAACGCGTTTTAATTGCACGGAGCTTTTAGTATACAAATTGCCGAAAAATTTAAAGTATCATCCTTACGCAAACATTAAATTTCAAAAGTCAGCGTTAGATAACAAAATTAAATTTCCAGTTGCAACTTTACTATCGAAAATACATTCTCATGCTGTAAGTTTACATATACGAAAAATCAAACTCATCATGTGGGAAGCAATATAGTTTCTCTATGAAAACTTATTTTATTTTTTTTACGATTTTATTTTTTAAACTTGTTTGTACTAATTACATTAATACTTAATTTTAAAGTGATTGTACTTTCGTATAGCTGTCAACATTAATGTATCACTTTTTACTTTTAAAACATAATTAAAGTGCATTTGCTACTAATGGCTTTTCAGATAATCATGTTTAAAACGTATTATAATTAAACGTTTTTTGAGATAAACAACCATGTGAATGATATTACCGTATTTTCCTATATCGATAGTACGCTTGAAATATGTGAATAGCATATATGTTAATTTACTTTTCAGTTCAAATTAAATTTTCAGAGTAATTGCATTGTTTGTCTTTTTTATTTTTACATTTTAGTGTAATTGGAACAAATGCATTACATAATATATCTATAGGATACGTTGATGGATGTGGATTTTAAATTAACAGAATACATAATAATTGAATTTTGGAAAATATTTAGACTTTAATATTGTTTATATTGTCACATTTAGTTTATGAAAATGTAAATATTCTCTATTGAATTCAACTCATGAAGTGTGATCATTTTAATACCTAAATACAAACGTCATTAATTCAGCTATATGTGGTTAAGCATAATCTATATCAATTTCATCATTATAGATGCTTTCAGTGATGATTGTCAGTGAAAGTATTGAGTTCAGTTTTTTTCAGGCTTATTATCATTTAAACAGTGGTAAACATGTTTGTACAGATTCTCGATTTTTTCAACAGTTTTTCTTTCTAAACTTTTTCTCAATTACTAGTTAACAAAATTTATGTTTTTGGATCCATTATTAAGATTACGCAATATATGCACTTTGTCTTAATATAGTATTTTAATATTGTATCACGTGAAGCTTGAAGCGCCAATATTAATTTTTCACCAATGTTCTTTTGTCCAAGTAACCTGCCCATTTTTCTAATTTGACTAGTAATCAGTTGATTTCTATTAGTACCATTGGTCAAGTACATTTTCTTTTTGCTTCCTAAGTAGTTGAAAGTTTACTGAAACATGTTAAATAATTGCAAACTCTCTAAATAAGAGACCATTTAGTAAAGTTTTTAAATCGTCCGTAGTAACACATAGGACGTTAATGGATTTTTTTAAATGTAGAGCCCAAGATTTCTTTTCAAGTTCCATCTAGTAACAACATCTAATTTCGAAATTTTCATATTCAAAAATAAAATTGGTGTTGGTAATTATCTCTTGTTACACCTTGTCTAAATTACAAAATTGTAAATTGCTATGAAATATTTGAACAATAGTATGTGATTCTTTTGCAGGAACGAAATCTAATAAAATTGGATATACGAGAGTGGATATGCCTTTGAAGGTCAGACTACTCTTTAGGAAGAACAAGAAACAACTTGAAAAAGCTTAAAGACCAAGCCAAGCCTACATCTACAAATTTCAAATCAGTTAAGATTTTCTTTTTAAAAAACTTGACATTCAAGTCCAAACCAAGCTTTTATGTTTCAAGTCAAAACAAAGAAATTGATATTCAACTGCATTTGTGACCCTTTGTCTACCTTGGTATCTTCTCCGTGTCTTCTTAAATTAGAACCATTCTCTCTAATTATCTGTATTGCATGAGATTCTAGCCTTCGAGGAATATCAAGAATATTTGCGATATACAGAATGTTGAACAGCTTCTTTGAGACTCATTTACAATTTTTCTTCATAAAAGGACTGGAAGAGATTAAAAATATACAAGTATCATAAACAGGTGAAATTATCAAAAAAATGTCAACAGTAAACAACTTTGTATCATATTCATAGCTATATCATTGCGGTATTTTTACACTAAACATTCAGATAAGATAACGACGAAAAAGCGTGCTAGCCATTTATTCTTTGTAATAAACATCAATTAAAATTCTTCAGAAAAAAATCTGTAAAATGCCGGTGTTCAATTAGGTAATATAATACATACAGGGTGCGACAAACCTTTGTTTTTGTTCTATAACTCCTACTATGCAAAACTTATCAATTTATTTGAAGGATATTTGTTAATGTGGGTCAAAACCAAATATTCTAAAATTATTTTCATTTATACAGAGTGGTCCAACAGTAAAATAGGCAAATGACTTAATTTTTTTTAATGGAATGACCCAACTTGTTTTACATTTTACTCTCTAGTCACTAGTATATATCTACAAAATATTATTTTTATTATCCCACATCAAAATATTACGTATTCATAGTACTATTTAAAAATTTAAAAAATTACAAACGTAGAAAGCCAATAGACCAGAGATTTTTCTAGATCAAGTTTTAATTTTTTATTTTGTACAGGGTGGTCAAAAATTAATATCACTTCGCAATAATTTCCACGGAAATTTTCTCAAATTTTTCAAATGGAATACCCTCTAATACTATTCATCAATGGATGATGTATTTTACACCCTTCCACTTCCGTATATACTTTCCTATATCTATCTGTCGTAATTAAAAAGTAAATTCAAAAAATGCATTTATCTGCAAAATGTCTCGTTTTTTTAGTTTAGTAGTAGATTATTTATTAATATTTCAGAAGTTATTTTTACTGATCGCGATAGTTTTTCTATTAATAATGAATTTTTCAAAAAACGAATTAATTGACATAGTTTTTGTTTTGGGAGAATCTGATAGGAATTAATTATTGGCAAATAAAAAAAGTGTTGCCGAAGTGGTATGTAGAAGTGAAAGATCTGTTGGAAGAATTTTAAAACAGCATCAGTATCATCCTTACAAAATACAATTGCATCAAGAGCTGAAAGACACTGATTTTGATGAACGAATGCTGTTTTGTTATTAGACACAATCTAAACTGTTTCAAAATCCTACTTTTTTTGATAGAGTGCTGCATGTTTTCTGATGAATCTAGATTCCACAATAATGGATTCGTTAATAAGAATAACTTCCACTATTATTTCACCGAAAACCCTACAATCATCCAAGAAAGATGGAGTATAAATATTTAGGGACGTATAATTGAGGATCATGTTATTTGTTCGTATTTTTTTGAAGGCAACTTAAATGGTCTGGTGTGTTTAAATTTTTTAGTTAATCATCTTTCTGTTCTACTAAGGTTTTTATTGTTCTAAAACAAATAATGTGGTACCAAGATGATGGAGCAGGAACCCATTTTTTACAATAAATAACAGATAAATTAGATGAACAGTTTCCTAATAGATGGATTGATTGAAATGGTACAAAAAAATGGTCAGCTCGATCACCTGACTTAGCAAAACCTGATTTATTTATATGGGATTATATTAAAAATTTTATTCCGTTACATCTGATATTCTTAGAAACTTTTCTCGATTATTCGCCGACATTTTGAGCATTTCTTATAAAATGTAAATTTTATTGAATGTAAGTAAAAAAATATCTTTTTTGAATTTATTTTCTAATAATAGGTAGGAAAGTACATGTGAAAGTCGAAGGGTATAAAATATAAAAAACATTGAGAAAACTTTCCTGGAAATTTTTGAAAAACGAAATTAATTTTTGATCACGCTGTACAAAATTAAAAATTAAAACTTGGTCTAAAAAATCTTTAGTCTATTGACTTTATACCTTTGTAGGGTTTTAAATTCCAACGTTAAATCTAAGTCTTAGATAGGAGTATGAAAACGTAATGTTTTTGTGTACATTTTTTTTCGAAAGTGGTGGGATATTAAAAAGTAATATTTTGTAGATATGTACTAGTAACTATAAAGTATTTAAAAATGTAAAAATAGTTGGGTATTCCTTTTAAAAAAAATTAAGTCATTTGCCTATTTTACTGTTGGACCACCCTGCATAAATGAAAATAATTTTATTGGTATTTATCCCCATTGATAAATATCCTTCAAATAAATCATTAATTAGAAATTAGAGAACTAGGACAGAGGTTTACCGGACTCTGTATACAGGGTTAGTTTAATGTATGGAACCCAATTAATAATCCACAAACCGAAACAATAACAAAAATAAGATTTCTACATATTTTGCAGGCTTGATAGAAAATATACAGGGAGGTCCATTTTTTAAACATAATAATTATAGTGCAGATATCTGCACTATAGAATTTAGGTCTATGATGTCTGATAACAAAGTTAATCCCTCTTTAGAGGAAGACTCTTTGGAAAAATGTAATATTATCTAAATGTATTATAAAGTATTGCTTAAATTTTTGAAGTTTGTCAGATAAAGTAAACGAGTTTTTAGGAACCTTATAAAACATATATACATATACAGAGTGTCCTAAATATAAGTAGATGTCCTGGATAACTTTGGTGGTAATAAATTTCTAAAAATTTGGTAAAATACAATGATTTTGCTTCCCAAAATAAACACATTTTTTCTTAAAAGTTGTATACAGTACTTCATCCCTTTAACCCAAACAACCACCTCCTAAAAAAAATTTAACCATATTTTTATCATTTTATCCCTTCACTTATCTTGAACAAGAGACGTTTACTTTTTTACTTATAGAATTGACAAAAGGCAAATTTATAACAGATATGTTTCCTTTATAAAATAAGATGCTTTTTAGCTTAGTCTAAAGCATAAATACATTGTTAAACATATGGCTTATTATTAAACATATTGAGAACTTATTACAAATAAAACTGCATACTTATATTTAATATTGATTAGTTTAGGCATCAGAACTGCCGAATTTGCAACATAAATATAATTATTAAATAAAACACTCAGTATTTGCAGAGAAATTATTATTTGATATATTAATACTAATAATTCTACTACTAATACAATTAATACTACTAATACTTAGTTTGATTATATTTTAAAAGATTATCTATCGAAAATGCTAGTGTTCTGGTAATATTTTGTCTCATTTGAACTTCAAACTCCTCATCTATAGTCAAAATGTCAATTTCTGGAGAAGTGGGATTATCACACATATTTTTTTCTTCCATGTTATCAAAAAATTTTTTAGTATCATCACTTTGTTCTTGAAAATGACCGTAAGTGCGATTATGTTGTATACCATGAGCGCTTATTAAAATTTCTTGAGATGGGTACACATCAACCGACTCATAAATATTATGATTTTGATGTTTTATGTCTAAATTAGAATATTCACCTTTATTAACTGCACCAGCTGTAATCAACTCATATTGTTTATCTTTATCTTCATTTTTAACAACTTTGTTTGTTGTAGTTGAAGTACCATCCAATTTAAGTTTATCTTCATCTATTTTCATTTGAGTCTCTGAAAATGGATAGAGCTCACTAGAAGTGGGATCTTTAACATTCGGTAATAAGTTTTTATTAATGTTCCGGTTATTAGAGGAATTCTTTGTAATTGGTGAATAATCTGGTACATTTTCTTCTTTTTTGCTTATCTTCTTTGGAATACTTTTTCTTGATTTTTTTGTTTCGATAGTATTTTCGTATACATTATTCATGTAGCTTTCATTCACTGTATGGAAAGAATGAGGTTGCATAAAATTTTGGCTGTCCTTGAAGCAATATTCGTTTTGGGTACTTTCAAATTGCTCAGTATGCATTGGTACTTCAATTTTTTTTTTTAACCCACGATAGTCTTGTGAGCATTTTATCAATAATTTGTCATGAATTGGAATTATACGTTCTTGGTAAATTTGATCTTGCAAGAATAATTCTGGGCTTGGAATTTCTATCGATAATGGTTTGACGACATTGGAGTTATAATGAGGTAATCCACGAGGAATGTGAGTCACATAATTTTGATTATTATTAGGATTTGGTGATTGAAAATTTACCGTAGAATTAGGCAAATTTAAGTTACTAACTGTGTTAGATGATGGAGTGGGCAAAAAATTTAACTGGTTCAGTTTCTGGTTATAATCTGCGCTGAACAAAAAAGGATTTTGTGGATACTTATATTGCTTTTGGTTGCCACTATTGTTAGTTTTATTCACTTGCGAGTACCCTCGGGTTACTAAATTTCTCGAATTTATTAATCTTGAATTCAGATAATTGTTACTGATATGTCTATTTGGAATCATAAATCTTTTTGGATATCTTGGATATGAATATTTAGCTTTTTTCTCTTGTCTTGCTCTATGTTCGTAGTTATTTTGATTGAATATAAATCGACGAGGTTTAGAAAAAGCACTTTTTGTAAATGCCGGAATTTGAGGTACTTTAAATTCGACATCTGGTATTTTAGATAAAGATGAGCACTGTTGTAAGTTTTGTGTGGAGTTATCTCCATCAGAAGTGGCACTGTGCATAGAATTAGAAATTGTATTTTGAAATTGAATTTGATCCGAATCTAAATCTTTTCTGTTCTCAGTATATTCATTATAATTCATCTCTGCAATTAATAAACCTTATTAAGTATAATAAAATTTGTTTAGTAAAACACTCACCGTTACAGGATAAATCTAGAGGTTCGGGGTAGATGCATTTATTGTTGGAACTTATAGCTGAATCCATTTTGATTAAATTTGTCAAAAACTTATTGCCGAGGTTTTGTGAAACATGGTGGAATATTGATTTGACGTCCTTTCGATGATACCGGTGGATTTAAAATCGGTTTTATTTGGGTAGAAAGTAAAAAAGCACTCTTATAATGTGGAGAAACGCTGCTCAAATGATCAATATTTAAAATATATCGAGATTCGTTATAATGTCTTCTATCTTCTTTTAAACTATTAGTTTTCTTATTATCCATATACAACTGTTAAACAATGGTTAACAGTTATTGGAGGTACCGCCATTGAAAAAATACTAGGCATAGAATAACAGGTTCATATATATCTTAATTGGATAAATATATAGATATTAAAGTTATTTACTAAACAATAGCTAATATTTATTAAAGCACCGTAATCAAATTCATAGAGACCATTTTGATAAAGTTATTGCTTATGCATGTTATATAATCTCTTACAACTTTGTCTACGTATTCAAAATTAAATTAATTTAATCTCTAACATTCTTCTTTACAATGTTATTTGTTGTCTGGTATTTACAACACTGAATACAATAATGTTTAAAAATGAGAGATATTAATCTTAAATATATGGTTATTTAAATAAGAATGTTGAGAATTTTTTTTTATTTTTCATGTGTCAAATGTTTCTTTTCACTTTAACTGCACTTTTGATTCTTCTATCTATACTGCTCTTTTCCTTTATTACACCACCATTAGGTTTATTTGTTACACTATTTTCCATTTTATGATACGTGTCTCTGTTTTTTCAACCACGGTCTTCCTTTTCCTTTTTAATCATAATTTTCTTCTTATATATCTTTCTTATTACATATCCATACTGGTTTAACTACCTTTTTGATCTTCTTTGTCAATGATTCTTCTTTTAGTATTTACCTTATCGCGTTATTTTTAATTCTATTTACTTTGTCTTTCTTTATCTCCGAGCTGTTTTATTGCCACTGCGTTTGTGTCACTTTCTTTTCTATTCTCTATTACCCATGTATTAATACTACACACTTTTAATTTAAACTTCTTTTTCCAAAAACCGTATTATTTAGCACTTATTAAGTGTATTCTGCAAGCTTTCTTTGCATTATTTGTTAGATTAAATTTTCTTTTATATATACAGAGTGTCCCAGGAGTTCGTACCCAAAATATGGGAGATGATAGAGGGCTAAAAATAATGATAGCACTTCATATAAAATTTGCCTCTTACGCCCTTCGTTAACGAACTATAGAATTGTAAATTTAGAAATAAAAAATGGTTTTTTATTTACAATTATTAAACTACTGCACTACCCTTGTGAAAAAAATGTCCTCTTATGAAAACTCGATCAAATTTACGGTTTAAAAGGTATGTACAATTTTATTATTGCCTTGCACATCAATTGCACATTCACCATTTTTTAAAAAGATACGATTAAAGGAAATTACTATTAACTTATTAAGAAATCTAAACATTCTGTCTTAGGAATAATACCATTTTTTAATTTTTTTTAATATAATAATCTGTATTTACTTGTTTTGTTATTTACAATAGTGATGTAAGAAAAATTTAATGAATACACCTTAATTCAACAAAATTAAAAATACGAACACAACAATAAAAGTCATTCCAACATAAGAAATAATTCTGAAATGTTATTCCAAGTGCAAAGATCTAATCTTAAAAAACTTAGAAAATATGTGGAATTAAGGGAAGCCCATTTGTTGTAATTGTATTTTACTGTTTTGCATTTTTTGTTATCATCAATTCTTTCGGTACCTGTTACTGTGATCTGTTGTAATAGAATTCTGTAGTTTATTTAAAATTTAAGTATTTGTTGGAAAACCAGAAAATGTGAATATCCTTTTTAAGGATTTCTAAAAATTTTTTCTAAATTCTGTTGAATGTTTATTATTTTTAATCTTATCCCTTCTTTTGATATTTTAAGTCGCTATTCTGTTTTTAATTTAATATTTCTGCCATGTCTTCATTAGTAACATTTGTTCGTTTTGTTTTCCTCTTTCTGTTTTGAAGGACGTTAATGTATTTAACAGCGTTCATAATGCCAACTATAAAGTGTAAGTTCCCTACTTCTTCAGCTGACATGAATAATCAAATCATTAACGAAGCCGAAAACTTAACTTTCTTTTTAAGGCACTCAGTGTGAAAGATTTCAACTTTTTTTCTGGGCTTCAACTATTACTAAAGAAAACTTCAATTTTAGCTTTGTTACTCCATAAATTGAGGTCCTCTGAGTCTTAAACCACGATCTGTGCTTCTTTGCCCAAAGAAGTGTATTTTTAATATTTGCCTAAGGAACGTACAATAAAATAAAAAGATGAAACAATTGGAGCTTACCTTGTGAGTTTAAAATCCTAGATTTTGATCCCTTCTGTGACAAGTTGCTCTTAAAAAATAAGTACCAGTTGCATGGTTCCATAATTTTAATTCTCTATAATTAGTTCGATGATTTTGCAAGATAATCCTTCTCAGAGCTCTTAAATTTATATGGGAATGCTGTTGGTGATTTCTATTCGTATCTTTATGAGCCACGGATCCGTTTGTTTTAAAAATTTTGTTAATATTTCGCAGTGTATAAGTGTGTAAGTAAGAAGTCTATTTTTATATTTTTGTAAAGTCTGGATACCGTGGGGGCCAATCACCTAGTCCACTTCACCTCTAGATTTATGAAAATATTATTTAAATGGTTATAATTGGAATTGTATGATTATTCATCATGGACAAACGACATTCTCGCTCTTATGTTTATTTGTTATAATTTAATTATTTTATGAGAGATAAGAGCCTTTGGGTTTCGTTAGTCGACTAAGTTTAACAATTGTAGTTTATTTTGGTAGTAAATTAATAAAAGTTATTCTCGTAATTCCAACTAGGTTATTTAAATTTTTTGTTTATTTATTACAATGTTTAGAATATTTATAATTTATGAGATTTAAATTTCTTAAATTATTCTATAGATCTATTTATCGATGCAATAATCGATTAACATTGAAATATTGCATGCAGATGACATCTGTCTTTTCAGAAATTATTTTGATGTATTAATAACTTAATTTTCAAATAAAAAGAATATAAAATTAATTTTGAGTCCAGAATTTCTATCATCAGGTGAGTCCCGTTATTGTTTGTACATAAGAATCAATATTTTAAATTCTAATTACGAAATTATTAATATATCTTACAGGTTAGAATTAAACCTTTTAAGTGTTATCCTTTTCAAATATAGTTTCAATTTTCAATATTATTAAATAAGATCTTATGAAGATTCTCGTAGATCGGAGTTGTATGTTTAGCAAGTGATGCAAACCGCCCTCAGAAATGTGTTAAACAAACGATTTTAATTAAATTAAAATGATTTTTTAGAAATCACAGCTTTACTTTCTTGATGGTAAATCAATTTTAATACTTTGAATAAAAAAAATTGTGGGAAAAATGAGTCTTACTTGTGTCAGATGGAGAAACAGTTCTTCACTATAAGAAGATCTATCAACAACTGAACTCAATAAATTTGTTTAATTTTCTATCTCTAGGTCCTTGTTGTCTTAGATACCATTCATTTTCCTTGATTTGTACTGGGCGAATTCAAACATATCATGAACGATATTTTATATAACAGGGATCATTCCAAAATTTTGCTGAATGTCTTTACTCACTTTACAAAAATGTAGTTCTAAACGCACTTATTTTCAATTAAGTATTGTCTCTTAACATATATCATATATCTATGATAAAAAAAACGCAAATACAAAAGTTTAATTTAAATTTACCATAATGGTCCTTTTATTTTAATTATTTATAATTTCTTATCTTTTATAAAATTAAATATATTAATAAATGTATCCTGAGTAACCAAAATAAAAACAAATTATCGTTGATATTCATTTTGATTTTTCATCTCAATATATATATACACTGCTCAACAATTGAAATGGATATTTTAAAACTTTGTATTTTGTTTGTCAATAATTTAAAATAAAGTAGAAAATCATGTAAAATAAAAATTATTTTGTTGATTCATTATTATCACCCAGAAGAAAAAAGAAAAAATCTTCAATGCAAAATTTAACAATTACAAGAAAACTGATAAGTTGAAAAAGTAACAAAATAAAAAATGCTAGTATTACGCAATTCACAAAATCCCTATAAAAAAAATCAATATCATGTTGGACCTCCTCTTGCCCGACTTAGTGCTGTCACTCTATTTGGAATGGTCATTATTAAATTATTGATAAATTCCTGAGGTATTATTTCCCAAATTGCCTGCAACTCATTAGCCAACTGTTCTAAGGTTTGGGGAGGCTCTTGAATCGGGTTTAATTGCCTAGACATTTCGGCCCAAATATGTTCAATACAATTCATATCCGGTGAACATGGTGGCCACTCCATTCTTATAATTCCATGATATTGTAAGCGACCGTTTACAATTCTCGCACGGTGAGGCCGGGCATTATCGTCAATGAAAACGAATCGTTCACCTATTGCAGCACAAAACGGTACAATTATCGGCTCTATAATCCTGTCGCGATATCGTATGGCTGTCATTGTCTCTTTAATTAAGACCACTAAATCAGTGCGACCATTATAGTATTTGCCTCCCCAGACGCAAACTGATCCACACCAAAAAGCAAAAAGAGTTGTTGGGGCCATTAAATTTTCATGGTATCGCTGTCCTCTTTCTCTCCATATTAACATTCGACCATTACATGTATACAAACGAAATCTGGACTCGTCGGTAAAGAGGCAGTGTCTCCAATTTTGAAAAGTTCAAAGACTATGTTTTCTCGCCCACCGATATCGGCATGCACGCTGCTCCGCCGTCAGTCTTGGGTGTGTAGCACGATATTTAGCTCTCAAGTTACATGCATACAACCTTCTTCTGATAGTTTGACCAGAAATCACTTTTCTAGTAGCTTGTCTATACAAGCTGTTAATTCTTGAAGCCGTGAATGTTCGGTTTCGTCTTGCAGTCAGGACTATGAAGCGGTCTTGAGCATGAGTTGTAGCTCGTTCTCGTCCTCCCCCGTGTGTGTACACTGCAGACCTAGTTGTTAAATACCGATTCCATGCACGACTTACGACACTTTGAGATACATTCAGCCTCATGACGACTTCTTCTTGAGGCAAACCTTCCTCTATCCAACGCACTAATTGCTGGAGTTACACAAAATTATTGTTAACAGTAACAGTATTAAGTGAGTACAAGCTCTTCTGCACAACTGATACGTTAAGATTTTTAAACAACATTCCTGCCCATTTTCTTGAAAGGGGTAGGAGCATCGGCAAAAAACAATAAACATGCAAAAATATTCGCTATGAATAGTATTTATTGATAATATACTACACTTTGTTTTTTAAATATTTTTAAACGTAAACTTCAGGATTTTTGGAATTATCCAGTTTATTTGTTGAGCAGTGTAGTTTTAAATGTAAATTTCAGGATTTTTGCAATTATCTAGTTCATTTATTGAGCTATATATATATATATAATATTTCTCCTGTATATCACAAACCAATGAAATTTTAAAGTTGTCTTCAAAAAGCATTCTTATGCGGAAAGAGTTACAAATGTAGAAATACTTGATACAAGTACAATTCAATATGTAATTTACAATATGTATGCACGCAGTAAGCAGAATTTTATTTTTCTACTTTATGTATCTACAGATATCTATAAATATATAAGATATAAATATCTCCTTCCAGGAAAGTACGTAACTTTGAATACTTTATTAGAGAAACTTATAGAAAAACCGTTATTTACTGGATGTCGCACGTCTTTACAACATTGTCGAACTTTCGGTTTAGGTTTAAATTTAAAAAAAATTATATTAAATAAAGAAAAGCAGTTTAAATATTTCAAAATTGTAGTGTTAACCGTGTCTGGATAAAAGAAGAGAAAATCAACAAACGTTGATGACAAAAGGTATATCAAATCATTATGACCTTCTAAAAAAGTTTACAGAGAAAATCTATTACTTATAGATATATTATTTATTTATTTTATTTATTTTATTTATTTATTAAGAAAAATTCCAAGAAACATTACTGTGTCTAACAGATACTTAATAGATCAATATAAAGTACATAATTTTAAACATAAGCAATCATAACATAACTACATGATAGATGAATAAATGAATTATTTAACCGACAGAATTAATTCAATAAATATTCTTTTATTTTAATTTTAAATTTTTCTGAAGTTTTAATGTTATTAGGTACATTATTGTACACATCAATTCCTTTAAATAACATCCTTTTTTCACCCTATTTGTTATGAATGGATTTATTATACATAGTTAAATTTGCATTAGTCCAAATACATATCAAATATTGTAATTTTGAATATATTAAGTAAAAATAAATGGTTTTTAAATATTTTAATGGAATGAATTTCTAGTTTTATATAAAAGAGTGGGAATATTTGTTGTCTAAGTTTATTAATATGTTCATTCCATTTTAAATTTTGGTCAATATATAAACCTAAGAATTTTATTACTGTAGCCTTCTTAAGAAAATTGTTATTAATCAAGATTCATTCATTATTTTAAGTTTTTTTATTTGAAATAATCGTTTAGGATGACTTTTCATAATTTGATTTTTTATTTTGAAACCAATTTGATATTTCCATTAAATTATTTTTTTTTAAATTATACGTCATGCTAGAAATGAAAATTGGTCTATTGAGTTTAAGCTGAGGGATTGTCATGGTGAAATGAATAATGAAAACTTCTTAAAATGGTTTAACATACAAATGCTAATGAACTTGCATGAGATATCTTAACTATTATGGATAATGTTTCATATCATAATACATTGTTACATCAAATACAACTTGGAGAGAGGCTGAAATTCAGGAGTGGTTTACATAGCGTATTATCGACTTTTCAACAAGCACGAACTTTGGAATATTGTTGCACAGTGAATACCAAATGCCTATTTACTCGTATATTCCTATTAACAATTTACACACTTTTAACATATATGTATTTTTAGAAATAAATCGCCACTGGTATATTTGGTATATTTAGCCGAACAGTATGGGCACCTACCATTGTATTTTAAATTCCGTTAGGCTCATTTGGGATTTTTCAAGTGTAACGTCACTCTTGCATCGCTATCATTGTAATGAACATTCATAGAGTGAGAGGATACTAGAGTGATCTTAGAAAATATATGGTCAAAGAGAGAGATGGAAACAGAAGAGAAAACAAACCACACAGATGTATAAAACCACGGTAACCACAATATAAACACTACTGATTATTTCCCCTTCTATTGCCCCCCCCCTCTCTCTCTTTAGTTATGTTTATGACCCTTCTCTCTCGCTAGCCGTTTCAAAAACGTCCGCCTTCACTGCCCCACCCTGTATTTATAAAAATACTTCGTTTTTCCTCTTATTTTCGGTCGCGCGACACCAACAAATTTATTATTTTAAATGGGACATCTAGTATAATATTACATTTTTGGTTATATCTTTCAAAAACAAATTCAACGATATCAACTTGTCATGATTCTATTATGCAGTAATGATAATTAGCCATTCATTTTTGTTAAATTAATTAAAGCAAGATTTTGCACTCGAATATTTTCCTAGCGTTTCCGGTTACGTGACGTCTACTTTACTTTTTTGAATTGGACAACCGTTATAATAGTACAGTATAGTACATCATAGTTTAAAAACATGTTAATCTTATAAAATGTGGTTGATACTAAATTTAGGTGGGCTATGAACAAAAATATGAAAAAAAAGAAATATTGTAGTAACAATATAGATTGTCTTTCATTATTGTTATGTGACGTTTGTTCAAGAATTGTCATTCATAATTAGTCAGAATCTTGTGAAAACACCGTAATAATAAGTAAATAATATTTTCCATTTTTATGACGATGAATATGTTGACGTGCTACGTATTTATGATGAATGTGGGAAAAACAAAATTCATGTTCAAGGTTTGTACAGAAATCGTTTTCCTCAAAGAATAACTCCAAGTAAAAATACTTTTACCTGTGGAACGAAAGCTAAGAACTTGGTCCTTTTCCAAGCGGTAATAATCCAGTTCCTCGCCATAAAAATGATGACAATGAAATACATATTTTGGATTATCTTCAAGTAAATCCACTTCAATACGATTCCCTGCACAAGAAATAGGAATAAGTAGAAGTTCAATACAAAGAGAATTAATAAATCCGTATAAAAGATTTACATTTAACACAAGGTTTATGGCCTGCAGATCCCGAAAGACGGTTAAATTTTATTGCTGATTTGTCAGCAAAAATTAGTGATGAGCTTTCTTTCTTAAAGAAAATATTATGGAGTGATGAAAGTAGATTTCATAATAATGGTATTGTTAATCGCCACAATTGTCATTATTGGGAAATCCAAAATGGATGCGAGAAACCAATTTTCAAACAACATGGGGAATCAATGTTTGGGTGCGGTTTATCTAACGGTCGGTTGATTGGTCTCTATTTTTATGAAGAAATATTAACGGGACGAAGATATTTAAATTTTCCTCAAAATGCTCTCCCAGAATTACTTAAAGATATTTCCTTAAATGAAAAGCAAATCATTTGGTGGCAGCAAAATGGAGCATCTTCTCATTT
Organism: Hermaeophaga mercurialis; assembly: GCA_951812935.1. NCBI lineage: Eukaryota > Metazoa > Arthropoda > Insecta > Coleoptera > Chrysomelidae > Hermaeophaga > Hermaeophaga mercurialis. Next base: position 15,959,574 of record OX638364.1, read on the forward strand.
TTTGGGTAAGTTAGAGAATATCTTAACAGATATTCTGGAAAATGGATTGGTCACCGGATATTACACCTTTAGATTTCTTTGGCTGGGTTTACTTCAAAGGTCTAGTTTATTTAATATCTCCGACTGATTTAGCTGACTTAAAGGATAATATCAGACAGGCATGTTGTACTGTAACACCCGAAATGATTACAGCAGCATGTACACAGTATCTGTTAACAAGGTTTGTGTCAATATGCATCGTCATCACTTTGAACATTTAATTTTTTCTCTGTTTACTGTACTTTTTAATTGCCTATGTTACGTTTTTTTAATAAAATAATATATTTTTGCTACTATTATACAGCTATACATTTAAGTGCTCATATTAACATTACTGCACAATTCAAACATGAGAAGTGTGGTATCTTTTGAATCTATTTTTGAAAGATATAACCAAAAATGTAATATTATACCTGTTGTCCCATTTAAAGAAATTTTGTTGGGTCATGTAACCGGAAATGAGAGGAAAACGGAATTATTTTTATAATAAATACAAGCATCAATTTCGACTGTTTATAGCTGCCAAATTTCATACTTGTCATATGAACAGTTTTGAGATATTGGACGGTCAAAACGTCTTGTGATACCCTGTATAAAAAAGATTAAAAAATCCATAGAGGTAGATTTTCATAATAATAGTACCAAAACCTTTAATTAACTACAAGAGGTGTCCCTGTATATTGGTAATTATTGGGTTTAAATCAAATTTAGGTGTGGCATTCTAAAATAACTTTTAAGACCTCTGTTATGATGACAAACACATTACCCTTTTGCTCGAAGAATTTTGGTTGGCTGTCCTTCGTTCCCTTTTTATTGAGAAATCCTTTGACACAAATATTTATGGAAACTTGCTAGAACGGATGGCACTTTCCGTTCGAAAATTGCGTTAGATTTTTCATTTAATATATTACCATGATCGATATTGACTTAGCCGGGGACAGAAAGCCGCAGGCGAAAGTAAAATACTTTTAAAAACAATTAGGGTTGACACCTTCGACCGTTTACCTTCATGCGGTTAAAACCTTTCCACATTTACATTCCAATAATCCAAAACCGGAAAAGGCCACAATTATGTTTATTTATATTTTTTTACTTAATTTAAAGTTAGGTCTATAAATTAAATTACATTTTAACAAAATTTTGCGGATAATGGATTTGATGTAGCCTTTCTATCCTTTTAGTGTTGACTCCTGGTTATAAATGGGGATGGCTCGATCTAGCAGTGTAAATATTAGATATTCTCAATGAAGTGAATCATTTGTTTGGCTTAAAAATAAGACCAACTAAATGAATGGTTTGAATTTTCAAATAAATCATGAGTTGAAGTTAATATTTTCTTGGCCTTATCGAAACTGAAGATTTCTTTAATCACTGTTTAATTATTAGGACCTGGCCTTGAACTACATACATCCGAAAGATTTAGAGAGATATATGAGATGTCTTATACCAAAGCCAGGCAGAAGAGATTATTGTATGACTAAATCATATGACACATTTAAATTAATTCTACAGCATACGTTAAGAGGATATACCTAAGGCTTATGTTAAAAATACTCTTTGATTAATCATCATAATCAAAATTGCGTTTAGAAGAAAAGAAAACCTCAAAATCACTATTGATTAAATTACTGTCGGATTTTAGCAGTTTCTAAATATTTTGATTGTTTGTCTAGGTTTTACTTTCCATTCCTATACGATAATTAGCCTGTAATGCGCGGAATTTACATGATATTAATTTGAACTCTGATCAATAGAGGTCTACAACTTCAAACGTACTGAAACCGCGTATAAATTTTTTTATAAAAGAATTCAAGGAACTTGGGCAATATTATCTTGGGTTGCAAATTTAATATTTTCTTAAAAGTTCAATTTTAATGAATATTCTTATTTGGAATCAATAAAAATAACTCCAAAATTATTATATTCTTTTCAGAAAAATATTCTTGTTTTCTTTACATTTTTTCAGTTTGTGAAATCTCTTTTAATTTTTTGGTCTACTAAAGCAAGAAACGAGGTTATTATGATTAGTAAATGAGTTTTATGAAGCAACTTATGGTATAATAAAATAGTTATTTGTAGAGTGAGTCAGGAAGGATCAGACAAATAGTAAGTAAGTAGAGTACAAATTAAGGATATTTAACCCAATATACTAAAATTAAATGTTCTTAATTAACAATATATCTCGTCTTAAAGTTTCTTTTTTTTAAGTTAAGTTTTAAGTTCTTTGTTTTTCTAGTAAATTAATCTTATTTTTTTCCTTTCCTGAATTTCATAGTTTGAATTATCGATTATTTTAAATAACACAGCTGCAATACGTGTTTTTAGTTTTGTTGAAAACGACAGTTTTTTGAAAAATAAATAGAGTAAGAAAAATTTTAGAATAAAATAAAATAAATAAATAACTTTTTAGGTCTGCCAACCGGTTAAAAAATTATTGACAATTAATGCTCTTGGTACACTTACAACATGTACCAAATTTGTTATTTCTAGTTCAATTTCAAGAACTCTTTTGAATTTTTTCTTAATCGGTAGCTGCTTTTGTTCTGCTAGAACCTAGTATATCCTCTATGCTTGTTCTCTCGCATTTAAATTCAGTAACCGAGATTGCAACTGTTACAAATGTGAAAACTCACCATGCACTTCATCTAACGTTTTTATTCGTTTAGCATTTAAGTCTGTCATCATCGCACAAAACTCGAGTTTGTTCTTAATTAAGAAAATCTATGAATTATTTATTTAGATCAATAGTAACAGCTCATGTTCAAGCACAATCTGTTTGAAACTTTAATGGTAGTTGTACGAATAATGACGCTTTCAGAACAATTGATCAGTACTGGCGAGTAGTGCCATTTTGTGATTCATTCTAAAAATATTTGGTTCTATCCTCGTATATTAGATATAGCGACAAAATTGTTAGTACAAATTATACCCCTCATATATTTTCAGTCATAAAAATTGCTTCCATTTTTGTTCTTTATGAGTGTAATGTAAGATATAAAGTATTATTCTTGCGACTAAATATCTGTTAAAAGTTATCACCCACTACAGTCCTGTTCGGATGGGTTTTTAAGATTAACGCTAAAACAGCACCTACCGGGAATACTTTCTCTTTTTACGGTCGCAATTGGCAACTCGATAAATTTTTACCTGTAATAGAATTTGCATTTGGTAACTTCTTAAAATATGAACTAATATAATTTAGGTTAGGTTAGGTGGCATTTAGATAAAACAAGTTAAGATAAGAAAGGATTCTGTCAAATATCAAAGATACTACAACAGGGTTGTTTACATAACAAACATATGGTCTAAAAAGAAAAATTAAATAATTTAACTTTGGATTAAACAAAAATTTATATGTACTTTAAGACATCATATGGGATAGTAAAATGCACACACATAAATAAAATAAAAAGTGGTTAAAATAATATACATATAAGAACAATTTCAATGATTATAAGAGAATTCTGAACATAAACAAACATCTATTACTATAATTTATCATGATCATCCTGTATGTGTAAATATGTAAATGTGAAACCTAAATTAATGATTTTTATGTAATACTTATAAGTCTTAAATTATTAAAAATTATATCAAATTAATGGAAGATTGTTAATTAAACATTGTTCACTATTTATAAATATATAAGAATTTAAAATTTTTCAACTAAAACAAATTAAAGTAATTTATTGTAAGAAAATTGGTTTTGTTGTATCTGAATAATAAGCTAAATTTTAATGTAGAAATGAGAATTATAATGTCAAGATACAAGTAAAAGCATCATATTTTCAATAAATATGGAAAGATAAATAAAACTTATCTTGAATTTCCACAGTCTTCCAAAGCGTTTTAGTGTATTTAAATATCTACCTAGGTTTCGGTATCTGACAATACCATTCTCAAGACAGATAAAAATTGGACAGATCTTTTTAAAAAACGTAAATAAATTTCATGTCATAAACCTGACAACCAATCATTATGATTGATTTTTTGGAGGAATATGAAATGAAGAAACACCTAAAATATCCTCAATATACAGTATTGAATGAACAACTAAACCTGGGAAGTTCAATTATCTTAGATCACCTTTTGAACTAAATAATACTAACAAAATTTATTTTTAAGAAAAAGAAGAATATTGCCTCATAATGATTGGTTGTCAGATTTATGACATAACATTTAATTACGTTTTTAATCTGTAAAACTTCTTTCTGTCTTGAAAATGGTATTGACAGATACCGAAACGTAGGTAGACTTGTATACATAATAAAACGCTTTGTAAGACTGTGGAAATTTAAGGTAAGTATTATTTATCTTTCCATATTTATTATGAATAATTTCCATAAAGTAAGAGTTGAAACAATTAAATTAAGCATCATATTTTAATTATAAATATTTAATTCTTTGGATACAACATAAGTAAATAAGTAAAATTGATATCATTGTAATCATAATTTATTTGAAGTATTAAGCTCCGTATGAATTTGATACCTGATAGAAGAAACACCACTGTTCATAAAAAATTTAAAATTTATTACTTATCCTCAATTTTAATTTTTCTTTAAAATGTAATTAAACTAAAAGTAACTGATATTACCTGCTAGTAGTAGTGTTTTTTATTATTATTATTCAGATAATTGTATAAATATAAAATGTGTTGCGTATAACCTAAAATGGAAAGATATAAGAAAAATACAACAGTGCTATCAATATAAGTGAATTAACATTACCTGTTGTGGATCGATTCAAATAAGAGGGTAAAATTGGAATTTTTAAAATAATTGGGGATAATTGAAGAGTTGATAAACTGTATATATATGTAAATGATTTTGTTTTTTTGTATAAAAATAAAATTTGATTATTAGGTATACATTGTAATTATATTGTTTGAACCATATTTTTTTTAACTCTCCTAGAGATTATTAGTCAATTGCATCTCATATAATACATACAAATTATACCAGATATAATTATAAATTATAAATAAAATATTACTATAATATTACCTATATAAGTTAATCTAAATTTGTCAAATATACCGCAGACAAACAAGCCACAAGTTAAAAATGTACTGCGTCACAAATGGCGAATGCACCTATTTTTAGTAAAAAACTGTTTTCTTGTCGCCAAAGTTATGCCCTTAATTAGTAATTATCCTACCTGATATTTTGAATTCTTATCTACCTCTTTCAAAGGGCAAACAACTATTTTTTACGTGCTTTAGGATGTAAGGTTTAGAACGTGATAAAACGGCATATTCTGGAATATATTTCTGAACTCTAATATTTCATATCAATATTTATGCTATAAATCTCCAATTTAATTCGATCGGGAGCTTCCAAAATTAGCAAACGAATTGCTAAAAACAGAAATGCTTTACTTTCTTTAAGAAAATTTATTGGAATGGATAGGTTGAAGCGGGATGTCTTGCGCCGTATGTATCATCTAGTTTTCAAAACACATCTATCGTTAGGATCGTTATACGCACATAAATATACATTCGTTTTCCTGTATAAAGCGATCCATTTTTACAGTTGAATCATAGGCTGTTTTTTATTTTGTCTATTTGAATCGATATATTTGTTTCAGCTTTATAGATTTGAGAAAAAAAAATAGGTTTATTTGTAACTAATAAGTGAGATTCAATATATTCTTGGGCTAACATTATACTAATATATTTTTCTGCAATAATTGCTACTAATTAGAAAAATTGCATTAATGTAAAATAAATGATACCTACCTAGGACTCCTTATTTAGAGTCGATCGAACCGACTACTTTGCTGCCACACAGAATTTATTTGTCTACCCTGATCATCAATTTCTTTTTTCGCAGGCAACATTTCACATTTGACCAGGATCTAATCGAGGAAAAAACGAGTTGTGATTATTTAAAGAAATCGAATTGTGGCATATTTCATTGGAACAGATTTAGCATCGGTGCCTTGCACATTAGCTTTATGTTCTTGGAGAAAAGCATTTCAGAAGTTGACAAGAGACGCATTATTGGATTTATGTTTCAAAGTGAATATGCCATTGGATTCGAACTTTTGTTTAATAATTGATCGATGATAGAACGACGATTTATTATGTGTTGCAAAATATAAGATGCGGAAAAACCCAATACCCATAAAATCGACATCGACAATGGTTTGTCCTATCAAAAAAAACGGTAGCATGGGATTTTGGCCTTTGAAATACTAATACTTTAGCCTGAGTATCGATGAGAATTTCTACTGTAGACTGTTTTCTTGTGTTACGCATAGTAGGAATTCTCGCAGGGTCGTATTGGGCCCGGCTTATTTTATTACAAAAGTTGATATTAAGAAAAATGCAGGATGTTAAAGTTACATTCATATATTTTTCCTTATTAATTGTAGGTCATTTGTATTTTGATATTAAAAATTAGTCAAAAGTCATTAGAAGGTACTATTAGGTACTTCTGAAGTAGGATATACATAGTAACACTAAGAAACTCAAAATCATTCAAAGGAGGCATATAAACAAATCATGCAAAGACATACATTATCATAAATTACTGACACGCCAGTAGCTTCTGCTTTAGAGCATTTTTGAAGACTGAAGAGGATTGTAATGTTTTTATATTTGTGTCAAAGTTGTTATACATTGTATGAGAAACTCCGTTTGAATGTAGCAGTAAAGTGACCTGGCAACGATAAATTAAGATTATTTCGAATATTTACATTGTGCATAGATGCTCTGAATACTAATCTATTTCTAAGATTCAGGGGGAATTGAGGTGGGAATAATTTTAGAAATTAAGGAAAGGAATAAGTATTTAAATACAGAGAGAGAATTCATAGGATATATGGTCGGTCATATTTCCGAAGGTCATTGACGAATTGCATGATCTGCAACCGATTACGATTGACTATTGTTAGACAGGGATAAAAAACAACAATGCCATAGATAATTTTTGTGGTAAGTATTAAATCTTAATAGACCCTCAACAAGAATAGTTGTAATTATTATTTCTTTAATCGACTTTTAGTTTTACATGTTTACTGTCCACTGGCCACTATCGCATTATTTTGGTAAGTTTTGTGTATTCTGTTGTAATTTTGAGACATAGTTATAATGTATGATTCAGAAGATGAAGATTTTATTATCGATATTGAAGTATAGAAGTCGGAAGTAAAGGAAATGAAGCGTATCCATCTTTCAGTTGATGCCAAACAAATAGTTCTGACTGTATATAAGGATAAGTACTAAACTATAATTATATTTTCTGGAAAGAACAGCATTTTAACATGTTCGATTGGGAAGTACCTAAAAACATATCCAAAATGGTGCAAAACCCGGCCAACCCGTAGTTTTTCTCGTAGTATCCTGAAATATTTGCTAGAGACCATTATACTATCATTTGTACGCTGCTAATAATTTGCCAAATTTAACCAAACTTATGGCTAAACTGCAAAAGAAAATGATTATTGAAAAATGTCATAAGACGCCCTTGGGGAGGTTTTCAGTTACAAATGGAGAAATCATTATACTGGACAAATTAGGAGTTTCTGAGATGAAGGAAGAGCCATATACTCGCTACATTTTCAAAAAATGTTGGACGGATGGTTCTAGAAAGTGCATTTCAGATGTATCACCATGTAGGGGTAAAAGAATATGTATATTACATTGTGGTGGGGAAAAAAGTTGGGTGGATGGTGCTCTTCTGTGTCTGCAAGAATATTAAAAACTTTAGTTTAGATTATTATCAATACATTAATAGTACTTTATTTGAACAATGGTTAAATACTCTTCTACTAAAGTTAGAAAGACACAGTACGCTGTAATGAGTAACGCTTCTTATCATTCAAGACTATTACAAACAGTTCAAGTAATAGTGTGATCACGTTAATTCGAGATTGTTATAACACAATTACTGAGGAAAACTGGAAAATACAATAAAACATGTAAGGACTATCGAAGATAAATATTTTATTTCATTTCCGAAAATATATGTTGTTATAAATGTAGCGGAAAATAGTAGTGATTGTGAGACAAATATTATAGAAAGAGATCAATAGCCTTTTGTAAATGATTATTTTCCATTATAATAAATGGTTAAAATTTAATAGCATTATACTTTTTAAACATTTTGTAGATAGTTTCTCGTATCTCACTTTTCTAATTCCGACCTTACCTATACTTGGCTCAGTTTCTAGGAAGCCCAGATCTTAAATTTACGTTGATTCGTAATACAAATAACTAAAACTCAATTTTCTACATACGGCACTGCGTATTGGTTAGTGTATTGTTTACTATATTGTATACACAAGTAATGACAGTAGCATTTACTGAAAACGGCGAAGACAGCGTTTTCTTTCCCTATCTCGATGGGCATTAGAAATCCTTATAAATCTCACTCTCACCCTCATGGTTTTGTTAGCTAGAAGGACTTCAGTGCTTTCAACAAACAGTGATGCGAATAGTGCGCTGCGAAAAGAATAAATCACCACACCCTTAAGATGATATCTGACAGATGCTATACAATTCTAATGATTTTTTTAATTTAATCTCATTATGAATAATAACGTGTTATTTCAAGAACATTAAGCAAATCTTACGATTATAGACTCAAACAAAATACGTGAGAAATCTGTTGAAGAGTTTTCCGTTTAATACAAGTCAATTTTTTATGAAAATATGGAACAATTAATTATTCAAACCTAGTTAAGAAGTCAATAAGTTTAAAACAATTTACAGAGATTTTCCTGTATTTTTTGTAAAATATTTTGTCTTCACCCCCTCTTGAGCCGATTTGCAGATCTTTCTAGATTAAGTGATTGTGAATAAATGCAGGGTTAAAATTCTTGTACCACAATTATACCGCTGATTTCTCATAAAATAATAAATATTTTGTTAACATACATATTTGTACAATGAAAATAATGGAGGGCGTTGAAATTAAAAAATACAAATTGTTATTTTTTGGTTTAAATAAAAATCAAAATATTTTTTAAGAAGAAGTTTGGACTTGAGTTCCTTTCTGAAAACCTCAAATTCTTAATACTTTGCTATTTATTTCCAGAGGTGTGCTTCAAATGGTAAGGGTAACCTTAACTTCAACATTTTGTAAACCACTCGCTAAAAGTCAATAATTTTAAGGTAATATGATTCCATATTTATTTTTTTATTATAAAAGTTACAGCCTTCATTTTAAAAGTTTCCTTTCTTTATGAAACAAGTTTATTTTTGCAGAGTACTTATATGCACTGTTTAAACAAATCTAAAAACGGCATCACAATATGTTAAACGATATGGTTTATTGAAAATTGGTATACGTTTTTCTCTTAAAACTCTCGAATTTTCATTTTACTTTGGTAAATTTATTCAAGTGACGAGAAAAACTCATTTCCGATCTTCGAAAAGAATGTTATTTGATTAATGATTGATAGAAAAAAAAACTATTTTTATTTTTTAAATTCAACTCAATTCAAATACATGATAGTGTAAACGAGAACACACGAGGAGTCTGCTAAAGAAAAAACGGACGAAGAAGCGAAGAAAGTATTATGAAAAATATAAAACCAAAAGTATAACCTCTAAAAATGAAGAGAAATACTAACACAGCTGATTTTTACTAAACGAAGAACCATGAAGCGTAAAATAAAAACTCACTCTTTGTTTAGAAGGAAATTGTGATCACTAAATAAACAACAAAACCAAGTAGTCTTAGGCTGATAAAATTAGAATGGATACAAAACAAAATATTTTGCTTTAGACCAAATACTTTGGAACCACTATTGTATTTTGAAATTTTTATATAACTTTCTTAGTGAAATAGATTTCTCTTAACAACACGCTAATCTACAGTTTTATTTATTATGGATGTTTTAATTCAGTAAATGTGTCAACATAATCTGCTGGCATTCCATTCAACACAAGTAATCATTCCAGAGAGAGAAGACTACGTAGTATATCCAGACTGATCTAGAACTCTCCATGGAGGTGGAGCCACACTCGGTAAAATGACTCGAGTTGAAATACCAATAACCTTAGTTCACTTGTCACAAGATAACATAAGTCTTCGGCATTGAGTATTTGCCGACAGGAACCTTCGAGTTTCCTTTTCCAGAACAATGTAGAATGTAGAGAAAAGTACGTTTCAAAGGATCTCCATAAACACCAGGTGGTGCAGCTATGCTTTAATCGCCCACTGGAGTACTCAACAACTGAATCCGATTGTTCCGATTTATCAACCTTAAAACATCCTATGAATTTTACATTAAGGATACCTCTTTTTTGACTTTTAATTCAGTCCATTATGTGTCACTTCAGCTCACAAGTTTAAATAGTTCACCTAAGACATGGTTGAAAGCAATTTGATGTTCCATATATATAAAAGGTGAAAACACAGAATGTAAAAACTACAGAGGCATAGCATTGCAGGATACAGTGACCAAAGTGTTAGCAACATTGTTAAGAGAATCAAATAAATCACTAACGAATCAAATTTTTATAAAACAAATAATGGCAAGTTCCTATGAGTACAATCTAACCTTGAAAATAAAAAACACGAATGTTTTGAATACGCCGATGATTTGGTCTTAATAAGTCACAAAGGAAAAGACCTAACGAAATTATTCAGAAAAGTGGAAGTATTTGGTTTGAATATTAATACGTCTGAAACAAAATATATGAAAATAAGAGGCAATGTAGATTTAGTCGGACAACACTTCAAAATAACTACAAGAGAGCTGCAGGAAATAAATTTGAAATAGTGGATAGTTTTAACTACCTCGGAATAACACTCACAAATAACGATGATGAAAAACAGGAAGTGGATAAGAGAATTGCCAAAGGTGCTAAAAGTGCTGGTGCTTTAAGCACGCTATTAATGTCGAAGAAAGTATGATTAAATACAAAAAAGAGAGTATATCGAATGGTTATTAGACCAACAGTACTATATGCAAAAGAAACATGGACTCTAAATAAAAATATGGAGAGTAGGTTGGAAATATGAGAGAGAAAGATACTAAGAAGAATATAAGGAAGTATGAAGGATGGAGACATATGGAAACGCTAAACAAACAGAGAAATTATGGAAATATATAGAGAGAATAAAATAACTAATATGGAAAAAATTCAAAGGTTACGCTTGCTGGGACTTATATAATCAAACTACCCAAAGGAAGACTAACAAAACTAGCACTAGAAATTGAAGCAGACACAAAAAGAAAAAGGGGCCGACTAAAGAGAAATTGTTGGTATCAGTAAAGCAGGATCTAATGGAACTACATATTCTGGACTGGAAAGAGCTAGTTGGAGTTAGAAAGGAATGAAAAACTACAATTGAAGTCTTGGACTTTTATTGCTTGAAGCTGAAACAAATAAAAAAGTAATGGATCTATAATAACAGCAAAAATAAGAGCATGTAGAATAAGACGGTTGGGGCATGTTGAAAGACTACCACAGAGCAGAATTATAAAGGAAGTATTAAGAGAAACAATAGTAGGGTAGAAAAGAAGAGGAAGACCAAGAAAGAAATATTTAACATCAGTGGAAGAAGACTTAAAAAGTATTATGTTATAAATTTACGGTGATTTTCCTGGTTAAGGCAAAAACCACCCCTAAAATGTCAAAAGGCAAGGCGGGTCAAGTGATACATCCAATTGAAGGTTTTTGGAAGGGGTTTATGATGTTACCAAAATTTTATAAATTGAAGCAGCGAGTAAATCGTTTTTTTTCAGTATGAACTCTATTTGTATGACAAAGTAAGATTTCGTAAGAAAACAAGTAATTTGCCTTATTTGTTCAGAAAAGTAAATACATGAAGCCCAAAAACACGTAAATTGAATGTTCAAAATGCTGTCCGTTAACTTCCTGGCGGTAAAACACTGTCGCATATTCTGTAGCATTTTGGAGGCTTATTTGGCGACATTCGCGAAAAATACGTTCTAGTAATGTAATACTTCAAAAGTACCTGAAGGAGTTGCATAAACCTTGGACTTGAGATAACCCCATATAAAATAATCCAACAGACTCAAATATGGGCACCTGGCAGACCATCCAATTGCACCCCTTCTTCCGGTCCAATGACTTTTTTTCATCTAATTTAAGAACCGTCAATGCATTGTGCGGTGGTACACCATCTTGCTGGAAAACTAAACGGTTTTCTAAGTCACGCGGATTATTTTTAATAATATCTATGAGGATACGCGAACTCTTTCAATAACGTAGATAGATTTCGGCAGTCAGATTTTCAGGAATAAAATATAGTTCATAATGCGATTCCCAAAAATACCCGCCTAAACGTTTAGTTTTAGAGGCTGTTTTGTATGCACTCGATGGAAAATGTTTGGATTCACATCTGACCAATATCTATAGTTATAGCGATTAACAATGTCATTTAAAAAAACTTATTTCATCAGAAAACTAGATATTGAATATAAATTGGGATTTCCAATAGATCTTTGACTCATAATTTCACAAAACTGTAATCGGCAATCAAAATCGTCCTCGTTCAATTCTTGAGCAAGTTTAATTTTGTACAGGTGAAATTTATTAGTTTTTAAATTACAACAAATGCCAGTTGCGCTTACTTCAGTTGAAATTGATAATTTTTTGGTACTAGTTGTTGGTTCTAAAACCATTTGTCCCAAACTTCCAACTCTACCGCTTCATTTCGTAGGATTTTTTTTTAATAGCGACCGAATTATTTTCTTTAAACTTCGTCACTAATTTCTGCACAGACTTTCTGCTCACATGCTTGTCCTTATGATGTTGATGGAAGACATTAGCTGCTTGGCCTCTACATTTTCCATTTACGAAAAATGATTCAATCATTTTAATCCTCTTTGAAGTCGAATAAACCATTTTAGTCATAAATTGGCACAGTTTGATAAGGATTTTGATTTTAAATTATCAAGAATAGTTCGATTGCTTTCAACTCAAAGGAGGAAAAAATGTTAATTTGGCCGTATTTAAACTTTCTTATTGATTTAAACTCATTATTACATAATAAAATCTTACTTTGTCACTAATGGTGGCTTTAATGTAACAACTTTTGGTATCACCATAAAACCCTAATAAAAGACCTCTAATTTGATATATCACTTAACCTTCCTTGCTACTTGAAATTTTGGGGGTCGTTCTTGCCCTATCCAAATTGTCAAGCAAATTACCGTAAATTTATAACACAAAACCTTCCCCATCCATACTACAGTTGACGTATCCGAGTTTTTTCACATAACTTCTTAACGAACTGAAAAACTGTTTTCGTTGGCGCACGCTGTATATGAAAGTATTGTGTTTATCTGTAATTCGATCGTTATATAAATATTATTCGGAACTGGGTTATTTTTTAATAATACGTATATGAACAAATCCAAATATTATCTTAAGGGGGTTAATGGAAATGAAAGAGGCTGAGTGGAACAAAAACAACTCTTACAAAATATTAGGACCACTTACATATTTAAATAACTAATACATTTAATTATAGGGGTAGTCAGTATCAACTTCTCGATCATCGTAGAACTCCAATTTGACTTCCAATCTCTTTTTATTTTCTGGACCATGTAGACCCCAATGCTTTTAATTTTTGATGACTCTAATAAAAATGTTTATTTCTTATCCGATCGCGACCTTGCCTCAAAACTTTCGCTCACGAAATATTAAATAAACAGTGAAAGTTAAAATTCAGAAAATTTTAATAAAAATTAAGTTATATGTACAGGGTGATATTTAACAAAATCCCTATATATATACTATCGTAACAATATAATCGATCTAATAACACAGGTGAAATTTGTGCCATTCCTTAAAGTAATATATTAACCCTTTGTCGTAAACTAAGTAATAAAAACCCTTCATTTTCAAAGTACAAATAGTTATTACATTTCGCGTAAATACGCGCGCTCTTTTAGTATTATTGTAATATCCATCAATTTATATACCAATCAAATAAATTCACCGTTCCCATTTATTGGGTTCAAATTGAACTTGCAAACCCTATTGATTAATCGATGGCCAGAAATATAATCAAACTTATCTTCAATACAAAAAGCATAACGTTTTATGAAGAAGTGGAGATAAATGTCCTAGATTATTGCGCCCCATAAGTGTATAAAGATCAAAAAGGCATAAATGTACTTGGGAATTCCAATTTTATTCTAATAAATTAAAAAATCTAAATTATTTAGAGGGTTCTCGAAATAAGTAAGTGGGTTTCTATAGAAGAGAAGAGCTTTTCTTTTTCTTATGAAATTCTCTTTGGTTGAGCGGATAGGGAGAAATGGTTCAACGTGAGATATTCTCAACGGGGTGGCTTTGGCTTAAGCGTCGCCTATTTTTGTCTTGTTTATTTCTGGGGACCGAGTTTAATAGGATATTAAAAACAAAGGATATTATGTTTATTTGGCGAGGAGATTTTCGATGATTTAAAACGTTTATACGGTTGTACGGCGGCAGACGCGAGTCGCCGCCAAGTATTCGCAAAGATTGTTTGAATGTGCGATTTAGTGAGTGTGTTGCAACCGCTCCTGCTAAATGTTGTAGCAAGTTTGGAGTTAAATGTGGTTTTGCGTCAGGTATTAAGTTAGTGTCAATTTTTCCACGTGAAAGGAGGAAATTTCATATTTTCCAGGTCTAGCAAATTTTAGGAGTAACACAAACAGAGAGCTGTGTATTCGACCGTCGGCGCAGTGTGGAAACAGCGGATCAATATGATCCTCCATCTCCCCCTCTCCACGAATTCAGCTGCTACGAGTTTCCAGCACGAGCACCGTTTGATACTAGCCATTATACTCTCAACCCTGTGGTAGCCCGGACGGGTAGTGAACTTGTGAATGTTGGTGAAAGACAACCTATAAACCTATGTTTCTTTTGGACTTATTAATTTTTGGTGAATTAAATTTCACCTAATTTTGAATTTGCTTTCGACGTAAAACGTTTTAATTTTTTTTTATTTTTGTTTTGTTTTGTGTGCTGATAATTAATGCAATGAGAGTACACACCCTTTTTGCACTTTTTATACACGTTACCTACTTTTCGTTGTAAGTTTTGGTATCCTAATTTATTGCTAATTTAAAATATACGTATACATTAAACCAACAACTTCGCATCTTAAGGTTTTAATGAGGGTAAGTGAATGAAATTTCAGCTCGCATCTCACGCACAAACCAAATATTTACTAAACAATTTAGACCTTTTCAATTTAATCCTCTAAACATGCCGATGCATTAACGCAGAAGATTTCAGAAACCACCTTCGGTAAGTTATACTTTTTCATTCATCGTCAAATCAAAATTCAGGCACATCGTTTTAACAACGTTAACCTTAAAAATTCTCGTTTACTAAAGTATAACATAACTACACCTACACTTTTATTATACGGCCGCATGGAATGAGGTCAATGGCCGAGTTATATTAAACAAATCAACGATAAAAACTCTGACAGAATGCTGGAATTTTCCCGCAGAATAATTCACTTCTTGTGAATTCTCTCTTTTCTACTATACTCTATCAATATTTTTGTTTTTTCAATAGGTTATATAACATAAATTTACATTGGTAGAAAAATAAATCCTAGAAGCGATTCTCCGTTATTTATTATATTAAATGATTTGAAAAATCGTATCAGTTTGACTGGCATGTATCTTAAAATGAATCTTTCTAATTGTTAATCAGATTTGATATATAAAATAAAAAATATATTTTGTCGAAAAATGTCTTCCTGGATTAATATTTTAATTATTAGCGTAATTTTTGTCATTTTTGGGAGCATAAAAACCAATAGGTAGCTAGTTTGAGGGATCTATGGATTTTTCAAAAACAATTATAGGCTTGAAATAAAACATAAATAATATCTTTATAAGTACTATTAAATTTGTTGATTCTTTTTTTAATGCTTCATCGTCCATGTACCAGTTAGTATTTGTGTTGTTAAAATAAATTCTATAATGGTTTCATAAGTAATATTCGTTATAAAATACGACATATTTAAGAAATATATTCTTCCAATTTTTTGTTAATCCTCATTTTAAGATCTTCCCGTAAGGTCAATTTACATCCTTTATTGTAAAATATATGATGCATATATAAAAAAAATAACGCACCAAGTAATTAATAAATATTTATCAAAGTATTTCACTTTTTATTTGGAAAGAATGTAATAGTAATATGCGAAATTAATTATATTAAACACTTGTTTTTGATGCATCTAAGCGATATTTTCACATATTAATGTCGCCATATAGTTAAAGAACAACTAATTTTCATTCATTCATTTGTTCATTTAATATAATAAAACCGTTCTTAATGTTAAGAATGATATTAAAGCAAATTTATATATAACATTTAACAGAAATACGTGTATGAGACATTTTAGCTAATAGGGCTAAAATGTTCCATAATTTTGCTTTAAAAATTGGTAATAACGCAATTTTATTACATTTTCTTGCTTAAACGACTGTTCTATACAAGTATTAATTGATGTTTTATATTTTTTTATACATATTTTTTTTAATTGAATAAATAATACTCGTTAGGTTCTATTATAGAATTAATTTTTAAAACAATTTATAAAATTATTTTGTAACCCCTATAAAGGGACCATTACAGAAGATAGTGTATTTTGAAAAGTAAATGTCAATATATGACGATCATATAATTATAAAAATATATTGTTTTAATTTGAGTGTTTTTATTTGAGTGTTTTTATTTAATAGTCCCACAGCTGTTCTATAAATTTGCTCTAAAAGTCTTAACAAAATCTCTAAGAACAATTTTGTTGCAGAAAACCAAATATGCTTTTCTGCAACATATATCCCTATAGAATACTATTACGCTGATATTTTAAACTTATGGAGGGCATTTTTCAAATAGGACTAACAAGTTTATTATAACTTTCTTAGAAAGCAGAACATTTTTATGAAGATTTTTTTTTCGTATTTTTAATAATAAGTTTCTCTTTTGTAAACAATTTTAGCGTACAACCTGTATATCAATAATATCTTTAACAGAGTACTATTTATTTAGTAAATTCTCATTTAAATACATTTTTTATATATTCATAATTTTTTTGAAAAATAAATTTTTAATGTTTTATGTAGTGTTTCAATTTTTTATTATACATATATCATAAAATGTCTTGAAATATTTTTTTAATTCATAAAAAGTTTATTAAGTCATTATACAATTTTTATTATTTTTATTACTTGGTTTAAAAAATGTATCGTATCTCAAAATAAAAAAATTGTTATTTTGTAAAGTAAATTTAATTTCTCAAGTATCAAAATTAATCACCAAATTTATCAGAGCAAAAAGAAAAATGTAAAAAAATGACTGGTTATTCTATAAAAAGAAGGAAAACGATAAAGCCATATTTAACATTTTTGAAATTTCTGTTATTTTGTAATATAATCACCTCTAATTTTACTATTTTTTATAGTAGGAAATAAAAAAAACATGGCCGAACTCACAGCTTGTGCAGTGAAGGAACGGCTATTATTATTGTTTGCCGTCGCGCTCTGGGGCTGCTTACATAAGATTAATGGTATGACTTACAAGTGAGAAAATCCCTGAAAAATCTCATCACCTGTGGTCGAAACGGTGACCTACTGGTGTTATAGTAATAAAATCTTACTACGAGCCATAAAGAAATACTCAAAATAGTGAAATAGTATTTATAGAGATGATGGGAAATCACAAAATAAGTATAGTTTCCTTAATTAATAGGTGTGAAAATGCTTAAATAGCTCCTAGAACGAGGTTTTTTTATGTCGACTCATTCATAAATTATTTTAAATAAACTGAATTAATTAACCCTCTCTCTAATCTATAGCTTTCTTATTAAACTAGATTCAGTTTTTGGATAGTTATTTATCTATAATTAATTAAGACCCACAATAAATCTAGAAAATATTAATTGATTTTATTTTTCGCAAGCAATTAAGTTCCATGTCAGCATTCATCCTGCATAATTTCCAATCATCATTATGAAAATAAAAAGGCAAAAAGCAATTTTCCTAGTTGTTGATCCACTAAATCCCTCTGCTATTCATTAAATTCCCAATCAATAATTTCCCCCTGATTCTGTCTACACCCTAACCTAAAGAGTCCAATATTTCGAATTATATTTTCGATTTTGTTATTTCCTATGTCTAGAGACTGTTTCCTTTTCGAACCAGATAAACCAATCGCTCATCTTATCCTTATAATAAACTCGTTATTTTTACAAAAAAAAGACGCAAGTACCATCGGATGGTTGAATTATCGCAGCGATAACGACTTTTCGTCAGTTGTTATTTCACTACATTAAATCGTGAACTTTCAATAATCATTATATATCAATTTTAGCTTCAAGATTCTACTGCGAAAAGAATAATTAATAATTATTGAAATTAATAGTAATGCTACCCTTCGACCAACTAAATTTTATTATTTCAGTCTGGTTGATTTCAAATTTCAATTCGTTCTTGTTTCTGTACTTTTTTTTTCTAAACACGTAGATCTTTCAACAAAATTGTCAAATCAGTACTAAAGGTTGATTCTTCTATAATGACTCATACTGAATTTTAATTTTTCCAAGGAGCCTTTCATTAAATTGGAAAAAACAAAAAATAACACTTTATCATAGTCACCAAAACCAGTCGATATTGAAATTTGCATAATAACCCAGTAGGTCACTGTCTTAATGAAGTTTGGTGGGGTTTTCCGTATATTTCCCGACTTGAATAAATTTAATACATTTAAATACATTTTAAATATAATAATGCTTATCTAGAATTTCCACAGTCTTCCAAAGCGTTTTAATATGTATTAAGATATACCTAGGTTTCGGTATCTAACAATACCATTCTTAAGACAGAAAGAAGTTTGACAGATTAAAAACGTAAATAAATTTCATGTCATAAACCTGACAACCGATCATTATAAGGCAATATTCTTCTTTTTCTAAAAATATGTATATTTGGTTAGTATTATTTAGTTCAAAAGGTAAGATAATTGAACTTCCCAGGTTTAGCTGTTCATTCAATACTGTATATTGAAGACATTTTAGGTCTTTCTTAATTTCGTGTTCCACCAAAAAAGTTCTTCTTTTTTGTCACTTTTATGAAGTACTTCCACTGTTGTTTCCATTGTGTTATTAAGTGTAGGTTTGTGTTTGGTGTTAATTATCTGGTTGTTTTAATCTATAAGCTTGTAAGTGCTCACAGTAGCGATGTTAAAATTTCTTAATATCTGGACAACATCGATGGCGTTACAATCCGTACAATTTAGTTTGTAAATATCTGATTTTGAAAATTTATTACTTTTAGGTTTTACATTTAACAAAAATGAGCCTACATTATTTCTTACTTTAAAAGATATTTTAGAAGATGTTGTACGAGATATAATTTTTGATATTTTGTTCGAAATATCTCCAAAATATGTAAAATATGTGAGCACTTACGAGCTTATAGATTAAAATAACCAGATAAGTCAGATTAAGCAAAACACCTCATCGACACCAAACACAAAACTACACTTAATAACACAATGGAAACAACCGTGGAAGTACTTCATATAAGTGACAAGAAAGAAGAACTTGATTTTTTGGAGGAATATGAAATAAAAAAACACCTAAAATATCCTCAATATACAGTGTTGAATGAACAACTAAACCTGGGAAGTTCAATTATCTTAGATCACCTTTTGAACTAAATAATACCAACCAAATATATTTTTAGAAAAAGAAGAATATTGCCTTATAATGATTGGTTGTCAGGTTTATGACATGAAATTTATTTACGTTTTTAATCTGTCAAACCTCTTTGTCTTGAGAATGGTATTGTCAGATACGGAAACATAGGTAGAGATTAATTCATAAAAAAACGCTTCGGAAGATCAGTATTATTTATCTTTCCATATTTATTATGAATAATTTCTATAAGTAAGATTTGAAACAATTAATTTTAATTTGTTTTAATTTATAAGTCAGAGCCTTTTTTCATGTTGTTTTGTCTACAATATAACGAAATTTGTTTGCAAGCCATATTTAAATAAAAAAATGTGTTTGTTGATTTTTAAGTCCCGAGGTTTGTTTTATCCTTTGCCAGAAGACATTCCGAGACACTAATTAAAGCCAATTAATAGAAATAATTAACATAGTTGTTCAAATTTTGCGTCGCAGCTAAAATTTCATTCAAAAACAGAAGGACCAAAAAAACCGAAATTGAAGAAAAAAGTTTAATCAAGAAAGATTTATTTTCTGCAAAATGGATTTTTTTCTAAGTGCATTATTTGTCATAAAATATTTTTAAGTTTAAAAACGTTCTAATTTGGAACTACATATCATACCCAAGACTTAATTTTCAATAGAAGGTAATTATTATTATTGCATGAAAGAAATGTCCAAAAATATTTCGTTCCTGAAATACAGGGTGTTATTTTTCTCTAAAATAATTTTTTATTAATGTCTAAAAATGATATACTTTAATTGACATTTTCTAAATTTACAGTTAAGTTAATGCAGTATTTTTTGGACCTTTTCTGGTTAGTTTTTTTGAACAAAAAATAGCACCACATAGATTTTTAACAATCTTTATAATTATATTGAATAAAGACACTAAAAATACAACTTTTGACTCCCCCCTAAGTTCTTTAACTTTGTTTCTGAGATAAAAATTTAAAACTATTAATCGTTTTAGAACCTATGGAGTGAAACTAGAATAAGGTTAAAAATGTTTTTAATTTCTTTCGCGAAAACGAAGAGAGATACGAAAAAAACATAGGAGACTACTAAATATTTGTAAACATTTTTAAGAACGTACTTTTCTGTTTTTTTTTTTGGAAAAAACAATCCAACTTCCTTGAATAACTGAGACTCTAATATACAAAAATGAACTACTTATAATAGAAACAAATTTTATAAATGTCAATCATCCAAAGCGTTTGTTAAATTAATAAAAAACGGTTGTTTTATGAAACTCCTCTTGCTAAGAACATATAGAACATATACGAACGAGTATATAGAAACCTTTTTTCATACTTCACCCAAAAAATTTGACATTAAATTTTCGTGCAATATTAATGAATTACCCTGTTTAACTGAAAATTATATAATCCTTTTTTAGAAAAAATTATAAATACTGGTATTTTAAAAGATTTAACATACACGCTATTTTAATTTTTTTTTATTTTATTTATTAGAACTTGGAATTATTCAGTTAATTTTATATTACTGTTTTTATTTCAAAGTACAGCGTTTCCATAATTGGAATTCTGACACTGAGTTATTGATGTAACAAATCACCATGAGGTTTTATCAAAATGTTCACACGAATTAATCTATAGTACAGTTTTTTCAAAAAAACCAATACTCTTTTAGACGAATGTCATAATGGTTGTATATTATATTTGACTGCCTGGAAAAGGAATTAATATTTTGCCTTTGTAAAGAATTCTGAAAAATTTCTTAATTTCTAGTCTACAGATCTTTTTAGAGTACCATTTTTGGTTTCACATCTACCGTAATGCCAATTATTTAGTGCAACTTCTACTATTTCTTTCAATTTCTTCCAATCTTAGTATTTCTTATAAAGCCTGATTTCAATTATCTTTACTGCTCTCAGCTTCTTCGGCCTTTTTAAAAGTGGAGTCCCTAGCAGTACTTTCATGAATAAGTTTTATCATCACTGTGCCTCTGGAATTCTTCGTTAGATTATAAAAACTTCACCACAAAGTACCATTTGTCCCAGCATTGATATAATTAATGATCTAGGGTATTTAATCATCCTATCATATTTATAATTACCAAATTTGCTGTAAAATATTTTTTATCGTAATTCTTTATATTACAGATCAACTCAATGGATCAAAAATTTACGTATGTTTAATTATTTTTTTCTTGGTGGGAGTTTGCTTACCTATTAAAATATCTTTGTTAGTTTTTTTTGATTCTGCACCAGGAATCTATTTTGAACCTATTGCCATCTCTGTATTACTTTCTGAATATTATCATATATTTTTTACTGATTTCCAAGAACTATTTTTTTTTATTTTTAAATTATTTTTCTTCGTTTTATGCGATACTTAATTCTCTCTCACTCTAATTAACAATATTTTTCTGAAAACAAAATTGAGGAAAATATATGTTCATGGGGTTTGTTTAGATTTTTTCTTATAATAAATTTTATCGATCACTTTTTACGCCTATTTTACGTTCTATTTTGAATTGTGCTGTTTATGAAGAATTTGCAGAAGTAACATATTCTCGTTAATTTTCCATTAAATATGGCCCCAAAGCATACTCGCTTCTCGTGTTAAGTTACCTCAAACATTTCATTATCAATTTAGTAGATCCTCCTCCGTTATAATTACAGGTTGAAACTCAATCACCGGTATTTTAAAGCTCACATATACGTTTAGCTTAACTATGCAAGTTTAGCGTAAATATAGTACTAATCATAATGATTAAAATGTCTATTCTTTTTTTCTTGATATTTTTATAGTTCTTTGTTTGATATATTTAGAATGTGTTGTAGTTTTTCTCATCGAACGTAAGTGGTTCCAAATTCGATATGTTCTTACAGTTGACCATTTATTCAGCTCTCAGAGCATCGATACAGTGAACCGAATGTTGTCGGTTCGAATTCTACATGGGTTAAGTTTTTACCAATAATTGGTCCGATATGTCACAAACCTTCATCCCTTAATTTATTAGGGACAGAAAAATCATTTTTAAATTTATAAATGGCACATACGCTTTGTTGGAAGCTCCAAACTCCCGTGGGTCCTCCGGCGGCACGTTTTGTGTATATTTTCCCCTCTCTTTGTAAACACCCTTCTTTAATTTAACAACTATCTTATTAGGAAATAAATCTGATGCAAGTGGTTCCAAATACCGACTTTTTGTTGGCCTCAGCTACGCTGGAAAACCATGGGCATGGAAAGCTAAAGGTAATGGATTCGTTTCCTATATGGATCAAATTTTTTTAATATTACTGTCCCATATATCATAAACTTTCATCTTATAAAATATTACTGGGTTTAGCGCTATTTGTAGTTATTTATAATTTGCGCTATTTTTCATTTTCATGACTTTGTATAAGCTGATTGATCAGTACAAAGTAGTCTTCATTTGAATCTTTATTTTGGACTTCACAAGAATTGTCGCTAGATTAGTGTAAGGATTAAATTATGGTTTTGAAAAGTTATCAAATAAGTATTAATCTTAAAATATATATGCTACATAAATAACATACTCCCATGTGAACAGGGTTTTTACCATAATAAATGTAATATATAATATATATATTTGAATTCCACTATATTCTAAAACTCTTTAAATATTCTTATGGAAATTTTCATCAATGTTCTTTGTCATCGTCAAATACGATTATAAGGAGAAGGTATTCGAAAAGAGGAGAACTTCCAGAATTATTTATTCGTTTAGAACTTGATACTGAGAATATCGTAAATGTCTCTTCCTTCTTGTCACATACATGAAGGAATTTTCAGTGACGTGGTCAATATAGATAGCATTACAATCCCGGCATTTTAGCTTGTATATACCTAATTTTTTTAATTTAGGATTTGTTGTTTTTATATTTTATAAAAATAAACCTACATTATTCTTTAAAAAATATTATTGATGATTCGGGATATAATTTTTGATATTTTATCTGAAATATTTCCAAAATATGCAATAGGCTGTTTTGGAAATATAAAATTAAAAAATCAATTTTTAAAATGCTATTTATATTGACCAGACCCTTAGAAATTTTGAAATCAGATTGAGTGAACACTTACGAAATTATAGATTAAATTAAACAAATAAGTTACATTACACAAAACACCTCATTGACACTAAATACAAATCTATACTTGACAAAACAATAGAAACAAGAACGGAAATCCTTCATGTGTGAGATAAGAAGCAAGAATAAAATTTTTTGAAGGAATTGCAAATAAAGAGACATCTACGATATCCTCCGTATAATGTAGTAAACGAACAAGTACATTTGAGATGTTCTGTACTAAATATATAATATTAACCAAACGTTTTAGAAAATGAAAAATGTTATTGGTTTGAATGCTTATGATTAAGTTTGTATGTCAAATGTCTGTTAATTTTTTATAATCTTATCTTACTATACCAAATAGCGAAACAATTGCCATAAGAATATTTAAAAATTTTAGAAAATCGTGGAATTTTAAGATAAGTATATTTTACGCTTTACATTTATAATAACAATAATAATAATAATAGATTCCACAAAGTAAGGCTAAAAACAATCATTCATATTTTCACCATTTAATAATATGAAATTACTAAATGTTTTATATTTGAATATAGTCCAAAATGAATTTGATGTAACGATAAAAAACAAATTGGATTTTCCATAAAACGCGATTTTATCAAAACAAACAAAGAATAGTTCAAATATTTTAGTAAACATAAAATATGCCATCAACACAAATGCTGATCTCCATTTGTTCTAATTGTAATATTCAAATTGTGATTGATTAATGTAACCAGCGTCGAAATGAGAAGCATTATGTTTAATAAAATACCTAAATAAATATTTAATCTACCTGCATTTAATTAAAAAACATTGATTTGAATTTCTATCAAGTAAAATAATATTTATTATTTATTTCCGTAAATTGTAGTATTAACCTATTGACCTGCATCGAATTTATAGTAGGAATAAATTGAGCACTAGAACCTTCTAGACCTACATCCAGAGAATAGAGATGATATATGTCCCTGTTCTTTGGTTTATTATACTTGATGGAGAAACTAACTTATATTTTCTTGACTAAGTTAGCTTCTGACGTTCGTTCGTCTCTACCTCATGAGGCAAATAGGAAGGGAAATCAATCCTGAATACAAATCTCGCAAAATGTGCCTTATATTTATGAGTTCATGGCCCCGTGGCGCACTGTGATAATCTAAATTCTGATTATGCTTATTTATTAAAACAGCTCGAAGGGGTTCAGGCAAGGCCTATGTTTATTTAAAGACATAATTCGAAGACAGTTAACCAACCTCTGTCTAGATTTTACTCAAAATATTAAATTGTAACTTTCATATACCTGATAAATGAAAAATAAAAGCACTGTATAAAATTATTTTTAGCGTATCAACGTTTAAACAGTTTTTTAAAATATTCCAGTAGCAGTGAATAACCACAATGATGTCCAACACTATCCAACCACCCAGCGCTAAATTATACTGAATGTACAATTTACCAATTTAACTTTATTTACTTTTTCTTAACTCACAAATTATATAAATGATAAATTGATATTTGTAAAGACATATTTCCTCTTCGCTAATAATCATTGTCAACGAAATAAATTGGCCATAATGACCTAATTGGAAGATTGCGATATTTATTACAGTCCTGTTGCACTTCTATAGAAGAGAAATATTATTTAATTTAATAATAAATATAAGAACTTTTATGCATAAGAAATGCTTTTTATTGGTACATTTAAATAATACTAGGATCCTGACACATATATTCTGTTTTGTCTATATGAAACTAGTTTAACGAAAAAAAGGAATTTATCCGAATTATATTATTTATTTTTTATTATTTTAGTTTATGTAATGTAAAAAAAAAAAAGATTGAGATTTGTGCCAGATATGCAATAATTAATAATTAAAAACCAATTTGCAATTTTCCTTTGCAGTCTCTATAATTGTACCGCTGACCCAAATAATCAGTTCTAATTTCTTTAGCTGCTATTTACGCAAATAGGTATTTTTTCTTTTTAAGTTGAAACTGAGGTTGCAGATTATTGCTTAACCCTCACATTTTCTTTTGCAGAACATTAGAATTTATGCCAGTGCCAGTTTGAATTCTGCTGGAGGCAAATACACGGTGTCGTTTTAAGAGCATTGAGATCGTCTCCATATAATTCAGCTACCAACATTTCAATAAAATGGTAGAATACTTTAATATACCACTTCTTCGACCAGAGCTGAATCTAAAGATGGACACCATCCTGTAGTTATTGTACGCAGCAATACATTTATGTTTTTGCTTTTCTACAAAACCTTTGTACGTTTGGCATAGGCCGACTTCTAATATAAGTTAATATGGTATTCAATATTTAATATTATATCAAGATACAACAGAAGGATCTACACCATCAATATTAGCAACTTTTTCTATCACAGTACCTCTGCTTTATTCTTCATTTGTGTTTCTTTAGGAAACTGAAAATCTGGCACTCGATTAGATCTTACAGTTCAAAGAGCTAAGATGCCCTCTTTTGTTAGGTATACTAAAACAGATATACTAGTGAACCAGTTTATTCATAGGAATAGGCGATAACAATATTATTATTACATTGCTAATTATACCCTTAATCGATAGGCCATCATGAAGTTCAGTAGGTCCACTACAAAAATTAAAATTATAGATAAACCCAGATATCCCACCCAAAATGTGTAACTTGCAGTGTTGATTCTTTGGGTTATATTGTGATTTAGCCGGAATTATTTGTTCTTCAATACCCATATGCATTTGCCTTGGGACAAGCAAAAATATTTTCCTATTCGGATTCACCAGGTTTTGCTTGATTAGTATTATCAATAAAATGGACAATTCTTCTGATTTCTTCAAATCTATTGTAAGTCATAATATTGGACACACAGAGAATATCCAAAGAATTGTTTCAATAATTTCTAGTAACTCGCAATTGAACAATTGACATATGCCAACAAATATTTTTATTTCTTCCTTGGAGATATAATCATCCATAAAGAAAAACTTGAAGAATTAAATGATTCCATCAAAATCGTTCATAAAAGATTCAGAGCCTTTGAATCAGATATCATTTTCAGGGAATGGCAAATGTTATTCTTGCCACTCGATTTTTTCTCTTGCTTAGATTTTGTTTCCTTTTAGTTTTAGCGAAAAGATGAATTGGAAGGTATAGAAAATATTTATGCATCCTGATGATGAACTGCAGTTTTGGTGTATTGACCCTTAGAAGAGTGAAGAATAGAAACCAAAGGAATGTTATTATCGGTCTCGTCATTTTCGTCCATAACTTTTTCTGCCGATGAAAATGCTGGTCTTATTCTTACGGAAATTTCATTGTCAGATAAGATTTCCTTATGACTTTGATCACTAACCGGAATTATCACCTTCTTGATGGTATAAAAAGTTTTAGTATCTATCTGAAAAGAAAAATGAATCGTAAACATTTTTTACTTCAATCCGTGCCAAATAT
The DNA here is from genome assembly GCA_951812935.1 of Hermaeophaga mercurialis. Lineage (NCBI taxonomy): Eukaryota > Metazoa > Arthropoda > Insecta > Coleoptera > Chrysomelidae > Hermaeophaga > Hermaeophaga mercurialis. Next base: position 15,986,809 of record OX638364.1, read on the forward strand.
GGAATATATAAACATAGTCATTTCTTGTAGAAACCATATTTGTCTTGTATATTTTTATGTATAAAAACTCCTACCTTTTTTTACTTACTTTTATTTCGTAAATTCAAAAAAATAGTACACAAAACTATAGCAGAACTTTAATATTTCAATTCAACACCGTTTTCGATCAGACATAACTAAATTAATACAATAAGCAAGGGTGCCAGATTCAGGGCAACTTAAGTTACAGATCCAAGTTGTTACAGTATTAATTAACATTAGAAGTGTGTCATATTTAGCACAATATATATTAAGGGGTTAAAAGTTTGGTGAATAATTAATTTAACTGTTTAAATATTTACTTTGTGGAATCTATAAAAGATAAATTAAACTTATCCTTTTTTGTCAAATTCTTTCTGTGAATCAAGTTTCCCTATTCGTAATAACAATATTCTTCTTTTTCTAAAATAAATTAGTTAATATTATATATTTAGTCTAAAAGGTAATATAAAATAATTGGACTTCCTAGATTTAATTATTCATTCAGTACTATATACTCAGGATAGTTTATACATTTCTTGATTACAAACTCCTCCAAAAAATCAAGTTTTTCTTTATCACTTACACGAGTATGATGTGTCTCCACTGTTGTTTCAATTATTTTGTGAAGTGTAGGTTTAGTGTCAATTAAGTGATTTGCGAAATGTGACTTCTCTAGTTGTTTTAATCTATAAGATCGTAAGTGTTAACTGTACCTTATTTAAAAATGTCTAAGAGTCTGGCCAAGATAGATGGCGTTACAATCTGGACAATTTAGTTTGTAAATACCTGATATTTTAAATTTATTAATTTTAGGTTTTACATTTAATAAAAATGAACCTACATTATTGTTTATTTTAAAAGATGTTGTACGACATCTAATCGTTGATATTTTATTTGATGTATCTCGAAAATATGTTATAGTTCTGTATGATCTTTCATCTTTAGATCGTTTCGGAAATATAAGAATAATGGCAACCTTTCCTGCTTTTTATTGATCAACCTGTTTATTAGATCTACTGAATGAACAATTAAATCTGAGAAGATCAATTATTGTAGATTATCTTTTAGACTAAATATATAATATTAACCAATTTTTTTTATTTAAAAAGAATATTAAAAAAAAAAGAAATAGTATTGTTACTGTTTTTTAATGCGAATAGCGAAATTAAAGAATTGTTTTTTTCTTAAAACTGACAAAGAAAAGTTGATTTTTCTCGAGAAAAGAAAAGAGTCAAGAACGTTGTTAGGTAATTTTGTCTAAATAATGGGAGAATTTTTATAATGAAATATATTTAATAAATATATACTAAAAATGTATTTTGGAAAATGTACCAGTTGTGTTAAAAGTATGTGTGTTAGATAAGTAAGAACGTTACAATTTTCTTAGATTTCACACTGTGTAATGAAAATATCTCATTGAAATTTTACCACTGTTCAATAAAATATTTTGTATATTGTAGTTAAAATAACTGTTATATTTACTATAAAGCTAAAACTACTTTTTTTATTTTATTTGTTTTACCGTCTTTTAATGGGGTGAATATTTTTCATACAGAATTATAAAAATCCTTAAAAATGTAAATTAATTAAAACGCAAACTATAGGTATATTACAGTAGGAAGAGTTTTCTATTTTAAAAAATTATGCTTTGCAATTATGTTTTAGTATTTTAAGAGATATGAAAACATCTAGCCTTTATCGGGTTTATTTTTAATATAAGAAAATTTATTATTATAAGAACAATATAAAAAATGTTGTAATGAGCGATCATAGAATTTAACCAGGGATTTTTTTATTTAGGTCGAGATGTAAAAAAATACTCAATTTTCTGCACGTTTCCTAAAATAAAGAAACATATGTACAGGGTGTTTCAATGGGAAAGGGCCTTACTTTAACTGTAGATGGACGTCACTTTGGTGGTTCCAAATAACCTAATGGGGCTTCCACTCTTTATAACTGATATATAGGGTGTTTTAACAATTTGGCCTATTTCTTTTGGAGCTCGTAATTTCCGAAATTGGTACACATAATAACCATTACCAAAGTATTACCAAAAGGAAATCCAGGACCGTCTTAACAAAACATTTAAAAAATCGTCTTTTTTAAAAACAACACTCTGTGTATCGAATTTTTTAATTTTTTAAATTACTTTTTATAATTCGAAAGCTCAAAAAACTGAATCTTCTCATCTACTTTTTATTTTTCCGCAGACAATTGTACAACCAAAACTTTACATTCAAAGTGTAATATATGAACGTTTTGAGGTTTACTTAACAAGATTGAATTAAGTTTGTTGTATTTTTACAAATACAGATCACTGGAATATGTGGCTACAGAGCCGTACTTAGGACATAATAATTCAATATGTTTTGAATGTTTTTCAACATCCTTTATAAGGATATTTGGAATCTATGCACTTGCTACACATTTGTAGATAACAAGAACAGTTTACAAGAAATTATTTTATGCTTCCAAAGCCTATAAAAATACTTATTTCCACCCTACGACGTGAGACATATAAAATAAGTATTTTTATAACCTTTGGAAGCAGAAATTTATTTCTAGTAAATTGCTCTTGTTATGTGTAGCAAATGCATAGAATCCAAATATACTTGAACAGAATTATAGAAACATTTGAAACATATTGAATTATTATATATTAAGTACGGCCCGGTAGTCACATTTTCCAGTGATCTGTCCTTGTAAAAATAGAAACTCAATTCAATTTTTGGGATATTTCTCTAGATAAGTAAATTTTATTTCAACCAAAAAATTAACAAAAATCTCTCAGATACCATTTCGTAACACCCAAAACGCTCATAAATTATACTTTGAAGGTAAAATTTTGGTAGTACAATTGTCCGCAGAAAAATTAAAAGTAGATGAGTAGATTCAGTTTTTTTTGCTCTTTCGAATTATAAAAAACAATTTAAACATTTTTTTGAAAAAGACGATTTTTAAATGTTTTGTTAAGACAGTCCTGGATTTTCTTTTTGGTAATACTTTGGTAGATTTTCCAGGTAGTGTTTATTATGCGAACCAAATATCAAAATAATATACAGAGTAATTCGGAAGTTATGAGCTCCGAAAAAATGGGCATTGATAAAACACTCATTATCTCATATATAAAGGGTGGAATACACATTAATATAGGTTAATTAAAACCACCAAAGTGACGTCCATCTACAGTTAAAGTTAGGCCCTTTCCCAATGAAACACCCTGTATATAGATCTTCTCAATTATCACCTTAAACAAAAAAATTTATATTCCTTCAAAGTAAATGCCAACAGTATCGATAACATTTGTAATTTGTTTTAAAAAATACATAATTTCAGGGTTTAATCATAAGTTGAAAAATTGATCCTGAAGGTCTAAAGGTTTTGGTTTTTTCTAAAATAGGATTGTGTGTGTGAATAGTGGCTACAGTTTAAAAATATTTTATAATATACAGGATGTGTCAAATAGGTGAGGCATATCAAACTTTTTTTAAAAATAGCCCTATATTTTATTACATTTTTAAAATATACTTATTGAAATTATTTCAACGATGTAGATGTCAAAGAATTTTTTTAAATAATTTCCTCGATTGAAGAAATTTATTTTATTTAACAATTTGATACAAGTATAATAATAATAAAATAAATATTTAAATTTTTGGTTCTTCTGTATAACCCTCATAAAAACTGATTTATAAAAGATATACAGGGTGTTTCCAAATTCGCTTCCCACAAAGTACATGTTTACTCTTTATAAGAAATTATAGCAACTTTCTATGTACACTTTTTTAAGCCAGAGCCAGATAATTACAGGGTGTTAAAAATCCTAAAAAAAAGGTTTTTTCTTATTAATTCGCCATTTTGAAGTTAATGGCAATACGTTGATGAAAAGATACCTCTAAATAATTTTGCAGTGGAGATATGGAGTAGTCATTACATATTTTAAAAAAATAGTACGCCACTGGTTTTTTAAACTGGCTTTCATAAAAATGATTTTGCTCATTATTTCTGCTCTTGATTTTTTTTTTCATATATCATCCTTTTTCATCAGGACTTAGCATTTTATGATTTTGTGTAGCATTTGAATAAAGTTAAAACTTTATTTCTCTAGAGGCTTTTTTGGAAGAAAATAGGTACTTTTTTATTTTATTTCACCTAGTTTCAATTTTATTTAAATGCTAACGCAAATTAATTCACCAAATTATAAAATGCTAAGTTCTGATTAAAAGATGGAATGTGAAAAAAGTCAGATTTTTTTAGAAAAATAAAGAGCAAAGTCATGTTTATGAAAATCGGTTCAAAAAACCAGAGACGTACCATTTTCTTTTCTGAAAATATGTATCTACGCCACTGGAAAATGATTTAGAAGTACGTTTTAATCGATTTATTTCCTGTAACTAAGAAAGGATGTACACCAAATTTGGTTAAAAAAATGTTACTTTACTTTATTTAGCAAAAACCTTTTTTTTTAAGATTTTTTAACACCCTGTATTTTACTTAACCGGACTTTAATCAAAAAGTGGTAGATAGAAAGTCGTCCTAATTTCTCATAAAGAATAAGCATGTGCTGTGGGGCGCGAAATTGGAAACACTCTGTATATAAATGCGAAGCCCCATTGCAAAATAAATAAAAAATAAATAATGTAACTATTTTGCCCTAGTTGTACAAATGTCAAAATCAATTTTCGAGAAAAAGAGAAAGAAGTACTGGATCAAATCTTAGGACCTGGCCGATACGATGCAAGAATACGACCATCCGGAGTAAACGGCACAGGTAAGTGATCGTTTAGATGTTAAGGGTGTTACTTTCGATGTAGGGAGACCAGACGAACAACAACATACCAGAGATGCCACTGTAACTTGTTTGCTTGTTGTACATATATGTAAATGTAACACATAATAATCATCACTCTAGATGGGCCTGCCATAGTCCAGGTAAACCTGTTTGTGCGCAGCATAGCAACCATAAGCGACATCAAGATGGTAAGTGGAGGCCCCATGATTTTTGTAGGATAGTGTAGAGGTGCTCCACGTGCTACACGAGCCAGCATGGGAAGGCAGCAATTGGTGATAAGATTTTATCGCGAGAAATAACAGTTCTTTCCACAATAATTATGGGCTACTTAAATTATACTCCACAATCGATAACTGAAGCTGCCACATACGATATAACTTAGTACAAGATAACTATCGCTTAGTTATTTATAAATAAAAAAAAAAGGAGATACGGTTTATCGCAAACACATTTTATCCTTAAAATTATTATTAGAGTCAATATTTCCTTAAACTTCGGCTCCGTGTTAAAAAATATACATCTAAGGACCAAAATATTTCTAAAAGAGGTATTAAAAAACTGTTCTGCTATTTCTGAGCCATTGAAAAGGAATAAAAAAGCGCAATTTTTTAAAATATGAGAAATATAACATCATAATAGATCACAATATAACACTTACTGTCACGGGATAAAATTAGATTTTATTTTAGAGTGGCTTTCAAATCTATCTCGCTGTGCTCCTCCATATTCCTAAAGTTCGCTTACAAGCTTCTGATTAGAATTCGCAATCTTATTACCCAGCAAACACTTTTCAATGTTCATTGTTAAAAAAACATTAACATGTTAGCTCTTCATCAATGGCGAAACATTGGCAGAAGTTGCGTTAATTCACGCTTCGAGAAATAAACGCAAATACAATGTTAACACAATATAAATATTTATTGATAATTACCAGAACTTGTAGCAATGGTTAATTGAAAATTTTATTTAAAAAGTACAAATCCCATCAAACAAATTCAAAATGTATATATATATTGTATCACTGGGAAATGGAAATACTTTAACTGTGACTGGAAATAGATCCAAATATATCCTCTTGCATCATTTATATGCAGTCTACAGGATGATTATATGGTGCACTGTCCAAATGTATAACATATTACAAGAAGAAAATGATTATATATTCAATTCGGTTTACTTATATTTAAAACAAAAGATTTTATTTTTCAAACTTTGAACTTAAAGTTTTCTTCATTTAGCGGGTTAAAACCGGAATATTAGGGATTTTTAATATCAAAGTAGGACAATTATTTATTATAAACTTATTTAAATAATCGTTACATTCATATGTTTCTATTTATGTCCACTACTCCAGTACGATTTTGCAAGTTATAACAAATCAGATATGATATTTTGTTATTTTTATGAATTAGGTATTTCCTTTGGTCGATAGTGTTGATAATATATCTTCATCTAAATCTACCAGTAACTCAAATCTATATTAAATGTACTTCTTTTTCACTATGTGAGGGACTGATATTTTTGGTTTATCGTAATTGCGTCAATCTTAAACATTTAAACACCAAAGCAAAATACTTGCACTCAATTCGTATTTCACAAATCATATTAGCACCATCGGGAAATAATTAAAACTAATCTTAACTTTCGTTTTAGCTAGTTATGCTATTCTTGTCTTTGGTAAAGTACGAAAACTCAGTCATCTTTGACCAATCAATACAATGGAATCTAATAGGCCCGTTATCTTTATTTAGACTGTAAATTTCTGTATGTTCATACACGCTTAGCAATCTTCTATCATCAATATTTCTAATTAACTGTAAATACTGTGACCGCTGTTAAGAGTATGTTAACACGGGATTTTTCAGTTATACCATATCTTAAATGTTCTTTAAAACTGCTATGTATAGATCTTCTTGTTTGCCCAACATACTTTTTATCGCAGTCTGTGCAACTAATTTTTTCCAAAGGTGTCATTGTGTCTTTTGGATTTCCAAATAATATTTTTATATTATTTGATGACTCATAAACTAATTTTAAATCTATGTTGTTGAAAACTATTTTTGCCACCACATAAAAAATTGTACTCAATTTATTAACTTTTTCTTCTTATTGTGCCGTCTGCTGAAGAAGTTTGGCGACCATCATGATAATTTTTACTGTGTTTACGGCCTGCTCTAAATAGCTGCTTTGATGTACAGTTAAACCAGTCTCCTAAATTGCACAACCATGAAATTCTGCGTCTCTCTGGAGCTCTTCTACCCTCTATCTTGCTTTGTATAATCAACCGTAGAAATTCATATTTTGGTCCCCTCATGACACAGGCGAAGTTTACCTATTTTGATGTTATTTACTACATCACCAAATTACGTTCAATATTCTTCTAAATACCCACATTTCACACGCTTTTATCCGTTTTGTTGTGTTCTTATTCAACGTGCTAGCTTCAATACCATATCTGAGTATACAATATATGTAACATTACACATGCGCCATTTAGTTTTTTGCTAAGTTGATTACAACAAAAGAAATTCTTCATTTTATAAAATACATTTCCTGCCTCTTCAAGTCTTGTTTTTATTTATTGTGTGTTGTCATTCTTAGAGTTTATCCAGGATCCTACGTATTTACTTTTATCCACTCGCTCGATATTTACGTTGTGTACATTGTTATTTGCCGGAGATTTGATAATGATACTAAACTTTGTTTTCTTTAAATTCATTTGTAGACCATATTGTTTACTTTTTTCTTTAACTTTCTCCATTATTCTCTTCAGATATTCAATGTTGTCTGCCAACTTTACAGTATTGTCCGCGTATCTAATATTATTGACAGTATTTCCATTCACTAAAATGCCAGTTATGAGTGATTCTTGATTATTGTTTCAAAATATACATTAAAGAGTGTCAGTGACAACACACGTTCTTCTCTAGCTTGATATTAATCTCTTCAGTGAACTCACCTTGTAGTTTGACTTTGGCTGTTTAATATATAGTGGTTTAATTACCTCGTTTATCTATTTGCCTTTCTCTTAACAAATCAATAAGTTTATTATGGCGCACTTTATCGAATGCCTTCTCATAGTCCACAATGCAGACACACACCTCTTTATTGACATCCAGGCAGCTTTGTATCAGTACGATGAATGCAAAAAGAGTACCTCTGGTACCTAGCCCGTTCCTGAATTGAAACTGTGGATCAGACTTGTTTCCTTCGAATCGCTAATAGATTCTATTGTGTGACTCATAAGAGATATTGTTCGATGTTCTTCGCATTTCCTTCGGTTTGGGTTTTTGGGAATTGGCACAAATGTTGAGTTTAGCATTCGAGTGGTATGATGCCTGTTACGTATACGGAGTGTATTTGTTGGTTGTCTAGAAGTTTTAACATTTCAACAGCTAAACAGTCTGGGCCTGATGTTTTGTCATTCCTCAGGGCATATTTAACCTCTTCGATCATTATTTCTGGTCCTTCCTTTTCGTCTATTGTTATTTCATCTAGATTAAGGCTTTTATCATACGCAAAGAATTGTTCTATGTATTATGTCAGTTTTTAATTTTTTCTTGCTCATTGGTAATTATATTTCCGTCTTTGCCTTCTAGAGAACTGAATGATCTTTTGCTAGCTGTTCATTTCTTTCATTCTCTTTTGTATATTTTTCTCCCAATCTCCCTGATCTATTAACATTGGTAAATTTTACCATTACCTTGCTATCAATTATATTACTGGCCCAATCATTCACTTTAATTCCTGTGTTTGCTGGGCTCGTTTATGGGGCGGTGTACTTTTTAAAAAAATGCATATTAAACACTGAATCTCGTTCAAGTTCAAGTGTTGTAACCATTGGCCGAAACAGGACATTTTTTACCTCCACGACAACGTTTGACTCATTTTGGTCATCCACTGAATGTCTGGAACATCTGGCAGACTAAGAGACATTTCTATAATATAAACTACTCAATAAATGAAATTATTTTTTCCCAGACCTCTCGTGACTTAATTTTTAGATTATTTTGCCACAGCCCATAAGTAATGGTAAGAATTTTCTAAAAAACTGTAATAAACGATTTTCTTTCAAAAGGATTAAGAAAAATAACATTTTTATCTTATGAAGAATTTATTAATACATAAAAAGTATTTCATAGGTTATTGCAATTACTTACAGACAAACTAAAGTTTATTTTGCTCAAAATTAGCTCAAAAAAGCTCGTCTTATAAAAGCTTTTGAGGGAATAAAATTGTTTAAATAATAAGATTAGTATAAAAATATGTATAGACACTAAATCCAAGGATGTAAAAATAATAAGTAACGAGAAATAAATTATAGCAACATCGAAAGGGAAACAATTGCTTAAAGTGAGGCGAAAAGAAAAAATTAAAAACTTAACGAAATAGAATGAATAAAAATTAGCAACAGCAATAACGACATTAATAAAGTTAAAACTAGAAAAAAATTAATAAAGAAAAAGGAAGATGGTAGAAAACCTAAAAATTAAAAATATGTAGTAACTAATAACAGTTTTAATGAATAAAGCGTCTAAAGAGAGGAAAAAATCCATGGTGTGACAATAACATTGGTTAATTGTTAGACAGCTTTACTAATTCAAGATTATGTAAAGCAATTGTTCTAATTAACATAATGGTCGAATACATCATATTTGCATGAAATGGAATGCGAAGATAAGCTACTACAATATATTCAATGATAGCTATAAACATGCAATTTAGATTGATAAAAAGATACTGTCAAATATATTTTAATTTATCAATAAAATAGTTTGCACTAACACCGTGGAATATTGCAGGAAATAATACTTTTACTGATATTTTTTGTCATTTTTGCAGGTCATTTTCAGATAAATATTATTATTTATATAAAAAATAAGGCTATATTTTTTTAATATTAAATATATTTAAAAAAACAGTATTAATAAAAACATTTTTTAAATGTTAGGAAGACCATTAGAAATTTTTTAAAGGTTTGAAAATTATATATGATTATATTTCTATGCTAGAGCTAGGCTTGTGTACAAATTTGAAGTAATTATATGAAATTATATTACCTTAGTGTTTTTCACTATCAAAACCTTTTTTTCTATCTCCTAAAAAGATATTAATTTTTTTATTCTTATTCAAATTCTTCACATAACTTGTTTCTTGTACCTTTTTCCATCTTATCCTACCTAAAAATTTTATCTGATCTCCACTACTGTACTCGTACCATATATTGATATATCTTCTTCACAATATAAATATTTTATAATATGTATAGGGCAATTCTTTGAATTATTTAATGATTTGTTAATTTATTTACATGCCTTATTATATTATTTGTCCTCTTCTAAATTTATAAATTTTTATAATTCTGTATTTTTTATTCTCTTTATTTATAGTATGTATTTTTCCTTTTGTTATAATTTTTTGTTTTTATCCATTTTCTTCTTAAATAAGAATTATATATAAATATATATAATTAACTTTTTTGTTTTTTCAATATTTTTATTATTTGTCTTATAACCATTTTTTTCTTTCTTATCTTCATCAAATATCTAAAATATTCGATTTTTCGTTGCTATATCTTTTCTTCAGGGCAGCTTGTTCATATATTTTATTTTCTATATCCTGCCTGTCATTTTATGTATTCTCTTTCTGATCTTTTTCTTGGGCTTGTTTAATTATATTTGTATTTTCTTCTTGTTTTTATATTACCTTTCATGAATTATTATTTAAGTTGTAACTTTATATAAATACCCTCTTAAAAATTTTAAATTTTAACATCAAAATTTGAAACACACCAACCATTCTCTATTTACTAATGAATTGCGATAATTTTAGTTTCGCTTCTATGTGTCCCAATTTGGGCGCTAATCCATATAAAATAATTGTGGATTGCCACATGCAATGAACGAATTTCTTATATTTTCCTTATTATTTACTTTTAGAAAAATAATACAATTTTTCTACTTTTAATTTCTATTCCTTTTAACTTCACTTCTTTAAATTTTAACACTCATGTTGCATATTATGCTTCTTACCTAAGACATTAAGATTTTCTTTTATCTAATAATTTTTCTACTTTCCTTGTTATATTAATTTCTCTTCAATCAATATTTTATTGTATAGGGTGTAACAAAAAGGAAGGTCATAAATAAACTAGTACAAATGTTTACACAAAAAAAGTTATAGCCCTTTGAAGTTACAAAATGAAAATCGATTTTTTCCAATATCTTGTGAACTATTTGACATTTCGCAATTAAAATGAAACACGACTTTTTATATAGTAAGAGCATCTTTTTTAAAAAAAAACAACGAAATCTGTACATCCTATACAAACTTTATAAGGACTATGATCCTCTAAACCCCCTGAAACTTTTATGTACGTTACTAGTAAATTATTAATGTGGCACCATTAGTATAGCACATTATTTTGGAAACTTTCTTGCCTCTTAGAACTTTTTCAAAATGCCAGTTTTTATAGAGTTGCGGTCTCTTTTCCATTATACCTCAAAAATTCTGTAGAAACAAAAAGTAGGTTATAAATGAAGTTTAATGTTATTCGCAGGCCCAAAAAATATCTATTAAATCTTACTCAAGTTTGTACAAATGTTCAAAATGGCCTCCATTTTCTTGCATACACAATCGGCACCGTTGTAAGAAGGAAAACCGATTATTTTGGAAAATCATTGGCTTCCAACGAAATCGATTTGCAGCTTCAATTATTCTATTCCTCAGTCGTTGTTCGTCTATTATTTCTACAGCATACACGTCCTCTTTCATATATCCCCAGAAGCAAAAGCCAATATTGTTAAGATCTAGACATCTCGCTGGCCAAGAAATAGTTTCATCAGACCCCCTTCCAATCCAACGTCGAGGGTACTACCCGAAAAGATATTCCCGAACTGCGTTAAAGTAATGCGCCGGAGCGCCATCCTGTGAAAACCACATATTTTACCTGACTGCAATATTTACCCTTCCAAGGACCCTGGTCATTCGTTTTGTAAGAAGTGCAAATAATTTGTACCATTTAAATTGTTTGGAAGAAATATTAGCCCTTTTAAGTTATTATCCACCCAGATATTGACTTTAAAACGGCTATAACTTTTTTTGTGTCAACATTTGTTCTAAGGTTTAATCGAGCTATTTTTGGCTCTAGAACATGGAGTTTAATTTGTGACCTCCCTTTTTGTTACACCCTGCATAAAAGCTGAATAAGTTTAAATAAAGTTAAAGCATATTCCAAACGTATTATTAAAAGTTCCTGTAATAAGAATAATTGTGAAATATTTTATTTCTTATTAATTACATAATATTAGGCTCTAATAGAATTAAAAAACATTATAAAGTTTTCCCCGACTGACATAGGATAAGCGTGAAGATTCTAATTATATTTGAATTAAATGAACTGACAAACAGGAATAGTTTTTTTTTAAACAAATAGCCAGTCGTTAATTTTCACGCGTGTTGGCATGCAATAATGCCACATTCTATTGCCGATGATGAAATACTAATTGTTGTGGTCTGCCTTCGCTTTCTGGTAGCTATTTATTTATAAAATACATAAAACACTTTTTCATTATTTATATGTTTATTATTATCTTCATCAGATTGAGAGGTTGCCAAGAAAATTGAACTATAAAATTTTAATACATTCTAAACTCTGACAAACATCTTTTGTTAATGGAGATCAAAATAATGACTCAACATTTGTGAAAGACATACCTATAAATAATAGGTAATATTACAAAAAATATGTTATACTGTATATTTATAGCAGATCTGACTTGACAAATGGCCGACGTTCTATTAAATTCGAATTTCGAATTCACACTACTTTATAGTGTACCGATTTTAAAGTTAAATACAAAATTTTAGCTTTCACCAATTTGAAATGTCTACGTTGTATACAATGTATATTTACTTATGCTAAAATCCATTAAAAAAATGCAATTCTTACCTATTTTCATGTCATCAATATATATATATATATATATATATTTACGTATAGTATGCTAGGACTAAGCCCCATTTCACAATCTATATGGTTTGCAAATTTTGGCTAAACTATATGAATTTAGATACACTCAGTACTTGCAAATTCAAAAAGTCTTATATTGTTTCATCCTGAATTCAATAAATTTCAAGAAAAGACTTATTTCATAATTTTCAAGGATCTCATAATATGTGAGTTGAACCAACTAACTAGAGCCTTTAGACATTGTTTTAATGAAATTTGAACCCTTTGTCTCTTTATCGATTTGCTCAAATTTGGTAAATTAATGTACTATGATGATTCTGAGAGGTGAAAACCTTTATCTAGATTACAAAAATTTTAAATTTTTACAGACTGAAATATCAATTTGTTAAATTGGTGTAATTCTATAGCCTGTACGTTAATAATTCTTTCATTTAAATTGCTAATGGATAATAATGTATTCACAATGAGATTTACATTGTGAGTCACTGCAAGAATATTAACGTTTTTGCATTTCATATATTAATTTTTATATTTTTGTTCTATTTTTCACAAATATATTACGATATAATAAATAATAATATACAAATTCTATTATAGGCGATGTATTTATTATTTGTCTAAGCAAAAAAAAATTATAATTAAAAATACATATGTATAATTCATTTTTGGACTTATTTTGTTTTCTGTTAGAACTAGAACATTAATTATTTCGATGCATTTAGTTATAAGTACTAATTAATAAAGTTTGTAATTCCAATTTTGGTTGTTAAGTCTGTATTTTAATTCAAGACAACTCTGTCTATTATACATTATAAAATCAACTCTATGTTGGAAACTAAACAACAAATGTACATTAACAAAGGACAAAGTTATTTTAGAAGTTCTAAAAAACATATATTGGTTGTTAATATTATAATACATAATTAATTAATAATTAATAAATTTATATATTCTTTGTTCGAATATTTTGATATAATTTCTTATTTATTTTACCTTATTTTATTTATATATTTATTATTTTGTATTTTTCAGTATGTTGGCTTCTTCTTGATTTTGTATCCATTTTAATCTTTATTTATTTTATTTTAATTTTTTCAGTAGTTTTGTCTACTTTTTATTAATTTTTTCAATTACATTAATCATGTTTCTTATTTAACCCTTTATTTCCTTCATATTTATATCTATGATTAATGTCGTCAAATTTATTATCCATTTATATTATTTTTTTTCATTTTCCCTCACTTTATTGCTTCCATTTTTTCCTTTCTTCGTTTATTCTTTAATAAAAATTTTTCTCCCAATCTTCCTTCATCCCACTTTGTTTTTATTTATGCCGCTTATAATGTTCCAAAAAGTAAGTGTTAATTTTCATGATACATGCACTTTTAATTTTAAATAAAAGTTCTTTTCAGCTTTTTTCTTGTTAAATTACTCTTTTTTATGTTTGTTCTTTCTATACACTCTTCATAATCAACTATTTGGTTTATAAATACATTTTACAATTTTTTTTTACTGCTGTATTTACTTTTTACAGTTTGTCTTTTTTGTATTTCTATTTACGGTTTATATGTTAAATATTAAAGTATTACAAAATAAAAATAGTTTGAATAAACTCTTTTATTACTCTTACATTCAAAAAATATATTTTTGACAACTATATATTTTTGTTATATAAAAAACAACAAATGAAAAACTCAGAACATACTACCATATTTTTAATACTTCCCCTTACTCGAGTATGTATAAAACAATAATAAAAAAATGTTTTATATAGTCACATCCTTAACAAAATGTTCATGTTTTGTTTTAGACAATGAATTCGTAAATAAGTCTGGAACCAGCTCATTTGAACATTTGTTCTTTATAACCACATCTTTATTGTCAACAGCTTCTTTTAAAAAATTATTAAAAACAACTACATGCTTAGTACGCTTGAAAATTTCGTTATTAACCATTTTATGTGTACTTTGATTGTCAGTGTAAATTATAATTGGTTCTAGACGGTGTTTAAAGCCTAATTCAATTAAAAAATTTTCACTAAAGTTTGCTTCTTTAACTGCGTAACCTAAACCATAATATTCAGCTTCGGTGCTTGAGCATGCAACTGTTTGTTGCTTTCTAGATTCCCAATTTATTACTGAATTACCAAATTTATTTACAAGCCCCGAATAAGACCTGCGTTCTTCACTATCTCCTGCCCAATCAGCATCGGAGAAAATGATGATATCATCAGAATCACTCTTTTTGAATGTAAGTGCATAATTGGAAGTTCCATTAAGATACCTCAGTATTCGCTTAGCGGCAATCCAGTGTGTTTCATTGAAACATGTATTATATTGACTTAGTGTGCTACAGCAAAGCAATATCCGGACGAATACAAACAGGAAGATACATAATACTACCAATCAATTTTTGATATGGATATTTTGTATCACAAATTTCTGCTTTTTCTAACTTCCATCTTACGACATTGTGCCATTCCAAATTTATTTAATCAA
Source organism: Hermaeophaga mercurialis (assembly GCA_951812935.1). Taxonomy (NCBI): domain Eukaryota; kingdom Metazoa; phylum Arthropoda; class Insecta; order Coleoptera; family Chrysomelidae; genus Hermaeophaga; species Hermaeophaga mercurialis. The sequence continues at coordinate 16,002,092 of OX638364.1, forward strand.
CGTTTTACATACTTCTCTTGAGACATTTTAAGAATACCTTTTTCTCCATCTCTTTCTATTTTTATTCCTAGACAATGTTTTACTGGACCAAAGTTTAAAAGTTTTACTTAAAATATTATAAAGTTCTTGTTCACCTTCTTGACTATTACTAAAAACAAATAAATTATCTACATACAATGTAATGATGACTTTATATCCTAAAAAGTCTTTTTTAACTCTTTATAGCCAAAAATTTATGAACTTTTTCATTCTAAACCCTGCTTGTCTGTTTTTACTTTATTTTTATTAATTTCAAAACCAACAGGTTGTTCTATGTAAATGGTTTGTCTTAAATCACCATTTATAAAAGCAGTACTTACATCAATATGCTCTATGTCCATATTCAACTCAACTCCAATTGCCAACATTGTGCGTATGTCCAACAACCGGTGCAAAAGTTTCATCATTCTCAACACCATGAATGAAACCTTTTTTAAACTAGATGAGCCTTATATTCTTCAATATTTCCATCTGCATCTAACTTTTCTTTAAAAACCTATTTAGATTTTACTATATTTGTATTTTGTGGCCTATCAACAAGTTCCCAAACTTCATGGAGATTTACTCATCTTTCATTGCTGACAACCACTCTTCTCTTTTATCTGAATCCATGGCTTCTTGATAGGTTGCTGGTTCATTTTTAACTAGGAGAAAAATAATTAAATTCAAAATCACGAGACCAAAAAAGCAAACATATATCACGTATGGGCCTCTCTTTTGCTGTTTCGGGCACTCTGCCAACATTGTTATCTTCTTCAGAAGATAAATTTTGAATATTCTGTATAACATCTGAATTTCGAATATAATTTTCAAACTCAGGAGGATGTTCAGAATCTTCCCCTGAAATTGGCATATTCTCAATATATTCTTTACCTTTGTTAATCTCAATATTTTTGAAATCAGTTAATTTCACGTCAGTATTTTTATTATCGGTATAGATAATATCTGTAATCTCTAAAAATTCTACTATTCTAGCTTTAATTATTTTTGAATATTATATGGATCTACTAATTTGTACCCTTTACTATTTTCACAATACCCTAAAATAATGTAGGGTTTTAACTTAACATCAAATTTTGTTCGCTCATTACCAAGAGTTAGAGCATAAGCTCTACAATCAAAAATACGAAGATGACTTAAATCTATTTTAGATCCTGTCCAAATTTCCTCTGGTGCAGCCCTTTTTATTGCAGCAGTAGGACAACGGTTTTTTTAGATAAGTTGCCGTATTAACAGCTTCCGCCCAAAAACTTTTGTCCATTCCAGAATCCTGAAGCATTGATCTAGCTTTCTTCATTAGGGTTCTATTTAAGCGTTCACTAACACCATTTTGTTGAGGTGAATAGGTAGTTTCATGTATAATACCACACTGCCTAAAAAATGCATTAAAACTTTTGTTACAATAAAATCCTTAAAAATATTTAAAACATTATTTTGATCTTTAGTTCGTAAGAAATAAATAAACGTTTTATAAGAAAAATCGGTAAATGTAATAAAATACTGATAACCACTAAATCTCTTATTGACATTGGTCTACATACAGGCTGATCAATTTATCATCTGAAGTTTGATATCTCTTTTATCTTGTTATAAATAAAAGTTATAGATAGAGTCAAGCTTCATATTTTAAAATTATTTCGTAATATACAGGGTTTCTCATAAGGTCACAGCATATCAAAGTTATGTTTTTTTAATGGAATACCTGATATATTTCTATATTTTTTAAACCTCATACTGAGCTAATTTCGACGATATATCACACTTTATATCTATTATGTTTAATAAAGGATCTAAAGCCACTTGAGAATCACATTTTTTTGAATTTAGATGTATGTAAACCGTTGGAAATAAATAAAACAGGCTTATTTACTTTCCAAGTTCTTTCCTATGGCATTAAGAAATATTTGATACAGAGTGATCAAAAATTTAAAATCCCATCTAATAGGATTGTTTTTGATACTTTATTACTCATATTGACATTAATATCACCTATTCCTTCGCTATAAATATTTTTATTATTTGCAATACAGATTTCGAATGATTGATTTTCAGAAAAAAATATAAAATTATTCTTACAAAATATTATATGACTTGTACAGCCAGAATCAATAATTCAATCATTACTTTTATTATCATTAAATAAAGTTGTATGAGCCAATAAAGAATACATTTTTTTTACCTCAGAAATTTTTAAATTCTTCTTCTTCCACTTCTTTTTTTTCTTCATTTGTGGACATTTTGGTCTTATTTGTCCTTCTTGCTTACAATGATGACAAAGCCTTCTATTCATATTCATATTATCAGTTACGTGCTCATTCTTTTTAAATTCGCCTTGAATTAAACGAGATTTTACATATTCGGAAGTTAGCTTCAATTGAGTAGCTTCTATCGCCATAACGAGTAGATCAAAATCACTTGGCAATCCCATAAGCATTAATTCTGCCAATTCTTCAATAATGCATTCAATGTCTAAAAGATCTTGACACACAATCCATATTGGGATAATCGACATATCTAATATGAAGAAGTTTCTTCTTTAATTGTGAAGGTATGCCTATGTTTTCCTAAGCAGATTTTAAGTTCTTCCATGCTTCAATGGCAGTTTTAGCATTACGGACAGCATATTGGTTTAACTGATAAACATATTTTGGCATGTGCCTAGTCTAGAGCATCTATGGGTTGACCAGTGGCATATTCCCAAAGACCTTGTTCTATTAACAGTAGTTTCAATTGAAATTTCCAGGTACCATAATTAGAAACTCCTTCCAGCTTATCAATATTAATACTTGTACTACTATTAATAACCAGTAATGCGTTTTCCCAGTGGTTTTCGGGAAAACTTTCCACTAACTACGTTACATTATGGTGCTTTCGATGAAGCCTCGGACGCCAGTTCTCGATTTTCGTGGAGAACACACGATCCCTTAAATTAACAATAGGCCTAGTTAGCAACAGATAGAGATACGGTCATTCCAGGGGTCTGATTGAAAAGTTACCAAAATATTGAAAGTAGTGGAAAACAAGTTTTAACTGCTTTCCACTACGATTCCTGGAGACCGGTTGCAATATTTAAAATTATTAAAAAAAAGTTAAAAGAATTTTACCTCAACGGTCACAAGCCGGTTAAAATGAATTAGAGATAGGGAAAAACTAATAAAAATAAATATGAACAAGTTCTCAAACAGGTATTTAACGAAAAAATTAAATCTAATCGAAAATCCAGAAACAAAATTACACATTAAAATCAAATTTCAAAATCAAGTAACAAAATGAAACGCTAAAAATAAAATATCAAAAATCAGCAAAAATATCCGGAACTATGAAATAAATCAAATATTTCCTTACTCTTTACAAAGCGGAAAAACAGTGAAGAGGCAGCAAAGAGTCCTCTTGTCCTTTTTATACTATTCTCTCCCCCCAAAATATTAACAATTTAATCTAGTGGGGCCAAAACTCTGCTTGTGCACGAAAATTTCAAAATTAACCGATATGACAATATTTAAAAATGACCAAAGGCGTATCAAATGGGTATTCTAACGGAAAATAAACTGACAGATACCACATCTGATATACCAAAAAAAAAACTTCATTACAAACCAGTTGAGTTGCCATGCTATTGGAGTTTTTGAGAGTATATACCTTACTAGACTCTGCTTCAAATTTTGCAATACAAACAAGATTAAATACTGTTAACTGGGCCCATAACCATTGTTAAATACTAAAATATTGCAAAATAAAAATAGTTTGTATAAACTCTTTTGTTACTCTGATATTCAAAAAATATATTTTTGACAACCATATATTTTTGTTATATAAATAACAACAAATGAAAAATACATATTTTTAACATTAATTACCACAAATATTTACTTTTGCGGTAATTAGTATATTATCTTATCTTACTTTCTCCTACTTCCTTCTTTATTTATATATAAGATGTATCCAATTTTTTATTTGTTTCCATTTTAAATGATTATCAGTGAGTTAGTATTAAATTCTAACACATTTCTACATCTGCCACTTTTATATTTTTTTAAATTTCTTAACTCACTATAAAATAATCAGGTAGTAATTTATTCGTTCCTGGTTAGAACGAAAGCTTAAAAATACATAGTATCCATCCTTATTTTGTTGTCTTGTGTTAATAAATCGATTACCCAGATTTTCATTGTGAGAAGGTAAAATAAAAAAACCAACAATAGTTTGCGTGTGAATAATAGCAATTCGAAAAAGCAATGTTTAAAATATCTGATCAAATCAATTGACGTGTTGGCATTCAACTTTGTTTATCCTACCACACGAAAAATATTGTATATTTCAGAATTGACATCAAAATCAAAGGAATTTACTTTTCACGCAACATTCTACCCTTTCTCTTATTAAATTTATTCATATAACTGAATTATTTGCTCGTATCTCAAGCAAAATTTATTAGAAATCAATTTCTCAGAAAATGGATTTTATTTTTTAAAATAAAATCAGACATTATATACGATATTTTTTTGTACTGATAGTAGTTTATTTCTTCAAATTCTTCAAATTTTCCTAAAATTTTTTCTTATATTTTTCTTTCTTGTAATTTTTTTCAAAATAGTAATTGCATTATTATATGCATTACTGGAAATTTGAAATTTAAATAATTCAAATGTACAATAAATAAACACATATTTCAGAATATTTGGAACACATATTAAATTACGATTTAATTGATGATTGGATATTCGAAACCAAGCATAATAATGCTTTTATCGTTTTATTTTGAAATACATTTAAATTAGATTTTAATTTAATTATTTTCAATATACTGGAACAGGAAAATACAATATTAACAAAGTTAAAAAGAGTATGTTGATAGGGCCATAGACCTTGTTCAGAGTAGATAGTTTCGCCACAATTCGGTATCAATTTATTATTTATCTGTAGCTTCTTCTTCTTCTTTGATATTTCTTAAATATGTAATAGGTATCTGTTATTCTCAATTTCTAAACTATTTTGTTCTTACTTGTTTTTTTTATCACCTTTATCCCCTATACTAACCTTGCGAAAACTTTAAATGCAGATAATAGACTTATTGTTCTATATTTTTCTTATTTGTTGTGTTCTTATTTCTTTTAATTGTGTAGGATACTATTATTTTTTCAATGTTTAAGTGTATATCAGTTCACAATACTTCTTTATAAAAATCTAGTACATACTTTTTTTTCCTTTAGTTTCAAGCAATTGCAGAATTTTTAAGTTTCTTATAGTATCTTTCAGTTTATTAATTTTTATCACTTGAAGTTAGTTCCCTGCTCTTATTAATGTTTTTATGTCTTGTATTTGATGTAGTTTCTAAAGTTTTCTTTAAAATTCTTCTACCATAATATGTAGCTTTTTGACTTTTATATCTTCTATTTCTAATTTGTTTTCTTCCTTATGAGACCTGATTATCTTCCACAATCTTCTGTTGTCTGTCTCTTTTGATTCATTTGTTTCCCTATCAAACAACCTTAAAACTATTCCATGTTACATTTATTAATTTTTTTACCCTAATTCTACTTTTATTTTTCAAGATGTTTATGTTAACAGACATTTTTCCAGACTAAATTATTTTGGTTACTAATTCTTTTTATATCGATTTAAATTTGTCTTAAATTTTGTCTTTTAATAGTATTTATAAATATAAGAATATGTAAAAATTACTCTACTAGTAAATTCTTTATTTTTTATTTTTTATCTTACAATTCAGATTTTTTAGTTTATTCTTCGTACATAATAAAAATTTAGTGCATTGAAATCAATAATTGACAAAAAAATTCGAAGCCAATAATATTTAGAAAAAATAGAGATTATATATAGGGTAACTATACAAAACGACACTCAGAACACACGATAATATTAAATTTTGACGTAACACGCTTCATATACACCAAATAAATTTCTTTTATCCACCAAAATTTTAAGAATCCGCCAATGAAAAATATTTCTGTATATTTTTTCGGTTACATGAAATACGACTAGTATACGGAATGATCCGAATAGTTGTATACAAAGAAAAAAGTTTGTTTTAGATTTCATCAAAAAATATTCTTAATTAAAAGTCTACAGAGCAGATTGAAACTTAAATATAAAAAGATAAATTATATTCATCTGGATTTCCACTGTATAAATGATCTTTTCTCTGATCAAGGTTTCGCCTATCTAGCATTGTCACAAAATTCAAAGGTGTCGTCTATCTAACATTGTCAGAAAGTTAAAAATTTTCGCATATCTAGCATTGTCAAAGAGTGACAATGCTAGATAGGCCAAACCTTGGTCACAGAAAAGATCATTTAAAAAGTTTTATAATAATGTGCAAATTCAGATAAGTATAAATTATCTTTTCATATTTATTATGAATAGTTTCCACAAAGTAAGGGATGAAACAATTAATAATTAAGTTTTGCTCATGTGTAGATTTATGGTCTTCTTAGACACTTCTTCTTCTTTAACTTCTCCCTTTTGTCGTTAGACGTCTGAATTCTATTAGTTGCCAATTGCTTGATTTCGTCTATTGTTTACCTCTTTTGGCGTCTATTTCATTAATTCTATTATGCCGTGTCTTTCTTGACCTTCCTCTCATTTTGCATCAATTACTCATTCAGTCTATCTTGATATATCTTTGTTCCATGACCAAATTAGTTTAATTTCTTATTCTCGGTTTCGTATGTAATTTGTTGTTGTTTCTTCAAGTTCCTTACATCTGTATTTCTCCATCTATCATGCATTGTTATTCCTTTTATCCATCTCGTATACTTCATAACTAGTGAATTGATAGAAGACTATCCTTTCTGTGATATTATAGGGATAGTTATGCTGTTGTATATGCTTAGTTTTATTTTTTGGTCTACCAAATTCTTGTAGGTTTTCTTAGTTTATAGTATATATCTGCATCTATTTTTTCACCATCTGTTACTATATTTCTCAGATACTCAAATGCTGTTACGCTTTCCAATGTTCTATTACTCACTGTTATTTCTTCTTCCCTTTTGTGTTCTTCCTTTTGGTTAATCATCATGTATTTATTTTGTCATTGTTTATTCTCATTTTATGCTATATCTTTATCAATTTTTCAGCTTCTTGTGTGTACCTGAAATTAAGACCTTCCTAGTTATAGATTCAAGAAATGTGTAATCCTTTATTCAATTTACAATTATTGCTGACGTATTCATTGGAAGTTTTATATTGTTATCTATTTAAATTTTAATTATTTAATCTTCTAATAAATAATATTTTTTTGTTTTTCCTAAATACCACGTAACATTTTGGAAATTTTCTGCTTGGTTATGTTATTTCCAAGTAATGCAAGAGCTTTTCAAGAATATTTTGTTAGAGAAATGTAGGATAGATTTTTTTCATTTGTATGCAACTTTTTAAGATTCGCGGTTTGTATGGTACCACATAATATAACTCTTTGTAGATTTCACACCTAAATTATGTTCATATATCACAACAACAACAATAAATATAAAACCAGGTAGGTATGATAAGCCTTTTTCCGTAAAATTTATTTCATGTATAAAAGATGAATACTCGGTCGTCGACGAATTAAGGATTAACTTTTTTCATAAAAATATTTATCAAAATATAACAATTATAATACATATAGCTATTTTTTTATTAATGTAATAAAATTGGCAAAATTATAAAGCATTTGAAATACGTTTATAGGAAAAATAAATAAAAAAGGTGATTAAATATTGAAAGCAAAAAATAATTTACGACTAGACAGAACAGTTAAATAATTAAATATTTGGATATTTTTTATCCCTCAAACTAATAATTAAGAAAAATTTATTTAAATAATTATTTACTAACAAACAATAAAGTAAATTCCTGAATGATCTTCCATTAGCTAATCTTATAGAGATAATATTGTGACAAATATTTCCTATAATTACCGAGTCCCATGTGATAGCCAGCTCGCGATGTAAATCTAAGTCACATTAATATGTTCGGTATTAGCTTGACACAAATGCAAGAACCTCATACACAATATTCACAAAGGGTTTGGGCTGGAATATTAAATGATAGAATGTGGCACCAGCTTCAATAGCCAGACATATACGGTTAAAAATTATTATCAGTCTACGGGTTGTGAATTATTTTCTACTCATAAAGGGATAGTTTGATATGGCCAGCACCTTTTCAGATCGTATTGTTTACTGAATACAAACCGATTCGTTTATGGATTTGGAACAATAACTACAGAAGTTTGTAGTAACAGAAAATTAATAAAAATAAGTTTATTTCGACTAGCTCAATAGAATGTTTATGTAAAGTTTAGGACGAAACCTCTTAATGACCTAAGAGTTGGTAAAAAAAACAGAAAAACAATCGCGAGTTTCACATTTAAAGTATTATTTCATAATTATAGCTGAAAACATTACAATCGTTACTACAATTTACAAATAATCTTAGTTAGCTCTTTACTATAACTTAAGATTCATTTGCACAAGCGAAAGTACTCGAAAAGTATAAAAAAAATAAAGAAAATATTACTGTATTTTAGCGTCGATCTAGTAAACCACTACTGTTACTTTGTAAAAAAACGACTTTCAAAATTTTTTTGCCGAGTTAAAATGACCAACGATCGTGACTTCTCGCGAGCTGGGAACTAAATGGTACCGAACTTATCTGAAAAATCCGCCATATTACCGGATACAAATTGTGTTTCCTGTGTCTAACCGTTTTAGGACCACCAACGTTTAAAAGTCTTGTCCTTGCTATATTTTTGGTTGCCCATAAGTAGTAGTACATGTTAAAATTTAGACGGATGTTTGAATTTTAACAGAATTTTTCTTACTTATTATGAACATACAAAAACATAAAAATAATTGGTTTGTGTAACATATTTCATTTCCTCCTACATATCTTTGTAATTCCTAATCCAAACTTAAAAACAAAACATTAGTACAAAACGATTTTAGCGTTGCACTTTTTTTAAAAAAGCTACTATTTTGTTAAAGTTTCGTTCAAAACGCAGAAACATAGGAGTGGGTCGTTTATGGAAGCATTTTATCGCGTATCCTATGATATCTAAAGTTGATTCCCTTTAAGTTTACAACTGATTCATACGTGCTTCCATGACATATTTTCCGACGTAAATAGATGTAATCTTAAATTTGTTTGAGATTATATTGTGAATATGAAAATAATTAAATATATTTAAAGGCTGCCAAAATGTTATGGGCAAAGATAGTTGTATTTAGTAATGATAAGAGAATTCCGAAGAATGTATTGGAGTTAGGACAAGGTACTTATAAGGTCATATAATATACGCCAAAAAATCGAAAAAAATACTAAAAATGTTTGATTTATAATGTATTTGGATAGAATTTTGAAAGAAGTGGGGAAAAGTAAGGAAAGAACTGTTAGCGCATTAAAGGTAAATCTCCAATCGCTGGCCCCGTCTAGCTTGTAGGATAGGGTTTGATTGCTGAATGCTGATTTTCCGAGTTGGCTAGGGCCTAGGGCACAGCAAGGTGCCGACGCAAGTGCGGGTGCAGGTGCCTCATTGCCATTGCATCGATCGGCTAGCATCGATCGATAGCTCCGGTGATGATGTTCACTAATTAAGCCGTTTTGTTTCTTTAACCGCTAGATGGTCCGGCAATTGTCAGTGTCAACATATTTGTGAGAAGTATCTCAAAGATAGATGACGTGACAATGGTAAGTGGTAAGGCTCAGGGAATGGAACATCTCTGTTTGTGTAGTCTTGGATGGTAGCATAGTTTCTTCTATTCAGAGATGTGATACGAAGACGAGTGCCGGATTTCCTCCGGAGCCGTTGCCTGCGTGCTGCGTGTGATGCTTTTCGTGTGTTGTGGGTGGCGGGCGACGAGCCGCGTGCTGCATGCGGGATGGCCAATACGAGATGTGATTGGCGTGGCCGTGGCCCGCACCGCTTCATGTATCTCCTTTACATTTAATTAAACTTTTTTCACTTTTTTTCACACGCAGTAGGACGGACGGACGGGCCGACCATAGTAAACATCAACTTCTTTCTACGTTCTATCAGCAAAATAGATGATTATAAAATGGTGAGTGCGCGGTCTGCCAGTCATGTCGAGTATTGGATGATGGGTGTAAATGTATATCAACTGTGTTGCAATTATTGTATTTTACCCGGCCATTGCCATTGCATTCACTTGCACAGGGCCAACAGCCAACTGCAACTATCGTGAATGATTGGTGATGTTGCAATGAGGGCACCAGCACCAGCGCGAGCATGCAGATTTTGTGGCGCTCGCTGTCGCTGCAGCCCCGGTGATTATACGCTCTGTAGACTATTTCTTGTTATTTTTTATGTTTTGTTCTATTCTTTATTTTTTGTTTTGCATGCCCCTTCTGCATGTATTGTTCTCTTCCTTTCTAACCCGTATTTATAAATCATACCACACACTTAAGCCCCTTACGCTATCTGGGATAGAACTACAACATATAAATGTAACATCTAGAAATCATCTAATCCTACCTAAAATATCTACTATCTTGAAATATCTTGAAATCTTACCACTACTAAAAACTATTTGTACTATTATAAGTGGCCGATGTGGATAAACCAATAGTATTTGCTTTTACTACTAATACTAGCAAAACCAATTGCTTCTGGTCAAAGTTTTTACTCATAGCATGTAATACAAACGGAGTTATTAACATTCTACTAACATGAGAAAGCAATACCTCGGCACCTACAAGGAATTGCTTTGTAATTTACAGAGTGAGCTAAACATTTCAACTATATGAAATTACTTATGGTAAACTGTTACGTCTCTGTAATAATGTACGGGAAGATTTGCAAATTTGAATTAATTATAATTATAAACCGGTTGGTTGAAATTGGTTTAGTTTTAGTTAAATGTACTCTATAACTTAGCATCAAATCGACGCTCAAAATTAAGAAATTCCAGGACCGGCTTTTAAACAATTAATAGGGCCCGTTTGGAAAAAGGTAGATGTTTTTTGAATTATCTATATGGAATTCTTATTACTTATCACAAACTAATTTTGTGTTTTTCAAATTCGTGTAACACTTTTATTCAACTTTAATAAAGAAACAGTTTCAGTCACGATAAACATGCATTACGCTTTTGATCCATTTTAATACATTTTATTTGCAAATATTTCAGTAAAAGTCACTTTTTTATTTCTATTGGAATTGTATATCTATTGGGTTAGTTTTAAAAATTATTTGTTCATCATCCTGTCAAAATTGGTGTTTCAATTAATAATCTTAAATTAAATAAAAAAATCATATTTTTAGATTAATCTAATTCTTTCGGCCGTCCTTAAACAAAATTTATGACAGGTTTAAAATCAAGCGGTCTCGGAGACTAGGAATTAGGACCCTCAGGTCTATTTATCGGAGTTTTTTATTTGAATCTAAAATAGCCACAAAAATGTACCAACATTTGCTTCTTTACAATTAAAACGCTTTCTATTAAAATGTAATAAGAAACTGTTTCTTTAAAAATTCAAATAAGGTGAATTTTAAATCCCCAAACTTAGTTATCAACCTATTTAGTTTAAATTAAAAAATCATTTAGATGATGAAGATTTTTCAAAAACGTTTTTTTTATATACCGCTCATGGAATGAGATATATTTATATCGAAAACCAATTTCAGGTAAATGTTTATAAATTATGACCAAAGGAAATTTTGATTAACATTTAAACATCATCTTGTATATTATAAAAGAGTTGATGCAGAAACTTTTGTAGATTGAATTTCATGGTCTCCGTAATGGACTCTATATATCATATATACGGTATGTAAAATACCTCGTGGCTCATTATCTTTATATATCGATATATAACATAAAAATGATATATTTGTGAATTTAAGAATCTCAATATACTTTAAAAAATTGTTAGTATAATAAGGATCACACAAAATAAACAAAGTTGTAGCTTCTAATACAATATTATTTACTTGCTTAAAAAATAATAAAGTAAAAGCTTTTGCTGTACTTTATTCACATCAGTCATTTATAAAGTAAGTTTTAGTAGGTGTTCGCAGAAAAATTACAATCCTAATTAATTTCTTTGGGACTTATATAGGACGAAGTTATATAGTCGCTATATATCTCAAAGGACATAAAAATTTAGATTGCATCCTTTTCCTTAGCTTTAGGTACATTTTTCAGTAGATACATCAAAATACCATATCTCAGACCATTAAGCTTTGTAATTTTGTGGTATAATTTACAAATACGCCTCTCTAAATCTCTTACCACAGTCCATCTCGACTAATAGTTCCCTTGGGTATAAGATCTCAGCAATTCCCTTTTATTTTGACGCTTCTAAATAATACTTTTACCACTATGTTATATTCAATATGAAGATTCGCACCAACCAGTTTATATTTTCATATAAGAACCCCGATTTATTAGTTAGACGCGGAAAATGCGATTCGAATTCATGAATTTACATCACGCCAAGTTTAGGTATATATTATTCATTTTCTATTTGAAATTCCGTCTCAAAGATTTATATTAGCAATTATGTAATAAATATGCTGATATGCATTAAAATTTCTGTAGATATGTAGATCTAAATATTGGAGTAATTAAGATGCTCTATAAACATCTCCGACATATTGAACAACAAATAATACAGTAAAATAACGAAATTAACCCTCGTAATCTGGCTCGTATAAATTTAGTGCGGTTCTGCTTGTCGGCACAATTTAAACGATAAGCTCACGTACGTGCCACTGGCAGCTTGTTCCAACTAAATAAATAAATTACCCTTGTCCAAATGTTTTCACTTAGAAGCAGCAACAAAACACGTCAAACTCAGTGAGTACATCAATAACTTTTTAAAACCACTTTAAAGCACTGTCGATCTTTGTTAGCAAATAATTTTGAAGAGACGCTCCCTCACAAAAAAATATTTTCTAAAATGAAAAAAAAAATCCTACAACCTCGTTAATATAATAAACATCAATAAGTTATTCATATTAACACCTCTATTATCTAATGTATACAACCATCACTGAAATGTAATGATGTTTTTACCGTATCAATCATAATCTATCACACTAATCCCAGTAATCAGTACATCAACTAAAAGCAAAAATGGAAAAATTCAACATTCTTATTAGAACCCATGAACCATTTTCTTAACAAATTCTGTAAATAGGCCAACTTTCTACTCTTTTAAGCCCAACTTCCACCCCTCTTCAAATAGGTGGAAGATTTTCCGGATTTTTTTTCTCTGGGATTAAATCATTAATTGATTGCGGATAGTTATTTCTATATTTCTTATTTTTTTAATCCCAAAACGAAATCCAGTAAAACTGGAACTTCCACCTATATGAAGAGAGAAAGGAAGTTGAGCTTAAAAAAGTAGAAAGCTGGCCTCTTTGCAGAATTTGTTAAGAAAATGGTTCAATCTTATCAAGCGTACATGGAGCAAACTAATAGAAGAAAAAATGAATATTAAACTCTAATCACTCCCAGACCAGCAAATTTCAAACCTAGATCCTAAAATGCTCCTGATTATACGCTTATTTCAAGAGAAGCACTGAGACAACTCTCAAAAACCGCATTTTTAAACTTAGTAATAAATGCTGCTTTTAGACCGAAGTACATTTTAAATGTATAAAACATTACGGTTCTAAATAAAGCGATCAATTTCCTACAATATACCTTTCAAAAAATCATAAAAAGGAAAATTATAATAAAAGATCATTAATTCGTATTCAGAACTCAAAACTCAACAATAAACCATTTAATTGAAGCAAAAGAAGTTTCATTGACTCTCAACAATTCAATAAATTATGATATAAAGCATAAAATGACAGAAAAATAAGGTATGAGACAAAATCATGAGACTTAGTGTTAATGACAAGTGAAGTACAACACAGTGTAAAAGTTCAAAACAACACCCAGGAAAATACACACTATTTATTGTAAACTCATGGCAGTTACAAAACAATCATATATGCTTGTCGTCAATGGTCTTATATTATTCACAGACAAATAAAAAAATCAGTGGTATCAAACCAAGGGCGTCTTCTACTTCTACTAAGTAGACTCCTGTCATCAAAATTGATGAATTTATCTTTCGAAACTGCATTAATTGATCTCAGTATTCCCTATAAGTGTCCAAATCTTGGAGAGACATACATATATACCCTACTTTTGGCTGACAACCAGATAAACTTAGCTGAAGACGAAGAAGATGCGAATTATATAACTATAACTATAACTGCAAAAAAATAGGAAAAGAAAAATCAATAAAGAAACAACTGCACAATCTACTATGGGGAAAGTGAATTTCGCATAAAAATAAAATTAGAATGTTCACATCCCTAGCAGAAAGTTGTTTTACATATGGAGCCGAGGTGTGGACCTTAAAGGAAGATATGAAACGAAGATTAAATACAGCAAAAAATGGGTTTTGGAGAAGATGCTGTAGAGAAACTGTAAAATATAGAGTACGAAATGAAGAACTAAGACGAAGAACGGGAGTAGAGAAAACGACAGCAGAAAATATAGAAACCAAACAGCTGATGTGGTATGGCCACATAATGTGCATGGAAAATGAAAGACTACCGAAGAAAATGTTCCAGCGGATACAAAATAGAAAGGCTATGGAGGCTAGAAACCTCAGAGAATATGATTGGAACAACAGAAACGAATGGCGTAAAGGGTGCAAAAACATGGTTGTAAAAAAAAGTATTCCGATGAAAGCAATTGAATAGATAACGATTTTCCATAATTTTCCATATAAAATCCAACAGTCCACATATCACGTACATGTAAAAAATTTTTTCTTCGGGTACTTTAAAAGTACTGCATTAAAAGTTATTATTTATAATCACAAAATAAACAAGTAAACCAGAGGATTACCTTCTGCTTCCGGACTTCCGGATAACAACTTCATATTAAGATATTTTGGCCGTCTATCATAAGGAGCTTCTTCACTAGGAAAGATGTGCACCGTAACTGAACTACTAAACGTAGCCAGAGGCGAAACACGTCTGAATTAAAAAATGGGTGGAAACGAATTTATATTATGGTGAGTTTATTCCCAACCAATTACGGTCCACTGGCGTTCCGTGCACATCTCACCTTGAGAAATATCTCAAAAATAATTCGGTCCTCCGAAAGCAGTAATCATCAGATTCATTCTGTATGTGGAAACCTACGAAGTTTATAAATAAGTAAACAAATTAATTAATTTTATCTAATTATTGCCTACACCTCTGTATTAGCGATTACAGTACAGATCGTTCATTTGATATGACTAAATCCTCGATTTGATCACCTATCGATAACCTTTCATGTCATTAATAAATCATGTTTTGTATATGCATTGGAAACGGTAATTTTGTTGTTCGCGGTGATAAATTTACAGTGATGGAAAATTATATCGATTCAATAATGGATTCTTTATATTAACTGAGGTTATAGGAGCTTAATACATGCATATATTACCGTTAGAGCTTATAATTGAGCCATTGTATGAAATAACTAGTTATTTGATAAAATAGTCTATTTTAGTCAAGAAATATAAGAATTATTTAGATATTACATGAAATAATGATTAGAAAGTGCTTAAAATTTATAATGAACAACAAGAACTGACTTTTTTTAATTTTTACGTCAAAAGTTTTAAGTCAAATGAAAACTTTTAAATTTTACCTAATACTGAAAAATTTAGATTTCCTTTAAATTGTAGATTTTTTATTTTTAAATTCAATTTGCACACTTTAACCATCGGCCTTCGGCGATTTAATAAAATAACTAGGTAAAGTGCTTAATACGAAGACATTTGTCAAAATAACATTGAAAATGAAATCAAATAAATTAATATTTGCAATATCGCTATTCTCTTGATTTATTCCTAATTTTAACGACATTTCAATCGACGGTGCAGCGACTATCGAAACTTCCAGATACGCAATGAAAGTATAATTTTTAAAATACTTCATTGTCATTACCAGTGATCGTTTTCGTGCTCTCTGAGAAATTTAATAAGTTCCGCTATAGAATGGATCAATGTTAGAAGTCAATGACTTTTTGCCCCTACGTTCTAAATATAGACAAAGCCAAAGGGCCAAATCACAAAGTAATTCAATTTTATAAAAAGCTTTCACGTCATAATCACATCTATTACGTATAGACGATAAATCATTTCTGTGCAACTATTTCATTGAGCCTCTTTTTGCGTCAATATACAGTGACCTTTGTTACGTTCTATGATCTACACCAACAATCAGGGTGTTAAGGTTTTCTGAACTTAATCTAAGTATTTAATTACCCTCACGTACAGAATTTCTATTTTTAGAACCAACGAGGGAATTCATATCCAATTTTAGACGCGTCTCGGCTTCTATTTAACTTAACATGTAGAAACAGTGTCGCAAGGAAAATTACCCTTAAGGAATATTTTACCCTCGGGTATTTCAGACGCCCTTTCACAAGCAATTGTAGAAAGTGTATTTAAAATTATTTAATATTCATAAGTATTTGCGAATATTTACATTCAAATTCGATAATCTAAATATAAAAACCTTTCCTGTTTTAAATGTCTCTAGTTTTATTGAAAATATTAATGATTTCTAGTTCATAAAGGTGAAACAGTAACATTTTTTAATTTTGTAGGGTGGCTCAAAAATGGGTATTTAACTTATTTTAGACAAAAACGTTATTAAAAAATAATTAATCAAATATTGTCTTCAAACTAAATTATTTTTTTTAATACAATTGAATTTGGTTTGTCTCAAATATACCATGATCTAAAGACACTAAACTAAAAGAATACTATTACCAAACCATTTGTTTTCACAACAGTGTACAACTCATACACTAGTGTATTTGATTGTCTTGTATACTTTATTAAAAATAAAATACATACACTATTTGAGTCCGGCGTTTTCTTAGGCCAACAGAATATTACCGACTGTCGTATGTAAATGTTCTATTAGTTTACTTTTATACGTTCCTCTAATATTATTTCTGTAATATTGCAAATTAAGGAACATGCAACTATTTTCTGAAATTTGATTATCAAATAAATTTGGAATCCTTTTAACAGAAATATATATATACTAATATTTCCATAAAAATACAACCTAAAAAGTCAAAAGAAAAAAATTATAAAACCCATTTTATTCTAAAAATTTAAACAAAAATTTTGTTTTTATCTAACAAACTTTAAACTTCTGTTAATTTTAAACTAATATTCTGCAGTCAATAACTAAACTTTGCTTTAAATAAATGATATTCGCCAACGATATTTATTTAGTCCAAAAAGTTCTTTTATATAAATAATTTTACTGCAAAATCCGAGTATCGCGTTAAACTTTGAATATGTCTCTTTTTTTATCCTGTTAACAACATTTTATTATTTTTTCGGTTCTATACCTCAAAACATTGTACAAAAATATATCTGAGACTGATATTATTAGAAATCCTAATGTAAAAATTGATTAAATTTTAATAAACATGCACTTAAATATTAATTTCATTGCGTTTTTAAAGAAACAACGCCGAAAAATTATTTCAGCGGGACAAAAGATGTTTTGTTTAATAATGACAGGATTTTTTTTGGAGCGGCTTCATATTTTTTTAATCTGGCTCAAAACCCACGTCTACTTCAACTGGTTGGAAATTATAAAAATACTACAAAACATTATACCTTTTCTTACCTTTGTTAAATTAATCTAAAGTTTTTGAAAAATATACTAAATTAAAAACTTCCTACTCGGTAAATATTAGAATAAAATTGGCCTCAAGGGAATGTTTTTAGCTGAGATTGACTTTTCCCGATTATTCTGTGTAATTTTCATTAAAACTATATATATAAAGTATATTGGTCATTAAAGGGAATCTATTTCATAAATAGCATGCAATATTTTAAAAATTGTACATATTATAGATTTAAATATTGCATATTTCATTATGTTATTTATTCGAAAATAGATTCTGCCTTCATTACATACAAATATATTGCACAGAAATTCGGAAAGTAGCGTATATCACCTATCGCAATTACTTTATCACTAATCACAGAAGGTGTTTTTAAATAGCAAAATTCTATGTCGGATTCTAATTGTAAAAATTTAGAAAAGCACTTATACTTACTAGTTCTTGATACCTCACAACTGAAGTTAGTTTAAGATTATTTAATTTAAATATTTTTTCTGCGCCCGGTGTTCTTATATACATGAATAGTTACGTGCATCTGTAAGTTTGTGGATATTTAAAGTTCTGATTTAATGAGTCAAACTATTATAATTATAAAAATAAAAATGGTACTCGATATAATTAATATTGACTATAATTTTTGTTACTTAAATATGTCCTTCATGATTGGCAATACTACCTATTTTTTAAATATTTTTCAAATATAAGACCACTGGTATAAATGATTTATTTAAATAATTAAAATTATAAGTCAATATAAGATGATTTAATAATACAGCACGAAATAGAGTCGGATATGACAAAAGGTTCTTTTAAATATATGTCCGAAATCGTTTCTGAGATATATTAAAACTTCTATAAAAAATCGTTTTTTTTATAAAAGTCTAAAAGCTTTTTCAATTCTAATGTAATTTTCATAATTTGGTCATACCTTAATGGGTTATCTTTTGACCTTATTATTGATACCGTAATTTCAAGGGCCAAATGGTTGATTTTTTTTGTACGAAAAAACATTACACACTATATTTTATGCCTTTCTAATATTTTTTAAAGGAAGCAACTAAATAAAAATACAACTTTTTAGCCTCTTCAGATTTTTTCATAGATTGTTCTTGAAAAAATAAATAAAAACTCGCCTCTGAACCTATTAAAGTAAAAACTAAAATAAGGAATTGACAAACTTTGGTATTTAATCGTTTTATGTTTTCTAAAACTACACAAAATATGAAAAAAATTACTAGCTGCTATTTTCTTTAAAAAAAAACTGTAACTGAACTAAAATTACTAGACCAACTATAATAGGTCCAAAAGATACCCAATTAAAATTAAAACTAAAATCAACCAAAGCGTTTTTCTATACCAATTAAAAAGAAGAAGAACCTTTAACAACCTGTATCTCGAAAATGAAGTACTTTTGCATATGTTTGTAGGAACAGTTCATATCTGAACTTAAATCTTCGTGCAATATAATTGAATCTGAAAGTAAGTAATGATACAAATTGTTTTAATATATCAGTCAATAACAAAGATAAGGGGGTTGAAACTTTTACGTGAAACAGTCTGTATTATATTTTATCGACCTAGGTTTCGCTACTTATTTATAGCATTCTCAAGATTGGCATAAGATTGACAGATTTTTTTTATAAGCGTAAATAACTTCATATCATAAACATTTGAACCAAGAAATATGTACAATATTCTTCTTTTCCTAAAAATATTTTTGGTTATTTTATCCATTTATAATCCAAAGTTTGATATCTCCGTTATCTTGAGAAATAGGAAAGAATGTTTTAATAAAAGTTATAAATAGAGTCAAGCTTCACATTTTAAAATTATTTCGTAATATACAGGGTTTTTCATAAGGTCACACCATATCAAAGTTATGTTCTTTTTAATGGAGTACCCTATATATTATCTTGAATTTCAATTTCTCTCATATTTCCTATTCCGACAATATAGGGTTTTACTAGATTCTACAGGGTATTCAGGGTATTATTTAAAATCAACAATTGAGACTAAATCTCTTAAGGCCAAAAGAATTTGTTAGTAGTCTAGTTTAGTTGCAACTCGTAAAGATTTTAATAGCTTTCATTCTGTGTACATGATGACCCAAAACTAACACCTATGATTTTCTCTGTTATTTTAAATAGAACATCATATATTTATATAGTTATAATAACTGCTCAAAATGACCTCCCATTACATTTGTGCTGGGTAGTATCCGATTTTCAAATGACCTACCCACATTTCTAGTTACTGGGATACTAATGTTTTGGAAAGTATTTTATACACCTCATTTTTCACATACCCCCACAGAACTTTGTTGTGATGTATTAGAGCCCCGTTATGTAGGTACCATTTTCAAGAAGTACAGCAACTGATTTTCCAGAATGTCTAAATAAACTTCACTGTATACCGTTTCGTAAAAAAAATATCATTTAATTACATAATCTCCAACAATACCACCCCAAACATTTAATACCATCTTGTTTGAGAAGTAGTAACTATCCCATAAAAATGTTCTCTTGAATAGTAATGAAAATTGTGTTTATTCAAACAACCATTTTTATGAAATGTAGCCTCATCCCCGAAAAGATATTTCTTGTTTCCTGGAAATTTCTCGTATAATTGTATATGGATTATCCGTTACTGCTAACAATACATTCAGTTCATTTTCCAAGGTAATAACGGTTTTCGTTTTTTCCTTTTTTTCATATGCTACAGTACCTGTGCGATTAAATCGATCCATTACTTCGTTTTTCAGGTAATCTGCGCTCTGAAAATCTTTCATGATACACCCTTACTGCTAGCAAGCTATTTTTATGATATTCACCTAAAATCCAGATCATATCGGCTAATTCCTCATTAGAAAAATTCATAATTCGCCATATCAACTTTTATACTTAAATAACAAGAAATCTAACCGCATCAAACTCAATATTAATTTACAATTCATTGACGTAACAATACCATCTACCTTCTGTTAAACACAGACTCAAACAAACTTACAGTAACTATCTCCCAAAAATGTCGTTTTTATTCTTAAAAATCGAAATAACTAAATAACCACAACATTTAGGGTATAGAAAATGCTTAATAAAAGTAAAAGTATTTTTTAAGTGGTTTTTGAAGATAATATAAAATAATTGGTGTTCTACTTAAAATTACTGAGAAATTCATGGGCGTTAGTTTTGGGTCACCATGTATACAAAATTTTTATGAGTTGCAACTAAACTAGACTACTAACAAATTCTGTTGGCTTTAAGAGATTAATTGTCAATTATTGATTTTAAATAATAAATGGTGACAATTTCATTAAGATTTTCACACAAAAGTGACCATATCTTTAAAAGTACCCTGTATAGTCTAGTAAAACCCTATATTGTCAGAATAGGAAAAATAAACGAAATTGAAATTCATGATAATATACAGGGTATGCCAATAAAAAAACATAAATTTGATATGTTATGACCTTATGCGACACCCTGTATATTACGAAATAATTTTAAAATGTGAATGAAGCTTGACTCTATCTGTAACTTTTATTTAAATCATTCGTTCCTATTTCTCAAGATAACGGAGATATCAAACTTTGGATTATAAATGGATATAATAACCAAAAATATTTTTAGGAAAAGAAGAATATTGTACATATTTCTTGGTTCAAATGTTTATGATATGAAGTTATTTACGCTTATAAAAAAAACCTGTCATTCTTGAGAATGCTATAGATAAATAGTGAAACCTTGGTCGATGAAATATAACTTAAAATTCTTTGGAATACTATGGAAATTCAGATAATTTATCATATTTATTACGGATAGTTTCCACAAAGTAAAAGTTGAAACAATTCATGTAATGTTCCTTAGTCTTTAAAATCCCATTTTGATATCAATTTGTTATGTATATATCTAACCGTGTTTATTAATGTTTACATAGCCTATAGATATGAAATTAATTGGCTTAAAATAACGAAAATTCATCTTTAATTAATTGACACTCATATACCTTTAATATTTACAATGATCATTTTTCATATCTAACCAAAAGAAAATAATAAAAATTAATACCTGCAGTCAATCTCAATGAGACACTTTTCATTTGGTTTATTTTGTGTATCTATTTTATTTATAAAATAATGTTTTTTTTCTAAATGAGTGTTGTATATTGTACATACTGCTTCTATTTTAAAAACAAATTAATTTAAATTAAATGAAGGTAGAAGAGTAATTTTATTCTTTAACGTTGTATTTATTACTACAATTTTGTATTCTATAAATACTAAACATTTTTTAATCACCCATGTTTTTTCTTGTGGTATAAGAATTACTATTGTTATAGGTAAATAAATATATAAATTAGGTGCTCCCCGAATATTATGAGCAGGTTAAATTTTTTTAATTATTTTTTCCCATTTATGTTCATCAGAAAAGACATTGAAGGTATTTTTTTTCCATATTTTATTAGTAATCAGATACAAAACAATCTATAAGCTAATGTGGTGACTTGTGCAGGGTTTCTGGGTAGCTGCACAGGTGGCGTGGGGAGGTGAATATCCAGTGAGACCACCTCAGTTTCTAATCAGTCCCTTGGCCAGTTCCTCTTTAATCTTCGGTTATCCGTTGGCTGCAGTAATGGTTCCACTAGTGGGTTAGGATGAATCTCTAGTTTTTCGTGGTGTTTTCTACTTCTATCTTTGATGATATCGGTTACATATGGGATATTCAAATCTATATGTAATGTATGATTTGATCCATACCACGGTGCGTTGGTTATGGTGCGTAGGATTTTGGATTGAGCTCTCTGCATAGTCGAAATATGAGATTTGGCAGCACATCCCCAAAGTTCTATCCCATAAGTCCAGATAGGTCTTATAATAGTCTTTTAATGAGCAGTTTATTTTCAGTTGTTAATTTAGACTTTCGTCCAATCAACCAGTTTATTGATTTGACTTTTAGATCAATTTGTTTCCTTTTTTTGGATATATGTTCTTTCCAACTGAGTTTGCTGTCTAGGTGCAGACCAAGGTATTTGACTACTTCGACTTGTGGTATAATTTCTTGATTAAATTAAACTGCAGGACATCTTTCATTTCTGAGAGTAAATATTATATGAGAGAACTTCGATGCATTAACTTTTATCTTCCTCTTTTTCAGCCATTTTTCCAGTGTTCTTAAGTGTTCTTTGAGATTAAGTGCTGCTGTGTTAGGATCTTCGAGTGTTGACAATATGGCTGTGTCATCCTCAAAAGTACCAGTGAAAATATCTCTTAGGGCTGGAATATCGTTGGTAAATAGAACATACAAAAGCGGGCCAAGTACACTTCCCTGTGGCACGTCAGAGTGGATAGGAAAGGAGTCCGAAGTTTCTTCGTTTACTTTTGCAAAGAATTCTCTTTGGCTTAGATATGATTTCACACAATAAATCATAAGTTTGGGTAGCGATTTTTCCAAGTTTCATATGAAATTTCACAACAATTCGTTGCTCTATTGTTACATTTATCATTTTTCCGTCAAAGCAAAAAAACAACTCTAATTCGAATCAAGGCTGTGACTATACATATTTGTTTAGAGAAGCGAAAGGTACTGTATTTGAAAGAGAAGGCTTCACAATAAACAGCTATTGGTCGCTGGCGTTTTGCGCATGCGCATTTTTTCTGTAGCAGAGTCAGTCTCGTTATTTAATAGCAATGGCTCGTATATTTGGAATTAATATTTCAAATTGTACATTTATAGCAAACCATTCGTTTCATATCATTTAAAATATATGTGTTTTATGGCTTATACAGAATACAACAAAGAATGTTCGTAAATACAACGATAATTTTAATTTAATTTTAAATTCTACCATAATTTTTGCCAGCCAGCCAACTTTTGATTTTGCGTAAATTTAAGAAACATAAAAGACGCGTCAAATTTTATATCAAGAGGGAAGTTTAAAAATATTATTTACCTATTTCCAAGTTTTACGCCTTCAGCGCATTCTAACCACTATTCGAAAAGTCAAAGGGCAACCCATATCTTGTGATACATTAAATTAAAGCCTAAAAAAAATGCAACCCAACTGTGTAAACAAAAATCTATTCTGTCGACGTATTTTTCAAATAGTATTAAATATAGGGAAATTACTTCATAAATTGAAACAAAGCTATTTACCACAAAATTTACAAAAACTGTTTAAATTGGGCTCCGTTGTAAACAATAATATAACCTATTTTCAGATTCTTCTCGAACTTTCTGCAACGTTTCTCTTGTTATTCGTCTACATTCTTCAGTTATCATAGATCTTAGTTCTTCAATATTTTCGGGAGGGGTTTTATAAAACAACGTTTTTAAACAGCCCTACAGAAAAAATCAAGTGGTGTTAGATCTGGAGATCTTGCCGGCCATTCAATACAACCACATCTACCAATCCAATGCCTCGGAAATCGTTCATTTAGCCATTATGTTACTGCTATTGCATAATGTGGTGTAGCTCCATCCTGCTGAAGGTATATATTCTCTTCGTCTAGCACCATATTTTCCTGTTCATCAACTTGTCTTTCTAATCACTGAGTAATAAGTGGATAAATTTCATCTTCTAATAATTGAAGGTAGAATTATCCCGTCAGATTTTCCTCCAAAAAAAGTGGTCCAA
Organism: Hermaeophaga mercurialis; assembly: GCA_951812935.1. NCBI lineage: Eukaryota > Metazoa > Arthropoda > Insecta > Coleoptera > Chrysomelidae > Hermaeophaga > Hermaeophaga mercurialis. The sequence goes on from OX638364.1 coordinate 16,026,448, forward strand.
TTATTTCATTTCCAAGAATACCAGCCCATACATTGATCTTCGCAGGAAACTGAGTGTTTTCCTGTCGAAATAGGTGAGGGTTTTCCTTATCCCAATACCTACAGTTAAGTTAATTAACAACGCCATTTAAATAAAAAGTTGATTCATCATTGAAGCAAATATTTTTGGGTCATTAATTCCCAAAATGCAATTCTGCAATCATAGTTGTCTTTACTAAACTGTTGATAAATTTCTATTTTGTATGGGAAAAACTTATTTGATTTTAACACTTTGTGTATAGAACCAACAGAAATATTGTAGAATCTATAGCAAAATGACCCAGTACTTCAATTTGTGCATCATTGTCGAAAATTTTGGGATTCTTATATTTTTTTATTATAAACTGATCCAGTTTCTTCAAATTTCCGTACTAAATCTATAATGACCTGATGGCTTATGTTGCGGTTAGGATGCCTTTCGATTAAAACTCGAGCTGTTGTTCCTTAAGCGCATCTGTTTTGAGCTCAGTAAATGAATATTAATTCTATTCTTTCTTGCAGGGAATACACCATTTAAACAAACTCAAAATGCTATAGCAATAAATGGCTATGAAAACGACACAAATAACTTGGTAGTAAAAAAAATGACAAAAATATTATGTATTCAGAAGTAAATTTAATCACTGGACCCTATCTCACAGTGTCGTAGATGCTTTGTTTCACGGTCTATTGTAATTTCACTATATGTTACCTGAAAAGCAAATTGTCAGAATAGATTTTTGTTTATAGGGTTGAGTTGCATTTTTCTTAGGCTTCAATTTATATTGGTATATTACAAGGTAGGGGTTGCTATTTGACTTTTTCATTAGGAGTTAGGGCTGAAACTTGGAAATAGGTGAAAAATATTTTTGAACCTCCCCCTTGATTTAAATTTTTTTTTATTATTCTTAAATCAAAATCGAAAGTTATTTCGACTGCTTTGTTTTGAAATGAAAGCACTGTATATCTACGGATATACTGTTCCCACTAAGTTTTTAATTTCAGATCTATCTTGCAACAAAATATTATTTGACACAATATTTTGTAGGATAACAGGTAACAGATGAACCCATGTTAACATTATAAGATATGTGAGCTTTTACCCGCATCTCAATTTCGTCCCGGAAACGTTTCTTGTTATTTTCGTCATGGTAATATACCCGGCAAGATATTTGAGACAATCTTAGGACCTTCTAAGAGCAGTTGCAAAAATTACAACGGATTATGATCATTTATCAAATACCTGAAGCCTTAGTTCTAGGATTATATTTTTTTGCTTTTTTCCATTTCTCAGCACTAATATTCTTATGACCCTTTGTCAATTTGTTGACAGTGTACCCTTTTATAATTATTTTTCTGCTTCCAATAATTCTTGAATGTTTGCATTTGTTGAATATCTTTATTAACTTTTTCTCGCCTACCTGAATACAACATAATGTCGATTACGCTGCTTTGCTGTAATTCATGTAAAGTGGTTGTTTAAACCAAAACCCAAACAGGGTACTTCCAACGTCCTGATGGCTGTTTAAAATGTTTTTGATAATAACATCAACGCCTCATTTACCTTATTTGTTCTACCACAATGCAATACAGGATGCTAAAAAAAAAGATCGAATATTTGAACAGGGTATAGTATGGATCAAAATAAGTTAAAAATACTTAATAAACAAGGGTTTGTAAATTGACGGTTTCGGAGATACAGAGAGTTACTTACAAACTTATAAACAAAATCGTTTCCACATCGATGAATAGGAATGGGCGGGTCTCTACCATGGCCTGCAAGATCACCTGATTTAAACCCCCTTGATTTCTTTTTTTTGGGGATATTTAAAAAGTTAATGTACGCTATCACTGTAAATAGCCTCGAAGATCTGCAACAACGAATTATTCAAGAATGTCACCAAATCCGAGCTAATGTAGAAGTTTTAGCGAGCGTTCGAATATTCTTCTGGCAGAGATGCCGTGCCTGTTTGGAAATGGAAGGAGGGCATTTTGAACATCTTATCTAACATTCTTTCTTTTGATTTTGTTTATAAGTTTCTTTCCTTTGTTTTTAAATAATAAAAATAATGTGTAAACGCAAAATGCTTCAAAAATAAATAACTCGCTGTATCTCCGAAACCGTCAATTTACGGACCCATCTTTATTAAGAGTTTTTGACTTATTTTGGTAAATATAATACCCTGTTCAAATAGTCGTCCTTGTATACAAAACGTTTTATCTTCTATTATTTGACATCAATTACTTACAGCTAAATCAAGCTCTATAGTTTATGCCGTGACTGACAAACCAAAAATTACCTTTTATGACCTTTGTTACGATATTTTGTAATATTCTTAATATTCTTCATCAAACTGGAGCTTTTCATTACCGTTTCGTTTTTACTGACACTTTTATGAATAAAATCATGTTGTTTTAAAAATTATTCCAAAGTTATTATTGCACAGTCGACAAGTGTTCATATACATTTTCCCTTATGCATATATAATAGATTTAGCGTGTAGGATGTAAACATCTAACTTCACTTATCTGGCACAAAAGGTAGGCTTCAATCTTTCTAAAATTACCGGAGGCACTTCTTTTATCTGGGTATTTGCGACCAGATTCTATAATTCTGTACGAGTTGCACGAGGAACTTTCGTCCAGAAAACCAAAACAATTTTTATAAATTTGACGTTCACTGCTCGGTTCTAGAATTGATTAAATTTTTTGAATGATCTGTGATAATGCCATTATTGCCGTTCTGCAGTAATTGTTTTGCAACGGACTCGATATTTTCGCTCTAACAAATATCTCGCAATTCAAAAGTAGTCTCCAATTAGTTTGACAGTTGAAAATAATTTAATTCCATAAAGGAGAGAATCGATAAAAAACTTACGCCGTAAAACCAAAAACTTACGAGGTACAACCGTAAAGACTAATAATATTAAATAATAACTATTTCTCCTTATGATTAATATAGAATTTAATACATTAAACCCCATTACGCTGATAGGATTAAATATTTCCAAAGTATTTCATTAACGTCATTCTACACTGGGTCGCAAAATTAACGCATAGTGATTTAAAATTAAATATGTGCCTTGGTAAATATTTTATACCTACGTTAATGGCTAAGAAATATTTATTTACCTTGTCCTCCAACCTTTTCAAGATATTTTTCGTTTTTGGGAACTGTAAAAACTGCAAAAAATTTAAAAAGTGGTATAAATTAAATTTTATTGGCTCTGTTTATTAGTCTAAAATCATTTCTCATTTGTATTAAGTGTATTTCATTATTATGGCATATAACGTACGTGAATTATTAAGGCTTATTCCAAACCCAGTAAGGTTTGCGTTTCGCAATCCGCAATTCTAGAGCTTTAGCACGATATAGAGAAACTGGTAGTAACCAAAGATTTCTGTGATTAGAAACCCTTCGAAGTCGGTTTGTTACAAACACTTTGTAACTACAAGTATTTTCACGACGCTATAATTATCAAATAAGTCGTTATACAGTAAAAAGAAGGTTGATGGAAGATAATATTAGTCCATATAGAGCCGCTACAGGGCCTCAGCTCTGCAACCTCTTCAGTTTGCACACGACCATCGCAACTGGAATAATCATCAATGGGGCAATACGCTCTTCACTGATGAGCCTAGATTTTCCCACTTGAGTGATGATCGCCGTAGAAGAGTTTATCGACTCCCTGGAGAGCGATATTCCCAGTGCAATATTGTGGGAACAGTTGCCTACGGCGGTGGATCTGTTATAGTATGGGTTGGCATTAGCTTGGAGGCTCGTACAGAGTAGGTAATTGTCCAAGAGGGCCGACTGAATGCACATCGGTATATAATGGACATTTTAGAATAACACATGGTACCATATGCCCCATTTATTGAGGATAATTTTGAATTCATGCAAGACGATGCTAGTCTACACAAATGGTGCAAAATTATCTTCAAGCTGTCACCATTTCGAGAATGGCTTGTCCAGCCAGAAGTTCTGATCTCAACCCTATAGATAAGATAAGGGGTAATATGGGACAGCAAGTTAGAGCTCTAAATCCCCCTCCTGCAACCCGATATGAACCGTCATTAAGGCTCATTAAGATATGGAACGAATTAGATCAAAATGTTATCAGAAACTCGATCTTGAATATGCCAAGGAGATATTATTCCGTAATTAGGTAAAGAGGTGGAAATACGCAATATTAATGTCTCTTTTAGAGTATTATGAACTGTTTCATAATAAGGGATTTATCGTATTATGGAACACGCGCGGTCTATTAATATTTAAAAATAAAAGTTTGGCAATTTAAGAGAATGTTATTTACCACATGATCTCATTTTTGAAGAAAACAAATACATTTATAACATGTATTAGTAAAATTTTGGCGTTTTTACAATTATGCGTTAATTTTGCGGCGCAGTGTATTTAGTTAGTATTATATATATTATATATGATTTGTAGTTTTGTATTTTTTTCACTTAAACTAGTCATACGAATACATGTTCTTAATATATCTTTAAAAGCTGGTCCAGATTTTGTCTCAGAATTGTCGCCAGGTATAATACTGTTTTTTAAATAATTTAATTTGTCAATTATAGTAAAATTAGGGGTTCTAAATAAAAGGTAGGTAAGTACTCGTATATTTTTAAAATCTTAAAAATTTTAATCGGATCTGCGACTTACATTCTAACTAAAATCTCCGTAAAAATTAATTAAATTGAAACTTCGTTTTAATCTAACTTTGTTTCCGTATTTCATACATGTCTAGTTCGATCTCAGTTTTTATTACCTATTTTAAATTCATCTCAAGCAAACTTTGTTTTACAAAGTTAGTAATAAATATTGAACTTATCATTATATTTAGAAAATCTATTAAAAACTACTAACTATTGGAATAATTTATATTTTTGTTTTTATTACATTATACAACATTTTTAATATACTTGGGTCTAATTTCGATAAGTATTTAATCATTGCAGAATTTTTAATAATGGTTTGTGAACCGTAAATGCGGAAATAAAAGTACATACGATGAATAAAACGTTCTCGTGTTAAATAATTGAGTAGTTAATTTATTTGTTCTTAATTGGTATTTATCAAATAAGCTTGTTTAATTGGAAGCAGGTTTAGTCGTGTTCGAAACGAAGCAATAAAATGCAAATTAAGTAGTTGCATATTTAGAATTACAGAAAAATATTACAAAATTCCTCTATTTTCTTTGATTCTGTGTTTCGTCCAATTAGAATCCGACAAAGATTTCCTATAAATTCTGCAATTTGTCTCATGTGTCTCGGGCGTAGAAAACAGACTTGAAAAATTTACAATCAACTAAATCGATAATGCAAACATTATATTTTCTTATTTGATTTAGTAATGGTTGTTTAGCCTCTCCATTTGCTATTTTTAGTATTTTCTTTCGGCGTGCCTGACACAATTTTCCGAATGTTGATAGAAAATTTATTAAAAGATTTCAAGGGCGCCCACCTTCCACGTAGACGTAAAATTTTTCTTTAACTTGGAGAGTGTCTGAAAGTTGTTTTTCTACAATAAAATAGAATTAATCCCATTAACAGAATTGTAAACCAAAAAAACAATGCATTACTTAAAATAACATACAAACTCTGAGTTATCTTGAGAGATTCTAAAAAAATTAATATGAAAATTATAGGGACTTGACCTCGATATTTCCATATTTTTATACAGTGTGACCCGTTTAAATTGAAAATACAACCATAGTATTTGAAGTTATCAACCGATTTCAATAATTTTTCAAAAAGTTATTCCTACTTTTTTATTAATAAAAAAGTTATGGGATGGTAAATTCCAAAAATTTACCGGGTAAAAGTTTACAAAATGCCAACCAGCGTTTTTTTTATAACCAATACCAGTACGCCACTGTATTAAGATTGCCCTCAAATAGATGTGACCCAACATTTATTAAAATATGTTTATTAATAAAAAAGTTATGGATGGTTATATTTTAAGAATACATCAGCTAATACATAGTTTACAAAATTTCAACTTAAAATTAACTTTTTTATTAATAAACATATTTTAATAAAAGTCACATTATATCTATTGGGTACTATTTAAATCCAGTGACGTATTCGTCTTTTTGGTAAAAAATCGCTGGTTAACATTTTATAAACTTTTACATTCTATATATACATATTCTTGAAATTTACCATCCCATAACTTTTTTTTTAATAACCACATTTTAATAAAAGTTGGGTCACGGTTACTTGGGAGCCATCTAAACCCATTGGCGTACTCATTTTTTTTATAAAAAAATCCCTAATAAGATTTCTGGATTTTTGACTGTGGAAAAATTTCGTAGTGTGCCTAAAAAAGAGGAATACCTCTTTGAAACACTGTCTTCAAATAAAATTTTGAATGCACCATATTTCAAAAAAAAATGTTGAAAACGGCTAATAACTTCAAATACTTTGTAAGTGTTTCCAATTTAGATGGATATATTCAGCTTTGGCCAAAGTTATATTGTGTATATAAAACACCCTTTATATTATTTTAAATTTAATATAAGCTTGTATATTAGATCGTCATACAAGCTTTTAAAGATGTCAACACCATTTATGAAGAGCATAATGAAATAGACACTTTGTAATATTTAATGCAAATTACTGTTAAACTTTCATTGTCAAAAGGTTTTTAATAAAGTCCAGATATGTAGCAATTGATAAAATTTTTACCTCTATTTTGTATATAGAACAAACTAAAATGCACACTGATCATTTTTTAGAATTTATTAATTTTGTGGAACAAGTTCCTACTGTTTTGGGGTACTTTTCTGGCAAAACATAAAACCTAATACCACAAACATAAATGTTTCTATCCAGAAATTAGACGATATGATCTCGATACTGAGTGAATGTAATAAAAACTGCTTGGGGTAAAAGTTTCTGAGGAGAGATTTCTAGAGCGTCGTTTACCTGAAAATAAAAATTTCAAGAAAATAAAGAATTGATTTAATCGTCCTGGTACTGTAGCTTAGGAGAAAATAATTAAACGTCTTTTTTAATTTGATTAGTACCTTCTCTGAAAATGGATTCTCAGTGTACTATTTTTTTTCTCTAGGACCATTACTGGAATGTGCTAATTACACAATAATTTTAAATAATATACTGCAAACTTTCTCACTCTTGAGAATATTCATTCCGTAAAATTTCCTCTTATGTGTTTTGCATGTATTTTCATTCTATAACAAGTGATGTAATAACTTTCCGTAGTTATTTTAAACAATATCGATAGCCATGGATGTCAAAACTGTCAACGTCAGATGTAAATGCTGGCGCCGTAATAATAAATTTTAATTTAAATAAAATAATGAGTGAAAAATCGAGTAAATTTTCATCGTGGAGAAAACATAGTCTGTTATTCGGTTAGAATAACAAAACTCGATACTCGTGATTTCACTCGAATTTTTTTCATTCTAACCTTGTTACAGAAACTACTATTCTCCACGACCATTAGTTAAATGTGTTAATTCCAAAATCGTTTTTAAAAATAGAATGTAAACATTCTCACTCTTGAGAGAGAATATTGATTCCGAAACACTTTCTTCTTATGTGTTTTGCGTGTATTTTCATTCCATAACAAGTGATGGAATGAATATTCCGTAATTGTTCTAAACAATATCGATAGCCATGGATGTCAAAACTGTTCATTCTAACCTTGTTACAGAATATATACTATAATTGAATGCACACAATATCCAGATCAATTTATTTATTTTACGAAACAAAAATAACAAAAATTAATTAAAGTAGATGAAACTCGAAATGCATATATGCTTGTTTATCTTGAAGGTATTAAATATCAAACAACACACAATCTACCATAAAAACTACGGTATTCGTCAAAATTTTAATTTTTTATTTCTAAAATTCTAAATATACAATTGTATTATTTATTTATGGTACAACTAAAAGTATTTTCATTATATTTAAAAAATCAACCGTTTGACACTGAAATTTTAATTCACATTGCTTTGTTTTAAATAATATAGGGTGATACAAGTTATACACACCCTGTGTGTAATATAAAAATGTGTAACAGGTCTCACTCTATAATTTTCATATAGAATTATTAGTAATCAACAAAAAATTATATAGAAACAAATAAGATGACAATGAAAACAGATCAAATAAAATTGCTTAAGTCTATTTATAAACAAATTCACAAAAACATAATTAACCACTCTAAACCAAGAGAGAATCAAAAATATTGTCTGAACGCTTTTGTTGCAGAATGTGGCATCAATTTTGAATAATTAATATTAATTACATTTTTATTGTAACTCATTACCATTAATGGGATATAAATATATTTGTAATAAAGTTAAAGTTGATTGTATTAAATTCGAATATACAGTATGGTCCAAATGAAAGGAATAAATTCATTATCGGCAATTTTCCCTTAAAATCGCCGATTTACGAAATAAGGAATTTATTCCTTTCATTTGGACCATACTGTATAGTGACGTAACAAAACTACAAAAGGATAGATTTTATTATGTTAAAAACACCAAAAATAAAATATATAAAAAAATTGAAAGACCCGTTCTTCAAAATTTTTGTGATGGGATGTTGGAGAGATATTTGGTCTTTACAATAATAGGAGAAAAATAATCAGATTTATGCAGAAAATATTGTACGTGTATTTTACTAAAAAAGTTATTGAAGCATTTGAATCTTGCTGAGACCCATTAAACTTAATTGCCAATTTGTAACACAGTTAAAAGTTTTTACTTGATATACTCATTATATTTCCCTACACTGAGCAAAAAGAGGAATATAATTAAATATTTGTTATGAAATATCAAATAAAATTTCAACCCAGCAAACGTTTCTCAGTGTGTTTTTACGAAGAAAAACAGGTAGTTAGGGAGGTAAGATTTCATTCTTATTTTTTAACGTTCGTTATATCCAAGTATAAAGCACTGAGATATTAAATAAAATTAATTGACTGGAAAAGACATGCCGTCGTCTCAGCTTCGGAAAGAGTAAAAATCAAAAGAATATGAACTTTCACTTTTTCTGTTAACGCTTTTTATCTCGACACAAAGGCAAACTGGTAATATTGAAATACAAATTATATTACGGGAATATCAAATAATAATTATTACGGGTGACATCTTTGAATTGCACACGCTTGGTGCCATTTACCAGTTTCCGTTAAAAGTAATAAGTTTTTGTGATTATGTTATGCTACCTAATTTTTTTTATTAAAAAGGGAAATACTGTTTTTTTAAGTATTTATTCTAGATTTAACAGCTGAAACATAATTTTATAACAGTTAATTTGTATTACTTTTTATGTAAACTGGTAGATGGTACATCGAGTATAAGAAGATTATGTAATAATTGAATGTGTTCCTCTTTGCAAATTTTTGTTATTTTCCTAATTCTTTTCGTTTTTAAATGGTTTGTTTTCAATTTAGAATTAATTTTATGAATTTATAATGAATTTCTTCTCTGAAAGTAACGTTAGTTTTATCATTTTCTGTGTCTATGTATTTCTTTAATAACTTTCATTCTTCTCACAATCTTACTTTTTTCATCCATCCTCAAACCTATTGTATTTTTCTTAATACATTAAATAATTTTTCTATTTAATATTTTCGCTCCATATTGATCGACAATCTAGATGAACCGATGTTCGGTAACTATTTTTCTACTCTCTATTATTTCTTTTCTTGCAAGGATTCTATTTATATACTACTTACGTTGATACAAAATCGGGATAAATTCATAAAATATATATACACTGTGTCTACTTAAGTTGGAACCATATGGAAAAAATTTTTATTATTGGTTTTTTGAAAAAAAGTTATTCTTTATAAAAAGTTCTGTATGGCCTAAAACTGAAAATGAGTTAATTAGATATTAATTTTTTGCACTCATATACGAGGTGCGACAAAAAATATAAATTTTGCTCAACAATAAAGTACCTTTATTTTTAATAATATCGAATTACATCCATTTAGCATGAAAAGCAGGTTTTGCAATTTTTTAGACACTGAGTCTAATTTAAATTACTTTTAATTTTATAAATTTCAATACTGAACATTTATATCTCTTATCTATTAAAGGCATTATAACCTTTCCATTTCTTAATGTTTGCGAACAATTCCTTAATTTAAATACATAATGAATGCATAACAATTATTTATTTTACAAATAGGAAAATCCAAATGAATAATAAATTGTAAACAAACAATTAATTTTAATTCATTTTACTAATGCCTCTACATAGCCATCCTCTCTTTCTAAACATTTAACTGTTCTTTCTCCAAACTCCCGTAATATCCATATCATATCTGGAGTAATTTTTTGGCATTCTTCACAAATAATCTTCTCCAAATGATCGACAACTTGAAACGGTTTTAAGTAACCCCATAAAAAAAGTCGAGGGGGGTTAAGTGAGGAGATCTGGCAGGCCAAAAAAGATCTGTGAAGCGCTTTTCCATTAAACATATTTTCAAGTTATACTCTAACGATTACTGTACTATGGATTGAAGCACCATCTTGTTGGAACCAAATTTGTAGACCTTTTTGTAAAGTTTGTCCATAAAGTCAGTGATTTAATTTTGTAATAATTGTAAGTATCGTGCGGTATTCATGGATTGTCGAAAAAAATGGCCAATTAATTTATTTTTGTAAATACTACACCTCACGTTTATTTTAAACGAATATTGGTTACGACGTTTTATTGCAAAGTGTAGATTATTATCTGACTACCAACGACAATTTTGTGATGAGACAGTTCTATGAGAAGAAAACATTGCCTCATCGGAAAAAATATATGTATATCTCGTTAAAAACGGTTCTTCTTCTAACTCTCCTTGGATGAGAGAGCAAAATTCAAATCGTGTATCATAATCTCTTGCTTGCAAGATGTGAACGATTTATAGTTTGTATGGATAATATTTATTTCAAATATTTGCCACACTATCTTTACTTACTGTAATATTTTGTATCATAGACGCCCTTGCGTTTTTTATTAAAATTATTTTGAATACTTCCATTAGTCTTGAATTTATTTAATATTTTTGTAACTGCAGAATTCCCAATATTTCTATGAGGTTGTCTAGTATTAAAAATATCTGCAGCTTCTCTATGTGTTTTATAGTATCTCGAAGAATCAAAGCAATTTCTATTTTTTCTTCACACGTTAATAAAGCTGCCTGCCATTTCTAATGTATTTTATAAATACCAACGCCCTTTGATATTCAATGTCATATATTTCTTGTAAGTATATCCTAGATTTTTTCTGAGGCATGCCAGAAAGTTATACGGATGTATGAAAAATTAGTAAAAAATTACAAAACCTAAGTTTTGATGCTAAGCAGATGTAATTGCATAGCTGAATGTATTTTTAATTCTGATCAATTCTTTTCATAACAGTTTTCGACTTTATCAAAAAATAAAGGTACTTTATTCTTAAGCAAAATTTATATTTTTTGACGCACCTCGTATAAGAGAGCAAAAAATTCTGATTTAATAATTTTGCGTTTTAGGTCATGCAGAACTTTTTAAAAGGGAATAACTTTTTTTCAAAAAACCAATCATAAAAAGGTTTTCCATATGGTTCCAACTTAAGTAGATACACTGTATATATATATATATGTATATACAGAGTGAGTTTTTAGTGTAACAACGGTCCATAAATCCAGTATTAAGAGGATATCACATTATTCTAAATTTCTACGTTCACCGCAAATTGTTATACTCTAGTGTTTTGATTATTTTTTTGGTAAAAATAATTTTGTTATATTAAGCTTGTTCCATCAAAACGTTTCCTAAAAGTTGGTGACATTAACGCAGTGCGCATTTTTGTTACAAACATATTTCCAACAATTCTCTGCTGGAACATGAAATATAATTGGGTTTGTTATTGTTGCCCAACTCCTTCATTCAGGCAGGATTGTTTTAGAAAAAGTTTGGTTAGAAACTAGTATAATTTTGAAATTAAATATTACTTGTTGCTCAAAAAATAAAATAATCTTCTTGAAACCCTAAATAAACTGCTTATTGGAATGTCAAATCGATCAGCTACGTCTCTAAACGAGGCCGCTTCATATCCGGTGAACCAAAGAAATATCAAAACTTGATATTTGATATTTATTTTATCATTACTTCCCGAAAATAATGAATTTAGGTATAGCGAATGTTTCACAAAAATAAAAGGGCATAACAAACAAAATCTTTTAAGCAACTAAAATATAAGGGGTTACATTTACAAAAAATGAGGAAATCGTTATTTTCTTGTTCAGCTCACCTAGTTAGTTTGAAAATTAGAATATATTGTACCCTTTAACTGTGGGTGTCGTGAATAAACGATTCGTAAAAAGTCTAATATCTCTTAAAAATTAAACGCAACGCCTATGTTTGGCTAATGTGTCACATTTTTTTCATCACGTCGAAATTAAACTTTGCAAATATTTACAAAGTAGTTAGTTACTACCAGTGGTGTTAGTTAATCTAATAGGTAATTTTTGATTACGTCCAAAATTTTCTATTTGTATTTGTGTAGTAAACTGTATGGGCTGGTTGTGGACTGTATTAACTTTATTTTAAATCACTATAAACATAATTGCGTGAATACAATATATATTAAATGTCTTTGTACTACGACGGTTGTAATGGTACTTGTTTACCTTCTGGAAATCATGGAAACGTTTATTTCGCTGGAAGTCATGGAAACGCGGTGCACAGGGGTGGTGTTAGGTAGTTTCCCAACATAGTCCCCCGGTTGAAAGTAAGAATTTCTTTCAACTCTCAAGATGTACTGGTAGCAAACATATTTTGGTAATGCTGCGTCGTAACGTAGACGAAGTAGTTCTCACTGTGACCACTCTGACAAGTCCATCTGGACCAGGGTGAATCTCTTGGATGATTCCAGTCTTCCAATTGTGGGACGGTAGGTTATCATCTACTAATAGTACTAATTTACCGATGAGTTTATCAGGTACATTTGAAAATTTCCATTTACTTCTGATCTGTAGAGATTGTAGATAGGTAGTTGACCATTTTTTCCAAAAAGTTTCTATTAGAGCTTGCAGTTTCTTATATCGAGAAATAATAGTATCTCGTTTATCAGGTGTTGATTCGGGTAGTGATTGAAGATGGCTTCCGACCAAAAAGTGACCAGGCGTTAGAACTTGTAGATCATCAATATCGTCAGTGAGTGGAGATAAAGGACGAGAGTTCATGATAGATTCAATTTGCGATAAAAATGTAAAGAATTCTTCCAAAGTTAAATGCTCATTATTAAGAACAGTTTTTAATTTTGATTTAGCTATACGAACAGCGCTTTCCCATAGACCCCCAAAGGAAGGAGACCTAGGAGGAATATATGACCAGTTAATTCTATTTTTTAATAAAAAGTCATGAACATCTAGTTTTTTAAACATTTGTGTAAATTCCTTTAGGTAATTATTTGCGCCAATAAAATTTGTGGCATTATCAGAATATATTTTAGAACATAAACCTCTACGAGATATGAAACGTTTTAAAGCATTAAGAAACGCTTCTGTCGTCAAGTCGGTTACTGCTTCTAAGTGAACTGCTCGTGTAGAGAAGCATATGAATACACAGACATATACCTTAATAAATTTTTTATTTCTAAGTTTTGTTTCTTTCATTAAAAATGGACCGGTATAGTCAATACCGCAAGTTGAAAATGGTCTTGAAACAGTTACTCTAGATTTAGGTAATTGTCCCATGATTTGAGTTATAAATTTAGGTTTCATTTTGAAACAAACAATACAAGTTTTCAAAACATTCTTAACAGTTTGTCTGCCGTGAATAGGCCAAAATTTTTGACGTAATTTGTTTAGTAAAAATTGACATCCTGCATGATAATTCTGACAATGTTCATAGCGAATAAGTAACGTCGTGAAATTGTGCTTGGAAGGAATAACCATAGGATGTTTTGCGTCATTTGGGAGGTGTGAGTTAAAAAGCCTACCTCCTACCCTAAGAATACCTTCGTGATCAAAAAATGGATTTAGATTACTTAAGTTGTGATTTTTGTTAATAGTTTTTTGAAGTGAGCGAATTTCAGCAGTAAATGCTTCTATTTGAACAAGTTTCACAATTTTCTTTAAGGCATTATCAATTTCTTCAACTGACAATGGACCTAATAATTTGCTTGAAGTATGACTCGTGTTATGAATGAAACGCAGTAAGTATGCAGTAATGTGCAATAGTTTTGTATAACTTGAATATTTTTGAAGAAGTTCGAAACTGTTATGTTCATTTAGAACTATCAATACGTTTTTCTTTAATTCAGGTATTTCAGAGTCAAAGTTTAATTTTGTTGAAGGTAGGTACGTGATTCCATTCGCAATTTTGAGTTAATGTTTGAATTTGTGAGATACGATTTGACACGAAAATATGATATTTACTTGGTTCGCCCTTAAGCCAATGTAAAACTATCGTAGAATCTGTCCAAAAGTAAGTATGATTAAAGTTCAAATTTAAGGATTCTGATACCCTTTTGTACAATTGAGATGCGAGAAGTGCTCCGCATAATTCAAGACGTGGTATAGTTTGCACCTTTAAAGGTGCAACTTTAGATTTGGCACAGATTAGTTTAGTTAACGTAAAATTATCATTTTTTGATACTAAATAAATACAACAACCGTATGCGCGTTCAGAGGCGTCACTAAAACAATGCAATTCCAATGAATTATATGTTTCTAAACAAATAGTTCGTGGAATCGTAATGTTATTAATTTCCTTTAATTGAGTATAAAATTCTTGCCAACAATTTAATAAGTCTCCTGTGATTGGTTCGTCCCATGACAATTTGGACGACCATAAACGTTGTAAGATTATTTTTGCCTTTACTATAATAGGTCCGAGTAATCCAAGGCAGTCAAAAATTTTAGCTGTTATCGAAAGTATAGATCTTTTAGTGTTTACATTTTGTTGTTTATTATTAACGTTGAAGTAAAAATAATCAGAGTTTGGGTTCCAACCCAATCCTAAAGTTTTTGAACCTTGCGTGTCCTTTATTACGTAATTATTGTCAGTGGATAACAGTGATAGTTCGTCTAATATTTCTTTTTTATTTGATAGCCATTGTCTTAGATTAAAACCCGCATGACTCAAAATTTTACAAATGTCAGTTATTAAGTATTTTGCTGATTGTATGTCCTTTGCACCGCAAAGAAGATCGTCCATGTAAAAATTGTTTTCAATTGCATGCGCCGCTTCCCGAAATTCGTTTTTATTTTCAATAGCTAATTGCTTGAGACAACGTGTAGATAAGAATGAAGCTGGGGCGGTTCCATAAGTAATGGTATTTAATACGTAATGATTTAATTCTTGTTCTGGAGAATCTCTCCATATAATACATTGAAAGTTACGATCGTTTTCGTGGATTAATATTTGTCGATACATCTTCTCGATATCGGCACAAAATGCTACGTTGTAAGTTCTAAAACGAATTAGCGTTGAGAAAATGTCATGTTGAATACATGGTCCGATTCTAAGTACATCGTTTAATGAAAGTCCGGTTTGCGATTTAGAACTAGCGTCGAAAACCGTGCGTAATTTAGTAGTTAAAGAGGTTTCCTTTTTAACAGCGTGATGCGGCAAATAGTGTCGAAACGTTTTGTCTTTTATAACATTAGTCTTAATTTTCGTCATATGTCCTAAGTTAACGTATTCT
Source organism: Hermaeophaga mercurialis (assembly GCA_951812935.1). Lineage (NCBI taxonomy): Eukaryota > Metazoa > Arthropoda > Insecta > Coleoptera > Chrysomelidae > Hermaeophaga > Hermaeophaga mercurialis. Next base: position 16,042,158 of record OX638364.1, read on the forward strand.
CGTATAAAGTTTGAATATGTCAGTTTAAACTGTTCGTCCTTTGCAAATTTTCTTTCTATAGAATAAAACCTATTAATAGCTTGTTCTTTGTTATCACCTAACTTTCGAAAATTTTCTTTAAAAGGTAGTCGTACCTGAAATCTACCGTTTGGTAAACGTGCGTGTGAATTTTGAAAGTGTTCCTCACAATATTGTTCATCTTTTGTTAATGGGTGTTGAAATTGATCAACTTCTTCTAACGTCCAAAACTGTTCTAATTGTTTGTGTAATAAAGTTCGTGAAAATTGGCAATATACCACATTTGTGTTTTCACACAATCTACCGGATATTACCCAACCTAGTTCGGTATTTTGAAAAACTGGCATATGATTATTTAACATAATCCTTTCAGGTAAAAGTAAATAGTAGTAAATGTCAGCACCTAATAAAATATCTATTTCCGTAGGTAAATTAAAACAGGGATCTGCTAGAGTAATTCCTTGGGGTATAGTAATACATTTAGTGTTTAAATATTGCTTTGGAAGTTTACCAGTAATCTTGTTTAAAATTAAAAATTGTAATGAAGTTTCGAAGTTTGAAATCATGGATTTTATTTTAGCGTTTATATAACCGTCAATTCTTACGTTAGTTGAGTTTATTCCTTGCACAGGAATATTTAGAGAATTTTTTGCTAATCCGAGTTTATTGGCTAGTGCTTTAGTTATAAATGAAGATTCACTACCGGCATCCAATAGTGCTCTAGTAATAATGGCGTTACCATACTTGTCATAAATTTTAATTTGTGCAGTAGCTAAGATTACCGACGTAATACCGTAAGTGCTTGAGTTATGTAGTACTGTTTTAGAGTGATTGGTGTTTATTGTGTCACCAGATAATGGTAATAGGGCACGTTGATCTAAATGATTTGAAGTTGTAAATGAAGTCGTATCAATTTGAGTGTGTAAGTTGCTTGTTGTACGTGAGTCGTCAAGTTTACGTGTGTTTGTATTTTGATCAGTGGTTCGTTTGTAATTTGATTGTTTAGTTTGAGTAGTGGGTTCGTTAATGTCATTTGACAATCGTGAGTAATAATCCATATGTAATAATGAGTGGTGCCTTTTATTGCAGGTTCTACAATTAATAGAAGAGCATGATTGTGAATAATGACCTTTACGTAAACAATTCGTACATGCCTTCATATTTTTAATCTCTTGCCAACGTAGCGCCACTGGCAAAGCTTTAAACTTCTGACAAGAATATATATAATGATCGTTATTGCAAAATAAGCATTTTGTCGAAGAATTATTTGTGCTTAAATGAGCACGCGTTTTATTTTCGTATACAGTTTTATTTACATTGATACCTTGTTTAGTATCCATAGTTTCCAAAAGTAAACATCGATCCGTCAAAAATTTTGTAAATTCACTAATTTTTTGTGATGATAAATCTTTCGAATGGATTTCCCACTCTTTTTTTGAATTTAAATCTAATTTATTTGTTAAAAGATAGAGTAAAATAGTATCCCAATGTTCTACTGGTTCTTTTAAATTTTGTAGAGCGCGAAAGTTCTTTTGAAAGTTATCAGTGAACGATCTTAGAGAAGTATGTGACTCTTTAATAACATTAGGTAGTTCAAAAATATTTTTAATGTGCGATTTTATAATTAATTTTTTGTTTTCATAACGTTCAGTTAACATGTCTAGTGCTAACTGATAATTAGCATCCGTTAATTGTAAATTTTGAATTACTTGTAAAGCGTCTCCCTTTAGACTAGTTTTTAAATAATAAAATTTTTGAACATTAGTTAAAGTTGAATTTTGTTCTATGATAGAGTTAAAGGTGTCGTAAAAATTAGTCCATTGATCGTAAGCTCCTTCAAAATTCGGCAACGAAATTTGAGGGAGTTTAATGTTATATTGTGAAATCTGATTATTCGTAACTGGTAACGCTGAAGCAGTGGTAACCGACAGATGTGTGCCCATATGAGAGCTTTTAGTTGTTTGCAATTTTGCGTGACCTTGGGCGATTGCTGCATAATAAGAGTTTTCAAAAGTTTCGTTATATTCTTGATGCTTTAAAAGATTCGTATCGTCTAATAATTCTAATTCACATTGAATTGTTTGAAAATCGTTGAGTGTTTTTTGTATTTCTGCAAGCCTAAATGGAACTTGTGTAACGTTAGTTTCGGTTACATTGTTTAAAAATGTAATAAATCTAGTAATGCTAGTTTTTAATTGGCTCCTTTGAGCAGTTAGCTTTTTAATTTTAATTTCTTCCTCACTAGGCATTTTAATGAGAAAGAGCAGTTCGTATTAACGTAAATATTTGACGTATGTAATAATGAAATGACAGTTTTTATCGTAAATTAAATAATAAACTCACTGGTACTGTAGTCTTCTAATCCGGCTCGAAGGACCAAACATGTGTAGTAAACTGTATGGGCTGGTTGTGGACTGTATTAACTTTATTTTAAATCACTATAAACATAATTGCGTGAATACAATATATATTAAATGTCTTTGTACTACGACGGTTGTAATGGTACTTGTTTACCTTCTGGAAATCATGGAAACGTTTATTTCGCTGGAAGTCATGGAAACGCGGTGCACAGGGGTGGTGTTAGGTAGTTTCCCAACAGTATTATTTATATTATAATTTTTAAGAAATATTAAACTTTTTACGAATCGTTTTTTATGACACGCGCAGTTAAAGGGTTAACTTATTATGTAAAATTTTATTCACTTTTTCATTTGATTTGTTTCGATATAAAATTGGTCATAGCTTTTTGAATACCGCGTATAATTTTGTACAACTTATACTGTGAGAACGGAAATTATGAGAGAGAACTAACTATGAGAATATACACAAGGTGTTCCGTTTAAAAAATATATGTTTGCTTTACCACGTAGTTATAAATCACCCTGTAGAGATCGGCATATTTTCCATCGTTGCCTACAGATTTTTTTTTGATATGCTCTTTAATATCAACCGCTGCCATATTAAAAACTCACCCGGTATACTGCTTTATTAAATATTTACAAAATCACATTTTAAATTTACTACCTTTATCTAAATTTTGAAAGTGTTTTTCTAACTTCTTTCGCCAAAAAATTCAAATATTTAACTATGTATGTTTAGTATTTTTGTGGATTACATTTAAGCTGATCATTTTCATTAATGTAATGCTCTTTCATTTTCAAATTAAAAAAGCCTAAAAGTCTCCCGAAATTCGCGAACATTATCGATCAAACAAAAAATCCCACAACAAATATTGGAAGCTCAAGAGGACTCCAATGTTCGTACAAATATTTTGAAAAGTAATTAATCCCTTGGAGTATTAAATTGAGATTTCTGTTTGTGCTCGTACCATTGACCCATTGATTAAATATTAAAATTTACCCCCACACGCTTAAACATATTAGAACTGCATTAGATTGGAATTTTCAATATAATTTCTTGCATTGAATAATTTTAATTATATAAGTGATTAAACGTTGTTTTTCCATGCCATTAAGATCCAATCACAATAATATTAATTTCATGAGCACTTATATGTATAATACATAATATATATAGGGCGTTTCAAAAGTAATCAGTAATAAGGAAAACTTCTTATAACAGGAAAAGTTTTGTTTCCCAAATAGAACGCTTTAAATAGTGAATAAAACAAATGCTTTTTAGTTAACTAAAGATCATAGAAAAATGCGATTTGAAATGAAATTTTTACATGTTTTTATATAAATTTATATGTATATGGTATAGGTATACCGAGTGATAGAGAACATTTTGTTTTGTTTATTAACAAAAAATGTGTCAAAGTACTGTTTTTGTTTCACCAAAAGCTATCTATTAATTTTGTTGTACAAGTTTGAAACTCCGTGTATTATTTAACTACAAACAGTAGTTGGTAGTAATATAGGACTATTGCTATCATGTTATGGCTTAAATGGTTGCACTAAAGAAGCTGCAAGGCGTTAAAAAAACAGATTTTAAAAATAACAAAATACTTGAACAAAACCTGAAAAAAATTATTTTTAAAATTGAAATAAGAAAAGACTCAACTAGAAGCCGTTATATTGTAATTCTATCAAGAGTTTATGAATATGCTATTAACTCACGGCCTAAAATTGGAGGAAACAATATACTTGAAATTATTAGAAACACAACCGTCAAAAACTCAACGTCCTAACTTAATACCTTCTAAATGAAAATAATTATGAAAATATGTTTATGAGTAAAAAAAATAACAGGTAAAAATGACTATGATTAATTTTGTTTAATTGGATACTCAAAGTATCCTCCTTGCTCTATTTGGTAGTATCCAAGTTTATTGTAAAAAGCTGATATGGCATTACGCAATTGCTCATTTGTTATTTGACGGGTTGGTATCAGTATTATATTTCTTAGATTATTCAGATTCTCAGGTTTTGTTTTTTATGCAATGTTTTTGAGATTGAGATAAATCGTCAGATCTTGCTGGCCACTTAATTGTGTCCCTTCTTCCTATACACCTGTTTTGAAAAACTTCATTTAAATAATTTCGAACTTCAAGTCTAAAGTGAGTTTGAAACCAAATGTCATGGAAATTGTTACAATGATTATTTTTATTGCAAGAACTATTTGATTTCGCAACAGATCTAAATAAAAAAAATGGACCAACAACAGTGGTACCTGCCCAAATATTTACTTTTAAAGGAGTTTGCGTGCTATGTTTTCGCATCCATCTAGGATTAGTATTACTCCAATATCTTCAGTTGTGGTGATTAACTGTATCATTTAACCATTTAACCATACTTTATAAGAATGAAACACATTTTTCCTGAAAATATTACAAACGGATCATACAATGAGATCTTGTTCTAATTCAGTTTTTCGAACGGACGCTCACGGATTTTCTACAAATGTCTGCTAAATATCTAAGGGATTTTTAATCAGTAGTTGCAGTTTTTGGTCGGCCACGTTTAGGGTGATTTTTACTTGAACCCATTTCTTCAAAACGCTTCACAATCCTCCAAACTGCAGTTTTAGTAATCCCGTTACTATTTGGATATGTATCATTAAATAATTGAGCTACCTCATCATAAGTTATTCTTTTATGATCACTGTAACCTCTTATCATCAGAATTGTTGTTCTCTCCTGTTCAGTACACATAATGAAATTTTAAAAATAACAAGATAAACAAACAGGTTTGAAAGAGTATTCTTTTTAGTGACAATAACAAATAACTATTGTCACTCATGATACATGAAAACAAATAATGATAGAAAACGGGCCCTCTAGTTATTTTTTGTCACAAATACTTTTTTTATAATGTTACTTTCAAGCCACTGTAACTTTGCAACGAATTAAGTTAAGACTTTGAAGTTTTCACGGTTGTGTTTCTAATTTATTAGAAAATTGAAAAAATTACAGGACGTACTATTTAAAAAATATATCTAAACATTATTTTGGAGTAATTGTACACCAGGTATATTTCTAACTAACCCATACATATAACTTGATTTATTTGAAGAAACTTTTATTGAATACTTTTATTTAAACCAATCAGAAATCGAGATATTAGCAAGTTACGTTACTTTTTGTACATCATGTTTATTATATATAAAGAATTGTATCTTAGATTATACTTTTATATCAAAGAAATAAAGTTAATGTTACCATCATTATATGAAAGAAATGTTTTCAATTAGTGTCATATACCATTTCCTGTTAATTATAAATATGCCCTCGATAATATACAACAGATTTAATTTTTTATCAAGAATTCAATTTCAATGAACTAATATGATGTGTATATTCTGGGAAAATCTAATGGTTTATCAACATTTTCGAAGAATTTTATATTTACATTAATAATCAATGTCTTACATTAATAGCAAATAGAGGCTTTGGTAAATGAGGTGAACTAAATGGTTTGTACGAATAATTAGAAAATTGAATTAATTTAACAACTTTCTAAGAATTTTGATTCTGAATTTAAATTTCAAATTATAACAACATTGCAACCAGGTAAAAGCCCTTTAAGCCCTTGTTTTTTAAAATGCAGTCTGGTGTTTTCGTCAAAACTCGAATCACATTTTTTAATTAATTTTTCGACTAGAAATACATTTGCTCAATTTTCGACTTACAGAAGAAAGACGATATTTATTTCATAAATTTTGATATCTTCTGTCTCGAAAATTAAGCACTTAAAACGGTTTTGTTTCTATTTTATTTTTTATCAAATTGCAATTTATATTACTTGTCAAGCGATTTTTATTACCTGCCAAGCGATTTTTAGTATATATCAAGAGATTTTTATTAAGAATAGAGTAAATGGCATCTTGATCATAATTTTAACGTAAGTGGATCGAAGCCATGAATATTGAGTTGTTAAGTTTTTGCTAATAATATTGCGAAACACACAGAGTTCATTAACGACAGTTGAAAAATGTATCCAATATGTGGCAAAGTGACTTGTACAGCTACGTAGTTTATAGAAGATTTCTAGAACATGCACTACTGATTAGTAGACAATATGGAACTACAAAGTAACTACATTTAATAAGCAATTTACCCTAGAAACTATCCTTCACTGAAATTGTGCATTTTCCAAAATTAAAAATTGCTAACATGCTAATTAAATAAAATTAAATTAATATAAATAAATTTTTAAAACAACAAAATTCGAACATTAAGTTTATTAGTGTTTACATTAAGCATTTACAACATCAAAGCTAGATATAAACTAAATTAAAATATTTCTTAGGTTATAAAGGCTTAGCAAACCATTCTTGCAGTGTTTATTAAACTGGTACTATAACTCCTCCGTCGCTAAATAAAAATTATAGAGTTAGCTGTAAATAAATTTATATATTACCGATATATAATTATTCTAATTAACCAAAGACCAATTTCATTTGAAATTACCGGTTTTTAGATTGCTAGAGCACTCTGAATAACTTTTACTTCATCTAAATTAATCTTATTAAGGATTACTTTTATCTCTACAGCGTTAATTTCCATATATGGATTACTTGTTTGTACTGTTGCCTTCCTCTATTCTTTATGTCCATGTTGTCCCGTCTCCAGTATCTTAACAAGCTGATTTGCCAATTTGCCAGTTTGATGATTCCTATCAGTGAATCTGTAATGCTAATTAGTTATTTCAGCACAATTATAAATTCTTGCAATTTATTTTTCTTGTCATCGTTTGATATTTGATCCTTTTTAGCCTCCTATCAGTTCTTCAGGGATTTCGTGTATTCTCTAATTCATCATCCATACTTAAGTTATACATTTCACCGTGAAAATAGCCTTAATAAGCCCATTCATTCTAATTTATATCTACTAAATAATCTTCTCTCATCTCCAGTTCCTTCGGATAGAGTCATTGGAACCAAAAAAACATCATCTGAGTATTTGGTATTAAGAAAAAAGATTCTGAGAATGGAACCTACTTAACCTAACCTAACCTAACATAACATAACATAACATAACTTAACCTAACATTACTTGGATGCTTCCAGTAGCAGAGATATTTTAACCAAAACGTAACCTAACCTAACCTAACCTAACCTAACCTAATCTGACCTAACCTAACTTGGATGCTGCCATTAGCAGAGATATTTGAACCATACGCCATTTGTTATGGTTTCCTAAAATGTCTACTAACTTATTGCAAAGAAAGTTTTATAATGGATCGGTTTCACAATTGATGTCGAACTGTTTACTGCGCCAATTAAATTTCAAAAAACAAAAAATGTGATTTTATATTGCAAATAAATAAATTAACAATTTCAGTACTATTTATTTCAGGCTATACTGCGTTAAATAAAGTAGACCTCAGGCTCTGCTTTGGCAGCGCTACTGATAAACAATCTGAATTATATGAGTTTACTTTGCTCCTTTAATTAATTACTTTTAGTCGGTAAATATTTGAAAATGAGGAGATCTAATTGACTTATACAAATAAAACATTATTTCTGCATATGGTCTGTTTATTATGATAAATATCTTAATTAGTATTGAACAATTTGCACTGTTATAAAAATAATTATATACAGGGTGCGGCCGATAAACCGTCGGTTAGACGGATCTCGAGAACTACAAGTAGATGAAAACTGAAAATTTGCATGTAGGGATTTTAAAGGGTGGACTATTTAATAAAAATATTGTCATATTTCTGTTATTTCTGTTATACCGGAAGTTGGTTATAACTTCGTTTTTTTAAATGGGATACCCTGTATACTTTTAATTTTTTATAAATCCCTTACCGAGTTGATTTCAACGATGTATCATACTTGATGTCTATTATGTTTAATAAAGGATCTACAGCCACCTGAAAATCACATTTTTTAATTTTCATAAAATAGTTCACCATTCAAAATCCCTCCATGCAAATTTTCAGTTTTCATCTACTTCTCTGTCGCATCTTGTATAGTACTACTAATTTAAGTAATGAATAAATATATTAATTACAATATTATTTTAACAAATAGATTGACTATTGGTTTTAAGTGGTTATATGTTATTCAATATATCGGATGTTCCATACACTACAGCAAATAAATACATTAAAAATTTTAATTTTATCCCAAACTTATTGTACAGGGTGTAATAAATATAGATACACACACTACTGCAATTTTGAAAATATTACAATTTACGTCAATATTTTGGTGTAATCAAAATTGAAATTGTGAAATTGCAAGGAATGTAAAAATTCGGTAAAAATGAAAATTTGTCAATTTCGTTTTAATTATTATTAAAGATAGAATGAATAAAATCGATAATAATTTTTCGGTCCTTGTTCAAATTTGATTACATCAAAATAATAAAATAGAAAATTTTTGTCTAATTCAAAATGTCCTGACGGAAATTTAAAAGATGTAATCATAATACTCAAAACATAAAAAACATTATTTCTGCGAATGCTGTAAAAATTAATTTTTTTAAGGCTACTATATTTTTTACAAACCTGTTTTATGGATTAAGTAATACTTTATTAAGAAATTTTGAAAACTTATCAGACACTCTTTCATGTTTAAAGATATGGTTGAATAAGAACGGCTCCAAAATTTTGACTTAAGTCCCCCACCCACTTTTTAATGTATGTTTGTCTTGATTTTTCAAATTATGTGTATTTAAAAGTGATATAGACCAGAAATTATTATCACCGTTTTGTAATATATCAACCAGTAGAACAGTGAAAATCTATATTTAAATTAAAAAAGGGGTATATTTTCACAAATGCTACTAAATAAATTGTACAGAATTGTACAGAAATATAGACATTTTTTCAGTGGCCAGTCAATCAGTTTTTTACTACAAAATTTTACAATGCTTCCTACATGTGGATACTCTAAATGATTGATTATGGAAATTAAGTTAAATAGGAAAAAGTTGGTTATTAAGAACAGATCCCAAATATCTAGAAATATTTCAAGATATTCACTAAATGTTTTTTTACCAGTACCTCTTTTTATTTATTAGCATACCAAAAAATGTCCTTCATTTATTATTTGTTTTCCCCCAGGACTTAAGAATTACTTACTCAAATTTGTAATGCAACGTTTTGTTTTTGTGAACTATCTCCAGTTTCATTATTTTAAATACAAACCGGTGATTTTTTATACTACCTAAATATACGAGTACATCATTTGTCTAGAAATTATTTAATTAGCGTACTGAATAATTTTTTTTGTAAACTCAGATATCCTCTTTGTAAGTAAATAATACATTATTAAAAGTTAAGAAAACCTGGATTCCAACATCCCGAATCCAGGTTTTCGTCTGAGACTGTACTATTGACAATGATTGATTGACAGGATCCATGTCAAACAATTTATATAGTACCGCCTTAATTTGCTCGTAATTCTTTCTTTTTGTTACCCATTTTAGGGATAATTTTTAAGTACTGTGAAAAACAATAATAAATATTTTTTGTATGCCGATAAATAAAAATCCTACAACCAAAAAAAAAGATAACGGTCCTGGATATTTGGGATCTATTTACGGAATGTTATTGCTCACCTTCAATGGGTAATTTTTATTATACAGGGTGGCCCAAAATTGTCGAGCATTACTTCTAGGGGTGATAGTTCACCTAAAAATAAAGGTATCTTTTTTTATTAAATTTTTTTCGAAAGCTTCTAAAGTTGTATACAAAAAAATGTTTTTTTTAAATATCTTGAAAATGACTTGGAAAAAAATTTAAATTCCAGACATATAAGCTTTGCATACACATACTAAATTTTATGTTATTAATAATTGCATCCCTTCTTATTAAAAAATGATCTATTAAGATTAATAAAGGCAATTTTTTCCACCCATGTCGCTACATTTTTATTATTTCCTAACAGAATCTTCTGTTTGTAATAAATCTAAAGCCGCACTACCGCATTATGTCGAAAAATTAATCTAAACTAACCGCTTTCGTCGGAAGCCCTATATGACAAACAAAAACCCTGTATGACTTTCCAGATTTAATCGATTATGTGGCAAACAAACTTATCACTTGACGGTTTTAGTCAGAAGGAACTAAAAGTTTTTCCTAAGTAGCGCCAAGAGAATGCAAATAAATAAATTAATACTATTAGGAAGATGACAATCTATAATTTGTTAATTTGCCACAGTAACTCAACTCAACAATAAATAAATGAAACTATTGTAAAAAAACTATTGCCAAATACTGAATTTATGAATTTAATTTTCTTGTTTCACTAAAAAAATTAACAATATTTTAATTCCCTTACGAGTGACGCCAATTTTTAAATACGAGGAATTTTATTTTTTGAATTTCAAGATGGCCTCTTAGATCGGAACAACAATGAAATTTTTCGATGCTTTGCAAACAAATCTAAATACTCTAGATTGTAGATATATATCTATTGTGGCTAAGAAATCTAACATAAAAATACTATTAAAAAAAAACACTTAAAAAGCAGCAAAATTTATATGAACCTGACAATAAATAAAATCTAGTAATCAATTTGCAACCAAATCACTCTAAAATATAGATCGATAATGCAATAGTATTTTTTTTAGCAATAATCCTAATGTTTACGTGATTGGTTGCTTACCTTGATATTTAAATTTGCAACATTTCATTCTATATGGAACATGAAAAAAATATTGAAAATGTATATTTTGAGACAAGAAAAAATTTTCAATGTTAAACATTATTTTTCACATATTATATCAAATCAAATGTTTACCAGATTAAACTAAATAATTTCAAATGATTCCCAAATACTCCGGAGTTCTTCTTTGGCTTAAGAAATACCAAAAAAATGTACAGAGCGTCAAGCTTCAAATTTTTATTTTGAGATAAACACTATATCAACACTATATTTTTTTTAAATATAATATTATTTTAAATTTAAATCCCGCTTACTTCTTCCATTTGAAAAATATATAAAAGGTGTTATTAGATTATATAGCACATTTTCAAATATTTCGTCACTTTTATATGAAATCTTGTTGAAGTTAATTAACTGTATATTTTAAAACAAAGAAGTGATGACTAATCTTTCATAAGCAAAGTATTTTTAATATAAAATATTTTTCAATTAATTAATAAATATTGGGTTACTTCTATTTTATGCACAGGGTGACCCAAAACTTTTACCCATGATTAATTGGGAATTAACATATTTTTTAGAGTTAGTTATAAATAATGTAAATCGTTTGACAGCTCAAAAACATTTTATGAACAAAGCAATGTTTACACATTAAAATCCTAATTTATTTAACAAAATTTTAATTTTAACACAAAAACAACAATAAACACAAACTTTTAAATATCTAATAATAATATATTTATAAAAGCTGCTCGAAATGACGAAATTATGATCATTCAATTCTTGATCAAATAAAATACGATACAGATGCATTTTGTTCTTGGAAAAAATTTGTTATACACTCCCATAGCTCATTTTATTTAATTTTGTATCCTTGCATTTGGATTTTCCGACACTGCTAACAATAAATATGTTTTTTCGGGGGTAATGAACAATTTTCGTTTTTGCTTTTTTCTCATAAGTCACAATTCGATTATATCCATCCATAACTTTCTCGAATTTTGTTTTTTTTGAAGAATTCAGCGTTCAGGAATTTTTTTCTGATAAACTCTTCCTGCCAATAATTAGCTCTTATTGCATTCATTTAAAAAATGAATAACGTCAACTTCGTAAATATTTTCCCATAAAAGTACCGATATTTTTAAAAGCGCACAGTATAGCCAAATTCAGTCTTGAATTTTTGAAATGGGGGAAGTAAATCGAATTCAAAATTATAATAATATATAAGTTATTTCCATTTAAAAAACGCAATTTTCATACGGCCAGGTCCTAAGAAACGTTTATATCTCAAAATAATTTTAAACTGTGAAACTTGACTATTTGCACAATTTTTGTAAAAATGTGTATTTAGTATCTTTCAAGACAACGGAGTTATCGAACTCCGGAGTAAAATCTGATCACCTTGTATAATACAACAGAATTATAACTTTAAGAATTAATGGATGAATTACAGGGTTTTTGTACGCTTTGGTGATTGGTCTACAACGTCATTTAAAATTGATACGATTCGCTTAAGTGAGCAGTTTTAGAGTTGGGAAGTCAACACTTGTTGAACAGAACTCATTTCCTTTGTTAAACAATATAAACTCAACAGTATAGACATCCTGTTCTTTACGAAGGTTTAACCGCAAAGCTTTGCTGGAAATATCAGAATATAGGATCTATTGAAATACAATAGGTTTACAATAAATTACATCTGGTCTATATCACATTACGGTATTTTAAAACATTTTTATGAATTTGGATGAAGGATAAATTTTATATGTACTCAGCGCACACTATCATTTTCGTTATTTTTTTATACTATAGTTCTACATCATATTTAAAATAGCATTAATTAGTTTTAGTCATACATAAAATTTGAACCTCCCTCGTTTGTAACTACTATTCATATATCATTATTTTCCATAATGAATGTATTATTACAAGCTTCTGTTTTAGTAAATACATCTCTAAAGAAATATGCCTCATCACAACAACTTTTTACACAAACAATACTTGAAAAATTCTATTCTAACCATAACAGTATTTACAACATACAAATTTACATTTCGTCCTGGTGAAGAAATTCGAAATCTCGTCATATTTCAATTTCATTGAACCATACGCGTCGCTATTACCTACCGATGCTGGTTTAGAACTGGAATTTGAAAGGTTTCTTTGAAATCTTAAGAGGAGAATATTAAACTCCTTCTTGAACGGACAGGACGAAGTCTAAATTTTGCTATTTATTTTTTATTTCCCAGCTTTTACCATGATTCCGGTCCAAACTTTCCCAACACATTGAATGTTTTGCATGCAGTAAAAGCATTTTATTTGCATGTCGAATGAATAATGTTCCATAAAGCCGCTTTACATTTGTACAAGGCACCGCATTGTAACGCAATCTAATCAAAGAAACTGCTTGAGCAGATGCGAGACTGATTGACAGCTTGTTAAAATCCTGTGCCAGGACTGAATTAGAGAAGGACCTATTTTTCACGCAATTCTGGTAACCTTTTTACTTATTATATTAACTATGGTAATAAATGTGTTACCAAATTTGGGGTTCTTTCATTTATAATGACAGAAGCTGTGTGTACACAGCGAGGATTAAGTATGATGTGATTTAGTGATAAATATCTCTTACAGTGAACAAATAAGTTTTAAGTCACTCTCTATTAATATTTTATCCTTGTTGTATACACATAGTAAATTGGTGTTTGTAACGAATGACATCTTCAAGTTGCGTACCCTTAGTGTTTACGTAAAAACTAATAAAAGATGTGTATTTATGTGGTGTCATGGAAAAGAAACCCCGCATATCTAAATGACACCAAGAAGTACAGGTACCTTTTATTGCTTTTTACGTAATCTAATACGAGGCACCACACGCTTACAACTTCGAGATATCATCAATCTTATAAACATCCATTAGAGCGGTGGCTTTCATAACTAATGAGAATAACAATACCCTGCGATTAGCCAAATTTTCCAAATTACATCAATTGTACTGCAATATAAAGCATAAACAATACATTACTGCTATATACGAGTATACTAGGCAAAGTAGAATTCAGATCGGCTACTTTGATAGTCTAAAAACTCTGAAAGAGCAGAAGGAAATTTGTCCTTGAATATTTCAGTTCGTTCATGCAAGCACTGTTAAATTAATCCTTTAAACTATAAGCCGGAAAAAGTATGCAGTCACGAATAGAAGAAATGACGTCCGCTAATATTGACACTTAAAACAAACTCACTCAAAAAAAAATCCGAACGAGGCAGATAGAATTCTAGTGCAATTTACCAATGAGTAAGGAATACTAGAAGAAGAAATTACTTTAAAGGAATCTCCCTCATGTCATGACATGTGATTAGAATACTGATACTTGAATTTATTAACTAACAGTATCTCGAGATGAGCTTTAAGCTAACTGGGACTAAACTAGAAACACTAGTACTAACTTAAATCCTATTTTTCAAGGTTGTATAAGGTGTAACCGTTATTTTTTAAAAATGGAACGAAGTAACGATACATAAAACCATCCTCTATTCCCATCTCATACATGGGACACAATAAAATTCGGCAATGCGCTGGAAGGTGGCGCTTTTATGTGGCGTCGCCAAAACGGGCGTCTGGACGAGTTCTTACCGGCTCTGTGCAACTATTAACTTCCAGTCAGCGCAAACCTAAAGGGTTGAAGCTCATTTAAATTTATTTGTAGCGGGTAGTTAACCTAGTTAGCGGAATCACGTTTTAAATGTCAAATTTCGGAAAATTGCAAATTTATGGAACATGATAATCGTAATAAATTTTAAATTAAAGTCTCCCTAATAAAATATTGGTTAATCGCAGGGTATACAGAGTATCATCAACTTCGATCCAATTTAGCGAAAATGGACATAATTGTTTTTCTCGTTTTACTTATTTTTGGTCTACAAAAATAAAACCATAGACTCGACAGTATAAATAAATCAAATATTTGATTGATAACATCCTTTAACGTAATGTTTTCCATGCAGCCCACATTGAATGATTAATTCAATTTTCTCTAGAGATGAATTCATCATGCAACAATTGAGTATCGAGTAACGAATTAGATTAGAAACTCTATTTATTTTTCAAATGTCATTATACATACTTCAGCCTACACATGACCTAATTTCTCATTGAGAAAATGTTATCTAGGAAGATACTGAAAGGAATTAGAGAAAAAATAAACAAATTATGACCGTCTAATCGCCCAGATCATTAGAACACTAATATTAAGGCTTAACATGTTAGTGTTATTGAGTACAACACTATTCCCTTCATGTTGTTCACATAAACAATCTAGCACAAATAATAATACGAATCAAACTAATGCACTCTTAGAAACAAATTTGTTGCAGCTGGTGAACAAAATACCAACTATATTATTACTAAAAGCCAATAAAAACGCAAAAACCTTAAAAAATCTGAACGATTATTTAAAAGCACCAAACTCCGCTCCTACAAGACAATTATAACACAAAACAAAACCACTAAGGAAACCCTTAGAAAATGGGAAGGAAGATAATTCCACATTAGAAAAAATATATATACACGGTTTTCAAGGAATCTGACCAAAGATGAAGTAATAAAAGCAAGAAGAATCCAAACTCTAAAAAATGTTTGGTCTAGGGAGACCAATAGAATACTAAAAAGAATCGGATAAAAACATACAGGGTGTTTGGAAGATGAGTGCAAAGCTTTAAGAGAAAGCTAGCATAGACTATTTAGAACCATTTTAGCTATGGTTGTCTTAGACTAAGTCTGACTATTTTTTGTATCTAATTTTTAAGGTGTTTGGCAAAAAATCCGAAAATTTTACTGTTAATTGCTGAAAATGGCCAGCTTGAATGATAGTCAATATTAGAATTGAACTTAGTTATTATTTCAATAATTTTTTGAGCAAAAATGTTTTTTAATTAGTCTGCCTAAAAATGTAAATATTCTTCCTCAATTTGGTTTGTAGTTCCTAATTTCAATAGTTTGTAAGATATCCGCGTAAATGACACCTCAAAAGAAATAACAATAACCAAGCGTGTCTTCAAAAATAAAAAAAGCACCCTCCGTTTGTTTAAAAAAATTTCTGTAAAACAAATGGATGATGACACAGATGATTCGAACATGATTTGTTAGATTGCGTACAAATGACTTTAATTAAATAAAAAAAAATAATTAATCATTCAAGCTGGCCACTATTAGCAATTAACTGTAAAATTTTGGGGTTTTTTGCCAAACATCTTAAAAATTAGATTAAAAAAAGTAGTCAAACTTCGTCTAAGACGATCATAGCCAAAATAGTTCTAAATGGTCTATCCTAGTTTTTCCTTGAAGCTTTACACCCATCTTACAAACATTCTGTATATATAACAAAAATTAGAAAAATATTTTAAAAATATGGCAGGAGATCGTGGAAGTGGAACTAAGTGACAAAATTATAACGAACTGGTGTAAAAGGGAAAAAGAATTTTACAGTTTTTCCTGTTCCCACTGATAACTCGAAATTCGTTAAATAAGGAAAAAGTTTGATATTATAAATGAATTTAATGGCGTTTTTAAATTTAGAATATGAGGTACAGCTTCAAAAATATTCTTAAAAAAAATAATTTGGATGTGTAATTTTATTCATAATATGAAGCTACTTTTAAATTTTTTTATTTATTATGCGACGTTTTGGTTAACAGATGGTCATTATCAACTTCTTTATTTGAATAGGGACCTGAATCATTCGGATAATAATTTTTTAAGCTATAAGTAATTAATCTTAATGCTTAACGTCGTAACAAAAAACTGGAAATAAACAACGTTTTGGAAACTTTAGTAACATCACCACTTAATTTCCAGTGCGGACATTTAATAAAATAGCAAAACTATTTATTTTTATTTATTATTAAAATATTATGACATAAATATCTAATATATAATATTTTATACAATAAAAGAAATCTGTTAAAAAAGGAACAAAGTCTGTTTTCCTTTTGTAGAATATAATTTCTCTTTACAATCCAACACAACTTTGGGGATAAGACATTATTTGAAAGAAAAAGCTGAGTCAAAGACAATTTTCAAAACTGAAATTAAAATAACTGCTCCAAATGTCTTCCGTTTTCTTGATACATAAATTAAAACTTTGTGGTATGTCAGCTACGTTCACATATATTATTTCTGCAATTATAAGTTATAACATTTAAAGTATTATTATATTTATTCCTCGGCATAATTTCTGAACCTTAAACTGTTGAGTATACCGTTATATTACGTAGATTTTTTCAAATAATCCACTGAATAAAGGTCGGGTGAACTCAGTAACCAATTTTTTTCAAATTTAGTGTCTTATTTGTAAAGTGGCGCTCCTATGTAAAAGAACAAATTATAATTTAAAAAGAGAGAACTGGGTTCGTTCCTTTTTTTAGTGTATAAGTTGTTAGATATTTTGCTCAAAAAATACATTTCTTTCGTAATATTTAAAAAAAAAATTGACTTTTTTAATTACAGGTCCACACTTGCGATTATGTGGTAACGATACTAAATCTTCAAAAACCTGCATATTTGGAATTTATTTCTACGTTACCCAATTAAGCATTATAAAAACCTAAAAATAATTATCAGAATGGTACAGATACGTATTCAATTAAATAAGTTAATAATAAGCACGCGTTAACGAATAAATTCTATTACACCATCATAAGGGACATTTATTATAAAACAAAAAACATAAACACGCAAAACTTAAATAAAGAAACTGGATTTTTCTTTTTTGTAAATGTCTCTGAAACATGGACCTGACATTTTGAATTTAAAAATGCGATACATTCAACAATATACAATTTTTTTATATTTAACCAATATCGGATCATTAGCGGTTTACAAGATAACAGTACGTCTTAATTACAAATTGTCCATCCTGTAGATATCATTCTAATACCTATTCACTTCAATCATGTAAATTTAAAATTTTTCCACTTCTTGTATAATTTTATTCTCAAGATATAAATTGGAAAAAATCATCGATAGTACAACGTGCCCTCTGCTTGATTGAAATCCCAAGAAACCGTGAAATGGAGAATTAAAAACTTGTTTTAAACGAGATTTCTTACTGATCAAATATCAATTTAAAACAGTGATAGATGTTTTATAAGTTCATCGTGGCGTATACACATTTTTATAATTTTCTGCCTAAAATGGATCGAAGATTTGTATGAACACTGTAATTCTCGCATTTTATGAAGCTGTATATTGGTCATAACTTCTATCTAAACGCAACAGAAATTGCGTGAAAATTGTATATTTGAAAGAGGAAATCACAAACCGTGTGCAAACCAAGACACGAGTTGCATTGCGTTGTCTTGCCTTGCATAATACGTGTAAAGTGGTTCTTAGAAATGCCATGATCTCGAATTTTTTACCTTAGTCAATAGTTTAGTTAGTTGTTTGTAACTACCCGTTCCTTGGGCTAAAATTTTTAAACAAAAAAATATGTAAATATTTTGGCACGAAAAAAGTTAAACCGCTACTTTTGTCGAAAACAATCTGATTTGAAATCTGGAAATACTGTTAAAGATGTTCGTTAGATAGAAAAGAGTTCATAAAAATTACTAGATACGAACATAAAGGAGATTATAAACTTTTAGAAATCGTATTTGGAATGGTTTATGTCAATTTATTTTTTCTAATGACACTTTGTTATTAAAGTGTGTTTTACCCGTTTTGCTCTTATTGTAGACTTTGAGTTTAATCATTATTCCAGTTTTTTTCGTTTTTCTATATTTTACCCAAAACAAGTCTATACTTTGATTTTTTATTCGATTAAATTATTCAGGATATCCATGTGCCCCATATACATGGGGGAAAATAGGTACATATCGAAAGTGTTGCTTAAGCGAAAACAAACAATAACTTCAATTTGTCTCTGAAAAGTTTTGAAACAAGGTACTTGTCACAAATATTTTATCCTATATCTATTTACGTCTTTTTTTTGTAGGTATTATTATTTCTGTATAGATGAAACAAAGATACTTTTTTTATACACAAATAACAGTTCTTTCAAAATAAATATATAAATAAATGTCAGATAAAACATTTTGCTAATGTGTAGTACGTATAATGAATTTTCTTGTTTTTCATTAAAAAAATAAGCCAATTTTAAGGACACTACCTAAAAAGCTGTATGTATTAGTCAGTACTAAAAATTTGATCACAGATGCGTACTTGGAGTTGAAATAGCTTTCTTCCGTTTTGATGATGCTTACTTCCAGTGCCATGTTCTCTTCATATATTTCTTCTATTCCCGATTTTATTGTTTCTGGCCATCAACTTCTTAATGATATTTGGATATGAAGTAGGTTACGTTAAATACTATACTCTTAGAATTTTTTATCGAATCAAATTTCTTCCGTTTTAATAATGCTTGTTTCTAAGTGCCATGTTCTATTGATATATTTCTTCTATTCCCGATTTGGCTTTTTGTGACCATCAACTTAATGTTATTTGAATGTGAAGTAGGTTAGGTATGCTGGTTCTTAGAATTTTCTATTGAATCAATTTTCTTCCGTTTTGATAATTATTGTTTCAAAGTACCATGTTCTCTTCATATTTTTTTTCTGTTCCCGATTTTGTTCATTCTGACCATCAACTCCTTAATGTTATTTGGATGTGAAATAGGTTAGGTTAGGTATGCTGCTTCTTAGAATTTTCTATTGAATCAAGTTTCTTCGTATTTGATAATGGCTTCAAAGTGCCAAACTCCATTCATATATTTCTTTTATTTCCGCTTTTATTGTTTCTAATCAATAACTTCTTAATATTATTTAGATAAGAAGGAGGTTTTTATGTTGTAAGCTTAATCGATTCTACTTATTTTTTGTGATATTTCATCATTGAACATATGCGTGTTTTTAGCAATTCTATTTTAGACGAATTTTGGATCTGGAATCATGATTTTCAGTTTTTTCAAAATCCTCTTCTTTGTCGAGACAAAATGATTTGGTTTAAAACTTTAAACTACCTAAGACAATCTCAACATAACCAATCCTTCGAAGTTTTCGGTAGGTTAGGACTAACAAAATTGAAACTTGTGGAAGAATTCGTATAATTAGGAGCCAGAATTACAAAACGAAGCTGAGAAGAAAAAGAAGTAGAGGCCAAAAAGATAATCCAAACAAACTGCTAGAGTCCTAACTACTGAGATTCAAACAGTTATGAAAAAAATTTAATCATATAAAACCATACAGCAATAGCAATAACATATGAATGTAAACCTAGATTTTTAATAAAAATCCATTGCAAAAGTGGAAAAGAAAAATATCTAAAAGTAAGAAAATAAAAGATCACCAACAAAAATGGCTAATGGACTATATGAAAACTATAGAGACCCAACTAAAGATCTAGTAATAAGGCAATAAACTACAGCGGTTGGGGGATATAGAAGAAGTGGCATAGAAAAGGATACCAAAAACTATTGTTTATTAGTGAAAAGAAAAAGAGAGGAAAACTCAGAAAGCGATGGAGAGAAGATACAGAAAAGAACATAAAGTACTAGAGAAAGATGGCCAAAAATAGAAAATAACAAAAATGAATAAGTGTGATCCAGAAGGACTGTAAAAAGCTTTCTGAATCGTCGTGTAAATTTTATTTCTGTATACCGCTCTTGTTATATTTTTACTTTTTCACCATTAAACCCAAAAGCTGTCACTGATTTTGTTGTTCTTTTACTAATTACATTTAAGTCTCGGCTGGTGTAATTTATACAATGTATAGAATAGCTTTTAATATTTTACATTATGAACCTATCGTTCAGATTTTTAGCCAATATTTCGATTTCGTTTGTGATATTCGGAAAGCCATCTGAAGTCTAGAGAAATATGAAACTTCGGCACCTGATTGTATATCTTATTATATAGGACAAATTGGAATTTCTTCTAAACCACCATTTATATTTTTTGTATTTTATGTTTAACTCTGTTTTTGCTTCTTAACATTCTCTATCAACATAAGTTTGTCATAATGAGTAATGCCACGATGTGTTATTTTCGTATAGAACTAAAGTAAAAATAATTTATAATTTATTCTTTTGTTAATGAAGTTAATATGCACAGATTTTAACTTATCTAGATCGTTGAAAATATATATATCTACATATATATATATATATATACAGGGTGGTCCTTAAGTAATTGTACATAGAAATAGAGGAGATTCCTCACTTTAAAATATTACGATTTGAACTACCTTGCTTTAATAAAATCTTGATAATAAGAGAGATACATTAACTTTACATGTACCTATTTTTAATTTAATTTTGTCTTAAATTGAGGTGAAATATAGAAATAAATAAAGCAAAATTACAAACTTAATTTTCAAACAATTTGTGTAAAGAATATGTAAAAAAGCTTTTTTTTTTTGATAAATACTGGTTTGAGCTCAGAATCTAAATTTTATCTTCTTCAATCAATTTTCTCCTAAACCTTATCCAAAAATATTCTAATGATCTAATTTTTAATTATTTCTCATATGATTGATTTGAAAATAAAGTTATCTGGCACCTTCAAGTATTAAATTTTGGAAACTAATTTAAATTTTAGTTCTAGTATTTTTTGAAACATTACGTAAATATCTCGTGCTGAAATTACGAATAAATATCAACATTTCGTGTAATGTAATTCGTGATATTCAAGAAAAGTCCTTGACTTATTTTGAGGCAGAATATTTCAATTTTCTGTTGTATAGAATACGTAAAGTAGTACGAATTAAATTGCGGCGATGTCGAGTTGATATTGTGTTTACGATGATTGTATAGTTTAAATATTTGCACAAGGAACGACTAACGAATTAAAAGAAGCATAGGTAGAGTTGGAATTATTCGAAATAAATTTCGAATTAATTTTAATTACCATGAGTTTACTTTTCTTTGCATGACACAGTTAGATGCAATAGTTAACCGCTGTTAGTTAATATTATTATTCGAGATCAAAGCATAATCATAGGTACATATTCGTGTGGAGTGGAAACACATTTACTTGATAAAAGCTTAAACTACGCCAAAAATTTTCAGGAATACAGTGTACAGCTAACTTTTCGAGAACAATGGTTGGATGAGCGGCTCAAATTTAATGATTTTGGAGGAAGGTTAAAATATTTAACGCTCACAGAGGCAAACAGAGTCTGGATGCCGGATCTGTTTTTCTCAAACGAAAAAGAGGGCCATTTTCACAATATCATCATGCCAAACGTCTACATACGCATATTTCCTACTGGATCAGTATTATATAGTATAAGGTCTGTAGAAAATCATCCGAGGGTAACAAAAGCGACCCACGCTTAAATTGGACCGTCATCACACTCATCACACACGGAGGTGTCACTAATTTAAAAGAGAAATTAATCCCATAAGCTGGGCTGCTGTCACTAGCGCGCCGCCGTCACTTTTCTCACTAGACTCGAATCGATATTTTATCAGGTTTATCTAAATTAGTACAAAATTCATGAAGTTGTCGGACAGTTGATGGCAAAAACCAAAACTTTTCTCATTAATATAGTTACATCAAATAAAAATCATAAAAATGTATTGCGTATAAGTAAATAATATAAGAAGTTGTATTAGATAAATCGCGGATTGCTAAAAATATGTTATTTGGAACACATTTTGAGTTCTAACACTTCAAATGGCCTGCTTATATTCAATGGAATATCACAATTTTTTATGTAAAAAAAATAATTTAAGGTCAAAATTAAAAAAGAAGCAATATAGCTCTTACAAAACTAAATAGTTTCTCTGCATCGATGACCTGTTTAATTTTAGTACATTGTGCTACACCGCGCCAAATCCCTTTTGTAACACATACAAAAAAATTTAATTGTCTTTAGCACCAGTTTTTGAGTTCTAACACTTCAAATGGCCTGCTTATATTCAATCGAATATCACAATTTTTTATGTAAAAAAAAATAATTTAAGGTCAAAATTAAAAAAGAAGCAATATAGTTCTTACAAAACTAAACAGTTTCACTGCATCAATGACCTGTTTCATTTTAGTACGTAATAAATATTTTGAATTAAGCAACAACTATTATTTAAGCTGCAGAAAATGAAATTTAGACTGTTGTACGTATTTTTAACACTTTCTAGATTCTATGCAACAATGGTAACGGAAAATTTAACACTCTGAATTTGCCCCTTTGTTCATTAATAGATGTTTTTTGTAAACAAAATGGAAGCGAGTTACTCCTACTTTTTTAGTAAAGGATTAGAATTATTCAATAATTATAATTTTGGGATAAAACTGAGAAATAAGCTCTTCATTTCATTTAACCGTTACTGACTTTAGTTTTCGAAGAAACAATAATCTACGATAATACATAAGTTAAAATTACAGCATCTCGTCTTTATTTACTCAGATTCTAAGAAATAGTAGCAAATATTTTATGTTTTGCTTATTCTAATATAGGGCATCTGGCTCAAGGAAAGTCTTTCCAACACGTGTTCTTCAACTAATTTTAAAAAATCTTATTAATTTCATCATGAAAATCGCTTAGCTTAGTGATTGATACTAATTTTAATAAACTCATAACTTTAAATCGTAATATTTCATGTGGTGATACTACTACCCTCTAATAAATACAATTTTGTAGTTTCTTCAAAAAATTCGAATACTCGAATTTCTTGTTGTACAACCATTGAAAATATTTTATGCTATTTTAATAACTTAGATTTATGTTTAATTTTCAGCAAAACAGAGGTTATTAGGTTCCACACTGTACCAAATTTAGACGATTTTTCAATTAATGTGGGAAATAGTACTAGGAATAGTGTCCGAATTTTAGGTCTATCTGTTGAATTGAAAGTCCTATTGTGAGAACTTAATTTCAAAAATTCATAAAAATGTTTTTTGTTTCAATCTTAGAACTTATTATGGTGTATTTTGCACAAATTGACTCAAGGCTCAGAAATCGTGTATGCTAGGGAGTAACTCTGGTAGTGCCTCAAACATCTTTATTACAGAGAATAATACGATGCATGTCTAACATTTCTCAAAGAAAATCATGTATATCTTACTTTAAAAAGTTCGGTATTCTTACACTCCCATCTCTATATATCTATGAGATTTGTGTTTATTTTTATAAAAACTTCGAGACAGTTAATGTTATTAATTCTCACAATACGAGACAAAATCAAAAATGTTATTTACTTTATAGGTTTTACAATAAGTTGCCATCATTTGTCAAAAAAGCAAATAATTTGTCAATTGTCAAAAGCAGATTAAAAAGGTGTTTTATATATTTTTTTATATTAAAAGAATCCAATTCCGTTAATAAACGAAGAGTTGGAAACTAATGTTCAGCATATATTTTATACTATGTTGTTCCATTATTTTAAGACTCGTATTAAAAAATTTTGCTTAATAATAAAGTACTTTTTATCCTGTATTTATACAAAAAAGTTTTAAACGACTGAGACGCGCTAGCGATCCTCCCTCTGCTCATTCTAACATTCAAACTAACACTAATATTCATTTATTCCTAAATTTGCTCATTCAAGCCTTAGTAAACTTTATCTACTGGAACTGTTCGGTTTCCATCACTATTTCATAATTGATAAATGCTAATTGTTTGTCTAAAACGAGCACATGTTTTAAATAGATATGTTACCGCAAAAAAGTGATTTCAATTAAAAGCTAATTTTAACTCTTTCATTTAGACAGTGTTTTATTTATTCGGTTAAAGCCAGTCAAACATATGTATTTTAGGTAAAACCAGTCTTTAGTAAAGTTTCAATAAATTCTAGTTTACCATAAATATTTTCTGGGCTCATCTACCAATAAAAGATAATAATTTACTAACTTAATGTGAGCATAAAAAGGTAACAAACATTATGAAATACGTTATTTATTGACTGTTGTGACATTTAGAGTTACATATTTTCATATTCTTCTAATATACAAATTTTTGTCTAGAAGCAGTTTATAAGAAAATTATTTCTTCAGGCACATGGTCAATTATCAAAAACTTTTCTTTGGAAACGTTCAATTCTGATCGAAAAGATATAGTCAAAATGCTTAAGATGCCAAAGCAAATATTTACTATTCTTATGTATTACTTTTTCAAACAAGAAAACTTGTAATAGTTCCAGAATGTTTTTTACTCAGTTAAGGAGAAGGTACCTGCAGTACATTTTTTCCAATATTACATGTTTTATCTTGTTTCGTGCAGGTCTTCTTCTTCTTCTTTTTATTTTTCTTCTTCTTCTTATTATTATTATTATTATTATTATTATTATTATTATTATTATAATTTTCAATATTATTTCATAGATCTGCTTTTGCTCTATCAAATACTAGAATCGGTATGATTACGTTATCGCCTTTTTCCTCAGAAAGGTGAAGAGATTCAAAAACTAATTTCATTTTTTAATCTGTTTTTAAAACTATTATGTGCTTTTTCTCGTTAACAAAATTGGTTGTTCTTTAATCGAATCAACCTATTCAACATAAGGACTGATACATTTACTTTCTACTAAATTCAGTTGCTGAATAATTTAGTGAAGATAATCTTCATCATGGAAATTTCTATTTCTATTAGTCAACTTGACTGAGTACTCTACGTTCAATACCAAATCCGATGTGGTTTTTTTCTAAAACGGAAGAACCTTTGAGCAGTTTGTTGTATTATAGTCTTCTTTTCAGGCTGCAAACATTTCTTTAATGTCTTGGTTAACCCATTGACCATTGCATTAACAAACTACTTTCATTATCCGAATGCAAAATGCATGAAGCACCAAAAGTAAATCTGTTAATTAGCAAGCAACTTCTTTTATCCTCTTACTTTGTAAAAGGAATTTCACCAAATGGTCCTGAAGCACTTTAATATATTTACTCCCCTTTTTTGAATCTAGTAGAGGTTAAGAAACAAAGCTTCTTTTGCAAAATTGAATCAGTTTTAACTGTTATTACTTTAGAATAGACTGGTTTTAATTAGTAAAGGGGTTTAGTTAAATAAATTAGGGATTTTTTAACTTCAATTATCAAACAATTTTAGGTTAACCCAGTCAAAATAGAAGCACCTACAGATAATAGTTAATCGCAAAACTAGTTTTTCCTAAACATTAACTGAAATCTGGTTTTTATGGTAACGTATGTACCTTAGTGCTCACATATTCTAATAGCATATATAATTTTTAACCAGTTGCCGAGAAAGAAAATCTTTAAAATCAATTTCCAGCATAGAATTAATATTTATTATTCAGTTTTTAAAGTAAATAAGAATTTTTATAATGTATACATCTTACAAAAATAATCATAAATCGAGATTCGTGACAATCTTGTACCCAATTCTTCTAGTATTTCAGAACTTCCATATTTTTGTAGTTAAAAATAGATCCCCCGCCATAATTATTATTTTACTCCAGAAATGTCACTCAAAAAAGTAATCTGAATAATAAATAGCCAAAATTATTCCACTGCGATACAAAAATCTCTTTATTCACTGATATTTGTAAACAACAACAAAAATTCTAGTGACACCTCTAATTACACGCTTCAGGTTAAAGGCATGATTGTTGTTTATGTATCTACATTTTTATTTTTCATAAATACTTATTTTGATTACAAGTTACACACACAAATATTAAAAAATAAGGACATTCTTATCGAAGGTCGTATTTCCTAAATTTTGAACTCTTTAAAAGCATTTTCAGACAACGCGTCTTTCGGTACAACCTAAAAGACTCGCTTGATCTAGATACATATTTTACTCATCTGAATCTTCAGTACCCGTTCTGATGATAACTATGCAATTTATAAGTTTTTCCTTTTTTCTATTCTATCCAACCACCCATATTTCTTGTGGTGACTTTCAGCTAGTCATTCGTACCTGATGGTCAAACCAGCAGAGTGGCCTTTTTTCGATCTTCTATATAATGACTCAGTCCAAGCTCTTCTCTGATTTTCTCATTCCTTATTTTATCCAGTCGGACAGCGCCCTCTATTATTTTCCGATTCCGTAGTTATTATCTTTTTCTGGTTGTTGACACGCTGATTGTTATACAGGGTGGCCAATCGAAAACGAAACAGAACCGATATCAAAAATTGCGTCAACATTTTTGACTCCGCCAGTTTCACATCCAAGACAGGGTAAGAATCACCCCCAAAATATTTCAATGGCATTGGAGGTCGACTAAGGCGCCGTTTTAAAGCGATTACAATTCTCTTTACAAGTGTCTTTAAATTTCAAAATTTCGCCCATACTTTTTAAAAATTCAGATTTTGAACTTACGTTTAAACTTACAAACAATCACTATCGGTAAAAATGTCGGTCCTGTTAAGGACGCCAATGTTTTAATTGTTAATTGCTTGCTTTGTATTGTTTTTTTGTTTTTTGGTGATTTGTTATCAGATTTGTAAAAACATAAATGGGTACGATACGAATACACAAAGGACGTGAAATTAGTGGATGCCAAAGTACTGTAAATTATTTCGTATTTCGAAGCGCTGACTTATTGGTAGTTTATTTAATTGCGTTTTTGAAAACTAAATACCACGGTTTATTCAGTTGCTGAAAGGGTATTTATCATTTCACTTTACTTTATGAATAATAAATGTACGAATGAAACAGCTCAGCTATTGAAGAACATCAAGATAAACATGTCCATAGGAAGTAAGTTATAGAGACCGAGAATGTAGGTAATAAAATTCGAAAAATTGAAAACTCTATAGTTAATGAAGCTAGTGAAGTTGCAGTTTTGGGGCTTGTTCATCTAGATCCTACGTTAAGTACGAGGCAATTGACATCTCTGTCTGGGATCAATTAAACTAGTGTCCAAACATTTTTGAAGAAAAACAATTTCAATCAATACATTTAATGCAGGAACGTAATGAAATGATTATGACTGCCGTTTACAACTTTGCGAGATAATGAGTGAGCGAACAGGGAACGATCCAGAGATCCTGTTCAATATCTCTCCGAAGAATGCAGCTTTTTCGTGAAAGGGACTAGAAATCATCACAATTGCCACTATTGGTCTGATTCAAATTCACGTATTTTCTACAAGGTGCATGCACAGCAACCGCAAAAATTAAATGTATGGACTGTTGGCATTTTCGGTGGGTCTAATTTGACTGACGAAATGTATTTGCAATTACTGGAAAACGCTGTTGATTCTACCCTGTACAGAGTATGATGAAGATCATTTGATGTTTCAACTTGACGAAGCTCCTCTTCATTATACTTTGATTGTTCGTCAGTATTTAGACAAACATTTTCCACGGCACTGGATTGGAAGAAGAGGCAGCTTTGAATGGCCCCTACGGTCACCAGATTTGTGGCACCTTGGTTTCTTTTTATGGAGATACCTAAAAAGTAAAATCTATAGAACACAACCAGCTTCGTAAGAAGCTTTGCGTCAAAGTATTGACTAGTGCCGGCGGATCACTCCGGAAATGCTTCGAAATGTAGGTAACCGTTTGGAACAAAACCTTTATTAGTGTATAGGCCCTGGGTGGTCATCACCGAAGAAAAGTGTCCCCCTTTAATAAAAAAACGACGGGTCTCTTTATTTTTGTAAAATGTTGACGTAGTTTCTGCTATCGGCTCTGTTTCGTTTTCGTTTGGCTACCTTGTATTTCTTTTCCATAGTATCTTTCTATTTTATGTGGTGTAGTTTATTTTTTCCCAATTCTCCAGCTTTCTGCTCTCTTTATTGCTGCTTTGCTTACAACTTGTAACCAGGTTTATCTGGGTCTATTTCGAAATTTTTTACTATTTCTAGCCTCTAATATCTGCCTGGCTATTCTACCTTCTTTCGTCCTTTTCACATGTCTATTTTCTACCATCTTCTACATTTTATATTATATGTTTTAAATTCATATTCTGTCTAAATGTGGTGTTTCTAATTTCATACAATTTTTTATTCATTCTAGGTTTACCTAAAAAAAATAATTTTAATAGTTTTTCCTTTTTGTTTTTCTGTCAATGTTCTCATTTTTGTCCCATAAATTAGTATGGGTATTACTACCTTCTAAAATATTTATTTTATAATATACGTCGCTGCACGTGTCCTTCCTTCAAATAGATTCTTAATGCTATTAAATAATTTTTCTCCTGCTGTAATCCTCTATTCTTTCATTTTCTGACGTCATAAATACTTAATATTTAAAAGTTCGCACAAAATCTTCTTATACACATTGAATTATATTCTCTTGTTCCTTTCCTACTACCTTGGGTTTCGTTTGGTCTTTATTGATTTCCAGTTTTTTCTGAAACTTTTAAATTTAATTAATTTAAATTTTAAAATATTTTTTTTGGGTATTTTTCTTTCGATTTTTCGCTTCGTTCGTTAGTTTTGCAACGAACATTTTCCCATAGTAGTTCACTAGTGTTTTTTCCTTTCCAAAGGCCATTACTTATTTATTTTCTAATTGGAGAAATATCATTATACATCTTACATAAAAAACACTTTTTAAATGATGTCAAAGGAACTTTGCTTTTACTCTCACTTTTTTATTCGCCTGCAATTTTTCAAAAGATACACATTACTTCACCGCTTGTATCGTCGTTTCGTGAGGGTAAATGTTAAAGGCAATTTAAATTATTTTTTACAAATTTTGCTTTCATGTTATTTGCGTATTTTACAGAATTTCGCTCACTCTTTCTTGTCCAATGAACTTGAAGTTATACCCACTGGATCGACAAATATGTTCCTTACGAATGGCGAGTTGTAAGTATTTTTGATTTATCTTTGACTGGTTTTAAAATGTTATCGTAAAAAAAAGATTACTTTTGCAAAAATAATTTTTTTTTATAGATTATTTTATATTGTCAATGAAATTTAATTTCAAATAATTAACAATTTTTGATTATTTATTATACAAGTACGTCCTTGCTCAAATATATTATAATTATAAAATCGTATTAGTACATAGCCTCTTCTTTAATTTATATTATTTATTGTGATTTGATTTCGAGATTACATTAGTTCTAAATTTTTCTGTTATCATTTAAACAGCTTTTATATTTACCGAAACTGTCTACACTGTATTTCGAAATAAGAAAGATAGTGATAAATAGTAGTTAGTGATGCTACCACGAGCAACGGTTACAAAATAAAAAATACAAAGTAATTATATAAATAAATTGAAATATTTTACTACTAAGTATAATTTGTACAATATCAAGTGTACATAAATAATATTAAGCCCAAATTTCCGATATCCGTTATGTTTAACCAACATTTTGAATCATGTTCCTTCATAAAAGTTGATTTTTTCTTTTGTTATTTTTTATGTTAACCATTTAAATGCTTGCAATCCTGAAATGATTACTATTCATGTTTATAGATACTACATACTAAAGTGATATGATTATTATATTTTGGAATTTAAGTAAATACCATTAATGATTCAACTCGTTAAAAATAATTTTGTTTAAGAATATCTCAATTTAAGTTTAACATCACTCTCCAAAATAGTCTTTTGCACGTTGAAAAATGGCGTTTTCCGCAATCGCTTAATTTCACATACAGGATGTTTCCAAATTAGCGCCCCACAAAGCACATGAGAAATTATGGCAACGTTCTATCTACCACTTTTTGATTTAATCCCGGATAAGCAAAATTCAGGGTGTTAAAAATAATTCTTCAAAAAAAAAGGTTCTTACTCAATAAGTTTTACATTGTTAACAATTTTTAATGAAATTTAGTACACACCCTTTTTTAGTTAAGGACAGTAAATTGATAAAAAGGTAGTCCTAAATAATTTTGCAGTGGCGTAGATACGGGGTAGTCATTATATACTTTCAGAAAAAAAATGGTACACCATTGGTTTTTTAAACCGATTTTTATAAAAATTATTTATCTAAAATGTTACTTTTGGCATTTTTTCATATTCAGTCCTTTTTAATTAGAACTTAGCATTTTATGATTTGGTGTATTAATTTTTGTGTAGCATATAAATACAGTTGGAAGTTCATTTCCTTAATATTTTAAAAAACAGATAATTTTTTGGAATTTTGGAATTAGGTATATTTTTAAGCAAGATACAGTGTATTAAACTATCTCAAAAAAATGTATTTTTTATTAACTTTTAAATTTTTATCTAAATTCCATGTATACTACTTATTTAAATAGAAAATGCAGCATGTGTCTTTCATTTCAAATGATTTTAATTTTTTATCAGATTTTAATGCTCGCCTTAAAACATTTTTCGATATTAGAGAACGTTTAAATCAGGTAAATATTAAAATATCATAACGAAATGGTGGTTCTAAAAATAAATTCTATATTTCGGTGTATATAATTTATTTTTATTAAAACGTTGTGACATTTTGAAGTTATTTTCTTGCAAGTGAGACGACGTACTTGAAATGTTCAAGAATGTACTTAACTGAGATGAGCATAGAAATAAATATTAATAGCTTTTGCGGCGAAAGAGAATTATCAAGAGAATTTTAAGTTAGATCTCCTAAAGTGTATTTTCATTTTTATATTGAGTCGCAATTTTTTTAAAATATCGTTTTTAACTTAAAAGTGTTCAAAAAAAGGTCAGAGTGAACATAATTAAGTAGGTTTATTCATCCAATAACAAAAGCTCGTGATAAATTAATTATAATTAATTAGATATCTACACCACATCGTATATTGGTTATTTACAAATAAAAATATGTTATGACTCGGAATAATATGAGGAGCAGTAAATATGAATGAAATTTGAATTCAATAATATATAGAATGATTAAATAGAAATTACCGGTTGCAAAAAAACTTTAAATTTTAAAACATATATTAGGCGGAAGTAACTGTTTATTATTTTTGTTGTGTAGGTAATAAAAATGATTTACTTAATGTAATTTTAATATTCTAAGTGGGGAATACATTTAAATAAGCCCACCACTTGGAAATGTATCTTCATACTAGATAATTTATTTCGTTTTATTTCGCTTACTTACTTATTGGTTGTAATTAGTGGTGTTATATTATATATTTGTTTTATTATAATAATAGCACTTGAATTTAATTATTGCATTTTAGATGGATGGACTACGGATGATTTAGTATTTTTATGGAAACAAGGAGACCCCGTACAAGTAGTTAAGAATTTACACCTTCCAAGGTTTACTTTAGAAAAATTTTTGACTGATTATTGTAACAGTAAAACAAATACAGGTACAAACTAAAGAAACTAACTGTAGTCCATAATCACTCGAATATTTTTTATTTTTAGGTGAATATAGTTGTTTAAAAGTAGACCTGCTGTTCAAGCGAGAGTTCAGTTACTATTTAATCCAAATTTACATACCATGTTGTATGTTAGTTATAGTGTCTTGGGTATCTTTCTGGTTGGACCAAGGAGCTGTACCAGCTCGAGTATCATTAGGTAAGTCCTCTTATTTATTTGATTTTAAGATTTTATAAACAATTATTTTACATTTTGTTTAATTATAAGATGGTTCGTTTTTTCGAAAAGAAAATCAATTGTGTTAGTACAACGTTACAAAGAATAACGTATGTTATTTTACAATAAATACCAGGTATAACTGGATCAAGGGCTACATTTATTATTTTATTTTATTTTATTTTATTTTCATTATTGTTCAAAATTTAAATGGAGTTTCTTCTATATTTTAAGATATTTAAGTTCTACGACTCCAGATACGTGTAATTTCGTGGTGTATTGCTTTATGGCAGAGAAAAGCATGTAAGTTCTTACGATAGATTTGTCAACGAGTGAATATAGCATATTGGTTTAATCAGTCCATAGCCGTAGTGTATTAATGAAGAAAATTGGCAGTTACCAGATTCATATGCTTCATGGCTGTAACTCTAATTGTGGATATCTAGTTACACTTATCGCTGATAGGTCACTCAATTAACAAATAAAACTAAACTGAACTTTTTCTAAATTATTTATTGGGCAAGGAATATGGTAACATTAGCAATAAAATATAAGAAGAAGAAATTAATAATGAAAGCAAAATTAAATTAATAGATTGAACTATTATTAAACCTCGCCTTCAGAATTCAGGCAAACTATAAGTTACAAACATCAACATGGATATAACGATTTTCTCGACATAAGGGTAGTACATCAACTCTTTTAAAAAAAAGTAATTTCCTTCGATCTCGACTTTTACTTTACTTTACAATGATTATTAATGAACTTCGGCCTCTTACCAGTTTGGAGGATTTACGACGAGGTAACATAATTGAACTTCCCAGGTTTAATTGTTCATTCAATACTGTATATTGAAGACATTTTAGGTCTTTCTTTATTTCATATTCTTCCAAAAATTCAAGTTGTTCTTTCTTGTCGCATACACGAAGTACTTCACTGTTGTTTCCATTGTGTTGTTAAGTGTAGGTTTGAGTTTAATGTCAATGAGGGACTTATCTGGTTGTTTTAATCTATAAGATCGTAAGGATTCGCAGTACCTTATATTAAAATTTCTTAGGGTCTGGCCAACATAGTTGGCGTTACAATCAAGACAATTTAGTTTTGTAAATACTCGATTTTGAAAATTTATTAATTTGTAATTTGAAAATTTGATTTTTTTTTTAATAAAAATAATAATCGATTGCAAAACTTTCAAGCCTCTTATTATTTTCGATGAAACCTGATTTCGATCACATTCAAATGTTATAGGAAAGTCCCATAATCCAGTGACACTCGGTATGTTATTATTGTAACAGTTGGTTTTTGATGATGTAATCTAATTTATACAGGAGTACTCATAACTGCGGTTACAGAGGTAATATATTTTTAACAGTTTTAAAGATTAAACAGAATATAAAAGGTTTGTATTCATTTAAATATTACAAAATATATATTTTTATCATCCTGTATTTTGAAATTTTCTATCAAATATAGGGTGGGACCCACCTAAATTGCAAACAATATTTGAAGTTATAAATTGATTTCAAAAAAAGTTTTTTTTAAATTTTATGCATCAAAAGCTTTATTTGGAGATAAGATTTCAAAAAGTTATTACAATTTTCAAGGTACACTATGATATTTTTCATAGTCAAAAATACTAGATTTAACTATCCATAACTTTTCTATTAATAAATATATTTTAACAAAAGTTGGGTCGTATCTATTTGGGTGCAATCTAAATACAGTGGCGTACTCGTTTTTTTGATAAAAAAAATCGCTGGTTGACATTTTGTAAACTTTGACCTAAGGACTTTTTTGAAATTTACCATCCCATAACTTTTTTATTAATAAACATATTTTGATAAAAGTTGGGTCACATCTATTGGGGGGCAATCTAAATCTAGTGGCGTACTCAATTTTTTTGTTAAAAAAAATCGCTAATAAAATTTCTAGATATTTGACTATAAAAAAAATCGTAGTGTGTCTTAAAAATAGAAATAACTCTTTGAAACCGTGTCTTTAAATAAAGTTTTCATAACATTAAAAAAAAATATATTCAAATCTGTTAACAACTTCAAATACTATGGTGGTGTTTTCAATTTAGGTGGGTCACACTGTATACATTATCGCACTGTTATATTAGTAACAGTTTCCATGGGTGAAACATTTTTACACAATTACCTAACAAAATAAAAAACTCAGTATAAACTCGTGATTCAATAAAATTGCAGAAAAAATGGAAACAGTGATTATCATTCACCTTATATAAAATATGTTGCATCTCTAACAACTAATTAATAAGTAAAACCCTACATTTATTATGAAATAACATTTGTAATGCTGTAATAAAAGAATTATTTTTTGCACAAAATGGATGTATTTTCGAACTACCTTGGCGATTATTTTGCATTTAATCTATTTCTGATCTATTATTATTAATAATTAATTAAATTGTCAACACCGTGTACAGTTAATTAACTCTAATCACTAAAATTTTTTAATGAAATATGGATTTTTACTCTTCTATTCTTCTATAGTATATTTTTTATTTAACAGTAACCCAAGGTTTTAAAGACACAGATTCTTAAACTTCTCATTAAATTTAAAAAACACACCTAAATATACCAGATTAGGCTAAACGTATACAAGTTTTATTAAAATTTCTGGTGCCATTGGAAAAATCTATATTGTATTAAATTAGTTCGGAACTATTCAAACATGCAACTAGAAACTTTTAGTGGCTTTCATTTTTCTATTACTCAAATATTCTTGCCCTATATGTAACTAGAGGTTTTCATTTTTATTCCTTCATGCATTGCTCAAGGTTGGGCTTCTCCCACAATGCTGAAAATATGGTTATAAAATTACCAACGTAAATCTTTATATAACAATAATTATTATAAACGTTATAATTTAGATAATTGATAATAAAAGTTGATGAATTTAAGTTTGTCTTTCAAGTAGTAAAAGTGAAAACTACAAATCCTCGGTTTACTTGTAGTCGCTTTATTCGTTGCTTCATGAATATAACAAAATATGAAAACTGCTCCAGTTTTCATCAACCCCTGTTAGAAAATTCAATTCAATAAATGACTGGAAATTTTTCGAAATAAACAGTGCATTTTTTTAATTTTTAATCTAATAGCTATTTCCATCATTTTTATAAAGCATGAATAAAAGCTATTCTTTATTTATTTATTTTATCATGACGGGGTGATATGTATAAAATATCATGCGAAATATGAAATGCCAATTAAAACCCTTTGTAATAATATATGGATTTTTATATATGGATCAAAGTGTCTTTTAGCTATAAATTTTATTTTTAGTAGACTTCACTTTGTCTTTGTAATTATCAACTGAGATAAGACACTTTTTTGTTTGATAGTTTAAAGCGAGTACTTTTTAAAATACTGATCATTCTATTAATGAAATCCCATATTTATCCTTTTTTTGAAAAATAAATTAAAGATAAATTTTTGAACTATCTAATTGACGAACCTAAATTATTACGTTTAAATCCATCATCAAAACGTTCTATCATATATTAAAATGACTGCGATAATGGATTTTATTTTTGTTGAGTCAATTAAATTACAAAATATGAAAATTCATTAAATGCCACTGTTTATTTTATATAATAGCTGTTATTATTTAAATAAATCGCTTATGTCAGTGGCATAACTACCTACATTTTTAACTTTGACGGTTATCTTACATTTGCATCTATATATTTTTTTTTAGATTTAATTGATTTCAAATATCTTCCTCTTTCCGAGATTATCATCATAATTATATATTTGTTCCTTTAAGTTCTTGAAATTAGTGTACTTTTGTGTATCTACTGATTTTTCGTAAAATCACCATTGTCTCTGCAACAAAAATGATAATTAAATTATTTTGACTGAAATGTTTACATTTAAAACGTTTTTATTAAAATAAAACGAGAATATTCAAGCTTCTACAAAACTGTTTCTCTGTTCAAAATAATTTCAAATCAAAAAAACATTGATGGAGTTATCTTTTTTCCAAAACTTTTTAATGGCGTTTCTATAATTTCTGACTTTTTTGTTTTTTTGTTTGTTTAATTTTTCAAGGTTTCTTTTTCAACCAAAGGCAGGAATCTTTAGTGAATTCGAAATTGTAAACTGTCTCCTCCTGTTCATTAGACCTCGGGCTCATTACTATTTATGACCTTGTATTTTTAAATAATGTTACCAAGAATAAAATATTATGTTAGATTACCTATTCTTAACAGGATAGCTGATATATTGCAAAAAAATTAAAATGTCATAAATAATGACCACACCAAGATTTTATGATCTCCTAATACGAAATCATCAAAGCCATTCAAAGGGCAAACAGCAGTTGAGTATATTTTCCTGATTTTCTTTCAGTTTGATCTTAAAATGACCTTGAATCAGACATGATAGGCCAAAATAGATACCGGATTTTTTCACGGAATTGAGTCCATTACCTTATTTTGACCATTGCTTGACCTCGAAGCTGGGTCATGGAGCTTAGTCGTTCTTGGATTTGGACTTATAATCTTAGCACAATCAATTGTTGATGTCAATTTTATAGTTGGTGATCTACACCTAAAGAAAAAATCATTGTACATATATGGTTGAAATATTCCTCGCGACTATCCCTGTATATAAACGGATGACATTTAAATAAAGATCAAAATTTTCCTTAGACCATATATAAACTGGACGAAGTGTGACGTCACTCTTGCATCGCTATTGTTGTAACGAACATTCACAGAGTGAGAAGATACTAGAGAGATCTTAGGAAATATATGGTCTAAGAGAGAGATGCAAACAAAAGCGGAAACAAATCACACAGATGTATATATTTCATAAAACCGCGATAACCACAATATAAACACTACTGATTATTTCCCCTTCTATTCCCCTCTCTCTCACTCTAGTTATATTCACAATGGCCGTTCTCTTTCGCACACACTCGGTTCAGAGATTATATATGTGGTTATGTTTTTCAGGTGTTACTACCCTATTGACCATGGCAACCCAAACATCGGGGATCAACGCTTCTTTACCACCGGTCTCTTACACCAAAGCCATTGACGTCTGGACAGGAGTATGCCTAACTTTCGTATTTGGTGCACTGTTAGAGTTTGCACTTGTAAATTATGCTTCCCGATCGGATATGCACCGAGAAAACATGAAGAAACAAAGGAGACAGTGTGAACTCGAACACGCTGCTTCTTTGGACGCTACCTCAGATTTAATAGACACGGAAAGTAACGCTACATTTGCGATGGTAAGTCAAACTATTTATTTCAATGTTTTTTACTAAGTAACAAAAATGTAATTATTAATTTTTTCACTATAAGTGACCAAAGAATAGAATGAAATAAAAAATGTTCAATTAGTTCAGTAAATGTACCTACAGTACATATAACACTTCTTGACTAAACTCTGTATTCTTTGTTTGACTATGCCGTAGATCATTTCACTCGAAATGTAATAATTTTCTATACTTATTTATTTTACAAGCAATAATTATATATAATGTACTTGACTAATAAAACTAATAAGTGATCTAATAATCTTGTTGGATACATTTTTGAGCTAAGCTTTGCTGCACAAGCAGTCATTTCATCAATATTCCTATACTAAACATAAAATAATAAAATATTTATCAAATTATAGTGAAAAAGAAATCTGAATGTAATTAGTACCGAAGCAAAAAATATTCTGCTTCTTGTTTCCCAATTTATTTAGGAATTTCATCTTTGGTGAAATGTTTCCGACAAAACCTTGATTAAAAATATTAATGGAATAATTTGTTTTATAATTTCAAGTTCATGCATACGAACGCTATAAAAATAAATTTACCAAAGACAGTGGAAAATATAGGCTGTGCGAATTTTCGCTTGTTATATTATAAGCGAATCGATACGCTAACGTACAACATAATTACAAGTCACAAAAAATAATTATTGAAGTAAAATACTTGCATATAATTTTTTTTAAATTAATAGCTGCCTTTGGTACTTAAAATGATATAAAGAAAACACAAAATACATTAAAGACTAGCGAAGACATAGACATGATAGATTCAATTAATTATTAAACGAATTCGATTTAAAAAAATGTGCTTGAATTCGACGACGTTCATTTCTCAACAAGACGAATATTATACATATAATTTAGTGGGCTTTTTTAGTGGTATTTAAAAGATCACAGTATTTGTTTTGCCCTAAATTATTTTCGATTTCGAGGAGTAGTAGTAATAGTAGTAGTGTCTACCAAAGAGAGGGAGACAAACGCTTCGCAATAATTTTCCGTTCTCTTGACTATTACTCATTCTGTATATAAGTCTTTAACTTCCATCTGCTTAACACCAAATATTTCTGTTTCTCTTAGATGATAAACCTTTTAGCTACCCAAGTAGTGGTAGGACTTTTCCTCTCTCTCCTTTTTGCATCTTCGACAGTGTGTATCCTCCAATACCCCAAATAGTTACAGATGAAATACTCAACTCCCTTTGCGCCCACCTATTGAAGTACCATAAAGTGCTCACGCGAATATCTCCCACATTTAGATCTTATATCATTATTCCTGCTTTTTATTTTCTTTTTGTTCGAGAGCCATCGATCCCCAGCCCCGAGAATGACTCTAAACTTAACCATTTTTCCATTCCGTTTTGTGGTTGCTTGACTACACCCTTGAGAGTTAAGAGGGAAAATTCACTCACTATCTTCCTGGCAATTGCAATATGCCCCTCACTTCCTCTCCAATACCATAGTCCCTAAGTCTTATCACTGCTGCTATCACGGCCGTTATAATTCAGGACATTTGTTTTATTATTCTTAAATTAGAATTTCACAGAGGGCTGCTATCAGACTAGAGATCCATTTTGAATCTTTGGCCTGATGGCTGCACTAAAAAACCAGTAAAGTAAGCTTTACATAATTTAGTCAAAAAAAGATTCATTCATTTATTCAAATTCTAGGTCTTTCCCAACATCTGCCGCAAATTTTGATTCCTAGACACCAGTATCTTCTTCTGTTCGATAATTATGACAAATATATGAAAAAAATGTATTTTGAAATAATTTTATCTGCTATTCAATCATCAAGAGAAGATTCGAACAAGTTACTATTTCAACAAAACCCCTGAACTAACTGACCGACTAAAAACAAACTTTTCGTAAGTCAGCTTCAAATGAGCTGAAAGCACTTTTCTCGGAATTTTCAACACTCTTAAGCTATAAGTAGATACTGTCAACTCTGTTGTAAAATTAATAGTACAAAGCAAAACGGGACTATAAAAGATCCAAAAAGATATGGCTGGCTTTATTTTATTAATAAATCCGAAACATGCAATTTTTAATGGTCTGTTCTATATTTGGTAAAATAATTTTGATATAATACCCTTTTTAAAGAACTCCGTATACTAAAGAAAACTTTTATTAAAATTATTATCGTTTAGGCACCAAATATTGTGCCGGATTTGGTACCGTATCACGTGTATTTCAGATACATACTAAATTGGTTTTGTTAAAGTCCTTTTCTTTTTCCTCTTTTGGTTTATATTATTCATTTTTTACTATATTTATATTTGAGTAAATTATCCTGTTGAATATAATCTAATAAAATTAAAAAAAAAAGTAGAAGACTTTACTTATGAAATATTAGGTTACGATTTTACTCCGTTTGTACATCGAGATAAATAGAAGATGGATGTTAGAAGTGGAGCCAAAATCAGATGAACAGAAAAAGTCAAGTCCTTAGAAGTGTTCCTAGATCAAAAGCTAAAATTCAAAGAACACAAGACACACTGAAAACCCAAAGGAAACAAGCCAGGACTCAGATTAACTGCCTCATAAGAAGAAATCACCTGAGCCTGAAGACAAAAACATTGCTGGTCTATCCATCATACTATAACGCGAGACCAAGTTTAAGACAATTTCTTTATTTAACAGAAAAAAATGACGCGCCCTCGCTTGTATAAGAGCGACTTTAATAATTATGTGAGGAGACAATAAGGGGAGATAAATTCAATAACAATAACAATTATTGCGACAATAAATAAAATGATCAGTAAACAAAAGTCAAATAGTATCAAAGTTGATACTAAGAAAAGGACTCTTACCACAACACGACTTCTAGGGACCATATGTCACTGTATTAATTTAGGCGCTTGTCTTGACACCGCGTAACCACGCCTGACTTTGGGCGCAACACCTTTTACTACGCCCTAAGACCGTTTGATCTACATCAATGTGATCGTCTAATATTTGTTTTAAATATTGTTTTGGTATTCTTGAATAATGACCTTACGTAGTTCACGTTCACGCAGAAGGTTAAACGAACTTACAAGAACACAATACAATATTTATTACACCAAATTATTATCAAATACGAATAAATATATGAAATATTGAACAGATGAATTTGATGATCAAGCCCATAATAAGAAAACTGAAAAACAGAGAAAAAATCATATATTGAGAGAAAAATTTACTTTAAAAACATAAAATTATTCACAATGACCAATACCTTTTAATTTTCTCATTACTTTTCAAAAACTAAACTACCGCTTCTTTCCCTCTGATGGGGTACCGTAAATCACCAGAACGCCGGGCATGTTGCCCAATGATAAAGCTCTCTTGGGATAGAGGGATAAAGGCTTTATGGGGCTACTTGTAAAGCCTAAATTAAACGTCCATTTCTCACACAAGTTGGTCTGGCGCCATTGGTGCTTATGGGCTTCCTCTTCGGAATTCTTGACGTACAGCATTGGACTTGACCATGTTTCCAAGTTCATTTATGATTAGTTCATTATTACTTTACTTATATAGTCTTACATATTCACTGGAAACAGGGAGGGGGCTGTTTTTGGGCCGTGATTACCAGCAACCATCATCCATCATATATAATGATATTCGCATGCAGGTACAAAAGAACATCTCGCTAAGATAAGCAGTCAAGGCTCTCTGATACTTACAAAATCTACAAATTACTAGTTTATGTACCGATCAGGAAACTCTAAACGAACTGCGCATTCACCCAAAGAGGGAACTGAAGGAACTGACGAACTACACGTGAGAATACTAGCGAAGACACGCCAGATCCGTGAAACAACTGGAGGTCAAGGATCAATCAGTAAATGACAGAAAAAACAGAAGAAAAAGAAACATGAGGATTGCGCACGAAAAGGACGCAGAAGACAAGAGGACCAAGACATGAGAAGAAGAATAGAAGACCAATAGTATAGAAAAATACAAATCACTACCCCTTAACATTATTTCGGTTTACAGTTATTTTAAAACGAATTACATTTAGTTGCTACAGCAAGAATGATATTAATAAACAAAAACGGATAGAATATAGTCTCAATAGGGGTTTTAAAAATCTAATTCCAAACTGATCTAATTTTGTGTTCGAAAAAGGTAGTTATAATTTCTCCTCCAAATTCTTCTATTTTTGTGGTTTTACATAAGCAAAAAACAATGGTATTTTTGTAAATATAGTTAACTTCTGGCTGTCAAATTTTTTCAACAATACGTACATATTAATGAACATTAAGAAAATATGACCAAAAACGTTCTAAATATACCACTGAAAAAAGCATTGAAATTTAAATCATAAGAAAACATTTTTGGAAAAGGTGATTAACGACAACTCCACATAAAATGAGTTCTAAAATTTGTAGTTTTTTTTTTGAAGAGAGTTTGTCGACATCTATAGTTTTAAATAAACTTTTAAGTTGGTACTGGTTAAAACTGTATATTTATTCGACAGTTCACTTAAAACCTATTAGAATTATACTCGATTTAAAACCACTTGAGTTTTATATAAATATCTCATATTAGGTACATCATAAAGCTTTGGAAGGGTCTACTGTTTTAAAGAAAATAAGTTTTATCCTACAGCTAATAAAATTTAATGGCTTTAATATGAACATCAAGTGTTAATTTCCGCCTTAATAAAACTTTCACAGAGCTATAAAAAATATAAATAGCATTTAATGTATCGCGAGGTTTAATAGAGGTTGAAAAATTAAAACGGATATGCCGATGAATTTGAGAAAAGCCTACAGATAACCGATTAAAAAATAACGTCTTGAATGATAGCTGAAAATCATTCGATGAGAAATATTTTTAAGGGTGGGCTTTTTAAAGAATTTATAGCAACATACTGTCATGTATTTAATAAAAATTGCACACTTTCAATCTGTCGGACGTAATGGGAATCTGAATTGACATAATAGAACACTGTTGTGTTTGTTCAGTTAATATCTCATATTCCGTAATTATTTTATGAAATATTTGATCTGTGCATCTGCAATCCTTTTATTTTGTTATTAAAAGTAAACTTTTGTTTATTGTTTCAGAAACCCTTAGTACGACATCCCGGCGATCCCATGAGCTTAGAAAAAGTCCGTCAATGTGAAATTCATATGCAACCAACACGCCCAAATTGCTGTAGATCATGGCTCTCGAAATTCCCCACACGGTCAAAGCGGATTGACGTCATCTCGAGAATAACATTTCCATTAGTGTTTGCATTGTTTAATGTTATATATTGGTCAACATACCTTTTCCGAGAAGAGGCCGAAGAGTCCTAAATCATCATTACAAACATTAATTATTGTGATTTTTCATAAGTGTAAATATATCAGTTACGAAGACCTGTTTCGTTTTTTTGGAAGTGTTTGTGGTAGTGTTCTATAGTTTCGAAAAACAACTCATTAATAAATATTATCTTGCCTGTGGTGCGATAACTATAGTTAAGCAGCGTCCAGCGCGATTAGTAGTTGGATGGGTGATCACCAGCGAACACCGTCGTAATATGCCCGTACAGCCTGTAGCGATTAGTAGCATATCACAGCTCGCAAGCACTATACCAATGAGCACGAGGGATAGTGTAGATATGCCGTCTTTCGGAGGAGACGTTAAGCTGTCGGTCCCGAGTCCATGGATGTTGGGCTCGTTAAAGATCCCTACCTCGGGTTGGAATACCTGAGGATTCGGCAAAATTTCCGGTTTGGGGTAGCGTGCTCTCGGCGTAGGTGATCAGCCCTGGTAGAACTAGACCGACGTTAAATAAAACAAATAAATTAATAAATTTTATCTTTATAATGAAATTATAAAAAAATATTATTAAATGACCACAGTCACCTAAAGGGACTAATAATAAGTATAACAATAACAAAGAATCTTTGTTGTGATATGCAATCAATGGGTTAAAATCTAACTAAAGCTGTATCGGGTGGCGACAAAAATATTTCCTACGGAATATCCCAATAACCATTATAATATATATTGAAATATTCGTGTGGATTTAACATCTACCTTTAACAAATTGAAATTGCGAATACAAGCGACTCTAATTCTGTACATAATTGAATTTATCTGTATTTATATATTGCTCTTGACTTCTCGGACGTTCCAGAAACGTTCACGTTCACCAGAATATTTGGAAAACTGTCATAGCTGTCAGCGGTCAGGTTAGGTTATTTTGCCTTGTACTGTGCATTTCTGTAACCAGCGTTCTAATAGCTATTTGACTTGGCCTGTGCAACCAAACCGTTACAGTATTATTCCCAGCAAGGCATTTCAGACAATCTTGGGACCTTCTATTAAAATCAAATTAAGACTATTTTCCAATATCTGAAGTCGAAATTCCAGGGTATAGGATCTACGTAACAAATCATAATTCAGTATAAA
Source organism: Hermaeophaga mercurialis (assembly GCA_951812935.1). Lineage (NCBI taxonomy): Eukaryota > Metazoa > Arthropoda > Insecta > Coleoptera > Chrysomelidae > Hermaeophaga > Hermaeophaga mercurialis. Next base: position 16,086,267 of record OX638364.1, read on the forward strand.
AAGTAGATTGAACGACTATTTTTACCTAAAAACTTCTTTTACAATGAAATGTAATTCGAACTACGAGGGCTGTTCTCTTTTTGCTGAGCTTATCTAGTAGCCATTTATATTTGTGCAACAAATTTTGTCTGATATTTCAATTTAATTGTTTTCAAGTTTAGTTAGTGACAGTTGTCAAATATACCTGATTGTTTGTAAGATACATAAGTTTAAAGGAATGATTTCACCAATAAGTGATGGAAATGAACAAGGAGTATTGTTGAGCTGTTTTTTTTTACAATTTCAGGCGTGGCTTAAATCGTAAAGGTTTTGATGAAATCGAGTGCTTGGTAAGAAGTCGTGTTCCATCGCTACCGTAAAGCGGTGGTACAATGAATTTAAAAGCGGTCGACTTTCCTTAAATAACAATCTTCGAGCTCCTAAGCCAAAAACGGCTGTTACAGAATAAATATTGATCTTATTCGGAACATAATTAAAGAGAACCGGCACATTACTGTCAAAAACAAAAGCAGCTTTAAGGATTGGTGTGGAAGCAATTAACACTATTTTATATAAAGATTTGAAACTCCATAAGCTTTGTTCTCGATGGATTCCTGACAACATGACTTCAGCTCAAAAGGAAGACCGCGTGAGATGATATAGATCTACACTAGATCTCTTTGATCATGAGTCGTCTAAAGCAATCGTCAGTTTGGGTCTTTGAGAATGAATCTGCTCTAACAACAGTTGTTCGTGAAAAAACCCGAAATAAAAAGATGGTCGCCTCTTTTTTTAGAATTACTTGACATGTTTCCAGTGTGGCACTGGAGGATAAACGCACTGTTAATTCAGAATAGTACACTACAGTTTGTTTGCCTCAGGTTCAAAAAAGCGGTTGATGCCTTTAAAAATAAAATAAACAAATTACGGCCAGAAGATTGGAGAAAATGTTTTCAAGAATGGTTTTCGCGCACGCAAAAATACATTGACTGTCGAGGAGAATACTTTGAAAAATAAATAAATGATTTTTGTAAATAAACTGTGTTTTACTTTATTAAGCTAGCGGAAAAAGAACAACACTCGTATATTACTTTTCTTCACACTTTTTCCAGACTTAGGACTGGCAAAATATAAGAATATAATTTTGTAATAACAAATTTATAAACATGTATTGTGGTGTGATTAAAAGTTTTAGTTTTTGATTTAAACATTGGTTATAACACGGATTGAATTTGCAAAACCAACTTTCAGACGTCCCATAAGATTAAAGGTCATTGTAACCGAACGGATTCATGTAATATCTTCGAACCGGCTGTTTTCGAAAGAGGAAAAACCGCTCTACAGCCTTGAAAAAACCCTTATCTTTCAACTCGCGCTATTATCTAGCACAAGAAAAATGAAATTAAAAATCCTTCTTTTTCTGTGTAGGATTCGAATCCTAGATCTATGCCAAACTCATATACCCTTGAATCGTTACAACGCATGTCTAGTAGCATGTCACGTTTACTTAATTATTCTTTTTGAAGTTATTTTATTTTGGATTATTTATGGACAGTCATTGACTGTTTCCTAATATTTTTGTCCAGATGTAGATTTCCCTTGTGGCTTCTTGTAAGGCTGGAGTTAGGTCCGTCTAACACTCTGCTTTTAGGGATAAGTATAGCCAAGGATATCTTATCATAAAGAATAATTCCAGTTGATATATTGACCCCTACACAGTATTCCTGGCATTATAATCACCAGCTGAAACCAATATTATATTACAAGTGCTGTAATTTTATTCTTAACTAGTACTCAGGAACTGCCATGATATTTTGAATATGTTGTGTCAAGTCATTTGCATTGTAACCTGCTAGTTTTAGGAATATTTTAATAGCTAAACTATTCCTAAAAAGCACAACAGCCAAACTTTAATTTAGATTGTAATAAGCTTAGTAAAGTTTGCAAAGATGGTGCTGCAATCCGGCTCAGCTCAAAAGCTGAACAGAATCCCACTTTTGTCAGCAGTCCACCGAGTTATTCCTTAAAAACGATGACACCGAATGTACGCAAGGCTTCGCTACTCCTATAAAGATCGTGAACTACATTTAAAGCAGCGGTTTGAACAGTCGATTATTTATATTACTTTACGAGGATCTCGATTTTTATTACAGAGTTCTTCTTTTTCACACAGAAGTATACTAATAGTGAAAGGGCAATATGTTGGCACTCCTTAATAAGCTGAAACAAGAAGTCATTCTCTTCCGTAAGTTCAAAGAAAAAAGCTGCTTTTTGCAAATGTTTAACAATGAGCAATAGAGGTTAGCCTATTTGAGTGGTATATTTGGAGCCTTAAATCAACAAAACTTGAAGTTTAAGGAAAAAACGGTACTTTAATTAGTAACTACGACCACACCCAAGTTATAATTTATTTGATTATGTTTGTAATTGAGAAATAAATGTGAAAACGATATGCTTTTTTTATTATAGCAAGGAAAAAAAATTAAAAGGGGGCGTGAATATATTATTTATAATCCGGGAGGATCACGCAAAAAAGGCTGGATGTCCATGATTTAGTAGAAATTGGCTTTAACAGTTATCATAAAATAAAGGATATGAGAAAGAATGATTGTATTTTGTAAGAACATTTATTGGAAAAAATATTGTAATAAAAAAACATACAAAGTTTTGTCTTATATAAATATAATTCCCAATTTGCATACAATAGATGAATGAGTATACATAGATCAGATTTATAAAATAAAAATGAATATCAGAAATTCTCAATTTATGAGATGATCTTGCACTAATAAGATGTATGTAAAATAATAAATTTATGTCATTACATTTTATCACTATGTTAATTATATATGAAAGAACTCGTAGAATATTGAAATTTTTTATTAGGAAATTATTTTAAACTCAACTAAACAATGTGCCAAATCTATATTTGTCGGTACCTGCCGTCATTTTGTGAAAAATTCATAAAGTACGGAAAATCGCAGAGCATATTCTAAATAAATATAAGTAAGGTACTTAAATGCTTATATTAAAACTTTGTCTCTTATGATTTATGACTAAGTTTTAATAATAAAATTACTTGAGTTTTGATAATACATAACATATTATACAGATTTTGTCTGTTTGAAAAGTATCACATTAGTTTTTTATTGTAATGATAGCCGAGTTACAGCTTAAAAAATGCGAGACTTTTCAGTATAACAATTCTTACATAGTAAAAGAATAGACTAAGGTAAAATTTCGTTACGAATATTAAAATGAATTTTACTATTTGGAATATACTTAAAGTCATCCTAATAATAAAATTGTCTTAATTATTTTATTTTATTTTTTCATTGTTATAGGGAAGATTCCTTGCTAATATCATCATTCTCAAATTTTCACGAAGATGACATGTACGCTTATATAATTTTAACATATTTATTATATACACCGTGAAAGGATACCACGCTATAATACAATAAAAATTAACTTCCACTAGAATTTGTATATTTAGATGAATTCAGTTAAACCGCAATGTTTTTTAACAAATAAGGTAGTTACTTTTTTTATAAATGATGTCGGATTGAGAAATATACAAAATGAATATTTGTTATTTATACCAATACTAGAGAAAGCCATTTGTCATACAATTAGTGAGTTCCTTTGTGTATTGTGTAACGTTTTATTCCTTTAAATTCACATACCTAAACCACTATTAGTCTACAAATTATGTTGGCACATTTTTATACTTCCCAAAATGATAAACATTTTATTGTACAATACAATGTTCAGATCTAGCAAATAAAAGTGACAGTGCCCAAACGTATTTAATGAATGATTTTTTACATAGCCCTAACCAATATACTGAGATAATTCTAGACGTATTCAACAGTTTCTCATAAAGAACGGTCGTATGTTTATATAAAAGTTGTTTTCAAATTCGAGACCAACGTTGCACAAGAATATTCTTAAAAAAATAGATGTATTTTCTATGGGCCCTTTTTACTTTGGCTCGTATTTTGTGAGAAGTAAGGCGTAAACATACTACTAAAGTAATTTAGATTGAATAACTTCCCAATTACAAATTATATTTGATTCACGTATTGTTTTGAAATCAGTACCAAATAAATAAAAAATGTAATTGGCATCAAAAGTAAAATGAAATTATTGTAAATTAATAATTACATGCAAATATGTATTTACACATTCAAGAATTCTAATATTTTGTATCTATTGGTACTACAAAGCATTTTACAGCTCTTGTTATGTAAGAATAAAAATTCTTAAATAAGGCAGTACTGCCACGAAATAATTCCTTATTTTTTTTTAATAATTAAACAAATTTGGCAGTAAATAATAAAAATTATTTAAAAAAATCATTACCGTACAAAAAATGATGCGATTACATGGTGATTTGCAAACAGATTTTTAGCAATTGGCTGCTTTTACTTAAAGCAACGCTTGGTCAAGTTAGGTAAAAATGGTAATTTAGATGATTAAATAAAAATGTACGGCAATGTATCTCAAAAAAAAACGTAGAAATGTATCAACTTTCTTATAAAAAGTACCCCGTATTCTGTTGTATGCGCATTTCAAATAACCCAAAAAAAAATTTAATTACAAAATTATTAACAATAAACCAAATTCAGTGTAAAAATACATATATTTATATTTTTGTATCTATAAATTGGAAATCAAAATAGATATTCTAAATATGAAAACTTGTATATGAAATTTAAATTGAAATTCTTAAAGGGTAATTTACCATATATTCAAGAGATACAAGTATTTTTTTAATAACCAAAGTCATAGATCACTACTAAGATACAGGGCAATATGAAAAAATATTTTTTATAATAATTCCCTTACATAAAAATATACCTAGTAGATTATATTAAATATTGCTCTCTTCGTCGTTTTAACACTATATAAGAGGTCTCAAAATTGTTAGAGAATATTTCTAGGAATCGAACACAAGTGAAGTATAGTTAAATAGCGTAAAAAACTATGTGGAAAAACGCTTAATTAGGGAGGAATAACGCCTAGAAGAGGGTTAATAAAATTCAATTTTTTTTAAATAAATTTTGGAGCACTTACGATGTAAAACTCAAATGTTTCAATGTTTTCACATGTTTTTAATCTAATATTTTCTTATAAATAATGCTAAAAAAGCAGTGAATTATTTTTCGCAAGCACTGACTGAGAAATTTATTTATAATCTAAAATTACTTTTTTTGAATGCCAAGTGCTTGTAAATATAACAGCTGGCCTATTGTGCCTCTTTAAATATTCATCATTAATCAATTAGGAACCACAGTTTTTTATAACAATTTTTTCTCTCATTTTATCAACAAATATTCTTTCAATTTTGTAACCCCTTGTATATTGGAAAATATTATTCCAATATTCAGTTATAAAAACACCATAACTATTATTGAAATCTTTTTGTGACAGTCGCCTAAGTAGTAATTTTTATATTAAGGTTACAAAATTATTTCTCTCAGGTAAGATAATGAGGATCATCAAAAAATCGCAACAGTGAAATTGAGTTTCCTGGACTGGGAATACGAAGTAATTACTTCTCATAGGGTTGCAAAAAAATATTGTTGTTTTAACAAACTGTATCCTAGTAAGTAACCTTTTTTAGCTTAGTATTAAGCCGAGTATTCTCAAAATATTTTAACCAGAGTAAATATATTTTTTTTGAGGAAGACAGTAGCAACAGAGCCTGTTTAGAGAAAACATCGTGTAGACTAGAGCCACCCCAATATAGGTTTTAAAAATTGATTTTTGAATAAAATATTGTCCAAACGGAATGAAATATTAAATCTAATAGTATAAAATGTTATGTAATTCAAAAGTCCCTAATACATTATACAAACAAATATTCACTAGAAATGTACATCTCATAAGCTAAATATATTAATATAAAATAGATTTAAAAAACAAATTAAATAAATAAATAAATAAATAAATAATTTATAAAACATAGAATTCCATAATAAACCAATTGTTAATATATTGTTAAAATAGTATGAATATTAACTAAAACATAGTTCAACAAAACTATGACGTTTATATGAAGATTAAGTATGTACAAAATAAATGTTATAATTTTGCATATGTATAAATGTATTCACACCTTTTTGGCACGATTATTGCAAGTCTAGCCCACTTATGTCGATACTTGATGTCATAATAGGCAACGACCATAATTTAAGCAAGAGCACATCATCAGTAATTGATATTATACTTTCATCAGTGTGCAGGATATTATTAACCACATTTGTATTATCTATTTTTTACATATCTTCTGGTACATAAGATAATATAACTAAAACTCCATCACTTTCTGCCCTAATGACTTTAGAAGGTAACCTTTAAATAAGAACTTATTCCCTTAAAAGTCATTAACTTCTCCAATTTAACCCAAAAACAAAACAAAATGAGAAAATAACGATGCTAACATCACATGGTAACAGTTCACATCTGACATTTATCCCCAGGTATGGAAAACTTTAGCCGCGCCTGGTAATTCTTAATGTCGTTATATTACTTCTTGCAGAAGCGTTTTCCCAGTACGAGGCTATTGTTAAATCTAATCTGTCATCTTTGATATTTGAATTATTTCTAGTAAGAGAAATGTAACTTTTGACAAAAGCATTTACCCACTAAAGGACAATCGTCAAGTGCCAAATGCCAATTTTAAACAATTTATATTTGTATCTAATTCACAGTCAAACGACTAAAATTTAATATACAGTTGACAAAAGCGTTATCGCACCACTATAGCAATAACAAATATCATTTATTTATGTTACGCAGGAACTCAAAAGAAATCATTTCGCTCCTACCAATTTCTTATTTATTCAGTGGTCTTTTGAATGGAGCTTGTATCAGTATTTATAAAATAAGTAATGGAAGAAGAAATTCTATTAGAAATGATGAGAATTGTTTTATATTTTTTATAATGTATTCTGGACTACTCCTATAATAATGTGTAATAAATTTATAAAATTCATCTCGCTAGAAAAAATAATTATATTTAATCTATTTCAAGAGTAAAAATAAAACTATTCTGTTCTAGTGAGTGTTAATCAGAATCAATTTTAAGGTCTGTTCTCCAGATCACCCTGTATAGATAGGAAGTTGGTGCATTATAAGAAATTGTTTCTTTTGGGCTTATAAATAATATAGTAAATCTGATCAAATTCTCATGGTGTCGAAATTTAATTAAAACTGATTACTATGGCACTTTTCTATTCAAAAGTGGAAATGGCATACTGATATGAATTATTTTGTTTTTTTTCTTAATGTATGGTCATCGCGTGATTAAGTATGTATATTTTTTAACAATTGATTTAGATGTTTCTATGTTATAAAAAATTACATTAAGATTTCCAATAGTGAAGTTGCACACGTAAATGTGAAACTTATTGCATTTCAATTTAAGAGCAGTATTATGCTTATTGGACAGACCAAGTCCGCCGAAGTGATAAATTATCTATTAAACTAAATATATACAACGACAAACTGCACAATAATTCAAATATATTACATATACGAGAAAAATTTACAATTAGAGGTACTAAAAGATTGCAAACGTAGCAATTACTATACAAGTAATCGAGTCATTTAGACACTAATACACCAGCGGTCAATACATTATTTGTACTAAAGTGTGACCAGCGACCCAATTCATTAACAGAAACAACCAACAACTAGTAAAACTTGCTAAAATATACAGGTGGTGCACTATCTTTTCTTATTCAGAAAGGCTTTTTTGTGCGGAGTGGCCGGTGTGTGTGGTCTGGAAGTATGAGGTCGTTTTTTAGCGTCTTGTGCTCCGTTGCAACACGAACACAGTTTCCTAACACTTCTCCTAGCTCCTCTTCCACTTGGAGAATCGACATCTTCTTCACAATGTAATTCGCATTTCCCTTCTTTAACGATTTCAGTTTTAGCTATGTGCAATACTTTATATGTTTCTTCACAATTTACTTTAGCTATTTCAGTACAAATTAATGTATCCTCGGAACTGGATACAATTTCACCACCATATTCGTTTTGTTTGATTCTCTCTCCTTTTTTTCTATTACTATATTTAAACTTGTATTTATGCATTGTTGCTTCTTGATACATTTCGGGTGAAATGGGAGAGTTTAAAGTAACTTCAGACATATCGGCACATTTTGGTAAAAGAGTATTATCTTCACATCCTGAGGAACCAGCCTCAACATTATTGCCATTTATTTGCCTTCCTTGATAATCTAAAGCTGCTTCCACTGGTTGGTATTCGACGTATTCAAATAAATCCGCACGCAATGAACTTGAATTTTCGTCATCGCTAAACAAATTCATAGACTCTTTGACTTCTTCTTTAATTTCCTTTTTTATTACATCCTGAGATGATTGATCAAAGGATGGCGAATGATTTGAATCAAATAACAGATCGGCTTCTGGAAATAAATCACTCGTACTTGGTTCATCAACTCCCAAATCTTCGCATTCTTCAGAAAGGGATTTCTGAAGTCTTAACTCTCTCTCTATTGCTGCTTGTTTTTGCATTTCGCTGTCAAATTTTTGGGATTCTACTACTACTTTTTTAGTTTTATTCACGTAATACGTTGCATTTCCCCTAAAATTCTTTTGCTCGTTGTTGGGCTAAAAACAATTTTAACTCATAAGTAAATACAATATATAGTTCATTCAAAACCAAAACCATTACAACATATTTCATATTGCGATTTTAAGTTATCTAACTGGAAACTAGTTGATAATTTAACGAAGCAACACAAACATTTTCGGTCGAAAATTACTGAAGCAATTGAATAACCAAGATTTAAAATATGCAATTATAGCAGCTAAAAGCTGTTAAATATGTGTATGTACAATCCTGTAAATTTCGCTTTCTAAAGAACCTAACGAAAATTAAATTTAGTCATTCTCTTTTAATACTCGATTCTAATTTCCATATGGTTTCATTTCTAAAAACCTCTATACGTAAGTGATGTTAAAAGTGGCAACGTAACACTTGTTACTCAATTTAAAACGGCAAAGTATACTTGTATCAAATATCAACTCCTCTTATTTTCGAATTTCCCAATGCCCCTCTACTATTTTAACGACTTAGCAACTGCGTGCTGCTGTGACGTACTAAAATAATTCATCAATTACGCCCAACGGTTTTAGTTTTGTATGAACTTGATCTCAAACTCTTTTACGAGGACGTATTGATATATAGTTGGCTAAACAAAATATTGTCATACTACAGTAAAAAGTAATAATTTTTCAAAAAGATCGTTATATGTACAAACCAACTAAAAAAATTGAAACGACATAAAAACAAGCCAACTTTTAAGCCAGTTCCTAACATCTTAATAAAGTGAGCTTCAATAGCCGGTCGTGCTTAATAGTAGTAATTAAAAGTAACGAGAAAACACTATCTTCGCATTCTGGGCTGCTCACAGGACTTTGTCGGGTATAGTACCACATGAAGAAGATAGGACTGAAACAAAATGTGTACTGTCGATTCTTTGGTACTGACAAATGTAGACAGCACATTCTTCATGATTGTGTTGCACTGGAAAGTTCCAGATTGAAGTATTTTGAATTAACTTAAGTAAGTCTTTGACTGCGCAAATACCCGTAAATGTCACCATGGACTTCGATTATAAGGAGCTCTAACTATAGTGTTGGAGTGAAGAAATCATTTAAAGATTAGTTAGCTTAAATCTTGGCTCACTGAACTTAAATCACAACTTACTATTGAGTAAAAGATGTTGATCTATAAAGTCATAATAAAACCATTGTGGATCGATGAGATACGTCTCTACAAAACTGTTAAGCAGTAAAATCACAAAATACAAATTCTATGTAAAGAATTTGTAAGTAGAAAGTTAACTGAATCTAAGCGCATATGACATTATAGACAAATCAATTAATGCTCTAAGGAAGATTAAGGATTGGTTATATTCAATAAATTTTGTGGGTTCTGCAATAGTAGTCTAAAAATTGATCAATACATCCTCGTAAATAATGGAAAACTCATTTGTATTTTACCTTTTCACCATTATGAAGAAAATCTCCTTTAATCGTTGACTCCGTGGTATGAGTTTTATCTGAAGATTTACGATATCTAGGATTTGTGTGTGAAAGCATTGGACCATTAGAAGAACAAGCTGTCACTAATACTGACTGAATCCTTTCACAACTTTTGTGCTCAACTAAAAACAAATACATCGATAATATCCTCAAACGACTCTAGTTATAGTAAACAGAAGTAACAGATATTTAAAACAATGTCGTAATTTTACCTTTAGCTGCGTTAGATGCCGGAGTAATAATAGTTTGATTAGGAACAGTAGTTTGAGACTTAGAAGTAGGCGCGGTGGTTGCTATTACTGAAGTTTCCACAGAATTTATTACTGTTTTCTGATACGTCTGAAAAACCTTTTCGTTGGAACTGTCTGATTGATCTTCTATCTTAATATCAATACTATCACTGGATATACTAGTGCTACTGTCGGGTTGGGGCACCTCAGTCGCATCCTTGGATCCCTCCTTGTTAGGTTGAGTTATAGTTAGAAGTAATTCGCTATTTTCCCTATCCTCCCCTATTCTTTTTAGTGTTAATGGTTGCCCAAGCGCGACAGTGGATGGAAGAAGTACTGGCTGCTGACTAACTCCTGCCAAACTCTGAGTTGTAATACCAGTTATGGGTTGGATTGTTGAATATTTTACTGCGGATATAGCTTTCCTATTTTGGTTGGAAAAACTTTGAAACAAAAGCATATTTTGGCCTGACCTAGCTGGAACTGTAGCCAATATCTTGCTTCCACCAGACACCACTGCAATTTGCTGTCCACCTTTATAAAAAACATAATTATGGAGTTTTGTAACGAAAAACACATTATGAAAACATACCTATCTTGTCAAGCTTTACAACAGAAGATGTGCGCACTAATAAACAAACAGGTGCCTTACACAAATAAAAACTGTTCAAGTTTTTAGAAAAAGGTTTCATCGTCCTAATTCTTTAATGAACTTCATTAGCTTTAGTATTTTTTATGAGAAACAACTAAGTGACAAATCTTTACGAGTTTTAAATAAAAGAACTTTATTATTAACAACTTCGTTTGTAGATAGTTTCTTAAAAACTAAACTTCTCAAACATTAATGCTTGAACATTTGCACATTTATTTCACTATATTTCGTTTTCTCTAAAGTTCAACTACTATATCAAAAGGTCTATAAAAAAATGCAACAGTAAATGTATGCAGTGTAAACAATCCTAAAAAGCAACAGGAAAAGCTTTTTCAACTCACTACCAAAAAAATATCAAAATAACCTTCATTATTTGGTTGTTTTTCCTTTATTTATTTTAATCATTGGTAGAACCAAAATTTTATAAAAAAATCATAAATTTAAATTGTTACACCTGTTAAACAATGACAAAATGTTTAGAAAAAACAAAACAAACTCTTAATTCAACTGCTATAATACTTAATAAAATCAACAATGTTTACAAAACAAATTCACACTTAAAAACTACGAATATCCAGAGAAAAAAAAAGTAAAAGGGTAAAGGAAAATAAAAATAAAAGTAAAATAAAAAATAAATAAATTTATTAGTTCTAAATAATACAATAAGTAGTTATGTACACGTTGTTCAAACAATTATGTCCAACTCGTCACCACACTATCGTTGCTACTTTCAAAGAGAAATTCGCAAAACTATATAAATAGTACACACAATAAGAATAGATAATAGTACATTAAACGTCAAAATTCAATCAATTAATATTAACTACTGTCGTTGTAATAATTTATGTGGATGTTAAAAATTTTCCTTTAATAACGCAATTTTTATTTCAATTTCCAATGCATTTTAAAAATATTTTAAATAAATGTATTAGCTTCAATATTTTCTAATGCAAAATAATCCCGAGATTATATTTTTTCAAGTAATACGATCTTCAAAATAAAAAAATAAAATCTACACTTCTATCTTATTTTAAAAATATAAAAAAATCGTTTGAAGTCAAGCTGCAAAAATAAAAATATTTTAATAAATGAACATTGGACATTGAACTTGAAGGAAAGAAAATCCATCTTTGGAATATCAAACATATTTCTATTAATTAAGGTATAAAATCATAAATAAGTACGGAAAAAAAATCTTTAAATAATTGGTTTAAATACATATGTAATCAATTATATTCCCAAAAAAATGGCGTATTATTTAATTCAATATACTGTTGTAAAATACATCGTTCTGTAATAGTAATTAATATATCAACTTGCCAATACTTTTTTTTATCATTACTTACACACGTTGAAAAATAAAATATGAACAGAAACAAAAAATAATTGAAAATAAAAATAACTTCGAAATTGAATCTAAACTTAAAATTTTATTTCAAGTCTTTAGATACAATGGTTATAGAAATAAACTAACAAAATATTCTGGATATCTTAGTTCAATAACATATCTGATTTTTTTTTATCTCGGAAATATGGGGTACTTAATATCAAACATCTGTATGGGTCATAAGTTGTATTATGTTATAGAGGAAAAATGAATCTTCTTTTTTCAGTATTTTGAATAAAGTACGTAAAATTTCATTAACAAATTATGTTTAAAAAACAATTTAATTAAATGTGGGTTTTTAAAGTCATTTGTAAAATAGAACACCCATTTGGTCAAATAAAAAACATTGTACGTAAATACGTAAATTTAAGTCTTAAATTCTAAGTTTAAGTTAAGTTCGTTTTTATGATTCTTGATTTCTATAAACGGTCCAAGTTGTGAAAGACGTCGTAAAAGATTCGCTATTTTAAAAAGAGTGTTCACTAATAAAAAAACAAAAATATTCACAAGTTTATTTACTAAATAAAAATTAAAAGTTTTCGTTTCCAACAGTTCCAACTTTTTTACAAGTATGTAAATATATTATACAACCTCTATATATCTCCATATATTTAACCAAATACTAGCCGGAATGCCGGAAAAATTATTTTTATTTTAATTTACTGGTATTTATTTCTCGATATTACTCTTTGTTTGAGAGAAATCCTTATTGTATTTTTTCCTGATTGGATACCCATACTTCGATATTTAAAAATCAAATATGTTGCATAAGAAGCAATTCAATAAAAAATGTAAACAATGACGCATGCAATGCAATTACTAGTCTAAAGCCTCATAACTTTGCTGCTTTTATTTTTCCATACGCTTTGTATGTACAATGTAGCAAAGCAAAGAGTTTAGATAAGAAATGAAAACAATTTCTTAAAGCACAAATATATTCAGACAATATCGTTACAAACAATAAGCTGCAAATTGTCTAAAATATATTTAAAACAATAACAAAAACGAGAAAACTATAAAAAAATAAAACGTGTCTTAAATAGAATATCCAGAAAATGCTCTCCTTCGGAAACTTTAAATTACAAATTTTGAATGCTTTCATCATCAATAATAAATTGTTTTTGGAAAAATTGTCTACAATTTTTTTCAATTTAAACAGTTTATATCTAAATGTACGGGGACAGAAGATACTCTGGGCATACGAAGATATGTCAATATTTTGCTGAAATGGAATAAAGTTATAAATTCATAGCTATTTTCAAGTACGACCGTTATCCTTCGATTCGTTCACTAACCAAACGACATGCCTTGACCACGATTAGGTGTCACTACATGCAATGAATGAAATTTCTGCAACTACCTGTGTGGAAATTTATAAGACCTTGAAGTCTATGAAAACCAGTTTTGAAATTTTAAAAATTATTTTTTTTTTAGATAATTCTATTATTTTTTGTTTTCTAATTAGTGTACAAATATTATTTAGGAGGATAATTTATAAATTGATATTTGAATGAAAATTGTTAGAATACGGCGACGGTGAAATATTTTATGAAAGAAATAATTTATTGAATTAATGTGATCCCGTTAAAAAATAAAGGATGCGAAAGCTTTTATAATAAACTTTTACCGAAATGATTATTTTTTAAAACAAAAAGAAAAAGTTTCGTCATCCGCCATCAGGTGATGGACTCTCAATATTGAGTTTTCTTTTTACATAATGGATTCTTCCTTCAACATCACGCGGATCTCAATTAAGTTTAACGACCAATATTACAAAAAAAAATATTTTAGTACAATTCGACGTTGTTTCAGTTATCAAATATTCTTTACCTAATGTGTATATTTCCGAATGAAATGTGATCATTATTCCAAGAGTAGCGATTGATTTAGACTCCTATGACACAGTCTGTCAAATTTTTCTCGCAGCGAAGGGCCCCACTACCTACTCAAAATCTAATGACATTTGTATTGAAATGTTTTGCCAAAAACTGTTTGTAAAATTGAAACAATATATTAAGGTAAATTCTGGATGCTATGTATTTTAGAACATCTTGTATACTGTACACGACAATGTGTCACACAAAAAAAATCGTCCACTTAATGATACAAATTCTACAGTTTCTTAGAAAAAATTAATAAAAATATAATTATTATACGTCTACGCTTACCTTTCATCATTGAAACTGGCATAATGTAGCTACCTGGGACAATCACTGCTGTATTAGGTATCTTTAATGCTTCACCAACACTTGAATCCGCAATGATAAGATTTCTAGATTGATTCGGACATGGACCGCCTTCAGCTAAAACGACAGGTCTTGTACTAGGTGGACTCGGATTCTCGTTGCTGGATTCAGTTGTGTTTACAGAAGTAGAAGCTTGAGACTGTTCATCATCTGTTACTGATAATTGAACAACACCACCTCCAGAACTATCTTCACTGCCAATTGTCATATCGTCAGCATCCATATCGAGACTACTACTAGACTGACCCGTTTTCTTTACACCAGATGAGCTCTTTTTTCTCTTAGAATTCTGGCTCGGGTTTGTCGGCGGATTTGATCTTCGTCTTGGTGCTGGCTTGTTGTTAAGATCAGGAGAATTTCTCAACTGTTCTGCATATTCAGCCAGTATATCGAATATTCTTTGTGTTGTATGCTCATCTTCTTGAGGTTTTTGTTGGGGTTTCGGTATTGGTGAAGATTTCGATTGAGAATTGTTGGGAGTAGTGGTTTTTATTGTTTTCCCTTTGGAATTTTTAGTGGCTAGTTTTGGTAATGTAGGGGTAGAAGCAGGCGTTACACAAGGACTCGAACTTCCCTGAGAAGTTACACTTAAAGCTGGCGATGCAGCAGGTTGCAAGTTACTGTATGAAGTTACAACAACAACTGGAGATAATTGGGTATACTTTTGGAGTTGATTAACATATGTAACACTGATTCTTTGAGGAATACCTTCTTGACCTTCAACGTTAGTACAAGTTTCTGAAATGCTGGTCGTACTTCTTTCTTTTATTTGCTTGTAAACCATATCAAACTCTCTTAACTGTTCTAAAGTGGTTGAACTCAAATTTGGCTGTTGTGGATTGGCTCTTACATTTGTCGCCATTTGTAACTGTACGGGTTTTACGATTCTAGCTCCTTGAACCAGAGCAGGTCGAACAACAGTTCCCTTAATTTCTTCACTGTTCAGTATTATTTCACCATCAGCATTTTTCGGTCTACCTTGCAAAGCAGCAGCTAATAGTGCGCTCATTTTACTATGTATGACACTATCCTTAACTAGGCCAAGCTGTTCAGCATTTGAAGTAGCAATGCGAAAGACTTGACGAGTAGCTGTCGTACCAGGAGGTAGCAAACTTATAGCTTGTCCAGCCGGCAACTGTCTACTGTATATCACACTACCTGGAATTGGCTGTAAATTTACAGGAACAGTTTTTGTTGTAACAGTTTTCTTTACTTCAGGAGATAAATTATTTGCTATGTCAGTTGTAGCAGTTGAAGAATCTGCAACTTCATTATTATTTTGATAAACTGTTTTGCCAAAAGCTTGCTGAAACTTTGGCAATGAAGATTTGCAGATAAACTGGAGAATTGTACCTCCTTGGCCAGACGTTACAGTATTAGTGTTTTTAACAACGGCGTTAGTTGTCTTAAGAGTACTGTTCAATACTGTCTGTTCAGTACTGACTGCTACTTTTGTCTATAACAAATTATAAAGCATTTTCAAATATGTTCGAATTTTAAACAAAAGAAGAGATATTAGTTACAATGATCCTTTTGCAAAAAAATAAAAATGCCCCCAAGAATAGAAAAACAACCTACTTAAACTAATATATAAAAAAACGAACCAACAATGCAAAAACTATAGACCAATTTATCTAGCCTAAACTAGCATCAAAGTATACCTCAGAATTTTATAGACCACTAAGAAACTAAGTTGAACCTAATTTGGAAACATAAAATGGACAATAGAAGAAGAAATCTAAATTTATTGACCTGAAGGTGGCTGTCAACGCTTTACAATGAAAATATATATAGAAGTGATTGCTAGATTTCAAGGAATACAGCAAGAAGACAGTCTAAGTTCTCTGATATTTGTGATATTTGATAACATGGTTTAAAGAATAGGAGAAAAAGAAGAAAAAGTAAACAATACAATTGAATATTAAAAGTTAAACATAAAATGTCTTCTATATGTTTATTACATTGGCTTAATTCTAAAAAAAATCAGAAATTACTAAATCTATGAACCAAAGAGATGAATAAAATAAAAATAGAAATAAACATGAATAAAACGAAATTACGATAGTAAACAAAAATAACAAAGAAATCAAGTGCAAAAGTACAAAATTAGAAAAAGTAACATTTAAAAGTCCAGTCACTATGTCACCAGACAAAAAAATTGAAGCCAAAATACCAAACAGATGCAATAAATCAACAATAGTAATAATAATAATTAATAATAATAATTAATAATAATAATAATAATAATAATAATAATAATAATAATAATAACCTGTGAACAAACAATATTAGGACATAAAAATAGACATAGAACTACAAATAAATATCATAATAACAACAGCAAAAAAAAAAACTAGATTTTACGGTAGTAAGAAAAAAAAATGAACGAAATGGAAATGAAACATTTTGAATAATACCTAAAATATTCAAAAAAGGCACTTAGGTTCCTACTTTGAAGGCACTTTTGGCGTCACCCTGTAGTCGCGCAAAAAATGTCCCATTGCTTCTAGACTTACTTAGACTTCTAGAAAAACATCATTTTTTTTCAAAATTTACCGTGAGCCAGGATCATTGTAATTTGTGCAGTCTCTTTAAAATATTTTTTTATAAATTCATTTAGCAACTTTTAACAACTTTATTTTAGCATCAGAAATAGTTGCTTTGAATTAAAAATATAAAACATAGTTTGCCTAATCATTTTATGTACTCACAAATCTGAACTAAATCAAGAAAAATCGGTGTTTAAAGATAACCACGAAATTTAGTAATTCCGGTTCACCAAAAAAATATTACCTTTAATATTAGAATTCTAGCCGTTCAGAATATAAAATGTGTTTTATCATATGTTCTGTTGGTCCAATAGCATTGAGCGTCACAAATAATTCTTTCCTAACCTAAAAAAAAATATTTCAATATCTAATATTTAGTGATCCGTTTAGCCCACCAACCATTATCTATAAATGTACCAATTAAAATGCTGCAGAATACAAACATTTTAAAGTACCTCATTCGGTAGTGATTATATTTCGATTTTTTCTGTTAAAAATAGGCATATATGTCTTAGTAAATGGGTGATTGTAACTGATAATATAATTGAGTTGGATATGCTTGGTGTCATCTACCAGTGCACAATAAAAGTAATAAATGAGGTCTGTAATAACTTTGGGCACTTTTTTCAGGATTGAATTAAGTGACACTATAATTATAATAAGTACTATTTCATTACTTTTGACATAAACTGGGATATGGCAAGGCCAGTATTCAATTCAAAAATATCCTCAATCATCATCAACCATCTATTAAAAATATGAACGGATGTTAATCAAATGAAGCCCAACAGTGTTGCCTAATTTTAACGTGATCTTAACTTTCACACATTAATTAAATATTAAATGAACCTTTCGGTTAAAATGTCAGAGTTAGTACAGCATGGAAAACTATCAAAAAACGGTATAGACCCGAAATATACCTTGAATCCAAAAAAATGAACTAAAAACTATACTATAATATAAATTGATAGTCGAGTATTTTCATACTATATTGTAACGTTTAGTTACTAAAATAATAAACAGATAAGGTAAAAGTTTTAAGCAAAGACACACCAACTCTTTGTAAGCTTGTGACCCCGATCCAAGACTAGAATGAACACAGCAACTGAATAGAGTGAACATGGCGAGTGTCGATACATCACAAAAAAAATGAATGTGATTGAAGGGGTAATTCAGTGCATATCGATTTGTACAAAACTTTGACCATAGCTCTTTAAAACATGTTTATTTCTTAAGAATTCGTTTTTGAATAGGGGAAGGACACCACCCTAAGTCCATTTAGTTAATTTTATAGAAGAACACATTAGCAGTGTTAGTCTTTCATAAGAAAGAATGAACTAACAAATAACAACATGATTAACATAAGATAAATCAACAAATAAAAAAATAGAGCACAAATAAACATCCAACTAGTAAATAGAATTAGATTAGAATAGTCACTAGAGTAAGTAAAGGATTCTTTTGTTGTGTGTTTGTCAAATTATTTAGTTTCCAGAGATACCACTCTAATAATTTTAATTATTTCTAGACAAATAGTAGGATCTCATTTCTTATTAAAGTAATTGGTATTTTTCTAGACCTGCCCGTGCTCAAATATCAAATGAAGGTAAATTTTATTAGTATATTTAACAATAGTGTGTGCGATATCAATCTAATGTTATTTTTACTTATGCCTTGATTCATTTAATGTGGACTTACCATAGGTACGACCAACGGCATACGTTAAATATTTTGCATTTTTCATAACGTTGAATCTAGTTTAATTTCAAGCATTGCATTTTCATTTTTCAAAAAGAGTATTAAAGTTTACGTAATTACATGTCCTTAAGAGGTATAGAGAAAGAAGTACATTTATATAATATACGTAGGTTATAAATAATGGATTTTGTCGTTAATAGAACGCTATTATGAGGGAACGACCGATATGCATCTGAAGGCCTTACTAAAATCTGAGCCGAAAACATCGAAAATAATATATTTCTAGACTAAGATATTTTCTAGCCCCACTTAGTCAATGCTTCATCCACCGAGAAAACCATGTTGACTAAAATTGAAAAATTTATTATTTTTGATAAGATAGTCAACAATGACCATTTCCAAAACTTTTGAAAAATAGCTTATTAAACTAACACAAACGAATCACCCAGTGTAAAAAGATATGGGGTTTAGTTAGATAACGATATATATACAGTTGGGTTACTGAAACCAGTCGACTCAGATTTAAAAAAAAATGTTGAAGCAAGTCTACATGTAGATATGGAGATGTACTGTTTTGAGTGGCCCACTCCGTATAGTCGAATCATGGTTTGCCTGGATCACTATGTAGTAAATGTTAATAAGATTAGTAGGTTATGTAACCTAAACTCTTGCTAGTTGGTTAATTAATCGTTAAATATGGTAAGTGCTTAAAAAAATCTGGTAAACCAAAATTACGGACCATTAATTCCTGAAAAAAGGGATTGCCAAGTAAACCAGAACAACCAATCTCTTTAGAAACGCATCATGCTTCAGCCAATTGCATCAAAAATATGGAGCTTGCCGGCGATTCGACAATATAATTCACGACTCTCTTAATCACACATGCTCGCTTTCTTGCAGAACGTACTATTTCGTTAACCCTAAGAGGCGATACGTTTATAAAAGCATTCATTCTACACAATTACACCGATGCTTACATATAAAGTGTTAGAAATACCCCAAGTCTCCTGACAAAAGAACACCGCATTTTTACTTACAAATTGCACGAGTATTCTTATGTCAGTTGTACTCTTTTGTAACTTAGCAACGTAAATTTTTAAGATTAAGGTGCGTTTGAATTGTCATATTTTATTTTAAAAAGTGGTTATTGGTCTCTGCGCGAATTGGTCAACCATATTCTAGGAATTTTAATTTTAGAGGTTATATTAATTATATTAATATGTGTGCAGTAAAGTAATCATACAAAAATATTATAAAATAACTTTGGCAATGACTTTTGAAATCTGCTTTTTAAATGTAAAATATTTCAATCAACTTATTCATTTCTTAATATGAGTTTCACTGAAGGTTACGACAGCTTTAAAATCATTCGTCTTATAAATTTATTACCTAGCAAAGAAAACAAAACTAAAGAAATACAACATATAAACGACAAAGAATTTAATAACTGTATAACTAAAGGAAATATTGTTCTAAAAAATCATATTCCTTCAAACTGGATTCATATTCAAACTCATCACTGGTTTCTGTTGTACCTAAATTAATAGGTAATAGGTTCTATGTCAGAAACATCTAACCCTTTGTGTTTATTCCAATAGGAAACAATTAGGTTTTTAGTGTGTTTTACGAATTCTTCCACTGAGTAGAAGTAACATTATTTAAGGCTTCTGACCAAATTTGCTTGCAGTGGACATTGTTTTATCTTGCCAACTTTTTCTATCGATTTATTATATTGACTCAAAAATGATGTCCTCTTTAAATGTATTGAGGGCAGTTCTAATAAAAACTTTCTGTTGCTACTTATTTTGTAACGAAAACCAATTTTCCGTATCCAAGTGTTAATTGACCGTGCAGAGCAAACAAATCAGACGATCTTCAGAAAAACGTTTATTTCATTGTTACATGTTTCGCATTATCATACAACTTATGAATAATTTGCCCCAAGTTATTTAAATTAGCGAACTAATTGTCGTTTTACATTCCCTTACTCACATATTTTTCAACGACTTTGCAGTCATTTGCTTGTACGTTTTTCCCGTAGCGTCACAAATTGACCTACGCTTTTAAAAATATGATAAAACGTTTAATATTTTATATACGACATAAATACGTGAATACACTTCAAGATTATTTTGACAATTCAAGTTTCAATGTCTTTTATTATTAATTTACGACATACCCAAATTTACTAACTTTTTGTTTCATCCATTCTAAATTTAAGCGAGAGATAGAAAAAGGAATTGGGGTATTTCTAAGACTTTAGTAAGTGTATGGTAAAACAATCCTTACCCAATCTTCACTGTTCACATAATGCAGTTAAGCAAAGTACAAATTAGAATATACAAACTTGATAATCACTTACTTCCATCAAAGAAAGTATCGTCATACTATGGGCATATTTGTCAAAGAAAGATATGAACTACTTGACAAACAAGTGAAACTGCCTATTATAGTCTTTGAATAGAAAACTTGCCTGGTAGAAATATAGACTTATAGGACTAGCTAACCCTACTGACCGTATCTCCAGATAAAATTTCGTAAAGAGGCTACTAGACCTCATAAAAGTAATATCCCTCCTCAAAAACACAAGTAGGCAGAAGATAAAATAATTCTAAAATTGCAAAAACCAGTCTATATAACCATCTAACAAACCATGAGGAACTCTTTTGAATATTTTGTAATTAGTCTTAAAAAAACATGCAAGTGAAGTGATTGCGCATTAAGTGGATGTAGTCACTGATCGCAATTTTCATTGTTTAAAAGTGTATGCCAACGCCTTCATTAGATAAATAATATATATTTGTAAATAATTATCGTTTACTCAGATTTTATATCCATTAAAGATAACCCCAAATTCCACAAATTCATTCCAGATTTATAGATAATGTTTAGAATTACCTGGAACCTTCAGTAGCTATAGTCGATTGTCAATTCCAGTCACATAATTTGCTATGTAAAAAGTGTTAAGAAGTCAAATTAAAACAACATATTTTTATAAGCTTTTAAATACTGTGCACATTTGTTACAAAGATAAGTAATCAATATTCACCAAACAAAAACAAAAGGAATATGTAAGTCACTTTATAACCTCATTACCACAAAAAAAAAAGTAATGGCCCATAAATTGTTGACATTTTCAAGACTTTAGCCATTATTAGCATCAACGCTGTTATTTCATATCATTATCAGTTTGCATTCAAATGTATAGTTAGTTTACAAGCCATGCCACAATTTGCTTGAAATGGGTAGAGACAAAGTAAATGATGCTGAAATTTCGCAAATTCTTCGAAACTTCCATTTTCATAATTTCATAACTTTCACGTTTCAATTAGTGTTGAATCTCTAATCAAGACGGAGAAATGGCGAAATTTCAGCATATCCTAAATTGATCCGCCAGACAATACATATGTTAGAGTTGAGTTTAAATTCGGTGAGAAAATGTATCCTAGAAATTAAAAACCCTAAAATATGGCAACACTGCAGTGACTTAATAAAGTTTAAATAGTTTTTAAGAAGAATCAGAGACGAACTTCCTTTGAGTAAATGAATACTAGTTTTGTTAAACATTTTTAATGTATTTCTTACCAAATATGGACTCAACTGTACTTTATTAAAGCCCCTATTGAAATGAACAGTTCCAAATATTTTGATATCAAATTATTTTAAAAAGGTGACGATTTGTGAGTACATTTATGTTTAGTAAATTTTGTAGTCATGCAAAAAATCCTTACCTGATTGGCTTCGGCTATTGTTGTGGTAGTGTTAGCTGTGGTGGTCTGAACTACCGCCTTTGTGGCCACTGAAGGTCTGATGATTTGCTGAGATAAAATATTAATGAGTGGTCCTTGCCGACGTACTGCATGTGTTGGATTCGTTACTGGTCTAATAATCTGTTGTGAAAGTATGTTAATTAAGGTTGAAGGTTGGGTAGAAGTTGTTCTCGATGTGGCGCTAGTGGTAGATGATGTTTGAGTTGTAGAAGTAATAGAGTTTGAATGCTCTGGTTTTTGTTCAGCAACTCTTGGTTGTCCAATGCGTTGGATATGCGGTGTTACTTGAGTACTGGTCTGAGAGTTCTGAATCGATACACTTTGGGTTGGCCTTCCTCCAGAAACTTGAACAACGTTTACAACTTGGGGTATATTAAATGGTCTAATCATTTGGAAATCATGAAGACCTGGAACATTTGATAAAATGGATTTAAGATAGGCTCTTTTAACGACTGAAATATTCTTAATGTCTGTCACATCTGCAGATTTACATACGTCTGGCATCTTCTCAGCACAAGGGCAGTCAGCTTTATTATCATCTAAGGCATTCGACTTATTAAGACCATAACACGTCTTAGAATTTAATTGGGAATTAACCCTTAAGTTGACATCTTGAAGTGGTGAAAGATTGTAACTTTGTACTAGATTTGGTGCTTTTCCAATTTTATTTTCAGACTTATCCAAACTTTTACGCCTTCTATAATATTTTGGAGGAGTCTTTCCTCTATCACATTTTTGTTTGATACTAGGATTTTCTTCCTTATTTGGCGTGCACTTTCCTTCAATTTTTTTGTTTGAAGACATGCGACACAAAATAATTTTCAACTCTTTAGTTTTGGTCAGAGAATTTTGTACACTGGAATGTAAATTTTCAGTACTATTTATAATATTTACATTTTTACAAACATCTAATACATTAACACCAGTCAGCGTTTTAACACAGTCTTTATATTCCTCTAAAAGTTTTCTCTTTGACTTTTTAGTGTAAGTTCTAATGTTTTCAGTCAAATTCATATTCTTTGGTAATACTTCTTCTGGGTCATTATTTTCTACACATTCATTCTCATTCTTAACAGTTATGAAATTACCTTCATAATAAAATAGATTCTCTGAATTCAGTTCAGATAAATCAGAGAAAATTCCATATTCCACATTATTAAAAGAATATTTTAAATCAGAACAAACTTGAGCACTGTCAACATTGCTTTTAGTCTCAACATTTACATCTATTATATTATTGCACATTAAATTTTCACTAGGCTCACTTTTTGTGTCAACCTCGTCACTATCATTTTTGCTTATAATATTCCAGAAATTGTAAGAACTCTTCTGCATCTGAGAGTCCTCCATCAGAATTTCTGCTTTGGGCAAGTTCTGATTGATTGTGATATTGTCTATTTGTTGTTGATTGTGAGGAAGTAATTGTATATTGATTTGTTCCGGGCAAGACTGTACTTTGACTTGTGGACTGTCGAGACTGACTAGCACAGATTCCCTGGGTAATGTTTTGCTCAAGTTTGGTTTCTGGGGTTCTGTAACCGGAGGTTTCTGTAGTATTACATTTTCTGGCTCTTTCAGCGGTAGAGAAATTTGGCTTTGATTGGGATCCATCAACACGTATTCGTCTGCTTTGTGCTTGGATGTTCGTAGATTGATTTGGTTGATTTGTGAAGTCGACGGCTTGCCTAAATTGGGACAAAGATTGGGAGCTTTGGGCAAATTGCAATAATTGTTGTGCGATAAACTCTTGCTGGTTGACGGGTTGATTTGATTTACTTCCATGTCCTTGTTGTTTTGGGCTAGAATTTGTAGTGATAGAGGCTGTTGTATGTTGTGTAAAGATTCTGTCGACATTAGGTTTTCTTTGTTGGCTAGTTTTATTTCCGGTTGACTGAGAACTTTGTTGTATTGTTGGGGTAGCTTTTCTGTATTCGCCAAATGTTGCTGTTTCAGGTTGGAAGACTCTACCATATTGTTTAATGGAGGTTGTTGCAATTCTATTTGTTCCTGGTCTTGTCTGTTGGTTGGAAGTTTGCAGCAGCTGGGCGGAGAAATTTCCTCTTTGGGATTTTGATTGTTGACTAGTTGTTTGTAGCATGGGGATAGCGGAGGTTCCTCCATGAATAGTTGTTTGGAGCATGGGAACAGTGGTGATTCCTCCTTGACCGTCTGTTCTTCCAGCAACTCCTTTTTGGGAGAAGGTTTGCAACAATTCTCTAACTGTTTCTTTCGAGTTTCTTTTTTGATTTTCATTTGCTTTGTAGGGTTCAACAATACCCTGGTTTGAAGGCAATCCTGAGATTTGTTGGTTATGGTCTGTTCTTGCAACTTTAGGTTGAGACATTGATATGAGGAGTTCGGCAATTTTTTCCGATTCATGTGACGTATTAAAGGTATTGAACATTTGACTGGAACCTGTTCTGGCTTGGTACCCTGATTGATAACTGGATCTATTTTTATCAACTGAACGAATAATTGGCTCATATTGGTTTTGCTCGGGTCCGATATTGGTATTAAACTGGGTGTATCCTTGGTTGAACTGTGTTCTGAGTTGGTTGTCATTTTTTGCTGGGGTTGAATTGGCTTGTGCTGCAAAGGGTTGTTTATTGACAGATTGACTTTCAGAGTTGTTTTCAATTTTGTGGCCGACAAAGGTACCGATATCTGTTGTGCTTGCGACAATTTTTCTAGTTGTTCCAGTTGGCAAAATTCTTGACTGCATAATTTTTTTTGAATTTGATGCTTCTTGGGAATTTGAGTGGTCAAAATATCTATTTTGGATAGAAATTGGCTGGCTAATGGAATGGGCTGTATCAGTGTATCTTTGCATTGTTGAGTGGGTGATTGTGGATACGGGGTCAACTGAGGAACTTGAGCACCATGAATTGGATCTATTTTGGAAATCTCTCGTTTGGGAGGAAATGTTTGATTGATTTGTAGCCGTGGAATGTTGACTACTAACACTGAATTGGTTGTTGCCGTGCGATTTCTGCTGAGATTCGGCAAAGGAAGACGAAAATCCTGAAGTTTGTTGTTGGACATGCTGCAGTTGTTGTTTTCTTTCAAACCATTCCACAATAACTTGTTTAGTGTTTTGACTCTGAGATTCCTTTTGGTGATTTTCTTTTTGTAAACTTTTTTCTGTGGAGGAATTTTCAGGGAAGGAATTTCTTTCTCTTGAAGAGAGTTGCTGAGATGTTGGTGGTTTACTTGGATTAAAGTGTTTTCCTTCTTCGCCACTTGCCCACCAAGTAGAGGCAACATGGCAGTCTTTACGTTTTTTGAATGAAAATCCGTGTCACCAGTATTATTGATACAGTTGCTTGAATTTGGATACTGTATTGTAGAACTGTTCGTAGTAACTCCATTTAAAAATTGATTTAAGCTTGTAGATGTTTTGGTTTCAATTTTTTGTTTATCAACAGTACTGGCAACAAAATTTGAATCGCTTGTGTCAGGCTTAAATAATTTTTCTGGACTTGCTTCTCCTGCTTCCTTATCTCTACTTCTCTTAAGATTATGACGAAACATTCGAAGGCTTTTAAGAGTGTTAGGATCAGATTTCGTTTGTACTGGGAGCGTTGCCAAATAAGGACCATCTCCTGCACCATCACTACCAAGGCTATATGGTCTCGAGTCTTGGGACATCGAATCTTCACTGTTAGAACTTGTTTCTTCGCCAGATTCAAAATCTTGATCTAAATACTGTTCATAACCTCTTTCAATTCCGTCAAGTTCATCAAGAGGTTCGCGTTTAATACCTTTAAAAATAGAATAATCAATATCCACAAACTTTAATTCTGTGACAATATTTTTAGTAGCTTGTGGATCTTGTAAATACATTACACAAAGCCTATGTAAGTCTGTCCAAGGTAAAAACCAACTAAGAATTTGGTATCTGGGATTTGATAGGCATACAACCAGATCGTCACATAAGGATTCAGAAATCCCTAATACAGAATTTTGTAGAGCTTCATTAAGAGCCATATTAATTTTAATAGGTGCGTTAAACTCAGGTTTTGACATCCAATCACCACACTCTGGACAAACCCACTTAATTTCATCAGCTGGTAATGTAGGAGGATGGAGTTTACATTTCCACTCTTGGCCAGTATCTAATACTTGAAAACCACTTCTTTTTGCTAACGTCACAATACATTCTAATCGCAGTTTAGTCGGTTCTAAACTAAAAGCAGTTAAAACACATTCTCTTGCTACTTTCACGTGTTCATCTAAAAAGTTGGCTAAATTACAAAAAGCTTCAGCCAATCTAGAAGTTGTAGCCGAAACCTTCTCTAGTTCATTTGCATCTTTTTGACGTTCTAATTCATTCATATCTGTTGTTAGAGCCCTGATGTACATTTCAATTACTAATGGCTTCAGTTGTAATCCAGCCTGAATAAAAAAATATATAATTAATATTAAGAGCATTTTTCAAAGAACTACATCTCTCTTTTTTTTTAAATCTATTAAATAGCATATGAATGCAGAGGGATATATAGGAGGAATTAAACAACAGACAGACGTTGGATTCATTCAACATTTAAATCTGGAATAGCGGAGCACGTTTGAACACTACAAAATAAAAGGACGTCCTCTAGACATGTTTAATCATTATTCACTCATACTTATTTGCCTTAACAGATAGACAGTAATTAATTCCATCGTACTTTTCAAGATTTAGTGAAAATCACGCTAAATATAAAGGGTGTGACGCACTGGTAAAGATCTACCAGATAACCTGAAATGTAACAATCTCCTGAGATAGAATAGATTATAGAAACTTTTGATAGAAACAACCTAAGCGGCGTTTTAAAAACTACAAATTAAATTTAGTAAATAGTAACTTACTTTTCTTTGAATAACAGCACAGAAGATGTATAATCCAGCAGCATCTGCTAAATTGCTAATTCGTCTGATAGATGTTGAAAAATCTTGTAAAAGTGCTTCACTATTGCATAAAGAAATGTAAATCTCTATATAATATTCCAGAAATTCTTTTAATTCTTCAGTGTATTTAACAACAGCTTGTGAAATATATAGCTGACCTGCTAAGATAGCTATCTTCTGACAATTCTTCCAAATTTTCGATATTTTTACTCGCTTTTTAGCAAATCTTTTTACCAACTGCAATCCCTCATCAAATGAGAGTTCTTTTAGCTGCAATCAAATATATTCTTAAATAAACTTGTTTTAAATAGCTAATTAACTTACCAGAACCACAATTTTTTGCTTGTCTTGAAATTTGTACAATAGGGCAATATAAATATCAAAAATGAACCACATCTGAGTCTCAGTAGCATTTAGACTGAAATTTTCAGTTTTAGATAATTTATTACAATTCATAAAGGCTGTAACTAAATTCAAAGCTAAATCTTCACAATGGGATTCACACAGTTTCTTTAATCTAACAGATACCAGATAGGCAGTCTCTACACAAAAGAACTCAATTTCTGAAAACAAAATTATTTTAACATAAAATTTAACACTACTTAAAACGCATACCTTCAGAACTGATTTCTGCATCTTTTGTTTTCATAAGTTTCATTAAAACTGAATCTTCCCATGGATTCTTAACTACATCAGCTAATTTTTTACAACGAGTTGCAAACGCACTATTTAATTTAAGAAGTTCATTTTGAGCTTTTTCAATTTCTCCTAATAGCTTAGACTGATATGATACTAAAAAAAATGTACAGAATATGCCTAAAACAGTGGACCTGTTTCATCTCAATCAGAGAATAAACAATTATTTCGGTCATACTAAAAAGACCATCTGATATAGTTTATTTCAAAATAATTCAGAAATTTCAAATCTCAAATTAACAGGTGGTGACACTAATTTGATTTATGTCCTTTAATATACACAATTAAACTTGCCCATTTAATACAAATATTAATTTGATGTTTTTGAAACTTTCAATCAGTTTATTCAATTTCATAATTAAAAATTTGATTAGTAATAGATAAATCCATAACTCTAAAATGTACTGTACAAATATTTGTGCCGACCGTTTCAGAAAATAAAAAACTAAACAGGCAGTAAAATGACTGACTGTTTGTCAAAATGCGGCAATAGCAATGAAATAGAAATAAGAATCGCTATTGAAATGTTATTAATCTGTAAGAGATTTTTAGCACAAGTGGCTTTAAAATGTGTTTTCAAAATTTATTAACCTGAAATTTATGTGTTATTAAATGGTTATTTGGTATTTGAATTAATTAATAATTTAATAGATAAAACACTAATTAAATGAAGAGTAACAAAAGTTACGTGTTGGTGCGTACACACTTTGTGATGAAAGAAAAAGCCAAATTTGTATTATAAGTGTGTAAAAATTCTTTAATGAAGATTAGAGTTAAAGAAATTTATATTTTTCTCAAGTCAAAAAGTCGAGCGCTTTCGGCAATACAATGCCATCATCAGGACAAAAAAAAATTATGCAAAACTTGACGGCAAAGGTTAGTTAAGAAATTCTTTTTAGAACATTTCTAACAGTAACATATAAATTAGCTTAAGAGACAACAATGGACGTATAACTGTAACATTTTAAAAGTTTATAACTAAAGTTCATATATTGATAAAACCGCATGGTCAATTTCACACAAAAAATTTTTAATGATATTTAATTCCATGTTTTTCAAGTACATGTTGTCGTTAATAAAGACAACTTTCAGGCCTGGGCCTTATAAACTTTTAAAATGTTACAGTTATACGTCCATTGTTGTCTTTTAAGCTAATTTATATGTTACTGTTAGAAATGTTCTAAAAAGAATTTCTTAACTAACCTTTGTCGTCAAGTTTTGCATAATTTTTTTTGTCCTGATGATGGCATTGTATTGCCGAAAGCGCTCGACTTTTTGACTTGAGAAAAATATAAATTTCTTTAACTCTAATCTTCATTAAAGAATTTTTACACACTTATAATACAAATTTGGCTTTTTCTTTCAAAACACTAATTGTTTACATTTGTTCAGGAACTTTATATATCAACTTAAAATGTATTATAGTAATGATAACATTATCTGTGTTTTTACTTCCTACATTATTCAGAAATCACAATTTGAGTCATATTTTCTAAAAATAGTTAATTCAACAAAAAAAATGTAATATTCAAAATAACGTTTTAGTAGAAACTTACTATTTAATGGAATTAATTAGAATTTTATTGCCTGAATAATAATAACAAAATTAAATATTTAAAATAACTAATTTAATTGATAATATTGATAAATACCGATTCTAGTCATGTTACAAATACCTATCTTACATAACATAATAAATATAGTAAAATACATATTAAATAATATCTTTATCATACACAAATGTTATGTTTTTATCTATAGTATAAATAATTAATAGATCACAATAAAGTAATAAGGAATTTAATGCACACAATTAGAAATAATGAATCTAAAAGTATTATAAATTAAAACTTTGGGTTGGCAATTACAAAACATAAAAAATGTAAATAATCGTTCCTAAATAAATTGACGTTTCATTCTAATTAAGAGTTAACTGTATTCATACACATGAAATTTGCCCCGTTGATAATTACAAAAATTTTGTGACCATTCTGAAAATTTCAAAATATCCATACACAGGTTAATTTTCAATTTTATAATTAAAACATTTTGATTAATAAATATTTATATGTTAAATGTTAAGTATTGACCGACATGAAATATTTAAAATCCGTTTTTATAATTAATTCATTTTGTGTCACCGCATGTTGCCTATTTTTTTGTAGAATCATAGAATTCTGAATAATCTTGAAGGAACTATATGAATATACTTTTTATATCAATTGTGAAATATGTTAAAGTTAAATTAATTATTTCAACTCTTACTTTGTGGAAACTATCCATAATAAACATGAAATGATTATACTTATCACAATTTCTACCATATTACAAAGCTTTTTAAGTTACATTTTATCGACCAAGGCTTTGATATTTATCTATAACATTCTCAAGAATGACTAACACAAGATTAACAGATTTTTTATAAAAATAAAATATAACTTAAAAAGCTTTGTAATACTGTGGAAATTCAGATAAGTATAATTTATCTTTTCATATTTATATGTTAAAGCAATAGAACTAATTATTATTTAATAAATTTATTGTGGTGGGTCCTGACATCAAATTTTAATAACTTTTCATTACTTAAACCTTAGGCTTGCTTACCTTTGAAACCATTCCACTCCGCAGTAAGAACAATATTTAAAGCATGTAATTTCGCCCAGTCCATAATTTGAATAACATGACGAAGATCAAACTGCGATAAGTTTAATTCTCCAACAGTTTTCCAGACATCTATTAGAGATTCAATTTTATTTTCAAAAGATTCACTTTTACTATTCAAAATGTATTCATGTTTCTGTAAAAGAAAAATCATTATAATGATAATAGACAAAACAAGGGAAATGTATACTTAACAAGATTGCTGATATATATTTAGTTTTAGTATAATGCAAAACCTTACAATCGCTTAAGATTGAAATAGTTATACAAAAAAGATGTTGCAGTAAATACCTATAAAATATACAACTAAAGGCTAAGTGATTTCAGTAAAAACCAAAACCTACATCTACTAAGATAAAATTTTTAATAATTAATGAATCTTAAGCCCCAAAACCATGCAGATGCATAACACAGATAGAGGTAAGGGCCAATAAGCAATTTATGGTTTGAATTACAGCCCATATGATAGGCTTAAGTCCAATGAAATCACTTTCGCCATAAACTAAAAAATACAAAATTAAGAGAGATACGTGCTTTGAAGGGTGCGAAATAATTTTGTTCTTCATTTACAAAACTCATCTTGATGTAATGTAGAATCAAGCAATTAAAACAAACAACTATATAATTGTTTTGAATTGGAGGCTACCAAGATGACATATCAATTGAGGCACTTTAATAAAACTCAGTCTACACAAACGAGCCAAAACTCCACTTGACAATATTGTTGTAGTTAACTTAAGATGGCCAAATTCTTCAATTTTCTGTACAAATCACCGATGAAACATGGCGGCCATGCGAATGAGAAACTACACTCTCGTCACAATAAACATGCGAAAAATTATATTAACTAATTAACTATAAGCACGATAATTGTGTTTTTCACCTTATAAACATTTAAGAAGTATCTTTCTTGCTGTTTGTTTACGTTTGAAATGCACTCTAGTTTGTTATCGTCCTCTTGTGACGCCATATTTACACCAGTTAACTGCACGCAAACGCTCTACATATGCGCATGTGTACGATGAATCGTAACTTCAAAGACGAGATGAGTGTTATAAGACTAAGAACTAATGAAAATATTACAAAACTTAATAACCTTGAAAAGTTCTCGGCTTCTTTTTTAAAAAAGATTATATTTTAGGGATAACATCTATTTAATGGTCTAAATATATTCGTAATGAGATTTTATTTGAAATATTCAAAACAAATATCTTCGATATTTATATTAGATGTGTTTAGAAAAATTCACTTCTGAAACAGGTCTCTATTTTGAGTTTTTATGGTTTATTAATGTTTTTAGAAATTGTACATTCATTTTTTTAAAAAAGTTAAAATTGAGAAGAGATAAGCATAAAGAAATTTATCAAAATTGAACGTAACATATACTTTTTATTTTTAAATATACCCAAAAATGTATACTGCCATCTATGAGAAAGTAGCACAAAAATGTGTAATAGCAACTTTTAAGTTTATTCATTATTATATTTTATTAATAATAACATGAACGGTGATTACTATATATATATGTTTTTGGAGCTAGATACCTATTAAAAATATCGGAATAGTGATTATTCCAAATGAGCTAAGATAAGAAAAAACACTGTACTAAACCATGAAGTTAGGCACATTGTTCAAAGTATTTTTTCCACATGCATTTGAAACGAGTGTTTCCAATTTTATTTGAATTGAAAATGGTTACTTTTTCTTGTTTTCTTACTAATTGTCTATAAAAAACATGTTTCCTTAGTCTAATATTTTATTAAAAATAAATTTTACTTAATTGCTATTGCTTATGTTTCCTAGATCTTGATTAAAAAGTGATATGAAAAACTAAATCAAATAATTGTGACGTCACATTTCAGCGACAGATTGGGTGGAGTGAGCCATCCTATAATCATCCATTATTCTTTAGTATGGATGGAAAGTCATATTATGATTTTTGTACTGTTTGTGGATTTTTAGACTGATTTGACACACAATAAATCCAGAATTTAGAATGAAAATCATAGTCGTTTAAAAGGAGATAATTATTTTGGACTTTCTACTATCCACTCGACTTCTAAAGTGCTACGCGCTTGAGATATGTTCATAATCAGATGATCACATACAACATACCTATGACTTAATTATTGATATGCTGTGTGTATGAGTGCAATAAAGATATTTTTGTCTCATTTGTTCACAGGAGAATTAATAGTACTGACATAATTTTGACGTATTAACCAATACGTGTTTAGTTTCTTTCATAGTTTGAACTTAGACTTTAGTACCCCACTTCCACTTATTTCATTTGTTACTATTGATTATTATGTGTAGTCGTGATTTTATAGAAGTAATATTTTTGTGATATTTTTAACAAATAAAATTTTTAAACATGCCATCCTCTAGTAGTAAGATTAACCCCGATCTTGTGAAAGAAAGAAAAAAGTGTACATTCAATACTCTGGAATTAACACATTTATTAGACGGTGGTGTTGAAAGAACTAATGATAGAAAAAGTAGAGGTAATATTTTATTATAAAAAATCTTAAATCGTATGCGGTATATATCTGTATATTTTTTAATTTTTAGAAAAGTTTTTCTTGGAAGATCTTGAGTTGAGGTCAAAAATTCCATTGGAATATTTAAGTCATAAAGAAAAATATGAAGAAGCTGTTAGAAAAGCATGTATACTGTTCAAAAAAGTTCAAGAACTTCAAAATGAAGGGAAAGGTGGAATGGACAATTTCAGGTTTGAAAATTTATTCCATATTTGTAGTTATTTGAGTTCATATATGATCAGATTGAACAGATATATATTTACTATACTTAAAAATGATATAATATCATGCCTCAAATGCTGGCTTATTCAAGCCATTTAACCAAGTAAAAATATAATTTGTCCTTTTAATAGCCTTAAAATCAAAAGGTTGCTTTGGGAGTTGTTATTTAAATTTATCCCTGTAAAATAGATAAAATAACTACTGTTTTATGCATTGCAACATATGTTAGTTTAAAGTTCAAATACAAATTAATGGTGTAATTAAATAAGTATACATGGTGGCTTTAATAGGCAAGGTGGACAGTTAAATAGGGAAAAGTTACCTATTTAGGAAACATATACTGTATTGTATAAATATTCCAATCATCTCTTGAATGTTTATACAATTTCAATATCATTTTATTGGCTTCCTAAATATAAAACTTTTCTTCCATTTAACCGCCTTTCTAATGTTCATCTTTTATGATATAGACATACTGTCCCACTTAATCACCTTGTATATTTTAATAATCTGTGTAATTAAGCTACTTCCATAAAAATTATGATACAGACGTATTTTGTATGATTTTTCTCTTATTTTTTGTTCCCTTACTGGATTTCCATTTAATATCAGTATATTATTTAAATTTTCGAGAGTATCAATTACTTTCAAATATTGTCAAAATCTAGGTTTAATTAAAGAATAAAAATACATTTAAAATGATGTACCATTCTATTCCTCTCTTTACATGAGAAAACATTTCTAAAAAGTGGCGCACAACTCTAATTAAAATGATCTTAATAATATTCTTACTAATCCCGTAATTTGATTATTTTAACTCAAGGACATGTCATATCTGATATTTCAAATTCAATAGTCAATTAATATTCAATAATCACAATAAGAGTGAAATGCTCGTAAATAGACTAGTAATATCATAGATAATTTCATTCTAAATGTGTATTTGACGTGCGTTTCTACTATTTCTTCCATTTTTTTTAACTTTGAAAATTTTGATATTAAAAATGTTTTGATTGTGATTTTTAAGGCGATACTTAAGATATTTAAGATTACAACTTCCAAATTGAATTCACCTTGATTACATTGTTACGAAATCTGGTTTTTGCAATAAGCTGAGAATTACTACTCTTGCAGGACCGTGTCATTTTTAGGATATTTCTCAATGTTTCGCCGTCTCTCATAAGCGACTTCTTCAGGAGATAAGATGCGTACAGTAGCTCAGTTACTGAGATATGTTTCGCCTTTGGCTACTTGGAGTAGTTGAGTTACCGTGCATATGTCAAAAATAATACAGTCCTCCAGAAGCAGTAATCCTCAAATTCGTAGTCAATATGATCTCTATGTTCAGTTGAGGAATAATAAAATATTTACAAATTAGTGTTTATGCAATGACATAACTATAATTTAACGGCCAGCAATATTGTTTGGTGTTTCTATTGACTCATAAATTTTTTTTTATCTATTTGTCGGTTTGAACAGCGTTATATAATCCTAACAGGAAAAAATATTGTACCAAACATATATAATAAATATTAAATAGAAAATATAAAAATATAAATATTGATATTTTTAATATATTTTAGAGAGATTCTTGGGGGACAATTGGGATCAGCAATTTTAAAAGACGGAAATCCTTTGACTTTACATTATGTAATGTTCATCCCAACCTTAATGGGACAAGGTACAACTAACCAACAAGCAGAATGGATTCAAAAAGCTTGGAGTTGTGATATTATTGGAACATATGCACAAGTTAGTTCAATCGATTATTTATATCAAATCTCAATAAATTTTTATTATGAATAAAATGGTCAAACATACTATTTTGGTTTTAGACGGAATTAGGACACGGAACTTTTATAAGAGGTCTTGAAACTGTTGCTACCTATGATCCTAAAACTGAAGAATTTATTTTAAACTGTCCAACTATAACTGCTTACAAATGGTGGCCTGGAGGATGTAAGTTTACCACATCATTGTATTAAATCGATTGGCTTTTAAGTGTTTGTATTTTCTAGTGGGTCATTCAGCAAATTATGCTATCGTCGTTGCCCAGTTGCATACCCAAGGAAAAAATCATGGAATACATCCATTTATAGTACAATTAAGAGATGAAGAGACCCATGTGCCTCTTCCAGGAATCAAAATTGGTGAAATTGGTTGCAAGTTAGGAATGAATAGTACTAATAATGGTTACTTAGGTTTTGAAAATGTTAGAATTCCTAGAACTAATATGTTAATGAAGAACAGCCAAGTATTATCAGTAAGTTACTTTCATTAAAAATAAATTACAGTGATTCCTTTTATTTAATTTATTTTTGTAGGATGGAACTTATGTTCAATCTCCAAGCAGTAAATTAACTTATGGAACTATGATTTTTGTAAGAGTAGTTCTTGTACAAGATGCAGCAACGTATTTAAAGAAAGCCAGTACAATTGCAACTCGGTACAGTGCTGTCAGGCATCAATCACAAATAAAACCTAAGTAAGTAGAACCTACCTGATTTAGAAATTTTTCGTTAATAAAAATTTTATTTTCAGTGAACCTGAGCCACAAATATTAGATTATTTAACACAACAGTATAAGCTCTTCCCAAATATCGCTTCCTGTTTTGCTTTCCAATATGCAGCAACTTGGCTTTGGGATACTTATAACAATGTTACTGGGGAACTAGAGTCTGGTCAGCTAGAAAATTTGCCAGAAGTAAGTACAATATTCTCTCTCTTGAAATTATGAAAATAAAATTCTTGATCTGAACTCTAAACTAGAATGTTGTCCCAAATTCGTACAGTTTCTTCTGTATATAAATCAATTAACTAGTTTAATATAACAATCAGTTGAATTTTGAATGTCAACACATTTTTATTTCAGGTTTCCCATCATTTTGCTTTCCCTTAATTTTCTCATGATTTTATTTGATTGCAGTTACATGCAGCTGCCTGTGTTTTGAAAGCTGTATCTACAGCAGATGCAGCCCAGGGGGTAGAGACTTTAAGGTTGTCTTGTGGAGGTC
Organism: Hermaeophaga mercurialis; assembly: GCA_951812935.1. Classification (NCBI taxonomy): domain Eukaryota; kingdom Metazoa; phylum Arthropoda; class Insecta; order Coleoptera; family Chrysomelidae; genus Hermaeophaga; species Hermaeophaga mercurialis. The sequence goes on from OX638364.1 coordinate 16,122,887, forward strand.
ATGGTTACATGACATCATCTAATCTTCCCTCAACTTACGGACTAGTTACAGCTATGTGTACATATGAAGGTGAAAATACTGTTCTTCTATTACAAACTGCTAGATTCCTTATTAAAGCTTGGCAAAATAAACAAAACTTGCAAAAGTTGACAACAATAAAATATTTAGCTAATGGTGTTCGAAATAATTCACCATTCCACAAATCAGTATCATGGATTCTGGAAGCTTTACAAAAAACTGCCGTGGGGTAAGTTATGTTATTTAATCGCGTAATATTAAATGGTAACATGAAACCAAACTTTTGCACTGTGTCAAATATAACGAATAACTGGTGGCGCAATTAGACGTTCTTTATTTAAATAACATTTAGAAGTTAGTTTTGTTATTCTAATTTCTTTCTCTATATTCAGATGTAATATGATGCAAATGTACAGAATACATTCATTATTTCAAAAATAGACAACTTTTGAAAAAAATCCAAAAACGTCAATTTTAATGCTGCACGCATGCATACAAAATTACATTCTAACTGTGAAGAAAGAAAAAATGTGAAGTGCAACTCTTAAATTATGTGTGTTTGTTCCAGAGTATCCATTACGTTCAAATACTTTTAAAAACCAGGGGACGATTAAAAAATAAATACACAATAAAAATGATGTACGAGGGCAAGTCAGAAAAATTCGGGAATAGCTATGAAAAAAAATATATGCAAAAAGATTATTTTATTGTTTTTCAAAGTAATCGTCAGTATAAACTGTGCTCTTTTCATATGTTCAAACCAATGGTTAAAACACTTACACCACCAGAAGTTGGTATGCTCAAAATGTGTCTTCTTCAGGGCAAGAAAAACGTTAAACACTCATTTTATTTTTAACTGTAAGAGAGATAATAAGTCACTTGGTGCCAAATCAATAATTCGACGTGTGTACTTTTGCAAGAATAAACTATTGTATACTCCGAATTTACTGTTCAACATGATCAGCTTTCGCTATGAAACAATCAATCAGTTTCTTCGAAGTGCTTCTTGACCGCATTTTCGTTGGCAAAACTTAATTTTGAAAAACCCAAACTGTCGATTGTTGCTTTGTTTCTGACTCGTAGGATGAGATCCGATAGATTTGTTTGGAAGTTCTGTAGTTGAATTTTTCCATTATTGCTTTGCACTAGTTGAGATATTCTTGTTTTTGAATAATTCATGTGGTATCCATCAAGAACAAAGTTATCTTGCGGTTAAATGGATATGCAAAATGGGATGTATAGAGATCGGATAATGCCTGAATCTCATCGTATGTCACAAGACGGTCTTCTTCAATCGTTCGACGTACAGCATCAATATTTTCAGCAATAACTGATGTTGAGGGACGCCTTTCCCTTGGTTGATCCTCAGGCGGATCACGTCCAAATTTAAATTCTTAAAACCCACCATATATCGTTTTTTGTGAAGGACCTTCACCATCAAATGCAAAAATTAACCGTTCTATATTTTGTTGTATTAAACCGCAACGAAAATCATAATAAATCATAGCATGCACGTTTTCTGGCGTTAATTCTATTTTTAATACGCTTCTTAAACTTTACCACAACTCATTTTACAAACATACAAAGATGTTAACAATCTGGACATATTGTACTGTATCGCTGCGCACACGTCACTAATTCACACAAGTAGGGTTGCCAGATTCCCGGATGTGTCTGACTGTCCCGTGTACCATTCGACTCTCCATAAGAAAACATTGTACAAAGTTTCTTCCAACTCTTATTTAAATTATCTAAATAATATTTATATTAAACCCAAAATTTGATTATGTTAAATCAAGGACACGTCTTATCTAGTACTTAAACTCCAGTAGTTAATATGGGAAATATACAAGAATTACAATAATAGTGAATTACTCGTAAAAAAGTCTAGTAATGTTAATGTTAATTTACTCTAATTGATTTGGAGCTTGACGTGCATTACTACCATTTTTTTATATTAAAAAATGTTTTATTATGATATTTAAGGAGTATACTTAAGATAATTGAAATTACAACTACCATATTTAACTAATTTGTTATCAAATCTAATTTTTTTTTAAATAATGAACAATATTACATTGGGTGCAACAAACTATACTTTATCAATACATTATTTATATATATATATATATATATATATATATATACCAATAACTGTTTTTAGGAAAATTGATTTAGCAAATAAACATATAAACGACAGAATTAGAAATGGACAAGTATATGAAGATGCTTGGAATAATACCTCCATTGAATTAGTAGCAGCAGCAGAAATACATGGCAGGATTCTTATAGTCGAAACGTTCCAGACTGCTGTACAAAATCTTAAATATACAGTTTCTAAAGAATTATTTGTAGTCCTAGACCAACTTCTGCAATTATATGCTGTAAATACCGCTCTAAGATGCAGTGGAGATTTATTAAAGGTTAGAAAATTACCTGTTTTTAAGCTAAGGTTATATCATATCTAATATATTTTTGTTTTATGTTATATTTATGTATAGTAACAACTTTCAAGTGTCTGCCAATATATGACATTTGTATTTGATTTCCAGTAAATATTTAAAATATAACATAAATAGTTACAGAAGCATTTACAAAAGTCAAATATTGTTTATCAACCGTCAAATTAGAAACCTGTATCTGACTTCTGGTAAAATTAAGTCTAGCCTTATTTTACTTTTATTTATTTTTAGCACACACAACTTGAAGGTAAAGACATTGAAGTGCTGCAAGCTTGGTTAGAAGAATTATTATTACTTCTAAGACCCAATGCAGTGGGTATTGTGGACAGCTTTGACTTTAGAGATGAAGTATTATCATCTGCTCTAGGATCTTACGACGGCAATGTTTATGAAAGATTATTAGAAGAAGCACAGAAGAGTCCTTTAAACGCTGAGCCTGTCAATAAGTCGTTTAAAGCTTATTTGAAACCATTCATGAAGGCACAGCTGTAATATTTTTATTATAAATACGCAGGGATCAATTTTTAAGTAGAGACGTTTTATTACATTTTATATTCAGATGTGATTTTTGTGTCAAGCCGTCCTATTTGATATTAATACGTTAGTGGTAAATTGAAAAATTGTTTCCTTTCAAAGTTTAGTTTTACCAACCTGCCATTCCGTTAGTCTAGGTATATTTAATATTATATGTAATTATTATTTACAACCTCTATGGGCATTTATTGGCAAGATATTTATTATGTTGTTTAGAAAAATATTTGGTGGTTAGAGCCTTGTGACACGGATATTTTTTAATGGTACAATTAGTTTATTAAGAAAAACGGTGATGATAAATATACAAGAAACATTTAGCATCAACTTGTTATGCTGTATATTCAATTTAGTTATACATTGTATATTCTAGAAGAAATTTATTTTATATACGTGTTATTTTTAAATAAATCGTTGTAGTTAGTAATATTTCTTTTATTTAAAAATTAAATAGTGACTAGCCATTTTTGCAGTTCATCTAGTGATTCTGTATCCATTTATATCTGACGATATAAAAAATATACCCTTTATGTACCATCATTTTCTACAAATCGTGAATAACATGAAATAATTACTATCTGCTTTTTAAATGAAATGTAGATTTCGCCGATTGACTACACACTCAGCACACTAAAAAGGAACGGGTATACAGTTTGTTAATAAAGTCCAAAAGATCTTAAATCGTTTTTAATAAAAATTTTAAAATGAGAAAAAGTTTCGAGGAACGTTAAAAATATCCTTAAAAAGTGGTAGAAAGACAATTCCAAAAAAACTTGTACTTACGTTCTAATAAAAATATACCAACTCGAGACATGTCGGTCTGGATAATAATTTACACTAATCGACTGTTAGAGTGCTATAAAAGGAAAAGTGGCATACACACATCTAGCCCAAGAACTGTGAGAAGAGTCGAAATCTGCAAAACCATTATGGAATGATGTAACAGAGATCGGATTTTCCATAAAATAGGTACTTTTTCAGGTAAAGCTACTTTTATGCTCAACGCTAACGTAAACCACCAGATCTATCGATACTGGGCAAATGAAAACTATATTGGATTGAGGAGTATATCTCACAATATGCAAACATTTGAGTGTACGTGTCGGAATTATAAACAACCAGATTATAGGGAAGAGGAATTGGAAGCAAAGGCGGACCCGCAGCAACGCATATGCATTTGATGTGACAGTAAGGCAGGTCTAAGGGCAGTCTATCATCCCAGAAGCAGAATGGCTCTGGTTCAGGAGTGTGTAGAGACCCTAGACAAGTTAAGCAATAACAGGGAGGTAACACTACTATCGGTTCCGTGCCATAGAAGGATCGTGGAGAACGAACGGGCGGATGAGCTAGTAAGGCTCGTAGCCGGCAACGAGTCCTGTGGACCGGAACCAATAATGGTAATAAGTAAAGCGCAAACCTCTTCATTACTTGAAGAGTAGATGCAAAAGGAGTTAAGAAGGGCCTGGGAAGGCAGTCGAGGATGTAGGCAAGCCAAGCAGGCAATCGCCGGACCGGACCAACAAGGGCCAGGTGGCTGCTGGAAAGAACCAGACAGGAACTATGGTTGATCGTTGGAGTCCTCACTGGGCATTGCAGGCTCCAAAGACACCTGTCCTTGTTTGGGCCAGTAATGCGAAGGGGAGGAGGAAACCGCCCTCCACTATCTGTGCAACTGTGTGGTCTACCGGTATCTGAGGAAAGAAATCTTTGGTGTGGAACAGATGGAAGTGGAAGATCTACACGCCTTCTCATGGCGCGATATCTAACCTTCATTAGAAGGTCAAGGCGTTTCGAGGAGGGGCACACGTGAGGAAGAAAGGAGGGGGAAGATTGGGGATGGTAAAAAGGGCCTGAACAGGCCTACTTGCCAGGTATCAGCCGCCCCGCCCTTATACCATTACCATAGGGCCATACTGTTTGGAGGAAACTTAACTAGTCCTCTATATCTAGAATTTTTTCAGGGTCATCTCTAGCCACGAATTGAATCGGTGGTTTTCAAATAGAAATGATTTGTTATTCCAGCAAGATCTACAACTACACCGTAGATATACAGACCTTAACGTTTTCCGAGGAAGGTGGATAGGGAGGAGAGAACCTATTGAATGACCACCATTGGTCTTCAGATTTCACTCTATTAGACTTATGGGGGTACTTGAAGAGCAAAGTTTATCAAAGTCGACCAAATGACGTAGAAGAGTTGAAAAAACATCAGAATGAGGATTGCACCAATAACGAAAACTTTAGAGAATAATTTATCTTTCCCATCGCACCCTTGTTGAATGTCATAAATATTAGCATTTATTTAATTGTTTTTTACTATATAAACATTTTTTATTTACCCTGTCGAAAATATTTAAATAATTATACCATAGGATAGACAATTAAGAGACCGTTCAAGGGAGGTGTCGCATAATCTGTTAATTTTTTTAAAAAATCGTTAATTACGTCATTACGCCAACGCCGGGGTGTCGCAGCACAGTACATCATGAAATGGTCATTTAAAAAATAAAATGATTTTTTCAAAAGTTGTCTATTTTACATATATTTGCATCATACCATATCCATATGTATGTATTTTTATGATATATAATTAATATTAAATAATAAGTTTACTATTTACGGCAAACTACTTAATATTGAATACAAATTTTATTTTTACTATGTATATAACAGCTAATCTGTATAGTAACTAATACTAAAACACTAACCTGATAAAATCCCGAGACTCTTCTGGGTCCCGTCTTGTATTTTCCGAAATTATTTTTAATTTTTTTGTGATCTTGAATCCATTCGTTAAATTCGCCCATTTTTTTTCTTATAGGCTTATGGCTAAATTTTATTTTTGAGCAACATCAGTTTTGGACGAAAACTGAGACTTTGGCATCGACTATTTATGTCACATAATTTTAATTGTATTGGTGATGATTTTTTTATAACAGTATGATGTCAGTTTAACATAATTTCTCTTCAACTTATTTTTTAATGTAAACTATATTGCCGAAAATCTTACATAAATCTTTTATCTAATCTGACAATTTTCTTTCTATAATGACAATCTGTTTCTAGACTTACTTGACATAAAAAACATCATTTGAAAAAACAAAACCAAATCACTTGATTAACATTCCTTAATTATTTTAAGTCAAGTTTTTACAATCGTATTTTATAAAATTTATAACATCCCTTTATTTGCATTTAAAGTTAACCACATATAACAGTATGTACCGATGAATATAACAAAATAATTGTTTCTAACTGGAATGAAAGCGGTTTAATTTTGAATTATTTTACAAACACATTAGACAATAGCATTTACACATTACCTAAATATGTGTATACAGGACGTTTTAAAATATTTAAAAAAATTAAAAGTAAGGACCTATCAATTCACACCATATTAGTACACAAATAAAAAGGTTTGCAAGTAATAATTATTTACTAAGTAAGAATGAGAACATATTGTAGTCCAGTAACTGAAGGGTCAAACCTGTAGAAAAATCGCGGATGAGTTCCCACATAGCGCAATTTGTAGGTCATCGCAGGTGTTTTAAAATGAGAAAATCCTTAATGCGTTCTTGGTAGCGGAAGGGGCTGAAAATGGACCCCAAAATCTGGAAAAACAGATTTCCCGCTAATATCTGGCTAAATATGCCAATTAGAGAATTTTTGTTCAGACAAAAAATGAAGATCAGCTCATTCTCTACAAAAATGATCCCTACCAATTTTTTGTAAGCGGGCGGACGAATTGTTCCATATCTCGGGAAAAAATTAATATTTTTCGATGATTCAAAGTTCATCGGAATGGGAAAACCCGTAGCTACAATTCCATGGGACTTGAAGTCAGTTCGTATTTGCCAAAAATATTTAAAAAAGCGGTCAAAGTTTTTTTCAACAATATTTAGAGACTGCTTCATTAATTTATTCATATTTTCTTTAAAAATAGTCATTTATTCTAATTTTGCCTTGATAATGGGACCTTGGGGGGTCTTGAATGATCTCAGAAATTTTTTTGTAATACTTTTCTTGCGTTCTAATACACAATTGATTTGTTTATTTACATGTTTTAGCCGATTTCAGAGTTCCAGAGAATCTTCGGAACAAGCGCGAATTATAATCTTATGATCCGTTATATTGATTTCCAATGCACATCATTTTAAAGCTTAGATGGTCTACTTTTCGAATATATTTTTTTATTTTTAATAGAGTCTAATAATTTTCAAGAAATGAGGAAAATTGATCACACGAGTCAAAACCGGCCTTTTTTTGTTTAACCATTTCTTGTTCCCCGCTCTTTATTTCTTGAGGATTAATAATTAGATCAAAGTAAAGCTTATATTCTGACCTTTCCATTGATATAAGTCAATCCCCATATCCGTTTTGTGTTCTAAAAGGGTTGTTACAATTATATACTTCATTTTTACGCTCTCCCTCTGAGATCCATGATATTGTATATAACCTAACCTCGTGTACCCACGCGGCGATAGTTGTCTGCATATGTTTGTATACAATCTCTGTTTTGGAGTTGTCGGCTTGACCGGATTATTGATGTACTGATGATATTTTTTCAGTATTTATTTTGAATTATTTATTTAAAATAAAATAAATATTTTTCATTAAATTAATTCAGTTATAAAAAAAAAAAGAAGTGAGAAATTTCCACGTTATTCTTGTCTACAAGAAAGAATATTCAAGGATTTTTTTGTTGGAAGCAGAAAATAAGGTTTGTTTTATTTTGCCTCAACTTTAAAAACTTGGTGTAATTGTTCTAACGGTTGGATCATCTATTTTTTGGTAGCTCTTGATGTTGTTGAAATGGAACCGGATTCCGTTCCAGAATGCTTTCTTTGTAAGGAGGGTGTTGTGGATGACGGTGTAAATGTTACTCGTGGTTTAGAAAATTTGATTCGAGTGAGCAAGGAGAGATAGGATAATTTACACCTATTTCTCCAGAAACAATCCTTTATGAGAGACAACATTCTGTTTTTGCATGCAATGACTGGGAGCGACGCAACCTCTGCTTTTTTCAGAAAAGGGAAAAAGTCAGTAGTGTCAAGTTTGTCTAAAATGGGGGAAAACGCTCAACCCCATGAACTCAAAATGGCCATTGAATCTTTTAAAAATCAGAACCTTCCTCGAGAGACTATATTCGCGAACGGAGAAACTGTTTTGCTGTCGATTTACAAATTGCCAGCGGAAATAACGACTCTGCAGGCAGCCCGGTCCTGGACTTTCAACCACTTATCCACAAACAAAACTGCAATAAAACTAGAATGCTTGCCCCCTACCGCTGAAGCTGCTAGGCAGCACTTTTATAGGCTATATTTACAAGTACAGAATTGGCTGGGGAATGAACTGTCACCAGAGGAATGGGGCTGGAAACGTGCAGGGGAAACGCTATTACCGGTCCAGACCACACAGGATCCGGCCCCATCAGAACTCTTGAAGATGATTTTTTGTCAGTGTAAGAGAGGCTGCGAAAAGAATTGTTCATGTTTGAAAGCAGGTCTGAAATGCTCGTCCATCTGTGGTTCGTGTCAGTTGACACAATGTTCAAATTATAAAAGAAATGAAGGTATATTCCCGGAAGAATTAGAGGTGGAAGTAGAAATAGAGGTGGAAGAAGAGACAGAAGGGTTGCAAAGCGAGGAGGCAGAAATACAGCTGGAGGAAGAGAGAGAAAGGACGACAGGGGGAAGGGTAGAAATGGAGCAAGAGGGAGTAGGCGACGAGAATACCGTTGACGATGAAGAATATGTATATGATTCTGATGACTTGGAGTGGTTGACCACACCCTAAAGGTTGTTATGTATGTTTTATATTCAACCAATTCTTCCAAATAAATGAAATTTTTCAAAGACTTGCGTATTTTTTCAGAAATCCTGCACCCATATTATTCCAAAAAAATCGCAAAAATGCGAAAATTGTTTAGAATGGTTGTATGGTGAATATTCACCACGCTCTAAAAGTTGTCATTTGCTTTTAGCCAAAACAACGAGATTCAAGACCTTGGCACAAGGAAAAATAAATTTTTGCAATTTTCTGGTAAATTTGCAACTCAAATTGCACAGAACATTCGCTAATACAATTGAGAGAGCCCAAGCGCTACTTTATAGAAAAAATCAGGTGAAATCCGCCAGTAATTGTCGAATAATCGAATATTTCCGAGATTTTCATTTACGGACTCTGTAATTTAACGAGAAGAGCAAAGGTGCTGGCGCCATCTGCAATTGGTCTCTAAAGTCCAAAAGATGAAGATCAATGCATTTCCAACCCCATCGAGCGGAAATTCGGCAAGAAACTACCATATCTATTCAATATGAAAATTATGGATTTTTCGAAGTCTGATTGTGCAAAAAATATTGGCATTGCGAAAAAATTGGTAGGGATCATTTTTGTAGAGAATGAGCTGATCTTCATTTTTTGTCTGAACAAAAATTCTCTAATTGGCATATTTAGCCAGATATTAGCGGGAAACCTGTTTTTCAAGGTTTAGGGGTCCATTTTCAGCCCCTTCCGCTACCAAGAACGCGTTAAGGATTTTCTCATTTTAAAACACCTGCGATGACCTACAAATTGAGCTATGTGGGAACTCATCCGCGATTTTTTTACAGCTTTCGATATTTTCATTCCTTCATTTACTGGACTATTGGGCTATTTTATACTTTTATACTCCCCTTTATATAATCTAGTGAAATTTGTGGTTTTTTTCTTGGTACACCGGTTTATTTGATAGTTCTGCTCTTAAGGTTATATAAATTTGGTAATAAATAAAATAAATAAATATGGATTACATGTTTAATAGAGTAAAAAAATATCACTAAACAATACACTTTTATATAAAAAGCTTTAATTCACGATCACATTACCAAAAGTATAAAAAAGTCTCAAGCTGCTTGAAAGGAATATATTACAATAAAAAATCAAACTTGGTAAAAATAGAATTTAAAAAAAATAAAATAAAGTTGCATATAAATAACTGTATTTTCACTAACATTTTGTATTATTAAATTTCAAAATTGAGACATCCATATTTTAATTAAAAAATTTATCAAGGCTCATTTACAATGTGTCTGCTATTAAAATATTTCAAATTTAAATAGATTGATTGCAATAAAAATAGTATGGATATTATATATTATATTCTGGGAGCCACATTATAAATAAGCAGTTACTACATGTATAAGATTTGTAAAAATTGTTTACAATAAAAAATTATACCTAACACAATCTAATAATATATCAGACATTTCACACATTTTCTACAAATTTCATCCAAATACAATATGATTTTTTTATTTACTTGCGGAACTTTAGGGACAAAAATATGGCTTATTTCGTAATTCCTAAATTTATGAGACAATATGAAATTTCTTAAAAATACGCGAGACATCTGGTAATATCGATGAATGTACGCATAAGTATAAACAGTTTTATAAATCCGTTAATAATCTATATGCACAATTTTATTATATTTACAAAAAAATAGTAAGATACAATGCATTATTTTATATTAAACAGAATTAAAATAGTAACAGACAAATCACTGGACTGAAGACTATTTCACGTTAAATAATGTTCCGGCATAGATCACTATCTTCCCATATAAACGACTGACACGACTATCTTGGTACTATTTGTAAAAAACATTGGAACTAACACTAAAATAAATTAGAACTCTAATAAAATACAACGAAATAGTTACACTAAAATATTTAAAACATGTCATGGAACTGTCATGTAAAATAAAATCTGTGATGTAAGTTAAAAATTAGATAAATACATATAAAATTATAACAGAAATAATTAATTTCGATTCCTGTCAAATTATTTTATTCCAGAACTTTAACTCAAATTTTTTACAAATGAATAGATTTGTAAAATAGGTTTTAACTACATCCTATATTAAAATAATGTGATGATAAGAATAGAAAAATAGACGAGGTGGGTTACAAATAACTGTACATACTTCTGCAAAAGATGGATATCATTGAAGTAATTATCACAGATTGAAGTTAGGTGGTAAACCTCAAAGAAACTTGCCGAGTTCGGAGCCTGGAATTTTGATATAATTATGTTTGCCTAGTGACATTTCATTGAATACCACATGTATCAAATATTACATTATTATGCATATTGGGTTAGACCAGATAAAACCCAATGAAATTTGGCCAAAATTACATATATCACCCCTTGTCTACAAAAATTGGTTAAACCGTACTTAATGGTGATTTGACCTTCATTTGCTGTAGAAATATGTACAATTATTCCCGACTCACCCTTGTCCGAGAATATAAATATACACAATCATCCACCATCACTACTATTTCAATTACACAAAACCTAAAGTAAGAGATTCTTAAGAATATTACTTTTCTTAGACAGTTACCAGCTACATAAGCACAGTCGGAAATGGGCAAACCAATAAAGAAAACAACCAAGCACCGAAAATAAAAGTTTCAGAACATGAGAAAAATAATCATTTTTCATCGTTAACGTAAAATTTTTATCATCGTGCTTTTTTGTTCGGTCGTTGGCATGGTACAAAAATAATTCAGAAAAATTAAAGTCAGTCGAATATATGTTAAAAATTTTCTATAAATATCTACTTTACTAGGCTAACCGGACCGAACAGAAATGAGTTTAGGGGTAACCCCAAAACATTTTCTATACAATTAATACCGAACATAAAATATTTTTACAATCCAAAGATTTTGTGAAAAATGAAAGTTTACCTGATTTTCATGCATAGAAATATATGTGGATAGGGTAGTCTTTGTAGTATTTATTCAAAGTAGGCACCAAAACCAAATGACAATTATTACCGTCCAAGGACAGTAAAGGGTCCACTCCCATAAGATTCCCTCAATATTCCTCCGAACCTATCACTTAACAAAATACATCTAAAGATTGTTACATACATGCAATTATCGAATACTGAGGATGGTCCACTTTTACTAATCCATGTAAGTTTTAAGTAGTTTTAGGTTACTTATTTATTTCGTAACATCACGTTTCTATTACATGTAAACTGTTATATTCTTAACTACTATCATTAATTGCAGTCTAGCCTCCAAACATTTCTAAATATCATGTAATGACTTCAAAGATCAGATAATAAAAACTGTTGCCATATTTATACTATTACATACTTTGAATAGCACAAAAGGGAAAAATAAAAACATTTACTAACTTTTAAATTTGGTAAGATGTCTTAAATATTTGTATCATTAGATTTACACATAAGCTATCCCGGATAAATTGTATAATACAATTGTTTGGTATGAATTGTTTAGAATGGAATTACCCTTGAACCACTAGAGTGCGCTTATATTTGCGCGCCATTGCGAGTATACACTGTCCTTGTCACGTCCCATCAGCGTAGCGAGGCACTCGGAAAGGAAACTAGCAGCCGCTGGAGGGTAAGTACGCATTCAATCACAGTCACCTGATCATGCGCCATATCACAGTATAACACGCTCAAAAACACAAACATGCTTTTCTCTAAAACCTGCTTCATTTAAATATTACAATAACAACGTATAACAGTACTAATCTACGAAGTCAAATTGCTCATCTGCATCTAATATATCATCACAAACATTTTACAATATATTTGTGATCAATTTTAATTTCTCACAAAAATCTTTTTTTTTTCCTACTTAAAGTAACTTTTGCTACAATAAAATCATTAAAAGACAGTGTGATGAAACAAACCTAGCGGTCAATCCTAAGGATGATAGTGCTCTGTAAAAAAATGAAGAAAATAAATAATATCACGGTACCAAGCACATGTGAGCTTCCTCAAAAGGTGAAGTACCTCGGAGTCATATTAAAAGGCAAATTGAGTTGAAACCCACAGATCGGTAATTGCACCAGATGGTGGAAAAGATATAGTCTAAGGTTACAGATTGTACTCTGGTTCAACACTGTCGTTATTAGACCAATGATTCAATACGTTAAACAGGTAGTATTTTCTGCCTCTCCATCCGGTTATCAATATAGCTCTTTAAAGATTAATCATGGAAAATTTGATAAACATAACTACACCGAAGCCAAATTTAAATTGACCAATCGACCAATCGAAAACTTGATCAAATTGATGTTGCGAAACGAATGAGCCGATAATTAATTCCCGGAAAAACTCGTGAAAAAGAAACAGGAAGACAAAAAAGCAAGAATTATGTCGTATGAAGTTAAAAATAAAACAAACAGAGCTAGTATATGTCTAAGTAATACCAACATAGTTGGAGGAAGACAGAGGTGGTTTTTTAGTGTGCATGGTAGCCTGAGTCCCACACAATTTAGGTTAGGTGCGTGTAAAATTTACTTCTTGTTTTTATTATGTTAAAGCAATATAAAGCTACTCTAAGTAAGTAAAATATTGGTGGAATTAAAATCATTTTTGTGTACTAGAAAAGACCGTAACTGATTAATAAAGGGTCATAGACAGTGTTGTCTGGAACGTAATAAGCTTAATGCCATTTTTAAACAATGATCACTATCATCCGTTTTCTGCAAGTTGAAAAAATAATTGCTTTAATGATACGGGAAAAATATATTGAAACGCTGTGGTTGCATAGGCCAATACCAGAGTCCGTAAGAACGTTAGCTACATGGACGTATAGGAATGAGGCCGATAATTAGATTTTGAAGCCAAGAATCTAGATGGTCTTTTATATATATATATATATATATGGCCTGTGCAACTAAGCTGTTAGAATATGATTTCCAGCAAAAAGCTTAAGTTTTTAATTCATCTTCATGAACATTCTTGACCAATTTAATGTATTACTATACAGAGTGGGTCATAACGACCAACTATATGGAAACTAGAGGTCATTGGAGTAAGTTTCAAACTAGTGGTTTAAATACTATGGTTTGACCTATTTTTATATTTAGATAAAGGACAATAAATACCTATTGACATTGAATGTCGTGGGTACTACATACGAACGTATTCTGTCCAGTGTTTCTGATCTGGCAAACCAACGAAAATTTGGCCAAAATATGTATCACCCTGTTTTTCAGCAATTGTATTTATTAGTGATTTGATATTTACCCTAATTACTTCCAGTTGCTGGAGAAGTAGACACAGATTTTCGTGACTTACCCTGTATAATAAAAAGGTGAAACATGAATATTATTAATATAATTGTGACTGGCAAAAAAATATACAAACGATTCTTCAATATGTATAGGTATCTAATATTAAGATTATTTAAGGTACACAAAGTAACTTGGCTTAACATATAGGAACTTTGAAGCATTTAAAATCCTCCCGTAAAAGCGTCGTAAATTCGTTAAAAAAATAAATATGGTTTACCATTTAGAAAAAGTAGGCAGCACAAACCTTTAAAAAATTGACTTGTAGTTGTTGGTTTAGTGAAAAGCATGTGTGTGAACTTACGCTTGGAATCAGGGCGCCAAGGTTCTAGGCAACAGAGGATCAGGTGACCGTTGAGGTCAGCACGCCGAATTTTCGTCCCCTCCTAATGTGTAAGCGACATTTTCCAGTTTCGGTGCCAGATGCAAACGCCGGCAGTTCGGATCTGTGCTAAGTGCCTCGAGAATCTAGAATACAACGGAAACTTAATATTTTATAATAAAAATGATATGGACAGTCCTACTGGACTATACATACACTCGTAATTATTCATACTATGTGTTAGACGGTCACCACCAGTCCCAATTAGGGTTCAATCTCGTGGCAGTCGACCATCTAATAACCCTACGACTACAATTAGTATATACATACGAGGTCTGTAAATTAAGTAATGAGACTGGCAACGTTGCGTTTGATCTGGCAACACTGGAAGCGCGGGGCTTAGTGGGGCGGCAGAGGAACATGTGATCTACCTTCAGTACTAGTTTGACCTCGCTCGAGTCATTTGGTTGTGCGTAGCGATTGTTTTTGTGAAACAGTTTTTTCTATTGTGTTCTAAAAATGAATGACATCAATTTCGAGCAACGGTGTGCTATCAGGTTTTGCTTCAGACTTGGGCACAGTGCAACGGAAACTCTTCTTAAACTTCAGCAGGCCTACGGAGATAGTGTTTTGTCAAGGGCCCAGGTTTTTCGGTGGTTTAAGGCATTTTCAGAAGGAAGAGAGTCGATTGAAGATGAACCACGAAGCGGAAGGCCTTCATCTTCAAGAACCGATGAAAATGTCGACAGAATCCGGGATATTGTGCGTTCAGATCGTCGGTTGACTGTCAGAATGATAGGGGAAGAGTTAAATTTGACTCACACCACCATTCATCAAATTTTGACCAATGAATTGGGGATGAGAAAAATCTGCGCAAAAATGGTTCCAAAAAACCTTTCGCAAGACCAGAAGAACATCAGAAACGAAAGGTGCCTTGACTTTTTGGATTCAATTGAAAATGACCCCCATTTTCTGGAACGT
Organism: Hermaeophaga mercurialis; assembly: GCA_951812935.1. NCBI lineage: Eukaryota > Metazoa > Arthropoda > Insecta > Coleoptera > Chrysomelidae > Hermaeophaga > Hermaeophaga mercurialis. Next base: position 16,138,304 of record OX638364.1, read on the forward strand.
GTCATTACTGGTGACGAGACTTGGGTGTTTGAGTACGACCCAGAAACCAAGCGCCAGAGCATGGAGTGGCACACTTCAACCTCTCCAAGGCCAAAAAAGGCAAGGATGGCGAAGTCAAAGATCAAATGCATGCTGATTTGTTTTTTCGATATCCACGGAATCGTCCACAAAGAGTTTGTACCCCAAGGTCAAACGGTCAATCAACACTTTTACCCAGAGGTTCTTGAAAGACTACGAAAAAGGGTCATTCGTGTGAGACCAAACATCAAGAACAAGTGGGTGTTGCATCACGATAATGCTCCTTGTCACACAGCAATTTCAATAAACGAGTTTTTGGCCAGTAAAAACATTCCTGTGGCTCCTCAGCCTCCTTATTCGCCTGACTTGAGTCCTTGTGACTTTTTTCTCTTCCCAAAGTTGAAAAGTCACCTCAAGGGAAATCATTTTGGGACAGTCGAAAAAATTCAAATGGCTGTAACCGACCAGCTAAAGGTTATTTCAGTATCGGAGTTCCAGCACTGCTATGAGGAGTGGAAGAAACGTCTCCAGCGCTGTGTGGCCTCAGAAGGAAGTTATTTTGAAGGTGACAATATTGAATTGTTATTTTAGTTTTGTATAAAAAATTTAAAAAAAATCAGTCTCATTACTTAATTTACAGACCTCGTATATACATATTCTACTTACTGGTTCTCTATATTTTGTAACATATATGTAAAGTTCTTTCAGAGCGGCGACTGTATCAAATTCTTCCGCCTGTTGTGCAGATAACTGTTGCATAGCAGATCCCATTTCTTGATCTGTTATAACTGGCAACATGGCAACGTCACTATAAAATTGAGACACCATCTCTCTATATCTCGGTATGTCCTAAAAACCAACGAAAACCCCATTTTAATCACAATATCAATTTCTTAAGAATAACACTTTAATGTTAAGAATATTTAAAAAGGCAGCAACTGCTAATGATTGTGAGCAAAACCTGTAATTAAAAGATCGGAGCATTCTGGATGAATGGTTTTCTTTCACTGAAGGTGATTTGATTAAATAAAATTATCATCTTTTCTGTGAATTTCTAAACCTATTCCAAATCTACTCATTTGCACACGTTGGGGAATGTGATGGCTGCTGCACCATCTTTATCTTCTTCTTCTTCTTCTTCTTCATCTTAAAATTCTGTATGTTCTAAATACTTAGCAACGTTCTGTAGTATCATCGTCAATGTATAACTTTGCAGATTTTGATTAATAATAACGAAGTCAGAATGGTAAGAGAAATTAAAAGCAAAATATAAAGAACTTACAACACAACACGAATATCTTAAATGAAGAATTGGCAAAATAAACATAGAAATTAACGAAGCTGATGATTATTTAAACAGAAGACAAAAACACTTTATTAAAATGAAAAAAGTGCCTAAAATAAACAAAGAACAGGTAATATTAAAAGTAGAAAAAAAATGAAAACCAAGTTTAAAGTACATATTACTATTTGTAGGCTAGCGTTGCATAAAACTGGGTTGTTGGTTGTTGCACGTCTTTCTGGCCATATAGTGTTTGTATTCACAAGTAGAGGTTGTCAACCGCCTTGGTCATGCTTCTTTTTGACTGCTTTCAGTTTAGACATCAGATTGAACATAAGTTTTGCAGTAATACATTACATTACAAGTTTTTAGTACCTAATACCATATTTTCACAAACGAAAATTGGATAAAACAGGATGTTTTACATCTCTCCGGAATATAGATGATTTTTACAGAACTACTTAAATTGAAGAGTAATACATCAGACTGAACTATAAATACCTGTCCTGTAATAAGTACCTGTATATAATGTAATAATTATGAAGTATGGAAGTAGTCAGATCATGTCTTGACTAACTTCAGCCCAAGTAACTTTTTCAAAACCTTAGTTTTGAATAATTTTATAATAATCATATATTATTAGTGTATTTAAAATAAGAGTATATTTAAGGAAAATAAAAAATCATGCTTTCTTGCAAAGTAATCTCATTTACCGCTGTAAATGTTTTCAGAAGATTTAATAAAAATGTAAATGCCACTGAAGTAGCAATTCAAAAATATAGAAATATATGAGATGTTTAATTTAAAAAACACTATTTTTTAATTGTAGAAATTTTCAAACCAAATACAATGTTTTTGGTTAATTGACCAATCAACTAGCATTGCCGTTTTGAACTTATTATTACAAAAAAAAAAATGATGAAATGCAAAACTTACCTTGGCAAAGAGTAACTTGTTAGATGGAGAGTCCTTCCCTAGCCTGTGTTCTGTTGTAGAACAGGAATCCATGAAGGTTTGAGCAATAACAGACAGACATGAATCCAAAGTTGAAGTTTTGTTAATGTCAAAAATGAAGTCGGGATTTTTTATAAAATTAACCCAAAATCTCAAAGGAAGACTGTTCGATTTCCAAGCGTGCACAACTTCAGGATCCTGAATGCCGTGTTTTCTAGCTGCGTCGTCTAGCAAGTCAAAGAGCCATTTTACTGCCGGGGGCAGAGCTTCGTTTACAGTGAGAATGGTCATAAAAAAGTCATCGACGAATTTTTGTATAGTACCCTTTGTTGATAACAGTCTTGTTAGGAATATCTCTGGAATGGCTTTATGGGTCCTTTCCATCATTTTATTATTCGGAAATTGGTGATCGTCAATCGGTTTTATGAGATGGAAAATCCTTGGATTATTAGCAGCTTCTATGTCTCCATTCGTAGCTATTATAGGAGACTGGGAATTGTTAAGGTACATTCCTGTAACGCAGTTATGACAGGGCTGTTTACAATTATTAAAACTTTCGTTTTGTCTCGAAATCAAAGACATCACAGCACTTTCTTTAACTCCGTAATGGGCCAAAGTGTTCAACTTTTTCCAACCTGCAATAGTTTTTGTTGTCAAGTCTTCGTCTTGTAAAGTTAGATGCCCACCTCGGCCATGTCTCCATTCCAAGTCTACTTCATATATCGATGGCCTTAAGGAGAATGGAGTGTTTTTGAACAGTGCGTCTAAAATTTTAGATTTAACTTGACTGATTGTATCACAGTCTAAAACTTTGCATTGAATTTTTTCGTCGAGGTCATCTTGGACTATGTGTAAGGTCTGGAAAAAGAATTAGTTACATTATTAAAATAAAATCTAATTTAACTCCATCTTACCACAACACTATATTCCACATTTTCTCTTAACAATCTCTCTTCCGATAAAGAATATCGGGCGTCGTGTGTAATTGCGTCGACCAACCCCTTTTCGATTTGGTGTTTGATTGCTTTGAACAACAAGAAAAGAGAGGACCCAGCATATTCTTTGAGATAATGGTACATACACAGGGCCATCCAATTTGTTAACATTTTTTCTACCACACTTTCTGTACGCCTTAACATTAATTGTGGATGCTTTGTATTTACAGACTTATCAATTAGACGCAATAATAAACTCTTTAGAATATCAGTTGCATATTCCATTTTACCCATTAAAACAACCATTAGTAAGGACGCTACATTTACTCTGAAAAATATCATAAGATTAAATGGTTTATTTATATTCACCTCGAAAATACTTACTTATTTCTAATATTAAAAGATTTCTGTGACTCCAATATATCTATAAACGTGAGTATAAAATTTTTGTTATTAATTAATTGCTCAAATTGCAACATCGCTGTATCATAATTTGTTCTTGGGCCATTCAAACGCACCTAAAAAAATGTGAAATATTAATATATAATATTAAGAACAATAATAATACTGAGAAATTGACTGTGAGGAGTAGTAATGAAGTATCAAGTTCGACATAGTCGAATAAGAGCCGCTTGTACTTACGTTAAATTAAAATTTCAGTTTGTAAAAAGGCAGTTTTATGAAGTTTTCTTGTAAATAAAGCCTTTTTAAACCCACACTAGTGTTACAATATAATTAAATTAAGTACAGAAGTCAGATATAAGTAATATAATCAGCAAAAAAAACTTGGATACGACAACACCAAACAAAAACGAAGGCGGTAATTTTTCAGGAGGAGACACAAAAGTACAGGTTGATAAATTAATTTTGTCACTTGATAATCCGATTCGTATTAACAAAGCAAAGATCGATCGCCGCAGTCTTATCCTTTTAGGGTAGGTACTTGCGAATTCAGGTTGATTGTAAATATAGTCTAAAGAAAAGTGTATTTACAGGGGTTGTAAATTGTAAGTTAAACGGACAGTGTCATGAATTAATCACGAATATTTTGAATTTTATGACAGAAGAAGCGAACAATGGAAAGTTCACAATTCCGTTAAAAATTTGTTATTTTAATTAGCTTTTTATTTCAAAATATCTACCAAGTTCACATTTATTTATCGATTTCTAATAATCTGGATTTTTTATAAGCAAAGAGCGCATAAACTTCCTTGTCGATAAAATTCTGTGCTATTGTAATAGTTTTTATTTGAACTTTTATAAAATTATTTTTTTACAATCAACGGATTAAACGTAAATACTAACTCAAGGAAAATAATACAAATAGAATAAAAGAAAAAATCAGGAACCTCAGAAAGAATCTTAGATCTCTGTCTGAAAAAATGCAAAAAAAAACCATTTTATATAGATACCGATAAAAGCGGCATTAGAAAGTAATATAATAAATTCTCACATCCTGTGAAAAAAAAGAAAAATCTACCAAATGTTTTCAAAAAATCATTCATTCAGCTTTTGTTGGAACAAAATGAAAAATAACAGATGTTTAATTATGGGACGGCACGAAACTGAACATTTGAGTTTAGAATATCTATGCAAATAAAAAAGTTCAGAGATAAAACAAATGTTTTTTTATATTTGCAAAACATATACAGATTTGACCTGAATATTTGAGGTCATACACGAATCCATGCGAGTGATAAAGAACGCGTTATGAAAGAAAGTGAACGTATTACTAATATCTTAAAGTAGGGATATATCGAGGTGGGAACATCGTTCCATTCAATTCAGGAGCAACATACCAGCAGTCGTGGTGGTGCCTCTAGTTCGAATGAGAGAGGACACATCGCTGTCCGCTCCTTAAAATTTCGCCTATGTCCTTTTAGATACTCTTTAAACCTATATACATTCTTCTTACAGAAGAACCGCAGGATTCGAAAATAGTTTTGTAGCTAATGCCTATTTTATGTGGATCTCACAGTCAAAACTATTCCAGAAAAAAAATAAAAAAAATGGCTGAAAACAAGATTTATTCCAAATGAGCCTTTTATTCAAACAGGTCTACACTGTCCCCATATTACCCCGATTTAAAGAAAAGTGTATTTCTTATTATATATGTAAATTCATTGCTTATTAAATATTTTGTAATTTTTTTTGAAAGTATTTGTATTTAATTAACTTTTACCCATACATAAAACAATAAATCGGGTTTCTTGCTTAATTTTAAGGATAATAGGAAGTATATTAGATTTAATTTGTTTACTAGTTAAACAATATATTTGTTAGCTACTACTTCGCTACCTGAATCATGATAGAAATAATTTTATACTTTTTAGGATTATCTATTCACAAATTATTTTAACGTCAAATTTTGAATTTCTTGCACAAATTACCATATCAGCAAATCATAAAATATAAGAATAAAATATATTCAACAAAGTAATCTAGCATTGAAGATCTGAAAGAAACAATAAAAATAAGGAATATTTCATCTAACACATTAATTAAAGTTAAGGAGGAGTTTTAGAACAGACTAGGTTATTGCCAAAAATTAGATGAAGAACATGTAGAACCTTTATTCTAATATAATAGAGTAAACTAAATGAAGCTTTTTATTTCATGCATTTATTAAAGATAATGTTAACAATTTCAAAATTTCACACTGTACTTATTCATTTGGAAAATAATTATTTTAGATAGAGAAGGGGCTGTGCGGGACTTAATAAATTAGTGGGAAGTAGGAAAATTAATTTGCCAACCTGTATTGTTGTACATCTATAGAGTCAACAAAAACATGAAATAAATTAAAAGCCAAGGTTTGAAAATCTGACAATATCAACGTATAATGAAGTTTTTTTTATGCAATTCAACAACACTGGGTATGCCAGTAATATATTACGCAAGTAGCTTTTTTATTTCCTTTCTTATCTTTATCTATTTTATTTTTCAGAGAGCGCGGTGTAAAATCAGAGTTTATTTTTTATTACTAGATTTTAATTTCGCGATGGAAATGACATTATATAATTATGGGAATTTTTCGTGTACATCCTCGAAAGGAAAAATAGTTGTTGGGTTTGATTTTGTCAGGCAGTGAACATAGTGCAGCGTTATTTTTTTCAAATTTCCATTGGCTCATTGTATTTTATCTTTACTGCTGTTTCAACTTTTGAGCAATTTCTTTTATCAATGATTTCGGAAAATAAATGACTGTTCAAAAGTGAAGCAATATGGTTAGCTTTTTGATTTTATGTAGACTTTAATAAGTTGATGTAAATATTTTTTTGTAGTCTAATAAAAAATGTATGGCATGTAACATATTATTCTCAAATTTACAGAAGTAATCTCTTCGAAATAGGCCGGCAAAAAAGTCTTACCTTTGGTGCATTCAAGATGGGATGGTCGCTCACTCCAGGAAAGAATACCTTCATAATATAGCTAGTATGATCCAAGGTTGGTATACCCGAATTTTCTAAATCGGCAGTGAGATCAGTCATATCAGTTTGTAATTCAGCAAACGCTAAAAGCATATGGATTCCTAATTTCATTTATTAAATTAAAAAAAAGAAGCTAAATAAATTCTATAAAGTAAAAAGTAAAGGGTGCGCCACTTTAAAATTCCAACTCATTTGAAATTTTCAATTTAATGATATAACAAAAAAAATATTTTTCTGTTTTAAAGACTATGATTAATACTTCTTGAAAAATTTATTGAACTTTTCATGATTGAATAAAATACGATTGTTTGATTTCCATATATAAATTTAGACACACAGGCTACATATAGAAAATGGATGACATCAAGTTGACGTTTAAAAAAGGTTTGATGTACCGAGAATTAACATTGTCAATCCAGTGATGTAGCTAGTCCTTAATGAGCATGTATCAAAACTTGTTGAGGGGCCCTTTTCACGAATTTTTGTTTACACACGTCGCAGCCCTGTAGCGTGAGGGTCGCGCATTATTGATACGGTTGAACTGCAGTCGCTACGCCCCTGTGTCAATCATATGATTGACTGATTGTTTGATTATATCCAAAGACATACATCTCTTATTTTTATTAATCAGATAATAACAGAAGAGAGTAAGTTTCATGGATCCTAGTATGTTAAGACAAATAATTTAAAATGAGTCTAACTATTAAATGATTATCATTTGGTAATCTAGGTTATTATGACTGATCGTTTATATTAATTATTATTCTTACGATTTTCTTTTGTTGTCGGTTAAAACGAAAGTAAAAAATGAAGTTCGCAAGAGTTCAATCAGGTTATGGAAAATATTAATGACGAACCTTTCAAATAGGTCTAAATTTTAAGTTGTATACCCCTCATATACTTAGAAAGATATAAAAAATAGATATCTTTTACACAAAAACACACAAGTAATAATTAACTTTAACTGTAAGTTATTTTTAAGGTTGAAATCAAAACACCGCAAAACAGTAAATTTAGAAATATTCGTATTTTTTGTTTAACCAAATTATAAAACAAATCAATAATAGATATATGATAAAGATAAAATTTCTAAGTAAATAATTCAAGACTTACCTAATTTACATTCAGATCTAACATTGCTTTCGAGAGTGTCCATTTGGATTTGTATTCTTTTATACTCCCTTTCAGCTTGAGTCGATTTTCTTCGGTAAACGAATAGTACGGCGACAAAGAATAAAACAAATAATATTGTCCCGACGGCAATCATTATAATGGCTTCCGGTGGGAAGGCAAAAGATTTGAAAATGTCATATTGCAAATACCCGATTGGGAATCTTAAACTCTTTCCTACTCTAACTACCACTAATGGAAGGTTATTTTCAGTCTAAAAAATAAACACAATTAAACAAATTGCTCTTTTCCCACTAAGATGTATGATGTATATATGTCGAATGTTTGTGGTAGGTTTTTAAAGAATGAAGAAGCAGAGAAGCGCTAGTTAGTTAAAAAATTGAAAACATTAGGTAGACATTTTTAACATAATATGAACATAATAGTTCATTATTGTATTATTGATTTAACAATAACACTAGTAAGTTTCTATAAAAAATTGTAATTAAGTGTAATTTATTTATTTTCGAATAATTGATACATAAAGAGTATTTCAACAATGGCAACAGCATGACCAGTGGAGTTTGTATTTAATCTTATTTTTTTTCGTCGTATTGGAATAAAACAACCACAAACAAAAAAAAAACAAAAACAGTGAGATTAAATACAAACGAAATAATCTACAAACCACCAAACAATCCTTAAATTTATGAATTTGATAGTTTATATTTGACGTTCTAATAAGGCAACACGACTATGAAGTCCTAATACATTGATTGGCTACAGGTTATTCGAAAATTAATACAATTCACTTAATAATGCCTGATCTATAGGATTTTTTTAAATTTACTTTAAAACTCCCATTACCTGGTACACTTTGTTGCAAAACGCTAGCACATTTTGTTTTAATAGGGGTTCAGAGTCTATTTAGTTGCTCCATATAACACGTTTATCTTATCTATGTATGAATACTATATATTTTAATGTCTGAGTAAGAAACAAACATTTTCCAGATTAATTTAAGATAGTCGAGTAAGGTACATACAACCAAATCCAAAAGAATGTCTTTTACGTTTGGTATATCTTATATTTAGCACTTTTACTCAACAGATGTATATATTTGTTTTACATACATTTAACCAAATTAATCAGTCATATATATATATATATTATTTACCTAGTGCGATATCCAAATCTCTTCTTTTTATTATTTCATTTTATGGCCTTCATCACTAAATTATTTGACCGGACAAGTTTTAATATGTAGTCTATGAACTAGACTGCAATATGAAAATGTAAACTACTTAGTGTGTGACAAACTGGATTCTCGACTTTGACAAATGTTTGAAGAAATTATTGTGCAAATAATGTGTTGGTTTATTTCTAGGAAAAATATTGAGTATTTGTTTTGATAAATTAAAGCTTGGATCTCATGTCGATTTGACCTTAACAAAATTTTCACCCTAAACATATTATTTGCTCTTAATTCGAGTTCAACCTCATGGACTCAGCTATAACCAAAATACGAGACGAAATTTTAATGAAATTGCTTAAGTTGTACTTGCAGAAATTTTTGATAAAACTTAAGGATTGAATCCCATATAACATGTTGGGGTAAAGTTGGTATGAGCTTCACTCATGACACTGACATTACTGGCAATAAAAAATCCAATTACTTTGGCTTAAAGCATAATCTGATTAGCATTGATATGGAAGTTCTGAAAAAGCTGTCTTAACAGAGAAATGTTAATGTCAATATTATGGGTTCTGGTCTACTAACATTTTGGAAGTCCATGTTCATCACAAGCACAATTTGGCGTTTCTATTTATACCAACTTGTGTCGGGTTACAAATTTTATACTACTATGGTGCAAAAAAGTGTACCATTTTAAAAAATTCTATCCTTACCTTAAAGCCATTTTCGTCAGATCCTAAAGGTTGGTGTTCAGGAGGAACGCATACTAGCTGGATCATCGCCAGGCCAGTAACGTTGCATGACTTTGTACCAATAGTAACAACAACATCAGACTCTTCACTAGCTGCATTCAAATTATCACCTTCTATCACAAGCCTATCACCCTGATATAACTTTATTTGATTAGGGAATTGGAAAAACTTTGGATCTTCCACATATAATAATTGAGATCGAAGATTTGGGAAATGTTTTTCCAAATCTCTAACAGACTGTACGTTGTCCATAAGGAAGCCTATTCGTAGGTTCAGCTTTGGTTCTTTCATCTATAAAGAAAATTAGTTTTGGTCATTTATATCATAAAGTCAGAATATTTCAATCTGTCTCATGTTAACAGGAGCACCAATCAATACAAAAATTTTAAGCTATTTATTTTATTCACGGATTTTTCAGCTAACTTTTATTTATTGAATGATTTCGAAAACCTGAAAATTAACTTGGCGTGCAGAGCACCCAAAGAACGACGAGATGCCAGTATAATGAGACCCAGGCATGTATTGTTAGGAAAAACTTATCGACTCTAATATCATAATAGTTTATTTGCAAATTGATAACGTAACTAGACAGGTTGGAATAAATTAAATAAGAAATAGTAGCAGTAAAAATAGACTTACCTTTATCGCGGCAGGTTTTCTGAGGGATCTAGGTCGTCTGCTACTGCTATAAATACCAAACTGTCGATTGACTGGAGGGCTTGGACACTCCATCTGTGTACTGCTTAAGACAGTGCATAAAGTTCTATTAATAGGAGTGGTAGAGTCATCTAGGGCGTATACTTCCATTTCTGGTTTCTGTATACTGTCCAAATTTGTACCATGTACAAATATCATTTTTCCTCCAGAAACGAAACTATTCAGGGGCTTTATTTCCATGATAGTAGGATCCTGAGTGTAGTTGAAAGGATTGCCTTCTAAGGTACGATTAGCGCCATCTATGCTTAGGGTCAATCTGCCTATATTAGCTGGTTTAACAGCTCTAGATGTAATACAGGTTAGCCTTCCACTAGAAGCTTGAGTGAGATTGACTTGACAAAGGTAGTCATCTAAATAGGCTGTTATTTCGGATCCTACATTAAGATATTGGCCAGTAATAGCTAGTTGGGTTCCCCCTGATTGGGGTCCTATAGACGGAAATATTCCTGATAGTCTAATATCTTTGTAACTAAATTCAACTGAAGATTTAGTGAAACCAGCTTCATTTCCCACTCTTATAGGTGCTACCATTTCAACTTTGGATTGTCCTGTGATGCACTGAATACGAACAGAGACTTCGTAATTTACTAGAACACAAGGAATTTGTCCAATTTTTATTTTTCCTTGAACATCTTCCTTCTTCAATCCAAGGTTACTACCCTCGATCGTCACTAAAGTTCCTCCTTCAATGGGTCCACTAAGAGGTTTGATCATATCAATTCTAGGTCGTGGACACTCAATGTGTGGCGTATGTTGACACGATTCCGAATATTGGCAGGAATTGCCGCACCAAGTGCAGTTGTATTTAGAGTTTCTCGTTACACATAGAGAGCAATCCGCATGCTCCCTGTGAGAGCCTAAGATATCACATTTGTACAAGGTTACGTTCATAGAATCTACGTGGTGGCTTCTGTTCCATACTACTTTCACCGTTGCTTCGTATTCTCCTTCATTTGCTTCATAAGAATACTATAAAACAAAAAAATATGTAGAAAATAAAGGAAGGCACGCTAGGCAAAAAATAATACGAAGTTAAAGTATAAGTCTTTTATACATTAAAATTGGTCTTATCGTTAGGAAATGAGTAAAAATTTAAAACACAAAAATTATTTATAACAAGAAGTGTACTAATTTGGTAACGTCGTCCTTAAAACAATTTAAAAAATCTTAACTAACACTGTTGCGTTTAGGGTTGTATTTAATAAATATCAAATAGGGTATTAGAATTAATACTGATTTAATAGTTCAATTTTTTTTAAAAGCTCGGTATTTTTCTTTTAAACTGTGATATGTTAATTTGTCCTGCATTGTTATTATAGCAATTGTTAAGTTTTCTTAGTTATTTTTTGTTATTATGGAAGTACCATTGTACGCGGTTACCGCTTTTAAATTTATTCATTTATTTCTTGGTTATTATGCACTTCTGATAAAAATTGCGCATTCTCTAAAGAAATCAATAGTAATGACATATAGAAAAACGCAGAATCTTCGGGCTAGTAGTTTCTTAAACCGAACAATCTCCAGATTCAATGGGTGCCATATCACCTATACATTCTTATCGCCACATTAATGCATTTATTTGGTTTGAGTTGAAGAGGTGATGTGCAGTAGAAGACAAATGGCCAGCTCCATTCATCTGGATCGAAACTAAACGGTGAGTTGTTACTTTTAGATTTTACAATTGATCGCTGCTGCCCCATAATTATTTTGATATATTTATAAAACCAAATACAGTCCACATTTCTCCGGATATTATCAGAAGGTACAAAAGTTCCAGCAATAATAGGTATACAACTGCAAACATAACCTGTAACATTGTTAAGAAGTTTCTGAATAACAGCAATATCACAGTCCACCAAAACACAGACTAATCCCACGTTACAAAAACAGATAGTCAAATTCCCGTTTTACCTGTACTCGGGTGTAGGGATATAAATCTCTTTTAACTTTTCAAGTATGTTTTCCAGTCCCGTCTTTTTTAAGCATCTTTTTTAGCTTCTTGTCACATCTTTCTGTTCTGTTTCAGTATATCTCCCAGCAAGTTATATCTCTCAATTTTCTCTCAAATCTAGAAAATGTCGTGTCAAAACAGCGAAACTTAGGTCGATTGAATATAACTTAAAAAGCTTTGGAATACTGTGAAAATGCAGATAAGTATAATTTATCTTTTCATATTTAATATAATAAGTTGGGCTTCTTTCACTTCCTGCAACTATTACTACATCATATCATCTGCCAACATACATTCAGAGATGATTATCTTCCTCAGGTTTCGGTATCTTATACGCATTGTCTTTGATCCTTGTTTGGATTTACGGATTTCATCAATAAATTTATTTCCAACCTCATATTCTTATTATTAATACAGTTAGTTGTTTCTTTATGCAGACTTTGGTTAATACTACTTTGTTATTTACATTTTTGTTTTTTAATTTCTTTAATATTTTTTCTTCCCATGGTATACTATCTAAAGCTTTTTCCATCTATTTTATCGTTATGTACTCTTTCCCCACAACCCTCTAAAACAGCTTTGTTATTGGCTCAATGTTGTTTGTATCATGGGTTTGTTATCTTTCCAATATTTGCTCATATACTTTTGTTATTGTACTCATCATTATTCCTCAATGATTGTTGTAATCTTGGTTAATTCCCTTTTTAATCGGAACTAAAAGGTCTAGTCCCATTCTTTTCTTTCCATGTTCTTTTAAATATATCTATAAGTATTTGTTTTTCAGTTTTTCCAATACTCCCATACAAGCCCAAGAAACAATAAAGTTATGTAATTTCTTAATAGTGTCATCATGTTCTACTTTTTTAAGTCTGATTTTAAGAATAATTCAAAACTTTTAAGTCGATACCACACCGACCCTAATTTTATTCTGCGGTTCCTGCCTTACTGTCAAATTCCTATCAAAGGAGACTTTTCTCGATTTCAATTTTCACCTCCTTCATCAAGGACATATTTAAAATGTCGCATAATAAATGTTTGTTTTTTTTATAAGAATCCAGTTTTTTGTCTTATGTATAACTTAACCATCAATGATCGTAAATTTTTAAACTGTTTAATGTTTTTTATTTTTTGAAAATTTATAAAAAAATATATTTTAATCATAATGATTTTTAATAAAAAATAGACTTACTGTTGTTTGATCACAGACGATGATGTTTTTACCCTCTACTGTGGCAGGAACAAGCATTGTAGCACCTTCTATAACTATTATACATTGGAAACCAGTGTGAACTGATGATGGGTTTGGTAGGTTTAAGACTTCAAAAACAATTTTTTTCAATACGTTGTTTGGTAACAAAATAGTTTCGTTTTTCCTTTTGAATTGTGGACAAGATGCAAATCCGTGCATAGGTAAAGGTGTTGGATTCTAAAAATAAATAATCCTAATAGTTCTATTTTTGAATTTAAAATTTCCCAAACTTACGTTTTCACCACTAATGACTTTGACACTTTGACAAACCGAGATATTGTGAGTACATTTATTTTCATAGACGCACCAGTTACATGCCCATTTTGATTTGACGCATTCCCCGCAAGTACCGTGTTTTCCACAGTCGTAATAAGCGAAATTTCTCGAAACGAAATCTTTGTTAGTTTCTGAAGATCTAACACTTAGGGGAACCAATACGTGATCCATTTTTGGTGGTATTCTTGGACGTCTGGTTATTTCAGGAGTACGACAGTAAAGACCATTTTCCGTTACCTCTGCATCTATAGGTTCTGCATTACCAAAAACGCATTTGTATTTAGCACCTGGCGGAAGGGCAGGAAGGGTTCTTATAGTTAGTCGGACGTTTTTCATTTGGTCGATTGGAATTCTCTCCGGAAACACTTGCTCAAAGTCTATGCACTGTTGACCTGTTCCCAAAGACAGCCAGCGAGGAGGACTGTGAGATGCTTTTTGGCAAGCACCACGTACTGTGCACCTAAAAATGTCATATTAATAACAAACAAATATTTTAATAGAGCAGATTATTATGAAAAAATAAGGAAAAATACTTTAACGAATTGACAGAATAAACCAAGAAGAATAAGAAGTAATACAATTAGAAATACACGGTAGAAATATTATATAGCTGAATAGTTGAAGGTAACACCCATAGAAAAAGAGGTAGAAGAAAGACATCTGAGTTGGTTGCATAAAATGAAAGATTATAGAATGATCAAAAAGTATATCAGCATGTATTGTGAACAGTGAACAGGTATTGTGTAAAAATATTGGAAGGTGCTCCTCACAAAATGGGGAACAATAAAGTATTTCAGGGCTCCAAGTATATTATATTGTAATAATCAAAGGAAACTCAAAATAGATATTGTGCTATCATTAGATACAGGATTCAATACGGATCGGTTAACTCTAGAGAGTGAGTGAGCTTGGCTTGAAAATGTTCAAATTGTTTAAATATAACTAAAGTAATGCCTACAATTCCCATTAGAGCACTAAAAGTCTGAAATATCTGCCCGTTTTAGAGGCAGAGAAGTGCGTATTGACATATCCCAAAGTGAACTGCTTTTCTTAACCCTCAAAACCTTGCAGTCAAGCAAACTCAAAAAGAAGGAGTTTAGTGTATTATAAAAGGGCTCTAGAGCAAAAGGAAAGTCAGGAACGATAGTACTGATAGAAGATTCAGGTACTTTAAGAAAATGTTGCATTTGGTGTTTGCTACACTCAAGTTAGCTAAAATAACGGAAGAGAAAGCGCACCTGTAGCTAAATATAATACGTATTTGTTCAGAGAGTCTGGTACAAAAGTAGGTTTGTATGAACAGAGGGTTCTCCCCATTCTAGGTAGCGCGACATAGATGATTTGCGGCAAATGGACGGATAGATGAGTTGTCATGAATCTGAGTCAATAAGGAGTTTCACAAGTTATTAAAAACTCAAAAAATATCTGTCCCTATTTAGGATAGAGATTGCAAAAAGGTACGGCGGGAAGAAACATCCTACCACTATTTGGACACCTGTGAGGCTTACAGGCATCTAAGATTGGAAATAAATCTTTAGTTTCGAGATATGGGCAAGACATTGTGAAGAATAATTAAAGGAGTCCAGAGGAACGGCAAAATGGGGTCGCAAGGAAGAAATAAAATAGGTCAACCCTTAATATAACAAGAATAACAAATATCAGAAAAAGCTAGAACAACGAGGAATAAATTGGTGCAAAAAACATCATTTGCATAGGATAGGAATGCATGGGATAAAAAATTAAAGAAATAAATGAAAAATAAACTACAAAAATAGTACTTTTTTTCAAGAGAACACCACCCGCAATAAGGATCTTTCGACTCCAGACATGATGAACAATTGGCGTAAGTGCTGCAGTGCTCAACGTTAATTTTTGAAACCTTCGCTGTTGATAAAACGTAGAGGGAATCACCAGAGGGAGACAGAGTGGTATCCGGTAAGATTGGATTCCCGTCATCAATAAAAACTTCTTCATATTCAGGAGGTTCAGGTCCAGATAATAAAACTTTTTTGATTCTTCCGTCTGTTGTACCAAGGAATGCCAAAACGTGTCTTCCTGTTGATCCGACTGTGACAGCTGACAGAGAAATATTAGGAAACGTGAGAGCGGCAGTGGCTACCAAAGGAGTAACGCCGCTGATTTTTAAACCGACTTCACAGAAGTTAGGAATGTTTCCAGCAGAACCGCTGCTCGGGCATTTTCCGTCTAGGATAGGACCAGAGACATAACCCATGTTACGATATTTGACGCTGCCGTTAAAGCACATGTGGATATTTTCTATGAATTTTCCTTCAATATCGCGCAAAGGGTACAGACATAATGCAGAGTGATTTTGAGGTTCGTTTGTTATTCCTTTGGATGGTCTGAATATAGCTACCAAAATGGGAGAACCAACGGTAATTCCCAATGCCGATGCTAATTCTTCTTTAGCGAAAGCGATTTTTGCGTCTTGCACTAAATTATATTTTGTATCCGCGTCGACGCACTGCAATGTAATTTCCGTATAACTGTCATAATTCGCGTCATTTATGCATGTCCTAGAGAGCCTCGAAACGTATCCCTGTTCTTCTTGTCCCGGCAAATGTGACTGCTTCTGAACAATAACAAAATAGGCATATTCACTAGCGTTAAAACCGTATACATACTGTACAATAAAATGATCTCTATATTTAACGTCAATACTCAACAGAGATTGTTTACTAAATGTTAATTCTGCGATTTCTAATGTTTCTAGATCACGACTCGCTATAGCCGGTACGTCATGACGAAAATCACCGTTGTTGGTAAACGTGGTTCCTACATACAAGATGTTCGACCGTCCCCAGAGGTTATATTTCTTGGGACCTATATACGCGTAAGTGGATGCGTTCGCATCATTCGCTGCAATGCTTTTTGGTATGAACAGTGGGTCGGCACTGATGTTGCTCAGTCTGTATTTAAAACAAGCACCTTGCGACAAGGAACCGCACGATATTAAAGTCCGTGATTCCGGTTCGATGAGTAATATTTTATTATAATTATCCATTTGGGAAAGAGGTATGCTAGGATCGGTACAGCCGCTGGCATGGCACGAAGGACTGTCGTTTTTAGGTCCCGTAGTCACTATATGCTCCAGATGAAGGTTTCCATCGAGTTGCAGAAGGCGATTCGTGCCGCCCACGAACACTCTCTGAGTTTTTTGATCAATTGCCATGTGCCAAAAGCGCTCAGGAAGATTGTCGGGGCCAGGGTACTGCGCCAGCAGGATGCCTGCAGAAGCGCGCCCCCACAGCCCCGCCAGTAGCAGCAGCCAGATGCCTGCCACGGTGCTGCCCACCGTTCCAACATGAACGGTTTTTATCACCATGAAGACTCCAAGTGCATACTCCTGGAGCAGGAGAAGCCGTGCACCGCTTCACTTCTCCAGATCCTCATCCCTGCAAAAATAAAAGCCTCAATTACTTAACAGATCGCATAGAGAAGAAGGATATTATAAGAACATCGACAAAATACAAGGAAATTTTCTTTAATTAATGCTTAAGTGTTTATATTTTTATCTACGGATCTTTTGTTTGGCTTGCTGGAGATATGGAATAATATAAATATTATGAATGGTATGAAAAAATGCTTTATACAAATATTATTTTTTGTATATTCTTGAAACCTCCAAATGTGTATGGTCCTTTCAATCAATTTAGTTAGAAAATATATGCAGCCAAAATGTGAATGATAGTGAGTTCATGCAGCTTATAAAATTAAAACAAATTAATCGCGCACTTCACTGTACTGAATCCTAAACTTATCTGTACGACTTTCAATCGTTGATCGTATTAGAAACGAATTCTTTATTCACTACTGAGTTAAGTTGGTTGCCTATAAGTAAAGTTGCAGAAATCGGTTCGTAGGTCTAAAAAATACATTATACAAATTGTAAGGCGATAGGTCTAGGGCGACAGAACATCAAAAAGTATACTTTCATTATTAAACCCATGCCAGAAAACACTTAATAAGATAGTTGCAGTTCCTAGAAGGGTCTTACTGAAAATATGTTTTTAAAATTAACTTTGGCACGAGCTCACATATAAAATTCAAATTTCATGTAACGACGTAATTATTTTAGGTTTTTAAGATTTTTGTCGTATTTTTATTAAATTTTGGAGTAAGCTTAATTCGAATTTAAGCATGTGATGTAAAATAAAAACAAAATAATTTTCACTAACAAGTTAAAATTTTATCTCAACTCGTTTCAAAGTTAGCTCTAAATAAAACAAAATTATTAACTACCTTCTAAAGAATGCAGATCCCCTATTATGCATTTTCAGATATTATTAAGCAAAGTAAACTATGCTTATTTTTTATGTTCTATTACCCCTAAATGTGATTAGTGTGTTACAATTTTGAAGTAGTAATATCAAGATTAATTTTTATTTATTATAATAACATTATTGTGATGTATAAATCCGTAAGTATGAGTAATTCGTTCTCGGATATTTCGAATGGTTCATAACAATAACAAAATTTCGAATATGGCTAAGTGTTTTGGAGAAATATCTCGGATATTTCAGTCTTCCAATGCTTATACTTACTTAAAATGTTGACCTTGTTAAATAAATAAAGGAGATGAGATGAATGCATTTGAATGGTAGAAGAAAAAACAAATTAATGATTGGATGGTAATGGGTGTGATATGATATAATGAAATGAAATGAAAATGCTTCGTGAAATTGTTTCTTGTGACAATATAAACAAAAATGCCAAGATAGATAGATTGGTCTATTACTACTCTATCTATGAATTTCTGGTTTGTGTAGAAGCTTACGATAAGTTTGCTAGGGAATATAGTAAAGTGAATCTACACATTTTTGTATAAAAATATTCGAAGAAACCATATTATCTAAATAATCAATTTTTCGATAAGAAGTTATCAAACTATTTAAAAAAAGTACACATAATGAAAACTCTTAGTTCAAGGAAATATTCTATTTAGTTGAAGCAGTCTTTTTCTTCTTCTTTTTCTTGAAGAAAGATTGTGAGGTGTACTACATACTATTGAGTTTTTTTGAACAAAATCTACAGTTCTTAACCCCAAGATCATTGATATTTAATTTAAGAAACACGGGGGGTTGAATTTAATCAAGAAGATCATTTTCTTGTTGTAAATGCGTTTTACCCTCAGTTAATATGACATACATGACATGATGAAATAAAGTTATATTGCTTATTAATAATTTAATTAAACTATTTTATATTTCTTTAATTCATATTCAGATTCAAAACTTCAAAGAAATGTGGGTATAACATTTTTGTAATTTTCTTATTGTTAATACAGATAAAATGATTAAGAAACGTAAATAAACTATTCAACGAAATAAATGTAAGCTTTTATTTGGATCATCCAAAGGATGTGTACAAATGGCGAAATAGGAACCTCAGCAGAATTGAACAATATTGTCCTGATGCTACCTGTGGATTGTTCCGCAGTTTTCTTATTAAATCATTAAGCAACTGAATTATATTCCATCAGCAAGATTAATGCTGAATCTGTTGTTTTATCTTTTAAACAGATTTCTTTATAATTTATATTCGGCAAATTCCATTGTACGCCATAAAAGAAAAACAGGCTTTATTCAGGAGCAACATTAAAAGGCGATGTTTTCCTTAAAAAGTTTTCTATAATGATGAATAACAAAATACAGTTGTTTACTGTTTTTTCAAAAACCATTTTACCTACTTAGGCGGCAAATGGATAGCTAATCTAAGTAATATTTCATGCTTAAAGCTGTTTTGATAAATATATTTTTTTTACAGGTGAATGATTTACTTTGTTTTTTTTTCACACGAAATTACTAAGACTTTTTTATATAACTTTCCACTTTACAATCTGTACGGAATACAATAAGAAAAAGGTTTTATAAAAATTATAGATACAAATAGCTACTTTATTTAACTTAATCCTAAAATTATCTACGTTTAGGTGTAGGGCTGTTACTATATTTTGATATCCAGTTATTTGTTTCCTTTCAATTTGAAAAAATTTGTATACAGGATGGTCCACATTTTGTACAATTTCATCGCCGTGATACAAATTTCTTCAACACTAAAGGAAACTACTTAAATGTCGGGCGGGATAGGTAAATGGTTAGTTATTCTTCAATGATTTTCAAATCTAAAATTTGCGATTTTCAATTGTCTACCCAGAAGAAAGTATTTTATTAAGATCCAAATTCAAATATACTTTTAAATTTATATATTTAGGGACAATTTAAAAATATAAAAATATGCAGGATGATGTCACAATTCTGTGACTAGATGCACAATCCATTCCTGATTTCGAATATAGAAGATTCTTTGTTATTTTGCGTGTTTATATAATTCTTTTTTCCATTTTATGTATTGTTCCACTATTTTTTAGTAGATTCCACAATTTATGAGGCATATCTATTGTATTTTTTGTATATGCTTAATTCCTTCTTTTCTGAATAATAAATTTGAAGTAATTTAGAGATATAGAGATATGTTTCATTTGAAAACGGGAAATATTTAATGATTATTTAAGTATACCGAGGTAGTTTCAAATATATCATACTTAATGGATCTTACAGCCTTTATAAGCGATTTTCATAATTTCTTTATAGGTTAATAAAAAACTAACCACTGAGTATGTTTTTTGATATTTGATATATATATATTTTTCTCTTCATCTGCCTAAATGACTAACATATTAGAACAAAAATCCAGGTCCGTACTAACAAAAAAATTCATAATTTGTAACACCAGAATTTTTAAAATTATTTAACATATTTTTCAAAAGAGAACAAAAAATTGAACATAGGTGTAATTTCTATTTTTCTGTATGCAACTAGTCACATTTAAATATTTTTAATTCAGACGTTATTTTTTAATTATTATTAGTAGACAATAAGTAATAAAATATTAATAAATTATTTTTTCGATTTTCCATTTTCAGTCCATATATACGGTCATAATATAATAAAAATATTTATTATTTTGTTAACTACAGTACTAACATTATATATTGTAATGATATTTAATATATTTAATAATTTGCTGTCATTTCTGTTTAGTTTAATATCTTATGTCATATATTACATCAGTTAGTTGTTTTTTATTTTGGTTTAGGTGGATTCTCGATTTAAAATAAGAGTTGTCAAATATTGTATGAATTTGCTGGTTGGTTAAAGTTGAAAATAAAAAAAAATAGAATTTTCAAAATTAATTTCAATGTAATTAATCAGAATAATTTAAAATAATAAAATAATTTCATATATATACGGTTACGTAAAAATAACAAATTAATTTTTGTGGGGATTTTTCCTATTATACAGCAAAATTATAATTTGTTTGATTGTTATATCGTTTCAGGGTTATTAGGTGAGTTCATTTATTTAAATTTTATGATTCAAAACTTTATATGTAATTTGCATTCTTTACTAAAAAAATTTTATGTCTTGAAAGAATTACACACAAGACTTCTAAACAAATTAACATACAATCTTTATTCAAAAAAAATTAACAAAGAACATTTTATAATTGTAACAAAACAAAATTATTTACTCTTAATAACCTTTAAACAATCACTCAATTATTTAGACAATAAAAAAATATTTATTTCAAAGAAATATAAAAAAAAAATGTCGTACGCCATTTCAATCTTCAAAGATTTAATTTCATTGTGAAATCCGTTGAGTGTTCATAGTTAATTTTATTTCATAACAAAATTTGATAATAGAATGTATTTTTTCCAAATTATCAACACTTATTATTGCAATGAAATGTCCATTCATAGAAAATTTACAATTAATTTCAAATTAAGATGTCTTTATAATTTAAGTGCAAACAATATTTTAAAATAGTAAATTAAGTAAATTTTTACTTTTTTCCAAATTATACAATAAATTCGTTTTTTGTTGAATTTATGACATTTTTGTATTATTAGCAATAGTTTTGGTTTTATCTTTATAAATAATATAATGTATAAAGAAAATGAAAGTCACTTATCTAGTTAAAATTTTTATACGATGTAGGGAAAAATGAAATTCTGGATTCCAAATTATATTAATATTGGTTAAATCAAATTGTTTTGATTGTTTCTTAAAGATTAAAAACTTCTCCCATATTATGTGAGTGCATATTAAGTACATATAACAAATTAATGACTTATTATTTGAAATTATTGTATGTACTATTTAAAAATATATTGTTATTCTTTTAAAGATGTCTGACTATTATTTTCTTTAATCAAAACTTTTATTCATTTGGTTTAAATTTTTTTTAAATATTATTAAAGTTAAATTATCAACTCTCCTAATAAAAAATACCAGATTTTTTTATAGTTTTTGGTATGTGACGTCATATTTCTAGAAATTTCTATCGCATCGTTCAATTATTTATGAATTAAAAAAATAGTTTACTTATTTTTTAATTTGATTCCTTATTCAAATTGTGAAACTTCGTACTTTGCAATTCATAATTTTAATAATAAATTGCCATTTTTTTATAAAAGTGTTTTCCTTTTAGCTTTTGTTCTGTATGGAACTGTTTCTGTTTGATATAATATTGATAAACAAATTTTATATACAATATCTCTTATGATATTTATTACAAATCATATTTAAAGTTGTAATATACAGGGTTTCCCAAAAGTTTCTAACGAGTGAAGAAAAAAGAATGAAAATTTGGAGATCACTAAAGGGCCATAAAAACTACATTTTTAGATGGTTTAAAACTTTCATACTCTGGGGAGTATTTTTAGGGGGTGATAACCCAAAAAATTTTTAAATTGCAATCCCTGTCGAGTTTCACCTTATTTTAAAGGTAATGAAAAAAGAAACAAATTAAAAAAACTGCATTTGCAAAAATCTGAAAGTTTCAAAGTTACAAAAAGGTTCGTTTGCCGAAAAAAATCATTTTTTTGTAAATAATTTATCCAAATTTAAAAAACTATATATCGTTGTATAAAGAATTCAACGGACTTTCAAACGATATATTCGACTCGACTCCTATTCCCTATTTAAATTCTAGGGGTTGTTCGCCCCACTGGTCTAGGGTTGAAGTGATGATGCTGCGAGTAGCGTCAAAAAAATATCCCCTTCGGAACAAAAATCGACCTGTCCGAGCGTTTTTCTTTTCCTACGATAATATTGTCCAAAACCCCCCCATGTCAACTTTTCGTTGGGCCACCCTGTATATATACACATATAAGTAAGCATACATATAAAAGAATGAAGTGGAATGTATTCTAAACACTATACAATTTTGGAAGTTTATTGAACTATATGTTTGTAGTATTTTATGTTGATTAAACGATGAAGTGATGCATACTTAATAAGGTTTGGCGTTTTTATTGTCGACGCTAAAAACAAACATTTTCGTAGTTTAGTAATTGCTTGTTTATTTAACAACATTAAGTCTACAAGCGTTAAACTTGTTCAAATGGCAAAAGACCCTGTCATTATTTGCCTTTTAAATGCTAATTACTATTTACCTTTTTGTTATCTTTAGTTAAAAAATCAATTTTAATTTTAAGTTGACCTTATTTTGTCTTTAGGTCATTCTTTTACGTTTTTGTACCGTCAGGGAATAACAGAATTTCTACATGAATGGGCTTAGCATAAACAAATTTTCAGGAAGACTGTTAAAAGATATGCACATTTACACGAATCAAAATGAAAGGGCAATTGGTTTGTTTCAATAATTCTTTTTAATAAGTTTTTAATTGAAACAACGTATACGTTAAAATTAAACTTCGTCTAAAATTAATTCTATATTATACCCAATAGGATACTGTGAGAGTTCTAGTATTTATCGTGTACCCTTTATAATTATTTACAAAAATACCACTAAAACATGAGAAGTTTTAATTCATAATTAGAGGGTAAAAAATGGGTCATAAATTATGGACCAGAACGGACCTACGATGCTTATCAGTCATTATTTATTTTAAAGCTGCCTTTTGTGAAGTGTGTTAATTTAATAAAATTTGAGGTAAGTCCATTGAAATTATTTAAAATCTCGGTTTATAATAACCACAGTTAATGGTTTCCCACTGGCAGGCCAACATCATTAGATTACTAGTCATGTAATATTTTTTATCGATTTTGTTAATGTATTTAAATATAAAAGATAATTGATCTAGTCTAGTCTTGGAAGAATAATTTCAAAATCGTCTTTGTTATTTAATTTTACTTTAATGTCATTGCTGAATGAAAACACGAAAAATTACTATTTTATAACAAAAATAAAATTTTAATAAATGGACAATAAAATAATCCAAATGTTTTAGAAACAAATATTTTGCAATAATATACAATCTGGTTCAAATTAATCTTTTAAATATATATTCACCCATATCAATATGTCTAATTAATTTTTGTATGTTGTCAAAAAAATGATTTACTGAATTTTTAATGTGACAATAAATGTTATAATTAAGTACAACCAAATTTAAAGCAAGTGCTCAAATTGTTTACCGTCAGCTAAAACACAATGCGAAAGACGATCTTTCGCTATAACTTCCCGAGTTATTTTTTTTAAGGACATCGGGTTTCTGTTATTATTTTATATTAGAATTTCACAAAATTCAACTCGTCTATCTTCTTCCATAAGTTCCTGTACTAAATTTTTTAGCGTCCTAAGAACTTTTTGATGGCCAACCTCATTGTCTAACGTTACTTGCCGTACACTGGTATTGGGATTATCTTCAAAGGCTACCAGAACATCTAGTTTCTTGTTTTCAATATTTGTTTTCTACTACCTTTAGGGAGGTCTTTTACATGACTCGTTTCTCTAAATTTTTTCTCAATTTTGGTTACTGTGCACTGTGTAATTGGTTCTCAGTTGGGATATTAATTATTGAATAAGGTACATACTTCTTTCTGCGTACGTCTTTTATCTCACAACCAGTTAATATTAGAATTTCAATTCTTTCCGTTTCATGTTGATAAAAGAGCCAAAAGGGTAAAAAGTAGTTTAGACATGACGAACTTTACCAAATTTATTTTTGGGTATCAATAAATACATTATAACAATACTTAACACATTAAGAAATCTGTTCGAATGTGATTAATACTACTTTTGATAATAATACTTAGACATAATTGATATTGGGTGAATAAATATTTAAAAGACCTTTCAATTGATGTATTGCAAGACACTTTTCTATTTAAATTTTTTATTGATGACGTCATAACGGTCACAGAGGTGACGTCAGAAATAAAAAGGCGATCTGACGAAGCGCCCATTTAAAAATAAAAATCGACAGGTTTCAGGATACTGTTTATAACACATACATTTCAATCAATTTACAAATATTACTTTAGTTTTCATCATTTTAGAATTTTAATTTTAATTTTTTCACTAAGTAATCATCGTTTATAAATAAAGAAGAAAGACAGATTATGTATAGGCACTGGAAACTTACCAAGAGGTAGACTTAACAGACTTTACATTTACACTAACTATTAGAGCAGTGGTATTATTATATAAGTATTGTATTATTGTCCTCGATTCAATTCTTCTACAATAAAAATTGTTCTTAATATCAAGAACGTTCTTAGAGCAAATTTATAAACTATTTAATAAGCGTTTACAGCAACATGTGTACCATTTTAACTTGCTGTCAATCAATATCAAAAAACAACTTAAAACAACTAAATTAAAAAATGTTTTCATTGTTATTTTGTTACGTGTTACCTTCATTTCGTTAAAGAATAATGGTAGACGAGTTATAAATCACGGGTTTTCTTTCACAAACTACTCTTTGTAATTGTAATTACATTATTTTAATGTTCAGTTTAGAAAAAAACCTTTTGTTAATTAAAGACGACTAATAGCTAGCAGCTTTAAGTGAAAATAAATGAACAATTTTATGACAAAATCAAAATGAAAAGGACTCCTCCACAATTCATTATAAAAAAAATTGTTTTGATGAGACAACTAATTTATTTCATATATTTTCAAAGCAACAAATCAGCATCTGGATTCTGTTCCGTTTGTGCTTGTCTGTATGAAAATAAAATTAGAACGAAGGAAGCACTTTATTCATCCAATATTGACAGAAATTTTCAACATACTAAAACATGTGCACAACCTAATTAAATCCCATATTCCAAAATTATTGAAAAATGCTGAACTTTGAATAATAATAAGCTCTATTATCATTGCGCTGGAATAATACGATAATAAAGCAAATTTTTAAATCCCCTTTTAAAAATCTGAACCAATTAACCTTTAGGGCATTTTCCAGTTAAACGCCAATATATTTGGGACTTGGAACATATGCACTGGATCAGAATAACTAGCTTTCAAGTTAACAGTAGCATAGCAAAATAGAAATCAATGACTAACATATCCACCCTTTGAAATTCAAGGACAGTATCGTTTCAGGATTAGTATGAGAGTAGGGTATCGGAAAACTATCACATACTACGTAATAATTCGAATCAAACCACAAAATGAATCATCACAAAGATGACAATATCATAAAACTGTGTTATTTCAAGAGACAGGAAATACATCATAGGAAGCCATACTATAATCATTAATTAATCAATCACAAGCATGAAGCCTAGTTACTGATAATTGATTTCACAACAAATCGAGTCCATAGTATCATACATTTTATTGAAAAAGTTTTAAAAGAAATCAAAGTTTGCCTCAGCATCTTCCTAGATATAAATTTTGGATAGTGTACAATCATAAATTATATACTAAAAAAAAATATATTTTTCTCAGAATTAAAAGAAATTAAAGCAGAAGTTCCACAAGGAAGTTTATTAGGTCCGGTCTTATACCTACTGTACACTGTGATATGCAACTACAGTAAAGTAGTTAAGTATTACCGTGAATACAAAGCTATGCTAGAAAACTTAACGGGTAAAAGAATATAAATAATAATATATGACCAGATAACCGAGAGAGAGCGCAATAATGTGTCCCCTCCGTTAACTCTACTCTCTAAAACTTCTCTGTGCTAGAGGTTTGATCATGACTGTCGGTGCGTTAATATAGAATTGATTGGAACGATGTTCCCACCTCCGATATGCCGACCTCAAGATATTAGAGGAGAAATTGTAATGCATTCCTTACTTCTTCATAACGCTCGCATGTATTTATGTAAAGGATTAAATATTTACGCTGAATATGTATGTCCAAGAAGTATTTCAGAACTGTAGAAACATACTGGCTTATCGGAAAAAATCCACTATGTCTTAACGTATAATTTTTGGCTCTACCATAAAGCATGTTTGGTCATTTATATACAGTAATGTACCAAAGAAAGTAACGTTTAAATCCAAATCGTCCGAATATTTCAAAAGAAAATATTCAGAAGTGCTATTAATGCACTTTGGTTACATCAGGACTTTAATGTCTAAAATGTAGCCAATACTTAAATGTTTATATAATTCAGCTCCTGGCTACTAAAAACAAAGTTTAAGAGAACTAAACCTTTCGAGTAGAACTAAACCTTATGCGCTTTTTTTTAACAAAAAACTCAACGTGTAAATAGTTTAGTCCAACTTTATTGGTCAACAATTTGAAAACATGTAAAACATTTTACTGCCTGACACGGTTTGAAAAAAATTCTTGACACATGTTCGCAAAATTGCCACTTGTATTTTCTTTCACGAAACTATGTTCATTTTCCTGCGGACAAAATATGTTTACAGGGTGATCAATTAGTTATGGCCACTGTTATAAACAGGATGTCGGGCACGTTAAGCTCCGTGCATTAAAATTATGATCTCATTACTAACTAATAGTATGAGATTATACAGGGTTAACAGTTTATATGATATTGAGCTATTTTTTTTTCTTAAATGTTTCAACCTCTATTTTGTAACAAATAACTAGTTTTGTGTGTGTATGTAACGTACTGTTAAAGTCAGTTTCGTATCTAACTGGAACAATGTAAATGCTCAAATGTGGATTATAGACAAAAACGCACAAAAAGATAATTATTTATTTACGATGCTTCAGTGGCTCTTTGCCTATTTTATCAGGGTTTAAACATAGGTTTTAATGGGTTCTACCATCTTGTAATCGTTTTTATATTTGCAATAGCACAGAGATGTCTCACCTTGTATATTATTACAATGTATAACAAATAAGTATTACAAATGATTATTCTTTTTCAATCATTAAAGTCAAGTTTTAATTACCATTACCATTCGCGATTTTTTTTCCAAAAATCATGCGGGTACTTAGGTTAATTGACCTTTATTTCATTTGTTTTATTCGAAAGTGTTTATTTTTTCTTGCATGCCTTATTAAAAGTGCCTTTTTCGTTAAATTACTTATTTTATTTTAATAAAATTTTGAGTAAGAATCAGGTAATAATTTAGGCAGGTCTGGTGGTCTGTAAGAAATATATGAATCTATGAACATGTTTTGAATTTGTAAAACCTGTAGTTACATTAAATAATTATTTCCTTTAGAATTTTTTACGAGTGGCAACGGTAGAGAATTCAATTAATACGTGATGTTTTTTCGCCTGCAAATATCTTAAATTACAGGAGTTGCAGAGAAAATTAATTTACAAAAGTGATACTGGAAGTTTAAGTCGGCTAATCAGGGCATAGTGCAGTGATAAAAATAAGAAACAAACAAATAAACGAGTTTAAAAAGTAGTGAAAGTGTGGACAAATTATTGATGATTTGCAGGCAATTAACAAGCAAACTATGAGCTAAAAGTTTTGCGACGTTGCCAAACTGGCAGATTTCCGCGCCGTTGGTTAAAATGGAAAAAGTAAGAGTAGAAGAAATAAATGTTTTCAACTATAGAGGAAAAAATGAAAACTATGAATGGAAAGTTGAAAAAACTAAAACTGGAGAATAACCAACTACAAAAAAAGGTTGTAATGCAAGAAGAAAGCATTGGAATGAATGATTTGAAGAAGCGTGCATATAATGAACAAGTTTACCACAGTACTGCAGAAGATAAATGTCACACTAGATAAAAAGCTAGACATAGATGAAATAAGAAGAATAGAAAGATTCAGAGCGAGTCACGCCAGACCAATACTAGACAAGTTAACTAAACAACGAAAAAGAAATGAAATTTAAAAAAATTCAAGTCAGGAGTTATCCAAAAATATCAAAGAGAGAGACCAAGGAGAAAGCGTAACAGTGAAATGGCGAAAACGCTGCAAAAAGAAATTTAAAATGGAGAAAAGCGAATGGAATGGTGCAGAAAAGAAGGGCGTGGAAGGAACTCTGCGCCAAAACCTCCGCACCGTAAAGAAAACGGAAGTCTAAGACTGAGTAAGTAAGAAATTTTTTGCTAAAAGCTTACACAAGTTACCCAGTAATAAAGTGACAACAGATAACTTTTTGTTTTTTTTTATATATTGTTTGAATTTGTGATTCGATTTTACTCAAGAGACGAGAGTTCTTATCAATATTGAAAATGTATTTCGGTCTAACCCTGTAGGCGTGGAATGTTTTATGTAGTGGGCCGAAAGAAAACTTCTCTCAAGGTTAAAAAAATTTGAATAATCCATATTTAATAGGAGTAGGTACAAAAAGCATTTTTTTTATGTAAAAATAAAACGGATGCAGGAAAACGTTAAAAATTATATATAACAGTTTTACAGATAAATATTTTAAATAACATGGTGTTCCAACAAACAGCGATTTTCACTTTTTTTCACTGAAACAAGAGTTTACCAATTACCATTTTTGAATTTCAAATGAATATTTCATTCCTGGGTCTTTTAAAAAATATCGAAAAACGTAGTATTTTCGTAAGTTAGTACCTTACCTCCAAAACAAATCTGTTGGATATCGAGGGAAGAAATCAAAAATGTTACTAAGAGAGAAGAAAAATTGGAGATTTCTAGTATGGTTAGAAATTGCTTGCAAAGAAAATTTGTAATACTTATACAAGTAATTGTTTCAAAACAAGCTCTACCACCCACTCTCATTGCTTTTTTTTAATCCGTAATTCTAGCAATATCGCACCTTTCACCAACTAATAATAGTAATTAATAACTAACTAACATACAAACGTACACATTACATGTCATTTTTCTAAGATCCTATGGTCTTATGGTTAATTTCAATTACGGTGTTAACATTTAATTTTTTCATTTTTTAAATATTTTTATTGTTTTTTTGTTTTACTGTTAATATTATTCGGAACAAGACGATATATACGTCTAATGGTCATAGAGAGAGTCCCATTACTAAAATATTATCAAATCAAAATTTTCAGTCAATTTTAAATATTGGTGACTAAGTGATCCTGATTTAGAGTTTCACATAAACTACATTGTTATTTTATGATTTCAAACAAAACAATAACATTTAGGTCTAGTATCGGTTGTTTGAATAAATTTATGCAGGACATATAACACAAATGGTCATAAGTTGGTATACCAAATAAAATAAGAATGAATGAATATTATTTGAATATACATTTTAATGATTATAAACTGTTTAAAATGTAATTTTTTTAATTACAAATCCATAATTTTTTAACGTTTATATCATAGACATATTAAGACCTGTAAATGTCTCTAAGAGGCTCAGACTAGTAAATTTCAATAGATTCTGAAGATGGACAAATACCTTTTAACGTGATTACGAGGGTTGCTATTTATGTATTGAGAATAGAATGAAATCAATTTTATCAAAAATATATTTATTGCTTTTCAAAACATTTGCCTTTAAGCTTTATACACTTTTGCATGCGATTGAACCACCCTTAAAAACACTTTGTCCAGTCAAAAGATGATGGTTCTAAAACATGGTTTTTGAAGGCCTCAACCGCTTCTGCGGACGATAAAAATCG
Organism: Hermaeophaga mercurialis; assembly: GCA_951812935.1. NCBI lineage: Eukaryota > Metazoa > Arthropoda > Insecta > Coleoptera > Chrysomelidae > Hermaeophaga > Hermaeophaga mercurialis. The sequence goes on from OX638364.1 coordinate 16,168,966, forward strand.
TTGTCCAAGCAGTATCTTTAATTTGTGGGAACAAGAAAAAGTCATTAGGTGCCAACTCGGGGCTGTAAGGCGGATGACCCATCAATTCGATCTTTTGTGTCCAAATACTCGCTTGTTTCACTTGATGTGTGTGAGCTCGCATGATCGTGATGCAAAATGATTCGTCCTTTTGGATTGGTTTCTCTCAATTTACAGAAAACTTCTGGCAAGCAAATGGTAGTATACCACGCTGAATTAACGGTCTTTTAATTTCGAGAACGAGTAACTTTTGTTGGCTTTTCTTCACATTGAAATACCCAAACTGCCGATTGGCCTTTTCTTTCTGGCTCATATGCATAAATCTACGACTCGTCACCTGTGATAATGCTGTATACGCCTTTGGATGTACCACAGTTATATTTTTTAATCATTTTACGGCACCGATCGACACGAGCCTTTTTTTGAGCATCTGTCAACAAATATGAAATCCAACGCCCAGACAGCTTCGGAACATCCAAATGTTCGTGCAATGCTGGTCATACTAATTCTTAAACATGCCTCGATTTCACAGTATGTCACGTGACGATCTTTTTCAATTAGTTTTTTCATAGCGTCGATGTTTTCCGGTACAATGAGCGATTTTGGACGACCTTCTTAAACTTCGTCCGTGAGCGAACTACGACCACGTTTGAATCCAGTGTACCAGCGAAATACAGTGGCTTCGGATGGTGCTTCATCGCCAAAAGTTGAATTAAGTTGATTGATGCACTGTTCTTGAGTTACACCACGTCGAAAGTCATAATAAATCATAGCTCGAAAATGTTCGCGAATTAATTCCATTTTTTGGTCGAGATGAGATTTTCAACTTACTGTAAACAACACAAATAGTACTCGCACGTCAAAACGTTCTCAGTACGCATACGGTCAAAAAGGTCAAACTTTAAGATGGCAATGACAGATTTCACCAGGCAACACTGGTGTTGCCAGTTCTCAATATATAAATAGCAACCCTCGTACCCCTTCCTTTCAAGAAAAATGTAGACATATTGTTTGTATTGAAATCCGGTATGAAAAATATCTGGAATTCTTTAATTTTTCACTATTTTCATTTTTAAAAATTTACTTCAATTAACTATCTAAATACTTATTTATAGCTTAAGTACATAAATGATTGCTAATACCTTTACTTTGTGTTAACTCCGATGGTTATCTGTTTTTTGTATTAATTTATTTAAATTCAAACTCTAAACAATATCGACTGTAAACATTACTATTACGTGATAATTTCCGTGTGCTCTTATTTACCTCTTGTAAAGACAAACTTATCCTTTCTGTATTTATACATAAAAACTGAATATTAAACATAGAATATGTTATGTGATCAGAAGAAATAAAAAAAAAAAAACTAATTTTTGATTCGTTTGATAGAAGTAAATATTTTTCTATGAAACAAATAGTTTTCTGAAACGAATATTTGGTTATATCAAATACTTTGCAATTCCAACAAATTATTGTTAGGTTTAATAACATTTTTAATGACTATTTTTTTTATTTTATCCTAGTATTATTTTATAATGGGAATAGTTTTGACCATTTAGAGAATTATTTTATATTACTTATGGTTTATAGATTCTCCATTGTAATGATTTTACACGAACAATGAGGGCTTTATTAGCAGCAAATTGAAGAAAATGTTTTTGTATACATCTCTCTAAAAAGGTTGCAGCTACTTTAACACAATATTTTGAGCAAGATATATAATAACGGTCCTGTTTTCCCTAAAAGCTCTTAAAACAGTAGTTAAATACTGAAAATTGTTTACAAACATCAAATTAATCCTAATTCTTTTAGCATTCGCGTTATATTGCTAACAGTACACTAAATTATGATATGGATTTACCCTATATAAGCATTTAAGAAAACAATTAACACATAAAATCAAATTAATAACCTACTGAAGCCCTAAATGGAAGTACGGTGCAAATGAGTTTAAATATACATTTAAAGTTATATATGAAGTGCCTCATTTAAGATAAAATGGAAATATGTGTAAAAATAATTTTTTTAAATGTTAAGCTTAAGGCTTCCTGCATGTTTTTGATACTTTTTAGAATAACGAAAGTATCGTTATATCGACACAATAATAATGCACCACCATGTATGTCTGTACATAAAATTTCTTGTTTGTTCATTATTTTGGAATTCATAAAAAAAACTGCATTTGTCGCTTAATAGTACATTGCATATTAAGTGAAGTTTAAGTTTATGTACTATTGATGAGATCAAAAAATGAGCCGCAGGCGAGTGTTGCAAACACGAATATAATATACTAATTATTTATTATAATGATGTGCAGGTACTAAAATGTTTAACATTCATACTTGTACTTTGTCTTCAATTTCAATATTAGACGTAGTCATGTTAAAAAATAATTATACTAGTTTCAAAGATATTGGAATGCGCTGGAATGTTTGATGAAATGAGTGGTGTTGAGGTCATTACTGCCATTCTTAACTCACTTAAAGCTTGGTGGCGACCAGGAGATTTGATTAATCCCTTCTGTGACACAATTGATTAATCAATTAAACAACACTGTTCAATCTGGACAAACTTCAATTGCACTTTGGAATTAGAACGCTTTCAGATTAATAATCTGAATGGACCAAAGTTAGAAGTTTTGGTTGTTGGAAAATCAAAATGGCTTGACATTAAGTATTAAATACGGTGCATAATTTAGTCAATTCAAGTAAACGTGATTATTTCTGAAAATTAACAGTTCACTATTGCGAAGTTAGAATGCTTATGATCCGTATCGTTTCTAGATGGAAACAACTTTTACTATTACGGAAGTTGCTTTACACGTCTCTTATTATTTTTATTCATCGTCTTCGGCCAAAACAATTCGTCGTCGCTATTTAATCGTCTCAAAACAGCAACGGATCTAGAACATTTCCACAAAAATAAAAATAATTGGGTAATATAATTTTGTTCCATCCAATTTCATGAGAAGTTAAGTTGTAGCTCTGCTTATTTTTGATTTCAAAGTCGATAATTTAAAAAAATATTTTCTCAAAAAGCTATTATACAAGATTTAAAATTAACCAAAATTTTTTTGTCTCTACTGTTTGATATTTCTCCGCAATCCTTGGTAGAAAGTTTAGGTACTTTTAGAGGTATTGAACTGTGGTAGTTTCCCCTCTTTAAATTCTGTGTATGACATAGAACTGAAGCAATAACGGTGCCCTGAGGTACTCCTGTATTATCTACTTCCCCAGACTTACCATAGACAACAACGTGTCAATTTAAAAAACCCTTGGAAGAATTGTTGATTGCAATGGATACTATTTTGTTGTTGCTTACGTGTGGTGCTAATTTTAATTTTATGTTATAAGTTGTTTCAATTAGATTTCCTAATAGATACAGAAAAAAAAATTCGGTGTTTTTTTTTTTCATAGTTTGGCAACTCAAATATACAGGGTGCGGCGTTAGTGCGTCGAAGTATGATTAGTCCGCTATTATTGAAGTTACGAATAAAAAGTTTTTACAAGAAGTGTAGGCAGTCTTGAGATTCACATTTTAAAATTAATCCCAAATATACAGAGTGATCAGGAACGTAGTGCCAGACAAAAATTTTGTTTTTTTAAGTGGAACGCCTCGTATATTTTTACCGTTGAAAATCAATAAAAACGGCTTACATGTCCCTATCCTAACTTTTCAAGTTCTATGATGGTATTAAAAAATATTTGATAATTAATAATGTAATTAATTATCTGCCAAGATATTAGGCATTCGCGTATAGTATTTCTAAATTAGATACCGAAACCTATATCAACATACAGGGTGATAAACTATTATAATAACAATTGTTTTATATCTTATTTTTTAAGTAAATTCCAAACAAGTTAATCTGAAAATAATTTTGTTGTTGTTTGATGTTTTAAAGAAACATTTGTACTTGTACCACAGATAAAAGCAGAAGTACCTTTTTTTTTATAAAAACAAGGAAGAATCTATTTTTGATAATGCCAAAATAACAATTCCTAAAAAAATTACGGGATGAAAACCCAGGGGTTAAATCTATTCCGCTTTTTCTAAGTTTCGTAAAAATCCATAATTATTAAAATAAAACTTTACTAATATAGCAAATTCTCCACATGACCTGAAATTGCAAAGTAAACTTCTAAACTTATTAATCTAGAGAAATATTAATATAAAATTATTCCAACATTATTTTGACACCATATATACGCTCTCTCATGTTGCCCCGACCTTTTAGGGCTGCCTGTATAAAATCATTCAAAGGATAAATTACGAATTAATGAAAAATCACATAAATCATAAATCACGTAATTGTGATTTTCAAAAAAAGAAAATTACAAATTTGTGTTCTTTTACTTAATTTATTTTATTGAAGTATTTAAACAAGTATATTATAGAGAGAAAACAAGCAAAACAGTTACTTAAAATATGCTTTTAATTTGTCGTTTGTTAATGTGTTCATTTTAGAAACCGGTGGCAAGATAGTAAAACTAAAAATACTGGATAATTTTCTTTTGAATTATACTATGCAAAATTTCGAAAAATCATGAACACAAAAATCATCACTATATAGTAATTTGCATTTCTGGAGTTTTATATAAATACTAATGAGGAAAAAAGCATGTATCTGTAATTTTAAGTTGATTCAAAAAAGTTTTATAGTGAAATTTGAATTTTATATCAAAGAAACAAATCATATCTATTCAATATTTTTTTTTGACAAAAACATACCCAGAATGTTTACTAAAAAAATTTGATATTTTAATTTAAAACTAAATCCGCAGTACTTGGATTTCAATATTTATAGCCACATTCTTAATTTTTTTATTAAATCTACATTTAATAATAATCAAATCAAATAAAAAATGATTTGTATGCATAACAAATGAATAATTAATTCTAATCTGGTGGTCTATTGCAACACTATAAAAATTAATGAAATCAAACAACTTACCCCAATACAAATAACTTGATTTATATTCCGAGCAATAGCGATAACCTTTCCACTTCAATTGAAATAAATATAAATAAGAGCAGGCGACTGAAATAGCTCAAGTGGGTACACTCTTACATCAATTTAAAACTCGAATGACTTCCAGATATATCGTTACAAAATTATAGATTACTGTTTTGTTATGATGAATCAACATCCACTCACTGTATTTAAAGCTAAACTATTTCCAGCACATATCAAACAAGAAAAAGACAAGAGTAAACAGTTTTAAGTTGCAGCGATATACGTATTGTGAAATGCATCGAGTGCCGTAGCGCCGCAAAAATCGACAGAATACTTTGTCCCGATGAACGTGGCCGATCTACAAGGCATAGGTATTTGCTATCCCCAGGGAGCGCGAAAAGGCAAAATGGAATAATTGGCCGATAGGTTAAAACTTAGAGCCTGATTGGTTGGATTGGCCATGCGCCCGGTATGACCTACCTGTAGAATCAAAGCTCCTTTGTTGCTTGGCTGGATTTTTTATTTCGAAATTGGGGCTGTTCTTTTTCCTAATTAGAAAATGTTTTTTACTGCACATCTTGTTATTCGGATTTATCCAGAGATTCTGGCTTTAAAATAGATTAAAAATATTTCTGATTAGACGAGTTTATATTAAGAGATGCATATTTAGTTTTGAAAAGTTCCGAATGCTCCTTTTCACTTTGATTAGCTTCCATTTACTTTTAAAATCGAAATAACTTGAAAGCAATTCGTTTTTAAATAAGTTATTTTATTGCAAATATAGAGAGAAGATAATAACATCCCTCTTATGCACCTGTGAACTAAATTATTTATTAAGAACACTAAAAGTCAAAAAATATTTCCGTATTTTTATCTATGCCCAAAACGCCAGAAAAAATAGAACAAAAATCAAACAATAAAATTAATCAAAATAAGTGTGTGACCACATACGTGACCTAGGAGTAACATTAGATAAAAAATGTATGTTCAATATCCATGTTAATGACATCATTTTTCGTTCTTTTAGAGTACTTAGCTTTGTACAAAGTAATACTCAGGATTTTTCTGTACACACTTTTAAAATTCTTTACTGTTCAGTTGTACGAAGTATTTTAGAATATTATAGTGGCATTTGGTCTCTTAGTTACGACATTTATAATAAACAATTTGAAAGGGTTCAGAATAAGTTTTTAAGAATCAGTAGATTTAAAATGGGTATTGATAAAGAGGAGTGTAATTCTAATAGTGTTCTATCTTTATTAAATATGAATTCCTTGGAACATAGGAGGTTAGAGTCGGATTTGCGTTTTCTGTTGAAACTACTGAATGGATGCATCCAAAGTCCAGAGATTCTTGGATTAGTCCAGCTCAACGTGGGGAAAAGGATGCGCATTTTGGACTTATTCTCAGTTGATTTTCATACAACCAACTATGGAAAGAAATATGTCATTACAAGGATTTTAGACGCTGCAAACAGCCACTTTAAAAATATTGTTTTTTCGCTTTCAAAGTATCTGTAGTTGGTGCCATATTATTTTGTTATGTTTTGTTTACATTTTCGAAACAATGAATACATATTTTTTTATTCTAAGCCCGTTAATAAATAAATAAATATATTTAAAAACCATAAACGAAATGTGTTCCTATTTAACCATACCTGTAACTCTTGTGTCACAATAATGCTAAACGACAGAGTTGTCTTGTCAACATGATCCTACTATGCGCTGGTATAATTTTTATTCTCTATTTCTAGTAAATTTAAAACAAAACCATCCAAAAACTTCAACACTAAAATTGAAAAATATCATTTAAGTTTAACAATACAAAAGCGTGATACATTTTTGAAATTAGCATTTTAAAATTTTCACATTTAAAAAAAATTAAAGGTACGATTGTCACGTAAGTGGTATTATGCAATAATCCAATGCCTTAGGTCAATACACATTAAATGGTTTTAAAAATGGGCCTAACCTTTACTCCAGCGTATGTATAAAGTTGAGGTATAAGAAAATGAATATCGCGGATTATTTGTGAAGTCTCAATAAAACATAATTGTTGCATAACCGACTACATGAACAGCTTTAAAATAACAAAATTTTTCTACAGTGATGTTGGAAAGAAAGCACTATTATTTTGTGAACGTATTGCAAACACGATTTTATGATAAAGAAGTTTTTTTTGTTTCCTTTAGCTTATGTTATTCCGCAAGACACAATTAGATTAAATTTTATAAAACCACAATAAAATAGTCGTATAATTGTTTTAACGGGATCATATACACTTTATACAACTTCTTACGGCTACGTTACCAACAACTTGTAAAACAATAGAATGGTTAACAAGCTGAGAGAAAATCCCGTCAGGAGAACGCTGGATGTGTAAATGTGAGGAGCATCATCACTCTAACTTTCCATGATACTGAAATGTACCATCTACTTCAAGTTTAATTCTTAATTGCAATATACCTTTGTGCTGACACATCACAGGCAAGAAAGGACCAAATTGTTAAAACATTCACAATGCAAAGAGTCTATAATTACCCCCAAACTGTTTTTTATTTTCGAGGTGGTTTTTAAAGTTCTTGGTGATACAGATTTTATAATAGTAAGTGAGTTATAAAAAGTTTAGAGTAAAAAAATATGCAACTGAAAGGCTCAAAATCCCCTCGTAATATAAATACGCATGCACAGAACAACAAACTTTGAAGACATTCCGAAACCCTATATAATTCAAAGTGTTATTTTAACAGCAGCTTTATAACAATTTAAGAATAAGATTAGAGCTTATCCCAAATAAAAATGTCCGCCCCTGGACCAGATACTATTCTCCCTATTTTCTTGAAAAATCTCCCATACTTATCCCAAATAAAAATGTCCGCCCCTGGACCAGATACTATTCTCCCTATTTTCTTGAAAAATCTCCCATACAAAGCTAAACTTCATTTTATTAGATTTGTTCAATAATATATTCTTGAATGATTCCCTGAACTTTGGTCTAAAGCAGTAAGAATCCCAATCTTGAAACTACATAAACCTAAAGATGACCTCGCGTTATACCGTCTAATCTAAGTGTATGTGCAAATTGTTGGAGAAAATCAATCCTGAACAAACCAACTTGATATTTAGAAAAGGAAAAACTTCTTATTTTAAAAGTGGTTTTTGGGAAAGTCAAGTCCACCACAGATAATTTAGAACATTCGAATCAGAAGAACATGAAGCCTTTCTCCATGACCAAGAATAAATAGCAATTTTTTTTGACATTAACATATCTTTCGATAATACTTGGAGATATCATATTTTTAAAACGTTCCAAAACTAGAATATCCAACACTTATTAAAAATTTGAGCCACCAGGATAGAGTAAATGGGATTACATCCGCTTGTAGACCACTACAAAACTCTATTCCCCATAGTTATCAAATAGCATAGTGAAAAAATAAGATTTTCAACTGATATGTTGACGATATAGTCATAAACACAAAAAGCAAAAATGCATTATCAGCCAATCAAATATTATAGAATTGTATTCAAGAAAAAGAAACTGGTCACTCAAAACTGGATTCCTCTTTCCAACAGAAAAATCTAGCAACATGGTTTTCAGTAAAAGAAAATACGCAGACAATATCAACCTAACGTTAAATGGATCCATCTTAGAAAAAGTCGAAGGAATAAGTTTTCTCGGTTTGACCTTGACTATGCCTTAAAGTGGTCTAACATCGAAAACTTACAACGATCCTTTCAACAAAGAAAGAATCTCTTGAAAGTATTATCAAACATTAGATTGGGCACCGATATATCAAATATTATAAACCTCCATAATAAGAAGCTAACTGGATTACGGCTCAATTTGTTACAACACAATAATTACTTTTGTTAAGAAAACTCGATCCCATTCAAAGCTCAGCCCTTTGTGGTTTCCGAACCACCCCCATTACTAGTCTGCAAGTAGCTGCAAGCGAACCTTCAATAAACTAACGTCGCCAAACGCCTGGCTCTGGAATATGCTGCCAGAATATCAGCAAACGAAAGTAATTTTATTTTTAAGACCATTTTTCAAGGGTCTAATATGCCAGGACTTCTACGACAGTAAACTGATCAAAAGTTTCCTATTCCTCGAAAGAATCAGACGCAATAGATATATTAAATTAGAAATCTCTATTAGTCAATTTTCAGTAATTCAAATCACCTCCCTTGGAGAATCAAAATACCTAATTCGATACATTCTTAACAATCTACCCAAAAACCACTAAAAACCCTTACAACATTTAAAGTTCTTTCCAAGAATCCATCTCCAAATACCCTATTTCCACATTTAAGACAACAAAAGGACATACAGCGACCATAGTTTCTCCACACATCTACCACAAGAATGCAGTATTTTCAAAGGTGAAACTTCAGCCGCACTGGAATCATCCAAAATGTGTATAGAAAATCCCATTATTATCATAGACTCTCTAAACTGAAACAATTATTTCCACCGCATCCAAATCTACTAACAATTAAAGAAGTACTATACCAACTACAGAATGAAGAAAAAATATTGTATTTTCGTGCAGACCTCCTCACATGCAGTTTCTGACAGGATACTGGCAGTCAATTTAGACTGAACCAACAACCAAACTCAAAGAAATCAAAGAACTAGTCAATGAGAAGTTATCCTTACCCAAGGAAAAGAAAAACCAAGTCGTACAAATACTACGACACACTCCTAATCCACCAACATTTCTTACATAAGGAATCTCCTCCCATCTGCAACAACTGTGATACCCAATTCACAGTTAAACACCTCTTGGTAGTATGTTCTTTATACAGTGAAGAAAGAACCTAGATGACAACATCCAAATTAACCTCAACGGTTAATAGTAAACCAAACAACCTACATTTTAATACAGCCTAATTTAAAAAAAAAGCTATTAACGGTAAATATATTTCTTCTTTAAAAATTTTGATGGCACCTACAAATAATAATATGTATTTCATTAATTCATTCAATTTCATTTGGATTAGGCAGAAAAAATAATCAATTTTGTCTCTTGTTACGACTTTATAGTTTATTATACACTTACCAATTCTTTTTGGTGAAAGTAAAAGCAATCGAGCATTTATTAATTAAAGTAAATACAATTTTCACTTTTCTTTTAACTGTAAATTTGAAAAGTGAAATTAACCATCCAGTGAAATGGTAATAAAATAATTTTCACATGCAAAATAATAACCGGCAACATAAACCAGTACCGTTACAAATAGCTAATAATCATTCTTTTCTCCTAGTAGCATTTTCAGCTGCCTGTAAAAACAATTTATTGGGAGTTAAAACCTGGCGATTTAGCAATATTTGACATTGTTAAACGCAATGAGAATAAATGTAAAGTCCTACTAAATTTACTCTATGAAAACTACCACACAAACAAATAATATAGAGGTTATTTTATCAAATTAAATCTAGTTAATAAATATTTAATTCTTTTAGATCAAGTTTAAATGGATATTGGACTGCCATCTTTTAACAATTTTCTCACAAATGAGTTATTTTGGATTTTAAACGCCTGCTACACAACAAATATTCATGATAAAGAAAGAAAAACTTTTTACTTGTTTCTATTTTCAATTTTTAAGAACTTTGAAAAAAAAATTGATAGTTTTGAGTCTTTATAGTCTAGACACTTTTAAATTGATACAAAAGAGAAGTCGTTAGAATTAACATTCATTTCCAGGAACCAATAAAATCTAAAGTATGATTCTAGAAAACCATTATGAACCAATCGAAACCAGACTCTAATGTGACTCAACTATTAAGTGTAAGTTACGAGTAGTAGGGTTAGGTTATTACTAAAAACAAGGAGATACAATGTTCTTTTGCAAATAAACAATGAACAAACCCATATGAAACGTGACAAATAATATTAACCAGTACGACAAAATATGAATGCTTTGGTTTGGCTAAATACAATAGTCCATAAAAATAAAATATGTATATTTCATATGCGTGAATATTAACTAAATGCATACAGTCTGGCCGACTTCATACTTTATTCAAGTATAATTGGAATTAGCTATGACCAACTAAAAAAACTTTTTCAGTATATACGTAACAGAATAAAACATACTTACAAAATGCTATACCGGGTGTAAGCGGCTTATAGACCACCACTATAACAGCTCAAAAGATGACAGCTTAAAATCACAAATAGATATCGACAAATATCTTATGTCACGAGAAACAGGAAAAAAACCTCTTATTTTTTAGGTTTGTGGATCAGTGAAGCAAGTACGATGTTAAAAAATATCGGAAATGATGAAAATCCGAAAAAATCCGCCTCTCAAGGCAACTGTCTAATTCAGTAAAGCATAAAGTCATCCACTACGAAGAAAAGAAATATAGATTTAAAACTATATTTAACACCATGTATTACGTTACCCCAATAATATCCAACTAATAAATATTGTAAATAAAATATATTCAGAGCTTTTCAATTAGAAAGACTAAAACATTTTTTAAAGACTACGTTTCTAAGATTTGCCACATGTTGTTTGAACGAATTTAAATTGAAGTAAGGATAAGGTTGTCTTCTTATGATTTCTGTGTCCGATTGTTTCAAATTTAGTATACGCATGTTGCTTGTGAAAAGGATAATTTTTTCCAATTGAACTAGAAATTTTTTTGATTTTAATAAAATGCAAAATAATTAAAATAATAATTGTTTTAGAATCCTTACACTAGTTGAGCTTTCTATTTTCTTGATAATAGTTTCTTATGTTGTTGGCTGTTGAGTACTTTTTGGGTTTTTATCGTATTTGTAAACAGGACTTCTAAAGATACATTTTAAATCTGTTTTTATGTTTATTGATATTTTTGAATATACAAGCTGTAAACGATTTGACAATTATCTGTCTATCTTTATTTATGTCAAAACGACTAATCAAGTCATCCCTAAACAGTGTAAGCAACACTTCTTTCACGAAAAGTTGTTAATAATTTCCCGAATACTTTAGAAGGATGATGTTTTTAAGGAAAATCATTAAACATATAACAAATTAATGGAGACCCTACAGCATTTTAATATATATATATTTTATATATTGACCTTGCTGGTAACTTCAAACTAACTGAGATTAAATAAAAACCGAATTAATAGTATGGTTTGAAGAATATGTTGTAATTAACCGCAAATTTTAAATAGTTTGGAGATAAGATCGGATTAGTCTGACTCACAAGTTGAAATTTAATAAAATTATATAAATTATATGTTGTGGTTAATTGAAAATTTGCATTAACATGGTTTTTGGTAATTAAAATTATGTTAACTATTCACAATATATACAATCTGTAAGACATTATGTTTAATATCTACTATCGACAATTTTAGAAATTCGTAGATAAAATGAGTTTTATAATCCCATACTTACAGAAACGATTCGATGTAAGGAATTTAAGTCAATAATGGAAGTGTTTCCTTTTCATTTTTGGTCTCAATTTTATTCCAGGATTCTTAAAAACACCTCTAAGGAATCTTGGTGAGCCATATTGCTCTTTCAGTAAATCCAGGAATTTCCTAAAGCTCACTTCCCCTATAAAACGAGTTCGAGGAACGTACCAGTTGTAAAATAATAAAATATACCTATTTACTGATTCTGTCAGAAGTATATTGTATCAAAAAACATGTACAGATTAAATTTTGTTAATTAAGAGGAGTAGGCAGCTGAAATTACCACTATTTTAAAAAGCACTGGTATTCGATGAATTTAAAATTTTTAATTATATAAACCGAATTACTTACAGTACAGTTTTTACCATCTCGTTTGTAACACCAGTGTCAATTAATCAGTGATCATGATTTCATTTTTCCCGATTAACGTTTACAATCCGCTGCTGAAGCCTCACTTTCATGTTGATTTGATTATTTTCAATTAATAAACCAGTAGTCATTTTTGAACTTCCTACATTTGTGGCTTTTTGGAAACTGTTGAATTTTTGTAAATTTATTATTGTGTGATCAAAAAATTTTAAATACTTCTTCAAATACAATGAAATGTTTTTAAAACTTTAGAACTAATGGTTTTTCTCTATCTTCGTTGGTTTTCACAAAGCAGACGTTTAAAATCCAAACTATTTCGCGATTTTCAATTTTCTACAAGACTTTTTAAGCAGTTTTATATAAACTAGAAACTATTATAGTTTTTGAATGTTATAAATACTTCACGACTTACCGCCGCAAATGTTTATGCAAAACTAGTGTTGCCTAATGTATTTCATTAAAAAAGTATTCCATGAAACTTGGTACATAATGCATATCCAAATTTTGTTTATTAGTTTTATAGAAATATCTAAAATACCACATTTTTGTATAAATCGATTTTAATTCAATCACGATCATTGGAATGTAAATACACATTTGATTTTCGAATTAACTTTCTAAATAATTGTAGACCGTTTTAATAAACAAAATTTATTTTATTTCTTTTTTATAAGATACAAAACTTGACAAACACAACTATTTTACATGAATACAAAATTCTGACTGCCGCTTGCCGGATAATTGTTATTCAAGAAACATCGGATCGGGTAAACTATGGACACAGCAGTTTTAATACGATGTCAGCGGATAGTGGTGACATAACTCCTCCCCCAGTAGATTCAACTCACGAGGGTAAGTGAGGGAGTTGAACAAGAGGTGAAGCAGGCATTAGTTGTTGCGCCTCTTGACGCTTATAGACGATCATAGCTACTGCTAAAATTGCTAAGATGTACACGATTATGGTCCAGATGCTTGGAATGTGAGATATAATAGTTGTCTTCAGCAAGGATTGCTCTTCCGCGACCTTGTCGAGGAGTTCCTGATAATGATCTAAGCTTACATCGTCCAAGGATACGGTAGGATTTAATTTCGGTAATGGTTCGTTTGTAAAAAGGATGTCTGGGAAAAGCATTGGTTGGCTATGAGTGACTGATTTTTAATTGGAAATGTCTTCCTTGGTTGATTTGATTTGACACCCAATTGGAATGTTGATAAAAATATTTTCACTTTCGTGTTGGTCCAAACAGCTGAGTTTCAGGGGTTCACTGGTGGGGAACACTCCTAGCCAAAAGTTTGTGTTATCGAGTTGGTTGAACTTGAATTGGTTGTGAAGGAAATTAATTGTGAGATTTTTCAAAGTTAAAATTTTGTTTGAAATTATTATATTGAGCTAGATTGGGATTTTGTCCAAACCCACTGTTTTGATTACTTATATTCTGTGAATGATTAAGTTTTTGAAAATTTGAAAGTTATTATTTTGGAAGTAATGTGTATTTTCTTTTGTTACTACAAATTGTAACGCTTGGGACAGAGAATTGGGTCTTGTACAGCGTATAGTTGTTCCTAAGGGTTCTTTAAGACCACAAAGAAACGTTTTCAAAGCTAAATCATTGTATAAAGTTTTTTTTTCAAGTTTTTCGATTCCTGATTAATTTAATGAAATTCAACGTAACTAAAACGTAAATTTAAAATGTTTAAAATTATGTCATAGGTTCTATGAGGTTTTTCATTTGGCAATTGCCTAAGCATAAGTAAATCGCGATTCAAGCAAGTTTCGTCTCTTTGGTCGGCGAAATTGCGTTTTAAAATTTCCTTTGGATCATCGCAAGTTACGGCATTTTGAATGTTAAGTACAGTTCTGGCATTACCAACTAATTTACTAACAATAGATTGAATGAGATAAACATTATGGAAACTGTTTATATTTGCTCTATCGAAAAAATTAGCAACAAGGCTATCGCATACTGCTAATAAACGATTTAGATCGTTTGGGTTTCCATCGAATTGAGGGATACAATTCAAATATTCTGGTTTGAAATTCGCGGCCATATTGTTATTGGATATAGTACTTAAATTAAGATTATTATTTGTAGAGTCAGTTAAAGGCAATTCTAAAATTAAATCTTGAAAAACTTCAATTAAATTCTCAATTGATGGGTCAGACATAAATGGCACTTACAGTATATAAACAACTCGCAGCATCCCAATTTATGAGGAGAAAGTCCGATTCGGCGATTTTTGTCTTCTTCGAAGCTTGTCGTCCTCGCAGAAATGGATAATGTCGATCCAGTTCCCAAATCTTATCCTCAAGTGGTAACCACCAGTCACAGTAAATGATCACCAAGGTTCGATATCCGGTTAGTCGTAGATACGATAATTGATCTGTTCGATACAAATCAATCCCGAATATCCTACGGACTGCGCCAATTAACTTTCGAGATAATTGTAGACCGTGTTTTTTTTTAAATATTTTTATTTCTTTTTCATAAGATACAAAACTTGACAAACACAACTATTTTATATGAATACAAGATCTGACTGCCGCTCGCCGGCTAATTGTTATCCAAGAAATATCGGATCGGGTAAACTATGGACACAACAGTTTTAATACGATGTCATCGGATACTGGTGACATAATTTACGTTTATATCTGAGACATTTTCAAAAGGATAACATTACAGCTGTCATTTATACAAAAAGGGAAAAAAGACACCAGCAGGATTAGTATTTTTAAAAACAAAAAGATTATTTATATTAGAATTTGATAAAACCAACTAAAAACTATTTTGTCATGGTAGACAAAATTTCAAAATAATAGTCCCTTCAACGAAAAAATTATTACAAAAATCGGAATAATCCCGATTACGGTCTTATAAGTGTCTTATTTGAAAAAAAAGTAACCAAATATTAATTAGAAAAACAGCAAACGTATTGGATTTACGAAAGAGTAAAATTCAAAGTTATTTAAAGGTAAACTGACTCGAATAAATACTACTTTTCGGAATCTCAGATAAACAGGTTTTGAAAATCGGTTATTTTTGTGTCAGTCTATTTTGGACCTCTTCAGACAACACCGAGACACTAAATTTATGATGAAGCTGAATTCCATCTAAATAAAAAGATAATAATTGTCGCATCTGGGGTAATCAAAATCCTAAATGTTTTAATGAATATGAACGATATTCTCCAAGAGTTAATGCTTAATGTGCGGTATCAGAAAAAAATTAAGGTTTTGACAATGTAATGACCAGGAGGAGACTTCCAATAAATATACTTGAAATACTTTTTTGGCAATGTTTGTACCTTTTAATGTTTGGCTAGTTAGAAATCATTTTTCTTTTTGAGGCAAAATTTAAATATTTATGTATCTAAATTTGCAAATAGAAGTAAAACCTATATTTTTTTTTGATTCCAAGAGATAAAATTTAAAATGGGTTAAAAAAATATGTACAGTGACAAAAGTCAGATGGATTTAACGTAATTGGTCGATATTTGCTCGCAAAATGGGTTAGAATATTCTATGGGATCCGAACTATTTATGTTAGAGAAAGCAAGTGTGGTACATCGTTGAAATCAATGTGATTTTCAGGTGGCTGTAGATCTTTTATTAAAAATAATAGACATAAAGTGTGATATATCGTTGAAATTAGTTCGGCAAGCGATTTATAAAAATGTCAAAATATACGGGGTATTCCATTAAAAAAAACATAACTTTGATATGCTGTGATCTTATGAGACACCCTATGATATATATTACGAAATCATTTTAAAATTTGAAGCTTGACTGTATCTATAACTATTATTTAAAACATTCTTTCCTATTTCTCAAGATAACGGAGATATCAGACTTAGGAGTATAAGTTGATCACCCTGTATAAAATAAGTGCCGGTAATTATTTAGAAAAACCCCTACATACAAAATTTGAAATATTATTATGTAAAATGTTATAAATCATACGGATTATTATTTAAATATAATACAGTTAGAATATTTTCATATTAATCTGGTAGAGCTTATTTACATACATAGCTGTAATTTTATAACTTTTATTAGCTATATTCTGTAACTGGATTCTCACTCGTAAACTACTCTTCATTTATTTTTTCATCTTATTATTAGTCAAAATATTTGCTCTCCTCAGGACAGAGACATTAAAAGACGGGGTTTTCCAAGTTTTCTGACCGTCGACTTATAATTTAGTAAAAATTCTTGTAAAAGTCGTCATCTAATAAAAATATTACATGGGTTGTAATGAAAGTATACCCATTTTGTACAGCAATTTTGACGTCAGAAAAAACAAAAATACCTATATGTATATATATATTTGATAAAATAAGGAGAAGAAACAAGAAATAATAACGAGAAAGAATATTACAACTATATTTAGAAAGCAGGAAACTCGTTTAATAAAAAAACAAGTTCACAAATTAACAAGTCATTTCCAAAAAGGAAAGTTATATAAAGTTTATTTTTCCATAAATAAAGAATTTTTAAAAAGTTAAGGAAACTCTAATCTTCATTAAAGAATCTTTACACACTTATAATACAAATTTGGCTTTTTCTTTAAAGCAATTTTGCTAATCGACCTGGAAAATGGAAAAACTATTACTTAGGCATATTATAATCCGCTTTTAGGTAAATTAAATTCAGGACTGACAAAGAAAAATATGATGCTCTTCCATCCCCACATATAAGTTTTCCTACTTAACAGAAATTGAAGAATTTAAAGTTTAAAATCCTTCTACATCTACCGTATTCATCTGCTTTGTCCCTATCTGATTATTACTTATTCTCGAAACTTAGTTGTTTAGAAGGAAAAAGACACCACTCCAAGACTATGTCGAGGAACTTAAACAAAATCACTAACAACAATACATTGATAAGATGGAAAGCTAATTGGATGAAGCGCATTCAGCTTTTGGGGAAATTATGTCGAAAAATAACATAGTTTGAAACAATAATGCTTTTCTTTCATTGTTATTTTGAAATCAATCTGTCCTTCTTCGGAATAAAAGTCAGACAAGTATTATACTCTAGAAAAACATATCCCAAGAAGGCACAGGAGAAGCTAGATAAGAAGCAGTGTGGACAAAATTAGGAGAAAAATAGGAATACTTGAAAGGAAATATGTATAAGTACTGAAATTACGTCTTATACCCGATATTGAAATTTAAACCAAATTATTAAGTTATCATAATTCACGACTGCTAAAATGTTCACTTCCTGCTGGATTTGGATTTATAATTTTGACTTATTTATTTAATTTAGTATTTATTCCCAAGGCTTTGGACTTTCAACAATACATCAATGTCGATTATAGTGACTTCAAAACGAGTTTTTGGTTTTATTAGAACAGTCACTGAATAATGTTAATGTTTGCTTTTATACAATATGTAACGATAAACAATTCATTTTATATTTTATTGGAGCAAAAAAATAAACCCGAGACGAGTTTTGCTCTTCTAAAATGATAATTGAATCCATTAATTTTCAACATGGCTGTACATTAGATACCTATTGTTTTTTAATTGAATTCCGCTGGCCTTTTGTTGCAAATCCTTCATATTTTAGTCTTTTAAAATGATTTACGAACCGGCGAGTTTAACCATAGACAGTAACCGAAGTAGATATTGGTTTTATTAATATTTAATATACGTTTTGCTACTTTAAATGCATAAAATGTAATGTTAGTTATTGAATTTAGATTTTATTTGGATTGTGTATACCGGATGGTATTATTTCAAAAGTTTAATCATTACCATAATAAGGAACTATTAAATAATAGTGAAAGTATTTACATTACACTTTACACAATGTCTCATACCACAATAATTACTCGTATTACACACCTAATCGTGTAATATGAACTTGCAGGTAAGGACCTGTAAATTTATAATACACAGAGTAAACAGATACTCAAAACTTAAGTGGTAAAATTATATGTTGATTGTGAATGGATTTTGAACATTTTGATATGCAGGGCCTCGATTTTTCTTATTGTCATTACATTAATCGTTTGGAAAATGGGAGGAAAACTCATATACGACCTAAAAAACAAAATATACTGGAAGACTGGTTGTCTATAACCTTAGAAAGAAACAAGCAAAATGCTACTTGGTTATAATTGGTGTGAAACCAATTAATTAACCTTAAATTGTTAAAACCAGCTCAGTCACCCATAACAGTTAAGGTTTCTTTTACAGAGTGTTGCTTTTGAGGTGAACACTACCTTCGACCACATCATTTTCAAACCTGATGATGACCTTAAGTGGTCGAAACTAGTTGTCGTTTATTAATAAAAATTGTATGTGGCTTGATTTTGAATTTTATTGGATTTGAACCTTTGTACCATATTTAAGTGTTATGGGATAACCTTCTCTGTCTCAATATGTTAATTGCTGCAATTGCCAAATAAAGGAAATATAAGTTATTTATGCATTGATCAGAAGAAAATTTAATTTAGGGTGTGTATTCACTCTACTACTTTTGTCAGTAGTAATGCAGAAAGGAAAACGTAAGAAAAAGTATGCTTATGAAATGGGCTGTTGTACAATACGCCAACGGTAGATGATATAGAAGCAAAATAAAACCACAACTGAAAAAGATTAATATGAAGATCAATCTGTAAAACAAATTCAATGATAGTAACACATAAACTGAAGGAACAGAGCTACGTAAAGAAGCCACTATTATGGCTGAGAAGTCTAACCTGAATAATAAAAATAGAAAAACAATAGATGCAAAAGTCACAGTGGGTATGAAAACTCACTATAATATAAATCAAATCTTACTTAATCTAATCTAACATGAAATATACGAAAAAAATTAAATATTTAACAAAAGTTGTATAAAATAGAAGCCAAGAACAAGAAGTAACAGATAAAAGAGGAAAAAGGAAAGTTGTAAGATAATAGTGGGATTGCTGATAGGATACTATAGGCTAAGGAAACATATGAACAAGGCCTAGCAGGAGTGCTGTTGCATCTGTTCGAGGAAGAGTTACGTAAAGTAATCCAACAATGATGAAAACAATGAATTTGCAAAGATCGCAATGGGTTAGAACAGCAAACCACTACAATTCTAACCTAAGACATAATTTGAAAAAAAAAATTAACTGTTCAGAAAAAGAAAATGAAGCGCCCTTAAGAACAGACAAACACGAGGATGAAGTGATAAAGAAAAGAAGAATGTTGTTGAGAAATATTTAAAAATTCCTAAACCTACCAATAAACAAATGACATATTTCAGACCTATTACCAACTCTGTCAAACTTTTGAAAAAAAAATATTTAAGAAAAAGACCAGTAACATAGGAATTTAGGGGAAAACGTTTCACAAATTTGTCAACAAAATAAATACCTTATTATCCAATTATAACGTACCAGTCTTGAGGACATAAGTTTGTAAGAATAGTCTGTTTTCCGAGTTATTTCAAGAGGTCGTTTTTTAATCTGATCTCTTAGTTATAGGAATTAATTTTTTCTTTGTAACTTTTTGTAATTTTAACTAGTTTAAGGGTCTAAAAACGAATTAACAACTTGTGATTGTCATAAAAAGTTGGTTGCTCTTAGAAAATGAATGACATTTCTTTCATTCACAATTTTACTCCTTTTTCACTGTTCACTGAACGTATTGGATTATAAAGTTGCAAACAAGAGGTCATTAAAAACAAAGAAATAAACACTAAAATTGTAACAATGTAAAACAAATGGTAATTCAAGTATGTTTTTAACCATTATTGAGTAAGGCTTTATTTTTATTTATATAACGAATCATTTTTATAGCTATAGGCTGCTCAGTTTATCTTGAATCTAGTAAGTATCAAAAACATAATTATTCCTTCGTAATTGGCGTCAACCTTCAGACAAAATATTTTATAAAAAATATGAATATCGAAGTAGTCGATATTTAAACATATTTTTTCATTTCCTAAAATAATGATCTGGTTTCTCATTAAAATATTCCTTATGTTTAAGTGGTCACTACAGGCACTGTTTTACATCGAAAATGTTGCATTTTCATGTTCCTTTGTCTTTGAAACCGTTCATCCGATTGTTTTGCGATTTTGTAGGATTATTTAGATAGCTAATCTAAAGAACAAAATATTTATTTAAACTGATTTTATAGGTTTTTGAAAGAATAAAACTTCATTTAGATTGTAGTTTGAAATAACTTGATCTCTTATAAAAACAGAGAAAAAGAAACTTCGAAAAAATGCTACTTTTCAGGAGAGCGAAAAAATTAATACAAACTTGTTTATAATTTTTGTTATTTTATTTTTTCAAATATTTTTTTTTGCAATTTGGGCATTCGTGTATATTAACAAATATTTTAAAAGCATAGTACAACACTGATTTTGATATGTTTGTCAAAACAGGAAAGACGTTTTTGTTCTGTTATCGTTAACTTTTTAGCTGTGGTGGTGATATTTGATTTTAATGTTATTTTGTTATTTTATAATTGAAAAGAAATGCCCAAAAGTCAGAAAATGTTCAAAAAAGCAAGGGATGTATCTTCCATGGAAATCCAAAATGACAACGTATTGTTCACTTGATCACTCGCCAGAGCAAGGCTCGGGAAATATCGTGCATTACTTATTTTGGAGAGGAATTTCATCCCCTTATTGTGCGAATAAAATCTGCAAATATTAAAATCTTTTTATAAATAAGTCTTGTTTTAGAAAATGAAATAAACAACAGTCGATTTTTTATCTTTCTCGTAGTGGCCCTTTAAAACAAAGGACATTTGTTTTTGGAACATTGAAACTCAAATAATTTCTATATAAACATGTTTCACTGCCCCAGTGCCGTAGTAATGTGGTATCATCAGGGCAAAAATAATAAATTGAACCTGAATCTTAACTAATTGAAATACATAGCCGAAAAATAGAACTGGTCACAGTACTGATCCCTGAGGAACTCCACAATAGATACGTTCTGGTGTGGAAATCTTGTTATAAAATAGCATATTATTATTTATATAAGACAAAGACCAATTTAATACAATTCCTTATTTTTCCAGCTTGCTTAACAGTACTCTTATATTTTTAACAAAGTGAACAATATAGTGTGTTTGTTTATAAAATCAACATTCTTATCTTTGCTCATTTTTCGACGAAGATTCTTGTGATTACCACCTTTATGATGATACAAAATTCGGGTAATAAACTTATACCAATGACTCATAAGATATTAAGATATAATAAGTAAATACCACCGTAATATATATATATATATATATATATATATAAAATAAAAAATATTCTTTAAAACTCGAAAAACTCATATAAATACTATTTTGATCACTTTTTCCAGTGGTGTGCTACAGGTGATAACATTAACACCAATATTTTCTACGCCCCTGGCCAAAAGTTAATAATTTCATTGAATCAATTTTGAAAAAATGGATAAGCTTAACCATCCAAAAATGAACTATTTTTAAGAAGTAAGATCTTGCAATGTTTAAAGGGTTTTTCTCTTTGTACAATAATTTGGAAGTGTTCATTTTTGTATAGTTAAATGTAATAAAAAGAAACAACTTTAATAATTTAATCGTACGAAAAAATTATTTGAAGTTTGATAGTAAACTTTTAAAGTCAATGAAAAAAATATTTTTAATTTGATCATCTGTATGACCTCTGGATCCGCCAATGGTGTATAATGTTGTAAAGATAAACAATGTGAGAAGAATTAGTGCTTTTTAAAATTCTAGTTTGGCAACTTTATTTTTCAATTTGATAAAATATTATCGAATAATAAATATGTAAGTGCACACGCAAAGTGTTATTAATGTATTCGCCGAAGGATACGCGCCTTTCGATAATCCAATCAAACAAAAATAATTTCCACTCCGTCGAGCCTGAAATACTATTTATAGACGTGTTTTACGATTTCCATTACTGTTGCCCAATAAAATAAAACCAACGAATATTTATGAGAGAACCTTCAATATGAATGTCCTGGGAGAAAAATAATAATAGCCGCATTTATCCCTTTTATCCCGAAAAGTCTTTTCACACTGTCTCCCGATCACGATCCCGAAGTGCCAGGAAATTCCATTGAATGTTGAATCTGTTTACCCTTTTGTAGTAATGCAAATTCCTGAAATTGATTTTCGTAATAGACGCAAAAACCTTATTTATACTACTGTCAGTGCCGCATTTCAAGCTGTCTATCTGCACCTACAGCATTTATAGATTTTATTGTCATAATCTGCAGCTGGTTTAGACTATCAAACAAAAAACGATAGAAAATACACTCTAAAGAAAAAAATGCACTGTTGGGACGTTTTAGGAAAATAAAATCGAACTTGTTTCAATATTGACGTTTACGACGTATTATGTCGATATCTACGGTTTCCATTAACGGACAGTATTAACACTTTTTGTTATAAAAAACTGCATATAATCAATTGAGGAAAAACTTCTAGAGTCCATATTTTAGGCAAAATAAACTTCCTGAAAGGTTGTCGGCAACTCAGTAATTTTTATTGCCCGTTTAAATAATTTTAAATTCAAGTTAGTTCATTTCAATATAAAAACGTAATGTCGTAGAGTTCGAAAGACAAAACCATTTTATCTTTATTTATACATAAATATTTGACATGAAATGCAATAATATTAACAACCAGTAACAGCGTCATTTCCGTACAAGGTAGCAATAAAAAAGTTTAAGGTAAGTTGTATTGTAAGTAGTGCTAAAATGACAAGAACATATCTACAATATCTGAAGAATTACCACGAGCCTGCACTGCTCCCATTAAGGCCTAAATTCTAACTCTTAATATGGAGAGCGAATATTTATTACATTATAAAAGTTAATACTAAAATCCAATACAGGGAAAACAAATTATATTAGCATTTAGGAAGGTAGTGGCTTAGGAACACTCACAATGTAAAAAACCTCGAAAGGAAAGCAGAAAAATGCTCTAACGTGACATTATTTCACTTTGGCAATAAGACTCAATGCAATGTGCAAACGTTTTTGAAGGTTATTTTTTTGAAATGTGAAAATTCAAGGTAACTACAAAATATTCTTATATACATGATTAATTAAGGACAGTTGTTTTTTCGAAAATGTTAATGAACCGTTTTATTCCGCATTTCGATCTGATTAAATTCAGTTTGTTTGAATACCATGAGGTATTTTTAAAATTGCCATGAATTTTGTTTAGTTACAGGGTGGTTTAAAAATAAGAAACATCGTTTTTTTTGTTAAAACATCAGCGTATGTCACCATCCTATGTTATGATGTTTCATAATTATATTTAGAGACAGCAAATTAGAAAAATCTATAATCTAACACTTAATATCCTACAGCTCGTCAAGCTTTTTGTAAAATATTTGAAGTGGTTTAAATAATAAACATTAAATTTTTTATATTAAAATTTTCTTCATCAGCTGTAGAAATGATTGCTCATTACAATAGAAAAAGTTCAGTATTTAACTAAATATGATTCTCTTTCGAAAGACATACTAAGAAAACCGAAATAAACCATTTAACTTTAATACTTTTGTTTGTTTTAGTAATTTTATTTTTGAGAATATGATATAATGACTGTTGCTTTAATTTCGGTAGTGACATCACTGTAATTACTTGACGTTACAAATTTTAAAGCACCTTTGGTATGAACAATACACTATGTATTTAAATCTCGAGCATTTTTGAGCAACGATTTGGTTTTATTTTCGATTGAAGGAAAGTGAAAAAGGGTGTTTGGATGATACAAAAACTGCTTTTAGCGACGAGACACCGTAAAGAACAACTGTTTTTCAGTGGCATCAAGAATTTAAATTTGGTCGGAGCAGTCTCAAAAATGGCAGAAAGCATTAATGCTCTAAGAAAAATATTGATGGTAGATCGAAATGCGATACATAGGGAAATTCAATCTTTTTTTAGACATTGATATGAAACAGATTGATCAAATTTTACACGATCATTTAGGTGTAAGAAAAATTTGTTCTATATGGATACCGGATAATTTAACAGACGGTCAAAAACAGGCTCGAATCAAATGATACAAAGGAACACGATTAAACTCAGGTACGCCAAATTTAGTCTACGACATCATTAGTGGTGATGAAAGTTAGGTATATTCTTGTGAACAGGAAACAAAACAATAATCCCGTGCTTAGTCATTTAAAATGAAGTAACGCGTTTGGAAGCAAATGCTTGTTTTGTGTCTAAAACTAAGCATGTCACTAATATCACTATAGAAAAACACAGAACAGTGAATGTTGAGTGGTATCTTAACTATTTGTTTACCAGAAGT
Organism: Hermaeophaga mercurialis; assembly: GCA_951812935.1. Classification (NCBI taxonomy): domain Eukaryota; kingdom Metazoa; phylum Arthropoda; class Insecta; order Coleoptera; family Chrysomelidae; genus Hermaeophaga; species Hermaeophaga mercurialis. The sequence goes on from OX638364.1 coordinate 16,194,006, forward strand.
TTTCTCTGAAATGAGAAAAATCGACAGAAAACGTCGCATCATTCTGCACCAAGACAATGCAAACCCCCACACAGCGCAACGAACAATTGATTATTTAACCACACAAAAGGTGGATTTAATGGCCCATCCTCTATACAGTCCAAACAACTTTCATACATTTCCAAAAATCAAATATTAATGGCTTCGTCAACGTTTATCAAGTCCAGAAAATGCAGTTGAAAATGTTACCACTGGTTTATTCACATGAAAAAGTGTTTTTGTTTGCGTTTAACTAGAAATTAAAGCAGGATCCCTTCTATATACAGGGTGTCAAGAAAGTCACTTCACAGATAAAAACTGAGCTTATTTAATGTCGATTTGACGCAAATATTTTGTAAGGGAGCTAGAGCTCTGTAAAGATAACGCTCTAACCATGGTTTAATTCGAATAATTTCAAAACGGATTCCTCAAAAAAAAAACATTTTTCACAACCATCTATAATGAAGATGATTCGTCGTAGAGAAAAATGTTAAAATATCCACCTCTTGACCTTGAACTCTACTCAAACGAGTCGCTTATGACTACATTTAAAAAATAATATTTACTTTATTTAATTGGGCATATTTTAAGAAGTAAAAATAGCCAATGTTGTTAATTAAAAGGAAACCGTTTGTTATTTGGATCAAAACGAGGATAGAGCGCCATTTTTAGAGCTCCCTTATGAAGCTTTTTTGGATAAGATTTGCATTCAATCGACTTAAGATGAGCTCTAGATTTTGCAGTTTTTTTATGTGAAGTGACTTTCTGGACACACTACATAAAATACAATATATAACCTCTATAACCATAATTATGAGAAAACCAGTATAACCTAATACACACAAAGCCATTATGATTATTATTTTAATAACAAATAAAACGTGGTTAGGAGGATTTTTTATTTTAATTTTCCTACTTACTCTTCAGGTTTAATCAAAATATTTTTAGAAATCCGCCATTTCTATTATGTGTGAAAACTACAATAATAGGTGTAATCTTTTTGACATTTTCCTTGCTTCTCCTGGACAAATTAGGTGTATTGATTTAAGAACCTATACTTAGATTTATCTGGGCTAACAAAACTGCTTTCTTGTATAATTGTTTTTTTTTTTATTCCTTATCTTATTTCTTAGTTTACTAGATATTATTTTTTTATAGACCTAATCCTTTTATGTCTCTAATTTGCTAATCAAAACCTGTACTGTACGTAAATAAATTAAAATATTCCCTATTTTTTAGCATAAGGCCTTATTTTGTTTAAAATATTGTCCACGGTATTGTTATTTTAAGGAAACGGATTTCTTCAGTTTTACATTATGTTTAAAGCGATTTATTAACTAATTTTAAAAAAGTTTAATGCATTAGAAAGGTAAAGCACGTCTTGTTTTAGAAAACTAAACAAATAGCCGTTGTTGAATTTAAAAAAAATCAACACTGAAAAAGGGGTATTTTAATTCCGGACGAACCTAACAAAAATGTTTGTAACAAGAAAACTTCCAGATAATTAAAATTCAACAGTAAAAACTGTAAATAAATACCTCGTATAGTTTCTTACAAAGTGAATCAAAATATATTGAGACATCCTTATGACAAACTTTAAATATCAAAATGGTTACTGTTAGAATAAAAAAACTGTCTGTTTAATGTATGGAACTTAGTAACAATAGTAGGCTTTATATGCAAACTATAGAAATAATCTATTATTATCTGAAAATGTGAACATCCGAGAGTGCTCACAACTTTTATCAAGCTGCAGCTACAGTTCCCTGGTCGCTTTTAAACCTGAGTCTGGCGGATGATTTTACACCCGTAAAGTCATTTATAACCCTGATCTATCTGCTAAAGTGGGTAGTTAAAATTTATTGCCGGGATTAACTGAACAGAGGAATATTTTATCATGGAAAATAAAATGTTAATAATCCCTCATGATGCTCTTTACCTAATGAACCGTAAGATAACAAATAAAGAAAAATCTCCTGAGCTGACCGATATTTACATTCCTCGATATCGAATGTTAAAAAATATATTTGTTTAGTTTTCCTTCGTTGTTTATTTCAAAACAGTTTACTCAATTTTTTATCATGTGATTTCGGTGAAGGTGAATTATATTTTCCACAAACATTTTTTTTATCATTCATTGTTATAATTTTCTTGTCAAGTAATTTTTCACAGTCAAGATAAACAAAATTAACTTAACAGTATTGTTTAATTCTGATAAAAATGTAAAAATACTTAATGATCAAAAAAAGAGAAATGTCTAGTGGCTAATAAAGTAGTAAAAATATATTTATCTACATCTATTTTATAATGTTAATACTGTATGTTAATATATAATAATAATAATATAATATCATATCGGTTTATCCAGCATAGTTTAAGAATTACAAATATCTAATTCAATTTTGTGGATCTTAAAGGCAAACGTCTACTAAGATTCTATTGTGAGGACTGTCAAAATGGTATAAAAATGACTGCTAACCAAGATTGACGTCATGGAAAAGGGGATTGATTAATACTATGTTAACCTCTCTTTGAATTCAGATAAATATCCATTATTTTGGAAAAGCAGTTTTACCAGGCATATTTTTAAATCTGGAGACCAACAAAGTATAAATTACTGTGGAATAATCATACCATCTTTCGTATCAAATCTTTTTGATGGTCTTGTAACTGACTAACTTGTTGGAATTGTAAGAATATTTTTATTGAAGAACAGCATGGGTTTTGTAATGGGAAATCGACAGTCACTATAGTAACTTGGTGTAGAGTCAGGTGCATGGATATAAATATTAATAAATGTTTTTACAGTCGTTCTTTAGATCCAATAAGGTATGAGTACACATTAAATACTTTACCTTTATGAGAAAAAATCGACATTAAAGACATTGGTTTTATATTCACAGCAAATTGTCTTTCTCCAGTCACAACTCTGTTATTACTGGAAAAGCTCGCAGGTTAGGTTACATATACAGACTTGGCAGTGATTTATCTCCAAATTCGCTAAAAATTATTAATTGTGCATTCACTCATCCGTTCTCATTTAGAATATTCCTCCCTAATTTATAATCCTACATATGTCCATTATATAAATGCTGTAGAATTTGTTCAACTATTTGATAACCCAATTTTGAGATTTAAAATTAAACTCAAAATTTTGGTATCGTAGAAGAGATAGCACTTAAATTTTTCGTCTGGACATATATATTTTAAGTGCTATTCTGCAATCTTAAAATAGGATGCAACGATTAGCTATTTGATAACCCAATCTTGAGATTTAAAATTAAACTCAAAAATTTGGTAGGTGATATTAGTATCATAGAATAGATAGCATTTAAATTTTTCGTCTTATATATTTTAAGTGCTATCGCAGTCTGATGCGTTGGCGTTTTTATTTACTTTTATCTTTGTACTTTACTTCTTTTTCCACTACATTAATTTTAGAATCTTTTAATATAATTTTGTAAAATACAAAGAATATAAATATATCTAATACTGGACAAAACTACTTTATTTTATTATTCCTCAGTCTGTCCGCTAGAAACTTCATCAAAAATTAATAATTCTTTTATGAGAAAATTTGTGATGTATTTACATATAGGGAGTGGTTATAAATGTAATATCTATTGCCAACTTTATTCAATTAAAATAAAACATGTACATATAAAACTGACCCTATAAATACCACGATGCACCTACCAGTTGTTGATAAGAGTATTAAGTGTAAATAAGAATTATCAACTTCCAAAGAATTTATATACAGAGCTTTCATTTCAAAACCAGCCCGTCGAAATAACTATCAACCTATATTGATTATATTTGGGTTAATATTAGTCTCTATATTGAGATCAAAATGACACATTTTAGAATCTATTTTTTCTACATGTTTTACATGTTTCTTTTTCAGCATCTATGCCCTTAGCAGCTTCATTCACGCAAGCTTTTCCTAGAGCCCAAACAAGCTCAATTGGGTTTAACTCAGAATGGAAGGTAGGTAGTACTTTTATATTGCAAGCTCGTTCTATTATGTCAACACAATACTGATTTTGTGTGTGTTGCACGATATATATACTTATATACTGTCAAATTCTATATTTTTCTCCTGGAGCCAATACTTTGCCATCTTTTCTCTAAGTACTTGTAGGTAGCTTTCCTGTTGGTGTTTTTAATCATGGTGACTAACCTTATATGAAAGCTTACGAACTCTGTATAATTTTATCTTACCTAATTGTCTCACTAAACGAATATAATTTCTTCACCAGCATATAATTTGCATTTCGTTCAGAGATACTGGGCCTATTCATTTTCTTATAGCTATAATGAATTTCTTTCAGAATAATTTTAACTCGTTCAGAGTTTTCATTAACGTGCGCCGTTTATTTTTATAAAATATGCATTTTTGAAGAATGCTATTTCATCAATCACTACTTGGATTTTGGTATTTTCCCAGGGTAGTTTCTTAGGCTCTTGAATGTTTTTATGAATTTTAATTTCCCTTAAAATTTTAAATATATTACACATTTCCATTAGTTGGATTTTATTTTTCAGAAAAACATTTTCATCTCGGCCTCAAGATTTTACTACCTAGACACCTCCATACTCAATAATGATATTTTAAGTACACAATTAATAATAATTTGAAATCACAAAATCTTAAAATTATTTATTTGGTTTTGGAATAAAAAATTTCTAACGACCAACATCGACATGCATAATTGTAAATTTAATTATTACATTTTACATTTATGTACCCATATCCCTTCCGAACTAATTTTCTACCTTCGCCATTGTTCTCTATTTTTGCCAGTTCGCATTGCTAGCGGACAGAAATTAAATACATCCAAATACCAAACCTAGAATTTACAAAAATGGCTCCATAGGTATATCAGAATTTTTCAATAATAATAATAATAATAATAATGAAGTTACAAGTTTTAAACAATCCAGTAAGTATAATTCCCTGGTATTTGGTAGATGAAAAGTATTTGGATTTGCTTTTAAATATAAATAAACGAAAATCAAATTCAGGCCCCCCACATTTTTTTTTATATTTAAGATATATCATCCGATATCTACACTGCCGAGCATAAAATTAGGGTCACCCAGTAATTTGAAACTATTTTAGAAATTTTGAATTGTTTTGGATTTTTTTCGGTTGTAACATAGTTTACTCTCGTTATGCGATGCTTTTGTCGTGATTGCTTGAATAAAAAAAAGTTTTTGTGGTTCCGATAAGCGTTTAACAAAAAAAGTTCCTCCCACCCAAATTCTCAAAAACTATTATCAGCATATTTTTTCATTCTGTGGTTTTATCTGTCTACTGCAGATTGTTCTGTAGTGTTTTCATTGTCAGTGTATTAAAATGGCCATAAATCCTGTTGTTGCGGCACGAATTGTGGTGGCTATAGAAGATGGCCACGGTCAGAGTGAAACTGCGAGAAACTTTAATGTCAGTCTTTCTAGTGTGCAACGAGTATTTCAGCGGTACGAAGAGACTGGATTGCTCACTCGAAGACCTGGTTCAGGACGAGGAAGAACTACAACTGCCAGAGATGACCGCTTTCTCGTTTCTAGCGCTTTGAGAAACAGGACGGTCACGGCAACTTTCCTTCGAAATCATCTGGAAGAAGTGAGAAATGTGAACATAAGTGAGTGGACAGTTAGAAGGCGACTTCATGCTGCTGGATTGTCTTCTCGAACTAGAGCTACTGGACCGCCACTTTCCCGTGAACACCGGATTGCAAGATTGAATTTTGCTCGAGAACACTTTCCTTGGACAATAGAGAATTGGAGTCGCATATTGTTTTCCGATGAATCGCGATTCTGTCTTACGGGATCAGATAGACGTGTAAGAGTATGGCGACGACAAGGCGAGAGATATGCACAAGCGTGTATTGCCGAGCGACTTCCATTTGGTGGAGGATCAGTTATGGCATGGGGAGGCATATCTTTTGAAGCTCGTAGTCTTTATCCAGAATGGGACGTTGAATGCGCATAGGTATCTGACCGAGGTTCTAGAAGACCATGTTGTACCGTTCATGATTATTCTTGGAGAAGACGCCACCTTTATGCATGATAATGCACGGCCTCACACTGCTCGGGTAGTCACTACTTATCTTGACGAGGTTCAAATCACACGATTTGTTTGGTCTGCTCGCAGTCCAGATTTAAATCCCATAGAACATGTTTTGAATGAGATGGGAAGACGTTTACGGAGACATGTACCGGCTCCCAGAAATTCTAGAGAGCTTCGCGACATACTGGTGCAGGAATGGGAAAATCTTCCGCAGGATGTGATCCAAAATCTAATCCAAAGCATGCCTCGTCGTTTGCAAGCTGTTATCACTGCCAGAGGTGGGAATACTCGCTACTGAATTCCTTAAAATTTCTTTTGTTTTAACAAATTCAAATTTTCATTTTCATTACATTAAATAAACTCTAAAGAGAACCACAAAAACTTTTTTTTATTAAAGCAATCACGACAAAAGCATCGGATAACGAGAGTAAACTATGTTACAACCGAAAAAAATCCAAAACAATTCAAAATTTCTAGAATAGTTTCAAATTACGGGGTGACCCTAATTTTATGCTCGGCAGTGTATTTAGAAATGTGAAAAAATTGGATGTTTCAATAACTAACACCCTGTATATTTATCTTATTTTTTTTACAGAACACGTTGTATTTTATGCTCACAAAACTAATTTTTTGTAGTTAAATGCGTAAAATAATTATTTTAATTTATAATGATAACCTAGACATAAATCTGTCAATTTTTATATCTTTATACTAAAAACAGTTCTTGAATAAATAGAAATAATATTATGAAAAATTACGGGAAGCAGTCATTGTTGAATAATTAATCTACATCTTTAATGTTCATAAAATGCTTAATCCGTATGCAGAGTAGTAACTGTAAATAATCATTAATGAAAGAAAAATTGCAAAAAATTGGTATAAAATCTTTTTAGAAAAGGCTGCAATAGAATATTTTTTATAAAACGTGAGTGATAGTAGTTGCTTAAGAAACAAGAAACCATGAAAACTAAACCATTTAAGCACCTCTCATCTATGTTATTTTATTGCGTTTACACCTTTTAGAAACCCCATTTTACAATTCTCCGGGGAATGCGGCAAATAGTTTTTCGCCCAAAATGATGCTTTACACGTGCTTTCTTATTTTTATTGTGATGGAAGGTACCCGGAAAATGCATTTGCTCACTTACAACTTATAAAGGATGTCATTTAATTCTTTTATATGACTTTAATTAACTTAACAATGTAGAAATTATCATTAGATAAGTGACCAAATTCCATTTTTGCAATTCCAAAGGGTTTAGCAAATAACCAAACATTTCTCAGTTTTAATCCGGAAGACGTTTTCTCTTAAAAAATTGATACAACAAAAAATTTAAGAATAAGGGAGAAAATATATTTTAAGAAAAATAATTAGCAGTTATAAAAGTCAATAAAAACAAAAAACACCGTATAAAAATACAATGACGAAAACAAATATGTACATATTTTTTTATAAGTCTTTGGGAAATAGTAGATATGTAAAAAGGAAATACCGTCAGTGTAGCTATTTGAAAAGATATATTTAAAAACTGTTGTCTAGGGTTTAAAAGATCAGGGAACTAAGAACTTTGTTTATCAATTAATTAGCAAGGAGTACATAATATACAGTCGTGGTCGTTATCTTAAAGCCAGGATAAATTAATGAAAAGAAGTGTAAAAGTACAAAATATTCTAAGAAAAGAATAGCTTTAATAGACCAAGTCTGTAAATATTTATATAATTCTGATGAGGTAAAGGTCTTGAGAGGATAAACTAATTACATTTAATTAGTAAAATCGAGACAAAAAAGATTAAATCTCCTTTAAATCACTTGAATGTTGAGAGATAGAAAGAGAGAGATTTTTTTTTAAATTCCTGAATTGCATTATTAATTTATTAATAATAAAAAAGAGAGATTTTAATGAACTATTCATTAATTTTTAATTATGGATTCATTTTCTTCCTAATATTTTTTTCCTTTATTTTAACCTATACTTATTGCATGTATTTATTTATATTTCGATTTGCATGTACATTACCGAAACAAGTATTAGTTCACCTATCAGCTTCAGTAGCTTATTCTTACTTGATACAACTAGCGTTATTAATGAATTTTTTATGGTTAATTAAATGATTTATTTTAATTAAGAAACTTATTTTGTGTTTATATTGTACTAAAAATAATTAAAATAATGTATTGTGTTGAAATTTGCTAAAAAATAATTTAATCCTATATTACATCATTAATTAAATTTCATAAAGAGATCAAAATATTTTGAGGCCGAGGTATTTAAGATTTTAAGCTTTGAAAAAAATTAGAAATTGTAAGTTCGGTGGAATAATAGTAATACTAAAAGTCGTGGTAATTCATTTGAATTAAGTTGGAACCGACTACCAACTTAAATTTAATAGTTTATGCAAAATATTTGAGCAAAATTTAATTGTAAAACATACTCAGAATAGAAGGCCTGTTTTAAAACGTAATTTGATTTTTTTTTAAGTGATTTCTTGTTTTCCTATAAATAAAAGAAATATTTATTTGCTTTCATACTTAATCCAAAACATTCCCAAATTAGTGGAACAGTTTATAATCGCAAAGTTTAAAATTAATGTGGTTCATTTGGTTTTAATTGGAATTAATTAGCCAACTTTTTGGAATGTATAAGCAATGTATTATGCTTTAGCAATACACTTATCAATGCCTTACAAACATTACTTTTCTGTGAAATTTTAAGTGGCTATTTTTAATGATTAGTTTCCTCTATTTATAAGTGATTTGGATATATTAATTATGACAGCAAACAAATATAAAAATTATTTATTTTTCAAGTAAAAGGGATTATCTAGAAAAATTTAATTCATAAATGAACAAAACTAAACCAGATTGTAGTTGAATGAATTAGGTAAGAGTAATTGTTAATTAAATAAATTATAAAAAGATAAGTTTATGGAAGTACTTTGTTTTCTGTAATATTGGTCTATTTTTAAACAAAAATATTTAATGTTTACAAAAACAAATATATGAACAAAATTTCATTCACAATAATAATTGCAATACAATTAGAATACCTAATATATAATAATAGTAATAAATGCATTATTTTGAACTGCAATAAGAGCGAGATTTACCTTAGAAATACTCTTACATGAAATCCTTAGATTTAAGGTTTCTCAAACCCTAAATTACCATCAAAGATAGGTTTTCAAGGAATTCAATTATTGATATTATTTCATTGTAGGCTTTAAAATTTGTATGACAAGTAGTTTTGATGTTTTATGGCAGTAAAAAATTAGTATAATTTATGGTTTGGCTAGTGTTCGATTTAAATCTGTTTTACCTTTTGCTATATTACAGAACTAAATTATTGAAATAATCGTCGGCAAATTATTGAGTTAAATCATGTTGAATATGATGGAGCCAATCAAAGGTGTATAATAAAAATAGTAAGCGACTTATTTCCTGTGGGACTTACGGCAGATGATGTTGAAAATAAAGGCTTCAGCCACTTTGTATTATTTCTGAATAATTATTCATTTTATAACATTAATAATTTTAAGATGTGAATAATTTATAAGAGTAAATTTCAAAATGAACAAAAGATTTGTTAAACTATTAATAAAAATAAATGTAAAACGAAGCTAGAATTTCTTAAATAAAATAAATAATATTTATTAAAATCTTACCTTATTCTACTAAATGAATGAAAATACACAAAGGTCATCCATAGATCCAGCATCCAAATAGATGTCTTTACTGCAAAACCATCAATAACACTATTGTCACTTTCTGACAATACTTCACTAGATGAAAAGTCCTATAAACAAAATCAATCAAACTTTTCTTGGCAATTCCATAAACAAACACGCACGTTGCCTTCTTATAACAACAACAAATGAATATCCTACTCCATTTTGAAACCTTCTATGAGAAATGTTACAAACGTGATTTCTTTGTGTCTTCCCATCATTCGGAGTTTCTCATCTATAAACTTCACTTTATTTTTCAACTTTCTTCGGCCAGGTACTTTATTTCATTTCAATATTCATTTGGGAGTGTCTGTTCCCCGAAAATTTATGTATATTCCCAAATTACATCGATGCAGCTATATTTTCACTGCTGATATGCCGACACTGAACGCAAACTAAATTCTTAGTTTGCGATTATGCTACCAGATGATGCTACTTGCCGACCGTCTAAATAATGAAAAGGTTACTGACCCTTCCGGGTTACATCTTAAAATTCCTTTCATTGCCACATTTCAACTATTACCACATAGATGGCGGACAAAAATTTATTTTATCCAGGACTGTATCATAATATATATATTATTCGTTTGTTTTCTCAATTATAATGATGTATATTATCCACAATTGCAGTGAATAATCTTTACTCACTTGTCTTTCAATATCATAAGAATTAATACATGACAATTGTAATATTTATCCATTTTATTAGTAGGCTCCAGCTGTCATCTAAAAGACAAGTTAATTCACTTACATTGAAATGTCAAATTTTGACTCCACAATAATCTATGAAATATTTTACTAAAGGCTAAAAAAAATTATTAAGAAAATTAAAATGAAATGTCTTTAACTCCGCCAGAAGTCAAAGAAGCTGCTGAAATTGCATCATTGAATTTATTGCCAAAAAAAATGAAAATGTATGTGGCGGCATATGAATCCCTTTTGAATTGGACAAAGGAAAAAAAATCGTTTTCAGAATCTATCATGTTGGTGTATTTTAAAGAAGTATCCACAAAATATAAATCCTTGACACTATGGAACAATTGAACCATTATTCAATGCTTAGAAGTACTATCACTATCAATATACACCTAAAAATAAATATAGAAAATTATAGAAAACTATGAGCGTTAAACCGAACAAGTTACGGTTTTCAATCTAAAAAAGTTAGCACTTTATATACAGAAAGCATTAATGATTTTCTTACTAAAGCATCAGACGACAAATACCTTGCAACAAAGGTAAATATATAAGGTTTTTCTTCATATATTAGGATTAGGTATTTATTTTTTAAGGTTGCACTAATAATGGGAACAATGGGTGCTTGTCCAGCTCATGAGATGTATTCCATGAAGGTATTTCAAAAGAATTAATCGATTAAATTTTTGCTAAACTAGAAACCACTATCAAAAAGAATACTTCCACTGCTACAACTCATTATTTCACACTTGAACTTCGTCCCACTACTAATAAAATTGATAAAATCAAAACGCAAAATGTTAAGAGAATACTACAAAATATCCTATATGAGCTAAGGGTGAAATATATAACATAATAAAGTAAAAGATACTCTACTAATGTACATAATACGCGGTTTAGTCGGATAAATTCAAAAATAGCTATGAAGAAAACTTCATCGACTATTGGTTTTTTATTTTCTACGGATGTTCCAATATATCCCTCAACTACCTCTTTTCCAGCCTTTGTATCTTTTCCCTGTTAATATGTCCACTCCTGGAGTTTTGTAAGTTGTGAAGTTGATGACACTGGCCTATATAGTCTTGTAAATTTGGTAATCTCAAAAAAGAAGTAATTTTTGGCATGTTACCAATTGTGTTAATACCAACTGGAAATTTTATGCATTTGCTATTCCTGTAACCAACAAAGAACCTTTTTTTTTATCGGTATTAGAGGGACCCAATTCCAACAATGTATCTATAAGTTATACAAAATTCACGGGACACCTTAGTCTTTGTGTTTGGTATTGTAACGAAGAACACTTGTCCTTCATCATTCACATCTTCCACTTTCATGTTAATTAGTTCCTCCTTCTTGCAGGCTCAACAAAGTTCAAAAATCAAAACTACCTGCAAATTGTTATTTATGGATGTATATTAAGAATTCTTTATATTACTCTATATGAGACCTTTGTTACTAACCACTTTTCATTAAAACGTAGTTGCATCCTTCTTCGTTAAAATATTATTTGGTTTATACATTTATAGAATTAAATATATTAGCCATTATTCACGTATTTATTTGTGGATACCATCGCCCGTGTCACTGAATAATATGCCCAAAGGCTTAAAGATTTATAACTTTTAGATATATTCTCGAAATAAGCTAGTAACATCTTCTCATTTGTTTGATCTTTTACTTTCTTTCCCTTACTGAGCGTATTAAAACAAGGGGCCATGATGTATTGAGTAAAATTTGTCCATACATTTTATTACCATTTTTCATAGTTACCTATATTTTAATTATGAGAATAGATTTGTTTCAAGCATCTAAATTAGTATATTTATTTTTATTTTAGGAATAAAAATAATGAAAAAGAAAATAAATAAACTGTTAAAAAGGATTGTATGGATTATAATTATCTATCAGGTAAACCTATTATTTTTATTATATGAGTCTTTAAATATACAAAAATGTGCATTACCTATGATTATAATAATTAACTCTTAATATCTAACAAATGTTTTCTTTTTCAGATAACACTGAAGATGAGACATGAGACGTGAATTACTATAGTATAAATTAATTCATAGTTTCTTAGTTTTACTTCTTTGGATTAATTATTACTTTTTAAAATTAATAGTTAAAATAATGTAAAATGTTGAAACAGTGGTTAATAATCTGTACTTATAGGTGACAGCAAATAGCAAGAAATAATAATATGCATGGATCATAATTTTATAGTAGTCGAATTTGGAAACGCCCTGACGTTACTCGTGATTTTTATCAAATCTTTGAATACATGCTTATAACATTTGGTCAGTTCTGCTCATGTAATCGACGTCTAAACTTGTGAATACCACTCAAATCTTATTACCATTTCTGTTGCAAATACACATACCGAAACTCACGAATTCTTGTCAATACTCATCAAAACTCCTGAGTTTTCATACGAATTACTAGTTCAATTCTGGTCAATGACTTGAAATTCCTGTTACAAATACACATATCATTTCTCATTAATATTCATTTTTATTTTCATAAGTTTTGACTTTGACATTTTCGCTAGGGTCATATTCATGGTGTTAGACTCTAAGGTTAACGCTCTCTTCTTGCAACTTACGCACTTTAATGTTAATAATGCCCTTAATGTTTCAAATATATTAACAAATATTTAAGACAAGCGGACTTACTCAAAATATATTAATTTAATGAGAATTACATTTTGAGAAAAATTTAAATGTCGTCGTCATTTAATTGACAATCGCGTTAGTGGTGTCCTAGATGGTAAATGAGTCGCGTTATTGATGTAATTGAGAATTGAAATTGACAATTTTATTGATCGTCTCTGGGCCACTTGATAAGAAAAAATGATAAGCAAAGCGGCTATTTATTTATGTATACATTTATTATCTTTTATTATGTCAGATCTAATATTTTTTATATCTGGTTAGGGTTTGTGTCTGATAATTGTTCATAATTATCTGAAAATATGGCATAATCGGTTTTATACGATTGTCTCATTGTGGCATTTATTCGCGAATACAAGAACTAAAAAATTACAGGAATTTATCAAAAATCTCTATTAGGGCGAATACATTTCTGAAACATATTTTTTACTAGACTAAAAAAATACTGAATAATTTTTTTTATATATTTTAGAAGCATACTTACAAAAATTAGTATGGTTTATTTTCAATCTCAGTTAAATAGCAGGACAAGAAGCAGGGGACTACATTCTTTTAAAATTATAGTTTAAGCTGCCAAAAGTTTAATTTTAAGTCCATCGATAAAAATTTAACGTAATTTGAAATAGTGAATCCCTAGTCATTATAGTTAAAATGCAATGCAGTGTTGCTAATCGCTAGTCCATATTCCCTGCTACTGGTTTTTTCGTTTCATAATCGATTTTTAATTCAATAAAACGTAAGCGGTTTCATTGTATAAAACTGCTTTAATCTAGAGCGCTTCGGTAATTGAAGCATCTATTAAAGTTTTTCGATTGAAGTGGTATATCTACGTCAGATTATGTTATTGTAGATAAATTAAATAATTGGCGCAAAAAATTGCCTTGACGTAAAAACAGTTGACAATCTGTCATTTTAACAATTGACGAGTCGTCGCGTTGAGTGTTTGATATGGGCAGACGGGGATAGGGTGCATCTGCAATTTTTAATGCATTGAAATTGTCTTTAAATTATTTTGTCTATCGGTTCTACAGACTTCACTAAGAAGTAGAGCCATTTTAACATATAAGAGAATATTTGTGCGATGTCAGAAGTTCTTTTAACACAAAAAGTCTAAACAAGTTTATATTTCTGATCCGCCAACATGGCGGAGGTAATGCATATTTCCGACCGATATTGCATTCAGTAAGTAGTTAGTTACCTTTGATTTAGTAGAGCGATTTTATCGACATAAATAAGTTAATCGTAGTTATGTGGTTATTTTATTAAAAATTAGGGGCAAACATAAATAAATATGCAATTTACTTTTAATCTGAACTTTAAAACCGTTTTAATGTATGAATAATTACCTACTTATTGGTTGTTATTGTGAAAACTTTAGAATATGTGTTTTTCACTTTATATAACGTAATCCTGTATTGTATTCAAAAAAGCGATTCTTTATTTCGTAAATCAATATTTGAATACAAAAATTGGACTTTCTATTTGATGAAAACATTTAAAGAACTAAGCCAATTTGATTCAATTTAGTTGTTATTAAGTGCGAAAACTCATGTAAGTGTATATTAAGTGTTTATTTGCTATTTGTATTCAGTAATAATATCTTGCAATAATACAGTAGGTTTTACTTTTTTTTTTATTAAAAAAAAACGATATTTTGGTTTTTATTTATTTAATGTGCCCATAAATATAATTAGGTTGGCAATTGAAATAGAAATAGCTATTAGTATCACATTACTTTGTACATTTACCACTTACCTTGCTTAGCAATATAATGATTAAAAATTAATTTAATTTAAGGTACCTATGTAAAATCAAAAATGTTATTTTGTACAGTGTTTTTTACTAATGTTTTATTTGGACCAGAGTATATTTGTTAGATTAACCTTTAAAAAGTTTTATTGGTTCTATTTCTACCTAAAATAACATTTCATTACTTAAATTTTACCTATATGTACCTATATTTTTTATATAGATGATTGATATTTTTATATAGATAATTGAGACCGACATTTTTCCAGTTATTTTAATAGTAGAGATTGTCCCCATGGCGATCAGTGTTCATATCCACATAAAGCTCGCTATGAAGTAGAGCAAATCCAATATTCTCCTGGCAATGAATATTTTTTGGGAAAACCTTGTACCAACCAAAGAATTTGTAGATTTTTCTTAAGGGGCAATTGCATCCGCCAACAAAATTGTCATTATCGTCACGAAAATATTAATGATTTACCTAATGGTTTGAAAGGCATGGATAAACCATCAAATAATCGTTCTCCAAGAGGATTTATCAAGTAGGTTTAAAAATACATTTTTTTTGTGCTTTTAAAATGTCATTTAATTTAAATATTTTATTTTAGTACAAATATACCTTCTACTTCTCAGTGTGAAAATGTAACTAATAAAAATTCCATAAATAGCAGTCTAGATCTTCACAATAAAGAAATGTTTATTTCGAATCATGAAATCACACCCTGGTATGTATTTATTTTTGGTAGTTATTTTAATTTTTGGTTTAATTTTTCCTCTTTTGTAAAAATATTATTGGCCAAAATTAATGGGCGTATTCTGAGTTTTAATTTTCTGATTCAGCCAAAAAGAAGAGAATGACAATAAAACCCATGAAGAAGAAGGTGCGTGCGCTTCCCCACCTTTAACTAATATAAATGATTCTTGGGTTAATGCCCCAGAATTTGTGCCAAAAAATATCTATAGACCAAAAAGTTATGCAGAAGCTCTTAGTCCGGAAGCTATTGCTGAAAAAAATGCTAACAGAAAACTTTGCCCTTATGTAAATAAGGATGGCATTTGTAGAAATTTGACTGATTGTACCTACCTACATGGTGAAATGTGTGATATGTGTGAAAGGCTCATCTTACATCCTTACAATGAAGAACAAAGAAAAAGGCATCGCCAAGTTAGTTTTTCTCATTCTTAGGCTTCTCAGAAATTTCTATAAAAATGCTTAATAGTTGTATTTTAATTTTTAAGAGCGTATCTAGTACTTTTCAGGTACAGGAATTTAAGTGCTTTATCGCAATTTTTCAACAAGTACTCTAAATTGACACATTTCTATAAATTAAATAGACATTGGACATATAAATTGGAAAATAATTTCTACAGAGCAATTAGTTATTTTTGATCTGGTCCTTCAGTCACAAATTGCTTATATAAAGATTGTCACTTTTTTGAAAAAAAAAAAAAATGAAAAAGACGTTAAAAATTACACTTAAATAATTGTTGGGCTAGTAAACTAATTTTTATCAGTGAAAATGTTCACAATTGGAGCGTTCAATTTTAAAAATGATTCTGATTTTTTTGTACAATATTAAAAATACAAGTTAGCCATAAAGCAATGGAAAATTTCCTTTTAAAGTCTTTTAAATCTGAGAATTACTTTATATGACTCATTACCTAAAAATGTGAGTTATGATATACACTAAGCCATATAATTGCCATACTTTTGAACCAGATATGCGCTAGTGCTATTCAATTGTTTTCTGTTTGTTATTTGTAACTTTAAACATTTTATAGATAATATGGTATATGATACAATATATTTTTTGTTTATTCAACAATAATACGTTGAATATTTTCAACAGCAAATTAATAGTTACCACTTAATGAGGATATCTTAGTTTTAGTTTGAATTATTTGGTTTAATCTTCATCCATCTTTGGTAATTTTACAATATTTTAAACAGTCGCTTACAGAGAATGCAAGGTACAATATTGGGCATTTTTTAAATGTATATGATTTGTTAGTGTTATTGTAAATATAAGAGCTCATTGTTATACCTGTGTTGTATATAACAAGTTTAACTTAAGTTTTCAACGTTTCAAATGATAAAAGACAAAACATTGAACTAACAATTGTGCCTTCAGAGACCCAAATTTCCACTATAATTAGCGCAAGTAAATTTCCTTCATTTAAAGTAATTTTAAATGGAATAATCTGTTACTTTATTGTTCATATAAATTATTTGTTTGTTTATTTTAATATTTTATAATAAAATAAGAGTCATTTTTAAAACCGACCACTCTCTTTAATCATTTAGTCAGGTGTCTAATCTATTTTTTAACCATTTCGTCCATAAACAGCCGTTTACAATTTCATTGATGTCTTTTAGTATTTTCGCTAATGATTTCTGCTTATTTTGTTAAAAAAATTGTGAAGGTGTCAACCAGTTTATATATGGCATATAAAAAAGTATTCCATTCCCACCCTATCTCTTAATAATGCTGTACTGTCTATATGTAGACTTAAATATCTGCCGCACCTGTGCTAAATTTTATTAAAAAATATAGACATTCGTTTAAATTTTAGCAAAAAATATGTACTCTTCTTGAAGAAACATCCTGCATACTTAATAACTAAATCTAATTTATTCATAGTATTTAATAAAATCAATATAACCATATAAATAACCAAAACCGCTCCCTAAGAAAATTATGACAATATCTAATAAAATGCAAGAAAGAACAAACTCGATGCTATATGACTAGGTTAATTCGTAATTTTTTTCGTTGATATACAGCCATTATAGTGTCGGAAAAACAATAATAGTTGAAGTTGTTCACTTCTGAGTCGAGAGTTAAAATTTTGTGGAAAATAACTGAGAAGCCTGCAATGTTTCACAAATCGTCGATTAATTTTTAATCGTATTTTAGGAATGTTTGAAACAACATGAAAAAAATATGGAGCTATCGTTCGCTATTGCTCGATCTAAGGAAAAATCTTGTGGAGTATGCTTTGAAGTAATTATGGAAAAAGCAAATGGAGAACAAAGATTCGGGATATTACCAAATTGTAACCACTGCTTCTGTTTGAGCTGCATTCGCAAATGGAGGCAGGCTCGTCAATTTGAAAATAAAATTATTAGGTAATTAGATATTTTTCAAATTTTTTTTTTGTATAAACCTTATCTTTTGAATTTAGGGCGTGCCCAGAATGTAGAGTCACATCAGATTTTGTCTGCCCAAGTATGTACTGGGTTGACACAAAAGAAGATAAAGATAAGTTAATTGAAGATTATAAAAAAGCTTTATCGAGAAAAGACTGCAAATACTTCAAGAAGGGACAAGGAAAGTGTCCATTTGGAAACAAATGTTTCTACCTACACGCTTTTCCTGATGGCAGTAAATGCGATGTTGGGCCTCCACCAAGACAGAGACGCCCACGTAATCCTGAATCTGACATCGACGTTTTACAGGTAAAATCGTTTAAAAACGATATGTTTTTATGTATTTTGTTTATTCCGGAAGATCTTTCCTTTCAGCCTCCTGGATTGTTTCCCATTATAGCATAGTTAACTGTATCCATCCGGTTCCTAAGGTGTCTTTGAGGCATTTTATACTTATTTTTACTAAATGACTCAATTCCTTAATTACGGTTTTTGTTTCCGCGTCGCTCGTAACAGTATTCAATCGATATCGCTTATAATATTATGTCGTCTATCTCTCTTAAAACATCTTATGTTTGTAATTATGAAAACTTTTAATTTCGTATATTCGGCAATACAATATTTTATACAGAAATAAATAAATACTTGACGATATATATATATATATATATATATAAAATAAACAAAAGTAAGTCGTAACAATTGCTTCTATGTTACTTTTAGAGTTCTTCTTTCCTCGTCGCTTGTATCACCTTCGGCATCGTTTGTATCATTCTTTCTTCCGCGTCGTGTGTAACGTTCATTTTTTAACGTCACTTATAACGTTCCTTCTTCGATTACACTTGTAACACTACCCCTTCTGCGTCGCAAGTAAAATTCTTTTCCGCGGCGTCGTTTATGTTTCTGTTCCATGCCGATCGTAACGTTCTTTCTTTCTCGTTACTTGTAACGTTTTGTCTTTCGTGTCGCATGTAACATTGCTCTCTTACGCGTCGATTGTAAAATTATCCTTTTCGGGTCGAAGATAAGATTCTTACATGTCGCTTGTAACGTTCTTTCGCCATGTTTCTTGTATATCCTTTCGGCTTAGATTAAACGTTTATGTTCCGCTTTACTTGTAATATTGTCGCATTCCTGTGGCTTGTAATTATGTCGTGTCCATGTTGCTTATATCTTCTTGCTTTTCATGTCGCTTATAATTCTGTTACAAAATTAAACTAAGAAATATTACTAGGCAATGATCAAAATGTAAAAAAATGACAAATGGAAATAAGTTGCAAGTGAGGAAGAATGTAAAGTTTTAAACAACGTGGACGGTGTACCGATGTAGTTTTAAAAATGTGTTCTGAATTATTTTTTATAATTTGCGTAATTATTTAATAATTATGTAGTTACTTTTTAACATCGATTTGGGATCCTTTTGTATCCATTTTCTGATATTTCGTTGTAACTGGTGAGTACAATTTGAATTAGTATCCTTTTTTCCCATTTTTCCCTATATGTGTCTTAAATTTACTCAGATGATCGATCAGTTAAAATTGAGTATAACATGTTGGTGTTTTTTTCAGCAGGTGATGCTTTGGGACTTTCTCGATGAGCGTGACTTTCCTTGGCAATCGTTGGCCGATGATTTGGAGGATTTAGTTTCGTTTTTCACGGATTCTGAGGAGTCGGATTGGTCAGATTATGAAGTCTTTTTCGATTAATTATTTTAATTAACTGATAAACTGAGTATACCCAAGATATTTTGATGATTTTGTTAATTTCTATTTTCAGTTGTCCTACGTAGAACAATTATTTCAGAAACTTTTAAGGTCATCGGTCGAATTATTGCTAGATTAATTATTGTATATACTGTTGGTTGATATTTTCCAATTTAATTTTTTTAGCAGCCCCTAAACAAATGGGTTTGCTTTGCTTGTTTTTTTAATATAATTCATCTTCTGGGCGTTTTGTTAACTATACTCCACGAATTATTTACTAGCTATTTTTATACATATACCAGTACAATTATTTCAAATTCTTCAGTCAAAATATCAGAGTCGGTTGTGATAAGTCAAATTTGGTTTATTAAATAAAATAATTGGTATAATTTTATATATAAGTAAACCAAATTATTACTTGATTTTAATTCTTGTTGGTTTAGGTTAATAGAATGGAAATTGCAGAAAATATGTATTTTGGTAAATTCCGATTAAGTAAAAACTAAGCAGGTTTTTCGTTAAAACGTAAACATAGAGGGTTACTAAAAAGCTCGAAAGTATTTCAAAACTGTTCACAGGAAATTACAAATTGTATTATTCTTCTAATACCTGTATTATTGCTAAGTTTAAGATAGAACTATGATTTTTTAAATGGGTTTTAAAATTTTGATTAAGGTAATTTCATTTAAGTGTCACTTGTGGTCTAAAATAAATAGTTGGATAAGGCAGACCATTCAAAATGCCAATATTTTTTTCTTTCGGACGGAACAGACTGCAGGTAGAGGAAAAACCATTTATATGTTTGGCTTCAGTTTTCAAATAACATCCTGTAAAATTATACAAATTAAATACTTCTATTTTTTAGTCGTTAAAGTTTTTTAATAATAATTTACAATTGGTCAGTTCATTAATTATTTTAATTAATTAATATATGTTCAGTAAAATAAATAAACCGTGGTGATAATCTGATAGCTCCGATAGAAAGTGATTTAACCTAAGGTGGTCGATTGCGTATTTAAATTTTACTGTATTGTTCATTACATTTTTACAAACCTTTTCAAAAATTCTCATATATTGCCAACAATTGATATGATTTTATCAATTTTTGCGTAGTTCAAAATATAATTTTGTATTGGTCACTAGACCTTTTAACCACATTGACACATTTTTTAAAATATTGGAAAACTAATCAAAATTATTGAGTTAATAAGGTGACAAGGTTTGGGCAACAAATTATTTGTCCTGTTTTCATAAAAAATGGAGGATTTAATTTGTGGTAATCAAAGAGTAGAATCAGGTCTTTAAATATCAAAATTTGTAAATTACTTGTAAACAGTTTTAGACATAATTTGGCATTTTCATACCCTTTACCAAGTCTATATATCAGATTCAAACTGGTTTTTAAAATGTCTGTTATCAAAAATCGAGTCCTAGGATGGATTAGTTACCACAATATTTTTTGCCGTAAATAATTTTGTCTTTTACTTATAATCATGAGTTAGTCAACTTCAGTGTTATTAATTTGTCAAATAAAACAAAATATATTTAATATTATTTCGGAGATTAGAACGGAATGAACTTTTCTAAATTGTGTATAATGTAATGGACTCGCTAAATTCTGGATATTGAAGCGTTAAATAAACCAGTTTTTATAAATTTGAATAATCAAATTCATAATTTCAGTAATTTCGTTAAAATACTTTTTTTCCTAATGTATTATACTGGAAGTGGTATTTTCGTTTCCAAGTAGTTCAGCTGTCTAATGACAAAAACACGATACTGACGCTTATAGCAAATAAAATCCACTTTGTGATTGTTATCTGTAGTTTGTGCTGATAAGCCAGGTTTAAACAACTACTTAAGCATGCCAGTGCGTCACGTTTACTTTGTTGTATTAGGAGAGAATATTTATTTCTTGATTAAATAGAAATATTTGAGATTCGTCACACGCTAACAAAATGACACTGGATCAAAAATTTTGTTTTGTTGAATACGTAGAGGAATGACGAATTAATAAGAAATTTTTCAAAAAATAAATATCTATTATAATTAGAAATAAGAAATTGTTTTTAAATATTCCAAAACTTACGATTAAGAAACGAAAAGTTTATGATCCATTGATAATTTTTGTAGGAGATATAGTGACGTATGTCAAATTGGTCTAATAGTATGTTGAAATATATAAATGTTACTTTGATCTTTGTAATCTTGAAATGT
Source organism: Hermaeophaga mercurialis (assembly GCA_951812935.1). NCBI lineage: Eukaryota > Metazoa > Arthropoda > Insecta > Coleoptera > Chrysomelidae > Hermaeophaga > Hermaeophaga mercurialis. Next base: position 16,216,008 of record OX638364.1, read on the forward strand.
CTATCTGCATGAAACTATTTGTTACTCTTTGTGTAATTTTTTGGAGAAAACATAAGTGTAATTTGCTAAAATCTATCTCTTCTAATAATTTTTAATCCATCTCCATGGTAATCCTAGATTTAGTTATTGTTGCACCACTTTTTTGTGAAGTTTTATTTAAAATCCTAGTACATTCTACATTTTCATGCATATTCTTAGTATTCTGTACAATTTTTAAGTCCATTTTGAAAATCAATTGATTTTTTTACTGACATCACTTGTGTGCGGATAAAAATGCATTTTAAGCGATCTACAAATTAAAATTGTTCAAAATACAAGTTTTTTTCACAAGTAACCAGGATGTACAACTAAACAAATGTATATTTAATTGTAATAACTATTGATATAAACTGCCGGTAATATTTTGACCAAATTGAATATTGGATCTACCATTTTAACGAGCTCAAAATTCACTGGAATTAAAAGTAGTTAACAATGAAAACCTCTAATGGAGAAATATGTAGCCAATTAAAATATTTAAATTAAATTATATAGATATTCAGATAACAATTACTGCATTAAAATAAAATTACCAGATTTAAATGCAGATTGTCAATTCTGTCTTTGAAGAACATCTGTGAATAAGTTACTGATTAAGTAAATTACATTCTTGTGAAACTGAATTCAATAACCAAATTTTCTTTTTACTATTAATTTTTATATTAACATGCTCTATCAATTTGACTTTGACCAAATAACAGTACAATTGTAATTTAAAGTAAAACAATTTCAAAAATTACTACGTATCTTGTAATCTATCTATAAACTGATTTTTGAAAATATTTCCTCTAAAATAATCTCCTTAATTCTGATTTGGCCCAAATGTTGATATTGAATGTTTATTACCAGTTATTGACCAAGCTATCATAATTTCCTCTTGTGTTAAGCTTAGTGTGGTAACAATCAAGAAAATAATATTTGAAACAAACGGTAAAAAACTATAATTTTCTGTCTTTAATCGCGGTTTATATTATTAGACCAAAAATTGTATACATGTTTATAACAAATATATTAGTTTAAGGAGAGATTTGTATGGCCGAAATTGTGAAATGTCCAGCCAGAGGGTTACGTCTGATAAAGAACCAGTCGAATTTTTAAGCTTATACGGGAGTTTATAATTTTGATGTTATATTAATACTTTGTTGGTCGTTAAAAATTTTAGATTGATTTACATACAATGTACAACTGTGGTTGAAATATCTGTGTTGGGAGAATAAATGTAATCAATACTTATTACAAATTCACAAAGTGCGTGTGAAAATTGATTCTTATACTATAATTTGTCATTTCGTCCTAACAGCGACTGTATTGGTTTATGGTAATAAGTAGAATTTGAAGAGCTACATAAAAATTAATTTATTATATACAATATTTATTATTATCATATTGTAAATCGATTATTATATTTATAATGCAAATGTATTTTTCTTAAATATTTAGTAAATTATCCATTGCATTTTACCATCTCTAGTACACTAAAATGATTAAAAATAATTAGAAATGTATATGTCAAAGAAATTAAATGTGCTGTAGTGATTATAAAAAATGGACGTACATTTCTGCTAGCAGTAATAATTTATTGGTTGCTTAGCTTTTAATATTTTATGCATTTATTATAACATTTTGTTGGTTAAAAAGTAAAATATTCAAAGATATATGTGTCGCAAGCTACATATGGTCGCTGTTGAACAAAAGGGACAGCATTATCGACTTATCCTACGTGTATTAAAATTTCAGAGAACCGTAATTATATGCTTCTCGAATTTCATATTAAAACTTACGGCATTTGAACAAAATTAGCTATTAAGTTTCATATGAATATTAATTCCTCACGTTTAAATTCAACGAAAGATGGTTTCTAATGTTATATTTAGCTTTTGCAAAAAATAACTTTTAACTCCAACATTCTGTTTCTGAAAATTGTTATAAAACGTGCAGAGTTTGGTTAGGACTTAAATATAAATTTTTAAAGCTAAAAATGAGATCGGAAATTATTTAGTTTTTCAAAAATGATTTATAATTGATTTTTAAGGAAACTAATTTTTCCTAACAGATACATTTATTGTTTAAAAGTTAATTTGTTATGTTCGAATGTATTTTGTATTTTTTTATATGTAAATAATTGTAACCATCAGACCTAGAGAAAAGGAGGTATTTAAGTATGGTAAGGAATTGAATATATTGTATGGACATATAGAGTGTAACTTGGCATTGTTTTTAACAATTTATTTGAATAGATAGATACTAACATGTGTGGTGCTAGGACAGATGAACTGGAAACTGGCAACATTGCCATGTTGAAAAGATCTGTGATTGTTAGCTTGTTAGATGTAATTAAAATTACAGTAGCTTTTTATTTACTTGATCCATTGAAATATTTATAAAATCCCATTTAATTAATCCTGAAATTCCCGAAATAAACAGTTGATGGTTTAAATAAATGTTTTTATCAACTATCGTCCTATCCTCATTTCACCTTATTCTTGTATGTATTGGAGACTATTTAAAAAATATTAAATTGAGCCATTGTTGTTCTCTACACCTAGGACTAAAAAGTGTTTTTCAGCATGGTTAGTACGGTAACTATTAATATTTACGACACGACCTGATACCAGACGTTACAAACCAATAGACGGTCGTTGTGGTTGCTTTTTTCTGAAATTTGATATTTACACAACGCAACTAGCGTAACAAATTGGTTAACAGAATATATTTCAAGTGAATCTATCTGTTTTGGGATATTGTTAATATTGAAGTGCGTTTGTTAATAGCTGAGCAAGACCATAATTAATATTCATTGAGCTATCAGCCCCATGGACGTAGTCGTGGACCAGTAGATTTTAAAGATCGTTAACAATACCAAAAATTGTCGACAAGTTAACTATTGCTGCTTTGGGCAGATAAAGAAAAAATGTTACGCAAACTTACCAATTTTTGTAATAAACTGAACACTGTACTTATTACCCCCGTCAAAACCATGGCTGACAGAAGGGGTGAAATAAAAACAATTTCATGCGCCTGTTTAGGGTACAATTTTATTTATTTACTCCTAATCATTCAAGACCAGTCGATTCGAGATGCTATGTATTCTAATGTACGATACACATATCTCTTCAAATTAATGTGGAGCTTATATAGGGTCTCCCAGAAGTAATAAAAGATTTAAGGAAGGAGTATTTTAAAAGAAACTTTAGTTTAACTATTGGAACATACTGACTGAACATTAATGAAATGAATATAATTTTTTCAGATATTAATTGTTACATATATTTTGCCCTTATAATTAATATAAAATTATTCCAGGTACCACCCCATATTTCTAATAGTGATTTTGTTACCCTTCAGTTTCAGTGACCGTGAGTAAATAGCTTATTTGAACTCTGTAGAATATATTGCCCAAATCGAACAAACGTGATATTTATCAAAATTTGTGAGAGTAATTTCAACATTTTTGCGAGTGGTTGTAGCTCTTATGAATATTATTTTAGGGATCTACAATCAATCTTCCAAACTTAAACTATATGTGAGTGAGAAGGCACTGATTTTATGTCTTAATGTAGTAAAATAAAATCACCATACTCTTATTTAAGAAAAATAAAACCAAAATTGATGCAATTTAATATCTGTATTCATGGTTATTGACATTGTTACAGACCACGAAAATTAGCTCACAATACTGTTTTATATAAATAAGAATCCAAAACTAACTTATGGTCGATTATTTTACATTTTGTCCTGTTCACCAAAAATTTAACACTTATTTTGACTTTTATTAAAGATATTGTTAATAAGGACAAAATCTAAAACGGCTGTTGTATATTTAGCCTTGTAATTTCAATTTTTCAAAGATTATGTCTTAGTAAAACTGGTGTGCTTTTTCCAGATAATATGATTCTGGACAAATGTAAAAATTTAATTTGAAACCATTAATTGCTCTTTATTTAATATTAAGCTAATTATGAACATTTGACTTCCCTAGCTAATAAAACATTTTCAGGATGAAAAGTAATCACAATCACAGATTGGTAAGAAATTCTTTATTTTATGTAAAGTTTAAATTTATCCTATCTTTGAAAATAATCTGTTGGTAACTTCACTAACATTTTAAAAGTTTTAGTTAACCAAATAATTATATAACTATTTCATTTTTCTTCTAAGCCTTTTAAAAGATTCATATCTTGTTCCCTTTTAATTTTTGCTAATGTGTTTTGAAACTCTCTTGTCGCTTCTGTCTCTGGAGGGTACAATTCTTGTTTCTTATTAATAACCCATTCTTCAAAATATTTGGGTTGGTTAAAATAATGGAACAATGCTACAGGAAACATTACATAAATTGTCATTTTTGCTACTTCTAAGACCCAAGTACCCATAATTTTTTCGGAAATGAATCTAAAATTGTAAAGAATAAATAATAATTGCAACTATTTATATCTAAATAGATAAAATATAGATGTACCTAATATTTTAAATACATTTTGACATTGGAATTAGGTTATTTTTTGTCTTCTTTTTCGGTTGTACATGTAATTATAATCGTGCCTAAATCGCCATCCAGTTGTCATCTTCATGGTCGCAAACATAAATAAAAATCGTCCAATTTAAATAGTAATATCGTTTTCTATGACCACTATTGTAAATTAATATTTACGTATACCTATCAAATGAATGGTAATGAGTATTTACATATTTATAAATAAATTGTGACTGGTGTAAAGGAAAAATAACGTTTTAAATGTAATTAACAAAAACGTGGGTGCTGTCAATATTCAAAACGCTAGATATATAGCGTTTTCAATTTTTAAGAATTCAGATGCATTGAGTGCAATTATAAAATTCGACTATCTACGTTTGTAAACTCAACATTTAAAACTTTACTTGGCAACTATCAATATACTGATTCTGGAAAAGATATTGCCTACCTATGAAAGTTTAAAAATCATTCATATTTTAGGAACTTCTAGACCCAGAGGACGAATCCTACTATATTTGGGATGATTATACTCTGCCCGAAGATATTTGAAATTGCTTTGGTTTATGGTTTTGAAGGCCTATGCTATACATGTTATGGATCGTTTTGAAATATTTTAATATAACTCATATAATCAATGAATAATTGCATGTAGGATAAAATAAATAGTTATTATAATCAACTAGTATTTCTCAGAAGTAAACAATTTAATCTGTTATGTAATTTAAAAAATCTCTCTTAAGATTCTGCATATGTCTTTTTAAATACTTTCTAAACCTGTGTAAAGACATTGCTTTACTCGTGTAGTAAAAGCAGTGTCACCGGTATTACACCAAGAGCTTATTGATACTATAGAAGAAAGAAGAAGACACTGAATAAAAATGTCAGAGGTCAATGGATGAATCTGTTGGACTTATACAATTTTAAGGAATCTTAAAAAATACAAAGCGATGATGAAATAACTCAATAACAATTTGATTAACTCGTTGGCTGGTTTAATAAATTTAAATAGTTAGCACTGGTATAGTCGAATAGTCAGTGAAATCAAAGTATTTATTTTGAATTCGTTAGTAAACCAGCAGCTGAACCTACAGGCCTGTCAAGTTACTGGAATATATTGTTTACAAAGGGACATTCATTGGTAGCTCAGTGACTGTAGAGCTTATTGTGGCATGAGAGTAATCTCTCATTGACAAAATAGTTTCTAAGGGAATCTTTGTCAATTCTTCCCTCTCCTTTCGACCTTAATTGGGCCATTATTTCTACCATTTTACCAGCTGCCAACAATGTTTTAATATTTCAGGATGCCATTCCTTATCTTTACTTTTTTCTTTCTTTTATTTTCTTGGGTTTTCCCTCACCCATTGTCATTTTCTTTACATGGTCCGAATCCATGGCATCTCAGTTCTCTACCCAGTGAGTTTTTTTGACTCTTCGGTATGTTCTTTTTATTCTGCCGTTCAAAGTCATCATTACGTAAGGAACTTACACTTATCGTTCTTTTTCTGTCCTCTCTGTACTCTCTTGCAGTTTTACAAAATTTTCCACTTCATAAACCCATGCCATGTACTATTAGTCTATCATGTTTTAGAACAGCCTTTAATCCTTCTTTTGTGGCTCATTTGAGGTGTAGTAGTAGGTTTTCCTTTCCTCCTCTCCTTTTTTGGTAAACTCATTATTAATCCATGCCTCAACCCATTTCAGTTCTTTCGTTTGCTTGTGTATTTCTATTTTTGTGTTGTATTCGTGAAACTTAATAATAATTGATATATTTTTCTCTCTTAAATGCACCTAATTTTCTCTCTCTTAAATGCACCTAATTTTCTGACTTCTATTTTTTTGCGTCCGATGTTGCAATTTAGTTCCATTTTATCTACTAGTTTTACGATTTTTCTCCGCTTCTTACATTCGTTATTTTTGTCTACTACACCTTGTATACATTATTAGTATTTTTCATTTATTTTTCCAGTGTTTTAATCCTTAAGTGATTTTCTCATTGTTATGTTCTATTTTTGAGTTCTCCTATTAGGTATTTCCGAATTTTCATCTAGGTCTCCTTCTATATTAGATAGCTTAGCTGATATGTAAGTCCGAACATTTGTTTTATTTCTTCCATGTCTTTCTTAGTTAATATTTATTTTCTTCAACATAGTGCACCAATTTTGATATAGCATTAAATAAATGTTTATTTACGGCGACAATCCAAATTACAATATTTTTGTTTAAAAAGTAAATAAGACAGTGTATATAAAATAAAATAGGTATACATTTAAATATTGATTAAAAGAATCCCAATTTGCATAATGGAATCATCAATTCGAAAACCACAGAATTTTACCTGGTTAATTAAACGAATTCAAATACCTATTACAATTGTGCCTAAAATTCTTTAATATGTACCGGAAAGATATACAGTGTGTTACTAAATTCATGTAAAACTTTAGGAGGATATTTCTTGTTGAAATTTATATAAATTTATATAAAGAGATGTCATTTACGAAATGACAAAAAAAGTAAATTTTGGGGATTACACAATAAGAGGGTGAAATTAAATTAACAACCCTTATTGTATTTTATGCACTTTTTTATGGGGTTGAATTTTGTAACAAATTCAAAATATTATTCAGAATTTTTGGTTTATTTCTCAGGTTTTTTATGTCATGCTTTTTTTCCATAAAATAGTTTTCGAAAAAAAAACAATATGCAATAGCATTATTTTTACTATTTATTAGTAATTTTAATAGGGTGTTGTCATTTTACTTTTTAATATATTGTAGATTTTTTGTAAGTTTATACTTGTATTTTTTGTTATTACTTTTGTAGTTTAATGTTTGAATTTTTGTTAACGGTGTCATTTTATAATATATGTTCATCACTACTAAAAAGACCGATATTTCAAAGTGCGCACTATTATAATACAAGAATCTTTTACGTCTGGTCTTCCAACATTACGTATTTTTTGTTATAAGGACGATGATTAATTTTTTGAAACAAAAACTTGAGTAGAAAGAGGTTGTATATCAACAGATCCAATACGACGAAGTATTGGCTGCTGATAACATGAAAGAAGCATCTATACACGCTGCACAAAGAATAGGTGATTATACCGCGTGATTTTTTTTGAGGTAAAACTCAATTATTCAAAAAACAAGTAAAATTTTCATAAATGAGAAAGCTTTTATAGCATCATACAAAATGGCTTATAAAGTAGCCAAATGTAAAATGCCACAAACTATTGTAAAAGCAACTTATTCTACTATATTGCAAGGACATTTTAAAAACAATGTTTGGTAAAATTTTTACTAAACAACTTGATCATATTCATCTGTCAAACGATACAATCTGTCAAGTAATTAACGATATATCAATTGATATTCAGCAACGGCTTATATTTTAACTTTCTGGAAACTTGTTTGCTGTGCAATTTGACGAAGTAACCGATTCCAATAATAATTCCCATTTGATTTTCTACAGTTCAGACAGTACTTCGTTGCAGTTAAATTGTCCAATTAGAACTGGGTTTTAAAACCATTTGAGAATACACCTGACGCGCTGTTACTATAAGAACTACAACTGAGAGACAGAGAGAGAGAGAGAGAGAGAGAAAACTAAAATTTTATTAACAAATATCTGGACTGAACTTCTGAATGACTACTCCCATATAAGAGCTAAAGCGATTGAGATTATGTTACCCTTTTCCTATGTCTTATCTTTTTAAAACTGTGTTTTCTGCTCTTGCTGCTTTGAAATCTAATTAGATAAACTTCAATAAGAAAAAGAACTAAGAGTGACCATATCAAACAAGTGCATGTTAGCCATTAGTCATTACTCATTAGTCTTCTGTTAAATAAAATTTCAATAAAAAAAATATTTTCTTTTTTAATTTGTAGTGCATGCCCCTAATGAGGATAAGGTAAACCCTGCTGGCGCGCTCCACAGTTTAAGAACGTACGCCATAACATAATGGTAAAACTAATAATAACTCTATATTACCTCTTCTTGAATGTATGTAATCCTCAACATTAAATTTTTTTTTATAGGAAACAACTGATAATTTTCAGTGAGGAATCTACTTCTAAATTTATTCGCAAGAATTTACCAACACTCTGTATATTCAAAAGGAAAAAACCGCAAATTATTTCCGTTTCAAGTATTAAAATGTGTAATTTAACTATCAGTCACACTGATAAAAAAGCAAACCAAAAGTTCTAATCGGACGAGGCGGGGAAAATATCTAGGTATCCGTATATTCGCACATTCGCGTTCTTTTCAGTATTTCAGTGGATTATTTTCTTACCGTTAGCAGAAGTGTTGTGTTGTGGACTTTCTCGATTTCAGTGCACTCACATGTTTTGAACCGGTCTTAGTTTTGCAATAAACATCAAATGTGATTAACTGGTATATATTGCAATAAGGTGAGTGTTATTTATTTAGAGAAAGACGCGTACCTTTGCTCGAATTATTTTTATTCCTTTTATTTGGGGACATCTCAGATGACATTGTTGTTGTTTTTAAATGCCGAGGCACGTGCGTTTACATTTTTAAAATAGATTTCTGCGTATAGGATGCTGCGAATTTTATGCATGCTTTAAAGGCTAAAGAGGCGCTAGATATTTTGCCTTTCGTGACATTCTTTTTATTTTTTTTAAATGTCATTGTAAAGTATTTGTATAAACGGTTTGTTTTCACAATAAAAAACGGTTTTTTTAAGTATAAAAAGTTTTCTTTAAGTAAAATTTTTTTAAATGTCACTAAAATATTTGTATAAACCGTTTGTTTTCACAATCAAAAACGGGTTTTTTAAATTTTAACCACAAAATTTTTTTTTTAAGTAAACTAATGAATGTTGCGTTTTTAAGTATAACGGGTGTCCCAGACATAAATCCAGTATACAAAATTAAAAGAGAGTTTAAGATTACTCATTTCATGGAAAGAATAAAAAAGTAATAAAAAATTATAGGGATTTAAATTAAAATACAAAGTTGTGGTAGTTTTCAGGGAATGATTTGATAAAAGGGTTGATTTGAGTTAATCGTTTGATTTTGCATAAGTGAGATATTAACTAGGTAAAAAATTTGATAGTTTTTTACCGGAAGGCAATAGGATTATTTTCGTATAGATTAAAAATTAAAAACATTTTCATTTTTATTTAAATATTGATTTCGGTAAAAAACTGATACTAGAGATTCTTGTTTTAATTTCCTAGATGTTAAAAGTGGCTATTCAATCTCTAAAATGAGTTATTAAAACAACGCCTTTACCCTACAAATTGCAAAACATTTGCGACATTTCCTATTGATTATTCTTCAGTATCAAATATTAAACATTTCTAATGAAAAACACATATTGTAAACATTTCAATAAAACGTCGATCTTACAGATTACCTAATATATATGTATATGATCGTTTTTTAAATATGAGTAATACGTATCGAATTGCCTACAATCACATCTGAAAATTAAGTGTAGGTATCAACACCTTTAGATTCAATAAAAATGTTAAAATTTAAACAAGATAATTTATGACATTTTTTAAATAATGCACTAATATTATTATGACCATCAAATATATTTTTATATACCTATATTTCTTTTTCAACCCACAGTTAAAATAGTCTGAATCTTGAACTTGACTGTGATTGTTCGGTAAGAATAAATTTTTGATACCATTTCAACGATATACCAAATATTTTCTTTTTTAATGTGTACTTACGCATTTCATACCATATTTAATTTTTGATGAAATATTCACTACAAAATACTAATTTTATATTTTGTATTACAATTGTAAGTAAAAAAAAAAATATGTTACCTGTCTTAAATCAAAGTTTCTGGGAATTAAGACTAGCTTTAGCCCGGTAATTCTATTATAATTGCATTTATAAATGATATTAAAATCAAATCAATAACTTTTTCTTTGGCTTTTGTATTTATGAAAGCTCAGGGTTTGATTGTAATTGTTTAGAATTTTGTTAGTAATAGTTTTAGTGTTAATTTGAGGTAAGTCAATATTAAGGATTCTATCAAAAAAAATCAGCTTGTTAGATAAAATTAAATTTCGTAGTACGTAACCTAATATTGATAAAATTAAATCTCGAGAATGTGTGATTAATAGATGTGAATATTTCCGTTTCCTTTTAAGGATTTTGTAACTTTGTGGTTAATTTTTGATCTCTTGATGATATATCACTGTTTCGAGTATATATGCAAATTTTTACCGTGCAGGTAATCGTAAAAATATAATCTTCCAGATTTAATAAAGCTGATTCGGTACGGAATTGCTGATTTTTATTTCGATCTCCATATAGTTTTATTTGGTATTGAGTAATTGCAATATAATCTAAGCATAGCCTTTATACAATATGTCCCATAAGTACCTGTAGTAGATAATATAATAAGGGACGAATGTTAATTGTCTTTTTTACGATATTTGCAAGAATGTATTAGAGTTAAAAAACAGTTTGTTAAATATACAGAGTCACCGTAGACTATAACTCCAGACCGGTGCATTTGACGAAAATTTTGTAACAGTACTTTTTTGTGTCTATTCAAAAAAGTTATTATGTAAATTTAGTTCCGCTTATATAGGTTGTCTCAAAAAAAGATATGTATCAAAGGTATTTTTTTTAAATGAAATAGCCCGTATGTTTTTACATTTTTATAATTCTCTTGACGAGCTGATTTCAACGATGTATCTTACTTGCTATCTTTTATATTTAATAAAGGATCTACAGCAACCAAAAATAAGTTTGGAAAGGAGCGTTTTAAATTAAAAACAACTTTATATTTGGTTTTATACTTTGTACAGGTACTAGCGAGATACCCTGTAGATATTTATCTAGTGAAGGATAAAAAACGGCTCTAAATTGTAACTCATTTAAAAAATATCGAATTTTAAATTGGTGTAGAATATATTAAATCTTTCCTTTAATCTGCTAAAATGAAAAAGATTTGAGCATACACTGAAACTCATACTAATGTAAAACAAAGTTAAAAACTAAAGTTATCACTTTGGTATCGATATATTAAATTGAATATGGCCGTACTAGCAATAAATTTTTCTACATACACTGACTATCCAATATCTACGACAATCTAAAATTGTATAAAACTGATATTATAGACAGGTGTGTATATTAATATAAATATACATATTTGATCTCTAACACATTTCTGAGGTGGAATGGCAGATACTAGTTGGAAATTTTTGATTGATTTCTGTGCCAGTTTTACATTTTTTATATTCGTTTATTTAAAATCTGCATAGTTATATAAAATTTACAGATATTAAAAGGTAATAAATATATATATATATATATATATATATATTGCATTTCAAAATAATTCTGAATTTTGTTGTTCTAACTAGTACAAGAACGGATTTTTAACATTTATTTTATGTCAGTAAACAGTTAATATTTATCAATATCTTTATATTAATATCAATTATCAATAAAAATATGGTAAATAATTAACTATGTAATAATATTAATAATAATAATAATATCAGACGTTTTATGTATTTTAAAAGAATAAGCAAGTTTAACTCTGTGTATCAAGCGACGAAACTTGTGATCTTTACATTTTAACAGGAAAATTTCCAAATTATTCTGAAATTATCAATATGTATATGTTTTTGAATACAAAATTCTTAACACCCAAAAATTATGTGTTAAACAAAAACCAATAAATTTTGATATATCGAACAACCATATGTTTTTTATTTTACAGATAGGAAACGTGGGCGAAAGTTGTACTTTGACTGTTGTTTTTTTAAAGATATTGACTTACCCTTATATCTAATCTATTTATTATCAATTATCTATCAATTATTCAAAATATAGACAACGTCCTGTAAAGAGATCTAAAAAATTCCAATCTAATTTCCTGTTTGTTTGTTTAATTAATTGATTAAATCAAATGTGTAAATAATAAAGAAAATTTAAGGTAGGTAGTAGCAGATAATAAAGAAACGTATGAATGTGGGTAGAATAGCCTGTTGACAAATTGATCTCAATGTAATCACTAACTTTATTATAAATAAATATTTTTATTTTAATTTAATTTGACTTATTTACAATTATTTAATTCCCGCACACCACGCATAATTGGTGTATATGTCCATAAATCTTTTCAAGGCGTGTTAACTTAGAGCTAGATATTGTTTAACAAAAATTGTTACTGACTTCTAAAATTAAATAGCAAAAATATTTCATTAAATTTTACGTTAAGAAAGGCTGTTACATGTGTGAAATCTATTATAGTAACATAAACCAACTTTAATCAATACAGAGTGTCCCATAGAGAATTGTGAAATATTTTGATCATACAAACCCAAAGCTAACGCTAATCAACTAGATATAAATAATGTAATATATTTATCATATAAGTTTCATAAAATACACATATATGTAACAATACAATAATATACGGTGTGATGATAAAGTTTGGAACCAAGCTTTTAATTCAATTATGCAACGTATTTAATAAAAATTCCGCGAACAGGTTAATTTTTTTTAAATGACAGTATTGACAAGCAAAATTTAAGTATAATATGATATTCCTCTGAACCCGTAATTTTCGAGTGTTTGGTGGTTAACTATATCAAGTGCTTTTACAAGATCGACAAAAATGCACAATGAAACTTTAATTTGGTCTATGGAGATGCAAATCAATATTGTCAAGCTTTCCACAGCAGCACTCAGATGGTTGAACTGAATTGAAATTGAAGTTAAATACTGAGTTCCACAGGGGAGTGTATTGGGCCCTTTGCGCTTTATATAAATGATATTGTTTTGAAAGTTTTGTAAATTTATATGCGGATGATACTGTTCTGTCTGTAGCAGGAGCAAATTTTGCAGAGGTGGTAAATACTATAAATACGGAGTTAAAAATCTTGAAAAATAGGCTTAGTTTTAAAAAACTTAAATTAAATAGAAATAAAACTGCTTATATGGCTTTTAGTACACGACAGGCATGTAATAAATTTGGTGAAAATAATTTCAATATTATGATTGATGATGAAAAAATTGAGCAGGTTTTTGAATACAAAATATCTAGGTATTCAGTTAGACTCGCAGTTAACTTTATGTCAGCATGTTGAATATGTTTGTTAAAAACTAGGAAAAAAATTGTATATTTTGGTAGACTATCCTATAAGTTGTCTGATAGGTCAAAACACATTATACATAACGCAATAATTTATCCTCAAATTACGTATTGTTTATCTTTGTTTATATTTTGTAGTAGGGAAGATATTAATAAAATGCAAGTGTTGCAAAATAGGGCAATGAGGATTCTGTTGGAATGTAATAAATAGATATGTTAAGTAGATTACGTTTCTTAAACATGGATCAGATGATTATTGAAGCAAATCTGATTCTTATCTATTAAATGAGCAATCAATGGGTACCACCTTATTTAAACAATTTTTTGATAAGAGCTGATTTGTTAGCCGACAATGTTAGATCTGCTAACAGTTTTAATGTTGAACGCTTTAACACCCAGACATTGCAAAAAACATTACTGGTTGAAGGTTTGAAATTGTATAACAGTCTTCCTTTAATGGAAAAAAATTCACCAAATGTAAAATATTTAAAAATGGTATGAGAAGAAATTTATTTCCAAATCTAGTATTATGTTCTTTTTATTGTGATATATTTTAAGATACTAAAATCTGTGATGTATGCTTTGATTTTTCTCATTTTGATTGATTTTTTATTTATATTTGTATATATTTCTTTATGCTTTTATTGTCAAGCAAATTTTGTATTTATGAAGAAATAGCTATTGCTAAATAAAGACATTATTATTATTATTATTATTATTATTATTTATATTATTATCTGAGTTGAGGTTTATTGTTTAAAAGGATAAATAATATTCCTTTCAACAATTTTTTCAAATTATTCGTCGCTTCAAATAATCTCAATTGTAATATTACGAATTTTACAATTAATTTAATTGAAAGTACATATAATGTTGGTACGACATTATTTTAAAAAGCATTGGTAAATGTAAATTAAATGGAGAAAAATAAAAATCTGGCAAGGCCGTTATCGTTTATTGTGTGCGATTGTCAGTTCACACTGTATTCTAAGAACGTTAGTCCTTGAGGCAGTAAATTGTTTGTGTATAATTTTCATTGATTGCAGCATATAAGAGTATCCTTTTAATACGCTCTTAAAGATTATGGTATTTAAGAGTTTTTGCATAGCGCCTCTGTCAATTATTGCAACACATTGAAATTAAGTACGTCCATATGGTACGTGGAAATGTCATTTCGACCTACAATCTTTGGTTTGAAAATGCACCTTTGTATTAAATTATTAGATTTAACTAGGACATGCATCATCGTGCTAAAAATATTTTCTTGGCCTAAAAATACGGATGATTAATTTAAAAATTTAATTATCAGGATATTTGTTTAAAACTTTTTGTCAGTGAAACTCAAATAATTTAATATAATTACCTTGTTGGTTTAGTTTAGATACCCTATTTATAACTATTTCGTTCCAACAAGGTAAAAAAAATATCTCAATATTTCTTGTAATACGTTTTTTAACAAAATTGCGTTTTGAAAGTTAAGTCGAGAGAATGATTTACCGAATTAATTTTGAATTTTATTTCTTAATATTTTATTTTTTGTTATTCTTACAATTTTTTATGACTATTATAGTTGCGTGGTTGTTTTTAGTAAAATTTCGCAAAACTGTCATATTTATTTACTTCTTGACATTGTGTCGAACATTCGGTTTAAATTTATTATTTATTCACATCAACAGAAAATGAAACAAAACGCTAGAACATTCATGTTTATTTAACATCTACGTGGGTTTTAAAATCATTCAATATTTTGTCATAAATCTTAACATTTCTCAACAGGTTCATAATTAATAAATTGAAAAGTTGAAATGATAATTACTAAAGCTATTGTGCAATTAACCATGCATTGTTTCCTTATTTTTTTCAGAAAAAGTAGATAATAGCCTCAATTAAAGAAAATAATTAGCTATTACTATTAATCTTATCTATATTACTGATATTGTCGGTTTTACCACAGTCGTTTGAATGTCACAGTGGCAAAATTTAACGCACTAGAACTGTAAAAGAAAATGATTTAATGCGGCGTAACTTGAATAACTGAAACGTAAGGATATTTTATGGCTTTATGTGTATTTGCAACGTACATATATAAACTTGAAACTATTTTTATATTTAAATTGAATTTGTAACTGCGAAAACGTGCGTTAAAGTTAAAATTATTCAAACCGGACGTTCCTTAGACTTCAACGTCGAATTCTTTTTCTTTTTAGTCTAAACCGGGCCTAACGAGTCATTTATTTTAAGCTCCTCCTTGTACTTACTCTTGGAGGGTATTAAGTCAACTTTAAATTCTAAAATATCGTTTGGCATCACGAAAAGAAACTATGCAGTCATAACAATTTTCATCTATAAGTTCATACCATTGTTAAACATAAATTGTTTGATGCTAAAATCAGTGGTGTAGTGAATGAAGGTTACAAAGAAATTCTGCTATTAATTTAGGCTTCTTTCGATTTTTTATTAAATGACAATGTGGAGTGATATGTACGTATTTATATTATATTGGGGATGACGAGACATTATTTAAATAAATGCGAATATGTTTATAAATTTTAATGTAAACATCGAAAAAATAATTGGTGTTGATTATCAAGGAATTTTATAGTCACGATTTCATATATCTCGGGGGTATTTTTACTAAATTACCACTAATTATTTAAACATCTTTCTCGTGATAGTTATATGAATACTTTAGGTAAGCATTAATTATTAGCTATAATATGCATTTTAAGCACATGGCTAATTATCGCCATTTTAATAGTAATTTTCAGACAAAGATACAGTATAATCATTTAATTAGACATTTTATTACGTTAAATTAGTTGAGATATTGATATATGACAAAAACAGAATCAAACTATAAAACAATGCCTAAAATATATAGGATTAATTGACATCTATATATATATATATTATTTGGACAGGTACATAATTAATGTTTTGAGCTGGAATATTGGGTGATAGAATTGTGGAACTGCTGAAAACTATTATTAATCAACTGAATATTAAAGTAAAAGAGGAAAATAATGACGCGTTTAGTTAAAATATATTTTAGCAAGACGATGCTCCTCCACATTATTTTCTACCAGCAAGGGAATATTTTGATTTGATACATCTTACGCTCCAAGAAAATAGTACTTTATTCAATAAAAAAATATGTGAACTAAGTAAATACGTTATTTGGAGAGGTCGAATATTATTTGATGCAAATGAACTGTTTATTTAAATTTCCAGATAAATAATTTATTTGAGTAAACCAAATATATTCCATAAAGTTTTTTTAAACAATTCTTTATTAAATTCAGTAATTTTTTGTCCCTATAAATGTAACAGGTATCAACTAATTGAGTATATTAAACAAAAATAATTTAACAAAATTACTTTTAAACAAAATGAATTCAATTAGTAGATTCATTAGACGTCAAGGTAGCATTGATTATGGCCGGCACGTTTTCGAGATCTATAGCTAAATGAGTTTTCTTGTAGGATTATTTGAAGAGAATTTCATATTCGTATATTATAATGCTTTAATCACCTAATGTGTTATTATGTATTATTTGACTTGATAACTGATATTTTAGCAATGGTATTTTTTTAAAAATCTCTATTTTTAATACTGTTTCAATTATTTTTGTCAATGGCAAAGTTTATGGACCCACTGTATACTTTTTTAATAATTTAAAGTAAGTGACTGTAAAAAATAATTTTGGTCTAATTTTCAAATTCTAATACTAATGTCAAATACGTTTGATTGATTCAAATTTCAACATTGCAATATTATCGTTGTCATTGGTATTTTAGTTACAAAAATACTTTTCTTGAATTAATATTTATAGGAATTAAGGGCAAATTGTTCAGGCTTTTATAATTTTCATCAATTTATATAATGTGAATTAATGCCAAATATAAAAGTGTAACCTGTCACATAATAACGAAATAACAATATTTTTAGAGAAAATGCCCCACTTTTTCAATAAAATCGATTGTAAAAATCTCTTCACACGTAATATGATAATTTAAAGTGGCAATAAAAATAAAACGGGGCTGCCCATACATCATTACCTCCTTCTTCCTTAGTTTATTATTTGGAATTAATAAACAGCTACCTTTATGTAGGCTGCTGCAAGTGGGATGCGGGAGGCAAGTTATTTTTTTTAAAGCAGCCTTCTAAACGACTATTTTAAATATGCGAAACCGCAATCGTAGGCTTTCATCTGGATTTCAAGAGAAAATAAACAAATAATGTAATTTTAAAAGCCATTAATTAAAAACAAAAAAACACTAAAATAACAGCACCGAAACACTGCCATTTACACTTAATTAAGTAGGCCACGAATATTTAATACCTTTACTACGAGTGTTATTTAAAAAATAATACCATAATTAACAGTTATCGAACTTATAATTTTTGTTTTATATATTATTTATAAAAAATAATATTCTTCCTCATATTATCCTTTTTTATGTACATTATGGATTTTAATAAATCATTTCACAATATTTAGTAGAAATAAAATGTCTCATTTGAAATATATTTCATCATACGACTTCAGATAAGACATAAATATTGTTTCGTCTACTACTTCTGCAAACATTCCAGAATTATCTTTCATCAATATAAATTCGTAGAAATTTGCATATTTGTACACATAGGTACATAGGTATACATAATGTGTAATATATATTTTACTCTAGATTTGTGCAATAAAAAAATATGAAGCATTTTAGTTAGATATTTAGTAACTGAAGTCCTCGTCACTATAGACACTCACTCTTTACAGCAAGTGATAAATTGAGGGTTGTGGATCCTTTGGAAGGACTTTTTCTCGTTTTCTTGACCATTGTGTAAACCTAACCTAAGCTACCTTGGAATTTATCGCTCCTTGCTCCCATGAAACAATATTTTCCATTCTATTCTGTTTCTAGCTAAATGTTTTTTAATTCTTCCACCATTTTATTTTCCTATTTTTTTATTTTACCCTATCCCTGTTTTCCTTGGTCTACCACTCTGTCATTTTCTAAAACTTCTTGCTTTTAGAGCTTTCTAATATATTTGATTCCATTCTTACCAAATACGCATACCAAATCAATTCTCTATTTTCTAATTATTTCAAAATTATTCTTGACCTACTTTTTCCTTATTCGTCCATTTTTGTTATACCCTGTTTTAGTTTTAGTTTTTTCTTAGATTAAAGATCTTTTTTTAATCATTAGATCTGTCAATGGAATTATATCTTTTTTGTCGAACACAAATGAAACCCTTTAAATTAGTGGAAAAAACATTGAATTAATAATAACAATTATAATTTCTCTTAGTGTTTTTTAGATAAGCAAGTTTTGTTTTCTTTTTTCAGAAACCGAAATGAGGCTGTTTAAACGACGAAATTCCGACCCGAATCCCCAGCTAGAAAATCTGTCAACACTTTCTGAAACCACCGTTAGTGATAATGAAGAAGCTTCGAAATCATGTGAGTAAATACATATTTTATTCATAAAAATGATATAATTGTGGGCGAAACGTTGTCCTAGTATGTGATTCATATTATCATTTTATCCAAAACATTGGCGCTTTAGGGTTTCATTGCGGTTTTTAATTATTCATCCAGTTATTTTAAGAAATAATTTACTAATTGTTATCTCATTTTACTCACTGATTATTAATAATATTTTTGTAGATCTTTCCGTTTGGGGAAGAACTTGGGATAAGCTTAAACGAGGTGATTCTTCAGAACAAATTCCTTTGCGTAAAGACAAAAAGAAATATTGGTCTCCTCGTAAAAGGGACTCTAAAACCGCAAGTACTTCTAAAGATGTAGAAGAAAAATCCGAACTTAAACTATCACAAACTGATCTAAGAAAAATATACGATATGTATAGAAATGTAAACAACAGAAACGAAAAAATTATCAACAAGAATAAAAGAAACGCTAGATGTATATCAGATAATTTAGAACTGAGCCAGCAGCAGCTACTGGATTACTTAATCTTAATGAAACCTAGCACCCAAGAGCTTGACAGAATTTTTGGTGAAATATCAGAAGATCCCCCTAAGCACGAACCTAAAAGATTAGGGAGACTTGTAGAAGAAAAACGATCCAGAGCATCCAAGTTCAGATCTATGTTCTCTCGATCATCAAGCAAATCTGACGACGAAGGTGATACCAGATTACATCCTAAGAATTCTTCCACAGACAGCTTAACTAGTTTAATAAATTTCATCTTACCCAGCAGAAGATCGGCGTCCATTAGTTCACCAAAATTGTCCAACAAAATTAAATCCGATGAAAGTGGTTATGGCAGTGACTCTACAAAAACAGTAACAAGTATAGATTCTCCTATAGGGTCTATTAAGTCACAAACCAGTACCGTATCTTCAGAGCCAAAGCAAGAAAATAATTCAGTTGCTATTACCAGTGATTATCAAGATGACACAGATACAGCTGAGGACGATGATGATCAGGATATGACTGTTATTAATACTTTCTTTAGAAGGCTACCCTCTAAAAAAAGATCAAGATCTAGTAGTGCAGACGCAGATTCCTCGAATAGAAGAAAATCATTCAAGTTTAAGAGGTCTCCTGTTAAAGTCAACAAAGAAAAAGAAAAAATGAAAATGTCTGTGGAAGATTTGACTCAAAATTACTGTGATAAACTGACATTAAATAATGATAATGTAGAATTAAGAGCAAAAAAGAGACATTGTGTTAGTACAGTCCACTTTGAGAAAGAATACAAATGTGTTAGATTAAAAGTTGGAAGAAATGAAGCACTGGGGATTAAAATTGAACCTAATTATGATAACGATTCAACAATAAGCTACACTGTTGCAGACCTACTTCCAAACTCTGTTGCTAAAAGGTAAATATTTATTTGATATTTGACATTTTTAATTGGGTCGAACAAATTAAACAACTAATACCACCATAAATTTAATTGACCAGTAACTGATAACAAGTTTCGGTCTAATATATTATCATCGGAACTAATAATTATCATATAATGAAATGAAAGTGGGTAGCTCTAAACGCTGGAGTATATTAAAAATAATTTATCATTTAAGAGGGCCTATACGAACGTTGTTCTACAAACCTAGGTACTTTAAAAAGGGAAAAATAGAGACCGGAGAGGTTTTATTACAGATAACACAAGGCGACTATAGAGCCAAAGTCAAAAAGCTTGGCATTTGATAACAGATTGGGGTATGGAGCCATAGTCCCATACAGGGTAGGATAAAACCAAGGCAACGAAAAACCCTCTGCTAAGAAAACGGTCCTGCAGAAGACACAGGAATACAGGAAAATCAGTTTTCTAGTGGCAGCTCTAGTTAATCAATTTTATTTAATGAACTTTCTCGAAAGGAGTTAACCACTTCTATATTTATTTTTGAGGTAGTCATTGGTCCCTTATATAATAAGTTTTATTGCTCAAACATTGTGTTATTGTATTGTATACTATTATTGTACATGTTTATAATTATTTGCAAACAAAAGGATTCCTTTCGACTGAATCGCTAAAATATGATGTTTAAACAATGGAATTATAAATATTTTGACAAGTTATCATATTGCTTGGAAAAATAACGATGATTTTAAACTTGAAGGTTGTAAACAGCATGAAAAAACTTTGAAAACAAGGTTTACTTGACCTCTTTCCATTTAAGGGTTTTAAAATCAAATCTCTTGTGCTACACCCATAAGAGGCGAAACAGACTTAATTGTCACAAAATAATATGAGCAACTTTTTTTCCTATTGAGCATAACAAATCTCTAACTTTCTAGAAAATTTTAGTAAATTCGAAAGAACTAAATGAAAATATGAAAGCATATTGAAGTTTACAATTACAAAAAAAGCCCTTTTGAAATAGTTTAGATAATCTAACGATGTGTGAAAATAATTTTCAACATCGCGATTATGTCGTTTTACACATCATAGAAATCTTTAAAAAAAACAAATTAGCCTTATCCATACAAAGTAACCTTTAACATCTACAATAATAGAAATATGTGTTTACGTTCCACTTGGTTTGTTTGCCCATTTTACCCCAATCGCTATATTGACTAATTGATATCTATGGTCCTTATATTTTCGTTTCATATTTCTATGTAAGTGTAGAAATAAAAATTCATTTTTGCTTTTAGGAATGGAGTATTAAAAAAGGGTGACGAAGTAGTAAAACTGAATGGGTTTAGAATAAAGGGTTGTCCTATAGCTGTTGTCAAAACTCATTTAGAAACTAAGAATGGGGAATTAGAGTTAATTATATCCAGGACACTTGTTCCCCAAAGTTCTAAGAGTCGAAGTCCTATAAAACTAAGCCCAAAGAGAAAAGTACCGTATGTTATCGACAAAAAAGAGGTTAAACCGACTTTCCGCATGCCTTTGTTTAATTTAAAGAAGGAAAGTTACACCCCAAATCATGCTAGTACTAGAAAATATAGCGTTTCTTCGGCTATTAATATTGTTAATCCTCAGAAAAGATACGTGGGATTATCAGACATTTTAAATGATAAAAATGATGATCTAGAAACTAAAGTTACCTTCAGTGAGAATCCCAAAACGGAAGACGAGCTCTTCAAAAAACCAATCTCAAATACAAGAAACAAACCGTTTGAACCTCAACATTGTAGTGGCATGAGAAAATTCTCCGTATCTCCTGATTTACATGGAAGAAAAGAGAGTAGCCACAATGACGAATGCAATAAAGAAGATCAATCATTTTCTAAATATAAGAGTGTTGAATTTCAAAAGGGACCTGGTTGTAAATCGCTTGGATTCTCAATCGTTGGTGGAAAAGACTCTCCAAAAGGGCCCATGGGAGTTTATGTCAAAACAATTTTTCAACTTGGCCAGGCAGCTGAATCTGGAATAATAAAAGAAGGTAAACTATTCTGCATATTTATTTTTCCATCTAGCTTAGTGTCTTTCGAGAGATATTAAATCGTTACAGTCATGTAGGCTGTTTATGAATCTATCGTTATAGCTTATAGCTAAAATGAACGTCATGGATGATATGTTTAAATTTATTTCACAGATGCACTCAGTTGCACAGAGTTGCCAAATTGTCAAAATAGTAAGAAACCTTGCGAAAACCGGATATAAGTGTTTATAGATACACGGTATATTGCAAATTCATTATTTATTGTTATTTCGTAAATCTGCCATAAATAAGTTTATTTTGATTGGTGATGAAACATTTTATTTTGTTCTATTGAAATATCAACCACATAAGGTCTCATATTTAAAAAATAATACTACAAACGGGTTTTTCATATACCTAACCTAACTTAGTTTTCTACAAATTAAATTATTCTTTTAAATATTATTTTTTTTTGTAGGAGATGAAATTATTTCAGTAAATGGCACTTCCTTCCGAGGATTATCACATCACGAAGCCGTGACCTTCTTCAAGAGTATTAAATGTGGAAGAGTTGTAATGAAGATTGCTTCACGCAATTACCAGAAACTCTCAAGCTCATTGTAATTCCAAAATGCGTAACGCGTATATGAAATTCATATATATGTATATGCGAATTTTGGATGTCATTTAATATTTTGAGTATAGTTTATAGTTGATGTATTTTCATTTTGGGATCATAAACATTTTTAAATTTTAATTTGTGTTTGACAGTTGTTGGTTTATTAATCGATATACAGGGTGGCCACTTGAAGTAGTACTAAGGTTGAGGTTTCAGCTACAATGTGATAATTTTTGGAAATTTGATGCGTAAATATTTTAAACTGGTCAATTAGAATCATTAGGCTTATTGCAAAAAGTGCATTTGTTCGTTTTTCAGGTTAAAGTTGCTAAATATTTGTTTTGATCATCTCTATAACATTTTGTATTCTGAAGTTGACAAATTTAAAAAAGTAAAAACATTGTTAATAATTACTTTTCCAAAGATAAGAAACTTTAGAATTTGATTATCCAATAGTTTTGTAAATGTAAGTTAATGACTTTTGGAAGTCCATGATATATTGATAAAATGGAAAGATATCAAATTATCTACCAGATTATAATATAATAAAAATGACAATTACATTATTTAAACAATAAAAGTATAGATACTTTCCATCTCAAATAAGTTTCATTAATCATATTACAACCGTGTACACATTTTCCGTATCACGATCTTTTACTGTTTTATAAGATCCCAATATATCCGCAAGTACTACTTAAAGTAAATATCCTGTATACTGACTTTTGTGTTTCTTATAGATCAAACTGAGTAATTTCGGTTATAATATATTATTCAGTGTATTTGTTGATTTAGATACCTTGGTATAAATAATTGTTTTAATCTCGATTACTTTATACAGAGAGTCCCAGTGTAAGTAAAAATTAAGGACTTTGAAATTGTTATCTTTAAAATATAACAGACCTCAAAAATTAGAAATTTGATTCGCGATTATTCAATACGCGTAAATTTTTTTAAGTTATATGTAGATTAATACATACGTAATAAATAATTCGAATCTTATTACATTAATCAACGCTTAGTGTATTTAATTAGGATATTATTTATGCTAAATGTCCTCATTTAAAACAAAAATTTAGTTACCCTAACTGTAATACATACATCGTATATCCCTGTGAATATCCTTTTGATTTCTTTGTACAAGTACGTTACAAATTGTTGAAAAAAGGAGATAATTTTGCCGGTATTTCTCACTCATTTTTTTCTGTAAACGAAAAATAACCCATATTTGAAAATAAATAAGACTTCTACCAATTTCTTAATATTTGAGTCCATAATGAGTAAATTTAAAATCTTTTAAAAAACAAAGTAAATATTTAGTATTAAAAATCTTTTACTTTTGCTACGATTTCAAAAAATAGTTATAATGGAGTTTCAACTTTATTTTGATCATTTCTATTTATTTCTTCATTTTTTGTCAAGTACTTTTGAGACAGTCTGTATATTGATGAGAGTATTATATAATAAATGTAAACGTTTTTGACAAATGCCACTAACTCGATACGTTTGGGGGTTGGGAATATTTTGATGGCTGCTATTAATAAATGCTTTTTTAATTTATATATTCTAAGACTGATCTTCAAATGTAAATATATAAGATTTATTTTGATGCTGTTAATTTCAGTAACTCGACAACTCACAAATTGTTGAAAATTGTACATATTTGTTATATGCAAAATACTCTAAAACTTGACGATCGATTGACGAAAATTTAATATAACCTCCTCATCTTTTACCTATTTATGTAAGAACACGTTGATTATGATCTGTACCTTTTTCTGAATACTTAATATCATATGGCAACTAATCGATTCTTAACTTTATGGATAGCCCATCTTTAGATTTTCTATTCCTACCAATTAGGTATATGCAAACATTTTTAATATATTTTTAGAAGTCGTTTGTTGTAAATATTTTTTATGTTTATACATATAAATGTACATAATTTATCTTAACGCTGTTACCAACTAAAACTTATAATGCGTTAATACAAATTATTTTTGATAAAAAAAATATAATAAAAAAAACTAACAAAAGTCTTGGTTTATTTATTTTTCTCCTTATGACCACATAATAAAACAATCGATAATTCAAATAATTTTTTGTTGATTAAACCAGTGTACGTTTGGTAACATTATTATGTAAGTATTAAGTAAAAGCAGACTTTGATAGGTAGCGATGTTAATTTTCAATAGACTAAAACCAAAGAATACCAAGAAGCAATATGACCTTTATAAATGTATATAGAAATGGCTGTGTTACGAGATAAAAACTTTAGTTATGTTGTTAAATGGGATTTATAAGCTTTTAGTTCTACTATTATTAGAAACTTATTTTATTTGTCCATAAAAAATGCTTTCTTTTATTCACATCGAACATATTTTGTAAAAAGTGGTAATGAACTCAGTTTTTTACAAGATATAATATCAGGCTTCCTCATGTTCATCATATAATCGGAAATAAATAACATGGATTTATCAAAGGAATATCGACCACCAGAAATCGCTTATTTGCGTTGATGACTGAGCCCGCTTTATTGACAATATTGACATATTTGGCGGAAATGTTTAAGGCCATACTCGAATCCATGCAAGTGATAGAGAACGTCATATGTAAGACGGAGAACCCATTACTAATATATTGCAGTTGGGATATATCGAGGTGGAAACATCGTTCCAGTTAATTCGATAGTAACGTACCGGCAGTTATGGTCATACCTCTAATTCGGTCGAGAGCGGACATATTATTGTTATCTGGTCATATATTATTCACATTCTTTCACTCCTTTAGGTTTCGCCTATTACATTTTAAATTCTCGCCAGACCTGTATCTCGATTTCGCATAAGCCTTTGACAGGTATGCTTTTTCAAAGGCTACTGTACAAGTTAGTTATGGTCTCAGTGACGATTGTTATCATTGATTTAAAATCAGTTATACAACAAAATATTTTATGTGAGAGTGGATCAGTCCTATTTATCAGAGAGCTCGGTTTTAAATAAGTGGAGCTCCACAAGGGCCCATACTTGCACTACTGCTTTCATAGTCTATACCAGCGACTTCCTCATCATATTTGTGTAAAAAATATACGGCAATTCCTTAACAGAACGTTACAATCTCCAATTAGACTTCAAATCTAGGAGTGAATTTTTACTCGTAATGACGGCTACCATTCATACAATACTAGATATAAGAAACATTTTGCACATCCAGTACATAATACAAAAATGGCGCATAATTCGCCTAACTTAATGGATATTAAAATATTTAATAAATTACCAAGTTCAATAAAAAATATCGGTCACTTTTTTCTTTTCTGTTAAAAGAGTTCCTCATTAACCGTTGCTTTTACTCAGTTGAAGAGTATTTCTCCAGTTAATATTAACATCCACCAAGTTGGATTATATTCACAGTAAATTTTATATATTTATGCTTTAGAATTGTGTTACTGACTAATTTTATATGGTCTCGTTACGTGTATGTTGTATGTTTTATATATTGTATGTTCTTAGGTGTATCCATTATAGCACATATTTTAATAGATTAAATAAATAAATAATAGATTATGTCTTAAGGGAACTAAATTTATTATTTATTTATTTATTGAATGGTGCTTCCCTTAAATCTCAAAAAGTGCGTTCAAGCATTATCGTATGTGGACTAAGGATTAGCAATCATATCAGACTTAACGTGGTAGATAAGCTGGGTCTGAGCAATACTAGCAGGTACAATTTTTATAGTTGCCCGTTTCGGCACAGAACTTATTAATGGAATACCTCAAAGCGGATAAACGAATAATCCTTTAATTAATCTACAAACCCTTTCAAAACAAAATTACAAATCATTTTATGAATTAGTTTGTTCCACAGAACAATAAAACTTAAGATTGCCAAATACGAATCAGTTCAGGAAGTTATTCAATTTATCGTTAATGATTATTTTTAAAATCTCTCCTAAAGAAGAGACTAGACTCATCGGTCTGCAATTACTAGGATTTTTTTGTATCCTTCCCTGATTTTGGGAATGGCAAGATGATGGCCTTCTTCCTTACGTCCGGAAAGTGATGTTTTTTTGCATTAAACTTTTATAATTGCCCTTCAAGGCAGTTTCTTTAATATTTTGCTTTGTACACCGTCCTCCCCAGGGGCATTTAGAGGTCGGGATCAACTAATCATCCTGGCTACGTCATCTGAGAGTTGATCACCTCCCTCCAAAAATCCTGAGATGTCCGGTATACAATGTCGTTTGTCCGCTGGTCAGATAAGTCCTTTTTTAGTATGTGACTCTGTTTGAGTATGCCAAAATATTGTCTTTGGGTTGGTCATCTCGGATGTATTGTATTCTTTTTTATTTATAGGTTTCCAAGCGTTATATCCACTTTTATATAAGTTGTTTAAGAATTTCGTCCATTGTAGTCTTTCATAATTTTTTAATTCCTTATTAATTCTATTATTGCCTCTACCAATTTGCCGTAGTTTTATTTTATCAAATGTCTTTGGTACATTTCTATTTCTATATACTCCGGTAATCTCTGTCCTTGTTTCGGCAATTGTAGGTTAGGAATTTAACGATCTGAAGCGTCATTTAAGATATCAGTCAAATATTAAATAGTAATGTCAATGTCATTCGTATGGTTAAGATAATTTTAATATTCATTCAATACTTGTATATTATTATGTAGCTCTGTCAACTTATTTCTCATTCCATGGGCATTCTAACAGAACACGTGGAAGCACTAAATATCATATTGATCTATCTTATACTCGTACCTGATTGGTATATTTCCAGAACACTTGGATGAGCTCCAAGTTATTGGAGCATCTTGCGAGCTCCGTCTTAAGAGCCCTGATGATGTCAATCATTTTGTTTATGTTACATATACCAATGGGTTCTTAATTTTGGTCCATTACTAGGCCCAGCCCCAGCGGCTCTCTGTGCCTAAGGGACGCTAGTCTGTTAAGAGCTGAGTCTACTAATAGGCTCAGCTTTCAAAAAAGAGTAAATTTCAGTATGATGTTTACACAGAATGCCCAATTTTCATCTTCTTTTTTTGGGGAAACTCATTGAACACATGAGCTCCCTTACACTTAATACATTTCGACTGACTGTAGCAAGTACTTTCACTACGTCAAAAAACCCGGCCACGATAGCATTGGGTATAGTTTGTTTATTGCACTTTTCTCAACGCATTTTTACCAGGCCAATATCTAGGATAGAATTTTTAAGGTTACTAATATTTATTTCTTTACTTACGTCGAACAAGTACGGAAAATATTGTCCGTTTCTGCACTTAAGTGATGTCATCTCCTCCATACTATAGTCCCTCTCTGTGATTTCTTCTTGTATATCTTTCGGATCCAATTTTATTACTATCTTCTTCAATTTCTCTTTATCACTCTTACAAGTACAATGGTAATGAACTGCACCCTGAATTGATCGCTTTGTAGTATCTTTCTTATTCTATCTACGACCCCTTTGTAGTTTTTATTTTTCTCTGTCACAATGACAGGAGATATGAATGAAGTTCTTCTTCTGTATGGATTTTGTAATAGTGCATGTATTAATTATATTTTTACTATAAGCAGCCCCTTCTTCCTGGAGATTACCGAATTAATTTTTTAATTTTTGTTGCTGTGGATCTCTCGCTGTCATTGTGACGGATCGATGCTCTTTTAGGCTTTTTCATTTGTGCCTGGCTCAGGCTTTCGCTTTGTACAGTGGGGACAGACATTACCTCGAATGGAGACTTTGCCACCTTTGTTTGACTTTTTTTTCTTTTTTGTATTATTTTTTCTGATTTAGAGTATAAGCGACTTAATTTGATTTCTCTTAGTTTTTAAACATATTATGTTTTCGCATAGTGAATAATAACGCAAACGCCTGTTAATATTTAATAGTTCTGTCAAATTTCATTGCGACACATTTAAATTTGGAATTAGTTTGTTTTTAAATTTTTTGAATAAATCTTTTGTAATTGAAGTTAAGTATTTATTGAAACAATTTTAAATTGATTTAATATCCCGAACTTAGCCTGGGATTTATTATTTGTTTTTTATATAATTATATATTATTCACCAACTAAAATAGAGAACCTAAATTACTAATGCTATTACAATATAAACAGAGTGTCAATTTAAAAATTTCCCACCCTTAATATCTTCCTCCAATAAATAAATATGAAAAACCTGAAAAACACACAGTTCTAAGGGGGTTACTTTCAATGAATATCTTTAGCCCTCGTAGTTCAACCCCCTAAGAAGAGTAGATGTTACCCTTAAAAATCTTAAATGGAAAGCGATAAGTTTAATAAGTGAATAACGGTTAACACGGTTTACTATCTTCAGGAAAAAATTCAAAACATTTTAATTTATAGAGAAATTGGAAAGTGCTAATGAAGAGGGCATTTTTTTTAATGGAAGAACTCCAAATCGTGATGTAAGTCACACGTATGTCTTTGATTTGATGTTAAAGTTTTCCGAAACAGGTTTGGTGAAAAATAGAAAGAAATATATAAGTGACGAGTACCTGCTAAAAAAAGAAGCTAAAATTGAAGTTTTGGGAACAATTCTGGCAGAGCCCAACAACAACAGCAACAGAATCAACGGGAATGTTACCTGAGATTGTAAGAAAAGCACTGAAAGTGCATAAATTTCATCTCTATAAAATACAGATACTTCAAGAGCTTCGTGAGGATGATTTTGATAGAAAAATAGAGTTTTGTGAAACCATGTCTCATCTAGTCAACGCCATCCCTAATCTTCGGCCGATATATATGTATCAGTGATGAATATTGATTTTTTCTGAATAGCAACGTATAAAGAAAATTGTCATTCTTGTAGTGACGAAAACACGCATATTTTTCGAGAAGGGCATACACAACATCCACAAAAGTTTGGGATGGAATTATTCTTAAAAATGCTATTAATGGTCTTTTATATAATGAACAAAACTTGAAGGCGATGTGTACCTTAATATGCTTGAAGGGACTATCGATAGTCTTATAACTCAGGAGCTAGAAATTCAAATTCATGCAGAAGGTAATTTAGTTTTACAGCAGTATCTGTTCCAGCAGAACGATACTCCAGCTCATTATTGTCTTGGCAGAAGGGGAGCAATTTAATGACCTCCGAGATCACCGAATTTACCTCGCTTAGGCTTCTTTTCTTAAGTGAAGTGAATTCCTAATAAGTACACAATAAACTTTTTTACTGCTTGAGTTATTGCCAAAACTTTAAGTTCGTAATTACTATATTTCTCCTCTGCTGAAGTTGTCTTCTTACTCATAAAATAAATTGGGTGTAATTGATTATCATCATCTGTACGTTTTTACTACAAACATGCTCCATATCTGTTATTATTTAAATCAATATGTAATTTTGTTTAATTTCTTTGTTTAAAAATTCGCTGCACTGGCTAATTAGATAATAATTTTAATTTCTCAAATCGTTCCTTATCTCTTACTCCAAAAGGAACAACTTGGTTTTTCTTTAGTAAATCTCTTAAACATTTACCAATTATCGCAATTTCCACTTAATCCCAAAACCGATTTCAATTTTTTGTGTATTTGGCTCAGGAAATTGTTTTAGAGCCAAAGATTTCTCAGATGAAGGTAACACCTTACTATCATTTTTACTGAAGCCTAAAAATTTTACTAGTGTCATTGAAACAGACATCTTCTTTTTTAATATTTAATCCAAAGTCCTTTGCCACATCTAAACCTATTTCTAATCTTTGAATTTCTTCTTCTACTGTATTACAACCATAATATGATCCATATAATAAAGTACTATTCCTTTCATTGTTAGTTTTCTAAAAAGGTAAGATATAAATGTTACAGATTCATATTGACAATTAGGAACAAAAGCAGTATATTTTATATTATTCTTATTTATAGCTACATGAAAAAAATCATTTCTTACAACTAATGCAGTAAAATATTTTGCTCCTTGTAATCATTCTAATACACCTTCTATGAGAGGGGGCTGAAATCAATATTTTTCTTTCTAACTAAAACTATTTGATTAGCAAAATGCGAACAACTAGGACTTATTATATCCTTATGTAATCAACTTTGGTTCTTCACTTAGAATTACTGTCATGTTGATATCAGATGTCTTGGTGTCCTGCGGTACTAAAGTTTTCATGAGATTCTTCACAGTTTCTTGGTTACATTCAACTATTACAGGATTTATTTCAATTTATCACTCTCCTCTTCATAATCTACTGTAATTCCTATAACGAAAGTATTTGATTCTTTTTTCAAAATAGTTACACGTCCATGTTTTTTAATGAAATTAGCCTGTAATAAAATATCATTTCCTACTATGGCTCAAAAATTAGAACAATTATATGGAATTGTGTGTACTCCCATTTTAAAAAAGGCACTAGTTAGGAATGAACCTCATAAGATTTTTAACTTGATTCGAGGCAATATCTCTTAATACTATGGGGTTCGTTTCTAATTGAATATCATTGAAAGATCTCTCAAATACATAATTTCTTATAGCACTAATATCACTTTCTATATCAAATAAAACTATTATCTCAAAATTATTTATCACTAATTTTACTGATGATATTGGCACTGTTTCCAAAGTAGCAACATTACGTCTACCCCTCTTTATCTTTATGAGAACAACTAGTAGCTAAATGTCCATATTTCCAAAACTAAAACATTCTGTGCTTTCATTTTTATCAGAACAAAATTTTGACTTATGGCCCTTTTCTCCAGAATTAAAACCATGCTCGTTTTTTTCTTTGTTCTAATTGTCTTCTTTTATTTTTTCCCTTATATACATGTCTCCGTTCTTATTTTCCTTTGAACCTTAGTATCGGAACTATGTCAAACAACTTGCTTTTTTCTTTAAATTCTTCGAATCTCTTTGAAGCAAACACAACAAGTTTATTTGTAACTTTATATTGGATCATCTATGTACTGATTAGCAAGTTCGGCTTCTAGATTGATTCTAGTTTTAATTTCTCTCATAATTAACACATATTCATGCACATCCTCTTCTTTTCCCATTTTTCGTGATATTAGCATCTTGTGTATTTCAGAACTACTAACTTTGTCTTCAAATTTTTTCTTTAGTTTTGTCCAAGAAATAATGCCTTTTTCTTAATAAAATAATTTAGCTCGACCTGTCAGTAATTTTTTAGCGAAGATCAACAGTCAACAATGTTATGTGTATAGGTATACGGTTTGGTACTACTACAGTGGTTGGGTTGAATAATAGATGGCAACATACGACGTGTTAAAGAAGTTCTCTAAACCAAATTTGTTTACTATATAGTCTCTTACAAATACAACCAATAGATGTAGACAGTATGCTGTAGTGTGTAATGGATATAGATTGTATAGATTTGTAAATATTCATTTTATAGCAGGCAATAAGGTAGGATTACTTAATTATATAATTTTAATTAGTTATACATTTTTATAATTTATGAAGAATAAATTGTTTTTTATGGCAGTAAATTCCTTAGAAAGATAGTGAGATTAATATTACTCATCAAACCCGCATAAAATTGATAATCAATTAATCTGTATCAGAAGGGTAATTGTACACTATCAAATGACTAATAATAAAGCTATAAACAGAGTGAAATTCTATACTTTTAAATACTTCCGTTCGATAGATAAATATATTCCATAAGTTTGCTAGGTACCTACATTACCTACCTACGTGAAAAGAATTTTTTACTATAGCTAACTAAACTTGCTTCCGCAGGAAATTAAAAAATAATTTAGGTTTAGAACTGGTAGTAGATTTTATTCAGTTAGTTGTTAGCACTTGAATTGATTTATCTATTGAATAAATGTATAATGTATTAATGTATTAATGTCTGATTTGCTATCAAACCGATTTTATAAAGATTTTGATTATAACGGTAAGTCATTTATTTTGTAAATACGATCTGCCGTAAATAAATAATATAAACTTTAATAAACGTGTCTATAAATTGGGTTTAAATGAGTATTAATATACTCGTATATCAATCTTCTGATTAATACAAAAGTAACGCGTTGTGTAATTTTAGTGACACACCACTGTCTCTGTGCGCTGGAAATTTAGCTTTCCCATTAACGAGTTTATTTTAGAAAAGAGGCAAAATTTTGGGACAAGTCGATTGCATTATTCCCATTCGCTTGACAATTACACCTTCATCTTTTTAAAATGTGGAAGTACATCAGGTGACAAGTCATTTGAAGGGTTTTAAAATAGTTATGCATTATAATTGAGTACAGAAATTTAGGATTTTAAGTTACGTAAAAAGTTAATTTACCGTGAATAGAATAATTGTTAATTTGTTATTTCTACTAATTTTAAATCAAATCTCTATATAAGTTCGATAAAATTATGTAAAATAAAAGTACTACAGAGTGAGTATTAAAATTTTGTACGAAACATTTTCGAAATCAATATTTTCAAGCTATTTAAATGAGGTATCACGTGATGTAATTTTTCGTTTAAACAAAAAAGAAAGTAGTGTTTGTTACGTAAATGCAAGGGTTCCAAATTTTTATGTCATAAACTTTATGATAATTGTAACAAAAATTGTTCTGTCATTGTGATTTTTCTAAAATAGACTAGAAAATATAAGGAGAGAGAGTGGGTTTTAGCACTTTTTCTAGAGCAATATATATTTTTATTAAAAACAAATCTTTCAATGGGCGTTAAAAAACTACAGTTCATACTACTTTCATAACTGAAATATTCGCGAAAGTACTATCTCCTTATTGATTGTTATTATTCTTATATATTCTTGCTTCTTTTTTTAATTACCTTTAAGTCCATTTTATTCAAGTTACAAATCAAAGTTGATAATGATATTAAATACTTTAATTATACGGTTACAGATCTGTCAATAATTTTTTTAAAGATTCTTCAATGATAATAAAAATTTATGAGCGTCTTTTCAATAATATATATTGGGAGTTTACAATAAATTTTTGAACACGTAAATTTTTTTCGCCTTTGTCACGATGAAAATTGCTATTAAGCATACTAATAATATTTTTGATAAATTATCTAATATTGATTTTTTACAGTTCTGGGTAAAGATTTGTGTGAGAAACTAAATTTAATTGCAAAATTGATGGAATTATGGAAAAATTAAAAATATTAATAATTTTTTTGATAGATTATCTAAAATTAATTGCTTACACTTCTGGGTAAAGATTTTCCTGAGAAAAAATTTATTCAAAATTTAAATGCAAAATTGACGGTCCTGCATATTTTGCATGCAGTGTTGTTGATTAGGTATGAAGTCGGCCAATCCCGCCAGCCCTACCTTCAAGTTCTTAAGCAAATAAGTCGTTAAAAATAAAAACTCTGTGTTTCTATTTCATTTTAAGCAAATGTCACGTTCTTGCATGATCTTATATGGCGTTGAGCTGCATACCGTTACCGTTCGGTGTATTAACAAAAATTTTCAGACCGGCCCTGAGTTACTGTTTACGCTCAACAGGCGTATCGCAGTCTTTCCTGTGTATTTCGTCAAATAACTCGTGAATGTTTTGTAGTTTTGTAGTGGTTTATTTATGTGTTCCAAAGCATTGTTTAATGATTTTTCGGAAATTGGTGAGTAAAAAATTATTATGTTGGTAACGGGGAAAATTCTGTTGTTTTAACACAATTTTGAAAATACGCGAAAATTTGACAGTGAACCGCTGTTAGAGTAAGCACGTTTTAATGTTTACATTGTTTATTTAAATTCTGATGACTTCTTCAGTACTTAACCTCCCGCATAAATAGCATTTCAACATAATATTAGGTAAGAATAAATTCAATCCATTATTATTTGTGTACAAAAGAATTGATTTTTCTTATTATTTAAAAATATTGCCGCAGAGGCGGCTTCCTACAATGCGAGGGAGTTATATACCTTGAAAATAAATTTGTGTTAATTTTCTTCATCTTCTCATCAGTTTAGTGCTAATTCTTATTGAGTTTACTTTTAAAATTTTACTCAAGTTATAATGAAACAAAAAACAAGTAATAGAGGTAAGCGATAAATATGCACTTTTTATTTATTACTTATATAGTTTTAATTACTATTTTTATATTCCAAGTTTAGACTTTGTTCAATTGATATTTACAATTATTTATGTTGCAAACTGTTCAATGACATTTATAATACAGATGAATTCATGTGAAATAATTAATAGAGAACATAATATTATATGTACTAACAAAATTTCGATAGGAACTTAACTTTCAACATGCCCCCCCCTTGCTACAAAAATGACTCAAAAAACCAGATTTTTGAGTTATTAGCATTAATCCATTCTGTTATTATTTGTTGAAAGATTAAAATAAAAATATTGTATTTTAGTTTTTTAATCCTCTATAATAATATTTTCTATTATGTTGAAAACAATTTTCCCCTGCTTCTTAAAAACGTAGTTTTTTGAATTGTGTCATCTTTGTCGCAAAGGTGCTATTTATTTACATTAGTTTTTTACATTTTAAAAAATTGATTTTAAATTTTTGCTAAAATAAATCTGAATCTACTAAGAGTTTTAATGTATACAGAGCGCGTGAAAAGTACGTTATTTAAAATCGTGAATTTGTTACATATATTTACAAAATATTAAACATAGATTACGTGAATCTGTGTATTTACGATTTTGACAAATTTATAGATTTTGAGAAAATAATAAATAAAAATGTTTTTAAACCAATGTAAGTGATTAAGAAAATTAAAAACGTTAACTCTATCAGAAAATTAAAAACGTACAAGTTGTTATATTAAAAAATAAACTGATATAAAAGCATTTTATTTCAAAAAATCGAATTTGCAGATTCACGTAAATTTTGTGGTTTAAGCGATTTCAAATAATTTCTACACGATATTTTATGCGTACACTGTAAATCAAATAAAAACAAACTTGATTATTTATGCTGGAAATTTATTTTTTCTCTGCCGTATTTAAAATTTCGTACGTGAATTTCATTAAATACATTTATAGTTAGAGAGTAAAAATTCAGCTGCCAATGAACAGGTGTATATTATATAAAAGTGCCATTTGCCATCTTCAATTTTTGCCGCTTGCGAAATACGACCGTATTAATTATTGAATATTATGAAAAACAATTTATAATAACTGCTAAATAAATAATTAATGTAGCAACTATTTTTTTATCCTACATTTACTCCATTTATCATACCTACTATACAGCACGAAAGTTATTGTTTAACATGACAACTGATTTAGTTCAAACAAAATATTTACTCGTTAAAGAGAAGTTCCAGTGTTTTTTGACAAAACAAATTAACAACATAATAAATGAATCAACAGTATTTTTCTCAAAACATATTGTATATTTTTAGTTTCATCAGTAACAATAAAATTATAATTTATATATAACGCTTTCACACTTACAATTTTTCATGCAATTTTGAATAATCTATCTCTAGTTTTGGTCGATGTTGCAAAAAACAGTATTTTCCTGTTTCCGTCCTTTCTGTTCCGCTTCTCGCAAGATTTTTAGGAAATTTTGTTCTGTTTCAATCCGTAAAGCTTTACCTGATTTAAAATTCCTCAGTCAGGTCTTTTACTTATCTTTTACTTATCTTTTCCTAGATAAGGATTATATACAGGGTGTCCCAATAGTGTATAAAAGGTTTTTCAGTTGCTTTCTTACATTGAAACCAAAAAAATTTGGATAGCAAAATTGTCGGAAGTATTAAGCTTTACAACCTAAAATTATTTTCACCTATACAGAATGTTCCGTAGCTGACAGTCAACCTAAACATAATTTTTTTTAAATATAATGGTACATTTTTTATTACTTATTTGAATTCTGCTTTTTTATGTCTCCTAATATAGGGATTCTCAGATATATACTGGAAGTTTCAAAAGTTATGACCACTTTTATATCAAAATTGTTGTATATTGGCCAGCCTGTATGTAAATAGGAACAATTGTTTTTTAATTTTTTTTGGTTAGTAGTTTAGGTATGCGCTCTACTTTCATCTGTTTTATAATTTTTAGATAGAAATTTTAAATTGCATACAGGGTAAGTCAAAACTCGGAACGTAAATATTCTGAAATTATTTAATTGGAACACCCTATATTTTACAGTATTTAGATAGACCTTAAATAGACAATAGGAGACTTAAAAAAGTCAGTAAAATTCAAATAAGTAATTAAAAATGTACCATTGTATTTTAGGTTGTTAAGCTGAATGCCCCCGACAATTTTGCTATGCAATATTTTTTGGTTCCAATCTAATAAAGGAAGTTGGACTTTTACACACTATTGGGTCACCCTGTATATAATATTGTTATTACCATTTATTTAAATTATTACTAGGAATGGTTAGGTTAAGTTCACAATTCATAATTTTAACTAAACTTCACTTTGATCTATTTATCTCAAAAATTTTTATTATATTTATTTGAACCGTCACTAAAATCACAAACAACAAGTTTCTTATACTTGCGATGGGCCGAAAAAGGAAAAATAGTTTGGTGGAATTTTACTTTCAACCTTTGACTAATAATACCTCGATGGTTAACCGAACAAATGTAATTAAAACTGTGTGAATCTAACAAAATCTAACTTAACCAATGTCTAGTAATAATTAAAAGAAATGATAATGACTGAACCAGTACAAAATTTTCTAAAAATATTGTGAGGGCCGAAACAGGATGGGCTAAAAGAGAAAAATACCAAATTTGTATATGTATTATTACGAAAAATAGCTATTTTATATCGGAATTAGTTAATATTTATCAAGCAGATGATTGATTTTTAATTTTTACCTAGAATTCGAATTTTTTGCTAATTTCTTATCAAATTTGTAATTGCGTTAATTATTCTTCCGGAGTATTTTTTCTTAAAACATAGTTTTCCCTATCAATATTTTAAATTCTGATTCAAAAGACGCTTTGGTAATTTTTTCCAGTGGCGCATCATAAGGGACAAAGAAAACTTTATCCACTATGTTTTTGACGATACTAGTTGACAATTAATAAATTCAGCACATTTTGATTTCTTATTTAATTAAGTTTAAAAATTCAAAAACCGTTATTTTATTTGAATAAAATTTTGTTCATAAATGATACAAAATTTCTAATATTTAAATGCGGAAATTTTAGATAATTTACATTTTATGAACGATTTTAAGTAAATATTCTATTATTTTTAAATTTTTTTATGATGATATGATAAAGCGACCTGATTTATGAAATAAACAGTAGATTTGAATTTTTTAAACTATAAGAACCCAATAAGTGTTAGAAATCTTAGCCTTTTTAGACCTTCACAGCAGCAAAATATGTGTACTGCGGTTTCTTCTTACTAGCAGAACCTGCATGTGGCTTCTTCTGCCAATCCTATTATGTGCATGTTTTTATTTAATTTATAGTACCCCGTTAGGAGACTTATTTTCGACGAAGATCTCTTGATAAACTCTCTCACCTGTTTTTGTCTTGGTGAGTTTTGTCTTGTTTCGATTTATTTTGCACCCATTGAAAATACAGGTTCCGACCCCATCATAGCCTTAGCCTTCTCATACCAGAGCGTCTCTTTCTTCGTTATCCTTCTGCCCTGGTGCCCAGGCAAATGTCACTTTGTTTTGACTGCCCAGATTTTGTAGAGTATTAAGGAGTCTCACACAAGTCTTGATTGGATCTACATAAGCTTTTTCTGGAAAAATTGTGACCGGAAAGAGAGAAATCTGTTACAGTAGCAATCTTGTCTACGCCATTTTCGAAAAAATATGAGGTAATCATGTTTACTTTGTAAACGCCTTCGCAATAGTTACTTTAAGAGGATGTAATGGCTCGAACATTACAGGTAAATTTTCAGTGTTAATGAATCCGTATAGGTAGAAATGTTCCTCCTCGCTCATAATGAAATGCATTGGAAAATTATCCATTTAGGACGGCTTGGTTGTCATTTTCACGCGATTGGCGGTCTGTATGCAATAGCTAATGTACTGTTCGTACTTTGTAAGGGAACATATACACTGTGACATTGAACAGTCATTAAACATCAAAATAATTTCCTTACTCTTTGCCTGGAAATTTTAATAATGAGTTGGGGTCCCTCTTAACTTAATACATTTCTCAACTCTTCGAGGCATGCTTTGATTAAGGTGATCAATGTCTTCTTGAGGAATTGAGTCCCACACAACATAATGTCTTAGGAGAAGTAATTCCATTATTAAGCCAGGAAGTTAACCCAGTCTTCTACCTATCATGTCCCATACATTTTCAATGAGTGAAAGATCAGGAGACCTAGTGGGCCAATTGAGGAAAGAACTTGGGAGTGATTGCTGCTGTATGAAGTCTAGCATTATCCTGTTGGAAACTTGGGTTTTCTAGTTGCTGAAGAAATGGTGTAGCAACTGGTTCTAAAACATTATGGATGTAGTACTGATCATTCAGGTTTTTTTGAAGGAATACTAATGGAGACCTGCTTCATATGAAATTGAACCCCATACCATTATTCCTTGGGTAAGCGCTGTCTCATGTTCTAGGCAAAATTGAATTTCTCGCCGTTCACTACGTCTTCAGCTAACTCTATTTGGTCCATCATAGGCCCATAAACAAAGTCGAGACTCCTCACTGAACACATTTCGATTCCATTCCTGATCCCACTGGACACGATGTTGACACCACTGCCATCTCACTTCCCTATATCTTTGGTCAATGGCAAGATGAGATGCGGTCGATAAGACTGTAAGCCAAAAGTCATGATCCTACGATAAAGTAGTTATCTTGTAGTAATCAGCCATTCCTGTGCCCCTAACGTAGAGGTAGAATATCTGTGTCTAAGGGTATTTACTGTTCTTCACTGTCTGTAGTTATTCGGACAGCACTAGTAGCTCTACGATGTTATTGCCTTTGCTCTATAGTCCAGTCATTCCAAACTTGAAGTGTCGTGGATGTATTTCTACCAATCCTATTACCAATTTTCCGAAACGAAATTCCGGCTTCCTGCAGCCCTCTAATCCTACCTCGTTCAAATTCACTTAATTGAAGAACATTATCGCATCTTCTCACTGGAGGCGTAGTAACCAATACTTTTAAAGCGAATAAAGCAATAAAACTAAATCATTTTAAAAATGCCTATTATCTATCATATAGAATAATAGCAGCAACAGCTGTTTGTTAAAAATCTCGCAAAAAGTGGATTTCCTACAACCGATCGAAACCAAATTTTTCTCAGTATTTACATCTTATTTGCCAAAATTTCGTTAAGATTCCTTATGTTTTACTAGGTGTTACATTTTCCATATTCCGCTTTATTGAGCAGTATATGTATCCATGGTTGGTCTACGTGTATTCTGCTTCTTTCTACTGTACAAATGTCGAAGTAGTGATCACGTTATTTGTATAAATGAGAGCATCTTTAAATAAGGTGATGGCTTTTGCGTCACCTAGTATAATGGAAATAATGTAACTTATTTTTTAAGCAGATTCCTAGGATTTCGGTCAATTTTAATGA
This sequence comes from Hermaeophaga mercurialis, assembly GCA_951812935.1. NCBI lineage: Eukaryota > Metazoa > Arthropoda > Insecta > Coleoptera > Chrysomelidae > Hermaeophaga > Hermaeophaga mercurialis. The sequence continues at coordinate 16,256,560 of OX638364.1, forward strand.
CAGACACCAATGTATAAAATAAAAATGTCTCGGTAATATGCACAATTAAATTGGTCCAAAGAGTAAGGACATCAGTCAAAACATTTCAAAATTCAGTTAAAAACGCAGTTCGTGATTTAGGAGCCTATTCTTTATTCTATTCAGAAAATCAGTCAGGTGCTCGATATAAGAAAAAATGGAGAGTGAACATTGTTGCTACACGATCCAAATACACCATGCATTGACTAATCTTTTTTCTCTTCTGATTAACTCAGATCAAATCAACAGTAGTCCTCAAGAGATGTTATCAATTGTTTGCTTTTATCTCACGCTTTATTTTTGATAATTCTAGTGGATTTTATTTATTTTTTACTATTTTTTAGAATACCTAATTATTATTTTTTAATGATTATTTTTTATTAAATTATGGAGGAAGAGACATTATGTGCTGAATATTCAGTTGCCCAATATATCAGTACATGAAACTTAGTATATGTGACAGGTAGCAGTAAGTTTAATTAGTATTCATGGCATAAATCAGAATAGAGCTTCTTTGTACCTCTACCATGAGAGTACTGCTAAAAAGGGACCTAACAAATTATGCACTTTCCTAAAAGATTTTTTGAACAACGTTAGGCCTCATTTAAACATACTTCATATATATTCCGACTTTTACTTGACCTAACGCACACCAACCGTATTCATAAAATTCAAATGCAAGGAAAATAATTCTTACCCTATGACAGGAATTTCAACATGAGTCTAAGTGAACAAACCTGACAGATTTTACATTCTTAATGAAATAGCCCAATTTATTTATTACTATATCAAGGTCAATAAATTTTTTCTAAAGCCAACTGTAACACAAGACATTAAAGATTTCGATAACTGGTGGCATATATTTTACAAAAAAATGTTGTCTCCTTAGGAACATCTAAAAGGCACATACCTAGAGAATGATATTAAAAATGATACAATTAAGTTTTTCTGTTATATAGCAAAACTACATGTATTTGGAGGAGTTAGAAACTGTTTTTTTATTTGCTGAAAACTATGGGATTTTGACTGATATCCTTTCTCTTTGGACGGATTGATTCAATTATTGTGTTAATAACATCGATGCGATCTGCAATACAGATATCGAGTAACGGCAAAATTATCTAAGGCATTAAGTTTCGTTAAAATCATACACCGAACTGAATTTATGAATAAATATTAAGATTAATAGTAATTATCCGGCAATAAACGTTTCAGTGCGAACAGCGGAAATTATTACAGCGAAATAATAGGTACACTTAAAAAAATGTTTCCTCGCCATTGAAATCGTTGCATAAAACCAGACCTACGCTACGTACACATTTGCTGAGAAGACCTTGGATCTTCGTCATAATGCTAAAATTGGAATAAGTTTCCTACAAGATGTTATTGAATACACTCGATCTATTATGTAGCTCTGATTGTTGTTTTTTAATAAATACATGATGTAATAAACGCACGAAACAACCGAAGACATTGATAAAAATTTAACTAATGAATTGATGAGGAACAAAGATAACTGACAGCAAATGACCATATAGATGGTTTTTCATGAAACTGATTGTTTTTTCATATGTTGAACTCATCGCGAAATTATTTTTTATTGGAACATTTATTAGCAAAAATATTGAAAATATTTTGGGGCTTAGAATACAACCCACTGTTACCCTCGTTTTACATATAAATTCCTTCCATTTTCTATATTTATTCCAACTACAATGTTATCTCACGGAAGTTACCGCGTATTCTCGAGTCGTCATTTTTTATATAATGGTAATATAATTCCTTTCGGCAATTTTCTGGTTTTCATAATTTCATTTAGATAGTTAGCATATCAACTATCTTATTCTTGTGGGTGCCCATGCATTTCAACATTTCCAATGTATCATTGTTTCTCCCTTGTGCTTTCCCTATTTTTATCTTTTTGATCACATTCCTTATTTCATCTTCTCATAACTTCTCTAATTCTTCTCCTTGTTCCTCTTATTCCTCCAAATCTATCGTTTATTCTTGTCTTACTTTTCCATTAATGTCCATCTCTCATAACTATATATTATCGTTGGTCATATCACCTTTCTTATGATTCCCATTTTGATATTTTTTGATATTTATCTTTGATTAAAAATGTTTTTTTCAGTACATTCGCCTTCTTTTTATTTTCACATTCTTATTAACTTCTTTATCTAACTTACCATTATTTTCGATAATTAAACTAAGTATTTGTAATTTTCAACATGTTCAATCATTATTTTTATTTTGTATAACTTTTTTTAGATATGTCACATTTTTTGTTCTTCTTGTGTTTATTTTCATGTTAATTTTTTCTACTTCTTGATTGATATTTCCATACTGTACTGTGGGTTCCATTAATTCTTCAACAGAGTTTCTTCTATCTTCTATCATTAGTCTAGTTTCAGATGAATCATATTTTTCTGTTATTTATTTGTGGTTAAGTATCTTCATAACGAAAATAACATTAAAAAATACTTAACAACATAGAACGACATTAAAGTGATTAATTGATTTGCTTTACTGGTAAAAGCAAAACATTAAAAATGCCAAATTTATAAGGACCAATATTGAAACTAGCCATCCAAATATATAAATTAATAATGTCAGATTATTACATGAGTTAGCTTTACGAAGCAAAGTGTAATTAAACAAACGTAACTCTAGTAATATTTTTTAAAGGACTATAGTGACATAGCCAAATATTAATCGTTATACATATGTACAATAAAATTTAAAAAAAATGGGTTATTATTAAAAAATATTAAAAGTTCTTAGTTATAATTTAAGTCCTTTATTTGAAATAATTGTCTATTTGATATGAAACACTCTTTGAATAACTTTGCATAAACGAGATATTGACTACGCAAAAAGCCAGGGACAATTGGTTTTTAAAAAATTTTAACACAAAAAATCCATTGATATATTGTCTTAACAAAAAAAAATACCAACAATTTAATAAACACAAGCGAACAATTTCTTTATTTTGTCCAATATCCTGTATTCAACTGTAGTCTAAACACGTTTTGTGTTATATTTATTTTTATTTTTTGCCTGATCCTAAACAATCTTTTCAATAACTTCTTAGTCGAATTTTATTGTACCAACTTGTATATTTTTCAGTCAGCAAAAAATTATAATTTTGACTTGCTTTGAGTGAGTTTAGAGCGAAACTTTTTTAAGATCAATCTTACTTTTTGTTTTTAGATTCAGATCCGATATAGTTTTTCAAAATTATGAAAATTGAAGCAATCAGATTGTAGATAGGTATATGTATATTTTTATTTTTTTATTTGTTTCCTTAAAGATACTTTACGTAACAATATGTGATTTTAACCTTCTTAGCGATTTTAGAGTGTCTTTTTAGAGTGAATATTCTAAGACTTTATGTAATAAAGTCTTTATCTTGAATTCACTTTAAAATAATGACATTTCGTGGCATTAGGATTCCAATTTTTTTGTTTGTTGTAACATTTTAGCCAAGTCTAAATCAAGTCAGAATGTAAATTTTACACTTTGGTTTATTTAGAGCGAATTTAGATCGAAAATTGAATGATTTTCATCAAAATCATCACCAGAGTGCAACTTTTTATAAGTAGAGCGATTTCAAAAGTGACATAATCAAGGTTTTGGCTTCTTTATCAAGTTCAGAGCGAACCTTGTAAAATCAAGTCAGACTGTAAATTTTACAGTTCAAAAATAACAATGTTATTGATAACTAAAAAGTGTGCAAAATAACAAATTAGAGATTTAATTCGACGCATGTTATCAAAATTCGACAAATAAATATTTTAATAGACTCCATTTTGAAATTGATGTTTCCGATGAGGTTAGAAGAATCAGGTTTCGTTAAAATGGTTATAAGCCATTAAAATAAAGGAAATATTTAACCCTTAAAAGTAATTGATTATAGGAAGAAGCTTCAAAAGGGTATTGTTGAAAGAGTAATTATTGTTGATTAGTTTCTGAACCAACGAAAGTCAATCATCTATTATTTGAGCGACTTTAAATCTAATTTCTCTTTATTCATTCTTTAATAAGTAGTTATGCACACAAGCCCACTTTATATAAACTTCATTCCTTCCGAGGTATTGTATGAAAATAAGATACTACATTGATATAAGCCTATCACGTAGTAACAATATCTGGGAAAATCGTAAGTCTTAAAAGGATACTTCCCATATAACCATTCTCGTTCACGATTATAAATTTAAACGTCAACAACGTGTATGTTAATTCATACAAGATAAATCAGGTAAGGAAGTCACTTTGTTTACAAGTAAAACAGATGCTGCAGTCGGTGGTTCCTGTGTTTATATGCTGACAAAAAATATATGAAATTTGAGAAGTGACTTTATCATCTTAGTGAAAAGGAATATAAATAAACATTAAAAGTAAAAATAACAGTAGTTGAAGGCTTCATTCGCAATTCTTGCATTTTCAAATAGAAAAGGTGAAAAAAATTGCTGGGGAATAACTTAACAGACAAGGCTTTTTTTAAAAAAAATAGAATATGACCTAAAAATAGTAATTTATTTGAAAGCAAAGGAAATATTTTTCTAATCTTGACTCTTTTTACCTTTTTAGTGTAAGAGTAGAAGAGTTGCGTCTGTGTCTATTTTCTTATCATATATCTTCTACTCTATTTTTTGTTTAGTGGTATTTTGTTGTTCTTTTCCTTCTTTAACTCCTTCATTCAATTCTTTTCTTAGTTACCCTTTCTAGTTTTTTCCTATTGCTTTTGTTGGATATATTATTTTCGGAAGTTTAACATTTTGCTGACATGTCTAAATCATCGCAGTTGTTCTTATATTTTTTTTTCGATTGGCTCTTCTATTCTTAGCAAAAATTTCATCTTAATTTCGTTTGTTATTGTCTTATTTTTCCGTTAATGTCCATGCCTCACAATTATACATTATTGTTAATCATACCACATTCCTTATAATTCTTATCATAATATTCATTGCTATTTATCTTTAATTTAAAAATGTATTCGTCAGTATACTTTTCTCTTGTTTTCTCATTCATATCGGTTTCTTTATCTAACTTACCATTGTTTTCGATTATTGATCATGTATTTGTAATTTTCAACTTACTCAGTCATCATTTTTATTTTGTGTAATTTCATTCTTTGGATATTGTCATACTTTTTGTTCTTCTTATGTTTATTCTAAATTTTTGTTTAATATTTCAAGATTGTATTGTAGGTTACATTAATTTATTTAAGAGAATTTCTTCCATCTACCAGTAGCTTAATTTTGAAGGATTCATGCTTTTCTTTGCTTCTTTAATAGCTTCATTTCATTTAATACATTTTATTGTTTTTTATTAACCTCATTCTTGTGGTGCCCATGTATTTCCGATATATTATTATTGTGATTGTCAACAGATAAAAAAACGCTATTCTGCAACACGATAATGCATGATAAAATGATAAGACAACTGGCTAAAATGACTCGCCAGACATTGCACTATCGGACTTTTGTTTATTCAGATCGCTCCAACACTTTCCAAGTGACAAACAATTTACAAATCTGGATGATATTCGGTTAATTTGCTCAAATAGAAATTGATTTTAATCGATTCGGTATTGAAAATTTGTACACAAGATGGCAAAAGATTGTTGATAATGAGCGTGGTTACATAATTCGACTAATTTTAAAATAAGTTGCTAACTTTTGGAGCATTTATATCACAGTGAAATTTTACAGTTGAATCATATATGAATATTTTTAATAAAAAAATTCGAGGTCAAATACTGTACATTGGTATGACTTCAATCAAATGAGTATTAACTTTTTTCATATACATACCCGTTACAACGATTATAAAAATATTTAACATAATTAACCATCATCCAAAATGTTGTCATTATACAAAGATATATTATTTATTTCTTCATCGACGTCCGAGCATTTAAATAATTAGTTACGTTGTCGGTTGAGTTTAAATATACATAATTAATATAATCATATACGGGGTGTACTAATTTTACGAAAAAGTTCAATAAATCCTTTGTTATTTTTAGTATTAAAATATTTGGAAACTTAAATGGTAGAGGGAGTTAATGATACACACAATGTAAAATTATTTTGAATTATATAGGGTGTTCCGTAATTTTGGCACGAATCAACTACTGAACTTTTTCTTCATATAATCTTGATGCAAGTTACATTCTCCTGGTATACAAATTATATCTGTCAATAACGAAGGAGAAATCTTTACTATTCATCTTATTATAGGACGATTTTCTTTGTTAGAATTTAAGGAAATTACAGGCAACTAAAACCTAAGGCAACAATGAACGTGAAAACTGTCAAATTTATCTATCAACGTTTAAATTTAATTTAATATCTTGAATTATCCCAAAAATTGCCTAATTAGTTATAGGAAATCATCAATAAAAATTAAAGGAATATATTAGAGGATTCCATCTGTAATATAAAATACTGGGTGTTTAATACAAACGACAAGATAATAAATCAAAACCCAAACAGACAATAATTTATTTTTTCCTGTAATGTGTATTGGCCTAAGAAGTGCTGATATACAGAAAAAATCCATATGTTTTAAAATACCCTTTATAATGTAGTCCAATCTTGTATCAATAGAATGAAGAAAATGTTAGTTATCTGAATTTGAAATAACATATCCTTGATTCGTACGGAAATTACGGAACACTCTATACAACTCAAAATAATTTTATATTGTTTTGTTAACTCCCTGTATCACTTCTATTTGCGAAATCTTTGATAAATATAATAAACAGGGAGTTATTGAATTTTTGTCATGAGATTGGTTCACCCTGTATAAACACCTACAAGCAATCCGATATTTTCTTGGAGGTAAAGTAAATCATGCGTGAAATGAATACAGGATGTTTATGGAAGATATTTAATTATCTGAAACCTTGCTACCAATGCAAACTATACATTATACTAACTAACCTTTATGAAGAATCTACTTCTACTATATTTTTTTTGTAATTTGACCATTCATCCATAGATATAAAAATGTTTTCATATTTTACTGCTGAGACATGTCGCCACTGCATAATTCAGGAATAATTAGGCTGAATTGTTATCTTTACAAATATATTTACACGGTGTACCAATCTTACGACAAAGTTTAATAAGTCTCTTGTTATTATTGATATCAAACATTTTTTAAGTGTAGAGAGATTAAAGATACACAATATACATTTATTTTGAGTTATATACGGTTGATCCATATTTCCGATATGAATCAAAGTTATGTTTTTTTACATGGAAATTTGAAATCCCATCTGATTTTTGATCACTCTGTATATATAGAAGTTGAAAAGTTAGGATAGGGACATGTAAGCCATTTTTATTGATTTTCAACGGTTTGGCTGCTACAGACATCTAAATTAAAAAAAATTTATGTGGCTGTAGATCCTTTATTAAACATAATAGATATAAAGTGTGATACATCGTTGAAATCATCTCGGCAAGAGGTTTATAAAAATGGAAAAATATACGGGGTATTCCCTTTAAAAAACATAACTTTGATTCGTGTCGGAAATATGGAACACCCTATATAACTCACAATAATTTTAAATTTTGTATCTCTGCCATTACCGTTTGAAAAATTTTTGATATTATGAGTGAGCGAGAGAAAGTAATGCACTAAGGTTAATGAGTGGACAAAATATACTACAACTAATATACTTATAATATTTATTTTCTCTATTTCATGACCTAATTGAATTCTAAAAAATAAAATTAACTTCTGAACGGTTTTAACCACAGGCCTATGCGCTTCCACCTTAGATGTACCCTTTTGATTTATTAATAATTATTTTATTTAATGACAAATAAACTTTTTTTTGCTTTGCTAATTGGAACTTATCACATACCACTGACAAAAAGTCTGAAAATGTATCTATATAAAGTTATCATCATCAGTTATTAACACCAGATAATAATAAACGCCTTGAAAATTGTAACTTTCTTTCTCATATTCTTCTCGTTGATTTAGGCATCAGATTTTAATTTTTGATCCTTTTGGACCCAGTTCTTTCATTCTTGTCTGTCTAATACCAGCTTTTCAATTTGGTCCATACATTTCCTCTTAGGTCTTCTTCTTTGTATTTTTCTTGTTTGCTTTTTTCCTATTCTGTCTTACTTAAATTATTTCTTGCTCATGCTTTAAATGTTCGAATTGTCCTTTGTTTACTTTTGTCTTCTATTTACTTATTTAATCAATTTAGGCCTGGTTTTATTTATCAGACTATGTTGATAGTCATTATGGACAATTATAAATTTACATATTTTGTGGATTCAGTTTGTATTCAATACAAATAGACATTTGATAACAAGTTCGAGAAGAATCATGGGCCCAATATTTTCTTATGATGCATTAAATGTAGAATGACCGAAACATTCGACAACAATTTTTCGCTCAGTTACATGATAACAAACTTAATGATTGTTTTCAGCAAGATGGTGAAACTGCGCGTACCGCTGTAATTCAAAAATTTTATGGTGAATAATTAGCCGAAATTCTGGTCCACAAGATCTCCGGATCTCACCTCTCTTGATATTTAAAAAGCCATATTTAATGAAATTGAAAGTGTAATAGAGAAAAAAGCATGTAAATACGGTTAATGTTTGCATTGATTAATTACGGTAAATTTAGTATGCTTAGCTATTTTATCAGTTCATCACGTGTCATCATGACCTCGTGGCTTTATGTGTTATTTCACATTTTGTTACAGGGGGCGCCACGTGAATGATTCCTGATGATGAAATTAAGTGGTAGCTTTTTTGACGAAATTTTTTAGTGATTTTGATTAGAATGTAAACATAATTTTTACGAAATATTGGTACTTTTGTTTAAACACGATAATTTCACCCGTTTTCGAGAAAGGGGACTTCAAATAACAGACAATAAATAGCTTGTAACGTAAGGCTTCTATTTGAACGGTAAAGCAGTTTTAAAAATAATTTAACATAAAAAGAGCGAACTTAAATTAAATGTTCTACGTGGCCTCCTCCGACTTCTATGCCTTTTCTAATTCTTGTAAGGACTCTCGGATGTCAAAAAAAACATTTTCTATTTTCCTCCAGTGTTCGTCTCGTGAATTAATTTCATGGGCATAAACTAAGGACTTTATATGTCCCCAAACATCAAGTGGGTTATAGTCAGGACTTCTTGGTGGCCATTCAAAATCACTTCCTTTGCTAATCCATCGTTGAGGAAATATACCACTTAAAAGATTTCTAACAACTAAAGGGAAATGAGGTGGAGCTACATCCTGCATAAACCATAATTTCCTTCTTACATTTAGTGACAAATCATCCAAAATATCACAAAAAGTATTTTGCAAAAAGAATAAATAAGAATCTCCATTTAAATTTGGAGGAAGAACATATGGCCCTAGTAGCAGGTTGCCTATAATGCCACATCAAATATTCAATTTAAACTCATGCTGAAAATATCTTTCTTTAACAGCATGCGGGTTTTTTCTTCCCAGTAATGACTGTTTCACCAATTAAAAACCCCTCGCCTGGTAAAAGTCGCTTCATCGGCAAACATAATATTCTTAATAAAATTTCGGTCATCATTATGCTTGTTGAGATTAGGTTGGCAGAACTGTAACTGTCATGGGAGATCTCTTGGAAGAAAATGTTGAACAGGAGTGAAGTGATAACAATTGATAAATATCATTATCAGAAAAAAAACGAAAAAAAAATTCAACTTTAACGCCCTCTATCTTATTCCACAGCAATATTTTATTAAGGTATATTTGGTCCTATCGCCATATTTTGGTCCAAATAACCTGCCCTTAGCCTATGTCTCAATAGTTATGAATCACCCTGTATATGTACATATTACATATATTAAGATAAGATAATATTTTTCTAAAAACTGGTATTGTCCCAACGCACAGCACTTGGTATGATAGAACAAAATATAGTGTAGCTTTTGAAGGTTTAATATAAATTTCACGATACACTTATAAGCAGCACTTACATTTCTAATTCGTGTTTTCGGTGAACGTGATGGTACGTTCAATTTTTAAAATATGATTTTCATTTCTGGTTTCAAACATTTATCATACATTCTACGTTTTGTTACTGATCTTAGCCGTCATCGAGAAAAATGTTTTTATTACGGTCCTGTTTCCATTTTACAGTTAAAGTTAGTATGAAATATTTCAATGTATGTACAAGTATAAATTAAAAGATCATGAGTATACAAAGTGAATTTATTAAAGTTATTAGAAAAAAAATGTAAAAATTATTATATCGTCACTCCTGTTCCATGTAAACATTATCTGTTTTTCTCATTTGTATTGTTGAACGGGAAATTATATCTTAGTAATTATGTTTATTTTTTAATCGTCTTCTATATTTCCTGGAAGTTTGCTATAATAATTAAAAACATATATTTTTTAAAATATTCCAATAAAAAATAGTCCATTGGGTTCAAGTCGTGTGACCTTGTAGGTCACCTTATGCGCTGATGGCAAACTTATTAATATTTCAAGTCACCATCGATGGGTTGAGATATCGATTTTAAATTTAAAAGAGATCATGGATGATGATATTAATAGCACAGTGTACAGGTACATTTTAAATTAATATGGTTTTTATTAAATTCATTTTTTCTATCCCTTTACGAAATGGTAAATTTCTTTGGCAATCAGAAGTACTTACTGAGACTACACACACTTTTGTTAACTGTTGGCATGAAGAATTGATGTAAAAATAAATCAAATTATATTTCGGGTTATATATTTTTTGTTAGATATTCAAAGAAATATTGTTGATCGTGATAATATTTCACTGAACTCTATAAATCCGTCCAAAATGTGGGCTGTGGGTATATTTGAAACGGTAAAAGTCGAAACTGTAGAGTTCAGTAGGTCATAATTTTAGCAATGCACTGACTCCACAAATTAATCTGTGAAAATTAAATAAATTTAATGAGAAAAAATTGGCTTCATTAAATAGCGTATAATTGATTTCTTGGACTTAACGTAGCCGTGTTTCAGTGCGACTTTTTCAGAGTAGGTTAATGGAGGTTAACCGCAAAATTATAAATATAAAATATAGAAATTTAATTGCTAGATTTTCTACAAAATGTTTCAATGATATTAATTTGACTGAAATAGTTATACAGATTTATTCATAAGGAACTTTATATACTTACCATATATAGAGTTCTTTACGGGAAATATGAAATGTTCTTTAAAATATGTCTGCTTCCGCTTTTTGATAATTAATAAACTTAAATTAAACTTTGTTTTTGTCGTAATTTTTAAACAGTTGATTAAAAATAGTTCACATTATATTTTATGGCCTAGCTTAATACCAACATTTAAAAAAACCAGAATCGGCAAAAAACATCCTAAAATGATTTTTATTCAAAAATCGGCACGATTGATTTTTGAAAATTAAAAAACCAGGTTTAAGTCATTTTTGAACTATTCTTTTAAAATCATGTAAATCATAAATATTTATTGAACTAATTATGTCTTAATAATAAAAAATGGTGTTGCAGATAGCGACAATATGTTAAAAAAGTATAAATATAAACAATAAACTCTAGTTTGTCGCAATATGAGGTCTAAGGTCGGGCATACAACCATAATACGTATTAATTTTATTAACTATAAATTATTTATCCATATAAACAAACAGTTCTAGCAAGTTTTAATTATTATACCATTTTAGAAAACATAATTAAACAATATTTCTTCACTTACATGGCGTAACTTTTCTCAGAAACTAATTGAGAAGTTTGACCTTAATCAAAAGGGCCAGATAATTAAATGATTCATTTGAGTCTTTTGGTGTTTAAATTGAAACATTAAATGAAAGGAAGGTTTTTTTATTCATTGTTTGGTTATATTTTGTTTCAGTGATCAAGATCAGGAAAAATAGTTATACTGATGTTATAGATTTGAAAACCATGTTATCTGATGCAGCTGAACAACACAGTTGAATAAACAATTTTACACAATTTACAATCGATCATTTCAATAATATCATTGAATTTTTTTTTAATTTAACCAATAGAAATCCAAGGAAGGATTCATAGGTGCCTATGAGTAAAGATAAAACCTTAAGATATTGTAAATAAATAAATAATATTGACAAAAAAGATAACATTCATTTTTTGGAGTGAACATGTTTTTACATATTAACAGTTCTCTCTATTCCTCACAAGACAACAAACAAATAAATCAGAAATCAGGCTTACAAATTTGAGGTTCCAAAATAGTTCATATAGTTCATACAATTAATATACTTAAATAATATTCCATAATTTATGAAATTGAAGTAATGAAACAAAAGGCAGACAACGTTTTAATTGCAGCGACAATGCTACCAACTCCGGTGTAAAATTAGCTAACATAAATTCTCGTGAAAATATTACCATATTTCATAGGCTTATACAATGTTGTTAATATAGCAAGTTTAGCATTTTATATATGTGCAAATCATTTTATACTTTCATGACAGAGAAATTGTAAGATAAGAAATAGAATAAAGATGTCATGATGTGCATATAAGTCTTTAATAGATATCCTTCTCCTTCGTGTTACTTCGTTAAACCATCAACTATACTACGATTACCGAACAAAGGGAGTGATCACATGAAGGCCACGTCATAAAAGTGCATAGATCCTCATTCCCTTTAAGCAATGGCCTAATTTACCAGGGTTAACAAAAACGAAATACCAAATAAAAAGCCGAAAATGTGTATTATATTTTTTAATGAAAAAAAAAATATTATAAAACAAATAGATTAATTGAACATCTATCTATGATAAATAATTTCAACTACTTCTAAGTTTTTTAAGCTGTCTTTATGAATCGTTTTCTAAATTAATGATGAAAGGCTCCACAATAATTTCCTTAAGCCTATCAGTTTTCCACATTTTCTCTTCTTCTTTCCGTACCTGATCAAAAGCATTTTTCCGATTGTAATGTAATTTAATGTCTCTTCACTTCGGATACCAATGTATTGTAATTTGGATTTGAAATACATATACTTGTACTTCTTTGAAGGCTCTTAATGTAAATACTGCTTCTTTAACTTTATTTATTATTAACAATGATTTAAATTTTACATATAAAAATAATTATAAATAGAATTATGATAATGGGAATAGACCGATCTCTTCGGATAATGGAAATAAACTTTTGAAATTCTTGTTTCTTGAGCCGAGCTGACTCATTTGGTTATATTTTTTTGAAAATTATCTACCATCCTTAATATTATTATCTGCCTAAAAATAATTTGTTCAGAACCTGGCGACCATAACAAGAATTAGGACTATTTATTTATTTTACTCAACACGACATAAATTAGTTTACTGGGGACACACATGATTTTATTTGGCAATTTGGTATTGTCCACATAAGTGGATCTATTGCACAATTTTAGGGGGTGATGTTTCCAGCAGCTTCTTTAAAACGTTTTAAAAAGTCATTTAAAAAGTACTGGTTTCCTTGCGTTCTCATCTTTAATATGCGGCAATTACAAATCATTAGCAATGATAAGGTGGAAACCTTAAAACTGTTTTATAACTTAACGCCATCTCATCTTCTACTTATTTTATCAGCTGTTTTATTTTTTATAACTAATTTTAGTAGTTCCGTTTTCACCATATTTTGGCCATATACAACATTAGCCTTTCTCAGAAACTATTAATTTCTTCTTTCCTAGTGGCTCTGGTTGGAGGTTTATTAAGCCGTAGTGTATTATCAAGTAAAATTACTGTATTTTCTTCAGAATGTGGCAAAATCTTTAAAAACCATGTATTCCTCAAAAACTTTTAAGTTCATATGAGAGTGATAATCTCCTGTTTTTTTCAACTCGAAAACGAGTTATCCATTTTGCATCAAATTAATCTTTACAACCAACGAGTATAGTATATATATATTTTTATTATTGTAATTTTATTTGTATTATAAACTTATCGAAAATTCAGGTTCTTCAATAATTTAAATATTGTTGATTTTTTAAAATTCGGCAGCTTTCATTACCGACCTCAAATCAAAATTTTATTATTAACGGGGATTTGATTTCTTAAAAATTCGGTGTATTGTTCGTCGAATATACATTTTTGTTTTTTAAAATGTTGTCCAAAATCGCTTTGAGTCTATAATACAATTTTGGAGGAGTGACTTCATAATTTACTGAATATTCCGTCAACACGCTACTCACAGGTGCAAATATAATAACGTATTTTGAAATTAATACCGACTTTTATATTGTTAACACTATAATATTATGAGAATATTTATTTTTATATATGAAACAGTTGAGGTAAAATTGTTGTCTATTTCATTAGAATCGGAAGTTTTAATTTGATAAGTTGTTTCGATTACCGATAAATGCTTGTTAGTTCTTTTTTGCACGGCGATCCTGGAATTGGTTCATTTGTTTTATAATCGATTTTAAATCAAATTTATAATAATACAGAGATACATGCGCAAGTGACTAAACCAAACGTCCGCCGCTGCAACGAAAATACGAATGAACCTGAAATTCTTAAAGTCATTTTATTACTTTGTCTGCTCTATAATCCTAGTATGGACCCCTTATCAAATACGGGCTCGACAACCATATGGTGTTCAACACCGGAAACATAATCAAACAACGAAAAACAGCCCTTCCTTTTATTTTCTGTTTCAGTTTAAGATAAGATTAAATTGAACAAGACATTGATACATGGTTATCAATCTCGTGGCGTCGTCACATGTAATACGTGATAAGTTTTTTACTTGAATGGCGTCGCGACGCCGTTGCCGATATTTTGACGCATTTTTTCTTAATAGATTTTCCCGCACTTTTTGTTGCATATCTTTATCTCAACTCGATTCGAAAATAAAAAAAAAAATTATGTTAATTGAATTTAGTCGACCGAAAATATTTCTGTACTTTTACACTTAATTTGAGCAAAATTTAAGCATTCTTGTTGGATAATTACAATTGTTATCAAACGATGAATTGTCACTTTAAGTACTGTCAATTTTAGAGCTTGCTATGGACTACTAATTATTAGTTTTGGTTTTAGTGGAATCATTTTAAAATATATCATAATTAAAAAAAATATTTTATAAAAAACGAACAGACACGTATACAATAGTGCCAATAATATTTTGGTAGTTAATTATGTTCATGCATTAAATTCCTCATTTCGATGACCCATTTTTTTAAGTGCTAATATCTCGAAAAATACTCATTTTATGGAAGTATGACAAGAGCATATAATTTATTCAGAAAACTTTATGAAAAGAAAAAATAAATCTAAAACTATGATTTATTCAGTAGTGTTCAAGTTAGAGGGAGGGAAAGGGGTTCTTCAATATATCACTGGGTGCACCAATTAAAAAGGCTTTTTTGTCGAAAAAGCTCCATAAGTTAATTAAACTGACTGACAAATTTGATAAAAAAATACAGAGTGATGTAGAAGTTATATAGCCAATATTCATTTTTGGATTTTAAATTTTAACCTCCTGTATTTCTCAAAAATTTGAAGCGCTAGGACTTAAGTTTATTGGATAAACCCTATTTAATTTTGGACGTACTATTCACAATAAGAATATTGGCATGTTTTTTTGGAACACCTTGTATACAGTGATAACGATAAACAACCATAAGAAGTCTTTCATCTTAATTGAGAGTGCTAAAAACTAAAAGCAATTTGTTATAGGCATTTATTTCCCGTCTAGAGAATCACTCGGTGGAACTTAGCTTTAATATTTATATCAGCTGTAATATATCCAATAAAATTATAGTGTCTGAGTGACCGAATACGGGGTTTATTAAAGCCAGCATTTTTAAATATTGACTTGTTTTAAGAGCAATGGACGTGGATTTCTTATCTATTTGGTTGTTTATAAAAATAAATAATGCTAATATTATTCAACGAGTGTATAATTATGACCATTATTTAAGAGGATGACGTTTGTGACATGAGCCGTAGGAGAGGGTCGTAAATCATCCAAGTGTACGTTTTGTATAAATATTTTAATAAGGTAAAATTTCGCCCACTCAAGATTTATGGGATTAATCACTAAGGAAAACGATTAGTACTTGCATAGTTGACAGTCATCTGTCAAAACAGCTTGTACAGGTTATATCAATGAGCACAATTTATACTGATAATGAAGATCTATTAAGGGCCACTTAGTCCCTAATCCTGAGTTTATTTAGGCAGTGATATTTACCGTCAAACAAGGAAAAGTTAACAGACTTGTTAATATTAAGAATTTAAGCAAAAAATCCACCTATTAACCCCTTAATTATTTAGCTTCAGTATAGAACGTCGAGAAAAAATTTAAAATCTTCGCAAATATTTCAATAAATATTTAACTAGCATTCCACTGAAATTATATCAGATATTTTAATACCTAACATACCTTCTACATTTTTGTATGACGCCTAGTGTTACAATTTCGATTAATTTAGCGGTTCATTATTTTAGTGTTATTGGAAACGTATATCCAATGGCTAGAAAACCGCAGCGCTGATAAGAAAGTTATTGACCTTGTTAATTAAACAACAATGTTTGAAATTTATATTTTTCGAAATTATGAACTAAGAACTGTTATGATATAAGTCAGTTGAGTGAACAACGCACTTAATTTCAAATATGTAGTTAAGTTTTGAATAATGCTGAATAAATTTTTTGACGGTAATGTATTATGATTTTATTATTTTTTTATTTGTAATAATTAGTATCAAGAATAAAATTTGTGCTAACTATAGTTTAATACATATTTAATATCTTGCAAATGTAAGTATGTGTTTCGTACATGTTTGGATATTTAAAATACTTTTTTTTTGTATTATTAAAAAAACAGTGGTATAATTTTAATCTTAATAAAAGTAAGTCAGACTTTACTTAAATTTAAATTCCTATTTCGTCTTATTAATATCAAATAATTGAAGTCTATTAATTATGTGATTATGGTATATAGTTGTCCTAACCCAAAAAATCTACATATAATAGCGTCTAACTTGAGTTTGAATACAATAGAAAGAGTAGCTTTAGAATTTAAAAAGAATTTCTTGTATCAACTTTACATAAAAATGCTATTTGTAATGTGGCACTACCTATATAGGCTATTGTTTCTAAACATATTGGTTTGTAGGAACTGTGAGTTCATTTTAGATTATTAAAAATCCGATAATAGTTTGCATTATAAAAACATATACAATGTGTATCAGAGTGAAGTTTACAAATAGAAATTATAGGTGTGGATCACTGATTTAACTAAATTTAACAATCTTTCGTTATAATTATTTTAAATTTAAATACTTTTTTAATAGCTTAATAACATTTGATCTTTAGTTTCCACATTAAAAGTAACACCATGTATAATAATAAATAAAGTTAATTCTAATCAAACATTTTTTGTGGTAAAAATATTTCTTTTTTATGTAAATAGGTATTATAAATATTATAAACTCAATTTTAGACTATTTCACTACTAGAAATGTTTTACTAGATTAGAATTAGACAAACTTTTAATTTTTTAATCACCTGTATAATAAAAAATAAAGGATATATCCCTTATATGCATTATTTTAAATTAACAACACAAGTATGTATCATTATTATTATTACTATTATTATTATTACTCTGCTGCCAAATTTGTAGGTTTTTATATTTGGAGATTTTTACTTTTAACCAAATGAAAATTGTTGTAAAATCTCGGTAACTAAACATGAAAAATAATGGGCAATTCTAAAAGTATGTACATTTCACTCTAAAACACCTTGTACATTTTTAAATAATCCTTAGTTATCAAGTTATACATTTTTTATTGCAAATCAATAAAGGAAACTGAACGAAAATGAACCAAATTTGTATGGAAACTTTTTGAAAAAATCACCAATTTTCATAAATTTACTCAAAGTATATAAATATAAATACAAATTAGTTTAGTGCTATTTATCTCACCCTTTATTATTTTGTAAAAAATTTGGACATAATATCTTTTATTTCACCTCTATCAAGATGGCAGCATCCAATCGGCAAAATCGAAACGCGTCTTGTATATTATTTAGTACCTAATTTATACCATTAATCAAATTTTTGTACCTCTGCTTACTTCATACAAATAAAATATAATTAAAAAACAAAAACAAGTACATAAATAAAATTACATATGAAGCTAGCAGCGCTACTTTTTGTTTTTCAAAATGGCAAGAAGTACAAAATTTTGATTAGCGATACAAATTTGGACAAAATGTGTACTAAATAATGTAAGAGGACCCTTTCGATTTTGCCAATTTGGCCCTGCCAGCTTCACAGAGGTGAATTTCGTTTCATTTTAGCAGTAGTTTTGTACCTTAACACACAAAATATATAATCTACAGCATTTTGACTCATAATTATAATTTCGTGCCTCATAATTTTATAGAACCTATTAAATATAAATTAAGAAATGTCAAGAATTTAGATTTAGAATAATTACTCGTAATTACTATTCACAAAAATAATTGGCAAACAAGTACAGCTCATCCAAACTAAAACCGTGGCACATCATCGAATTTTTATTAATTTTGATACGTCACAGCTGCACAAAGCTGCCAAAACATTAAAAAAGTAAGGTAACCTCGGAGAGTTAAATTAAATAACAATGGCAAATGTATTTTACTTTACAATACCAACTAGAATAATAGCAACCCTTTTCTATTTGTGCTTACTCAACAGAGCCAACAAAATTTTGTAGTAGATAGTGTACTAAGTTTCAAGCATGAATTTTTCTGTACATTTTCTTAAATCAATATATTATTCAGTGGAATGCGTTACACTTTTAAAAATTTAAAACGTGCTCCACTCTCACAAAATCCCATGCTCGATTTTGTAATAGGCCGCCAGTATATGGTGTCCCCTATCAATTAAACATAATAAAATATGAAAAGATAAATTATACTTATCTGAATTTCTACAGTATTCCAAACCTTTTTCAGTTATATTCAATCGACCTAGGTTTCGCTGTTTTGACACAGCATTTTCTAGATTTGATAAAAAATGGACAGATTCTTTATAAGCGTAAATAAATACATGTCATAAAAACCCCAACCAATCATTATTAAGCAATAATCTCGTTTTCCTAAAAATATTTTTGGTTAGTATTATATAGGTATTTAGTCCAAAACGTGATCTAAGATAATAGAACTTCCCAGGTTTAATTGTTCATTCAATACTTTATATTGAGGATATTTTAAGTGTTTTTTTATTTCATATTCCTCCAAAAAATCAAGTTCCTCTTTCTTGTTACTTATATGTATCTAAGTATTTCCACTGTTGTTTCCATTGTGTTATTTAATGTAAGTTTGTGTTTAGTGTCAATGAGGTGTTTTACGTAATGTGACTTATCTGGTTGTTTTAATCTATAAGCTCGTAAGTAGCGTATGTTAAAATTTCTTAATGTCTGTCCAAGATAGATGGCGTTACAATCCGGACAATTTAATTTGTATGTACCCTTAAAAATTTTAACATAAGGTACTGCGAACACTTACGAGCTTCTAGATTAAAACAACCAGATAAGTCATATTACGCAAGATAAGTATAATTTATCTTTTCATATTTATTATGGATAGTTTCCACAAAGTAAGAGTTGAAAGAATTAATTTAATAATATAAAGTTGTAGATTAAAGACGGTAGTTCTAAATGTTGATGTTACCATTCTCAATCTGTAAAAAACATTGTATTTTCTATTTTTATTTTTCCCAAAGCTTTCAGATATACGATTGAGGACAAATGTCATAGTATTTGAACTCGTTATTCCTGGCTTGAACCTTAGTTTGTACATAATTTTGAGTTCGATGGTGTAAATTTTGGATTAGGAAAATTCTTTTCAGATTTAAATGGCAGCATCTCTCAGAAATGGAAGAGGCTTCGTAAATGCTGCGCGTCCCTTCGTGGCAACAATGTCCACAATTCGGAAACGTCCAAAAGTACGTTGTTGGAACCAACCACTCCACATATTCTAGTCAGTACACCGCATACCACTTCTTCTCTACGTATACCAAGTAACACAAAGAAAAGTAGCGTCCAAGATGTACTAAGAGCTAAACTAAATCAAATTCATGTAGGTAAGTAAAAAAACAAATTGGTTAAATGCTCTGTTGTGTTATGTATATGTATTATATTTAATAGTTAGTAATTTCTTGATTTTCAAAATAGTTTAATGGATCATACATCTCCAATCCTCTATAAGTGAATATTTGTATCGCTGCGTTCAGAACGCAAGTATGGCTATAGATTAACGTTTTAGTTGCTTTATCAGTATACATTTAAATGTTAACAGTTAATAATCCATCAATAATTCGAATTAAATCAAAAATGACTTCTTATTAGTAAACTATTACTTAATTTTTAAAAGGCTTATTGATTTAAAACGCATCTATAAAGATAACACAGCTGAAATAAAAAATAAATTTATCTACAACTCTGAAAAATTAGATTTCATTAGTATTTATGTTAAAATGGCAATTATCTACTGACATGTAACTGATAATAATATTTATTATTTATCACCTTCTAGCGAACATACAGACAAACCCAGTTTTCTTTATATAAATAAATTTGAGATAATAGCTTTTTATTCTGAAAATAGACATATATTTTAACTCTTTAACATATTTCGTTTATTTTACTCAACACATATCCTTAAATTTACCTTTCAAACTTTATGTTCATTTCCTTTAATTGGCTTTCCTTAAAAAACTCCTTTGCCCATAATTTTGATTCTAATCTAAATTCCTAATAAACAGTTATTGTAGTTATTGGAAATCACAGTTTTGTGTAAATAAGAAAAAGAACGGATTCAATACTCTTCTTTCTGGAATGCCTTTTTATTTTACTAATAACATACCAACTCAAAAACTATTTTTAATTTTAAGTCTATGGAGATTCTTGCAGTAAAATCTTTTCTGAAATTTTGATACTTTCCTAACCAATTATTCCCTAAAAAAATGCATGCATTTTACCTCTCATTACAGTTCAATAATCTTTTCTACCATTAGCATTAAATCAAATATCTTCAGAATAATTAGCCACGCTTTTTTAGATATGGATTTATTGTACTGACTTTGAAAATTAGGATTACGCATTAAAAGTAATTGAAATGATGAAAACGTGGTTTTTATTATTCTAGGTCTAAGAAAACGCCGTGCTCTTTCCGTCCAAGAATTTTTCCATAGTCCAGCTGCAGATAAACCTCCAACCTTCTACGTCCCTCCACCATGTCTCGAACCACCAGTTGCCCAACCTCGTAGATCTAGGTCTCGCCAAAGAGCTGTTAACTCACTAACCTTCACCTCATCCAACAGCAAAGAATACATAAAAACCAACAGCGGCGAATGGGACCCTCATCCCTACGAACCCCCTCCGGACTACGATCTGGAGGAAAAATCCCCCAACAGGCGGTGGTCCGTCGTGACTTTCAGCAAGTGTCCGGAAAAACCAAAAACGAAAATAGAAAACGCTAACATAAAGATACCGAAGACAAAGTTGTCTAAGCAATACGACCGGGCGAGGTCACAGTCGCCCAGATGGAAAAAAGAACACGCCAAATCAATTAGTGATGAAGAGAATAGACTGGTTGCCAACTCCAAGAGTCACTACGAGCTCTTAGGTGCTAGGCAAAGAACGGAAGGCGGACGCGACCGCATACGTGACCAACAGGTAAGTAATTGTTTTGTTTTATTCATGTAAACATAGACGGAGAAATTTCTGCACCAAATTTTGTCATGGCCGAAAACACTTATTTATCAAAGAAAAAAATTATAAATTTAATAATATTTATTTAAATAAAGAATTGTGACAAAATAGTTGAATATTGACATTTCTAGAATAGTTTTTCTGCTAATTTTTTTCCTTACAGTACTATGCTATTTCGTTTGTCTCTTAATTTCTTATTTCTTTCCTTACTGACATCTGCTAATTCTTCTTTCTTTCTTTTACTATTCTTGGTTACGCGTATATTTTGCTTGTGTTCTATTGGTTTCGGATTCATTTTCGATTTCCGTATGTTAATAATCATCTCTTTCTCGTTCTTCTAGTTACTTTATCATTTCTAATTCTATATCCACAATGCTTCGCGTCTTCCCCAGTTTTATCATTTCAATTATTCTTCGATGTTTTCCTTTTTTAGTCTCATTTTCTTCCTGTATCTCATTATTTTTTCATGTTTGTAGTCCGTATTAGACTTATTTTCTAAATTTTCCAAGATTCTTTTCCTTGCTTGATTTATTTCTTTCTTGACGAGGTTCCTTTGTTTTTGCTACTCTTTCTCTCCTGCTCTATTTTTGTTTGTAGATACTTCTACCTATTTCTTTTCTTTTCTTTTACCACATTCATTTTCTACGTCAATATACGAATCCAATGTTATAAAATAATATAAATTTTTAAACGTTAGCAATACTGCTTTAGAAAAGCCTGAATAGTTTTATTTTTGTCACCTTAGATTTTTTTCTAGTAGATACAGGGTACTGCAAGATGGTTATTTTCTAATTCCCTTATTTTCAAGAATAATCATTTCATATGTCTCAATCTTTAATTTTTAAGAAATTTCCTTTAGTTTTAAAAAATTTGTATACAGGGTGGTCTTTTTACTTTCAACGTTTTATGAATTTAATGGAGAATATTCTTGCGATAAATCCATATTATCTAAGCGTCATAATCTTATTATTGTACCAAAGGTTGTGTAATATAATTTAATAATCTTACATTTTGTACTAGTTGATCATTTTATTAGACCCCAAATTCTTATTTATATTTTTTAAACGTACCAAGAAATACTGATGTGGTTAAATTAATTGTTTCAACTCATACTTTATGGAAATTATTCATAATAAATATGGAAAGATAAATAATACTTATCTTGAATTTCCATATACCATGGTATATTATCAGAAACCTAGGTAGACTTGAACAAATATTAAAACGCTTTGGATGACTGTGGAACTTCAAGATAAGTGTTATTTATCTTTCCATATTTACTGATGTGATTTTTCCTAATGTATTTAATTATTGAAATAACGTAAAATGGATGAATTGAGTTTTTTATAGTCTAATGTAATTTGCTATTATTGTTGCAATTATTTTAAGAACAAGAGAAAATATAAATTTGTTTCTCAATAATAACATTATTTTTGTAATATTTTGAATATATAAAGTTCAACATTTCTTAAAACAACATTAAAACGTGCTTTCTATCGAACTTGCCCCTAATCCTGTACGACCATGAACCCATTATGTATTGACCATTGTATTGCACGCACCATGTATCGGATGTGTGAATATAAAAAGTTTCCTGTTCTGTACATTTACCGTAAGTCTAACTAGAAAAATAAATCTACAGCGAAAAACCATCTAACAAGTCCGACTTTTAAAACAGTGTATGGCACGAAAAAACAGATCCTTTGTTTGTTCTAGGAAAACAATACATTAAATTAGATTTACGTGTGATTTCGCAAACATAATTTTTTATGTTGTAAAGGTCAGGGCACTTATATTTCAAGGTTAGCATCACCGCATAAACAGTTTAAATAAATGTAGGTACAGAGTGCGCCTTATATTTATGAATACATATATTTCCGACAATATAAGGGGCTCACATATGTGCTTTGTGGAACTCCAAGAAGAACGATAGTCCTAAAAGGAATAACAATAGTAGGTTTGGGTGACGTGTTCCGGGTTAACTTTACATGTAAGCCATAGGACACTATCTAGAGATCAATTGTGAATTATGTGATAATATTATTATTTTTATTTTTATTATTGTTAATATTATATATATACTACTCTCAGATGAGCAAGATTTAAGCAGTTGGTAAAACTTAAAGAAAAAGTCCTTGGAGGTCATTCAGTGTTGAAGATAAATTCAGTTTACTTTTAGTAGGTATAAAAATAACAAAAGTTTCTCGAAAGCTCATGCTGAGTACTAAGATATAGACATAGTAAAATAACTTGTTTTACAACGCTCTAAGAGTTTAGAGTAGCGGCGCGTCTGCAAAAAGACAAATTGCAAGCAATTTAGAGATTAGGATTTATATAAATTGTATTATGTGAATGTAGCAGTTGATAATATAATGTCTTACGGCAATCACATAACATCTGATAGGGTGAAAAGAATAATGTTTCATGATGGTAAATATTTATATACTTAAGCGGTTCTTTAACATCTTTCAGTAAAAAAATATGTTGTATTTAAGAACACACTGTATGTTCTTATAGTACAGACTTTTATAAATATGACTTTTTTATTGAAATTGCCATTTTAGTTCATATTTCAGTGTCAGTAAAAAAAACTGAGTTGATTATTGTTTTTTTTATGTTTTCTAGTGAAAAGGGTCTTATAACTATACCTTGTGGAACCCCAAAAGTTTTTTTTCGTACTTTTAAAATTATTAATAATAAGGAAATGTAAAAACTTGGTGTAAAAATATTTTGAATTGGTACG